>OX387266.1:737500-2117012 GCA_947562075.1 Orthosia gracilis
AGTAATAAGGTTAATGTAATGAATACAAAGGGGATCATTTCGATGTGACGAGGGTCTGCAGTGAGCATAGATGATATGAGGATAATTGAAGAACCAGTGGCTTGGATGAAGGTCATACCCACTGGGGTATGTATAGTGGAGGTCAAGGATAAATTGGGAGATGAACTTTTTGTCCAAGATGGTTCAAAGATGGACAATGATGATGATTTTTTTAGTCTTTACCTAGACTAAATAATAACAACCGCACGGGTCGGTCTTCAAGGTCAAGCTACGCTTGCCGAGATCGGTCCGTGGATGGGTGTCCATCCATCACGTAACGATGGATGATTTTTAGGATTCCGTACCTTAAAAGGTAAAAAAAGGAACCAGTTAGTTTTTGTAAGTTTGTGATCCATTGGCAATTACTGCAAGACATTCTAGTGCGAGGGCAAATAAATGAATAAATCATAACAAGACTCCTCCATGCCTAGGAAAGCGTGTTAAGCCGTTGGCCCCGCTGTCATAACAAGATCTTTGATAGTCATTATGGTAGTCGCCTTAAAATCTGGCACCAGTCTTGCCAAAGTGTGGTGTTACCCAGTTACTGGGCTGTGGAGGTCAGATAGGAAGTCGCTGCTTGAAAAATACTGGTGCGCAGCTGCATTCGTTCAACTGGAAGACGCTAACAGCTTTGGTTAGGCAGATTTATTGGGATACTGCACCTGGGAAATGCTCTCCCACACAGCCTTCCAACCTTCCCAGTCTGATACCTTCATCAACCAATATCTTGTAAACGCCTCTAAGTTTTCGCGTGTGTCATGGGTATTTTAAATTTTCTTTGTGTTCATTTTTAAAAAACAGCGTTAAAGACAAAGAAGAAATAACCGGTAGTCTTTAAAAGATACACAAAGAACAAAGTATCAAAACACAACTCTCCTAAACGCCAGCATTTTATTGCAGCGCACTGAACGACTTCCTCTTCGTATTAATTCTTCGGAACTCGCCTCGTTTCCATAACAAAAACCTTTCAGCCATAAATTCGCTTTAGAACCTTCCAGAAACATCCACAAAGAAAATCAATCGCCGCGTAAAATATAGAAAATCCTAAGCCAAGATATTTTATCGCTGCTCTTTCAAAATCAGAACCGTCTTATTTTCAGAACAAAACTTTGGAAAATCGGAAAGTCACACAGCGCAGGAAATATAGATACCGACTCTTTATATACCGAAAACTAGTTTCGAGTTTGGTGCCAAGTTTTCGGAGCCTTGTGTGGTTGAGTTAGGGTTGTTATTCGCGTGTGTCGTGCGAGGTGGAGCGTACACACACGTAGAGCAAATAAAGTAAGTTCTTGCTAATAAAGTTCCCTTATCAAACAGAGGCGCGTGCCTAGGCTAGCGACGATGTCACACACAGGCTCACAGGATGTGAAACGAAGTAGGGAGATGGAGGAGTCTGGGACTGAGGTTTCAATCAGACCAAGACGATAATGATTTTTTCTAAAACTATAAATGTTGACGCTTGATAGTAATAAGTAAGTTTATGATCTGCTTGTGACATTTGCAAGATTGCCTGAACAACCTCTAGTTGATCGAACAGTCTATGAAAAACAGTCTTTATTTTTAAATAAAATACAAGACCCAGAAACACTGAAAACTTTAGCATTTTCAGAATCTTGAACCAAATATTTCACCACACAAACATATATTGACATTCATTCATGACAAGCAGAAAATACAAGCTGGAAAATATCGTTTATCTTTCAGAATTTTATATTCTATGATTCGCGTAACAAAATGTGAAGGAATATATCTAAATCTTAGCTGATTAATACAAACAAAAATAAAATAACATAGTGCTGGCTGAGTAAATAAAACAAAAACTAAAGTAATTGTCCTGTAATTAAAAAAAATCCTAGCCACGCAACTTCAAACCAAGTTCAACCAATTATTTGCTCGTGGGTGTTAGTAAGGTGACCCTACGGTCTAGATTCCCTGACCGGCCTAGCTTGCAGCAGAGCAATGCCCGGGGGGTTAGGCGCCTGCACCACCGCTCCTGGGGTGGATGGCGGGGCTAGGGGTGGATAGGGGGAACTAGGCAGTAAATCACTGGCCATTCTTCATCGTATCTCAGCTCAGTTTCAAATTTATACCCGTCTCCAGTCGCTGATAATTCGACGTTTAATGTTATTTCTTTTAGCTTTTAGATATTAGTTTTAGGACCAATATTTACTTGAGTTAATATACTCTGATGGGAGAATGTGAATGCGTTGATTTTAGTTACTTTTTTCTTGCGGATTTTGGTGCGGGTGGGTGGTATATTCAATGTATTGGCCGTAATGGATAGACCTCCGATTTCTAGAAAGAAAAATCGTTGCGTCATAAATTTAACGCATAACAATTTAAGTGTTGCGATTGCCTGTTGAAAATTCATTCATGTATAATCACAGATTGTCACATTAATATTGTGATTATTTCCGTTCCGGAAACCTGGCGTGAACCTATTAGTGCCTTAATTGTGATTTGAGTTAGATATTGCATTGTATATAATGTACCTAATCCAATTACTTAAACAAGTATTAACAATGATAATTAATTATTCTTGTTGGCACTTTACGAGTACACTAATTGCATAGATTCTGATTAGATACCAAGTTCTATGTGAACCCATCTGTTTAAGTAATGATTGTCTAGTAATAGTAACGATATATACAGTACTACAAATATCTCTCAATCGGTCTCCGATTGTGAACTGTTATAAACTTCTCTCAATAGAGAAAATCAGTTTCCATTGAGATAATAGAATCGACCCATGATTTATTCAACTGAATGTAATTTGGTTCTCTTCTTTCAATATAATTGAGTAAATCTACGATGTTTGTAAAACTTTTTATGATGTATTTGTATTAATTCATACCCCTTTTTAGTTGAATCTGCTCCGATATTTTTTTCCAATTCTTTCTCTCGTAAATCGTTTACGTTAAAAATTTCAGCGATAGTTCTGGCGTCAATTTATAGGTTCTGAAGGTGATAAGGTTAGCGCAAAACTTTCATGGCGGTAACGAAAGTTTTTCTGTAATATTTTACAGCTTTATCTTGTCTTATTATGAAAGAGAGACAGTGGTGGTTCAGTAGCCATTGGGACTCATTTGCCGTCGACTTATATAAATCTTCGTCAGTTCGAACTTTAAACCAGGTATTCATTTTACTTTATGTAATTTATTTAATCACCACTACTCTCAATACATAGGTGAGGTAACGGAAGCTGTACGAAAGTCCAATTCTCTAAGAGTGTTCTTAAAGGCTTCTTACAAAATGATTTGTCCATCTTTGGACTATAGTGATTGATGGACAGTATATCCACTATTATCCAGAGTACAAGTCAGAGATATTAATTTGCGAGTGCACAGCTGCTCTATAACAGTGCGTCGTATATTACACATTGTGTCTTGATTGAACTAATTAGTCATATTGACGCGGTTAGCTTGGCGTAATGTTGTGTTTATGGGATTCTGATTGCCAATATCTGTGTTTCCTGTGATGGTAATATTGTAAAGATTTAATTAATTATTGTTTGCCTCAATTTCTGTATATGACGTCCTGCCTTAATATTGGTAGCCAAGTTCGACTGTTAAACTCGGTCAGGTAGTTTTATTGGATTTTTCATTATAAAATCTTCAGTAGCTTCCTGTTCGTGATTAAGTTATAATAGCCGCACGTTTCGATCTCCAAAGTTAAGGCATATAATATATACGCCCCAGTGGTAACGCGGTACTGGCCGTGCGCCCGGTCGGTGCCAGAATATCAACATTACTATTTCTTTTGGTAACAAAATATGTTTGATTTACATATCCCATGTAGGTTATGAAGACATTCTTAACATCAATTTTACTGTGTAAAAATATTTTTAACATTCAAGTCGTTTTGGAGAAGTACGCAACAGAAGCGAAAAATTTAGTGTTGTTACGAAAACACCATGCTTCACAAATAATGCACACTTTTTTTTAAACCTGTAATCCTAGGAGTAAGCTTTAGAACGTAACCGTTTTAAGGTACTAAAGTAGAGTAACGGCCTTAAGGTGATGTACACGCCCCAATGTTAACGCAGCACTGGCCGTGCGCCCGCTCGGAGTCAAAATATCAATATTGAACCTCCTTTTGAACAGTTTTGATTGTAAAATATTATTTGATTTACATACGCTATTTCAGTTATGAAGAAATTCCAGCCATCAATTTTTCTGTGTAAAATATCTTTAAACATCCAAGTTGTTTCGGAGGAGTATCCATAAGCTGCAAAAAATCTCGTAGGTATAGTTAATTATATTTTTAAAGCAAAACTATTAGTTACACAAAAACCTTATTTCAAAAATAATGTACGTGAATCATTAATAAATACATATTTTTTGGATGGATGGCCCTTAAGTAACACAGCCGAGGTCGGCTCGTGGAACCCTAACATACCGATATTCCTCCATGCCACAGAAAGCACGGACCATTGGTCCCGCTTGTAGCTAAATCTTTGGCATTCTTTACGGATACCCAGAAGCCACAAAATATGACACAAGGCTTGGCTAAAGGGTACCTTCAGATTCTGGGTTGTGGAAGTCAGATACCTATCTGACTAACAGCTCTACATAACAGCAATACTCAACTGAATCTGGTTCGGAGTTGGACTGGAAGTCGACTCATTTTCAGTAGCTCCTATCTCAGTCTGACCCTCGGTTTCTCAACACTTGATTATCGGGCTGTTTACGTAATCGACGAATAATCGCCCGTTATCTGCTGTGATTGGCTGTTGAAAATTCATTCTACCAATCTAGCAGATAACGCATGATTGACAGTTTGTCACATTAATTATTTGATAATTTAGCTGTGACATACCCGTTATAATTATGGCATTACTTCTGCCGAACCCGCAATTAAAAACATACACGTAAGGTGGGTTTGTTTAAATATCTAACTTTTCTCCCAAACATTTTTTCTAAAACAAAAATAGTTTTTTTACAGACGCGTATAAAACTACAAACCACGCAGTCGTAGCACCGTGACGCGTAACCCCGGCACTGTAGCATACTGAGGAGCATTGTGGACAGTTCGGCGAGACAACTTCTTACAACGCGACGCTACGAGTATATCTTCACCTGGAGGTGGGGTCACCACGCTGTTGGGAGGACGACGACAGACTTTTTAAGCCTAGGTTTGATAGTAAGTAGATTAGGATATGGGTAGGCCTTTGTCAGCTGGAACTGAATAATGTCAAATATGTTTCATTTTCAGTAATTTAAATGACTGCTAAATAGAAAACTTATAGACTGTTTAACCCATAATAGGTGACTGTGTAATTCTGCGCCAATTTTGACGTAAACCTTAGATCTTTTACAAAAGCCGTTAAAAATATACTAATAAAATAACAGATCTGCAAAAAATCATCATCTCTATATTCTCAATCAATAGAATAGAAACAAACAAAACATTAGTTATATAAAGGGCTTATGAGATCGACCAAAAATAAATTAAAATTACACAACACGGAAATACCTGGCCATCAAAGTCTAACAAAGCTAACATCCAAATCAGTTTGTTCAATAGTTTAGTCACAAGAAAGCACTTTCTGGCCTATAAATTAATAAATCAGCCCTCAAACAGTTGGTGAGCGAGGGAGGAACTTAGTAGGTAAAGTGAAAGTTATATATAGAACCTTTGCTATAGTTCCCTTAAGCTGTTCGACTTAGCCCTCCAACAATATGAGAAGTTTTATACCTCTTTGTGCTACAACGTAATCAAGAAAGAATTATATTTCTTTCTTGGAAATCTCATTGTTTTAGGAATGTAGTTGTAATAACAATAATACAACTAAGGGTACTTTCACACGGAGCATCCGTATTTCCAGGATCGTTTTTAACGGATCCGGCGCTACTGGAGGTGATGTTCACACTATATTTAGTGAGTGTACCACCAAATTTCAAACAAAACGGATCAGTATTTGAATACTGTTGTTGTGTAAACTCAAGCAACGCTTTCCGAGAACAATCTGTGGATGGGTGACCATCCATCCCATACTGTCTGAGACTCCACCGTGCCTCCAAAAATACAATCAATTGCAGATCTTTGACAATCGTTATGGGTAACCAGGAAATCTGACACCAGTCTTGCAGAGGGAAGTCTAACTACAAAGTGGAAAATAACTTTGTTTTTGGAAGTCGGTGTCCATAATGCATAAAAATGGAACCTACGAAAGACACCGACTTCCAAAAACTAAGTTATTTTTCACTTTGCAGTTTTCTTATTTGGAAGTCGGTAGTATTTTTTTGTAAAAAAGTTTTTATTTTTCACTTTTTAGTATAACTCCTTCTTCAGTTACCAATCATCCTATGTGGGCCCGTTTTTAGAAATTGTGAGCCGCTTTACTGCGCCGCCACCGTTTTAATGTTCATGTAATAATAAAAAACCCTCTTCTTAGTCCGCATTATTATGCAACACTGCGCGTGGCCCGACACGCACTTGGTCGCTTTTTAGAATTTTTTGTCGGTGATTTTTAAATTTTGAATTTAGGTTTTTAGTAATAAAATGCCAACTATTTTAGTAAATAGGCACACACATAAAACCATGGAAACCCAAACGTTTCACTTAGGCTCAGTTTTTTCATCCGTAGTTAACTCGACCAATCGTTAAATATGGTGATCAATGCTTTCTTAATTCGATAAAATGCGTTTAGCTTACTATATGACCATTTGTTAGACTAAAACCGATGAAAACCGGCCAAGTGCGAGTTGGACTCGCGCACGAAGGGTTCCGTACCTTAGCTGTAAATCTTCCATGTTACCAAAATAAATAGTACCTATGACTAACACATGTGCGAAAAATTGCTTGACAACAGACTATTTTTGTAGGACATCATTAAGTTCTTAATGTTTCCATTTATCACACAAAATTGTGAGAAGAACAACATCTGGTGGCTATTGCGATGTGTTACTTAAACAACCTGACATCTTATATTGCGCAGTTCATTCTCTCAACATTTCTTATTATTTGAATGTAATGATAGTATCTTATTATTTAACTACGAGTATGTTTGATTTTAAGTAAATGGGCGACCGAGCTCTGCTCGGGTGAAAATAGAGAAAATGACAAATCGATTTATCGTTCCCGAAAACCCCTGCATACAAAATTTCATGAAAATCGTTGGAGCCGCTTCCGAGAATCAGATTATATCTACACTAATATTATAAAGAGGAAAGATTTGTACCTATTTTTGTATGTTTGTATGTTTGTAATGAATAGGCTCAAAAAGTACTGGGCCGATTTAAAAAATTCTTTCACCAATAGAATGCTACATTCTTCCAATTTGACATAGGCTACATTTCATTTTGAAAAAAATTAGGGATCCTTGGTAAAATTTGAACAATGTAACCGAAGGTGTAGAAAAATGAGTCTTAAAATGTCTTTCGTCGAATGCGCTGCCGAAACTATTAGCGATAGAACAAAATAATGTACAACAATATTGAAGAACATCATAATGTCTACAAAAAACTCCGCGGTAGCATATGTCCAACTATTGTAGTTATGTCACTACAACAACTTTTTTCATTTTAAACATTAATGAAAATGCTAACCAAATTCAAACCATGCTATTTATGTGTTTATATTAATCCTTATCCAAATAAATTATTTTATGGTCAAGACCATTTAACTACCTATAAAATAGTTTTTAAATTATTTAAATTGGACTTTCCATTCAAAAGATATTACGAATTAAAAAATTCAAACAGTAAACAAAACCGCCATAGCGCCGTGGCCGTTGTTTGCGATGCAGTCTGAAAAGCGCGCCGGGCATCGCGGCGGGCGGGGTGGTAAATAATATTTTTTTAATAAATAAAAATATTTGTGAAAAAAAGTGTTTTATATCCAAATTTCCAAAAATAAATAACTGTCTACCCCGTGCGAAGCCGGGACGGGCTGCTAGTATAAAATATATATACAAGAATTGCTCGTTAAAAGGTATAATGTTTATATTCAATTTAAAGGCGTTTGTAGTTTCACCTATGTCTCCTATGTTTCTAATATGTTCAGGTGCTCATATAACTTTTGAAAGCTCATCCAGACTAATTATAAAAGGTTATCAAAGTATTTTGAAGCACTTGGGCCGGTACTATGAAATGTCTCTCCAATCATGATGCCGCTGTGAAAAAGGGATAGTGCTATTTGTCCGTATTCCGTCTCTCTCTCACAGTGCTACAATATAATATCTGTTCTTCAAGCAATGTGCCCTGCCCACTCCACTTAAGTTTGGCAATTCTTCGGGGTATGTCGGTAAACCTGATTCACTTGTTGATTTCTTCATTTCTGATTCGATCACACAAGGAAACTCAGAGCAAAGCCCTCTTTATTGCCCTTTGGATGACTTTAAGCCTTCTGATGATTGTAAGCGATCACGTTTCGGTCCCGTATCTAATCTCTGGCAACACACTCTGGTCATAGACTTTCGTCTTGAGACACCGCAGTAAGTTGGACGAGAAGATACCACGCAACTGCCTAAAGGCTGCTCAGCCGAGTCGGATTCGACGGTTGACCTCTTCCTCGAAGTTAGACCTACCTAACTTGACCTACAGGAGTGGCAGTGGGTAGGGCACGATGCTCGCAAAACGGAAGGCCGATGGGGTGAAAAGTTCTGAAGTGGCGACAGCGAACTGGAAGACGTTGCGTTGGAAGGCCTCCCAGTAGGTGGACCGATGCCTTGGTGAAGGTTTCGGAGATCGGCTGGATGCAAGACGCATGGGTCCCGTCAATGTGGTGACACTTGAGGAAGGCCTATGTCCAACAGTGGACGTCTTTGGGCTGAAATGAATGAATGAAATATAATATTAATCAAATCTGTGTTAAGGTTTCTTATTATAAATCTCTTGTGATCATAATTCACTTTGTTAGCAATTTATTCTCATCGAATACTCAATTGCTGTATTTGGTGCAAGTGTTAGCCTAAGAGAAACATTTATTTAAAGATAAATTATTTTGTTTTATAAAAATCTCAGAGCAATTGTTAAGCGGATTCTCAAATTATCTGCATACAATAAATAATGATTGCGCTAACGCTAAACAACCGAGCTGATATCTTAATTAAGTATTTGAGGTTAAGAAAGTATCAAACACTAATTTAGTAAAGTATAGTTTGAAAGATACTCAACTCGTTCTTGACCTCAATCGGCTCTCTAAATCAGCAGCACAATCTAATACATAGAACGCGCAACTTTAGTAAAACGTATTGTGTCAAACAAATAGTTGCCGGCTAACTATAAATCTATTCGGAAGGCTGTTGCCAGATATATGGCGCTGTTATATCACTTCGACATTTTGTTTAGCGCTGTGTTATGTAAGGAAAGGAGTTATTTTGGGTTTACTAACAGAGCTATCCTACTAATATTAAAAATGTGAAGTTTGTGAGTAACAAATATCCCAATTATTTTTAGGATTCCGAAGTCAACAACGAACCCTTAAAGTTTCACTATGTCCGTCTGTCTGTCAGCAGCTTAGTTTAAAGACTCTTAGTACTAGAAAGCTATGGTATGCCATGGACAAAACATTTTTTTTGTTTATCTCTTATAGACGTCAAGTTATTTACGTTGATTGTTTGTTTCTATCATTGAATAACTTGATTTTGATTTTTGGTAGTTGAGTAGGTTGTTTAAAAATACTCATACTAAAGTATTTGTTTTCGGTTTGTTAATATTTGGCGATTTTAACGAAGACTATCTCCGTTTCAGCAATACTTCAGTATTCAAATTATTAAAAGTCGCTAGTTATAAATCTTTATTAGAAACGCTTGCTTCTACCCACGGTGGTACTCAAGCAGATAATATTTTTGCAACTTATGAGATTAGATTTTATCACTCCTTTTCCAGTAACCCTATGCGGGCCCGTTTTTAGAGGTTGTGAGCTGCTGAAATCGTTTTAATGTTACACAACAAAAAACTCTCTTCTTAGTCCGCATTATTGTGCAACTACGGAACCCTATAACTGCGCGTGGTTCGACACGCACTTCGGATTTCGATGAAACCATACAATAAAGGTAAGTTCACACAGAACATCCGTATTTCCAGTATTGTTTTAACGGATCCATCGCTACTGGAGGTGATGTTCACACCCCATTTACAATAACGTTTTAACGGATTCGTCGCTACTGGAGGTATTGTTCACACTAACCAAGTTTGCACATGGTTGGACGTCCGATAAAACGGTCATAATTTTAATACTATTGTGTGTGTGAACTCGCTCATACAACGACTTACGATAAAGCAGACCCGTAAAATGGCCTGTTGTATATTTTTTCATATCGATATTTTTACTGGATTCGGAATACTATCATGTATGTGAACTCGTTCATACAACTTCATACGTCGGCGGTAAATAAAAACTTATACGATAAAGTGGACCTGTGAAACGGACCTCTGTGTGAACGAGCACATAGCTTATACACAACGCACGCATAGGCAACCATTCTTTAACATTTCAAAACTTTAAAAAAAATAGTACCTTCTTGAGAAGGTACTAATTCTACGCGGGTAAAGCCGCGAACGGCAGCTAGTCGTATATAGGAGCATTGTTTCAAAAACATTCCTTAAATATTTTATGCTAAAAAAGGGTTAATTCAGACAGTTGTTGGCTCTTGAGAATTAGTCTCGAAATTAATAATATTATTATTTATTTAATTAGAAAATAATAATATAATTTTATTTAACTTAAACTTTATTCTGACATCTAAAAAGATAAAATGGCGAACAAAGAAAACTAGCAGACCTTTCCAAAATTTCCTACCAAATAAAAATCTCATGGTCACCCTACTAACCCACAAATGACGACTCTCGCTGCATTTTTCCTTAAAAACGCAAGCGTTTTATTGTTACCTTTCTTTTTAGTGATACTAACGCTACTTCACACTATAGCCCTCTTATTTGTAAGACCCCTAACTTCGACCTCCAATCGCGCGAAAACTAACCCTACCTTGCCTACAATGAAGTATATATTTCCAAAAAATCTTTCTGCACTTACAACCTTTTCTGTAAATTCAAGCAGCCTTTTAGCATGGGAAGACTTTAAACAAAACTATACACCTTATCTTTGACACTTTAAGGTTGGAATTCCTTTGTAAATAAGAAATGGCTACGACGTATCTGCCGTCGTTTCGTGGTTCTGTAGAACGCGAACCCTTTAATAAAGGATAATGACTTAATGTGAAAAGTTTAGACGCGTTACTAAGTAAACTTGGATGGATCTGCGACTGAACAATAACGCAGGGATGATTCAGCTGTTATAGTCAAGATATTATCGAAAATATTTGAGTACGTAATAAACGTCATTGCATACAAGCTTTGTTTTGTCCCTGAAAACCAGGGAAGTAACCAATTATGGTGGTATGGACATAATATGCTGTGAAGGAATTTAGAGGTATATTTATGTGAAAAAATATGTTGGTTATAAAATGTGGATAAATTTAAATAAAATATTCATGAAAACACATTTTTTTGAGACAAGTTTTTCTCGTATTATTCTCAGCAAACCCTTTTTTTGATATCCATATCATGGCGATGCACAAAATATAACTAGTCCGCCATCTTTGGCCGTCCGCCATATTGGATTTAGTATGTTGTCACTTAGTTAATGCTGAAGCCATACATTGTCATCCAGTCTAAACGTGTATGCAAAATTTCATCTTAATTGGTGACTATAACTGCTTTAAAATTCATTTGTAAGATTTGATCCGAACACACTTACATACATACATAACTAACCTAACCTAACCTAACCATGCATTGTCATCCAAACTAAACGTTTATGCAAAATTTCATCTTGATCGGTGAAAATTCTTCGGAACAAAATTTCGTAAAAAAAGGTGACTTTGGTGGCTTCTCATTAAAATTTCAAAACATCCTCCAACCGTTCGGCTGTAAACCCTGTGTGACAGACGATGGATAGAGAGACAGACACGTGAGTGACAGCAACAGGGCTCCGTTTGGACCCTTTTGGTACGGAACCCTGAAAATTGGGTTCTTAACAAGCAAAATATTACGCCTCAATTCATGAATAGGCTAGGCTGAGTTGTATCTACAATATAAAACCCACATTTCGTCAGTTATGAAATGCTGAAATATTTACATAACGTTCTTAATCTTTACAAATCCTGGTACGAAAAGTAATTCATCCTTGTTTCAGACATGATCTTGATAACTCAGGCTTACAGTGATGTCCTAGGCCGAGACTTGACGTCTGACAGTTGAGTCTGAGTTATTTCAGGGAGGACCTAATCCGTCCATCATACTTGTGGCTAAGTTATGTTATGAGGATTATATTTTGTGCGTTTTAAGGAGGAAAGTCTGAGCGTGTATTTTATTCCAAGAAGGAGTTGTTATTTAACTAAAAAAAATATAAACCCTTTGACCCGCGCCTGCTTCTCCTGGGTACGATCTACGAGTCATATAGCTTGAACATCAGAATAAGACATCCATCCATACTGATTATAAATGCGAAAGTAACGAAAGTGTGTGTTTTTTACATTTTCATTACTAAACGGCTGAACCTATTTAAATGAAATGTGATACAGAAACGTGGTCCCTCACAATGAGCCTCATCAGAAGGCTTAAAGTCACCCAAAGGGCAATGGAGAGATCTATGCTCGGTGTTTCCTTGCGTAATCGAATCAAAAATGAAGACATCCGCAAGAGAACCAAAGTTACCGACATAGCCCGAAGATTTGCCAAACTTAAGTGGCATAGGGCAGAGCACATTGCTCGCAGAACAGAGGGCCGTTGGGGCCGAAAAGTTCTAGATTGGAAATTTCAGGTAAGGCAAGAAACTTAATAAAAACCGTTTAAACCCGTTATCACGTAACAATTGGCGATAGCATGCAATACCGGCGCACCCTGGGATACCCTACTCACTGTCGCGACGGATTTCAGCGACTTTATCAACTTATTGAATGTTTCTGAAGAAAGGTATCCTAGCAAGTTTTATGCTGATACGGATTTCAAATGGAAAAGTATTATGAACATTTTATTAGAATTGGTGTGTATAAATGTTTAAAGACTGTGACAACATGCGATAAATACAAATAGGTAAAACTCATATTGATATTCTTTCTTGTACACAAAACATAGAGATTCAAATACAGTACAAAGGCGAGCTTACCCATAGTTGGGCTCTCCTTCAACAAACCTCAGAAAAATGCAAGTTTTCCGCAGGATATGTTTCGTTTTCAAATCACATCAAATAACTTATTCTTATGAATGTGTTCTCATTTCGACTGTATGTTTTTGTATGCTTGCTACGCGATTACTCCGCCATGTTTTTATTTGAAGCTGGTGCTTCTCATGTGGTCCCATTTAAATTTGATCATGATCTTACGACTAGTTTTTAAGTTATCCTTAATAATGCGCATTGTCGTGGTTATTTACGGAACCAGAACTAAAAACAGAAAAATAAAAACTTTTAACAAAAAGATATAATCTTTGGTACCTATTTTTTTCGTTTTGACACCGACTTTCGAAAATAAAGTAATTTTTCGGTTACACCACAAACCGTTTTTATTTTATTTATTTGATCGTTAAGTACGAAAATTTTTTTATACCATTCCCCCTCTAAAAAGCTTATTTTATTCACTGAAAACAGTGAATAAAAAGCACTTTTAATCACTGTTTTGGTGTTTGAATTTAGAACACACCAATCACTCGCTATGCTCGTGATTCAATCATCATGAATCACTCCCTACGGTCGTGATTCAGTTGTTAGAATCCTTCACTTGTTCGTGATTCATCAATGGCCCTCGCTTTAAAACCGACCTTTATTCACAAGTTGCATAATATACTATTACAAATAGAAAGTTACACTATTGCTGAATGTCACTAACTTTTTACCTCGGAAAAATTATGACTTTTGCAGTATATTTCCCCCAAGCAAACTGACGCCCGTGGGAGAAAATTACCAAAACCGTCCAGTAAATATAATACAAAAATCATTAAAAATCAACTCAAGGAAAACAAATAAAGAAAAAAACCTTCCAATTGCGAGTCGGACTCGCGCACGAAGGGATCCGTACAACTATCGCAAAAAATTACATTTATACCATTCCCCCTCTAAAAACTTATTTTATTCACTGAAAACAGTGAATAAAAAACACTATTAATCACTGTTTTGGTGTTTGAATTTAGAACACACCGTTTATATTCTACCTCAATCTCAATGCTATACAACCTCCTCAGGTTGTGCAAAAAAAAATCGATACAAACTTCTTGTGCAAAAAATATTCGACTTTCAAATTCCTTCGTCGATTTAATTTTGAGTTTGTTTATATTTAGAATTCTAATAATGATTTTGGTCGAGGATGTTTAGTGAATACTTATTTGGATTGTAATTCTAATATTAATTGCATTGGTGTTTAATTAATTATAATTATAGTGGTCACTGGCGTCTGAAACACACCCAGCTCAGCTTAAATTTACAAAAAATGTGAAAATCTAAGGTTTCTCATTTTTTGTAAATTTTGAAGTTAGTAAACCATTTATTTATTTATTATTTTTCCTTGTGCTTTTTGCTTAAATCTTTCTTTTTCTCATAGTCATGGTATAATAGCTATTTATGCAACTGTTACGTTATGGACGGTCTTTTAATACGAGTGCCATTTTTCGGTACAAGCGTAGCGCGTACCGAAATGGGTGGGCACGAGTTATTAAAAGACCAATAACGTACAGTTACATACAAAATTTTATCTACGAAGGAAGAAATAAAACACAGATATAGACAAATAAGTATTTTTAACAAAAACTTAACTACACACTGACTACTGTTTATTTATATGTAGATTTTGTATTGTACAATTATTAAAATAAACAGGAACAATTGCAGAATTACAGGCTGAACTTGTAGTTGGGCCTGGAGACATGCATTGCGGTACATTAATGTTAACTTTGTTTAATGCATTTTCTATAGAATTAAATATTGTGTTTATTTAGTCTTTATTCGGTATAAGGCAACAGCCAAATAGTATACGGTACTTTTATTATAACTTGTTCCATTTTTAAAAACATCATTTACTTTATTTTATTTTATTTTAATTATCTTAGGAAAACTTACAGCTAACACAATAAATACACAGAAACAACATGCAAAAAACGGCCAGTTAAAAGTTTTAACATATATAAAAATTTGCATAAAATACAGCGAGAGTTTAAATTTACACTGTCTCGATTTCGAAGTAATATTATAGGTACCTGGCTGTATGTATGTTTGTTCCTGTGTGACATTCTAAAGACCAAACGCGTTAGCTGATTTTGATGATTCTTACGTCAATCGATTCGTCCTAACCCTGTAAGTGTCACTGGCTACATTAAAATTGGAAAATAAAAAAAAATTGTCTTTTGGGCGCCATGTTGTGGGAACCATTTTTTTTTCTTCCAAACCCATCGTGTCAAAATAAAGGGTTTAAGGAGGTGATTTCAAAAATGTATTACTAATATATGTTTAAATATACATAATTCTAAGAAAAAAATAACTAAAAAGTTTTAAATATAAAAAGTTAATTAAAAAATCATCAAACCCGACTGCTTAAAAAGCGAACTAAAAAGACGTAAACAAGAAGAAAATCTTGCTGTACAATCAGAGGATACATACAGTCGGGTTTTTTGTTTTTTTTTAATTATTATTTGTTGTTATAGCGGCAACAGAACTACATCATCTGTGAAAATTTTAACTGTCTAGCTATGACGGTTCATAAGATACAGCCTGGTGATAAACAGACGAACAGACAGACAGACAGACGGACCGCGGAGTCTTAGTAATATGGCTTTGGGTACGGAACCCTGAAAAATACTGGAGGAGGCCTAAATCTATTAAAATGAAAATTACAAAAGTTTATTAGTGCAAAACAATAAGTGAAAAATGAAATGTTAAATATTAAAACATAAATGTAAAACTTTACATATGGGAAATAATAAAGACTTTTTATTATTATTATATCATGGGAGCGAAGAATCGAGAAAAAGCTAGTCGGCGATAAATTAACTTAAACCTGAGTTAAGTGCCACATTCTCGTATAATGGGTTTATCTCGCACAAAGTCGTAGGAACACACATAGATTATAATTACTATGATAATCTACATAATTAATAAGCAGAGGGTGCCCCAGGAAATGGAAACTTCACACAGGAAATTACAGTTTTGAGAAAGACAACACAGTGATGATACGTACGAGCAGAAAATAAGTCATATACTATTTACTGTAGTCTATTCCACAGAAGCCTTGCATTTTCCATTTTTAGAACAATATGTGCTTACCAAACATTGCTTAAACAAAAAGATAAACTAGATTGAGGGATATTATAGATTCACAATTTTTTTTCTTTTTTGGTGGGTGTGTTTACAAACATATAAACTCATATACACAAACACCCAGAGCCGGAACAACGATTTATAGGTCATACAAATATTTGTTCCGTGCGGGCATCGAACCCGCGACACGCAGCGCAGCAGTCAATCGCTCAACCACTGCGCCAACCGTGCGCCCAAAACAATTAATCTGCAATAGACCATTTCATAAAAATAAAAACTTCTTGAGCTATCCTACTTCTGGGAATAGGCCTCTCCCCAATTCTTCCATTTCTCTGTTTTGTGTACGCCATTTCTCGTGAAAACTGCCCAAGGTATCCTGCCACCTTCTCCTCAGTCTGCTGCGACTCCGTCCGACTGTATCGTCTAGCTGTACAAAATATTATTAAGCTGTAATAATTGATTGTTGTTGTCCTCAATAAGTATTCCAATTAGTCAGCAATATTTTTTTTATTTCAGCAATATTTTTGCTAAAACCCATAAACACAATAAAGGTTCCATATTCGAATAAACCTTTTTAAAAACAAATGTTTTGGCTTCAAATAGAACTCGCTACTCTTTTATTAAAAGTACAGTCTCAGGGCACCATAGTTTACAGACAAAGGATTAAATCCAGGTCAGAATGTTACTGCCCCATTTCCTCTGACTCAGGGGAGTTAACATAAAAATGTGAATATATGCATAGCTACCAACATAACAAAGAAAAGTTGCCCGAACTCGGACGAAAACGAGGTTAAAAGTTTATAGTTAGCACGTGGCTTTTTTAATGTTACTTTGTAACTTAGTAATAAAATGTATCCTGACCGGGTGTCGTGTAATATGTGCTAATGGATAAACTGACTGTCATCATGTGGATAGGAACAAATGGACAGACAATATAGATACATATAGTATGAGGCCATTATTTGTATAAATATCTGTTTTATAAAAACATCACACCGACTTCTAAAGCAAAACACTACAAAGCGAAAAATAACTTTGTTTGCCGAAGTCGGAGTCTTTGGTAAGCAGCTATTGTTCTACACTGACTTCGTTAACAGTTATTTTTCACTTTATAGTGATTTGCTTTACAAGTCAGTTTGATTTTTTTGTTATTTTATTTTTCTTTTTTTAGTGTTACTATCTCATATTACCATGAAAATCATTTATAGCCAGAGTAAATCTCATTTCAATTCCCATAAGCCCAAACACGACTAGGATACATTATTTTATTACGGAGTTTCAGTGCCTACCTTCCGGCTTCATCATCCGATCAGTTCGATGGTACCATTTTCATCAGTACCATTTATTTATATGTATTTGCTTCATCAAAGTCGCCTTACTATTCGAGATATCTTATACTCATGACTGTTGGAGTTGTGGAATTTAAGGTGATGTTAATAAACTTGTTATTTTGTAATATTAAGCAGCTTTATTATTTAAAAAAGAAACTAACACTTTTATAATTTTCTAAGCGTAAGAGGTCATGACAGTAAGTTAGTGAATCAACAAAAACTATAGGTGGCGCTGTGTGTAGCATTACTAAATAAAGATTATAATATTTGCCACAGATTACAACGCGCCTCCTTAAATTTATAATCTTGATATTTTACATACAAACTACTGTTATAAACTAATCCTATATACTAAGATAATCTTAACCCTAACCTGTTTCTAAAAAATTTGGTTTTATCTAAACTTTTAGTTAACATGTCTGCTAAGTTAAATTTTGAATCTATTTTTACAATATCGATTATACCCTTTTCATAGTTTTCATTTATATAATGATACTGCACTTCTATGTGCTTTGAATTCTTAGCAAAATTGCCATATTTTGCAATCGAAATTGCACCTGTATTATCCTCATACAATTTTATTGGTTTGTCAAATTTTACACTGAATGATTCAATTAACAATTTTCTAATGAAAAGTATTTCTGTCACTGCCTCTGACATAGCAGTATATTCTGCAAAGGTTGAACACTTAGTTATTGTACTTTGCTTATGTGTTTTCCAAAAAATTAGGTTTCCAAATAATCTAATTACAAATCCTGTTGTAGACTTTCTATCTACATTATCTCCTGCATAGTCAGAATCTACCATACAATCTAATATTTCAGTGTTTACATTATCATAGTATGTTATCTTTAAATCCTTAGTCTTATACAAATATTTTAGGATTCTCATTGCATATTTGTAATGTGTTTGGTCATAACAATTTTGGTATCGACTTAAGTAGTTTACACTGAATGCTATATCTGGTCTAGTGCCAGTACTTACATACAATAATTCACCTATTATATTTCTATACTTTAAACTATCATCTACTTCTCTAGCTTGTTCTAATTTTAAGTTTGTTTCCATTGGAGTATCATATAACTTAGTATTTTCAAGATTATATTTTACAGCCAGAGATTCAATATATTTTGTTTGACTTAAGGACATTCTTTTCCTATCATCACTATAATCAATATCTATGCCAATATAGCTTTTAATTTTTCCTAGATCTTTCATTGCAAATCTTTCCATTAAACTAGTTTTTACCTTTTTTACTTTATTTTCATCCTTACAACAAATTAGAAGATCATCAACGAATATTAGTATATATATTGAATCTTTGCTTGTACTATTTACATATAAGCAGTAATCATAGTTATTTCTAACAAAATTAAGTTTTTCAATAAATTTGTTGAAACAATCATACCATACTCTAGGGCTTTCTCTGAGACCATAGAGTGCCTTTTGCAACTTGTAAACTTTATTATCTTCAGTTTCATAACCTTTAGGTTGATTTATAAACACTTCTGACTTTACATGACCATTTAGGAACGCTGTCTCAACATCCATTTGTTCAATAAATAAATTATTTTTGCAACTGTATGATAATAAAATTTTCAATGTTTGCATTTTACCTACTGGTGAATAAACATTTTCAAGATATTCCTTTTGCTGAAATCCCCGTACAACTAATCTAGCTTTGTAAGCATTGTTACTTTTCTTTTTAAAGACCCATTTGACATCAATAACTATATAACAATACTATCTTTTGGTCGTTCAACAATTTGCCATGTGTTATTTTTGTTTAAGCTATTTATTTCTGAATCCATGGCTATCTGCCATTGTTTATAATCATGGGAGTTCATTGCCTCCTCGAATGAATTTGGTACATTTGCATCAATGTAATTTACATAAATAAAATGTGATACTGGGTTACCATATCTAGAAACTGGAATTATCCTTCTTTTTGACTTTCTTTCTATTACAAGTTTGTCCCTATTGTTACTTAAATTATCATCATTAACATGATATTGCACAGCATTATCAGAACTAGTATCATTTGCATCTACACAGTCTTCATCAATGTCGGTTTTAAATATTTCATTGTTTATCTCTGATGTTTTGTTTTTTTCCAAATCCCTATCCTTCTCATCATCAAGTTTTTCTAAACAAATTAATTGAGTATTTTCTTCGATGACCTGTACATGTCTAGCATTAATTATTCTGTTATTTAATAAAACTCTATAACACTTTTTCATTATAACCTACTAACACACCTAATTGTGCTTTATCGTCCCATTTACTTTTTCTCAAAGCTTCTGGAACCTTGACGTAAACTCTACTTCCATAAATCTTTAGATGCTCTACATTTGGTTTAACACCAAAAAATATTTCATAAGGAGTTTTATTCTCTACTGTATTAGCAATTGTTCGATTTTTTAAGTATGCTGCAGTTTTTATAACTTCGGGCCAATACCTTCTGTGAATTTTAGCTTCTCTAATTAAGCATCTGCCTATATCCATAGCAGATCTATTATACCTTTCTGCTACTCCATTTAATTCATGGACATAGGGTGGACATGGTAATAACTCTATTCCCTTTTCTCTAATAAAATTTGTTTCACGAAGATTGATTGATTGATTGATTGATTGAAGATTGATTGATTGATTGATTTAAATATTCTTTGCCATTATCGCACTGTAATTTCTTTACTTTTTTATTAAACTTATTCTCTACTAAATTAACAAACTCTATAAAACAATTTGAAGTTTCAGCTTTACTTTTAATACAAAAAATTCTGGTACATTTACTATAATCGTCAATAAAGGTCAAAAAATATTTTTCTCCACCATAACCAGTTGTGCTGTGTGAACCATTTGAATCAGTATGAATTAACTCTAAAATATCAGTTGTCTTGGTCCTACTATTTTGGAAAGGTACATTAGCCATTTTGCTTTCAATACAGTTAGAACATTTCATTTCTGTGCTTTCAATCTTATCAGGCAAACCTTCTACTAATTTATTATTTATCAACTTATTTAAATATTGAAAATTTACATGACCAAGTGCTCTATGCCATTTTTCTTTATCTGTTAATTTTATTGTATTTATGTACATTTTATTATTACTGTCTGCGCCATATTAAAAATATAAATTAAATATTATAAATATTTACTCACGCACTCAAATTATTAAAATAGCAACACTTACATTCATTTCACATCATTCAATCAAATACACGAGGACCAATCCTTAACTCCCTCCACACCTCTTCCTCTTCCTATCCCCTCGTCAGTTGTCAAAAAATCGCAACACCGGTAACGCGTGTGCGCTCCCGTTCCTCTCGCTCTCAAAGAAAACTCAAATATAAGTGTTGTGTGTGACAAACAGACTCTGTGGGTGGCTTACCAGCATTCAACTATAGTGAAAACTCCACTGCTAAAACTATAGAAGGACATTATTATTCAAAGCTCCAATCCTGCACCCGTAAGTACCTACCTACTGCCTTTTTTCCGCTGCGCCCACAAGTTCTGGTCCCTCTCGCCGAATAAAAAACATAATATACTCTCTCAATCACTCATCTAATCACACACAATACGCAAACGCTTTCCTCACACAATTATTATTTCGAAATTACGGCAGCCATTGTCGCATTTCGCAACGCATCCGCAACCTCGCTAAATCACATCCAACGCACACTCTTTTAGATATTTAATTATTTGTTTATTCATATTTTGATATCCGCATATATATTTTACGCTTATTTCACGCATTTAAAAACATTTAACGCATCCACGCACGTTATATTATTACTAGATACCTATTCTCAAAATGGCGTCAACAAGACAACCAAAAAAGAAGACAGCCAGTGATGATGAACACGAGGTTTACTCAAAACTATCTCTTCTCGAAGCTAAGATGGAGAATCTTTACCAGATTATGCAGAATATATACGATCTTAGCCTAAAGGTTTCCGATCCAACATTTCAATCGCAATTTCTAACACGCATTCAATCGGTAGATATTATACGATCAAATTTCATGGATACTCTGGACTCGTGTGTTATGGCTCGATTAGAAAATGATCCACCCGCAAAACCGAACTACGCCGCCTTACAATCCTTTGACGAACTGTATTGTTACGTAAAACATACAGCATCCACACTCACACAAAATAATTCTATTAAAAACACTCAAGATAATTCTCATAAATATGATTTGTTGAACCGCAAGTTACCGCCCCTCAAGTTAGTTTCGTTTGATGGATCGCCATATAATGGGTCGCCATTTTACGAGAATTTTAAAAGTCTTATCCACGATAATCTGCATCTCTCAGACGCCGAAAAAGTTCAATATTTAATAGGTTCTTTGTCCGGCAAAGCATTAACCGTTTGTTCAGGTATTACACCTACCGCCAATAATTATCTTATAATTTGGAATTCTCTATTAGAAAAATACCAAGATACTCGAGTACAAGCTTCCATTTACGTTCAACAAATAATTAACTATAAACCAAATCAATCTATCGATACATTCCTCGAACAATTTTACTCTGCAGAAGCCGCTTTACGCCGTTTAAATATTGAAGATCTCTCAGACTTTATTATTACTCACGTCGCACTTACTAAACTCGATAAGGAGGTAGTGAAATTGTTCGAGCAATCGCATAGACATATTCAAATACCTACATTCGATCATCTTTCTAAATTTCTTAAAGAACAAAGTAAAATACAAACGCTCCGTAATCCTAGCTCAAATACAAAACCTTTCTGGACTCAACGCTCCTCAAATAATTATAATAATAATACATCAAATTCTAAAACTACTCGAGCATTCTTCGCAAATACTCATTCACCCGCAATACAAAAACGCTCATGTAAAATATGTAATGATACTAACTCGCATCCTCTATATAAATGTTAATTTTTTGTTAATCAAGACCCGCGTACGAGATTTGAACTAGTAAATAAACATCATTTCTGTCGTAATTGCCTAGGATTTCATGATACTAAATTCTGTAAATCAATAAATACTTGTTCCACATGTCAACGCAAACATCATACGCTCTTACATGTAGAAAACTTTCATAATATTTTCAAAACCAAACCGATGTCCCCGCGATCGGAAGTCGAACCTAACGCACCGCCGCTGAGCCATCAGTGTGTCAACACGCAGCCCGCGCCCCGCGCCGCTCCCCTCACTACCGCTCTGCCTGCCGCGATCGTGTCGAGTGTTTCTTCGGTCGCCGCCGCCGCTGATGAGTTTGCGCGCCAAAATTTAAATGATCTTGCGTTATCAATGACCGCTTCTACTTGTAATATCTGTAGTAATAGTACTACAGTTTTATTACCTACTGCTTCTGTATACGTTTATAAAAATAAGAATCCAAATAAGGTTCGCGTGTTTCTAGATACAGGTTCAATGAGTAATTTTATCACAAAGTCGTGTTGTGAACGCCTTAATTTAGTCATTACTCCCGATAACTCAACTATTCTTGGTATAGGCCAATCTAAAATATCTGCTATTGGATTTACGAAATTTAAAATATTTTCCCGCTTTGATTCACGCTGCTCGTATATTATCCATGCTCGCGTAATAGAAAATATTACCGACGGCTTACCTAGTCTACCTATAGATACGTCAAAACTAATTCACTTACGCAACTTACCTATGGCTGATGATGCATTCCATTTACCGGCCGAGATCGATTGTCTAATTGGCAACGAGTTATTCCCGTTCCTATTAGGAAGTGGAAAGGTTACAATACCCGGTTCATCGGTCGTCGCTGTACAGACTACACTAGGTTACATTGCCATGGGTAGGGCAGATTGTGATAACCGCTTAGATACTCGCACTCCTATCTTCCAAAATAATAATACATATAATAATATTTTTTTTTTCTGCGCTACCGCATCTAACTCACTTGAAAATCTCACTCAACGCTTTTGGGAATTAGAAAACGTCCCTGATAAAGTTCACAGGAGCCCTGATGATGAGGCCTGTGACCTTATCTTTAACGCTACGCAATCGCGTGATGGTACTGGCAGATATACTGTACAGTTACCGTTTAAAACTCCATATTCTGAATTAGGAAATTCTTACGCTATTGCTCACCGACGTCTCATTAATTTAGAAAAGAAATTAGATTCGCATCCCGATATTCGTAAAAATTATAACGCCACTATTCAAGACTACATAGATCAAGGATAATCCCTCCTTTGAAATTCCGCATTATTATATTCCGCATCACGCTGTTTATCGCCCCGATAAACAGTCGTCTAAAATACGCATAGTACTTGATGCTAGTTGTAAAACTTCATCAGGTAAATCTCTTAATGACATTTTATATATTGGTCCTAATTTACAAAGTAACATATTTGACTTACTCATAAATTTACGCATGTTCTCCGTCGCTGTTGCAGCTGACATCGAGAAGATGTATTTTCAATTAAAACTCGACTCTAAACATCACGCCTTTCAACGCATTTTATATAGGTTCGATAACGCTAGTAAACTAGAAATTTACGAATTCAATAGGGTTTCTTTTGGTGTTTCAAGTTCGCCATACTTGGCTATGAGGGTGATTCGCCAACTTGCTGCTGAAAGTAAAGATTAGTACCCACTAGCCGCATACGAGGCTGAAAATCATATGTATATGGACGATTATATATGTTCATTAGATGGAGTTGATAAAGCCGAAAAACTCACCGCGAAATGGTCGCTATGTTTAAGTCCGGAGGTTTCAATCTTATAAAATGGGTCTCAAATAGTTCTCAATTAATGGATAAAATCCCCGCTTCGCATAAAAATCCACAAAATATTAATTTTGACACAGACGCTAATGCAAACGTGAAAATTGTAGGTATGCAGTGGAATCCTGTAGAAGACACCTTTCAATTTAAAATTAACGCTATTTCTCTCATATGCACAAAACGCACAATTCTCTCCGCAACCGCTCGTCTTTTCGACCCGTTAGGTCTTATCGCTCCCGTGACAGCATTTATGAAGTTACTCGTTCAAGAATGTTGGAAACATGAACTTGACTGGGATAGTCCAGTACCTACGCATATTGAAAATAAGTGGAATCAATTCCACAACGAACTCACTTATCTCGAACAAATCAAAATCCCGCGTCATGTAGGTATAACTTCGGATACTCACGTGACACTCCTCGGTTTCGCAGACGCTAGTGAGCGCTGCTATGGTGCAGCCGTATATTTAAGGGTTAGCGCTAATGATATAGATCACGGATCTGTTACTCTACTCACCTCGAAATCACGTGTCGCTTCACTCAATAAAATGCCGCTGGCTCGCTTGGAACTATGCGCTGCACTCTTATTAGCTAATCTTCTCACCGCAGTAAAAGATACTCTAAGCAAACGCTGTCAAATTGACAAAATTTATGCATTCTCTGACTCAACCGTAACACTAACGTGGATACACTCACCCGCATACAAATTTCACACATTTGTCGCAAATCGGATAACGGAAATAAATTCTAGATTACCCGCTAAACATTGGTTTCATATTAATGGACAAGAGAACCCCGCTGATATTGTTTCTCGTCCTATAACGCCGAAATTACTTTCAAAACTAGAATTTTGGTTTAACGCTCCTCATTGGTTCTCATCTCCCATATGGCAATGGCCTATTAAAACATTTGAAATTAATTCTAATAATTCGGAATTCTTGGAAATGAAAACTACTACTCTATCCGCTAAGGTCATTCAACCTGAAACTACTCGTCCTATTCAAGAATTAATTGATCGCGTCTCTAGTTACTCAAAATTACTTCGCATCGTAGTATTTATTCTACGCTTTTCTAAACGTCTTAAATCTCATGGATCTATAACAGTCTCAGATTTAGATACCGCTGAAATATATCTCATAAAATATGTCCAAAATTTACACTTTTCGGAAGATATGGTCACCTTAAAATTAAATAAACCAATAAATAAAAAAAATCTTAAAGCTTAATCCATTTATCGACTCTTCTAATATCTTACGAGTAGGTGGAAGATTAACTCACTCTCAACTTGATTACGGCCAAAAGCATCCGATATTACTCCCGCAAAAAGATCGCGTAACTAACCTCATAATTGGTTATTATCATATCGTTAATCTTCATACAGGTCCCGCTCTTTTATTATCTATGATAAGACAAAAATTTTGGATAATTTCCGCTAGAAATTCAGTAAGGCAAATAGTTCACAAATGTAATAAGTGTTTTAGACTCAATCCAAAAAATACGTACCCTCCAATGGGTGATCTGCCCGCTTTTCGAGTTTCAGACGTGAAACCATTTGTTCACACCGCTGTTGACTACGCTGGTCCTTTTTTCATAACTCATATTCGCAAACGTGGAATCAAAAGCCAAAAGGCTTATATTTGTTTATTTGTAAGTTTAACGACTAAAGCAATACACTTGGAACTTGTTTCTGATCTTAGTTCTGATTTATTTCTCGCCGCTTTTAAGCGCTTTATATCTCGCAGAGGTCCTGTTTCGCTAATATATAGCGATGGAGGTACCAATTTCATTGGAGCAAAACGTAAACTCAATGAAATTTACTCTCTCATACAGTCCAAATCGCATATTAATTATATTAGTCAATAGTTATTGTCTGAGCATCACGTACAATTTAAGCATAGTCCGCCTTATGGCCCGCATTTTAAAAGACTCAGCGAAATAAGTGTTCGTTGTGTCAAAACTCATCTTTACAAAGTCATAGGATCTCAAATACTCACTTACGAAGAATTTAGTACTGTGCTCGTTCAA
This sequence comes from Orthosia gracilis, assembly GCA_947562075.1. Classification (NCBI taxonomy): domain Eukaryota; kingdom Metazoa; phylum Arthropoda; class Insecta; order Lepidoptera; family Noctuidae; genus Orthosia; species Orthosia gracilis. Next base: position 763,878 of record OX387266.1, read on the forward strand.
ATCGAAAACTTGCTAAATAGCCGACCTCTATGTGTCTTGAATTCGGATCCTTCCGATATTACCGCATTAACGCCTAATCATTTTTTAAACATAACTCCACTCAAATTCTAACCCGCTGAAGATGTCACCGACATCGCTGATAATCGCTTATCACGCTATCAATTACTCAATAAAATAACGCATTCATTTTGGCAACGCTGGAATAAAGAATATCTTACGTCTTTTCAAGAAAGAGAAATATGGAACTCTCCCTCAAAACCTATCGAGTTAGGTACTATTGTCGTAATTAAGGACAATCACTCTCATCCTCTTAGTTGGCCTCTAGGGATAGTAGATGTGGTTTATCCTGGAAAGGACAAAATTATAAGAACAGTTAAAGTAAAAACCGCGACTGGTTCATATATAAGGCCAGTAGTTCGGATTTGTCCGTTACCTTCGCAGTAAATTTAATATTACTCAATATTTTTTTTTTAATATTACTACTCTAATTCTCTTTAATATCTTAATTCTTAAATTGTTTAGAGGTAACCTCTAGTCCGGGGGAGTTGTCTGCGCCATATTAAAAATATAAATTAAATATTATAAATATTTACTCACGCACTCAAATTATTAAAATAGCAACACTTACATTCATTTCACATCATTCAATCAAATACACGAGGAACAATCCTTAACTCCCTCCACACCTCTTCCTCTTCCTATCCGCTCGTCAGTTGTCAAAAAATCGCAACTCCGGTAACGCGTGTGCGCTCCCGTTCCTCTCGCTCTCAAAGAAAACTCAAATATAAGTGTTGTGTGTGACAAACAGACTCTGTGGGTGGCTTACCAGCATTCAACTATAGTGAAAACTCCACTGCTAAAACTATCGAAGGACATTATTATTCAAAGCTCCAATCCTGCACTCGTAAGTACCTACCTACTGCCTTTTTTCCGCTGCGCCCACAATTACCAATGTTTGAAACAAAACTTTTGATACAGTACAAATTTTCTACTTTGTTAGCAACAACTATTAACTCTCTTGATTGAGTATAAATCTTTGCATATTTATTTCTTGCTACTATTGTGCAGGTATTGGTTATTTTTGAAAAACTTAACAAGTTTTGCTTAATACCTTTTACAAAATAGACATTTTTTAAATCAATATGTTTTTCATTATAATAATTTTTGAAATAAATCTTGACAGTACCTATTTTGGTTGCTTTTAGCACTTTACCATCTGGCAGTTTCACATCAATAGGAATTTTTAAGTTTACATAATTGTGGAAAAATTTATCATTCTTTATAATATGATCTGTACACCCACTATCTAGCAACCAACTAATTTCAGTATTTTTAACATCATATACCTCCTCGCTATACCCCATTACCTGATTTGCTGCATGAGTACACACTTGAGTTGTCCATGACTCTGTTGCAGGGCCGTCTCGCTGGGTGCTTGACGACTCACCTCTGGGATGACCTTGACCTCTGCCTCGGGCACGACCTCGGTGAAATCCGCCTCTGTTGTAACCTCTCTGTAGTCCTTGCTGGCGTTGACTGGTTGGATGTCTTCCTTGATAGCTTTGTTGCCTTTGGCCATTTTTCTGAGCATGCCAACAGTCCTTCTTGAGATGGCCGTTCTTTCCACAGTTAAAACAATGTGCTTGAGTTTTAGTTGCGAACGTGCTCATATCGCTTTTCTTATCTGTATCACTAGCAGTCATATTCTTCTCCTTTATTTTTGACTTTACATAATCTACTGTTCTTTGTTCTTCTGGAATGACATCAATGAAATCTCCAATATAACTATAACTTGGAGGTAAAGCTCTGAGCAAGTATCTCATCTTCTCGGGTTCATCTATTTTACCACCAGCTGCTTTAAAATCATTCGTTGTTTTCTCGAAATCAACAAAAAACTCTTCTATAGTATTGTAATTGTTTAATTTAATTTCTTCAATTTTTCCTCTACATATTATTTGCATAGCAGTAGACTGTGTTAGATACATTCTGTCAAACTTTTTCATCATTTCGTAAGCTGTTTGACATTCACCAATATATTCTAATTGTTTGTCTGAAATTGTGCTCATTATTATAGTCCTTGCTTTTAAATCCATTTTCTTCCAATTCGATTCTTGATTTTCATATTTAGCAGGCATCATGCAAATGGCGGGTTCGTTGCATTCTTTGTATTCTAGTAAAGTTACTAACCTTAATTTCCAGCTTGAATAATTTACACCATCAAAAATGGGTATCGTTATGTCTTTTATTCTTGCTTGTTTAGCCATTTTAGGTAAGATAGCGTCTCTTGACTCCTAATTTACTCGAGGCATAAACCACTTTCCACGTGGCCTTTTCTTGTTCTCACTGTTTATTTATTATTATTTATTTATATATACTTTATTGTACACCAAGATAATAAAAACAATACATACAGAAACCTTAAAATAGACACAAACATACAACAGGCGGCCTTATCGCGTTCTGCGATCTCTTCCAGGCAACCCAGAATGGAACCACCACTGTCCCACTGTTTCACTTATTAACCACCTAACCACGCTCTGCTACCATGTTGGAGTTGTGGAATTTAAGGTGATGTTAATAAACTTGTTATTTTGTAATATTAAGCAGCTTTATTATTTAAAAAGAAACTAAAACTTTTATAATTTTCTAAGCGTAAGAGGCCATGCCAGTAAGTTAGTGAATCAACAAAAACTATAGGTGGCGCTGTGTGTAGCATTACTAAATAAAGATTATAATATTTGCCACAGATTACAACAATGACATACTTATTAAAGAGTTCCATTGTTCATCTGAAGTCTTCTTCATCAGTTCCCCTTCACCAAATAATACTTTCTGAGTGCAAATGCTTGCCACGTTATTGAAAATACCAAAGTCGCTATGTCTGCCTATAATATTTGAGGAGTGCCCTCGATTTCAATGAGATCCAATCATCATATTCTGATTTTTTGACAACGGAATCAGCTCGAAAGTATATTCTTTCAAACAAAAAAAGATTTATGCAAATCCGTCTATATATGACAGAGTTATGCCCAAATAAAATAAAAAATAAAATTTAGTCTTCCGAATTGAGAACTACCTCCTATTTGGGAAGTCGGTTAAAAAATGAAATCATCAGTTGTTGTTCATGATAAAGCAAATACAAAATGTAAAGAATTTACAACGATCAAATCTAGTACACATATGACTTTTTTGCTGATATTTAATTATATCTATCTCTCACATCTCTTTCAACCTAATAACAGTGTAATTACATCTTCAACAAACAGTCAACACACTCAGCATGTAGTTCGGGAGTGTGAGTAACTTTGTCCTAACTTACGTAGCTGAGCCACTCACTACTTGCGCCCACTTAGAGCTAGTGGCACGAACTCTGTGCATTATTGAAGTGTTCCCGTTTGGATAACGCGAGGTTTATTCGTAGTGCATCCTGTGTATAGAAATGTTATTCATCTTCTTTCGTATCGGTTAACTCAAACAATAGTATTCATCATCATTATCATCGTCGGCCTATCCATCTATATATCCCACTGCTGTGATACAGGCCAGAGAGGGGACGGGCCTTAATCCACCACGCGGGCCAATTGTGGTGGTGGATGTCACATGTCTTCGAATTTTTGTTTCTAGGACATACCGGTATCTACTAGAGCAAAGCTGATGAAGTAACTTACACAAAATAAAGCGCCTGTCTGGGTTCGAACCCACAACCTACGAAACGTAAGTCGGGACCGTTGCCACCACTACTCTCAACAATAGTCTTACCAATTCTGAAAGATGCAGGTTGTCGGGCATGAAGGGCAGACAAGGACGTGAGCCATTTTTTGCAAAGAACTCTCACACTAGTACTGAGTTTTGGATGGGTTAAAGATACCCCATTTGACCAGATTGTTTCTACAGCAGCCAACCTGGGCCTGTAATCAGTTTAGGGATTGGCAAAAATGCTATTATTTGAGTTCTAAAGGCAGACAGATGTAACGTAATTGTGTGTGCAGTGGCATCGTTGCCACAGTGTTGCTCCGCACTTTTCTGCAGGAACCCTAAACTTCATGTTTTAGTACGGTAAATTTTTGGAAGTCGAGTCGGTGTCCGTAACGGAAAAAAAATGGTACCTACGAAAGATACCGACTTCCAAAAATAAAGTTATTTTTCACTTTGTAGTTTTCTTATTTGGAAGTCGGTATTTTTTTTTTTTTTTTTTTTTTTTTTTCACTTTTTAGTTGTACCTACCTAATAGGCAAGTTGTTTAGTAAGTTGCCTTAACGCCAGAATAGATAACCCGAATATCATGAAACTTGAACATATCCTGTGAAATGAGAGATCTGCGTACCCCTTAAGAGCGTACTGCCATGATGATATGTTATGAAATGGTATAATCAATAAAGAGATATGCGATTGCAGCAATCCCGAGAGATTTGCTGTTATATATCTTCGAAGTTCTTCATCAGATCTTCACCAAATTAAAATGGGGCCAATTTCGAAACATACTCTTTCAAACAAAAAAATAATTTTCAAAATCGGCTTCAATTGACGAAGATATCGGTGAACAAACACAAAAAAAATACAAACATGAAGTCGAACATACAACCTCCTCCTTTTTGTTAAGTCGGTTAAAAATAATGTCAGTGTCATTAAGAAATTCATTTACAGAATAGTATATCCTGATAAAGGTATGTTCTTAATGTTTGATACCATGAAATCCTCGTGCTATGATACTAGAGCATTAATTGCCGCCCCAGCTTCGCATGAGACAAGTTATGTACAAAAACTTTCCTTGTTTATCGCTCTTTGCCTGCGACACACTTACGCCTCATGGTTTTGTAACGCCACCAAGTTGCACATACAAGTGGTGCTATAACTAGTTTTGTAATTTTTACCTACAACCGCACATTTTGATCATTAGCACTATTATAAATTTGTACACGGCTGTGTCGGTCGAGATCGATTTCCAAAATCCGAAGACTAACGCTGTTTTGTGAAGAAACTGAGGTTTTTCATTAATAAACTTCCAAATGTCCACCACTAGATACTCTTATAACACGAATGCGGGAGGGTATAAAGATTTACGTATGTAAGTATGTCCATTTCTATAGCACGCTCTACTGACAGATTATGACGATTGAGGTGCATTGGATTCGTCTCAATAGTAGGAGTGGCACAGGCTATATAATTATTAATTTTGTTTCCCCCCTCCCCAAAAAAGGGGGATCGTAACAATATGGGTATCAAATGAAAGCTATTAAATAGAGCATTCCAAAAATGTATGTATCGTACGAGTAGTTAAGACAAGCATAACTTTAAAAGCTAAATAAATATTATCTTTTACCATATAACTTATTTAGAGAACTCGTTCATAAATAAAACTAAAAAGTCTAAAATACAATAAATCATTATGAAAACAAAAAAGCCGACTGTTAAAAAATAATTAACTGATAAAAGAAGAGGTTTTGTAACCGACTTCCCTAAAAGGAGGAGGTTATCTATTCGATTGGTATTTTTTTATGTATGTACATCGATCACTTAAAGACGCCTGGACCGATTTAGAAAATTCTTCTTTTGTTTGAAAGAGTATGCTTTCCATTTGGTCCCGTAGTCACCAGGCCAGGATCTAATGATGAAATCTCTGATGAACTCCTCAAACATTATAGGCATACATATAGCAATTTTGGCATTTTCATCAACAATAAAATCACTTGCAATCAGAAAGTAACATTTGGTGAAGTGGAACTGGTGAAGAAGACCACAGATGGCCAATGGAACTCCTTAATGCTAAGTATGTCACGGGTCTTCGATATCTGGAAAAGTTAAACGACTATGATGAAGTAAATACTTATAAATAAATAGTACTGATGAAAATGGTACCATCGAACTGATTTGATGATGAAGCCGGCAGGTAGGCACTGGAACTCTGATATAAAACAAAGTATCCTAGTCGTGCTTGGGCTTATTAGAATCGTAATAATAAAGGCTACATATCTTTTGTATGGCAATTGGAGGTACCTACCAAAACTAAAATGAGAAAACAAATAAACAAACCGACTTCCTAAAAAAACACTACAAAGTGAAAAATAACTTTCTTTTCCGAAGTCGGTGTCGTAACACGGAAAACAATAGGTACCGAAGACACCAACTTCGGAAAAGAAAGTAATTTTTCACATTGTAGTGTTTTTTTTGGAATACGGTTTGTTTTATTTGTTATTTTTTTTTGTTTTTATAATACTTTGTTTTTTATTAGTGAGGACCGTATCAAAATCTGTTTCGAGGTTTCGGAAAAGTTAGCAGAGAAACAGAAATGATATCGACTGACGCGGACAATTGCCTTATAGTATTTGGAGATAAACTCACAACTTGTTCACATGACCGGAACAAAAAGACTATCTACAATTCTTTGGCCCAATAATTTAGTAGGTACACAAATTATGTAACACATTTTCGAAAACATCTTCAGTAGGTATCCATCTTAATTCTATCTTAAACCAGCAGTTATATCCCAATCTACATTGTTCAATATTCTCAAGTATATGCATATATGAGTACTTGAGAACTATCTAGTAGATACGTAATATCTGACGGATCCCCAGAGAGGAGAGAGTAATGGATGATCACGCCGGAAGATCTGGCTTATTGGCTTGTGTGAATAGAATGGGGGATGTGACGTCATATTAAATTGTGTGTTAAGTGTACTCACGGATCCGGTCGCGTGGAGTATTAAATTGAATGGATTTTATTTTAGTTTTGAACAATATAACAAAATGTCAGACGTCCTAAAATTATGATGGCGGGACGAGCTGGACTTCTACTGACAGGGCATTTGCAAGAAAAACTGAATTGTTTTGGAGAAAAGAGATACCGGCCTTTGCCTTGCAGTTGGACAATATAAACTTGATTAATAAATGTATCTAGTGAATAACAAATGTACGTATAGAGCCTACTATAATTTAATATATTTTTAAATTTATTAAACGGCACTTTGACGGTCTTAAAAACAACGCTCGCTATGAATTTGAACTTATCGTAAAATTTAAAATTCCATACTAACGGCGGCAGTAAGCAATGAAAACCTTAGGCCATATTCCAAGCCCGTTTGAAGGAACTCCACTCACACTCAGTTGACTACGGCAAATATCCCTGGGTTAATGTCAATAAATAAACTGTAAATACGGTTGATTCGCGGTGGAGTTGGAGGCGGTCAAGATTTAAAAAACCGGCCAAGTGCGAGTCGGACTCGCGCACAAAAGGTTCCGTGTAATTATCGCAAAAAACGGCAAAAATATCACGTTACGTTATGGGAACCCCACTTAAATATTTATTATATTCTGTTTTTAGTATTAGGGGTTAAAGTATGAACCGATTTGTACTGGAAAATTGAAATTAGTTTTTTTTTAATGTAACATATTTATTTAATCAAAATAATTACCATTATTATCTATACATTGCTGCCATCTACTAGGAAGGTCATTTATGCCTTTGCGATAGGATTCTGGTGATCTTGATTCGACAAACTGTGTGAAAGCATTTTGTACTGCCTCCTGAGAAGAAAACATTTTATCACGTAGAAAATTGTCCAAATCACAAATCACGAAAAAAATGGTAGTCCGTTGGAGCAAGGTCTGGCGAATACGGAAGGTGACGAATGGTTTCTAATTGCAGTTCCTGTCGAGTTTAAACAGTTTCTCGTGCTGTATGAGGTCTCGCGTTATCATGGAGCAATAATGGTGAAGATCGATTCATGAGTCGGGGCTGTTTCACTGCTAGTTTTGCTATCATTGTTAGGAGTTCAGCACAGTAAACATCTGCCGTTATTGCTTGACCAGATCGGAGAAAGCTATAGTGAATAACACCATGCTGAGACCACCAAACAGCTACCATTACCTTTTTATCGGTAAGCTTTGCTTTAGGACACTGTTGCAGCGTTTGACCTGGGGTCAGTCATTGCATTTTTTGCTTACGGTTATCGTAAAAAAATCACTTTTCATCACTTTGTCACAATTCGATCCAATATTCCTTCATTTCTGTATCGATTCAACAAGGCAACACAAGTTTTAACATGCTTTTCTTTCTGCAGATCAGTCAAATCATGAGGCAACACAAGTTGAAACTTGTGTTGCCTGCAAACACGCGTTTCTTTCAATCGTGAGGCACCCATTTTTCACATTTTTATTTTATTGATTTGACGCTAATGAGTCAATATTGTTGGTAAGGTAAAGTTAAACCATGCCGCTAATTCCTGGGTTTTTTGGCTCGGATCGGCTTCCACCATCGCTTTCAATTCATTTTTATTCCCCTGTGTGGGTGGTCTTCCACGTTGTTCGTTCTTCAAATCAAAGTTTCCATCACGAAAGCGTTTAAACCAAAATCGCACGTCGCGTTCATTAACAGTCCCCTCTCCAAACGCAACATCGATATTGCGTGCCGTTTCTGCCGCGTTAGTGCCGCGTCGGAACTCGTATTAAAAAATCACTCGAATTTTCGAAGTATCCATCTTTCTTGTCTAAGCTGAATAAAAAAAAAACTGAAAGTCGATAGTCGAATGTTGCACATTTTTTAAAAGAAGAACTTCATAGGTACCATCTGAAAAAGTTTCACTAAAAAATCTCAAACCATCAAGGTTCTATGTCAATTCGAAGTACCTATTACAATAAAACGGCAATTTCATACTTTAACCCCTAATATTTGTCGTTATAGCGGCAACAAAAATACATCATCTATGAAAATTTTAACTGTCTAGCTATCACGGTACATGAGATACAGCCTGGTGACAGACGGACAGATAGACGGACCGCGGAGTCTTAGTAATAGGTTCCCATTTTTACCCTTTGGGTACGGAACCCTAAAAAGGTCGCACAACAAAATATTTTAAATTCATCTGAAATTTTATTTTCGAACGAAAGTTTTTTCATTCGCCCGCAGAGAGTCGCGCCAATCATGAATCCGATTTCAAAATGCGAACGCTCGTCGTACGAAATTTGAAAAAACTTTCTCAGATTCAAAACTTGAACGTCGTTGCTGAATTGAAAACTACAACTGAACGAACGGTACCAAAATGCTTTTCTATATCTAAAATTGTGGAATAACTTTAATTTTTGATATACATTGCTTACTTTGTTCATATTTGTACATAAAACTTAATAGTAAACAAGCAATGAAAGATAAACGTTCTTAAATTCCAGAATAGTTTCTTTCGAAAGTAAGTTCGGAATACAGATATAAACGCGAATGAAGATTTTTTTTTGGTTGCCCTTCAATTATTATGATTGAAATAGTAACTTAAAGAAATAAATTCTAAAATGATGAAACAAAACTTAATAGTAACATTAGAGTAGCAAACAGATAACCGTTACGTATCTGTCACCATCATCAGCCTTATATTACACTGCTGCGACACAGGCATCCTCTCTGTGAGAGAGGTAAAGGGCCGTTGGTGGCCGTCACATATCTTCGAATTTTTGTTTCTAAGATATGTCTGTCTCTTCACGATGTTTTCCTTCACCGTTTTAACAGCAGCGGTGATGAAATAATAATTTACACCAAGTAAATCGCCTGCCTGGGTTCGAACTCACGAACTACGACACGTATTTTTTTTTTTGGGACAAAGCCTCCGCACTATTCCCAAACTACTGTAACTCCTGAAAGCCAGAATCAACAGTGGCGACCACCAGAAAAGCACCGAGGCGATGAAGCTCGACGAAGTCCCGGAGAATGAATTTAACTGTCATGGATCCCACCGACATACGACACGTATGTCAGGGCCGTTACCACTGCACACCCTATGTAACTATCTATACGTACAGTCATCCACCAGTGCTGGGCTGATCCACGTAATAAACCCAGAGATATGCTCTAACAGGCGTTGTACAGAGGGTGGTCTTTTTAGAGGTTACCGTGCCCTCTTCTGCGTGTTGATGGTGATCACCGGGATGGTTTTAGTAAGGTATAAACCTCACACCCCCTGGTCTTTGCCCAAAAGTTCAGGCGCCTTTTGAAGGTTTCCACGTGTAAACAAAGAAAAAGTAAGTAGATACAGGTAGGAGGTGGTGTTATTCTTAAAGATGAGGTATTTACAGATCGAAAACCTCGAATAGGAAGGTATAACTGTGAACTAACTTGCTTGTAAGGATATTATATACAAGACCTACGTAAATACGCGCTTGGACGTGGAGTTGAGGACGCCTGCCCGTTATACATAATTATATACCTACAAGGAATTAACCGGATTAGGTACGTAGGTGCCCAAACAAACTCTACCTATCTATTTCTGTCCAGCTTATGTTCCTACAATTGAATCATTAAACCTACTACACTATAATATTAAGTGTTAATAACAATATCAAAACAAAACAAAGGTATTTCAGGGCGCCAACACGAAAGCTCCATAAATACCGTTAGATACGATCGTGAGACCCACAATACAAACACTGAATACCAGATAGTGGAGTCACGAACAAAACCTAGTATATTAGTTATTATAATAATATGGGGAGCACGTCTAATAATAACTATTATAATAGTTGGTGTATAATTAATGCAAATTGCCTATTGATCGCGCGCGAGCACGCATATCTGATTTCACGTACAATTGCTATTACAATTGTATCAGGCGTTCGCATTTCAAATAGGACGGAGATTTAGCGCTATTTGTTTGTTCTTTAAACTTGATTTTAGGTGTGTTTATGTTAAATCAATTTTGGGGATTAGATAAGTACTATACAGTAGGTATAATTAATGCAATGAGCATAATCACGGTCATAGACTATTAGCAGAACGTACTTAAATGTAGGTAGGTACCATACTGACTTGACTGGACTGTTGTTGTGGTTAATCTAGTGGTCGCAAGTGCAACTAATGAACATGAGGTCGTTGTTTCGATTTCTAGTTCACGAAAAGTTATGCCATCTGGAATTTGTCAGTAGCAGCCTGGTGACTGGACTTCTGCCCGGTTGACGACAATAGGCTCGCCCCTACCTTTTACATTGGACTTTAACATATACCTCTGCCATTCCTTTCGGGATATACACGCGTAATCATTTATTTTATCAATGAAAGTGTCTTACTTCTGCATGTTTTTTTAATTTAAAGAGGGCTCGCGTTTGACTACTATTACACCTGATGGCAAGCGATGATGTGGTCGAAAGTGAAGCACGCTTGTCTTGAAGTAACCTATTCACTCTTGACTTAAAGACCCTCAGGTTGTAGTTATCAGGAAATAAAGACTCCGGCAGGGAATTGCACTCCTTAATTGTGTATACAATAAAAATAATCGCAAAAAATGCAATGAAAGTATGCGTATGGGTGGGTTATCGACCATGTACCGATGGCGATTATCCGTACGTGTCGTATTCCGATGATGGAAAGGGCCAGGCGGAATTAAATTGTGCAGTTTCGTCGCAAAATTCCGGAAATGCGGTTACATTTCGGGGAGTGTATATAAAAAACCGACAGGCTGGCAACTCGGCGTCGATGTTCGAAGCTCTGGAGCTTTGACGCGACCATTGCATCGTTGGCAATAAGCCTCTTGGCCCGTCTATCAATCGACTCAAGTGCATCCAGCTGGTATTTGGCAGATCCGTCCCAGAGATGAGAGCAGTACTCCATGCGTGACCGAACTTGCGCTACTAAAATTTCAACAAGTTACACTCTACAATTATAGCTATGTAGGTAATTTTACATCACTCAAAGGAAAAGTTTTTAGAATATTTATAATAAAGTAGGTACAGGTAGCAATAAATTATTCCTGAAAATAAAACTCGGTGAGTTAAATGAATACCTACGGATAAAATATAATTCCTAGAAAACTTGTTCTATACTCATTCATTTAATCGTCAATTTTCTCGGTACCAATTTATTTAACAGTACCTAGAATTTGAAACTTTATAATATCGTCGAGACTTCAATAACATTATGATTGTAACATTATTCTTCGTAGAGGAGGTAGGTCCAAAGTTGGTAACTTAGACTAAGAGGAATGGTTTGAGTGTTTCCTGTTTGGCTGTAAAGTGACTGTAATGACAGTGTGACAAACAAAAGCGATTGTGCGGCCAGTAGTTGTCTTCTTCTACAAGAATAAAATACAAGAGTAAATAATAAGACCTACGTCACAGGCTTGCAGTTTCAGTTCCTAGTAAATTCGGTTAAGAGATAGGCTTTGGTCACACAGTCGTTTAGTTTCTTTTTACAAAGCGGCCAAATTTAACAGTATTGCTAATACAGCTGCACGGGTCGGTCTCAGTCAAGGTCAGCAACACTTGCCGAGATTAGTCTGTTGATGGCTGACCATGATCATTCATTACATAGGTACGGAGACTCTTCCGTACCTCGGAAAGCACGTAAAGCTGTCATTATTACATCTTTGAGTACACAGTCGTTATGAGTTATTAATCAAAACCAAGACCAGTCTGGCCAAACAGTATCGCATTATCTAGCTACTAGGTTGTGATGGTCTGAAGGGCAGTCAGAGCTGTGCAAAATACATGTTTTGTTTTAAAGGTATTTAAAATACTTAATACAAATTATTTTTATGTCTTGTATTTGAAATATAACATACGAATTACAAAATACTGTCAGGAGTTAGGTTATAACAAGATCCTTGACTTTTTGACGTACAGTGCAGGTTACCAGCGTTGCCAGCTTTAGAGATTGACATATTTAGCGATCGCCACTTTGTTTACGAAAGCTATCGAGCGCTATTTTCTGCAGAACGCACCCATTAATAAGATCGCTAAATTTATTTATGTTCAATTATATTTTGAAGCCATAAGTATTTGAAATACTAACTACAAATTACGTCAGCGTCAGGTATTTGAAATACCAATTACAAATAACATTTTTAAGAAGTAATTGAATTAAAATTAGCAAGCAATATGTATTTGTATTTCAATTACGTATTTTAATTACAAATAATTGAAATGGACAGTATTTATTTCTTATTAACTCTGACTACATGTATACTACTGGTACTATATAAGACTCCAGAATGGTAAAAAGCAGGAATATTAAATGGTCAGTCCATTCTCTATGTCTAGTGTTTAATAACTAGGTATAGACTTCGTTCGGATCTTCTCTTAGGTGAAGTTAATTTACAATCTAGATAAAATTAAGAGGACTTCAGTGACGATAAAAACCGAGGACCGAGAAATTTTTAGATTTTAATCTCATGAAAATCGGGTTTCTTAGGCAGGAAAAATGCGTAAGGCATCTATGTACTTACCTGGGTCGGCCCAGTATTGGTAGATAACCTGTATGTATAGGGGGTAAAGGTTTACTGTTTGTCACTTTAATGTTACATATTTAACTTTGTTTCAGTATTTTAAGTTCTAGCATAAATAATATGAATTTATTTAAAACAGTCGCTATTTCTAACTGACTTACCAAATAGGAGGTGGTTCTATGTTCAACTTCATGTATGTTTTTTTTTTTGTATTTTCACCGATATTTCCGTCAATTGTGACCGATTTTGAAAAGTCTTTTTTGTTTGAAAGAGTATGTTTCGAAATTGGTCCCATTTTAATTTGGTGAAGATCTGGTGAAGAATTTCGGAGATATACAACAGAACTCTTCAATAATAAAGGCAAATCTCTCGGGATTGCTGCAATCGCATGTCTGTTTATTGTATATACCATTTCATACCATAACATCACGCCAGTACGCTCTAAAGGAGTTCGTAGATGTGTACAGTTCACCAGTTACGTTCAGTTTATGATATTCGGGTAATCTATTCTGGCATTATAGGTACCTTACTTAACTACTTGCCTATTACCTTAGGTACAACTAAAAAGTGAAAATAAAAAAAAACTTTTTCACAAAAAAAAACTACCGACTTACAAATAAGCAAACTGCAAAGTGCAAAATAACTACTTTTGGAAGTCGGTATCCATAAAGCAAAAAAATTGTACCTACCAAAGACACCGGCTGCCAAAAATAAAGTTATTTTTCACTTTGTAGTTTTCTTATTTGGAAGCCGGTAGTATTTTTTTGTAAAAAAGTTTTTTTTTTTTGTCATAATATTGAACAGCAAAAATATCTTTATTGACGTTTAAAAAACGAACTAATAGTATATTATGCAACTAGTGAATAAAGGTCGGTTTTAAAGCGAGGGCCATAGATGAATCACGAACAAGTGAAGGATTCTAACAACTGAATCACGACCGTAGGGAGTGATTCATGATGATTGAATCACTCGCTATGCTCGTGATTCAAGTGTTAGAATCCTAAACGACGCGAGTGATTCATGGCCCTCGATATAAATCCGTTTTATTCAAGAGTTGCATACTATATTTTATACCATGACTTCGAGAAAAAGAAGGATTTAAGCCAAAAGCACAAGGAATAATCATAAATAAATAAATGGTTTATTACCTTAAAAATTTACAGAAAATGAGAAACCTTAGGGCTTCACATTTTTTTGTAAATTAAAGCTGAGCCTTTGAGTTTGAGTTACCTAAATAGCACCTGTGTTTCAGGGGCCAGTGACCATCTCCATTAAGTTACATAATATAATTAATTAAACACCAATGCAATTAATATTAGAATTACAATCCAAATAAGTATTCACTAAACATCCTAGACCAAATTAAAATCATCCTAAATACAAACAAACTCAAAATTAAATCGACGAAGGAGTTTGAAATTCGAATATTCTTTGTTTGCACAAGAAGTTTGTATCGAGTATTTTATGCGCAAGTAGGTTGCATTGCATTGAGATGGAGGTCAAATATATATTGTTGTGTTCTAAATTGAAACACCAAAACAGTGATTAAAAGTGCTTTTTATTCACTGTTTTCAGTGAATAAAATAAGCTTTTTAGAGGGGGAATGGTATAAAATAATATAGTGTGCAATGTACATATTGCGGGCTGTGAGTTTCCACTACATATTATAAAATAAATGAATGAAAACATACAAAACAACAATCTTACTGAGACTAAAACTAGAGCCAGTTCATCGTAACAAACAGGTGTGTTCAATAAGTACACATCTGGAGAGTTCAGGCGTCATGTTTTGTATATTTTACGGGCTGTGCGTCAGTCCCCACATCAAGTTGAGTAAAATGAACTAATACAATACAATATCGTCCTTATCATAAAACTTGAATCTATGTATATATGTACAGTTTCACAATGATACCACTAGATGGCTCTACTAGTTCATTGGTAGATCAAAGGCACTTCATAGCGCCCTCAATAACGTCATTGATCAACCGGTTTACCAAGATTGCGCCTATTATTTTCTTGTAAATAAATGACGTATTTTCTTCACATCTGACCTTCACATCAAACCAAACTATTCAATATTTTTGTGGTGTATTATTTACTAGTACCTGGGCGGCCGAGCTCTGCTCGGGTGAAAATAGAGAAAACGACGTTTTCTAAAAATTTAACCTAGCTAGATCGATTTATCGCACCAGAAACATGCAGGGGCATACAAAATTTCATGAAAATCGTTGGAGCCATTGCCGAGATTTCAGATTATATACATACATATATACAAGAATTGCTCGTTTCAAGGTATTAGAAAGATTATACATATTCTGTATTGTACACCAATATTAAAATAATAATCCTACTGAGTCAACTTGTACCAGTCGATCGTAACACAATTTCAGTATTATGTCACTGCATAGTGCTTCTAGTTCATTCGTAGTTCAATAGCGCTATATAGCTCTAGCGCCTTCTATAACGTCATTGACCAACCGGTTATCAAGATTGCCGGGGATATTTTAAACAAAATCTCTCTGTCATACGTGTGACACGTCCATTGCTGGACATGGGACTCCCCCAAGCGTCGCCACTTCGATCAACCTTATGCGTCACAGTCTCTTTTAAGGGCCAGACATTATCATGGTTAGCCACATCACATATAACATGCAGATTAGTGTCTGAGATGGTCTTTTGAGGAAGGTAAAGCCTGATGAGTCATATTGACCCCCAGCTGCTACTGTAATTTCTAAGAGGAAAATCATTCGATCTAGAAATGTTTGTACCTATTTCTCTATAGATGATGACTCATGAATGAAACTATTACAGAGAAACATTTGTGAGACTGGGCTCACGTGCTGGATTACGGCCCATCCCCTCCCACAGAGTGGAGGCCTGTGTACCAGCAGTGGGAACATTAATAGGTTGATTATGATGATGATGATGAGTGAGACTGCCTCCTTGGTCCAGTGGTCGCAAGCACTACTGCTGAGCATAAGGTCTTAGATTCGATGCCCAGTTCGTGCAGTGTTATTGGGTTTTCCATCTGCAATATCATATTCGTAGTAGGTCAGATTCTGGATGAATTTTCCAAACCGGGGAAAATGCATATCAAGATTTCGACGAATTGAGAACCTCCTCCTTGTTTGAAGTCGGTTATAAATGAATCGGTCTAGAAAAGCATATTTTGTGTTATAGGTGAGTCATGAATGAAACTGTTAACAAAGTAACGCGTTATGAGAACTATGCCGTGTCTAGGAGTCATGGTGTAACTATTAGTTGTGAAAGTTGCTCGCTAATAAGGTAGAGATTTAATACTTCGTTGATTGTGAGTCATCTTTAGTTAACACCTGGTTTGACTTGAGTTCTACGGAAACTTCTTTAACCCTGCCAGGATAAAAAGTTTATCTAAAGATAGGTCTTATAGGTAGGATATTAGGAGCAGTGTTCGAACCCAGGCAGGCGCTTTACTTTGTGTAAATTATATCATCAGCACTGCTCTCAAAACGATGAAGGAAAACATCGTGAAGAAACTGCCTTGTACTAGAACAAAAAAATCGAATACATGTGACATTCAGCAACACGCACTGGGCCCATTCCCTCTCACAGAATTGGAAACATTAAAACGCTAATGATGAGATTACTTATGGGTTGATCGGCGAGCCATACCGTGGCCGTGAGCCGTTGACTGGCTCCTTGGTGCAGTGGTGGCAAGCGTAAATGCTGAGCATGAGGTCCTGGGTTAAATGCCCAAAATTTTGGCTCAAGATTAACATAACTGCGAAATATGTGTTTACTATAGGTGTATCTCTGCTTAACCTAATTCTTTGTCTTATTAGCCGTCTAAAGGTTACTTAAACCAACAAAAAAAACTAGAAAAATAATAAGTTAAATGACCACAAAAATCCAGCAATTCCCGCAGACCTATTATTTCACAGCATTTTGTAACTTCATAAAGTATGAACTAAATAGGTACAATTATGTACAAAGACTAATTAGTTTTACTAACTAATGTTTAATTACCACAATCTTGTGGTTGACAATCAACAACAAGAATGAGTTTGCAATTAAAATATACACTGAAATTATAGTCTTATATTTTTTATTTATCGATAGGCTCGTGTTTAAACACTATCTCGCCTGATCGTAAGCGATGATGTGGTCGACGGTGAAGCACGTTTGCCTAAAAGTACATATTCACACTTGACTTAAAGAAGACAAAAGACTCCGACAGGAAACAAAAGACTCCGGCAGGGAATGCCAATCCTTAGCTGTGCGCACAATGAAAGTATTCGCAAAATGCTTTGTACGTGTGGGTGGGAGGTCCACCATGTACCGGTGGCGCATTGCCGTACGTCTTCTTGTCCGATGATGGAAAGGGTTTTTTTTGTGAAAGCACTCCTATTTTCTATAGGAGCTCATGGGTAAGTTATAACAACGTCACGGATCGATCTTCAAGGTTAAGTAATGCTTGCCGAGGAAGGTCTGTGGATGGGTGGGATGGGTGACATCCGTCTTACATTTATTTATTTATTAAAACGTTATGCACAAGTACAAAGACGGACTTAATGCCTTAGGCATTTTCAGCCAGTCGACCTTAGGGTGGTGCAGAGATAAAATAAGGCCGGTGCAAATAAATGACTTTTTAAATTTATTTTTATTTTTTAATAGCCTTGCGCTTGACCACTATCTCACCTGGTGTGGAAATGATAGATAAATTAAGAAAAAAATATATAAAAGTAATACATTAACCAAAGTTACCGAAATTGCCCGAAGAATTATCGCGCGAAATTATTAAATATAGCGCGAAACTTAACTCGCAGAATGAATCCGCGAACCGGAAGACGACGATACGTTGTAATGCCTCCCACCAGGTGGACCGATGACCTGGTTATGGTTGTGGGTATGCGCTGGATGCGAGACGCACCGGTCAATATGGTGATGGCTGGGGGAGGCCCTTGTCCAGCAGTGGATGTCTTTCTAATTAAATGATGATGATGATACATTATGTGTGTATTAGAAACAAAACGCACCTGTAAGTGTTATATGTCATCATGAGCAGGCAACATGCAGCAGGCAGGGTTTCTGTCTCGGCTCCGGCGCTGCGGGCTTCCGGCGCCCCACGCGTGCTAATCGTCGCAGACGGCTTTCGCTCACCACCGGCCTTCACTCGCTCGCAGCCGCCTGCTCCTCAGCTCTTGGGCCCCCTCGCCCCTACGCGCCTACGCGATTTTAAATTACACTCTAGGGGTAGGACAAACAAGACTACGTAGAGTAGGTTTTGCATCAATTCGGTTCTGTCACAATAGAAGTTAACTGATTGACATATGTTTTATACAAAACTGTCAAAACATCTAATATATTCTTCAGATAAAAGTTATCTCGCGATTGAAAAATCGTTTAATATGTTTAATAATGTTATGTATAATAAATCATTTACATGAAAATTGTTTTTGTTATTTATATTAATTGTATGCCTAAATATTATTATGCTATCATTAGGCCTACTAACGTTATGCTAATAGTCATTAGGGCTACAAACGTTATGCGAATGAAATTTATGCCAAAACAAATTAGTCTTTAAGATGATTATGCCAACATAAAATGTATGCCTAAAAAAATTATGCCGATGTATTATTATACCAAAACAAATTGTGCCAAAATCGTTATGCCGAAGTATATTAGAACATTATGCGAAAAGAAGGGATCCCAAATAAAACCACTGAAGACTTCAAACATCTTTCAGTTGGGATCCCTTCTTTTCGCATAATGTTTTTTAGCCTAATATACTTCCGCATAACGATTTTGGCACAATTTGTTTTGGCATAATAATACTTTGGCATAATTTTTTTAGGCATACATTTTATGTTGGCATAATCATCTTAAAGACTAATTTGTTTTGGCATAAATTTGATTCGCATAACGTTAGTAGGCCTAATGACTATTAGCATAACGTTAGTAGGCCTAATGACTATTAGCATAATAATATTTAGGCATACAATTAATATAAATAACAAAAACAATTTTCATGCAAATGATTTATTATACATAACATTATGTAACTTAAACGATTTTTCACTCGCAAGATAACTTTTATCTGAAGAATATATTAGATGTTTTGACAGTTTTTGTATAAAAAAATATGTCAATCAGTTAACTTCTATTATGAGAAATAAATATGGAGGTTATTCCTCAGATAGAAGTTAACTGATTGAAACAGTGGTCCTTAATTATGTATAATTATTTATTTTAGGTGTATATTTTTAGCAATTGCTTGTAAATATGCTAGTTTAGAAGTATACTCTTCTTTTTTACTAATTTTTTTTTCAATTCTTTTGGTTTTGTCCGTGTATTTTTTCTTTCTTTTTGGTGTAGTGATGTTCCGACATCCAGTTTATCTATTTCAATGGTTTGATGTTTTATTTCTTGAACGATCTTTTTTGGCAAAAAATAAAATCCAGAATGGTATTTTCCCACAAAATGTGCAAATCTATTGTGCCATGCCTCTGCATGATTTTGTGTCCTAGGTCTATTTTCCTTTTCTAGTAGATACGTACTCCAGACTTTGGGTGGAAATGGTGGTGGTGAACTTGTAGTGCCCCATACATAATTCTGATCAAACCAATTTGCTATAGTTTCTGTAACAATTAAATAATATTGTTGGTTAAAAATTTAATATGATGTGCAACAAACACAGACAGAACCGAATTGCTGCAAAACCGACTCTACGTAGTCTTGTTTGTCCTACCCCTAGAGTGTAATTTAAAATCGCGTAGGCGCGTAGGGTCGAGGCGGCCCACGGGCTGAGGAGCAGGCGGCTGCGAGCGAGGCGCCGCGGCTGAGGCTGGCCGGCGAAGCCGGCCAACAAGCCGAAGCTGCGGTGGTGAGCGAAAGCCGTCTGCGACGATTAGCACGCGTGGGGCCGCCGGAAGCCCGCAGCGCCGAAGCCGAGACAGAAACCCTGCCTGCTGCATGTTGCCTGCTCGCTTGAATGCTGCATGCTTGCTTGCATGCTGCATGCTTGCTTGCATGCTGCATGCTTGTTTGCTGCATTCTTGCTTGCATGCTTGCTTGCATGCTGTATGCTTGCATGCTGTATGTGTAAATAAATTTATGCTTTAGGATATTATGCTTAAACAAGTTATGCTTTAGAACTTTATGCTTAATAAATTTATGCTTTAGAATATTCTGCTTAATCATTATTATGGTTAGAGAAATTATGCTTAAAAAAATTATGCGTAAGCTGTTATGAGTAATTATATTATGCGTAAATATAATTATGCCAAACAAAATTATGCTAAGATATATTAGGTCTTAAAATTTTATGCAAATGGATAGGGAACCCTTTCAGTTATTACAAGCTTTTGTTTAACTTGCAATGTATGTATGTATGTAAGTGTGTTCGGGTCAAATGATGCAACTGAATTTTAAAGCAGTTAGCCGCCATCGATTAAGATGAAATTTTGCATACACCTTTGCTTGCATAGTTAGCAAAGTGACATCAATCTAAATCCAATATGGCAGACGGCCCAAAATGGCGGACTAGTTATTTTTTGTGCTCTGCCATGATATGGGTATCAAACGAAAGAATTTACTGAGAAAAATACGAAAAAACCTTGTTTAAAAATATTTTTGTATGAATAATTTTATTATTATATTATGTACCAAGACTACATCGTACCTCAGAAAGCATGTTAAGCTGTTGGTCCGGGTTGTCATTTGTAACAAAGAGACTCCAAGCATAGCCCTCTCCATAGCTCGCTGAGCGAGCTTGAGCTGATGGACCAGCCGTATCGTGAGTGTCCACGTCTCGGTCCCGTAAGTCATAAAGAGGCAGGACGCACTGTCTTTTGGCTCTGTGGAATATGCGACGAGAAGACTCGACGAAGTTTTCCATACGCCGCCCAGCCCAGCTGTATTCTCCTGGTAGTCTCTCTCTCAAAGTTGTTGATCGACCCTAACCCTCGTTAGGGTAAAAGTTAAAACATAAAAAGAAATCCAAAATATAGAGAATTTACATAGAGAACAGTTTGAATTAACCAAAGCAGGGTTCGAACCCACTCTTAGCAGTAGCGCTTGTGGCCACAGCACCAACGAGATACAGTAAATTAATTGCTTAATTCATTTTCTCGCAATCTTGTATGACACATAGTAAGGAATGTCATTGACATGAGTAAGATCATACAAATCTCATACACATGAGTCATGGCCTGACTCACACAAACACGGGTACATAACAACGGTATTTAGGATTAAATAGATATATGCTTATATTAGTTACCTTCCTGTTGTGTGGGAATTAATTGTTTGAGGATAATTTGTGGACAGCGGTTTAGGATCTAAACTGTAGGTAGATATTTTATAAGGAAAAATCCTAATTTATATATTAAACTAATTTACGTTTTTGGACACACAATCTATCTATACATTTAACCAACTTCAAAAAAATCACAAAAACCCGACTGCTTCAAAATCGAACTAAAAAGATGTAAACAAGAAGAAAATCATGTTGTGCAGTCGGAGGATACATATGAGCGAGCTGTCTGACCAAAAGCAGATGTTTTTAGTTTAGTTCGCTTCTTAAAAGCAGTCGAGGTTTATTGTTTTTTCATTTAACTGGTTTTTTTTTTGGAAAAATGTTTTTTATGGCTGAATTATAAGAATTAAAAAAAAATCTCTTGGAAAAACTGGTTTCAGATTATCTGGCTTCTGAATACCCGTGGGAAATGACTTAATGTGTTTTGCTAGGTACTTATCCGACGACGACGAGTATCTGGTATACCTTGGATCCTCATCCATCCATGGACCGACTTCGGCAAGGATTGTGAACCTTGGAAATCGACCTATGCGGTTGTTATAACTTATCCACGAGTATGTGGGCACATAATAAGGCTTTTTTTTTATTTTGTTTTATTGAGAAAATCCCACCGCACTATTCCCAAACTACTGCATCTCCTGAAAGCTAGAATCAACAGTGGCGGCAATGGAGTTTGACGAAGTCCCGGAGAATGAATTTAACTGTATTGGGTCCCGAAACGAAATTAATCCGAAAAGAATAACGGAGAAGAAAAAATACAAATACATGATGTGGTGTGTGTGTCTTACTATATATATATACTATACTTGATATAATATCTATATCTAAGTAAAGGGACAGTAATATGCGTGTAATAAGGTATATACTATTAAAAATATTATGACGGATAAATCCAATAATACTTTGCCCGGCCTAGATGTTGAACTCAGAACCGCTCTTCAGAACGATCGCGCGATTAACTAAACGCTAACAACTCAGACGCTAGTTAGCTTTCCCTTGCTAAACAAATGTAAATCACACAGAGTTTGCTCACACCGCAAAGAAATCGCAACGACAGCTTTACCACTTTAACTTCCAACTTTAGCAAACATCTGGCGAGAATCCCTTCAGATCCCGAGAGATTTACACATATCTGACGTACTACCGCCCTATAGCTAGACTCACTATATGACATTTGGCCGATTTTGAGTATTTAATATCCCCGTATTCAGCTAATAATTCTCCATCGCTCACTATATAGCAGTATTTTTCTACTGCCAATAGATTCTGGATGAAAATTCCCCAAATAGTTATGTTTACAAACCCATTTTTACAAGATTAAGTAATTTGCAATGTGCCTATTCGAAGGTACGCAACTAAATCTATTTTTGACCCCGGAAGCTCTTGCATGATTTATAGTTCTCCTTTCTTTTTCGTGTGAGGATGTGGCCACCTCTGGTGTCAGAGTTCTCAAAATATGATTTTGTCAGATAGTGACACTCTAGCTATAGGAAGACAGCGTAGCCCTTTAAATAAATAGCGGGCGAAATGTTGGCAATAAATAATAGCCCGGGCCAGTAAAATATTGCCCGAACTATGCACGTGAATGTAATAGGGCTGGGAATTTGTCTACGATAAAAATTACTTTTTATATTGCTCGGGATTCGGGGAGGTGTGTGTATAAATTGAGGGTTCCTTGGTAGTATTTTATTTTTTGGGTTGGACTAACGTGGGGTTAAGTCAAAAATAACGAGCGTCTGTTGTTTGTAAAACGGTGCGTAGAAGAAAATGAATGTTCAAGAGTTTCAAAACTTAAATGTTGCAAAATCGTAAGTATCTTATCTTGTTTTTGTTATAAAAATATTCAGAAGAACCGGTAGCTTGGCTCACTACTCATAGTGCGTCGAAAATACAGTCAGGGAAATATAATAATATTGTTTGGCAGATTAAGAGACTGTGTAGAGTAGTGTGTACTATGTTGACTTAATTGACTATAAACAAGGCTGATATAGACCATTAAGTCGACTAATAAAGAAGTGCAGTTGGTTGAGATTTGAATACGAGGACAATTAATGTTTTTAGCTTTTAATTTGCTACACAATTGTGTGCATGACTATACAATTCATTAAAGTTATTTTATTTTTTTGTAGTTTAGGTAAAATAAAGCGCAACAATTGTCATCAACCGGCCTGCAATGCGTCGTGAGATACTTCGGGTACATTACCGGGAAAGAAACCAACGATAATGAACATCTTGTGGTGACTGCTAAAATATAGGGTAAAAGAACTAAAGGCCGATCATGATCGATGATCCAATATTTGCTCCGACCACCGTTTAGGAGGTGGTCGGATCAAATATTGGATCATCTGGAGATACCGATCAACGCTGCGCTCCGCCAGGCTGCAGATCGCAACAGATCGAGAGTAAAAACTTTTTTACAAAAAAATACTACTGCCTACCAAATAAGAAAACTACAAAGTGAAAAATAACTTTATTTTTGGTAGGTACCATTTTTTTGCATTATGGACACCGACTTCCAAAAAGAAAGTTATTTTTACCCGACTGCCGAAGGAGGGTAATGTGTTTATCAGTCTATGTATGTATGTATGTATATGTATGTATGTTTGTTCCTATGTGGAGGTCTAGTACCAAACGCGTTGGCCGATTTTGATTATTCTTACGTCAATCGATTCCTCTTAACCCTGCGAGTGTCACTGGCTACATTAAAATTGGAAAATAAAAAATGGCGGCTTTTGGGCGGCATATTGTGGGGGACCAAATTTTTTTTCTTCACAATTGACGGAGTTATCGGTGAACATACATAAAAAAATAAAAATAAACCTACATAATGCCGGACATAGAACCTCCTCCTTTTTGGTAAGTCGGTTAAAACCATACTCTCTCTCTGAAACGGAGTCACAATTTTCAAGTGAGAGAGCGATTAGAAAAAAGAAGGAACCTGTAATAAAGACAAATGTTTTATATTTCTTTGTCTAACTCTGTAATGAATCAGAGTAAATAAATCTCCTGCATAATCAACTGCTCCTCAACTAATCAACGGAGCCTGACCCTCTTTGCACCCAATTAGCTACTCTGGGTAGGAAGCCCTACTTTTTCCAAGCGAGTGTCCCCAATAGTGCGGGGTCTGTATCGGGACAGCGCCGGGACCGGGACCGATCGGGACATATCGCGCCATACGTGATTAGTTCGGCGCAGTCAGCAAGACGTGTAATTACTGCGATCCCGGCGTTTTGGACACAGCGAAGGGTGAAACAGTAATACAAGTTGGCAGAAGTACAAAATATATGGAAATGTATATTTGTTTTCATTTTATGAGAAAGTAGTACTTATTGGTATGTGAAAATGGATAATGATGATGATAATTCGTCATCAAAATCAAATACAAAATAATCATAAATACAAAAAAAAAACATTTGTCATCCAAACTAAACGTTGCAAACATGTAGGTACGCAAAATTTCAGTTCATATGTTAAGTTTCTTATTAATTCTAGGATTTCTATATTCTGTGATATTAAATGGCTGAAAAATAATTCCAGAAAAATAACTTTCACTGGTATTTTCAATTTGACGAGACACTAAAATCATTCAAATTAGGCGAAAACCTCCAACAAAAAATATAGCTGACAAAATAACTATTGATAACGAATTTCCACAAAAAGATACATTGTATTGCAGTAGCAAACGCATTTAACCCAAATTTCGGAGAATATTGAGGTCAACGCAAGCTCACTCAGGACACAGAACAGGATAAGTACAGAAGTTCGGCTCCATACACCGCGCGCGAACAAAGACAAGCTTCACGCACACTCGCGACCAAATCTCTTCGAGATAGCGTACACGTCAACTGCCTTTTTGAAAGAACGAAAGAAGATGGAAAGAAAAAGTTTTACAAGTGCGCCAGCTGAGCGTTAGGTCCTGGGTTCTATTCCCAGATCGGGCAGTGTTATTGGGTTTTTCAGGTTTGGAAGTTGGTGGTGTAAAACCTCCGTGACTCGGCAAGCGCGTTAAGCCGTTGGTCCTACGTCTGACATCTCTTTGTTCATGTCAGATTGCCGTCCCTGAGAACTATAAGACCTGCGCACTATAGGTGAACAGAGAGTGCGCACTATAATATCTCTCGCAACGATGGCTAGTCTCCGTTGAGATTGGCCACAGGTTCGGCTTATGATTATATTACGTACGAGTATAAACATGTGTAACATAACATCGGATCAAATCGGGATGGATGAAATGGCGACAGGTCACTGATAAGTCCGTAGTATGTTATAAGTCCGTGATTAGACCTGTCGTACTGTATGGATCCGGCTTTGAAAAAGATGGATGAAAAGAGATTGCATATAGCAGAGATGAGAATATTGTAATGGATGTGCGGAGTGACAAGAATGGATAAAGTGAGAAATGAGTATATATTAGATGCAGTTTCAAAGTTGCGCCAGTGACAGAAAAGTTGAAAGGAAACCGTTTGTCCCTGTATGGTCATTTGATGAGGAGGGATGAAACGCAGGTAACTAAAAGAGTTATGAATATAAATGTGGATGGATGGAGAGGCAGGGGTCGGCCAAAGAAAAGAAAGATGGACTGTGTGAGGAGTGATATGAATGAAAAGGGAGTCAGTGATAGCGTTAGGGGGGACAGGATGGTATGGAAGAAGAAAACGTGTTGCGCCGACCACAAGTAACATGGGACAAGGGGCAGCAAGATGCCGAGTATAAACATGTGTGTATGCGCCTGTTTTAGCTTGTATCTGTATTATGTCAGCCTTCTGAAGCTATATTCTATTTTATGCAGAGAATCTGCACAAACGTACGGTATTATTTAATTAATCCGATCCCGGGATATTGGTCTTTGTTTGTGGATGAACGGTGGCACAACACTGAATATATTCAATGAATGCAGTGATAGTGTAGTGGTATTTAATTATCGCGAGTTCTGGATATGATACGATTGGAGAGTATATTAGTATATATTGGTGACGATTTGACCTGACGATTTGGTGATAGAATGTCACTTGTCTGGGGCCTCTGCTCAGTCTACCAATAACTTATAGTTTAGGTAATAATTCGACTTTGTTGGGGGCACCAAAAGCTATAACGACGGTAAGAGGTCTAGTTGTTATGACTTTTTACTTAGTATATTGAGTCGCATGTCTGCGTACGCATTTCCTCTTAAGGTGTTATAAGTTTTCTTATCCTATATCGGGTTTCCGAGTTTTTTGACCAACTTATTCAATCGATGCTGGTCTATTCATCCGTAATTTTAACCTTTCAAACCATCAGTTGCTTTGTATACAAAAAAGCGATTCATTCTCCCTTGAAGGCCCTTGGCCTAGTTATGAAAGCTCACGTCTTACAAATTGAAGAACTCATATAAACGTGTTTGGATTATATAGTCACCTTGAGTATCGCCAAGTGTGCTACCTTTCAAATCACGAGTGCATTGTTTGAATGGAATATTTGTAGGATTTTTTGTAGTTGCATGACTGCATAATTATCAAATTATTTTTCAAAATAACAGTATCTACGGAGGTTTATGAATCTTCATCAAGATTTTAGGTACAAAATACCAACGAATTTCATTATTTCAAAATTACAATCATTGCCTCTAAATTCAAGAGTATATTCTTCTACTGGACATGAGGGTACTTAACTAATATATGAACAATGAAGGTCAGAGAAGAGTCCACATTAGGAAGACGTTTGGTCGAAAACCACCTTTTACTATAAAAAAACCATCTATGTATTAAGTCACAATTAATTTGCCAAACTTAGAAGGAAATTTTTTATAAGTAGTTGTTTTTTTTTTCTGCAGCTTCACTCTCTTAGTCCACAGGTCCCGTTAATTTTTCGGTGTAAAAAAATCCATGATACTCAACGATGGTATAGTAGCTTTCCATCAATGAACAAATGAGTGCTGAGTGCCAGAGATTACCTATTCCAAATACAATTTCGGCTCTTTATCATATAAGATAAGATTGAATACGTTTGTATGTAAATTAAACCTAAATGTCGATAGCTTGGAACGTGTTTGTCTTACGTTTACATTTACAAATTGTATGTGATTTCAATAGTTTTGCATACTCGCTCTGTATCGATTTGTCAAGGTGGTTTTGCTTACTATTAGGTACAAACTATTTTTGGAGGTGTGTAAGGATGTTGGCTTAAAATAAAAAGTTGATCGATGATTACAAAACTTGCCAATGACATTTAAAAAAAAATTAATACTATACTCCTACGTTAATCATAATTACATTTTAGTGTCCAAACGTAAATATCCAGATTGCGGGATTGCATAGTATTAAAAAAAATGTGGCGAAGTCGGGGGATGTGTAACGAACTGTTCCAAGGAACCGTACCCCGACTGCAATAAAACGATTGGTTTTCATTCATTCAGCTTTTTTTTATTTTTTCAGTTCATTTTTTATTCTCTTTTTTACAAGTCAGGTTTGTTTTTTAAATGTTTAATTGATTTCATACCTTTTAGTGAAAAAACTATATTTTTGCAAACTAGCACTATTTTTTTTTAATAAGTTCTTTATGGGATATTGAATAGTACCTACTGATATATTTATTTAATTTCTTTTGTTATGTTATTAGTGATCGAATGTATATTGAATACTACTGCTATATACTTTTGTTATGTAATAAGCAAGCTCTGTAAGTCTAGATAATGATAGTATACGAGTATGTAATCTAATCTTTTATGAAAAATATATTTCCGTATTTTCTCATGAACTATGGCCCACAGTTTTTATTTTTTTTATTTTACTGCCTATGTTACCCTAAATAACGTAACGCTTCTAATGATACTATATACATTGGTATCGGTTAAGCCATTTAGAAGTTATAGTGGAATAAAGATACTCACAAATATACATGAAACCTGAAAACATAACGCTACTTTTTTGGGCAGTCGTGTAACCAAAAAGTCGTGTTAGAAGCCCAGGATTTGTCAGAAAAGTCAACCATAAGTTCAGGTCCTCTTCGGAATAACCGCAAAAATGTCTTAGTTACATATCTATTTCCAGCTCTCATCATTTATAGAATAGAATAAATTAATACGTCGTGGTGAGGTCACAGGTATTTCTAATTTGCATACATTATTTACAAATGTAGATTTTCCGAAACCACAATTTACTACAGCTGACGTATAGATAATTAACTTATACTGTTACTAAACGATACCAAAGGCTTAAACTTTTATCCTAATAAAATTAAAATTAAATATTGTCTTGCCTCACTGTTCTCTCCGCACTGTGACCGCTATCCCGCTGTGCCCCGCTAAATCACCGCCCCGGGACAGTTTATCAGTGGCACCACTAATGTGGTCCACGCATCGACTGCCGACTCACACTTTTGTTACCTACCTACCTATTATTTTGTATAGGGAGTTTAGATTGGTATTGATTAAGAAAGGAATTGCTTTAATCGTGGCAATGTAAGAAGTCGGATTGGACAGCCATAAAAATACGATAGATAAGTTAAACTTGATGCTTGCGAATGATACTAGTTGTTATAGTGTATGGGTAACATTTAATACCTTTAAACAAGCAATTATTGTATACTAGCTTCTGCCAGCGGCTTCGCCCGCGTGAAAAGTGTTTTCTTATCCCAAAGGAACATTATACAGGGATGAAAAGTAGCCTATGTGCTATTCCAGACTATAATCTATCGCCGTGCCAAATTTCATCCAGATCTGTCCAGCCGTTTGAGCGTGAAGAAATAACAAACATACAAACACACACACAAACTTTCGCCTTTATAATATTAGTGTAATATGAAAAAAAAAAATGAAAAATATAGATGTTTATTCTCAAAAGATAACACACATACACAAAAGATTTTAATTCTGTCAAACTTTAGGACAGTTTGTATATTGTTATTTTAATATTGGTGTACAATAAAGTCTATCTATCTATCTAATACCTTCAAACGAGCAATTCTTATATTTATATAATCTGAATCTCGGTTAGATATTTAGAAAACGTCGGCTAGGTTTCATATTTAGAAAACGTCGATTTCTCTATTTTCACCCGAGCAAAGCTCGGTCACCCAGTTACTAATAATTAATTCGATTTTTCGTAGACGTTCACACAGAGTTATCGCGTCATCGGATCTCGAGATTTCTTTTGTCTAAAACCATCTTCGCGTTATTGAATAATCATCATCTCTCGGCCAATCGGGTTGCAACAAATTAGAAAGCTTGCAATCCGATTGGTCGAGGGTCCGGCTGACAACGAAGGCACACTAGTTTCTTAACGCGAATCAACTATAGAATCGAATCCGATAAGTTCAATGAATAGTTTGCATAGTTCAACATTATAAAACTAAATAATTAAAACCTACTAGTTGCCGCCCGTGGTTCCGCCTGCGTCGTATTAGTAATTCTTCTAATCACACTATCACACTAATATTATATTGGCGAAAGTTTATGAGTGTGTTTGTTACTTATTTGTCACGCCAGAACGGCTGAACGGATCTGGATGAAATTTGGCACAGAGATAGATTGTAGTCAGGAGTAGCATAGGATACTTTTTACTCCGGGAATGTGTTCCCTTGGTATAATTTTTTAAATTCACGCGGGCGAAGCCACTGGCAGATGTTTATTCTGATGTATAAGCTTTATTTCTATAAATTTTCACCAAAAGTCGTTCAGTAGTTTTCTCGTGAAAGAGTAACAAATATACATCAATCCATGCTCACAAACATTAACGTTTATAATAGTAGTAGGATTCATCTTCTATTTTAGTTTATATGACAATTCCGCTATTTTTAACCCCTGACGGAAAAAAAGAGTGTTATAAGTTTGGCGTGTGTTGCTGTGTATCAGTGTGTCTGTCTGTGGCATCATAGCTCCTAAACGGATGAACCGATTTTGATTTAGTTTTTTTTTTGAAAGGTGATTTTGTTGAGAATGTTCTTAGCTATGTTTGAATAAAATCTACTCTGCCGTTCTAAAGTTATGGGCGTTTTACTGTATGACTCGGAGTGTTTTCGCAAGATATTATATAGAATCCTCCATCGCTAGCTGCAAATATGGAGCTGACCAAAACAAGGAAATGTCACCGAGTCAAAATAACATTCCAAAACCTAATCCGCAGAAGCTTTTTCGGTCATAAATATATCACCATAATGCACCAAAATATTGCAGGTTTAAGGAACAAATCGGATGCATTATCAATCTGCTTACAAGAACTATCGGATAATAAAACTGATATTGATGTTATTTGTCTGACTGAACTGACTGAACATTTTATGATGTCGGGCCATGAAGATTATGTATGATACCTAATTTTTGCATAGCTGCCTACTTTAGCAGAAGCAATTCTAAAAGAGGAGGTTCGTGTATCTACGTGAAAAAAGGTCATCGTTGGAAAGCGATACAAAAATCGATGTTATTCACTGAGTGTTCAATTTTTGAATGCTCTGCAATAGAACTTATAGACTACAAAGTTGTTATTATCTGTTTATATAGGGTTCCGGTTGCTAGTAACCTAAGTAATTTCTTTGAGAGATTAGATAAGATGCTCAAATATGTAAACAGAAATTATAATAAGCATAATATTGTAATAGCTGGGGATTTCAATATTAATATGTTAAAACAAAATAACATCACATCTGAATTTGAATGTTTACTTCTTAACTATAACCTAAGACTTAAGATAACTGAACCTACCAGAAAAAATAGCAATACATTTGATAACTTTGCTCACAACTACCACAATAAGTGTAAAGCAGAAGTTATTGACTTTGCATTATCTGATCACACGGCTCAGATACTGAGATGCCAGGTCAAAAAAATATGCCTGATAAAAAGCTGGAAAATTAAGCGTAGAGATTACTGTGAGGAAAATCTTAAGAAGTTTGGAAATTGTATAGAGAAAATGTCTTTTTCAGAAATGTACTCAGCCTCTGATCCAAATATAGCCTATAATGCTTTTATTGATTCTTTCAAATTATTTTATGAGCTTTGCTTCCCATTTCAATATATCACCATTAATACACATCGTAAAGCTAAATGGATAACGCGAGGGATCAAGACCTGTAGTATCAAAAAACGTCAACTTTTATGGCAATACAGGAAAAAACCTAGCCAGATAAATAAAGCTAAACTGACAGAATTTTCAAAAAGATACAAAAAAGTAATCAAATTAACACAGCGCGCACAAAATAATCATTTAATTAATGCGTCGGATAATAAAAGTAGAACAGCATGGAAAATTATAAACGAATCTAAACAAAATCTACCAAATGATACTATAACTAACATTAAAATAATTAACAAAATAATAACTGACCCTTGTGAGATATCTAATTCTTTTAATAATTATTTCATCGATAAAATAGTACCTAAGGATGATTCACTTAATATGCAGTATAAATTGTATATGTCTACTATGCAAAAATCCATGTTTTTGAAACCATGCTTGCCACATGATGTATTGCAGATTATTAGGAGTTTAAAAAATACGAACAGTGTAGGTCATGATACCATATCAACTAAGGTCCTGAAATTTATAGCTACAAATATTTCTGCTCATCTTTCCTATCTGATAAATTTATCTATTGAGGCTGGAATCTACCCTGACAAATTAAAAATTTCTGTCATAAAACCAGTCTTCAAAAAAGATAATAGAGAATGTCTAGAGAACTATAGACCTATTGCCTTAGTTTCAGTTATTTCCAAAGTATTCGAGAGATATATTTACAAAGAGCTTACTAACTATTTAGAGAGTAACAATATTCTGGCAAAAGAACAAAAAGGTTTTAGACACAATAAATCTATAAATATGGCCATATATGACTTTCTGGATTTTGTTATGGTAAATGTTGACAAAAAAATACCCGTCTGCTCTATCTTCATGGATATGACACAAGCTTTTGATCACGTTGAACATGATACATTGCTGGGTAAACTTAATAATTATGGAATAAGAGGTAATGTTCTAAAATTATTTGAATCATACCTCAAAGGCCGTCACCAATTCACTGAATTGACCAGAGTGAATATTCTAACAAAAAAAGAAGAAACTTTTAGATCGTGTGAACGTCAACTAAACTACGGCGTTCCTCAGGGAACCGTTTTGGGGCCACTATTTTTTATATTGTACATCAATGACTTACCCAATGCTACTGACAATCCCATAGCTCTTTTTGCGGATGACAGTACAATAACAATAAAATGTAAAGACATAAATACTTATGAAGATGACATAAACAACACATTGAGGTCAGTCATGAATTGGCTTAATATTAATAATCTTAAAGCTAACTTAAGCAAAACTAAATTAATGTACTTTAGACAGCGTTTACCGGCACCGAATAACCTAAATGTAAATTTTAACATGCAAACAATAGAGGAAGTAGACAATTGCAAATTCTTAGGCTTATATATTGATGATAAAATGACCTGGAAGCCACACATTGAACAACTATGCAAGCGAGTTAGTAGATCTGTTTATGCTCTACACACACTTGCACACAAAATAAACTCCAGTGCACTTTTAATTGCGTATCATGGGCTGGTGGCATCTATTCTTAGATATGGCATAATTTTTTGGGGAAACTCCACCGATAAAGATCTTGCCTTTAAGGCACAGAAACGATGCATTCGGGCTATGTTTGGTTTAAAATCAACAGAAAGTTGTGTGCCTTTATTTAAAAAGCACAGTTTGTTATCACTGCCGTCGATATACATATTTGAAGTGGCAGTTTTTGTTAAACAGAATCCTCATTTATTTACATTGGCATCTACAGTTTCTAATCGGACCCAAAGGGACAAAAGTCGTCTGTTTATTCCAAAAACGAATACTGCCTTAATGTATAAAAGTGTCTTTCACATGGCACCAGTTATATTTAATAAATTGCCAGCAGAGTTAAAAAAACTAAATTGTAATTTATTTAAACAAAAAATGAGAAGTATGCTGTGCCAAAAATGTTATTATAGGGTATCAGATTTTTTATTAGACAAATTTTGACATCATCTCCTAATTGTAATTATTGTACTATGTAATCTGCTTTTGACATTATTGTAATAATTCAAACCGTAATTAATTATTCACCCCAATTTGTTTTGACATTTACTTAAAAATATTTTGACATGTTGACTTGATTGTTGTAAAAAATTGTAATTCATAATGTTTGTATGCCTATAATAGGCTGATCATAGCGCACTCTTACATAAACCATGACCAACCACTGTACCTATGTATCACAAATAAATATTTCTGATTTCTGATATCGTATCATAATTACGTGTTTAATAGATTGCCGATCGAAGCGTATCTACTATGTACTAGATAAATTATGTAGCATGAAATAAAAATGTGTCGGGGGTTTTCAAATTTTGAAATTTTACTTGTGTATTATCTAGTTTTCTTTGTGAAAACTTCTCGTTTGAAGATTTTTCCACTGTTGTGTTCTTTTACTTTCAACAGCTTCAAGCAGTTATTGTGTTGAGCTGTCTTGTTCTTTGTAGACTACTGTTTGTCAAACTATATCTGTTTAGTTTTTTTGAAACAGTGGGTTTAAAGTGGTGTATTTGCAGTGCAAAATCGTTCATTTAATCTCTACCAAAGTTCTTGTTTGATTTTGGTGGCTAATAAAGATGCTTGCGTAATAGGTTTGTTTACTGGGTAGAAAAATAATAATTCTATTTAGTCAGTCAGTGAGATTATAAAATAATATTGGATCCGTATTTTTTGAATTATCATGCAAATAAAAATGAACAGAGATAAAGCACATCAAAGTTCAGGAGTGGTTTCTTGTGACGTCACAGTGTAAATTGTAGCACACCGTGACATCAAACGATATTTCAACACACTGTATCGTCGTTTTGTTTAATACCGCCCAGGAGCACAGAAGCTTCGTGGGAGCTTCAGAAGCTTCTGAAGCGAACACACTGTTCCGTGGATTGTCCCGTTGAGAAGCCACAGCCTCGCACTCCAGGATGATGTGGGCGGTTGATTTCTCGGTGTAAAAGCAGACCTGCAATATACGCTGTCGGTGGCACCTATGTTAAAGTTATGGGAACCGATTACTGTCCGATTTTTTTTTGTTGGAATTTCATTTTACCGAAAAAGCAGTAGTACACACTTGATGAATACTCTGTTCGTCCATAAAACCGAGAACATTATTAAGAAATGCCAATACTTCATTAATAACAATATTACAGTTCACACACTTGACTATAACCGAAATCATTGCCCTCTCCGCGAGTCACTGGTCAAAGGTTTGGCGCGTCTGTACTACGTCGCGTGCGCACAGAGACTGTGGACGACTATTGACCGACGTCTTTTTTGCTATGTGCATTATTTGACATATTTTTTAGATCATCGAAGTTTCATGTGGCATATGTATTATTTTACCGAACTACATTTCGCCGATTTACAAAATAACTTTTAGCTTTTGGTCGAAGCTTCTTTTGACCTTTTTTCATTTGCCAAATGATTTATTTGCCATATTTTCAACACCAAAACAACGTTTTACTTGGTAGCATTTTCAATTTAAAATTGAAATAGTGTCATAAAAAGTCAAAATTGTATGCTACAAAATTTAGTGACAGAAACGAATCGCTGCAAAACCGACTTCACGCAGTCTTGTCTGTGTTTACTATTTATTTTGAATTTTCATGCAAATGTATTATTAATAACTGTCATGCATTAAACATTTTTATTAATTAATTATTTCAACGAATTATTCCAAAAGCGAGCGAAGCGAGCTCGGGAATTTAGGGCACCCCGATACAGATAGGTTAGGTTCAAAGGTGATGACGGGAGCTGAAGTGAGCGAGGAGCACAGCGAGTGAACTCAGCTCCCATCTCCTTCATAGGTTATTTTAGACCCTGCAGACAGAAATAGGAGCCCTGCACAGCGGGGCTACGTCAACAATATTTTTTTTCAATTCCATGTTTATACAATTGTATTCGCCCACTGTTTCTCTCTCACTTAGTGTTTCAGTAGCGCATATTCAGTTTGTTAGTGTTTAAGTTTTTTAGGATGTTCGGGAACATAATACTTCTAAAAATGACCATTCGGCTAAGTGTAACTTCGGTAAAAAGTTTTTCGACCAAATGAAACGTCGGAGTAACGAAAAAAATTGAATTGATAATAGTTCAACTGAGATAGTGGCAGACGTGACTTCGATGAAGTAAAAAAAAACGAAACGATAATGGTTGAAAAGTTTTAGGTGAAATGAAATTCGATCAATTATTTTTCGATCTTATGATATGTAGAATACAGGCCTGCAGATCAAAAGCCAAGAGGCAACACTGGGGTCCATGAGCAATGCTGCGACACGCGGCAGCGGTAACTAAGGGTTTGTTTTTCGGGATACCGATTCCCATATAGGTGCAAGTTGTGTATGCTTGTATCACTTTATACAAGCATACACAACTTACAGTTACAACTCACATTTGTCCCCGTGGTGGTCTCCTGGTCTCGTTCAATCCCATGTCCAGTCGAGGGTTATCGGGGAAAAATATATATAATAGTTTGAGATAACCGACGTGGTCCAGCTAGACACGTTCCCGACAAAACTACACCACTACACGCGAAATATATACACAAACAAATGCACAGGCGAATCACAGTACCACTCGCGGATCGCGAACGTAATTTCGGATAACGATTGGTTGGTTATAAACCAGTTTCAATAAAATTAAATCAAGACCAACGTTTTACGTCTCGCGATATCAATGACAATTTTACCAGTCTTGCCAACTTCTACCCAACCAAAAACTGTCAATATCGATGACAGCGAGTTGACACAGTGTTGCACCAAATAACAAAAAAAAGGATGAAACCTTTATTGGTTTCGAACATGATAGGTAACGTCCTCGAAATAACGAAAAAAGATTATGTTTGTTTTATGTACGTGCGGCAAAAACCATTATCATCAGCTGCAACCAACACACAAAAACTTTCCCATACGAATCCCCTGAAAGCCTTAACTCAAATCTTTCTCCCGAAAAAAAAGAAAATCCGCCACCCGCCAGTCAAAAACAAAAATCGTTGGCAATACATTATCTGAACGTCACAACGACGTAAAAACTCTCATATTTTCCTCCCCCATCCTCCCCGAGGCCCATAACTTTCCCTCCCCTCCTTATCTGCATCGTTATCACAAATCTTTTTATCCGGCGGATAGTAACTCAGGCGGGTGAACTACAAATCGTCTCCAGTACCTATTGTTCGAGCTAGTGAGGGGAAAGAAAGTCGGGCAAGTCTAAATCAGTTGATTCGAAGTCGGAAAACAGTTTATTAATTTTGATGGAAGTAGAATTTAAGTACTCGGTGGAGCGATGACCCGGTAAAGGCTACGGGAAACCGCTGGATGCGAGACGCACAGGACCGGTCCATGTGGTGATACTTCGGGGAGGCCTGTGTTCAGCAGTAAGCATCTTTTGGCGGAAATGATGACAATGAAAATTTACTGATTCATACTGCGCTAAACTTGGAACATTAAGGCTGCTTAATAAACTGAACAAAACCTCTAAATGATTATGTACCTAATGTACGATCAAATAAGAGGATGGCCAGGAACATCCGGCTTCACCAACGGATAGGTAAGTTAGGAAACTAACTTAATACAAGGCGGTTAGGAAGAAACTAATAAAAGTTTAAGTTACTTTAGAACTGTCTAAGCTTGACTAAAGGGCTAAGTAATTGAGTCTAGAACCGAGTTTGAAAACTATAAATAAGTATTAATTTACTTACACATAATTTTTTTATTTTAAATATAAGAGACTTTAATGGTAGGTAACAAACTAAGACTTATCCTCCAGAGAATTCAAGCTCATTTTACAGTGAAAATAAAGACAACCAACAACGCAGTGAAAGGGTGAAGATATCTATTTATCCATTTAGCCTCTGTGTGTCATTAATTTGACCTTAGTATAAAGATTTATCTTAACATCAACGCACAGTCTCGTCAATTTTCTCAAAGAATTTAAAAGTTAGATTGGTTATGAATGTCGTTTCATTTACAAGATGAGTTTTAAACTGGGATCTTTAATCTAGTTTAGGCAAATATTGCAAAAAGGGATTAGGCACGAGAAATTCTATAAAAGTTTGCCAAATGGAGTTTCTTGATGAAGTAAAATAGTACTGACGATGTTTTTTGCAGCGCAAAATAAAATTGAATTTTTCTAAGCTTTTTCTTTGCCTTCGCTCCCGTTTGACTTCTGTAGCTTATCCTACAGGGACCGGGTCTTTGTTCGGGGTGTAAATAAGCCAATAGCACTCAGAAGTAGCGTAGCTTAATCGTATAAATATGATCAGCACACCCTACGCAACGCTTCAACTTCATCACTCCAGCAGAGCTTCTGTCCCCTGGACACGAACTGCTGTAGCCAATCTTTAAATCCCCATCCAAAACGCAGTGCCAATATGGTGGCTCCAGACTGTGCAGGATATGGCCTACCTCCTAGTATTCAAGCTCGACCACCTGCACCTTTCAGGAATTAAGGTAGCGAATGACAGAGCTGTACGAGTAGCTACATATTGGTCGAATCTCTGAATGGTTGAGATTATAGTTTGAGTTAATCCACACGAAAAAAGAAGACTTCCATAGAGACGTCCTACAAATGAATAAAGAATTTTACATCATTGTTTGAATGATGATATTATTATTTGTGTAATTATTTCCAACCAACCACAACCATTTCCCACAATCCTTATCACACCATTCCAATTTCGACAGCAAAACCGATAAAA
The DNA here is from genome assembly GCA_947562075.1 of Orthosia gracilis. Taxonomy (NCBI): domain Eukaryota; kingdom Metazoa; phylum Arthropoda; class Insecta; order Lepidoptera; family Noctuidae; genus Orthosia; species Orthosia gracilis. The sequence goes on from OX387266.1 coordinate 802,091, forward strand.
CCAATAACGTCGTTCTTTTATCGGCACAGTACGGTTCGATACGGTTCGCTGTCCCATCACTAGCAATCTTTGGGCGCAGACAGTGGAATGCAATTAAACGGTTCAGGCCGGATCGCGCCCGTATTTTGTGGATACATGGAAGAGATAGGACATGGAGTACTGAAACTAATTAGTTTGTACATTTGGAAAATGAAGAATATTTGAAAGAAGAAATTCTGTGAAGAAAAGCATTCTTCATTTAGAAATCACATATTTTAAGTTGTAAAGATCTAGTAATAAAGAGGATATAGGTCTTTTTCTTTTCTGGACACGGTTAATTTTAATTGCACTGTTCGGGCCCAGTAGGTAGCCAAGTTTAATTTACCGTCGGCATTGTTCAATTCATCGGTGCATGTAAACGGACTTATGGATACTCCAGCAAATGGCATAAAGTCTGAAAAGGAACACCGCACTCACATTGGGTATTTAATAGATCAATCAAGGTCTATTGGTACGTTGTCTTGTTGCTATAGCTTCGGCTAATGCCAGAAAGAAAACTTACACTAGTGGCAAAAAAAACTTATAACATATAACCCTAGTTTTTATAAAAAAATTCGTCTGTTATTTGGCTTTAATTGTCACATTACCACCATAGTAACATACTTCATCGATAACACGCTGTGTTTGCAATTTGCACGAAATTGTCACTCCATTCACTTCCTACTCCGTGAATCGGGTATAACCAGGCATTACCGCCCGTATCTGAATCGAACCGGATTAAAAGTGTAATATACGCACGATCTTTGTGTACTTGAGTTTCTGCCATTTTAATGGAAACTCTCTCGTTAGGGCACCATTCCATAGCAGCCCACAGCTACGCTACGCAGGAATTCTTAGCTTGGATATTAAGAAAATGAAGGGAAGATCGTCCATTTCTCGTCACGTCATTCTACGTTTGGATCATCATCTCAGTCTAAAGACTTCCACAGCTGGACATACGTCTCTCCCAAGTCCTGCATCCAGCGCACTACAGCAGGTCATCGGTCCAACTTGTAGGACGCCTTGCTAAGTTGCGTTTTAAAGGACGCGGTTGCCACTCCAGAACCTTTCGGCCTCTTCGACCATCCGTTATGCGTGCAATGTGCCCTGTCCACTACCACGTAAGTTTGTCAATTCCACGCACGAATGCGTGGATGGCAATAAGTGAACGTGGCAATCCTCTCCATGAATATCCTACGTAACAGTGAACAATAAATTTGTCTAGGTTTTTCCCATCTATGTATAGGAAATGGCTACATCATCATCCTCTTTCTGCCCTTATCCCATGTTACTTGTGGTCGGCGCAACACGTTTTCTTCTTCCATACCGTCCTGCCCCCCCGTCACGCTATCACTGACTCCCTTTCATATCACTCCTCACACAGTCCACCCATCTTTTCTTTGGCCTTCCTCTCCCTATCTATCCATCCACATTTATATTGATAACTCTTTTAGTAACATGCATTTCACCCCTCCTCATCGCATGACCATACCAGGCCAAACGGTTTCCTTTCAACTTTTCTGTCACTTTGAAACTTCCTCTAATTTACTCATTTTTCACTTTATCCAATCTCGTCACTCCGCACATCAACCTCAACATTCTCATCTCTGCTACATGCAATTGCTCTTTTCATCCATCTTTTGCAGGTGATAAAACTGAGAGATAAAGATACAGCTGAGTATTTTACGTGGAGCGATTGCATATCTGAACTCCAAAACCCAGTAACTGGGGAAGACGTCCAAGATCGGCAAATGACAGCCGGGACCAACGGTTAAACCTGCTTTCCGAGGCATGTCGATGAACGAGTCCCGGTATGAAATGGACGGTCACCCATCCACGGTCCGATATCGGCAAGCGTTGCTTAATCTCGGAGATCAAACCGTGCAGCTGTTATAACATAACAACGAGCTATGTAGCAGTGGTCGGTGAACTTTACAATGTATAGTGACAATCAATATGTGTGGGTAGGTATCGGCCATTGCTAGCCATTGTCCAATTTTTTAAACGTTTTATTCGGCTGTCCTAGTAGTTTTTAATTAATAAATTCAGTTTGGTTATTTTAACGAGTTCTGCCTTGTTTTGCCTACGTTTGAATGGCTTTTAATATCTGAAATGAAAAGTATTATTGGGCATGTTTCATTCACGATAACCGCTTGCATCTATGGCAAGTCAAGTTTTAGAAATAGTGGATTGGTTTAACTTCCTGTCTGTAACTCTAGACAAGTGGCATTCTGTCAACGAAAGCGTCACCATAGAGATTGCTTCCATGGCAATGTCACGTGATCAATCCCTTTTGACTTTTGGCATTTCGAACATCGCCATTTGTGATAAAATCTCCCTTTTTTAACCGACTTACCGAAAAGGAGGAGGTTCTATGTTCGACTTCTTGTATGTTTTTTTTTATGTCAGTTCACCGATATCTCCGTCAATTGTGGACCAATTTGGAAAATTCTTTTTTTTATGAAAGAATATGTTTCGAAATTGGTTCCATTTTAATTTGGTGAAGATTTAATGAAGAACTTCGAAGATATACAACAGAACTCTTCAATAAATAACGAGAAATCTCTCGGGATTGCTGCAATCGCATATCTGTTTATTGTTTATACCATTTCATAATATAACATCACGCCAGTACGCTCTTGAGGGGTACGCAGATATCTCATTTCACCCTTTATGTTCAAGTTTCATGATATTCGGGTAATATATTCTGGCGTTAAGGTAACTTACTCAACAACTTGCCTATTAGGTAAGTACAACTAAAAAGTGAAAAATAAAAAACTTTTTACAAAAAAATACTAACGACTTCCAAATAAGAAAACTACAAAGTGAAAAATAACTTTGTTTTTGGAAGTCGGTGTCCGTAACGCAAAAAAATGGTACCTCCGAAAGTCACCGACTTCCAAAAACAAAGTTATTTTTCACTTTGTAGTTTTCTTATTTAGAAGTCGGTAGTATTTTTTGTAAAAAAGTTTTTTATCTAGACCGTCTCTGTGGCAGGGTCTGTTTACTTTACGCAGATACAAAATAAACCTAAATGTTGTAGATTAGGGTAAGACTGAGAACCAAAATTTTCAAGCTTGGCAGGCAAGTTGGTGATTGCAGTATTATTATTGTAAGCACATAGGAGAATCATGCTGCCATCTGAAACACGTCGTTGTTGCTTCGCGCCAGATATATAGTAACATCCTAGTTCACACTGCTATCATGAGGGGGATTTGGAATCGTGTTGTTGTCTTTTTTTTCATTTTCATGTTTGCGTTAGCCAATATCTCGACTGAAGGTAAGCGATGATATGGTCGAAAAAAAGATTGTAAGAAAATATAAAATAATAATTTTATTTATATCTATAACCAAGGAGACTTTAGGTCAAGAGGGAATAGGTTCGTGACATAGCGGTAAAATGTGATAAAAAAAAGCTGATTCATCGCTTTGCCTTCCAGACAAAACTAAAACGCCTCATGATCATCTTATTAAAATTTCAAACCGAATCGCAACTCTATTAAAGAGCGGCAACGATAATAGATCAGAGACTTGGTGTTCAAGTAAGTATTGAGGGGCTCGTGGATGTGTGACTAACTTAACATACCGAGACTCCTCCGTACCTCAGAAAACACGTTAACACGTTGGTCCCAGCTATAATTTGCAGTCATTTATCGTGTTACCCAGTAACCGGGTTGTGGAGGACAATACTGGTAACCAACTACAAGTAGCAAAAGCTTAGGCAGATTCTGTTGACAATTGGTACCGATCACAGTTCTTTCATTAAAATTGCACAAACGCAGATCCACCATGACTTTGCAAAACCCAATTATGTAATTGACGAAATAAAATGAAAAGGCGCAATTAATCCGTGGGAGTGAGCGAGAGGAAACATTGAACAGATGCCAAGGGAGGTTGGCAACTGTTCGGCTCAACTTGCTAGTGATGTGCGTTGAAGTTAAGAGTTTGTCTACTCGAATAGGGAATCTGAGTACGCTTTACTTGTGCTTGTAAAGTCTGATTTCTAACATATAGAATATATAAATGATGCCCGTATGAAAACGTTCTTTGTATGAGAAGAGGGCTTTTAAAAATTGTCTCGGCGATGCATTGTCGCGATATGTTTGCGTGCCGAGCCTTTACTGTGGTTTTTAAAACCATTTTTTTGTAACTGTTTGGAATATTTAAAGTTATTTTATTTAAGCTGGGTGTTATTTGAAAGCTTTTGGAGTACTTAAGTACTTTTAAGGGTTCCGTACCCAAAGGGTAAAAACGGGACCCTTTTACTAAGACTCCGCGGTCGGTCTGTCTGTCACCAGGCTGTATCTCATGAACCGTGATAGCTAGACATTTGAAAATTTGACAGATGATGTATTTCTTTTACCGCTATAACAACAAATAAAATATAATAAAAAAGAATAAAATAAATATTTAAGTGGGGCTCCCATACAACAATCGTGATTTTTTTGCGATAGTGGTACGGAACCCTGCGAACGCGAGTCCGACTCGCACTTGGCCGGTTTTATAATTATAACAAAGTAATTCAACTGGTGAGTGTTTATTATTAAATCATAACGAACAAAGTCAAAGTCAAATCGATTGTTTCAATTAGGCCATAAAGCGGCACTTATGAAAGAAAAAATTTAAATTTAAAAAAATTGAACATTTATTCTACTGTCCTAACTAATGTTATAAATGTGAATGTGAGTTTGTTTTTTACACTATCACGCATTAACAGGTGTACGGATATGTTTGAAACTTGGCATATGGATAGATCAGAACCTGGAATAGGACATAGGATACTTTCAGCCCGGTTTTCCCTTTGGATAATAAAACACTTTTGATACGGGGGAATCCGCAAGCAGAAGCTAGTAATATATAAAGTGTCTTTATATTTAACTCTATTTTACACCAACTGTAACACAATAGTAAACAATTACGGCTAAATTAAGTTATAAATAGAGAAATTATAGAAAACCTTTATCATATCTGCAAATGTAAGTCGAATATTACTCATCTCGTCCCATCCCTAATTACAGCCCCTTTGAGTTAGGGGAAAGAAAATTAGCAATAATCTATGGAAATTGTACAATAAAGTAAGTAAATTTGGAACAGAACGCTTGTCTATGGCTCACGATACCGATCTCAATGAGATACAATTTGCATCAAGTATGCTCGGGTAGGCAGAGAGGGTAGTTCTACAGTTTATTTCTCTGATTGGATGTATTTGAAATGTAGCTACCCCATGTCTTTCTAAATTTCGTATTGGAATAATTGTTCTTGATTTTGATAAATAATAGTACTTGATTAGTCTGTTTGTGAATGAAAATTTTAGGCATTTTGTAGTAATAAGCTAACACAGCTATTTATACTCGACTGTTATGTTATCTACAAAGAAATCATCTCTCTAATAACCCGACTGCGCGTCGCAAAGAAGGATATTGTGTTTATCAGTCTATGTATCTATGTTGGTGTCTAATGTGACGTTCTAGAACCTAAACGCGTTGGCTGATTGTTTGATTCTTACGTCAATCGATTCGTCTTAATCTGCCAATGTCACTGGCGACTTTTGGGACTTTTCTGACTGCACATCATGATTTTCTTCTTCATTTTTGTTTTGTTTTTTAACTAACAATTTTTTTTTATCGTTGTTTGCACAGCTAAAGACTGGCATTCCCTGGCGGAGCTTTTGTTTCCTGATAGCTACAACCTTGGTGTCTTTAATTTTAGAGTGAATATGTTACTTCTAGGCAAGCGTGCTTCACCGTCGACCACATCATCGCTTAACATCAGGTGAGATAGTGGTCAAGCGCAAGCTTATCGATAAATAAAATAAAACGTTTGGTTGTTTGTTATGTAATCACACTTCAATGGCTAATATAATTTGGATGATACTTGGCACAGGATAGGCTGGCAGAATTAAGACATACTTTTGATATCGTTACTAGTACGATTCCGTAGAATTATTTCCGACGGTCACGCCGGCGAAGCCGCTGGCAAGCGCTAGCATAGACTAGTATATACATAGAAATAGCTGTCCCACGCGGCTTCGCTCCCGTCAACTGTCTACCTACCTACCTTACATACATGAATGTTGCGTAACTTTAACCGCTTACGCAGCGCACGCAACGGAAGCAAAAAGGATTAATTTTTTCCCGTTTTTGCAACATTTTTCATTTATGCTTCGCTCTTTTTGTTCGTAACGTGATGTTATATAGCCTATAACCTTCCTCGAGAAATGGACTATCTAACACAAAAAAAATTCAATTCCAACCAGTAGTTCCTGAGATTAGCGCGTTCAAACAAACAAACAAACTCTTCAGCTTTATAATATTAGTTTCGATGAGAAGCGCTAGTTGTAAATAATAGACACTGATGCTCAATTGCTCATGGATCGAAAGATTTTCATATCCACTACACTCTGAGAGTGGATTGAGCGTAGCATGATAGCTTACAAAATTGGTTGATATTTTTTATAAAGCTCTAAACCTAAACACTTTATTCACCCCTTTCAAAATTCACAACATAAATGAGGTTATCTATTCCACACTAGCACATAACCGCACAGCTTATCCAATTACGAAAAAAATATGCCGGGAATATATATAAAACCGGCCAAGTGCGAGTCGGACTCGCGCACGAAGGATTCCGTACCATTTTCGCAAAAAAACGGCAAAAAATCACGTTTGATGTGTAGGTGCCCCTCTGTTTTTGGTATTTGTTGTTATAGCGGCAATAGAAATACATCATCTGTGAAAATTTCAACTGTCTAGCTATCATGGTTCTTGAGATACAGCCTGGTGTCAGGCAGACAGACAAACAGATAGACAGACGGACCGCGCAGTCTTAGTAATAGGGTCCCGTTTTTACCCTTTGGGTACAGAACCCTGACTATAAAAAAAAACTTAAAATCCGTGTAACAAAATTAAAACAAACCCGAATCGTGCGAAATTCAAATCTACGTGAGCATGAAGCTGTCCACTCACATGAAAACGTTAGTAAAAAGTAAAAAACCAAAAAGTTTTTAATACACGCTTTTCTAAAGCATAGAGGTTTAACTGCGTGAGTTTTACGTCCACATAAAGTTGTTGCACAGCGGTGCAACTGCCTCGATGACTGCCGAACTGATGGCAGATGTAAAGGCTGGGGTAGACGGTCCAACATTGAATATTTCAAATCTGTCAAGCTTTTTTCCAACTATGTTGGGGTTGACCTCCAGTCTAACTCGATGCAGCTGAGTGCCAGTATATTACATGGAGCGATTATCTAAGCACCTATCTAACCACCACAAACCAGTAACTGGGTAAAACGGTACCCCTTGATGAGACTTGTGCCAGATTTTCTGGCTTGTGTCTATCCGAAACGACTGTCAAATATCTAATGATAGCCAGGAGAAACGAATTAACGTGATTGCCGAGGCACAAGTCTCGGTATGTAATAGTTGGTCACCCATCCACGAACCGCCCTCGGCAAGCGTTGCCTAACCTCGAAGATCGAACCGTGCGGGTATTATTTCGTTGGGTTCATTTAAATTAATTTTAGAATCTGTATCTTTAGCTATATTCAGGCAGACATTGTTTCCTCAGAATCAAATAAATCGAAAATTGTGAGAGAGTCGAAAGGAAAGTAGACGATGGGCCGTTTTCTGAATAGAATATTTGGAGTTAAAATGTGTCAAACCCTACTTTAATGTCTGTTGATAGCTTTTCAGGCTAAATTATAAAGTCGCTAAGAAAGCATTTCTACAGCATTTAGTCCACTTTCATGTATTTTTGCCACACCCAACATACCATTCCATACATATAGGAATACTGTTGTTAACAGCGTGTCGAGACTTTTTCGACATCGACTTCTAATCCTTTATTCAGAAACCGTTGAGTATCTAATAGTAAGGGTGTCTAATATACTTGTTTTCAAAATAAAATTATCTTCATCTATGGAAAAGCTCTTAAAAGAAGGCGGTAAGGTAATGCGTTAATGGCGAAAAACAAGAGAATCGAATCCCAATGGCGACTTATAAAAAGATACGATCGTAATCCCGTTCCGTTTTAGTAAACGATTAGAGCTATAATAATAAAGTTTATGGAAACCCACAGTTATAGAGATCGCCTTGAGGAAATATTATTGAGTACTTATCTAAAGTTATTTATTTTATTTCTAGCTTTTACTGTAAAACTGAACCAGACCAATCTGGAGAAGCTGCGCGGTATGGAAGGGGTGTATTTATTTATTTATTCAAACTTCATGCAGTACAAAAGTACATAGGCGGACTTAATGTCACCGCGGGTGCAGTGTCCTGTCACTCAATAGTTCGCTGATGGGTGTCAACAACTCTCTTTCTAACGGCTTGTTAGGAACGGTATCAGTTAAGCGGTAGGCTTATATATAGCTGTTTTACCCGCGTGAATGTCAGAAATTATCGTAAGGCAACGAATTTCCGGGATAAAAAGTATCCTTTCTTACTTCAAATTCAATCTATCTGTGCAGCAAAAAAAAATTCCAAAATTTAACCAGCGATTCAGGCGTGAAGACGTAACAAACAGAGTTACTTTTATAATATCAATTTTGGATTTTGTACCAGATTTTCTTGAAACTTTGTTTCCTTGTGTTATCCCACAAGATATGACATTCAGCGATAATATGTATATATGTATAACGCTCTACTCAATAAAAACTCATCAAGTTTATCTCTTCATAATAATACCTACAATACATAAACACAAACCCTTTTCTATGGAAGCAAGCAGAAAGTATACAGAACGCCACCCAATGATAAAAATTAATCTCATACAAAAAAAACTACCGACTTCCAAATGAAAATACTACAAAGTGAAAAATAACTTTATTTTTCACTTTTTAGTTGTACCTAATAGGCAAGTTCTTTAATAAGGTACCTATAATGCCAGAAAAGATTACCCGAATATCATGAAAGTTGAGCATAACCGGTGAAATGATAGTATACGAAGGTGAACTGTACACATCTGCGTACCCCTTTAGAGCGTATTGTTGTGATGTTATGTTATGAAATGGTGTAAACAATAAAGAGACATGCGATTGCTGCAATCCCGAGATATTTGCCGTTATTGTTTGAAGAGTTCTATTGTATATCTCCGAAGATCTTCCTCAGATTTTCTCAAAATATAAATGGGACCAATTTTGAAACATACTCTTTCAAACAAAAAAATGACGGAGATATCAGTGAACATACAAAAAAAAACAACCATAAAGTCGAACGTAGAACCTCCTCCTTTTTGGTAAGTCGGTTAAAAATGATTAGAATTTTTAAAAATTACGAAAATATCTCAGTAAATTCACTGAATTCAAAAGAGTTCACGAAACAAAATACTTTCTATTTCAAATGAACGTATTTTGACGGAACAAAATAATAATTTCGCGACTTCAAAGCATATCTCGCTAATGAAGTGCTCGACTTTATTCGAGACACAGTTAATTGTGTTAATCTCAATATTCTTCAACATTTTCGAGATTTTTTTTTCTCAATTAACCGTCGACGACTTTTGGCAATTTTTCTCCGATATTTTTCGCCCTCGAGGAGTTTTTGTCAGAAGTATATTTTGCCGGAAGTACGTAAATAGACAATCCAGAGGATTGTGAGTCGCACAAGACGGTGAATGTGGCGACACTTCAGCGGAGAGTCAGCAGTGATCGCTTTTCGGATATGGTAATGATGATGATGAACGTCCAGTTTCAATTATTGTATCAGCTTATAAGAGGTCTCAGAAATCACGTTAACCCGATGGTTTCGGTTGTCACTCGTAGATCTTTGACAGTCGAAGCCCAGAAATCTATCAAAAACTCAGTCATGTCAAGAAATTGAAGTCATCTCTTTTATTAGGAGGCTGAGGTTGTTGAGTTCAGATTGGCGGTCGCTTCATGCAAGTATTCAGTTGCATCTGTTGAGATGCAACTAAGTACTTGCATGAAGGGATGATGGGAGACATTAGTCAGAAGAAATTTTCTTTAATAATGGCGTTTATTTACTCAAGCTTCTTCTATCACACTTATAAAAAAGCTTTAAGAAACCAGAAATATCAAAGAAATCATAACACATTGAAATTTGCTATAAAACATGCTTTAAAATCCAAATTTGCTTATTGTGGAATTGATAAAGAAATTTGCTAAAACTTGGTCCTGTGACTTTAAGAAGTCGGTCAACCGAACTGGGTCACAGCAATTTGTATAGATATTATTAAAATTGCTGTTTGGCGTTGTTGGTTAAGTACTTTTGTGTTTACGTGGCTCGAATTTCAAATATTTTAGAATTTGACGGTAATCTTAAAATAAATGCAGACCTTTGTCGTTGTTTCCTAGAGAAGCATAAAAGTTCCACATCAATTTTTACCACTGAATTATGCTGCCCTCTCACAGAGAGGCGACCTGTGTCCCAGTAGTGAGAACTTTAAAAGGTTGATGATGATGAAGAATTATGGCAATGGTTCGTTCGTTGTCATAGCTAGTCAGAAGCCCGAAATTCTGATTACGAATTTTGCCAAGTGATATTGTGTTACCTAGTTACTGGGTTATAGAAGCAGGCGCTTCATTAAAATACTGGTATTCAGCTGGATCCCGTTAGAATGTAAACCGACCCCAAAATGTTAGGTAAAATGTAAAAAAGGCTTCCGAATCACTGCTCTTTCCAAAAGACTAAAATTATAACGCAATGTGTATTTAATACCAACTGTGTTCAGGTCCCTATTTAATAAAAACTACACAGTATGTGTGTTATGCACCGTGTGCTAGGGGCCTAACGTTACAAACTACGTGCAGTTGACGCGCGCACCGATGCGTGAGTTCTGGGCCGGTAAAATGGCGCCTCTTGGCATTATTTCCAGAATATATTATGCTGGCTTAAATTAACTTCTACTTTATCCCACTTTAGTTGGGGTCGGCTCTCTTTACCTCACGGCGGCGCCAAGACTTCCTCCTGAATATTTTCAGGTTCTCTCTTTTCACCTTCATAAAAAGCTTCGTCATACTGGTTCACCATGTCAAAGGAGATTGTCCACGACTTATTTGCCTTTAAAAGGCTCAAAGCTTTCAAATACAATAAAGAATGAGAAAAAACATGTTGCACCGACCGCAAGTAAGATGGGACAGGGGCAGTAAGAGAAAATGATGAACTAAATACAATAATTTATGTTTCTACAGGACACAAGAAGGTATTTAGGACTTCGCATTCAAGTCGATATCTTTGGAAATTTGTACTTTTTTCTACACCTCTGTTATTCTTTTCTGATTGTTTTCCTTGCGGGATCCAAGACAGTTGAATTCATTCGCCGGGACTTCGTCGAGCTTCATTGCCTCGGCGCTTTTCTGGTGGTCGCCACTGTTGATTCTGGCTTTCAAAAGTTGAAGTGGTTTGGGATCAGTGCGGTGGGATTGTTGCAAAACATAAACCTATATCTGTAAATAAACATAAAATATTGAAATTCCTCGATTTTGGAAAACTCTACTGGCATTTAATGACCATAGCATTTAGTGTCATAAATGTGTATTAATAAGTCGAGATGTATGTCAAAAGTTTATTATCATAACAACATGCAAATAACATAAACACAAGTAAAAATTTAATTTTTCCTAAGTTGCAGCATTGTGGCAAAAAATTCTGTGAATGTATGCAAAGACAACGACGTTATCTGTAGTTTAATAGTTCATTTCCTTAACGTCAGTTTATGTCTGAGATAAGTGATGTTTTTCCGGTCTAAATATTATGCTAGATAAGAATACAGTCATTCTTATCTGAAAATTAGAAATACCTACAATGACTTACGAACAAAATTTTACAGCAGCGACAAACTATATTTTTTAAGCACAATCCTATCAATGATAAGGCAAAACTAATATAAAACATCATTAATAATAATACATTATTTATTAGCATAACACCGTAACCAAAAATACATTTTTACAAAAAGATACTAGCGACTTCCAAATAAAAAAAATTTAAAGTGAAAAATAACTTTCTTTTTGGAAGTCGGTGTCTTTCTTATGTACCATTTTTTTGCCTTATGGACACCGACTTCCAAAAATAAAGTTATTTTTCACTTTGTAGTTTTTTTTATTTGGAGGTCGGTAGTATTTTTAACCGACTTCGCAAAAAGAAGGAGGTTTTCAATTCGACTGTATTTTTTTTTTTTTTTATGTTTGTTACCTCAGAACTTTTTATTGGGCGAACCGATTTTGATGATTCTTTTTTAATTTGAAAGCGGGTGCTTGTCATGTGGTCCCATTTAATTTTCATCAAGATCTGATGAAGAACTTCGGAGAAATACATCAGAAGTCTTCAATAAATGACGGCAAATCACTCTGGATAGATCCAATCGCATGTCTGTTTATTGTTTACACCATTTCATAACATAACATCACACTGGTACGTTCTTAAGGGGTACGCAGGTGTGAACAGTTCACCCTGGTATACTCTCATTACACTGGTTTCGTTTAAGTTTCATGTTATTGGGTTAATCTATTCTAGCTTCACTTTGGGCACTATACGCGTAGGTACCTAGCCTATAGAACTGGTCCATTATGTACCACAACTAAAAAGTGAAAAATAAAAAACTTTTTTACAAAAATTACAACCGACTTCCAAACAAAAACACTACAAAGTGAAAAATAACTTCAATTTCGGAAGTCGGTGTCAAAAAATGAAGAAACGTAAACAGGAACACCGACTTCCGAAATTGAAGTTATTTTTCACTTTGTAGTGTTTTTGTTTGGAAGTCGGTTGTAATTTTTGTAAAAAAGTTTTTTTTGTAAAAAAACTATTTTCATTTTTCACTATTGGGTTGTACCTTCCTAATAGGCAAGTTTAGTAACATATCTATCATGCCCGAATAGATTACCCGAATATCATAAAACTCGAACATAACTGATGAAAAGAGAGTGTACCATGGTGAACTGTACACATCTGCGTACTCCTTTAGAGCGTACTGGCATGATATTGTGTTATGAAATGTTATCACACTTAATATTATAAAGGCGAAACTTTGTGAGTGTGTGTTTGTGTGTAAGTTTGTTATTTCTTCACGCTCAAACGGCTGAAAGGATCTGGATGAAATTTGGCACTGAGATTGATTATAGTCAGGAATAGCACATAGGATACTTTTTGTCGTGGGAATATGCCTCGGGATAATTTTCGACGCTGACGCTGACAGATGCTAGTAAACAATAAACAGACATGCGGTTACAGCAATCCCGGCAAATCGGCCGTTATTTATTGAAGAGTTATGTTGTATATTTTCGAAGTTCTTCATCAGATCTTCACCAAAATAAAATAGGACCAATTTCGGAACATACTGTTTGAAACAAAAAAGAATATTCAAAATTGGTCCAGAATTGACGGAGATATCGGTATACAAATAAAAAACAAATATAAATTCGAAAGTAGAACCTCCTCCTTTTTGGAAAGTTGGTTAAAAAGTGAAACTCTGTCTCTTGCTAGATAACCGTACTTGTGTTTCCGGAGCGTAAACATTACATCACTCTTTTATTCCGATTTAGTTTCCTTTGGGGAACACACCTTCATAATATTACTTCCACCTTCCAGTTTGCTAGTTATATTTGAGTCTCTTGTAAGACGGGTCGAGTTTTTTGCCATTAGCTTGTCATAAATCTATAATCCGAGCTGCTACTGAGTAATTGCATGGAAAAACCCGACCCACGAACTCATGCAAAGAAAAGAAAAGAAGGAAAAAAAAATTGTGATATGTGACCCGCACAGGAGACACGAGATAAGCAAAACGCAACCAATAAGCACTAGGCCCTTGACCTTGACCTAAGAGGCAGGTGTAGCGTTGTGAGGGTCTTAACTGTTAATAGTCGAGTGATGCTAGAATATCACTATTAGTAAGTACCTAGCCACATTACTAAAAACGCGGTACAACACTGGTTTTTGGGGGACACTGACATTCTAGCAATTCGATCCCGCTTGCTTAGCTAATGAAAGCTATCCTCTGACCCTCAGGACTCTGTTTGCCCCGATCTAGGGGCTCTTCGTTCACGCTGCCCAGGTCTCGGCCTGCCTACCTGTGGCCTATCCTCACGCGAGCCGGTACTGACAGGCTGTCCTCGGTTACCACCTGTGGGTGGCCGTCCGGCCTATTGCTGAGCCTGTGCGGAAGAGGTACCAACATCTGCCACGTGCTACCAAGAGACGGTACCCTTCTTACCCTATATACTGTGTGATAGTGCTCAGACCAGAACAGTGACCCTGTAATTTACCCGCGACCTAGCTGTGGAACTTTATTTACCTTAATATAAGTATTAACTTGTCCAGCTGTTTCACCTTTCATCTACCTACCTATTAGTTAGCGGCCTGCGCAGCCTACCATGCGCAGACCTAGCCGTTACACAGGCTTAATATATTTCTTAATTTTTTCTTTCCCTTATGTGAAAATAACAATACTTTAACTAATCCAGGGATATCTTATAGAAAATAGAAAGTCAATATCCCCATGAGCCAAACGATGGCATTGTTCCCAAACCCTTCTTTTCGTGTAACAATGAGGAAAAGAAACTTCTCTCAACATACACAAGTACAAGTATACAGTTTGTGTCAAAACTGGGCAGTGTGCCCGGGAGTTTTATAATAGATAACGTTATGTATCTGACCGTTTCAAGATAGAACAGAAGTTGAACTTTGCTATGAATGGCATGTGTGCTGGAATCAAATGAACGAAAATTCGTTTTAACATTTTCGACTAGCTTCTGCCATCGGCTTCACTCGCGTGAAAAGTGTTTGATCATCCCAAAGGAACATTATACCGGGATAAACAGTATTTTGTTAAAAATAAGGTTTTTCCTTAAGTTTGCCGTATGTCATTACTCGTAATTCCCAGAACTTGATCGATATTAGCGACACTATCAAATAGTAAGCATGCGTACATGCGGCATGCGTTTTGTTTTCAAAAGAAGCGTGTTCGATTCCTGGCTAGGAATATTGATTTTTTCAAAAATCTATTGATGCAGTTTTAGTTTTCATTAAAATCGGCCTCGTGACTCCTTTGAGTGATTTCCGCTATACCTCATTAGTTTCGGATTTGGCCATCCACGCCCACTTAAAAAATCAACCTGCATAAGTAAGATGAAACTGAAAAATAAATGGAATTTACATAGCATAATTAAGGGCATCTCCAAGGGGTTAGGCAGAGGTGTGCAGTACACCCACATTTTGCCAGGTATATTTAAGAGTAGGTATTACATATAGAAAACAGTTGTGTACCTCCTTAATGGTCGCAAGCGTTGCTGCTGAGCTTGTGCTTCTGGATTCGATTCCCAGGTCGGGGTAATGGGCTAATCACCTTAAACAAAATAAATAAAGAAAAATGTTTAATTACTATTAATTTATTTCCTGGAATTTTGCAGCAGCTCAATCCTAGACTTCCGGATGAGTCAGCAATTGAGCCCAGTTAAAAGGGATAGGCACGCCGCCTGTTACATATGACTTAAATGGAATTCAGGTTTTAAATTAAAAGTTCGTAAATTAATTGTTTTTTGTTTTGGAACAAAAATTAAACCGACTTCTAAAACGAAACACTAGAAAGCGAAAAATAACTTTCTTTTCGGAAGTCGTTATCTTTGATACCAATCCTTTTTCGTTTTTGACACCGAGACAAAAGAAAATTATTTTTCGCTTTGTAGTGTTTTGTTTTCGAAGACGGTTTAATTTTTTTGTTAAAAGGTTATTTATATTTCTCTTTTTAATTTTGGTACCTTATATTAACATGAAAATACGCATTATTATCAATCTCACTGTACAAAGTGCAGACAAAATATTAAACAACCACGTGAATCATATATGTCTCATTGGACAAGCAAGAGTATAAGTAAAAACTACTCGTCAAATCTTGATCAAATTTAAATGGGACCACATAAAAAGCACCAGCTTTCAAAAAAAATAGAATCATCACAATTGGTTCACCAAGTGGAAAGTTCTGCGGTAACACACATAGAAAAAAACAGCGAATTGAGAACCTCCTCTTTTTTTTAAGTCGGTTAAAATGAAAAGCAGATTTTCGTTCGGTCCTCGTAAAAAACCTAACAAGTTCAGTTTTTTTTTTAACATTTAAATATTTTTAAGAGTTTTCCTTCTGTTATGTGCTACCTTGTGGTTTCGCCACGGTGTCAATTATTGAATATAATTGAGCAATTTTTATTTAATAGTTTTTGCCATTATGACTAAGATAATGACGTAGTTTTTAACCGACTTACCAAAAAGGAGGAGGTTCTATGTTCGACTTCAAGTTTGTTTTTTATTTCTATTTTTTTAACCGATTTTGAAATTCTTTTTTGTTTGCAAGAGTATGTTTCGAAATTGGTCTCATTTTAATTTATTGAAGATCTGATGAAGACCTCCAAAGGTAAACGACAGAACTCATCAATAAATAACAGCAAACTCTCGGGATTGCTGCAATCGCATGTCTGTTTATTGATTATACCATTTCATGACATAACATCAAGCCAGTACGCTCTTAAGGGGTACACAGATCTCTCATTTCACCGGTTATGTTCTAGTTTCAGGACATTCGGGTTCGGGATATATATTCTGGCGTTACGGTAACTTACTAAACAACTTGCCTATTAGGTAGGTACAAATAAAAAGTGAGAAATAAATAACTCTTTTACAAATAAATACTACTGACTTCCAAATAAGAAAACTACAAAGTGAAAAATTACTTTATTTGTGGAAGTCGGTGTCCATAACGCAAAAAATGGTATCTAAGAAAGACACCAACTTCCAAAAATAAAGTGTTTTTTCACTTTGTAGTTTTCTTCTTTGGAAGTCGGTAGTATTTTTTTGTTAAAAAGTTTTTTTTTTAATATTTGCAAGCTTGGAATGCCATGTTTTGAAATAAACATAAGTTTTACAAAAGGTGTAAACAATAAACAGACATGCGATTGCAGCAATTCCGAGAAATTAGCAGTCACATATTGAAGAGTTCTGTTGTATATCTCCGACGTTCAGATCTTGATCAAATATAAATAAATGGGTCCACATGAGAAGCAACAGCTTTCAAATAAAAAAAGAATCATCAAAATCTCTAGTAAAAAGTTCTAAGCTAATACACAAAAAAATACAGTCGAATTGAAAAGTTCCTCCTTTTTATGTCACTTAAATAGAGTCACAGTCACAGAAAAATGCACAGCAACATTTTAGCGGCCCGAAGTGATAGCGATATGCGATATCCAAAAATTGGAAAAAAGCCGCGTGAATTTATGCTTTTAATATTCCTTTGTGCGAGCAACAGAGCAACGAGTGCCAACAAAGAGCAATATAGTTGGTAGTTAACGTTATAGGGGTGGCAATACCTGTCTATTTAGGCAACTAAGCTAGCTAAGTAGGTATGTATTCTTCCTATATTCAGATAGATTGTAGCCATAAAATAAAAGTAGATAAAGACTTATATCAACACGCTTTTATTAGCGGCATGTATGTATCTATGTATCAATGTAACGGAATCTTTGAACGTTAATTTCAACCCCTTCAAAACGTCGGATTAATATAAAACACACTTATCAAGGACCGATGACAATGCAATCATTTAAATAGTTTGTTCCATTATCCTTACCAGGATTTTCAGGATTAGCTATTGAACTAAAACGTAAAAAGTAAATTATAGTTAAAAAAAAACTAAAAAACACGCTTCAATAGAAAACCAAACTAAAAATTGAAAATAATTTTCAATAAATTTATTGAATATTATTTAATATTTTATTGACATAAATTGGTGAAAATATCTTAAAAAGCATCCCACGCTTTTTATATACATATATATTTGTTAATCACACTATTCTTAATTTAAATTTATTGAATATTATTTTGAAATTTTAGTTTGGTATTCTATTAAAGCGTGTTTTTTATTTTTTTTTAACTATATTTTTTTGTTCAAATGTCAAAATTCAGTGCTTTCTGAGATAGGCAGATTTTTTTGCATTATTTTTTTTAATTTATTTTTCCTGTATATTTGTTGTTATTATGTGTAGATAACAAATATAAAAGAAAAGTATGTAGGTATAATTTCATATTTGGGGTGGGTAAGGTATTTATTTATTAACTGATCACTATAATGTAGTGAAAGTTTTGTGAGAAAGGGGGCGGGCTGTAAACCAGCGTTTATAGCCATGCTTTACACTGCTCAACATATGCTGAGCCCGCTCCTTTTGCCATACTGAAATAATATTGTGCCTCAGAGCTAACTTGTGTTTGTTCATGTTCTGTTACAGTTGGCAATAAATGTTCTCTTTCTTTCTTACAGATAGAGGTTGTGGAGGTCAGATAGGCAGTTACTCCGTGTAAAATACTGATGTTCAGCTGCATCTGGTTAAACTGTATGCCGACCACAACATAATATTTCGCGACAGAAATAGACTTCATACAAGTGCTTTACCCAAACTAATTACAACTCCTTACTATTCAATTTATCTACCAACCCAATTAGAGTTAATTTCCGACATACGACATCACTAAAACTGAAATGAAATTAGTGTTGTGTAATTGGCACTAGAATACAGTGCTGATAGCCTAAGATCACACAACCTAAATCAGCAGGTGACTATGTTTTTGACAAAACTTAATTTTGATGAATGATACTTGAGAGAAGAATATATAACAGTAGGGTTGCCTGAAAATGTCTAGCCGCAATTTTTGGTGACAAATAACCCTAGATATACATTCTGTTCAGACTTGAAATAATAAAACATTAAGGCCGTAAAGTACACATACATAGTACCTTACGGATAGAGCACCTGACTTACTTATTACGAAATTCACATATTCAAATGACCATACTTTGAACCTAGGTCAAGGTATAGAAGCGTACAGTTAATGTTACGTTTACATATTAAAATATAAATAAATATTCAACTAACAAACAAAAGGTAAGATATTTTTGTATTGAGCCACAAAAGTCAATCTTTAGACATAGTTTTATTGCATTTCCTAAAATTCTGGAGTGATTTTATCGCTAAAAAATCTTTATGAGTTGGTTTGTTTTTTTATCTCTTTTTAGTTTTGATAGGTACCTCCAATTGCCATTAAAATCATTTATAGCCACAGTACATTTCATGACGATTCCAATAAGCCCAAACTCGAATAGGATACATTGTTTTATTTTGGAGTTCCAGTGCCTACCTGCCGGCTTCATCATCAGATCAGTTCGATGGTACCATTTTCATCAGTACTATGTATTTATAAGTATTTCCTTCATCATAGTCGTTTAACTATTCGAGATATCTTATACCCATGACGTGTTTAATATTAAGGAGTTCCATTGGCCATCTGTGGTCTTTTCACGAGTTCCACTTCACCAAATGATACTTTTTGAGTGCAAATGATTACATTGTTGATAGAAATACCAAAATCGCTATATGTATGCCTATAATATTTGAGGAGTTCCCTCGATTTCTCCAAGATCCCATCATCAGTTCCTGACTTGATGACTATGGGACCAACTAAGTATACCCTTTCAAACAAAAGAAGAATTTTCCAAATCGGTCTAGGCGTCTCTGATTAATCGGGGAACATACATAAATTAAAAAGATTCCGACGAATTGAGAACCTCCCCTTTTTTGAAGTCGGTTAAAAATCAAGTGTATATAGCAGCCTTAAAATTTTATTTCTACAAGCCCGGACATATTGTATAAGTTTTTCAAGTGAATCCAACGTCATTTGAGAGATAGTGATGTAGAAAATAGGAAAAAAAGTTAGCCAGCTCGTAGTCAGCCGCATATCCACTAGTTTATCTGTTTCCACCTGGCAACCCAAAAATTGCGGCTAACTGAGGCATTCGTACCCGTGATAGAGGAGAAATTCCTAGTGTAGGGAAAAAAAATGAAAATATGCTTATTGCGGCTTGACATTGCCAGGCAACCCTACAGTAATCTGTTCTACTGCCAAGTATAATTAATGTAATTAACGTAAGTCAAAATCAAATATACCTGCAGATTTTAGCAGGGAGATCTTAGGCTAACAGCGCTGAATATAATTTGAGTGTGTGGCTTGAAGCGCTAAATTATAGCGGGGTCGATAACAGATGCATTGTTCATTGAGCTAATTATTTCGGGCCATGTGCTGTGTTCTATGTAGTATGTAGTACATATGTATAACATTAATTAGAAATTAGTTATGTACCTAATTATGACGCTGTATTATGTGTTGTATAATATTAGGTGATTATATTTATTTGGTAGATAGTCTAATTAATTATAATTATATTCAACTGCATGCGGTCAGACTGGCAGGTGACCTCAGAATATGTAGTTGGGAAAACTGTAGGCAGATGATGGTGATCTTATATCCTGAAAATGCTGGAGTTTTCCATCCATTGAAGCATATAAGAGTTCTCTCATTTTTACCCGTAACTTTAAAATTGTAATGCTAATCCGATCCTATCCTATCCCATACTATTAAACGAGCAAAATGTGTATCAATATACCTATAGATTATAATCACGTTCTCAGAAACGGTTTTAATGATTTCGATAAAATTTGTAATATAGGGAGCGGTTTTCGGGAGCGAAAAATCGATCTAGCTAGGTCTTATATCTGAGAAAATTTCATTCATGTAAAAAATATTTATACCATTCCCCCTCTAAAAAGCTTATTTTATTCACTGAAAACAGTGAATAAAAAGCACTTTTAATCACTGTTTTGGTGTTTGAATTTAGAACACACCAATATATATTTGACCTCCATCTCAATGCAATACAACCTACTTGCGCATAAAATACTCGATACAAACTTCTTGTGCAAACAAAGAATATTCGAATTTCAAACTCCTTCGTCGATTTAATTTTGAGTTTGTTTATATTTAGGATTTTGATAATGATTTTGTTTTGGTCTAGGATGTTTAGTGAATACTTATTTGGATTGTAATTCTAATATTAATTGCATTGGTGTTTAATTAATTATAATTATGTAACTTAACGGAGGTGGTCACTGGCCTCTGAAACACAGGTGCTATTTAGGTAACTCAAACACAAAGGCTCAGCTTCAATTTACAAAAAATGTGAAGCCCAAAGGTTTATCATTTTCTGTAAATGTTGAAGGTAATAAACCATTTATTTATTTATTATTATTCCTTGTACTTTTGGCTTAAATCCTTCTTTTTCTCGAAGTCATGGTATAAAATATAGTATGCAACTCTTGAATAAAACGGATTTATATCGAGGGCCATGAATCACTCGCGTCGTTCAGGATTCTAACACTTGAATCACTCGCTATGCTCGTGATTCAATCATCATGAATCACTCCCTACGGTCGTGATTCAGTTGTTAGAATCCTTCACTTGTTCGTGATTCATTTATGGCCCTCGCTTTAAAACCGTCCTTTATTCACTAGTTGCATAATATACTATTTTTACATGAATATACTACTGACTTCCAGATACATCTGCGTGTGAGAAATAAAGTGAAAAATAACTTTCTTTTATTAGAAGTCGGTGTTTTTGGTACCGACTTCCAAAAAAGAGTTATTTTTCTCTTTCTAGTGTTTTTATTTCAAAGTCAATAGTATTTTTTTGTAAAAAGTTTTTTTATTTTTCACTTTTTAGTTATACCTAATCGGCAAGTTCTTTAGTAAGGTAGGTATGAAGCACAACACTGAGAGAAATGGCAGGAACAGGGGATGCCTTTTCCCAGGAGTGGGACAATTCAGGCTAACAAAAATAAATGAGACAAATTGTCAAACGTGTGTAGGTTGCTGTGAATCGTTGATTGAATTGTCAACAGCCCAGCATCCCAACACTAGAATTGCGTTCAAATTGAGACGCGATAACTTCGTTCCATACACCAGATAGTGTAATAAAGACTACATACAGTCTTAAGTAAATTCTCTCACTTTAAACACACATATATCATCAAAATTACTATGTCGGCACAGGAAGTACAGCCACTCCCGCAGTGACGACACTCATTGTACGCCCATTGTGTCCTGCACGAACTTGTGTGTGCTACTGTACCCAATAGCCTTTGTACTGGGATGAAATAACGTTACTATGCGATTGTGAGCGAGTAGTTATGTGTGTAACTGTGTGCAGTTGAAAGTGTGCGTTATGTCGGGGAAATACAAGTTGTAACAATCAGTGAACATTATAATATTCTTTCAAGATTTTACGCGACACAACATGTAGCTTTGCAAGGCGTATCTCTAGGTGGGTAGATGGACTGGTTTACGCTGGGTGCGAGACGCTTGCTTATCACATGAAAGACGTATACGTACGATACAAGCGTGATATCTAGCCTATTTTGAGAATTTTCTAGAGCAGACCGATATCTACAAAGAAGTGTGAATTGACACCTACACCTACTGGGCACCGCCCAACTTCTTAATTAGGAAACTAATGACGAAAACTCTTGTTCTTGTAATTAGTTCGCTATAAGTTCTCACGAGAATGGAGAAGCAGTTTTGCTGAAACGAATGAGTGTTATCATGATGTGGCGATTCATATAATTTGTTGCTTCTTGGAAGTTTCTAATTTTCGTCAAAGAGATTAGTAAATGTAGGTATAGGTACTACGCTAATTAATCGTCAGTCATATTTAGGCTGCACCCTGATAAGGGGATCTAAAAAACTATTAAGTGTTTAATAGTTTATTAGCGTAAAGGAATAATGTGGCCCGAAAGGCTGGACAATTTATATGGGACTGTGCGGGACATGTTTGCCGAACTTTGGACTAACTATGGGCTAGAGTAGCATAGAGCTGGTGCCATGGCACAGTGTGACTGGGTCGCGGCAGACTTTGAAGAAGATGGTGGAATGAATTAGACAGATTTTGCCAGAGCTGGAAGGAGGAAGCGCGGTATCCTGAAAGGTGGAAGTCATCAGGTGAGATAGTGGTCAAGCGCAAGCCTATTATGAATATAATAAGAAAAAAGGAGTGGAGCTATTATGCAGGAGCGGGCCAGCTAGCAAAAAATAAAGTTATTTATATAGGTAAAAGTAGGCATAAAATAAACTGTAAAAAAATCACTTCACGGGCTGTTAGCTGCTGATACAAATGCTGCTGATATTGATGAGTTCAAGATTTTCTTTGACGTTGATAATAATTATACACATATAGGTATGTAAAAACTTCTCTTGTAAAATATTTCGCGGCACAACTCTTATTGAAACGTTGACAAGTACGTGCGAATAATGTCATTCATATACTTTGAATAAACTATGAAATACCGTGATTTTACTTTCTGATATTCAACTATTTATAGAAGTCTAATAGAGCTCTTTGTGAGGGCGTTTGTGCGGAAATGTACTACCAGCATACTTATTCGTATTTTTACAGCTACCCAGCGTTGCTTAGGGTATCGGTGTACAAGCACATGTATACCATTTCCGCTTTGTCTCTGGAATAGTTATGCTTTTGCGCCTCCAACCCACTAAAACTCTACGGTGTCCCGCTGTGCCGCTTATGGCGGGAGCACGGGCATGTATTAGCACTCATCGGTAAAACCGCCGCGGCTGTCCATCACCGGAGCCTCCTCTGGGGAATACTGCCCACCACCGGCGCACCAGAAGACATTGCACGCCGTGACCACCCCAGGGACCAAACTGTGACGGGTCAGGTCAGTGGTCGCAGGGGATAGGGAGAGCGGCCAAAGCCATACCGGCATTCCTCTCCCACCGTGGCCTCCACCCTCAGCCGCGATGCCTCCCATATGACATCGCGACCCACTTCAGTTGCTATGTTGCCCAAGGCACCGTAACCTACTTGTTGGCCGCTACATCGTCGGCTTAATCAGCAAAAGCCCTGACGAGCGGCGCCTCCTCGGGTTCCTCTTCGCTTCACCGTGGGTGACCAAGACACGGCTACTGAGCTCCCCGCCTCGCCAATGCAGGAACCCACCGCGGGGTTTGCGAAGTCCCTGGTAATGCATATTTGACCACTTACTATTGTAGATAGGCCTGCTCACCACCAATTGAAATGCCTTCTGGAAACCAAATAGTGGCTAATGCCAAAAATGATAGCTTGAGTTGCATACTCTTACACTTGGCCATCCTGATGGTTGACGCGATTCGATTTATATTACACTGATCATTGATTTTTACTAAGCGAAATTGCAAGTATATACGTTCACATAGATGCAATACAATTTGACAGATTATGAAATTTCCTTAGTTCGTGCGCTATGTTGTCTATCGATGCAATTTGCGACGATTTACGAAAAAGTGACTAAAGGAAGGAAGATCCTTTAGTCGATTTTTCGTGTAGTTATAGATTCTTGAGGAAATCTAAAAGTTTCAAAAGTTACTGACAGACAGACATACAAACTCTTCAACAATAACTAACAAGAGTATTACTCAACGTATAGCATACCTACGTATATGTACACAAAACATTAGCACAGGTACATATAAGATCACGTTCTTATGTGTCACTGAGCAAATAACTTAATTTAGTATGCTTGTTCTAAGTTATTAGTGTGGTTAGGACGAGCACAATGTTTTCAGAATACGTAGTAGTGATCAATATTGATTATGTGAATCAGCTACGTGAGAGCAGTGGTGGCCCAGTGGTATCGGCCGTGACTTACAAATTGTAGGTCGTGGGTTCAAATCCAGAGGCAGACGCTTTACTCTGTATAAATTATTTCATCACTACTGCTCTCAAAACGGTGAGAAAAACATCCTGAGGGAACCGGCATGTCCTGGAACCAAAAATTCGAAGGCATGTGACAAGCACCAACCAGCACTAGGCCCGCGTGGTGGATTACGGCCCATTCCCTCTCACGGGCCTGTGAGGCCTGTGAGGCCTGTGTCCCAGCAGGAACATTAATATGCTGAGATGATAACGAATCACTTACCTATAATCAAGTTGTGGTTGCTATAGGATGACTCAGATGTGTTAATTTTCTAGAATGATAATTGTTTTATTTGTCTTAGTTATGAACCTAAACCACAATGGATTTATAATTGTTTTGTCTCTTGTTTATTGTTATTCTGTTTTAATGTTAAGAAAATTTATTCTTTTGTGAATTATTTTTGTTTCTTCGGATATAAAGGTCCAGTTTAATCTTGGTGTCGCGAAGTGGCAATTGACTCGACCCTATTTATTTGGGACTTACAACGTAACTGGTCAATTGTTGATGTAAGTACTATAGAACAACACTGCCTATCCCTTCGGGAAATACAGGCGTGATGTTATGTAAAATGTACTTGTTACAGCGGTTTGAGCAACCACATTAACCCAAAAACTACTGAACGGATCTGGATGAAATTTGGCACAGATAAAGATTATAGTCTGAAATAGCATATTATAGGCCACGTTTCATCTCTCCCTTTGGGCATTTTTTGACATTCACAAGCCGCTGGCAAAAACTACTTTTTTATAAGTAAAAAAATTCAAAATATAATATAATATTAATATTGACTGATTTTGAAGGATCTGGCAATTGTTGCGGAAAAACCGAGAAATTATTCGTATGATGGAATGATGGAATAGTACGCCTTACTTGATGATCGAAGTTGGCCCACATGGCGCGAAGACTGACGTGCTGAAGATTCTTCAAACTCCAAAATGGCGACTGGCGGCTTTCTGCTTATTCACATTCCACGCACTTTCCACTGTTTTTATTTCCGCGAAGCGGGTAATAGACACAGTTTATAAAAACTTTCTGCAATCCAACTAATTGGGTGCATAATTTTTCAGCCATGTGGCATGAAGAACTGGCGGTGAGAATACGAAGTCCTTTCACAGTCAAGGTTTGGTTTGCTTCTAAATTACCGTGGTAAACGCGTACATATATAGGAAAGGGAATAAAGGATGGGAGTGAGATAGTTCAGATCTCGGTTGCTCGCGAAATCTCAAATGCGCTTGTCAATGCATTTGGTCATTGGTTTATGACAAATTACAAGAGATGGCGCCAACAGTACGAAAGAAATTTACAAAACTGTCAAATTGTCTGAATCATGTTGCCTATCGGTTTTTTTTGTACGTCCCGCGTCCCTGGTATACTAGTATTACAGATGAATGTCTTATCCTTATAAGAGTAAGTACTAATAATGAATTACCGTCCTGTATAAGAAATCTACACTCTTTCAATGCAATTAAAACTCAACTTTGCCAGCACATAATTGCGGATCGATCACTTCTGGATAAACTAGTGCATTGGATAGGTAACTATTAACTTGTAATACTGATGACGAAGTTTTTGTGTGCTATACATTTGTATGTTTTTAGTTCTGTTCTCAAGTAAGTGACATATGTCTTTATTAGGAATAAAGTTTCTTTAAACCGAAGCAACAAAAAGAGAAAACAAAATGTTAGCATGTTGATGTCCATGTTTGTTAATTTAACTATCATCACAATACTAATTCAACTTTTAAATACTAAATTAGATCCGAAATATCATATCCCATAAATCAGCGTATTCAACATAACAATTACCAGACTCCACCATCGGAAGCAGTAATTATTTGCACCCAATCACAGACCACCCCATTTGACCTCACATTATAAATATACCCCATCAAGCATTCCAGGGGTGTGCGTACACCCTTGTCCCCTAGCTAGAGGAAACGATGCAATTCCGCAGATGCCATAAAGATTAGGAACGGGGTAGTCAGCTAATTAAGATGGAAAGTTTTATGTGCAATTCCGGGCTCTGGAATGTGGAATTTCGTATTGTTTTGATGAGATATTGATTGAGGAAGAATGGGGGATATAATTTAATGATGTTAATTTGGTCTTATCTAAACTAATATTATAAAGAGGACATTTTTTACTTAGGTTTCGATTATTGCATAAACCGTATATAATAATAAGTATATATCGCGTGATGATCACTCTTTCTTCTCAAAAGGCACGGGTATATCTTAAACTATCTAATTTGGATTGGGTCGTAAAATTAATTACAAACTAACGGTATCTGCAACAAGCCGGTGACATGTATTTTTGTTTGTACATGGGATCTGATCAGAGATCTCTGGAAGCACGGATCTGATTATGTTACTGATAGATCATGTTGATTACACTGTCACTGATAATGAGTATCATATGCAACTTATCCCGAAAAAAAAACATAGTTCATGTGGCATGCACTACACGACAGCGCAAGAGATTTTAAAAAAAGTTTGTTTTGGGCCAAAAACTTTTGCACATTTAATTATACCCACCAAACTGCGTAACAGTTTTTCGGCCGGAAACAAACAAATATTTAGTTATTTAGTGTCTGGGCAGACCTGTGTGAGGCCACAGCCCAGCAGTGGGTTGTACTATGGCCTAATTTAGAAAAAAAACATACATTTCAGATTCAGTTTCTATTTTTATCTGAGTCTAGATGACTCTAATAAAATAAAAATCTCTGAAACCATCGTATCTTCAAACACAGCTCAATCTCGACCGCAACAAAAAGTGGTAAACAAGCATTTTACTGCCAACTCCCGTACAGAGTGTCTAGTATAAAAGTCCTATTTCGTTTGCGCTCGTAAATCAAACTAGATTGGTTATTGCGAAACAAACTACATATAACATCACGCCTGTATCCCCCGAAGAATTGGGCAGATTTGCAACAATAGCGTTGCACGCTTAATTGTGGAATCAATGTCAATAACTACAAAACACTAAGTTCATTGATGTCACAGAGATGGCGCGCACGGGGTCACGTAAACATCGTAGTATATCCTCCTGTCCATAGATGTCGTTTTTTATACATTTCTAGGGGGTGAGGTTTCTCTGGAGCTGTATTTTCATACTCATCTCGTCAGTTATGTTTAAGTTCCATGTAATAGGGCGAGCCTATTCCCATCAACCGGCCACAAATTCAGACTCCGTACTCAGAAAATACAGACGGAAAAATCCAGTAACACTTTACCAGACCCAGGAATCGAACCTAGGACCTCCTGCTCTGTTATAGTCATCAGCCTTTTAATGTTCCCTCTGCTGGGACACAAGCCTTCTCACTGTAAGAGGGAATTGTCCTTAATACACTATGCGGGCCCAGTGGCGGGTTGACCAATGCCGGTTTCCTCGCGATGTTTTCCTTCACCGTTTTGAGAGCAGTGGCGATGAAATAATTTACATAAAATAAAGCGCCTGCCTGGGTTTGATCCCAACTTTTAAGTCGCGGCCGTTACCTCTACAAAGGCCTCCCCAAGCGTCGCCACACTGATGGGTCCTGTGCGTTTCGCGTTCACGGACGCACGCAGCCTTGATCAGGTCTTTTTGCACCTAGAGGGAGGCCTTCCAACTCTTTTACGCGGTCGCCAGTCTAGAACTTTTCGGCCCCAAAGGCCGTCCGTTCTGCAAGCAATGTGCCCTGCCCACTGCCACTTAAGTTTGGCAATTCTTCAGGCTATATCGGTAACCTTGGTTCTCTTGCGGATATCTTTATTTCTGATTCGATCAAGCAAGGAAACTCCGAGCATAGCCCTCTCCATTGCCCTTTTGGTGACTTTAAGCTTTTTGATGACGCCCATTGTAAGCGACCACGTCTCTGTCCCGTAAGTAATCACTGGCAACACACACTGGTCATAGACTTTCGTCTTGAGACACTGTGGTAAGTTGGACGAAAAGATATCGCGCAACTTCCTGAACGCTGCCCAGCCGAGTCGGCTACCTAACTGGACCGTTTGTCCCAGGTAGACATTATCGTCCACAACTTCGAGTGTAGAGTCCCCGACTTTGATAGGAGTGTTAGGAGTTTTGTCCATGTTCATTTTTAGACCCACTCTATCTGAAGCTCTACTGAGTGTGTAAGATCATGTGGTTAAAATAAGGATGATATTATTTACTTAGAATCCAGTTAGACTGAAGCTGACTCCAACATAATATGCAGTTGGGAAAAGAGAAGATCTTATAGATGAATGTACTGAGATGATGATCGAAAGAGATTGATGAAAGAAGACAATGCTGGGTATTAGACTAATAAATAATGATGATCCTGAAGGTTTTGTAATAAATTAATCTATCTAGCCTATTTTGTCCCACTGCTGGGCAAATGCTCTCTCCCTTGTCCACACAAGCTCGTCCTGTCGACTTCACCTTGGTCTAACAACAATACATAATATGATTTAAAAGAGTGCCCATGGAAATTCTTGCAAGTTCTTCTCTATAGCTTCGCCTTGGTATGTGCAATTAGCTTCTTGCTAACTCCTGGAGAGTTCAAAAGTGCCTGTAAACAGTTAAATAGAGACGTTTCCTGGTTAGAAAAAAGATAATTCTATTTAGTCCGTCAGTGAGATTATCAAATAATATTGGATCCGTATTATTTGCTTTACCAAATCAATAAAAACTGATAAAGATAAGAGGCATCAAAGTTCAGGAGTGGGGGATTGGGACGTCACTATGTCAGTATAATATGTACGGCGCCGCTTCGTCACACGATATTTCAACGAATTCTATTGTCGTCACTTTGTGTTTACGTGTCAAAAGAAATTGTACGCGTCCAATATTTTTATTAATCTACCTGATGAACAAAAAACTAATTTTCAGTTAATATCTTTAATGAAATAATCATTGCTTTGGGTGTACAGAAGACTGCCATCATCATCATCTCCAAAGATCAAGAAATTACTTTAAGAAAAAGGCAACTATGCCCTTCAATGCTTTCTACTATCTAACAACAATCACAAACCTACCTCATACAACAGTCATTTCCATCTTTCTGTACTGCAATCTCGACACGATTCGTTTGCTAAACAAGGCTGTAAATAATATATTTTGCAGAAATAAATATCCTTTGCTGTATCTATTTGCTTTCAAATTATATCCTTTGTGCTACAATATTTAAAGAAAACAATATAAAGGAAGTATCATGATATATTTTAAGCCATTGTAGAATTAAATGAAGTAAACTTAATTCCGTTCTGTTGTGTTAAAGACAAAGGCACTGGAAGTAGATATGAAGTGATTTACTAA
The DNA here is from genome assembly GCA_947562075.1 of Orthosia gracilis. Classification (NCBI taxonomy): domain Eukaryota; kingdom Metazoa; phylum Arthropoda; class Insecta; order Lepidoptera; family Noctuidae; genus Orthosia; species Orthosia gracilis. The sequence continues at coordinate 831,957 of OX387266.1, forward strand.
AACACTGGAACGCAATGCTTTCCAGCTACAAACTGTGTATACTATTCAATTTGAGGAAGAGCGGTGTCAAGAGAAATGTAGATGAGAGTAGGTTAAGTTTTAACAAAACTTAAAACCCGATATATAATATAACATCACGACCGTTTTCTCCGAAGTATTTCACAGTACCGTGTAATTCCTATGTTATAGAGGTCAGTCTTTATCACTAATCCTTCAGAAATCCAGTCTGCATCTGCTACTGTGAATTTCCAACGAAAAAACCCATTAAGGGTACGTTCATACAGTACATCCGTATTTCCAGGATCAATTTTAAATTATCCGTCGCTATTGGAAGTGATGTTCACACCGCGTTTACAGTACCATTTGAATGGAACTGTCGCTACTAGGGGTATTGTTCACGTTTAGTCAGTGTACCACCGACTTTCAAACCAAACGGATCAGTATTTGAATACTGTTGTATGTGTGAACTCGCTCATACAACTACATACGTCAGCACCGAATAAAAATTTATACTATAAAGCGGACATGTAAATCTGACCTCTGTGTGAACAAGCACTTACACTTTGCCAGGCACAGAAATGATCCTAACAACAAAAGCTTAGCAGTAGCACTTGCGTCTTCCAGACTAACGAGTGAGTCAAATACATCATCCTCAGTGACCGCCAATACGGCTTCCGTCGAAATCAGTCCACTGGGGATCTTCTAGCGTATGCCATTCACGTCTGGAGTGAGGCCATCGAGAGGCACGGGGAAGCGGTTGCTCTCCCTTGACATCTCGAAAGCTTTCGACAGGGTCTGGCATAAGAGCTTTATTGGTAAGCTTCCTTCCTTCGGTCTGGCTAGTGGTATGTGTGACTAGATTGCTGACTTCCTGAGAGATCGATCCATCCGACTTTTTTTTTTTGTTTTACTTTGTTATAGGCTCGCGCTTGACCACTATCTCACCTGATGGTAAGCGATGATGTGGTCGACGGTGGAGCACGCATGCCTAGAAGTAACCTATCCCCTCTTGACTTAAAGACCCCTAGATTGTAGCTATCGGGAAAGACAGACGCTGGCAGGGAATTCCACTCCTTAGCTGTACGTATAATAAAAGTATTCTCAAAACGTTGGACTTAATGCCTAAGGCATTAAGTCCGCCTCTGTACTTGTGTGCATGAAGTATTAAATAAATAATATATATCAAAGGCTTTTGATTGTGTTAATCATGAAACCTTACTTTTAAAACTGGAACATTACGGATTAGGTAAGCTTGCACTAAGCGTAATGAAATCTTATTTAAATGACAGGCAACAGCAAGTTCAGATAAATGGTGTAAATTCACGGGGCTTAAAAATAAAAATGGGGGTACCACAGGGCTCTATATTGGGTCCTTTCCTCTTTCTGGTGTATATAAATGATCTACCGCATTTATTGAAAAAACAACCACATATAGTATTGTTTGCTGACGATACGTCCTTAATATTTAAGATCAATAGACGTTCCACACGTATTGATGACGTAAACAACGCTCTACAGCAGGTCCAAAACTGGTTTACTGTTAATAATTTAGTACTAAATGGAAAAAAAACGAAGTGCATAAGATTTGCGTTACCGAATGTTAAAAGTAATGACTTGGAAATAATATTGAACAAGGAGAAACTAGAAATCGTCGAAAACGCGGTTTTCCTGGGAATCACGCTCGACTCGAGGCTACAATGGGGTCCTCATTTAACATCTCTGGCAGGACGGCTTAGTTCAGCAGCATATGCTGTCAGAAAAATCCGTCAATTTACTGATGTACATACCGCGAGGCTGGTCTATTTTAGTTACTTTCATAGTATCATGTCTTACGGTATTTTGCTATGGGGACGGGCTGCAGACATAGAGTCTATTTTTATTCTGCAGAAAAGAGCTATCAGAGCCATATACAATCTTCGCAGGCGCGATTCTCTTAGGGAATTATTTAAAGATATAAACATCATGACGGTACCTTGTCAATACATTTATGAAAATATAATGTATGTCCGGAAAAATATTCATCTTTTTACTAAAATAAGTGATAGGCACAATTTTAATACTAGAAATAAGGACAAGTTAGATCAACCTCGATTCAGGGTAGCTGAAGTAGCTAGCTCTTTTATGGGGTACTGTGTAAAATTTTATAATGAAATTCCACTAGAAATTCTCCAATTAAACGAGTCAAACTTTAAAACATGCATTAAACGCACACTATGTAGACAAGCATATTATAAATTGGAAGATTATCTCCTTGATAAAAATGCTTGGCTAAATGCCGGTCCTGCTCCACAGCCACATACATTTGTAGCTACAAATTAGTTTATATTGGAAGAGATGCTGCTGCCCTTTTCGTATTGTTGTTTTCAGTGTTGTATTTTTATTTCATTTGTTTATTTCAAAGGATTCTTTACATGTTATATTTAGAAATAATAGCATTGTATAATGTAGAAGCACTTTTTTTTTCTCTCAAATTTGTGAATGTGAAGTACCATGGAGCATTTTTATTAGGTTACAACTTTTATTTTTTTATTTTGACATTGCAAGCATGGCAGTTGAGAGTTTGTCATGCTCACTCAAATGTCTCGCTGTTGGTGGCGCGTGTTATTGGATCATTCGGTTCCCTTCAAAATGGTTGAGCTGAGTGGGGTTGATGCACGCGTCATGCTCGTGAACGGGTGCCGTCAGATGAGACTGGTCATCTCTTAGCTGCCAGTGGTTTAATTCAGTTCCTATCTTTTAATTATTTTTTTTATTATTATCTACATTGTGCTCACATAATAGAAGCAACAAGAAATATGTAACCAAACATTATATGTAACACATATGATTTAAAAGAGTGTCCATGGAGTTTCTTGCACGTTCTTCTCCATAGAGATCTCCAAGACTCCTTGGAACGTGCAATTTAGCTTCACTTCTTTGTTTGACTGACCGACATTTTGACAATTCAAAAGTGCCTGTAATTGGTCTATTTGAAATAAACGTTTTTGATTTGATTTGATTTGATTGATTGATAAATAAAACGTTTAGTGCGTATGGGTGGGATGTCCACCATGTATCGATGGCGCATCGCCGTATGTCTGGTAGTCCGATGATGAAACGGGCAGTGCCAATCTAGTCAGTTTTAATGCTGCTCAAACCAAGGTGTTGGTGAGGCAAGCGATGATGTGGTTCCACATTATCGCTTAAAATCACGCGAGATGGTGGTCGACTATCGTTAAATAAAAAAAATAAAAAAAGGTGTATTATAATAACAAATATCTGTCCCGCACGCAAGTACTTATTCTACAAAGCCTGAAGACCAAAGTCTTCAACCGATGCGTTCTACCTGTTATGACCTACGGTGTCGAGACGTGGACACTCACAATACAACTGGTCCATCAGTTCAAAGTTGCACAGCGGGCTATGGAAAGGGCTATGCTCGGAGTCTCTCCTCAAAACGAGGTGACATAGCTCACAGAATAAGCAAGTTGAAATGGCAATGGACCGGTCATATAAGATGTGGAACTGATGAACTTTGGGGTAAACGTGTTCTTGAGTGGAGACTGCGAACTGGTAAACGTAAGGTAGGCCGCCCTCAGTCTAGCTGGAGCGACGATCTTCGCAGGGTGTCTGGTAGTAGCTGGATGACAGTTGCCGAAAATCGAAGCAAATGGCGTGCAATTGTAGAGGTCTATGTCTAGCAGTAGACTGCTATAGGCTGATGATGATTATGATCTGTATATCCCGAGGGTAGAGTTACAAGTCTCTGTGATCCCAGTAAGCAATAAAACAGCGAATTTTCTATAAAAAAACTGAGTTTTTTCTTACAGATAAAAAACTTTTTTACAAAAAAATACTACGTTTTTCGTAGGTACCATTTTTTGCGCTATGGACACCGACTTCCAAAAATAAAGTTATTTTTCACTTTGTAGTTTTCTTATTTGGAAGTTGATAGTATTTTTTTGTTAAAACTTTTTTGTCACTTTTTAGTTGTACCTACCTAATAGGCAAGTTGTTTAGTAAGTTACCTTAACGCCAGAATAGATTAGCCGAATATCATGAAATTTGAACATAAAGGGTGAAATGAGAGATCTGCGTGATGTTATGTTACGAAATGGTATAAACAATAAACAGACATGCGATTGCAGCAATCCCGAGAGATTTGCCGTTATTTATTGAAGAGTTCTGTCGTATATCTTAGAAGTTCTTTATCAGATCTTCACCAAATTTCAATGGGACAATTTCGAAACATACTCTTTCAAACAAAAAAATAATTTTCAAAATCGGTCAACAATTGACGGAGATATCGTTGAACATACATAAAGTCGAACATAGAACCTCCTCCTTTTTGGTAAGTCGGTTAAAAATAGAGAAGACTTACTAAATCTATGGTCCAAAAGCGAATGGTACGGATTGCCAAGCGCTATCGAAATGTAACGTGACTGATCTCTTACATTCTGGCATTTTGACATTTGCCTTCGAAGACATCGAAAGACACTGCCTAGACCCTCTGGGCTAGGTATCTCATTTGGCTGTAATAATAAGTTGGACAAGTAGGTTAACAGTAAATTTACAATTGAAGACGTAACCGTTTTAAGCCTCAGGTACCGTTTTATTGCCGAAGTTCTCGTTAATCATTCACCCCGGATGTCAGCTGAATAATACCAACTTAACTGTAGCAGATGATGTCTTACGTCCGCCCACACACGTCGGGCATCAATCTATTATATTCATTGGAGGTCAACGGTAGTTAGCTAAGTACAGTAAGAAGCTTCTTTAGATTCGTAGTGATTGTATTGTGAGAAAGAAATTAATAGCTACAAAAACCTTACAAACTACTGAAGCATAGCAAATGAGCCAGAAATATCAACAGAGTAACCCTATTTATTGGGTATATTGCTCAGAAGTGAAATGCCATACTGGGAGATGTCTTTCCTTCTAAAATATAACCTTGGAGTCTCCCAGCCAAGTAAGACCCATCATCGACCATTAGGTAGCGTGGACTGAAATTTTGTGTTTGTAATAAGTGGACAAAGCTTTGTGTAAATCTGTTCTCAATGGTTTACGCCAAAGAAAAAATAAATTGTCAGTGTGAGGAGTTGCGGAGAGATATGAAAAAAAGGGAGTCAGTGATAGCGTGACGGTTGACAGGATGGTATGGAAGAAGAAAACGTCGAAAAAACTCCAGTAACATGGGATACGGGCAGGAAGATGACGATGTGCTCAATGCTTTATAATAATTGGAAACTATGACTGTATGACAGAACTTCGATGTACAAAATATAGAATTTCAGTATACCTAAACCTATGAAACATAGACGTAAGCAATTTCGAAAGTTTATACACAGTTATGCTTGTAAGCAGTGGTGGCCCAGTAACGGCCCCAATTTACGAGACCGTGGGTTCGAACCCAGGCAGTCGCTTTACTTTGTGTAAATTATTTATTTTTTCTAATCAATTAATGCTCTAAAAACGGTGAAAGAAAACATCGTGAGGAAACCAGGATGTCCTAGAACCAAAACATTCGAAGACATGTGACACCCTTCAATCCGCACTAGGCCCGCGTTGTGGATAAAAGCCCATTCCCTCTCTCACAGAAAGGAGGCCTGTGTCCCAGCAGTGGGAACATTAAGAAAAGGCTGATGATGATGATGATGATGATGCTCGTAAGAGTGACCAAATCTTGTCTTGCACTGCAGAAAAATGTGAATAGTACTTCTGTATCCAACTGTGTAGTATTTTCGTTGGCAGTGGGTGTCGCCTAGAACTGTTTGTCACTTTTATTGCGGGTGTTTATCTCCTAAATTAGTTCTGCCGTCGCTGATTATGTTCAACTTTATAATTAATCACGTTTTTTCCCCTATCGCGCACTTTTTGATAATTTAATGTTACGAGTATTTGTAGTTGTAAAGTTTGACACAAGAAATATGGGGTTGAAGAATATTGTTGAAATGTGAAATAATTTTCTGAAGAGAAATATTCTCTCTCTCAACTCGCGGTTTAAATAAGTCAAAATTACAGTTTGTATAGTAGGAGCAATTTACAAGATGGAATAACCCAGTTCTAGTTACTCATTTCTTTTCATAATCTCTTGGGTATTGAATCTAAGACACATATGTACCTAAGACAAATAGGACAAAGAAGTGAGAAGTGTAAGAAGTAACTTACAAATCGACCTACCTCTAGGTACGGCTTTGGAATTCCGAATCAAGAAACAATCACAAATAGACTTGAAGAAGGAAAAGAAATCAATGATTCAACCTTTAGAAAAAATATTGCAGACACAATATTTTTCATCAAAAGAAACACAAAGAAGAATTCATAGACAATCACAAACCGCCACAATTTTCATTACCGTTGTAAAAGATAAACCGTCAGCAAACAAAGACATTTTGAAGGAAATCGACGCTTCTAAAAATTTAAAGGTTTCTCATCACCAAAATGGTATCCGAGTCATCCACAGTATTTGACATTACAGTTTTAATAAAATATCGTCGACAAAATCCTAATAGAACCATAAAAGGGGAGACGAATCGTGTCTATGGTCGTTTCGCGCCAATTCTCGTCAAGATGGCCGCGGGACAAAATGGCGGGTGAACACTTTGTTTTTAGGAGATGTTCTTTGTGTTTATGCTTTGTTATTCAATTGATGAAGTAGGATAAGGTTATTCAGAGTATTATTGCTGGGAAGGCTATGGTGTCTAAATATACTTGCCGGAGTCTGTTTCCTGATATCTACAACCTGGGGGTATTTAAGTCAAGAGTGAATAGATTACTTCTAGGTAAGCGTGCTTCACCGTCGATCACACCATCGCTTACCTTTCGACGAATTGAATCCTGAAAAAAAGCATAGTATCCTTAAGCTTAACTTTGGATGCTTAGCTCCAGTGGGGCCCACATATAGATAAATTGACAAAAAAGCTAAGCTCCGCAGCATATGCTGTTAGAAAAATAACCAACAGCTATCGCCTATGGCCTATGACCTATTAGCATCACCTATGTTAGGTACATTTTTCTGTTTCTTCTTCTTGTCTGTATATTGTGTGTGTGCATAAATGGTTAAATAATAATAATAAAAATTCTTTATTTAACTGACAAAGAGACAGCCCGTTTAGTATATTTAAGCTATTTTCATAATGTAATGTTGTACGGTATTCTGTTGTAGGGAAATGCCGCCGACATCCAGACTATCTTTGTTTTGCAGAAAAGAGCTGATCGTTCAATTTATAAATTAATCCCGAGACAGAGTGTCAGAGAGAAATTAATGGAGATTAATGTAATGACTGTGCCTTCTCAGTATATTTATAAAAAAAAATATATGCCCATAAAAATATAAAATTGTTTAAAATATATAGTGATTTCCATAACATAAATACTAAGAACAAACAAATATTTTTAGTACCTACAGCAAGGCTCAAAAAAATAGGTGGCTCGTTTAGATGTCAATGTGTACGCTTTTATAATAAGTTTCCAAGTCACGTACAAGATCTAAGTCTTAATAAATTCAAATCATTCATCAAATGTAAGTTGTGCCAGAAAGCGTTTTATACAATTAAAGATTACGTTGAGGACAAAAAGGCTTGGGATTGAGCTGCTCCAATTTTTTTTTTTTTTTTTTTTTATATTTTACACTTTTCTATCATTTATGAAATTACATTAAAAAGATAGTTAAGATTTAACTCTTTATTAATATTTATGCTTTCAATTTAAATGAAGAAATAGATATTCATATTCATAAATTAAGTGTATTAAATTATTATAATAATAATTTGATTATTAGTTAAAAATAATATTTAAAAATGTATAAAATGTATATAGAATAATAAATGAAGAAAATAAAATTACATTATTTTGACGTGTTACGGGATACGAACCAGGCTCATCGTCGTTTATCTAGCAGTGTTTACCGCTAGGCCAGATGGACACTTATGTATAGCAATGAAATTAAATACCTGATTCCAATCAAGCTAACTTAAAGGTAAATGGAGGAACAGCAATATATTGGAGTAAGTGCGATCGATGTCGGCGACAAAACGTGTGGATATTGTGGGTGAAAGCTACCCACAATGTTATAAAGTTTAGGTGAACTTTTATATTATATTATCTACAGATGAGGATGGATTTGAAACACCACCACCCACATGTTTTGTGATTTTAACAAATAGTATAATGTTGTGGCCATGTCGCGTTTTCATTGGTTCATATTGAAAGAGTTCGATATACAGGGGTGTGTATGAGTGTTATGTGTCTATGAAGAAGGTCGTAAGTGGGACTGATGGGCTATGCTATAGTTTCGTGAAGTTATGACTGCGATTTTGACCGTGATAATACCACTTTTCCAATATTAATATAACTTTGCAAACAACATTGTATTATTAGACTGACAATGCCCACTTATTTTATTTGGGACTCAATGGCTGACGGGGTTGGGCCATTCAAGTTCCATTCAATTTGGGTTCTATGGGACCTCACTCTGGATGATTGTGGATAATACGTCACTGTGAGGAGCGGTTTACATGGAGTTGACCGTGAAGATTTGAGAGAAATGAATAGAGTGAGCATGTGGAAAATGTTCGGGAGAATATCATTTGTTTTTTTTACAAGCTTTTATCTAACTTGCAATGTATGTAAGTGTGTTCGGGTCAAATCTTGCAACTGAATGTTAAAGCAGTTATCCGCCACCAATTAAGATGAAGTTTTGCATATACATTTAGTTTGAATGACAATGCATGGATAGCTAAGTGACGTCATTCCAAATCCAATATGGCGGACGGCCCACGAATGCGGACTAGTTATTATTTGTGTACTGCCATGATAAGGGTATCAAATGAAAGGGTTTGCTGAAAAGAATACGAAAACAGCATATAAAAATGTATCTATCTAATACCTCTATATGAGCAATTCTTGTATATATTTCTTTATAATATAATCTGAATCTCGGAAACGGCTCCAACGATTTTTAGGAAATTTAATATGCAGGGGGTTTAGGGGGCTATAGATCGACCTAGCTAGGTTTCATTTTTATAAAACGTCGTTTTCTCTATTTTCACCCGAGCAGAGGTCGGTTGCCCAGGTACTAAGAGTTAATGAGGAACGAAAGTTATTAGGCGCCAGATGGACGTGAGAAATATTTAGGAAAATATTGTTTGATTACTTCCTTTTTGAAAGATAAGAGTAATAGAGGAACGATCATACGCTAGATGATGTCGGAGAAGACTAAAGCAGAGATGGCGGGAAAAGTCCCACTCCTACCGAAAGAACTGGCCCGCAATAGCAAGACAGAAACCTTTGCCCAACAGTGGAATAAAATAGGGTAGTAAGAAAGACGAACATTTCGTGGGGTAAATTTTAAATATGAATGTGGATGACTATAAGGATAGAGTCAAAGAAACAATGAATGCACCGTGTGAAACCTGGTATGACTTGAAACATTTATATTTGCCGTCAATTGAGATGTCGGCCAATATAAATATTTGAAAGAACAAACAACATGCTGCGATGAACACAAACTAATTATTATACGAGCAGTAAGATGATAATAAGTTATGATAAAATAATATTAAGGAAAATAAATTAGAGACAAACTTAGTACTAATCATACCAGGAATCTAAACAAGAACATTATAACTATTTTAACAATTGCAAACTTGTAAGTCTCGACAATTCTTTAGGACAAAAACGTGTGAAAATATACCTATTGTACGTATGATTAATCGTTTGCGCCAGCAATAAATGAAGAATGAGCAGCGCCAGGCCACAACATTAGCATCAGAAAATGGATTCGATGCATCACATGGCATATTATATGCATTCCGTGAGTCACAGACAGCAATTTCAATATTTTACACATTAAAAGTGTGTGCAGAAGTTCTGGTTGGTATTGCCGCACTTGAACTTTAATTGTTATGAACAAGTAAGCTGATGCGGGAACTATCAGAACACGCTAAAAATAATACGAGACAATAGGAAGTATAGTAACTACATACAATAATTCTTTGTCTTTGGAACAAAGGTCCATACTATGTGAAAAATGATTATATCTAGTTAGAAAGTGAGTGACTGAGCTGTCAACTAATAGAGAAGTTTGGAAGAAGATATTTATGTTTAAATACATTGGTTTGAGGATCTGTTATTTGACCTCTTTTACGAATATCTATCGACTATTATCCACAATGATCTAAATTTTGTTTTATTTTTTTACACTTTTTTTTACTGTTAAAAGATCGCGCGTAACTTCTATTTGACTTCTTTGTTTATTTACTTTGTGGTTATACACGTGAGCTTCTAGTCTTATAAGGATTATAAGCGCCGTATTATTCCTTACAAAGTGCAGTGTAATGTGTTGGTATGTTTATTAGTCAGCCATAATATATATAACCTTTCCCATTCAAGTAAATTATTACGTTACATTTTTCTGGTATTTGAGATTTTTCTTACGCATTTTTTTTGTTACGCAGTTTCTCATATAACTATTCTATATTTTTCCTTGCTGGAGACGACAGCGAAGAACAGAATTCCATTGCTCTTACTTAAAAACGTTCAAAATCAAATCGCAATTTCATCTTCGCGGCAAGCAATTTGAAAAACTATCAATAGGGAAAGCAAGGTTGAAACTGAAATTGGAATGCAAACGCATAAAAATATGGGCATTGCTCCTCAGAACTCAATCGTTTAGCAAGTAAAAGCTACTATTACAATCGTGTGCGTCAATATTTGGGTGTCTTATGAATTATGAGCAAAGGGTTTAATGCTTATGATAACGGAGTTACTATGCAGCAGGTATCCCGCTGATGTTAATCTTGGGGCAGGCCCTATATTGAGACAAATCGTGTGATATATCTTGAGTGATAACTATGAAATATGGTTTATGACAGTTTTTTTCGTTCACCTTAAGTAAAACTATTTCCCAAATGAGCTTTGACTGGTTTAGATTTATTTCGTTCTTTTAAGATATCAAGGCTGCTGTAATCTTATGAGTGCCTACAAGCTTAATTTTTCACTGAAAAGTAGAGAACAAATGACCGAGACGAAGATTGGAGTCTTAGATGTTGGTCAGACCATTCACCATCAGCACTATTCCTACACCACTGCAACTCCTGAAAGCCAGAATCAACAGTGGCGACCACCAGAAAAGCGCAGAGGCAATGAAGCTCGATGAAGTCCCGGAGAATGAATTTCTTGGATCTCGCAACAAAATTTATCAGAAAAGAATAACGGAGGATTAGGAAAAAAGACGTAGTTTGCACTTTTCTCCATACCAAACAGGAGACAGCAAACAAGGCCAATAGACACAAAGGGTCGTTTACAACTGAGACAAGCCCAGTTGCCTAGCACCACGGATAAAAATGATCATTTATATTAATGGGTCCTGTTAGATTTGATTCCAATAATAGGTATGGCAACAACGCTTAAACCCTCGGAAATTTGTTCGACTTCCCACAAGGACCCAGAGTTATTTACTACACGGACCTATACATTTTCCAACATTATATTGCGGTCATTCTGCCAAAGAATACACTCCCATAAGATATGATGTCAGATTTTACATATTCGCAGTCAGATGTAGAACACTGACATAAAGGCGAGGCCACTAGCTTGAGGGAAAATAATTTACTTTTAAAGTTACCATGACCTGTGAGAAATTGAGCAATACAGTGATCCACCTCCAGCTACGTCCTGACCAGCCACTCAGGAACAGATGGACAGTGTAGGCGATTCAATGTAAGATCGACCCTGGCTAGATCAGAAGTTTATTCTTAAACAGTAATTGTGCAGAACCATATTATGTAAAATGTCTCGACAAAAATATGGCGGTTCGTTTGGAAAAAATATATTGAGTGATCACTTCACTTCACCACACTTCAGTCCGCCGTGAAGTTGCCGCGAGTCCCCCGACGTAGGATGCGTTCACGAGTAAAGTTAAAGGCTGCGTTCCAGCGTAGACAGACAGAATTGGTGGAGGTATCTACCCTTGATGGAAATATCCCAGCAAAAACTAGGATCAGTATCTACAAGTTCTTTGGTCTATCAAGTACAATACTAATACAATCTTATCAACACCTTTTTCAAGCCCCCTTCGGCCTCTGACACACGATGTATCAAACTTGACAGCTTAATGAAGAACATTCTGTAATAATATGTAATAATATATGTGCCGATGACGTAACCCTTCTATTATTATTCTTACGTCACTTTTCAAACATTCTTATTTTGTTTTAGAACCGTTTGTAAAAACTATTGGAGATTGTTCTGTGTTGTAGATTTTTTGGTGTCGATGATGTCAATATTGTAGTTTTACGTTACTTTTTTGTAGTTAGGGTTCCGTACCTCAAAAGGTATAAATAGAAACCCTTATAAGATCACTTTCTCGTCCGTCAGTCCGTGTGTCACCATCGATTTTCTCTGGTACGGGTGGACCTAGCATGTTAAAATTTATACCAAATACTGAGTCCCTATTTGGTGTATAAAAACCAAGGTCCTGAGTCAATACGATAAAAAGATATTAGCAAATTTAGATTTTCGCGAAAACTTGTAAGTACATAAATTTATCTTAATTTTCAACGTTTTTTATTTTTCTGAATTTTTCCTTTACTTGTGCTGTAAGACCTTGATTTTAACCAAAATTGACAATTCTAGGACAACCGGAAGTAGCCTATAGATTTTGGATCGAAAACCTATATGGTAGTTCCCGTTGACCACGTCAATCACGAAATTTGGTAAAAAGTCCTTACTTTTTTTTATTTGTGCTTAAGACCTTTCTTAAGCACAAATAAAGGAAAAATTTCATAAATAAAAAAGTTGAAAATTAAGTTAAGTTTTGGTAATTACAAGTTTTCTGAAAATCTAAATTTCAGCATATCTTTAAAACTTAGCCGCCAATCAAAATTATACCAATTTTATTATCACGGTATAATGAGTAGGTACGGAACCCTCGGCGTACGAGTTCGACTCGCACTTGAACGGTTTTTTTTTGAGTAAATCAATTTGTTTTATTTTTAGACGAGAACAATAAAATACGTTAGGATGTGGTAGTAGGCGCAAGCTTGTCTGATGAGACTAAGAATGCAGCCTCAGAAACAAACACAATACCCCAGTGTTTGATTCTGAGGCTGCATTATTAGTGTGTTTTTACTAAGAAAAACTGTTGTAACAACAGGACTGTAGACTATTGTCCAGTAAATGATAAGTTTCCTATTTGGTACAGGAGACTAAAAAAATATCTGGCAAAATGTGATTGAAGTATTGAACTATATCATAATATCTCTTCCCACTACTTTTAAATAAATTGGTCTTTAATTTGCCTGAAATACTAAATAATTATTTCAAGGATACCACCCCAAATCCATGTAAACCAACCCTAACAGAGCGATAAATTGTAATACGTCACTAGTGGTTTTCTGCTAAGTCTGACATCTCCGTATCATCGTCACAAATATCCTTTCAACACTTTATCCCATACCTTATACATCGCTCGTTTTTTACGACGCTTATAAAAAGAGGTCGCATGGTTACCCAGCAATGTATAGAGAAGTCAGTGATGAGGTCGTTTTGTGAAGGTTGTCATGCTAGGTTATCTTTTTACGAGCAAATGCTCGAAAAGTTAATTTTATCTCCGCTTCTATTGTTGCCTGTTGTTTACTACTAGTAATATATTGAGATTACGGCTCTCGCCGTGAAGGGTTAAGAATGGAGAGCTTATCTAGTATTTTTTCTACCTAGAATGGTCATCGCCGTCAGCACAGCTTCTGAAAGTCAAATTTTTACTACGATTGCGTAGTAAAAATAGAGTTAATCTCACATAGCTTTTGCTGTCACGAGTTCAAAATCAAAATCAAAATAGTTTATTTCAAATAAACCTTAAAGGTACTTTTGAATTGTCAAACAAAAAAAAACAAATATGTCTCTAGTTGCAAATTCGCAAACGTCAGTAGATCTCAATGGAGAAGAATTTGCAAGAAACTCCAGTTCAGCACCCAAAGGGTAACAACGAGACCCTATTACTAAGACTCCGCGGTCCGTTTGTCACCAGGCTGTATCTAATGAAACGTGATAGCTAGACAGCTGAAATGTTCACGGATGATGTATTTCTGTTGCCGCTAAAACAACAAATATTAAAAACAGAATAAAATTAATATATAAGAGAGGCTCCTATACAACAAACTGGTTTTTGTTGCCGTACTTTGCGATAATGGTACGGAACCCTTCGTGCGCGAGTCCGACTCGCACATGGCCGGTTTTTTTATTTAAGAATAGTTGTCATACAAACAGACGGGAAATGTTATTTCAAACCGAACCAGACTGAAATCACATGCAGACTTTTTGCGAAATTTATAAATGTGTGATAGTTCGCTATAACAACACAACTTTGTTTGATAGGCGGCTGAAATTAGTCTGATATGGGAGAAAAAACAAATAGCCACGCTAATACAAAACCAACGCAATAGCAAACCACATAGTTAGACCCAAACAATCAAGCTGCCTTGACTTTGTACAAATATATTGGGGTCAGCTTCCAGTAAGTATAACCAGATGCATCTGTGTTTTACATGGAACGATGCATATCTTACCTCCTCAATCAGGAGCAGTGGTAGCCCAGTAGTAACGGCCGCGACTTACAAGCTGTAGGTTGTGGGTTCGAAAACCCAGGTAGGCGCTTTACTTTGTGGAAATTATTTCATCATCACTGCTTTCAAATCGGTGAAGGAATAGATCATTAGGGTACTGGCATGTCTTAAAACCAAAACTCGAAGACATCCTCCAACCCGCACTGGTCCCGCGTGGTGGATTACGGGCCTTTCCCTCTCACAGAGATCTAGGATCTATCCTATCCTATCCTACCTCCTCAATCCAGTTAAATTTCCTGGCTTCTGGCTAACGAACGGATGAATTTGCTTTCCAAGACACGGAACAGTATTGGTGTGTATTGAATAGCCACTGGTCGACGGACCTCGGTAAGCGTTACTTACTTATCCTCATTATTATTACTTATCCTCGAGCTTAAACATGCCGTTGTCTGAAAAATTCAAATTTCACCACGCACATTAGCACTCCACCCCTGCCTACTCCGTGTCCCTCTCAAATAAAAGAAGTAATGAAGTTGTGTGATCACGTTCGTTGCTTTATTTTCATTTATCTTTTGTTTTTCTTCGAGATGGAGGGTAGAGGGGTAACGAGATTGCTCTGTTATCCGGGAGATAAGCCTTAGACCTTGTATATGTGAAGATGAATATGTATAGCTGGTTGGTTAAAATGTCTTGGTGTTAAACCATTTTGCGAAAATTGCATTTTACAGGGCAGTAGTATAATTGTTTTTCTACCAAAACTATGATACAGAGTAAAGGTACCGAACCGGTATGCCTGATATAAACAAGCATACATCGTAACCCCAGGCTGCTACCACGGCCACCCAACGGTAAGAAAGAAAATTTGGTTCAAATAAATTGCACTTGATGGCGTGATAAGCTTCGATTCTTTATTGAGTCTTGTGAAATATTAAGAATTTTTAGAGACGATCATAAAAAATATGTTCTTGTTTAAATCACATTTCAAAGATTATTTGAATGGATCATTTAAAATTGATGACAATAGATGGCGAGGTTTTAAATTTCTGAGTCATCAACTCAATTTTTTTTATTTGTTTTGTAACATATTTTGGTACAATGAAACTGTAAAAACGTGCAAAAAATACAATAAAGAAAATTGACGCTGTATTAAAAAAAAACCCTTTTACTTGCAAGTCACTGCTAATTCCATCTAAGCATATCAATCTATATGCTTAGAAAAATAATCATCTTAATCAGACGAAAAACGCTTGATGAGTCGGCACGGTTTCTTTGTATGGGAAAAGGCATATGTTTGCCAGTATTATATTATCAGTGCTGCTACTAACAATTTACTAAAACAAGAACCCACAGACACTTATTCCATCCCAACACAAGAATTGTACCCAAAACTTCATAATTCATCAGTATACGCGAAAAGATAAAAACAAAACCGTTTAAAAAGTAATACAATTCCTGAAATAATTACCAACCAATAAATTACGTTAATGAGCTATTTTCATGAGTAGGTGCTCAGAAAGATAATTAGCGCAAAGGTCAGGGTGCTGTTGATTAGGGGATTAGGGACCTCTACGTTATATAGTCATTAGAAAAAGTTTGGGTTCAATCATAAAATCTGTGGCTGGCTTATGAAAGTCAAATTATTTTAAAGTTTTTTTATTGACAACAAAATCTCAAAACAAAAAATGTAAAGCTCTTAAAATATAATAATTATGATGGATTCAAAAATTAAGTTTTTGAATCCATTATATTTTCAGCCGAAATACTTCCACTGATGGACATAGCCTTTTTTTAATTATTTACCGAGGCGAAATGCTCATCCATACTGCACTACCACGGGGAGATAGCGCAGTTATGTGGGACTCTAGCCCACTAAAACACCATGGTCTCCTGTGACGGGTCAAGGTCAATGACCCTGCCACCTACCATTTTTCGCCGCAGGGGATGGGAGAGCGGCCAGCGCTATACCAACACTCCTCCCCTGTGGCCCCACCGCGTCCGCCATCAGACAGTGGCGACCCCGTCAGGCCGCGGAAGGAAGGGAGAACGGCGCACCACAACCTACATGTCGGCCACTACGTCGTCGGCTTATCGGCAAAAGCCCTGACGAGCGGCCCCTCCTCGGGTTCCTCTTCGCTTCACCGTGGGTGACCAAGCCACGGTTACTGAGCCCCCCCCGTCTCGACAATGCGGGAACCCACTGGGGGGGTTCCATCCAATACCTACCACACACTTTGTGTACAAAGAATTCAGTAACGTCTTGGGCTTCTGGGCTCTTGCTCTTTTGATTACACATAATATGTCAAGCTGAAGAATCATATGGCAAACTCGAGAGTTGTTAATGGTTGGCAGTTGATTCATAAGTGTGGCCAATTTTGAGTTTTAGCCGAGTATGAGCATCTGAAATACGGGCCTTAAGATAGGCGTCTAACTCGTCACGCCATCTCAGTCTGGGCCTACTGTTACAAATAATGTTAGCTCTTCACTTTAAATATAATAACTAGAAAACTAAGGACACCATTGAGAACTTTAACTAGCTTACGAACGGTAACATACTTATAGTCTTAGTAAACTAAATCATATTGCCATTCATTTTATAACTAATCTTGTAGATCTTATTGCTGTGTGGTTCTTGAACTTCTAGTTAATAGATCTCAATGGAACCGCGCCCTGAGTAAACTCACATTATATTGCTTATCACTAAGTACTTAGATGTAAACAATTAACTCACTTTACAACGCAGTATACAATTCTTTAGTAAACAAAACAAAGCACAACGTCAATTATTTTACACCAATTATGACTCGTTGGCTCCTCGCTGATTGGGCGTCAATGCAAAACAATGAGTGCAGCACAAGTCATGCAAAATAGAGGAAGGCTTACTATGGGGGATGCGATAGGATGGTAAGCCAATTAGTTCAATTAAATTTCCTCCGTTTTAAATTTTGTATACCTAATTTTGCGTATAAATGTATTTTATTTACGCTCACAACGTAATAGTAATATTCCAAATATGAATTCAATAGTTATTTGTTATACAAGAGTGCAAAGTTGCTTTGTAACCGCGTGCTCAATTTTGTTGACCGAGCATGCGAAGGATTCTAAAATTGATTTGATTCAAAAATTAGAATCCTGAGCGTTAGCGAGGGAATCAAAAGAGCACGAGGTGTAAAATCTTTGCACTCGAGTGCAACACGTAACTTTATATGCCACCTCAGCGTGTACTGTTTGTTTGTGTACTGTTTTTCGGTAAACTATCTGTCATACTTTATAATTGTACCGATTCATCGGATTCCCTTGGCGTAAATGTTGGCGAGAGAGGGCGATGGTTAGGTGTTTCGTAACAGCTCATTTTTGATGGGCCAGAAGGGCCAGTCCAAGGATCTGACTGAGGCTCTTTCAGTGTAATGGCTCCTACGATGCCTTTACATATCTTAGACTCTCGGCTAATTCAATAAAATATGCCAGCAAAACGTTTTCTGAGAAAGTTTTGGCTCCTTTAGCTAGTCGCCACGTGTTAAACATATCGTACTGTTTCAAATACTTCTCGCGTGATTGTTGAAGGAGAAAGCTCATTAATGCATTATTGACAGTTTCAGTAAATTCTGTTGGCGTCAAATAAACTTCCTCGTCGCTATAATCACTCATTTTAGGTTTTTTACTTGTTTTCAAGTTTCTTGTTTTTAACCTAAGGTTTTAACAATATGACGGACAACCACCTCGCGAATGGTAGTTGCATCCTCCGACTGCATAGTATGATATTTTTCTTCTGTACGTACATCGTTTTAACTTGCTTCTTTAGCAGTCGGGTTTGAAGATTTTTTTAATTTACTATTTTTTTTTACAACATTTATCTACATTTTATTTTTCGATTTACTTTTTAACCTATAAGTGGTATAATATTTTTGTAATCACCTTCATTTTGATACCTCACATGATGGGACAGGAAAAAAAATTGGGAGCCCCACATTATAGCACCAAAAATCCGCCATGTTTGTTTTTTTAGGGTTCCATACCCAAAGAGCAAAAATGGGACCCTCTATTACTAATACTCCGCGGTCCGTCTGTCCGTCTGTCACCAGGTGGTATCTCATGAACCGTGATAGCTGGACAGTTGTAATTTTCACTGATGGTGTATTTCTGTTACCGCTATAACAAAAAATACTAAAAACAAAATAAAATAATATTTAAGTGGAGCTCCCATATAAAAAACGTGATTTCTTTGCGGTTTTTTGCGATAATGGTACGGAACCCTACGTGCGCGAGTCCGACTCGTACTTGGCCGGTTTTTTTTAAAGTCACTTATCTAAGAACACTTGGACGGTCACGACTTACCTAACGATGTCTTAATTATATAAATCCGTCTAGCGGTTTGAAAGTATGAGTTAATAAAGAATATTATGTACATACAGATACGCGGGTAATAAAAATGGGTAGTATTTAAACTAGTGACTGTAAATTAAAGTTTTTGTTGGAGTTTAACAAAAACAAATCTTCAATACCCTATGTCTGTCTCTGTCTAACCTTATATTATATGGTTTGTCTCCGAACCCTTCGTCAGGTAGTGAGACCCAAATCCTATCTGGTCACAACACACAATCACGTCAGCCACGTTAGGGAACACATGTATCACAAAGTATTACTGAAACACACCTTCCAATTTAACAAGTAAAGGGTAATTAAACTGTATTATTGAAACCCTTATAAAACGGTCTTTCATTGGTGTCCACCTCTCCCCATAAACCCCAATAGGTTATGGGCCCAGAGCGCTAAGCCAAAAGTGAAAATAACAATATTAGGACACTAAATAATAAAAACGTGTTGTGCATCTAAGTGAAACAAGAAGGAACAATACAACGGTGAAAATGGTTAGTTCAAAACCCTAATAGACTACTGGTTTTACCTTCGTGACGGGCAGTGCTACAACAGACAGGAATAATGGCGCGTAATGGACAAGCGACGAAGGAAGAGGATCTGCCGGTTACCTGTAAGATGGGCGTTTCAGGTGTGCTTTGTTTCGACATCCCATACCTTCGGTAACGAAAATGCGAAGCGGGAATGGCTGTCGTTTTTAATAAAGATGGTCGTGTCATTGTGTTCAAAGATGGTTGGTAAGCCTATAAAGGGTAAGTCTTTGATGATAATCTAGAATGTACCTAATTGGCGTTAATTGTCTGCATCTTAGAAACATTTTAATTAGCAAATGTTTGTATGTACATTCGTAAATAATAATTATGATTTATTGTGAAACGAAATGTGAGGCCTTAAAGGCAAATATTTTTTTTAAATAAAAATAAATGAAACTATTTTTCTAATAGTGATGCAATTAACAAAAGGTGCTTTACAAATAAAATAAAAAAAAAATTATGTGAAGCTTGTATTCATGGAAAACAATTTTATTTAGCATTTCGAAACAAAAGTTTAGTAAATAAAAAAGGTAGATATTATGTGAATAGCGCACACAGATGTGCCAGTCGAAACACTTCTTCGTATATTTAAAACAAAAACAGAGTTGTGTTTTGTAAAGCTAATTTTGGTCTGAGAATACCTTACTTATGTTGTGATAATGGAGAAGAAAGTGTATCCAATTAAATAAGAGTCCTGAACTCGAAAAGGATACGTACCATTATACAGTGGTTTGCATAACGGTATTGAATGATATTGCCAAATGGATCAATAAGAACATTGCATTATAGAACGGAGTAGTAAATGTAATAAATTCATCATCATCATCTGCCTAGCCTTTTCCCAACTATATTGGGATTGCCTTCAAGTCCAACTGGATTTAGCCGAGTACCAGTGTTTTACATGGAGCGACTGCCTATCTGACCTCCACAACCCAGTAATTGGGTAACACGATACCTCTTGGCTGGACTGGTGTCAGATCTCAGGCTTCTGATTGCCAGTGACGACTGTCAGGGATCTTCAAATGACAGCCGGGACCAAAGGTTTTAACATCATCGGCATGTAATAAATTGTACTACCTATTCAAATCATTCATGGATGAAATTGTTCTGAGTACTGAGGTTGAAATAAGAAGCCACAACTAACGTATTTAAATGTTTTGGTTTTACTTTGTTAATAAAAGTAGAAAACGAAATTTGACAAAGTATTGTCAAAGGGAAACAATGCACCCAATGCAAATAAGTAAGGGTTCGTCTCTACCTGCTTGAGTAACAAGAGGCGAGCGGACCGAGTGACCGACGCCAGGAGTGCGGGTCGTGCCCAGATGTAAAACATCTGGCGAATAGTCGCCTGACGCAGGACGCTACTTTTTGTCCGCAACGTGAAAGTCCCTATTTAAACTTGATAAACACTAATTGGTATAAAGTGTAGACAATTATGTTAGACAATTGGTTAATGAGATTCAGAGATGTAGTATTGGTTGAGATTAACATCTTATCCAATAGGCCAGTGAAATCTGAGCCCGAATGGATCATGGCTAAAAAGAAGCAATAACTTTGTTGATAACTTTGAATGTTACACTCTATTGAAGTGGTGTGAATCTGAAATGATTAAATCAGGTTTTATATTCCTATAAACACGAATTAATTCCTAGTATCATATGCTAATAAATCTGTTAAAGAAATAGTGGAGCGTTTGATCCAGTTTTCATATTAAAATGGAATTGTGTTAACGTTACCATAAGATAATGATAATGAAACAGAAAATTAGTAAGTGTTAGGATGCAGTTGTGTGCTGAATCTTGGATATTTCAAATTTCTCAATCATATTCTGAAATTGAATCTATGTGTGTAAGATAATGAACATGTACCTATGGTAAAATGTCAATGAGGAATATAATTTATTTATTGTAAATGATACCTGAAGTGAAAGACTAAAATCATATGTATATTAAATATATTTTATCAATAAAACTGTAAGTGGGTATTTACGGTTAAAATGATGAGTTTAGAAAACCTGTGAAGAAATGGCTAATGGTTTTAGTCAAAAACTTTTGCATTATTTGCATGAAACACAAGTTTAGCAAGTCAGTGAGCTAGTTTAATTTGCTAGTGCATCATATATATGTTAAATCATTTTGAATGGGAAATTGATCAAGGTAATCTAAATATATGAATATTTCCAATCATATCCTGACTGAAAATATATTATTTGCAATTGAAGAAGTCTATATTCGTTTAAACCATTACATGGATTAAAGCAGTCTGCTAGCTGTTACTTCCAAATATTTGAAAGAAACTCGAACACCATTTGAATTTTGGAAATAATAATTTAAAAAAACCTGCTATTAAATATTTAAAGATTTTCGGTTCTACCGTGTATGTGCATTATAAAACCACTTAAACCAAACTTGATGAAAAGTCCTAGAATGATTATCTGGTAAGTAAGGTAGGTAGGACGTACTATATGGCTATAAAGTATGAAACATAAAGAGTGAAAAATATGAAACAGTTGGGAATGTCATAATGAAGTGAGTTATAAGCAGTCGAGGGCTGCGTTACAATCTGAAGGAAATGAAATCGAACATTTCCATAACAAAACTGATTGTATTGACGTGACGTTAAAAATCAGCGTCAATTAATTCTCACAGTATTGACAATCTAAAAACTGGTGTCTTTTGAAACTGGTGTAACTTAGTCCAATAAAAATACGAAATTGGGTGGTTCAAATCAGTGGAATTAAAATCAAATAAATTGAAATTTGATGAATGGATTAAAAGTAGTAAAATTGAAACAGTTGGGAATGTCATAATGAAGTGAGTTATAAGCAGTCGAGGGCTGCGTTACAATCTGAAGGAAATGTAATCGAACATTTCTATAACAAAACTGATTGTATTGACGTGACGTTAAAAATCAGTGTCAATTAATTCTCACAGTATTGACAATCTTAAAACTGGTGTCTTTTAAAACTGGTGTTACTAAGTCCAATAAAAATATGAAATTGGGTGGTTCAAACCAGTGGAATTAAAATCAAATAAATTGAAATTTGATGAATGGATTAAAAGTAGTAAAATTCGCTCGTTAAAACACTCTAATAACATTGATACTAAAGCCAAACGATGTAAATAAACAAGGTTGTAATAAAACTTGTACTGATAAAAAGTAAACATCGATAATTCTTGCCAGATGAGAAGGAGTGAAAGGATTAAAGGTAGTCCCCCTACACTATGGGATATAAACATAACTGGTGAAATGTGGATGTACTACAGTGTACTATGCCCCTGCCTAACCTTTCGGGGAACACAGGCGTCATGTTATGTTAAGTCATGTTTTGATAAGTATTTATGTAACTGACGAAATGTGGTTGTACTATAATATAGTGTACTAAGCCTCTATTTAACCCTTTGCGTAATATGGGCGTGATGAAAAGTATGATAAGTCATAGTTTAAAATGTACAATGGTTTACATGTGAACGATCTTGTAATGATCGGTAATTTAAATTTATGTTCTATGAATAAAATATGTTTTAAAACATACTAAATGAATATTGTAACTATGGAAGACTTTAATGCGAGAAAAGGTTTTCTGGTAAACAAAGATACTTTTGTTTAGAATATGTGAACAGTTCTTAAGTAAATCAGTCAATATTTGAACCCAAGTAAACTAAATCACGAAGTATTAAATTCGTGAGAAATTACTAGTGCCTCTTGTAGAAATTTTGCTGTGTGCATGCTGTGCACCCGACCTGACCCAAGTTTTTTTTTGTATACGTTCTGAGTCATTGTGCAAGCAAAAACACTAGTTTATTATGGTCAGACTTAAAGGGTCTTAACAAATTTAAAGAACCATAAATCTCAAGTTGGTTTTTGAAACGAAATTATTGGCAGAGGCTTTATTCATTGTGAATGGGCTGTAACATAATAGATAGAAAAAGTACTACGAGTATCTTGTTTAACTTTAAAGTATTTGATCATTGCACAATGTGATTGTAATGTATGATAAGTTAATTATAAAAGGCTTAGTTATAATAAGTCACTTTAATATTTAAAATGATTATTTGGTCTGATTAGGTTTTTCTGGGTTTCCCTAATCCTGCGCAATGAATGTTGGACCATGATGATATTGTTTTCCCCAGAGAGAGAGAAAAAGGAAGGTGTGTGTTTTTATTATTGTATAAAGATGTTATGAGATAGGTATTATTACGAGTATGTCGTAAATAAAGAGAAAGGGATTTATTTTTGAGGGGGCGTGTTGGAGTTTAACAAAAACAAATCTTCAATACCCTATGTCTGTCTCTGTCTAACCTTATATTATATGGTTTGTCTCCGAACCCTTCGTCAGGTAGTGAGACCCAAATCCTATCTGGTCACAACACACAATCACGTCAGCCACGTTAGGGAACACATGTATCACAAAGTATTACTGAAACACACCTTCCAATTTAACAAGTAAAGGGTAATTAAACTGTATTATTGAAACCCTTATAAAACGGTCTTTCATTGGTTTCCACCTCTCCCCATAAACCCCAATAGTTTTAAAAGACAAAAATAAATAATTAACGTCATAGTATTACTAAGTGAGCGACTAACTGCGAGTGACGAAAATCAACATAACAGCAACTTATGAACATTAAGGCGATACGCCCCAATATTAACGCAGTATTGGCCGTGCGCCCGCTCGTAGCCAAAATATCAATATTACACCTCCTGTTGAACAGTTTTGTTTGCAAAATATTATTTGATTTACATATGCTATTTCAGTTAAGAAATTCAAGTCATCAAATTTTCTGTGAAATTTTTCTGTTTAAACATCCAAGTCGTTTTTGATGTTCGGAAAAACATCCAAAAGTAGCGAAAAATATCGTGTTGCTAATTATTTTTTTAAAGCAAAACGATTTGTTATACGAACTAACCATGTTTAAAAAATAATGTACATGAAACCATTATAAATAATTATTTTTTTCAAACCTTTTAACTTAGCCGTTACTAAGGAGTACTTATGCTTTAGAAAGCTACCGTTTTGGTACAAAAGCGTATGTAGGCCCTTAATTTGAGTTACTTAAAATACAAAAGGAGAAGCTTCATAATATTTGACTTGAAAATAAAAGTTTGTAGACGGAGTCCCGTTGCGCGGGGCTCCTTTTTCTGTCCGCAGGGTCTAAAGTAACCTAACATGTAGGAGTAAACATATATTTGTCGTTAGTTTAGTAAATTTTTACGTTACTCAAATTCATACCGCTCAATTATTAAAACAGTATATCATCATCAGTCGCTAAGTTTTTTCATATTCAATCGTTTTATAATTCCCCAATAAAATCACCTTTCTTCCTTTGTGCCACGAAAGTTGATAACAGAATTATTCGACGTTCTTGCATAAGCTAACTTCAAAAATAACTCCTGAAAAATATACCCCATAATATAAAGATCAAAGACAGATGCCAAATATTAAAAAGTAAAAATCTGTTGCCTTTCCCTCCCATTCCAATCACAACTTCCGTTGAAAAATACTTGATTGAAAACAGAAAACAAACATGGCCGACAAAGAGACGTTCAGAAACACACTCACAGTTCAGAACGAAATGCTCAAATATTTCGGTTCCCGAACGACATTGTATCACAAAAAGAATCTAATCTTTCGGAATGCTCTGGCCAGCGTGAAAACGACTGACACAGTCAAAACGTCAAAATATACCAGCATTTTTCATTCGTTTAAACTTTTACAAACTTGATTTACCACTCTTTAATTTTCCCCATCACCTTAACACCATTACGATAATGTTTATTTTAACTTGTTTTTGAGTTTGAAAGCTGCAAAACAGTGTGTGAATGTGTGCACTAACCGTAGCAACCAATCTCTTGTATAGGGCTATGCTGCGTTTGCTGCCACTGCGACTTTTTGTCGCAATGTCAGTGGTCTAGCTCAGATTAATCTTAAAACCTGGCGATTTTACGTCGACAGTGGCGCGCGATTGGATTTGAATTTCAAATGCCGATGCTTTATTATTCTTTGTTTGAAAAGTTCGTTATTTTTCGTTGCGGGTAGGAAAATAAGGGGTGTTTGTCGATGTTACTGCATCAAAAAGAAAACAAACAAAATTTAAAATCACCAAACAACCAGTGGGTTGTGATTTTAAATTTTGGGGCAGTGGGTTGTTTGGAAGACGTGAAAGCTTACTGGAGTGTTAGTAAAGTAGCAAAATACTTAGTTCATATAAAATTGGCGGTCATGACCTGCTGACAGACTGAAAAGTCAAAACTTTGGAATAACTGTGTTTTACACAATAAAACAGTTATTTCGTAACAAGTCACATTAACATGACGATGACGCTATCAAATTAGCATGTCTCTGATGTGAATCCATAAGTTTTGCCGCCACCAAAAATCGCTCAACGCAGTTAAAAAAGTTTTCACTTCAATATTCTTACACTATTTTAAAATGCATTCGAATTAACATAACTTACATAATATCACTCATCGGTATTTAAGAAGATTACGTGTTGTGCCGACCACAAGTAACATGGGACAAGGGCAGGGAGTGATGACATAACATCACCTCTATAATGCTTATAGTACACCCAAATTTTGGTTTGATTCAGACTCCGGGCTGTTACTATGTAATTCTTGGTGGAGAAACCCCAGCAGTTCGCTCTACCAGGAATTCGCTCCCAGAACCTAACACTTGTGTACACAGGAGCGCTTGTGACACAAGTGGACACAGGAGCGCTTGTGTGTGGTCTAACAAGACAATCAGTGTCTGAATTGTTCATAAGGCTCTTATTCCGCTTTATTGCCGTAAAACGGTTACTTTACAAATAATACTCCTTCGCGAGTAACGGCTAGATTAAAATGTTTGATAAAAATCTAATATATATTTATTATTGATTCATGTACATTATTTGTGAAACATGGTTTTTTCGTTTAAAACTATTGCTTTAAAAAAATATTAACAACACGATATTTGTTGCTTCTTTTGTATACTCCTATAAAACGACTTGGACAGATATTTGAAAATATTTTTACACCGAAAAATTGATGGATCAAAAAATATTTTGCAAACAAAACTGTCCAAAAGTAGGTCTAATATTGATAATCCGGCATCGAGCGGGGGCACGACTAGTACCGCGTTAACATTGGCAAATATATACGCCTTAACAAAATTTTGGGTTTTCACCTAATAGCTGGCAATATAACCATTACAGAAAAAAAACAAATGAATAACTGATTTTAAAAGTAATAACATGCCTTATAAATAAAATATGTTTGAACTTATAATGCGAAATCAAACCCTAGTTATCACAGTTCAAAATGACCCAAGGAAATTTAGTCGGTCTTTTCATCGGAATATATAATCATGTACCAGTAACTGACTTTGTATGTTTGTGCTACCTACACGATTTTATCCAACTTTTTTACTTCCGAATTTGTAGGAACAATACTCCTACAACGGGCGAGTCGGTTATGGAAGTCTATTTGGATCCAATTTTGACTGAACTAGCAAAACTTTATTTTTTCGCAAACTTTTATATGGGGAAAACAGGTGGGTTCATGTATGTATTGTTTTTTATTTTTGGAAGAACAAATATGTTTCTGTGGATATGTTACTGAACATAAGTAATTCATATGGAGTAACATTCTATCTCATAAGATAAAGAAGGAAAAAGAGGAGGAGAGGAGTACATTTAATTCCAAAAAGGTATGTTCAGGAAACTGTTACTAACCTCTGTATTTGCGAACAGACTAAGAAAGCTATAAATCTGAATGAAACTATTAGAACTTGAATTGAATGGAAGGTACAAATACAAACCTACACAGACTACACCACACTATACAATACACTAACACTACTGTGCGTTCCGAATGAGAGGACGGTCGGCGGCTTCGCTCATTGTGACGTGATTCGTCAGGATTGTACAGTTGGCGGCGGAATGGTTTGTTTTGAAATCTAGGAGTTAAATATTAAACAATTTGAATAACTGACCCTGGGCTTTTGAAATAGATTGTTGTGTTGCTAGCTGTGCGGTCTTGTCCGCTTGTAGCTTGCTGGGGGGGTGGTAGTCGATTTTCCTCTCACTTAAAACGCATAATACAACACTATAACACACTCACACACAATTCCTCTTGCACACTTCACATGAGTTTTCAAATATTGGGTATGTTTTCTTGTTCCAAGTTTCTGTTGCAATTTTATTTGTAAAGTTTATAAATTATAAATCCATAATTGGCTGTAATAGTAGTACAATTAGTGTGTTAAGGTATTTTTAAGAGCTGTGGATTTTGTGATGAATAATAATAAATAAATAAAGGGAAAATACATATTAATCAGCACAAAAAAATTAAGCCACACAATAAAGTAAAAATATAGTAAAGCAGGTATTTAAGAAAAAAACATTCATAAATGATTGCCAAGAATTTACTTATATTAACAAAGCAATAAATTCTTAGGTATTTTCACACCATAATCGCTACGCCAGTTTTGCAGCCAAGACAGTTCTTTTCTAGCAATAAGCCTTATATGATGTAAAGTACTTTTTATGCCTTTGCATAGTTATTGTTACTGTACATGACTTAGGTATATTGATAACTGCAAATTGTACCAACTTTTTATCGTTTGCAAATTACTGATGTTATGAGGGACAAAAGATTTTTTTTAGGAACGGTAGTTCAATTCAAATTATAATTCGTCACTTCATTCTTCAGATACATTTACACAGGTAGTGCCTTTAGCCTACACGAGGTATTCGCGCACGTTGAGAGAATCGATTTTTCAATCGATTTCATTTTTTTTTTTTTTTTTTTTTCATCTACCCCGACTCGCCACAATCCAGTGTCGGTCGGGTTGTCACCTCATTCCTTTCTTGCGCGAGGCAGCGTTCGCACGTGCCTAATAAAGTTATAACTACAAGTAAAAGTTACCTTGTGCATCACGTCACCATGCCGAAAAGGAAAAACGAAGAAATTATCAGGCGTTACAAACGCAAGATACAAAAAATGGAACAAGAGCAGCGGAAATATAATCGAATTATTTATTCATCGTCAGAAGATTCTGATCATAATTCAGGTTAGTAAGTTTACTTTTTACTGTGAAATCAATGCTTGTGCCTAACTCTTAAACCTGGAGGTTAACCGTGTGTTATCACGAAGGTAGTTTGAAATTACGATCGTGTTTCGTAATTTAATCGAGACAATTTACATCGCCTGGAGGTGGATCGAGTATCCTCACGAAGGCAAAATATCGCCTGGAGGTTAACCGTGTGTTAACACGAAGGTAGTTTGAAATTACGATCGTGTTTCGTAAATTTCTTCGAGACAATTAATATCGCCTGGAGGTGGATCGAGTATCCTCACGAAGGCAAAATTATCATCTTATCTACCATAAAAGTGCGGTTTGACCAATAATAAAAATGTACTCACCGAATGATAAATTTTTCTTTTAAATTCGTGGTTTTCATAACTACCCCCAATAACATTCGTTATTGTTTCTTTTTAGACAATGAAAACCTGCACAACTCCGACCCGGAGCCTCAGAATGCCGATCCCATCTCTGTCGATAAAAATGAGGAGTGCAGAAATGATAGCGATCAAGAACCGATCCTAGTTCCAGAATTGGACCCCGAAATTCTCACCGCATTGGGTGAGGTATCGGAAGAGGCGCCCAAGCTTGGCCCAAAAATTCATGAGAAGTTACCACTACTGTGGTTACCCATTCTTCGTAAGGGAATGAACAAAGAATTAAAAGAGAAACTTGTCAAAGAGTATCCCGTGCCAGAAAACTGCACATTATTACAAGCACCAAAACTTAATCCCGAGATTTCTGCCGCTGTTGCTGAGGGTACTCGTACTCGAGATAAAAAAGTCGAAGCGGTACAACAGCAATTGGGCCAGGGAATAACCGCCCTTAATAAGGGCCTGGAACTCCTGCTGGACGATGGCAAGGACAGACTTCAAGCCATAAAATTTCTCAGCGATAGCTGTAGACTACTTTGTGATCTGCACTTTGTAGAAACTGAAGCTAGAAAGAAGATGGTCACTCCAGGATTAGACAAGTCTTTCTTAAACATCATGCAAGATGTTGAACGAGATGATACGCTTTTCGGTAACAAGCTTTCCGAAAAAATTAAAGCAACAAAGGTAATCGAAAAACACGGATTACAAATAAAGAAAACCGCTCCGAATCCTAAGCAACCAGCTACATCATACCAGTCGTCGACAAGTCGCTCACGCCCCCAGGGAAACTGGAGGGGCCCTTCTCGCTTCCTGTCGAACAGGGGGGGGAGGGGCGGACAAAGGAATACTGCTCCGAGAGGGGGACGAGCTCCAACAAGCAACTCCGCTCCACAGAGGCCACCACCGCAGAACAAGCAGCGTGCCACAACAACTCAACAATAAAGGTACATGCTGGGCGAATCCAACACTTTTATAATTGCTGGCTTAAAATTACTAATAATGCTCAAATACTGAACTGGATTTCAAAAGGTTATCCAATACCGTTTTGTAAGAAAGTTAGACAGGTCTTAACGCCACGTAACTCCGTCTCCACTGGTGAGCAACCAGATATGTTACAGTGTATTGAAAATTTGTTGGACCTCGGTGCTATTTCCCCTTGTCATAGGTCAAACAACGATTTTGTCTCTAGCGTTTTCCTAGCCCCTAAAGCCAACGGGACAAAAAGATTTATTCTAAATCTCAAGACTTTAAATAGATTTATTTCAACCTCTCATTTTAAAATGGAGGATTATAGAACGGCAGCTAGACTCGTACCTCAGTCTGGTTTTATGGCAAATATTGACCTAAAGGAAGCTTACCTCTTAGTTCCTATTGCAAAAGAGCATCATAAGTACCTGCGTTTTGAATATAATAAAAAATACTTTGAATTTACAGTCATGCCTTATGGGTTATCGGTTGCCCCCTGGGTATTCACAAAATTAATGAAAGAAGTCATTAACTATCTTCGTCAAGAAGGTTATAGGTCAGTGATATATCTCGACGACATTTTGTGCATCGGTGATTCTTATGAAGAATGCGCCAACAATGTCAACAAAACCCTAGCGTTGCTTAAATATTTAGGGTTTGTTATTAATTATGAAAAGAGTAACCTAGAACCCAGGCAGATTTGTCGGTTCTTAGGTTTCGTATTTAATACTGTCAATATGACACTTAGCTTGCCTGTGGAAAAACGACAAGGTATCATGAAGTTTCTTAAGAAATTTTCTAAACTGCCGAGATGCTCCATTAAGGAATTGTCACAATTAATCGGCGTGTTAACGGCAGCTTGCCCAGCAGTTCGATATGGTTGGTTATACACCAAAACCCTTGAACGTCAAAAATATTTAGCCCTTCAAAAGCATGATGACAACTTTGAAGCAAAGATCAAGCCATCAAATGTTATCCTACCCGACATAAAATGGTGGGAAGAAAACATAATGTCAAATTACAATATACTAAGACAAGACAAAAACTTTGCCTTGGAGATATATACTGACGCGTCTAGAACTGGTTGGGGCGCCGCTTGTAATGGGAAACGCGCTAATGGGGGATGGAAAGATGAGGAATTATCTTTCCACATTAACTACCTTGAATTACTGGCCGTTTTCCTAGGACTAAAGAGCTTCGCTTTTCAGCATCATAATTGCTCTATTTTACTAAGAGTCGACAATACAACTGCCTTATGTTATATAAATCGCATGGGCGGAATCCGTTTCCCACATTTAAACGACTTAACAAAAATCATTTGGCAATGGTGCGAAGAGCGCAATATCTTTATACACGCATCTTATATTAACACACGCGATAATATCGAAGCCGACGAAGAATCGCGGAAAAATAATGCAGATACGGAATGGGAACTTTCTGATTGGGCATTCCAAACTATAGTTCAAACTCTGGGAAAACCCCAAGTTGATCTTTTCGCTTCTCGCATCAATGCCAAATGCATTCAATACATCTCATGGAAACCGGACCCCGACGCATTGACAGTTGATGCGTTTACAGTTACTTGGAATCATTCATTCTTCTACGCATTTCCCCCGTTCGCTCTCATACTAAAATGCCTGCGAAAAATGATCGAAGACAAGGCCACTGGCATTCTAGTCTTCCCCTATTGGCCTGGCCAAGCTTGGTTCCCACTGCTGAAAAGAATGCTTATCTCTGATATTGTCTTCTTCGAACCTAATCGGGACCTTCTGCGTTCACGTTTCAGGTTACGTCACCGGCTTCACACCAGCCTTACCCTGGGGGCCGCGACGCTCTCAGGACAGCATTTACAAAGCTAAATACCCCAAACGTAGCACTAGACCTAATGTTAGCATCCATTTCGGAAAATACGATGAAACAATATTCTACAACGTACAGGTTGTGGTGGCAGTTTTGTGTAGAAAAGGTTATAAATACCTTTGAAGCTCCGTTATCCGCAGTAATAGCTTTCTTAGTAGATATGTTCAATAAAGGAGCATCGTACGGAACTATCAATAGTCATCGTTCTGCCTTATCATTACTCCTCGGGAATAATATAGGATCAGACGAAAGGATTAAACGCTTACTTAAAGGTATTTATAGACAAAAGCCGTCCCATCCCAAATATACCACCACCTGGGACCCAAAAACTGTATTAGATTGCGTATGCGAATGGTATCCTAACAGTAATCTGGGTTTGGTCAAACTTACAAAAAAGTTATCAATTTTATTGGCTTTGTGCACATCACATCGCGTACAAACGTTCTCTTTGATCAAGTTATGTAACATTAGTAGATCCCCTTCAGGCATAAAGATAATAATATCAGACACTATAAAGACGTCAGCACCTAACCGTGAACAGCCAGTATTATTCCTACCATATTTCACGGAAAATCCAAGCATTTGTCCAGCCAGTACTCTTGATGATTACCTAGCAGCAACATCGGGTTTGCGACCTGAAGGCACAAAAAATCTTCTTGTTACTCACAAAAAACCCCATAAAAAGGCATCGTCAGGAACTATAAGCAGGTGGATAAAGCAGACTCTTGCAGAGTGCGGCGTTGACGTAACAGTATTCAGTGCACACAGCACGCGTCACGCCTCCACCTCAGCGGCGGCCTCTGCCGGAGTCTGCCTTGACACCATAAGGAAAACAGCTGGATGGTCTACCTCCTCCCTGACGTTTGCCAGATTCTATAACCGTCCAGTAGTGGACGAAGGAATATTTGCTCGGTCTGTCTGTGCGATCACAAGTACTAATAACGAGTAATAATAAGAATATCTCTTGTTACACAATTGTTTTAATGAACGAATTTATTGTATGATTTTATGTACCTAATTATCTAAATTGTAGATTCCCTGTTAGGGCAACCTTTACTTCCGTGCTTATGTGATTAATAATAATTATTAATAATAAGAAAGAGGATTGTTTATAAACAAAATATATATTTTCTTAGGAAATAAAAGTTTTCTACTGATGATCATAAATGTTTTATTACCACTTAAGAACATTGATAAAAATATCTCTAAACATCTACCTGTG
The DNA here is from genome assembly GCA_947562075.1 of Orthosia gracilis. Taxonomy (NCBI): domain Eukaryota; kingdom Metazoa; phylum Arthropoda; class Insecta; order Lepidoptera; family Noctuidae; genus Orthosia; species Orthosia gracilis. The sequence goes on from OX387266.1 coordinate 864,893, forward strand.
TAAATGTATCTGAAGAATGAAGTGACGAATTATAATATGAGATCAAACGAACTTCTTGAAGTGAAGTTCGATCATTATTATAAGAGTCACTTCATTCGAAGATACATGGTTCCCACCCACCCAAAATCCCAGACTAAAAAGTAGAAAACAAAAATATCTCTGAACAAGAATGAGGTGACAACCCGACCGACACTGGATTGTGGCGAGTCGGGGTAGATGAAAAAAAAAAAAAAAAAAAAATGAAATCGATTGAAAAATCGATTCTCTCAACGTGCGCGAATACCTCGTGTAGGCTAAAGGCACTACCTGTGTAAATGTATCTTCGAATGAAGTGACTCTTATAATAATGATCGAACTTCACTTCAAGAAGTTCGTTTGATCTCATATTAGATTGGATTACATACCGTAGTTTTTAAGCGAATAGCTTCACGTGTAAAGGACCACAATTTCGATCACCAGAACAACAAAATTGACATTTTAATCGACCGATAGAAAGCCCAAAATGAACAGATGTGACCACCGCTACCGAGAGTTAGAGAGTGATTGTACCAACAATTTAGACTTTTAGAAATCTGTAGAACTGACAGAATGACTCAAGTAAGTCTTCAAATATAACCCCCATATTCCTTAGTAATTTTCTCCACTCAACTCAATGAAAATGAGTCTTAAAAACTTTTTATTTATTGATATAAATCGTCAAAACGGTGAAAGATAAAATCGTGAGTAATCCGGTATGTCCTAGAACCAAAAATTCGAAGACATGTTGTCACGTATATAGGACGTGAACAAGAAAAGAGAAGAAATGAAACTCAGTTTGAAATTATAAAAAAAAAACGGTATATTAAAAAAAAGAAAGTAAGGTTCGGCCTAGGTCGTTGCGCACTTGTCTAGCCTTCCACACTTCCCTGGCGAAGTCCCGTCCTCCAGGCGTAGTCCCGGTCAGCTCGGCCACTCCACACAGGCGATGAAGGAGACAGAATGAGAATCCGGTTAGTCAGTTGAACCGTGACGTAATTCCTAGGAACAAAAGCCGAATCATTAAGCTGCCGGTATAAGGGGCGCACGGGAAACGCTAGGATGCATGGCAAGAACTAGATTGGCAATTTAGGGCTTATAACGGCGGGAAGAATTCTAGGTGTAAAGAATCTAAATTAATAGTAAATTTAAGCAAGCAGAGACGGTTACAACGTTAAGCTTTGAAAGTTTTAAGTAGAACATAATGGAAGAAAGGCAACTATAAGCATTACACACAGGATAGAATAAAGCTACAATATCTACTCGGACTCGTACCTCTAAAATTAAGACAAAGAAAATACAACAGGTAGGTAACGGCCGTTAGAAATCTTTATAAATAAATGTGCACAACTCACCCAAGTTTGGGAATCACGGTCACTTAATTAATAATTACAACTGTTTTAAGTGTATGGACAAAGGCAATCCACTCTTAAGTTGATAATATAGTTTAAATATTCGTAACTAACTTCACGTGCAAAATTGATATTTCGCAATGACGGTAGTACAGCGAGAAAATTAGTCAAGGCGACAGCGTCCGTGCCTCGAGAGGTTCGGCTACGGACTGCCTGTGTTAGCTACGTGCGCGCGCGACGCGCGGCCGCTGGCGGGCGGCGATGAGGAACCGGTTATTTCCGTATCTATAAAATAATGTGGTTGTCCGCATTACTTGTACACTTTGGTTTTTTATTTTTATTTTTAATAGTTACATTTCAATAATAGTTGAATATAATTGAATTGTTATTTTATAGCTTCAAGTAATAGCTTTATTTAGATTGTTTATTTTTTGTAAATAGTTTTATTTAATTGTTTATTTTTAAGTTAAGTTGTTTTTTTTTTTTTTAATCAGTATTAATGAACACTATGTTACAATGTGACATCTACCAACACGCACTGGGCCCGCGCGCCCGTGTGGAGGATTACGACCCATTCCCTCTCACAAAGGGTAGGCCTGTGTCCCAGCAGTGGGAACATTACAAGGCTGATGATGATGTAAATCGAGGGTTTTACCGTTATCAAGTCTACAGGAGTGGAGGAAATTTCTTCCAAAGGAACTTAAAATACAGACCTAATTTCTAATTGTTTCCAAGTTTCTTACAGTATTCCTTTGGATCGCAGACACGTAAGTCGTAGGCACTACAAGTCAGGTTGTTTAGCACGTACGTGTCTCGTCTCTTATGGCATACATACTAATCTTTAAACATCTACACAAGCTTATATCTATTCCAAACAGGTCTGACTTGAAAGGGAAAGTACTACATACCTAAGTTACATCCTAGCCTACTAATCTATACACATATGAATGAAACTGTATTTTTGTTTATTAAGTTTTTGCGCCTAATCTTCTGAACCAATTTTGACGAATGTTGGTGTAACGATGGATTGTATATATTTTATTATATATGATTGTATATTGTATAGTTTTTATCCCACTAGTATGTCTCTTTAGGATAATCTCTGACTTTTAAGCTGGCAACATCGCTAGCAGAATCTAGTTCTTCTATTTTTTATTAATTAACGGTAGACTCGCGTTTGACCACTATCTCACTTGATGGTAAGCGATGATGTGGTCGACAGCACATCATCGCTTACCATCGCGCACGCACGCATACGCACGCTTGCCTAGAAGTACGAATATATAGTGGAAGTCTATGTCTGGATGTTTGTTAATCAATTACACCCCAACAACAGAACAGATTTCTAAAGATGGGTAGACCCCATCCACAATAATCATTGTGGGTGTTTAGCACAGGTTGCGACAAAAAAAAATAGGTGAGATGGTGAGACCAATGACTGTTGCTTGCCGTACGCACGTGCTCATTAACCAATAGCAATTTCGTTCGGTGACAAGACAAGACGCGTTTGTTATTGTGTAATTGAAATTACTATCGCCAGTATTCCTAGCGAACAACTGCGCGGAACCCGAAAACGCGGCAATATTGTTTAACTTTACTTCTTAAGTCTATACTAATATTATAAAGAGGAAAGATTTGATTGCTTGTTTGTTTGTTTGCATTGAATAGGCTCCGAAACTACTGAACCGATTTGAAAAATTCTTTCACTGTTGGGAAGCTACACTAAACCCGGGTGACATAGGCTATATTATATTTTCAAAAAAAACAGGGATCCTTACTAAAACTCCAATAATGTAACCCAAGGTGTAAAAAAAATACCTAAAATATTCTTTACATCGCGTGCACTGCGAAAACTATTAATGATAGAATAAAATAATGTACTACGACTTTGCAGCACACATCATTGTTTACAAAAAATTTCGGGGCAGCATATGTCTAACTATTATAGTTATGCCACAATAAGTGTTCTTTTTATTTTAAAATTTTTAATTGAGATGCCGCCGCCAGAAAAGGCTCTTTATTTTTATCTCGGTATTAATCATTATTAAAATAAATTACTTCATATTCTAGACTGCTTCAATACCTTTATAATTTATGCATTTATTGGTTTTTGGAAATTCTGCCTTTAGAGGGGTAAAAAAAGGGTTTAAAGTATGTATGAAATTTTAATAGTTTGTAAATAGGACACATTAAATATTTTGATTTACACTCTTGGTTGATAAAAAGAATTCATGTATTTATAGGTTTTTGGAAATTCTACCCATAAGGGGATAAAATAGGGGTTGAAACTTTATGTGAAATTTCTTCGGTTTGGAAAGTAAAACATCTGAAATTGTTGATTTACGCTCTTGGTTAATAAAACAACGAGTTTTTTTTTCGGATGGTCTACCCCTAAGGGAGTAAAAAGTCGGTTGGAATTTTTTGTGAAACTTCTACGTTTTAAAGGGAATACTACACGTGAAATTAAAGATTTACCGCTTTTAGTTGATAAAAAAATTCATGAAAAAATGAAATCATGAATTCATGTATTTATTGTTAGTTTCATTATTAGTTTTTCAAAATTACTCCTAAAAGACGATTTAGGGACCACTAAGAAGAGATTTTTCGCAATTCAACCTTTAAGAGGGTGAAACTAAAAAGTCATCTTCTGTAGGATAAAACATGGATCACGCGAACGAAGTCGCGGGCGAAGTGCTAGTATTTAATAAATAACGTAAAAACTGAAACCTAGCTAGATCGATTTATCGCTCCTGAAAGGCCCTGGATACTTATTTTCGTGAATATCGTTGGAACCGTTTCTGAGATTCAGATTATATATATATATATATATATATATATATATATATATATATATACAAGAATTGCTCGTTTACGGGTATTAGATTACACACACCACCCATATAGTTTCTTATAAAATATCTTAAGATGTAAGCCTTCAAATATCCGCTAATGTGTGTAACTCGCGGATGTGAAAAAATCTGCATCTGCAACATCCCTGAACTATAGCCTGAATTAGAATATAGAATACCTATTCATTCCGTTAGTTTATTCCTATGAGACAATTTTCGGCTTTCACTTAAACGAAGTCTCTGGTAAAAGCTATGCAATAAATACCCAGCATATTTATATTTGACCAACTTTTGTTTACCAAAAGGATAATTAAAAATTTCATGGCTGTCGGTTGTTAGGCGGAAGAGGCTTACCGTTTCAAATTCACAAAGTTATTAATAATTATGTTTAATTGTTATATCCGTACTTACTTCCTGTTGGCTTTTGCAAAAATACAAAGATTGTAATATTTATTTTTTGGGTTTTGTGTTGATGGGATTAAAATACTTAGCTGATTGTGTATTGTACTGAGTTTTAAATGCTTGTTGACAGCCGCGTCGCTTTCGAAAAATTATTGTTGCAAGGAATTTAAAAATACGTACCATATGTCCTAATACAACTTTTGGTCTACTAGTGTACCAAGTTTAATTCAAATCTGTTCTGTTTAACGAAAATCAACGTTGTTAAATGCATATTACTAGTAGAATTTAAGTTTGTAGATAATAACCTGCAATAACAAAAATCCTTGCAAAATAAACACAATAAAAAACTCACTTTAGGTACATATTTTGTCACGAAATAAAAAGAAATTCTATTGAATGCCACTAACAACACTCATTAGAACGCTAAACCGAACGCGCCTCCGCAATGTGTGACATTGACAGCTGTCATTGCAACTGTCATGGCGGCGCGTCAGCTAATTGGCGGGAATACGCAGTTTGTGTGAATCCGACTGTATTTTGAACTGTCTTTTTTGTTTTGTTAAGCTCAATTCAGCCAGCAACACGAAATAAAAGTATGTTTTGTTGATATTTTTCCGTTTGTTTGAAAAGGCTAGGCAGATTTTTTTGTTCCGTATTACAAGCTCATATTTTTCTGCAGTGATGACGTGAGTGAAACGATTAAGGCCGAATGCACACTATTAAGCCTTATGGAAACTATAAAGTAGATTACAAAGGCCGAGCATGCAGTATGCCTATGCCTTATCGCATATGAACAATGGTGACCCATATTGGATGGGTTAATGGGCATGCAAAAACAAAAGAAGTACTAACATTATAAGTAACTGCAAGTCTAGCTAGATTGTGTGGTACTAAGCTAAGTAGAATTTGTCATTAGAGTTTTCGATTCGTCGGTCAAAACTTTTAGGTTTCTTTTCAAATTGAGCAAAGAATTACATTTGAGTTTCATTTTACTTTTAGGTTGTCTTTATTTGTTTTTGTCTTGTTGTATCCCATATTTAAGGGCTAACTAAAATAAACAGATATTTAGTGTAATATAGGGCTGATTTCTGAATTGTGAATTTAAAAATGTTATTGCCAAAGTTTGACATGCTCTCTTGATAAAGTTTGACGAATCGTCTACTTCAAATTCTTCAAATTTTTATTTTCGTTCATTTTCACTTTGTAGTTAAATATCCAACATCCTTAGTTTCATCCGTTAATACACACACACACGTTTAAAAAAAATTAAGAAAATAAATCCCTGATTTTCCTATTTAAAAATCATTGTTCTACATTGAATACTAAACATACATCAATGAACAGAAAAAAAACAGCATTATTTTTATAGAGATCAAAGACTACAAATAGGAAGGTTGCTCACAATAGCTTCGCATTTCCTTAAAGCCAAAAAAAATAAAAGAAAGGTTCTTTATTATTCATTCTTTAGTCAAGAAATAATATGACAGTGCTAAGGTTTTTCGTGAAGAACACAATCACAAACAACAAGGTACCTATGTAAATAACCTGGGCCGAGAGCAAAAATAGTGTTACGAGCTGGGTTTCAAGAATAAATTATTCAAAATAGTAGACTTTAATTAATCACTCTTTTTTACTGAAACAACTTAATTACTTCGCAGAATTTTCGCTTAGATCACTTCGTATCGCTTCCCAATTGAAACTGACCCTTGACGAACCCGACCGCTATTTATTTATGTACACACAAAACACTAAACAGAGAAAAGAAGGAATACAGATAAAAGAGCACAAAGGTACTGCTTATTTCAATAGAAATTTCATTCATTATATGTTTCTGGAACGTTCCATATTGTTATAGAAACTTCGAGAACTTTCCAGGTTATTCATCTTTCGAACCCATTGCTCCCGAAGTGACGAGAAACTGCCACAATATTAGGTTCGACCATTCTGGAAAGTTCACTTCGACACGGGCATTCGAGAAGATTAATTTTGCTATTCGATACTAGATAGCGCTACTAACTACTATTAGTTCTTCCTCTCGTCACTAGATGGCGTTGCCTTATCTTGTAACAATAGTTTTGGGATTAGATCATGTCTTATGAAAAACATAGTGGTAACTTACCCATGCATGTCTTCTTGACCCATCCCAAACACAGTGTCAGTTTTGAAGTAAAGTAGGTGACGAGACGCAAATCCTGTAAAGGGACTCCCCCTTTACAGGATTTGCGTCTCATCACCTACTTTCCTACCCGTCATGCAACCATCTGCACCTGCCACGATCTAAACGAAGCTTTGCAGATGGCTACACATTGGTTAAACAAGGTTTCAGTCAAATTGATGCGACGAAACAAATAGCATGTTCTACAGTTAGATCTTATGAATCAATCTCCACATATTATTATTAGGACACCATCATTATATTTTCTTATTCAGGCTCCACATTATAAGTTAGTTTGTTTCTAAAGACATTTTGATTATTTTCCTTTCTCACCGACTTCCCAAAAAGGAGGAAATCCTATGTTCGATTGTTTATTTTTCTTTTTTTATATATGTTCTCCGATTTCTCCGTCGGACAGTTATTGCTAATATCCACAGGCAGCGGTGACCACTGTCTATCCGTTAGGTGGGTCGTCAACTTGCTTGCTGACAAATCACATAAAATTTAATATTACAAGATCTTTTAGAACTGTCGCGACATAATAATTTTATTATCTTTTTGACAACGTGAATGGAAACAATGTTCTAACGGGGACAATGTGAGGAAACTCTCACGCTAAATAATTCTAAACATGTGTAGCCCAACATGGACAAAGATGAGCCACCTGGGTGAGTGGCCTTGAGGTACAATGATACGGAAGGTCAAAAGTTAGGTAAGCGGTTGCTTGATAGAATGCCAATACATACTGTAGATAGTAACATAGTTAAGAATGGTTAGTCATTAGACGAGCTTGTGAAATAGTTGATCAAAGAAAGTATTATCGTTAAACTTATTACGGCAGCAATATTTTTCCAAGTTGAAGCATGTTGATGAATTACAAAACTTTTCAGAAAATCGAGCTGGACAGTTGCGGCACACAATTGATTTTTCGAACATTACATTTTTAAAATTTTGACAATACAGACGTCAGACAGTTTTTTGTGGTCGAGCAGATGAATTTTGCAAACGTATGAAGCAATGGATAAAGAATTTCTTTCAAAATCCTTCACCCTATGATAGAACCACAATGTTGCCGGGCAGCCTCTAGATTTGCAACGCACACGCGAAGACTCCGAAAGATGACTAGTTACCACTTACCATCAAGTTGGCCGCAAAGAGTGATTACCTATCTCAAACCTTACCAAATTCTAAACTTATATTATTCTATCATGAGCATCATCAGTTCAGCCGTAAGACGTCCACTGCTGGACAAAAACCTCCTGCAAACGTCACCTCACTAACTGTCCTGTGCTCATTTTTCTATTTCATCGCCAAATAAAGCTTTAACAAAATCTACCTTTCCCTAAATTACCAACCCACTACAACTCCTACAAAATTGCACCTACATTTAAAAAAGGCATCTCCCTACTATCCAGACAAAACGTTTACAATCCCTTTATGGACCCCTGACGAGCCCAAATAGCCCCTGAAACATTAGTATGCAGTCCAGGACGCTGGCTGAAGCACCTTCTAACTAAACTATTACACCCATTCTTAGTCTGATCAACATTTTGACTAAATCTCCCATATCTGTGGTGGTTAACTTCGGGGTGGGGTGGGGGTGCAGTGTTGGCGGGATGGGTATTTAAAACAAGTTTCATTTAAAAATTAAATTGTCGCGAGAAACAAACGCATAATTGCAACTTAATTGAACACCTGGAAGCGTGTCAAATTGCAAGCTGTGATTAAATACACACAGACTTCGGGTCAGATGAAATTAAATAAAAGCTTGTAAATAAAAAAAAACCTTTTTACAAAAAAATATTACCGACTTCTGTATGAGAAAACTACAAAGTGAAAAAAAAAAAATATTTTTGGAAGTCGGTGTCTTTCGTAGGTAGCATTTTCTTTCCGTTATGGTCATCAGCTTCCATAAATAAAGCCAAATCTAATATATTAATCTAATATATTTTTTCATAATATAACAGTAACAGTTGTTTAGTAAGTTACCTTAACGCCAGAATAGATTACCCGAATATCATGAAACTTGAACATAATCGGTGAAATGAGAGATCTGCGTACCTCTCAAGAGCATACTAGCGAGATGTTATGTTATGAAATGGTATAAACAATAAACAGACATGCGATTGCAGCAATCCCGAGAGATTTCCCGTTATTTATTGAAGAGTTCTGTTGTATATCTTAGAAGTTCTTCATCAGATCTTCACGAAATTAAAATGGGACCAATTTCGAAACATACTCGTTCAAACAAAAAAAGAATTTTCAAAATCGGTCCACAATTGACGGAGATATTTTTCAGCCATTCCAGCCTCATCTTTTCGGTTTAAAGATATTTATTTTCTCAAAGAACAAATTACAGTTCACTTAAAGAGAAACTTAACTAAATTAACAGTAGGTAGTAGTTAACATTACGACATTCATACATCGCACTATGGGAAAATCGCGTATGTTTCGTCTCAAAACTCCGTATCTGAGTTATTTCAAAACTAAATGATCTGTAATTTTGCACACATATACGTGAAAGTAAAGGTTTAATAGAAAAAATAATAATTTTGAAAATTATGTTTATTATTTTATTTAAAAAATAAAACTTAAAAAAATACATGCATTTATAAGAAAAAATACTTTTTTTTTGTAATTTACTTACATAACATAGAATTTAATATCATTGTATAAACAGCGTCTAACGGGAAAAAAATGATGTACAAAATTCAACAAGCTCCTACAGATTTTCGTTGACAGCAAGAAGGGACTTGGCTTCATCGAAAAGTTCTTTCGATATTGTTTCTGAGGTATTTCTCAAACTTGATATATATGGATCAGAAGTGTACAATAAGGTATGGAACACGTCTGTATTGGTAGCCGCTCTTGAACACTTTCTAGAATGATGAAGTCTAAACTTTTTGTAATCCTTGTTGCGGGATTCTTGAGCGTCTTCGGACAATTGTCCGATAGGTAAAATAGCATAGTACTCAATGATTTTTTCTTCGTGAATAATTATTTTATGTACGGAGGAAGGCATATAATACCAATTATAAATATTTACGTACAGTTGGGCGGTACTATATACGTATTCACCGAACTTTTTTGAATCAATAGCCATTCCAGATGACATAGTTTGTAGTATAATGTACATCCGTTTTATAAGCTCTACGTCTACACCTGTAATGACTGCAGAGCAAGAGTAATTCTGAAAAAATCTCCGAGCTGTGTTTCCGTCATTACTATTTTCAGTGCCTTGTCGAGGTTTATCGATATGCAGTCCCATTTCCTCCCTAAACCGCTTTTGTACCAGTTTTTTCCTTTCGTCTTTGTTTTTTTTTATTTTCTGGTGTAGTGGCTGACCACTTTTGGAAAGACAAGTTATAGGAAATGTGTAAAATCATCTCCATACTTATAATCCAAGCGTGTAGTGTTGACAGTCCATATTGAAATGAACTTTCATTCACATCTCGTGTCCTAACTGCCTCTAAGTTATTCATTTGCCGAGGAGTAGCACCACAAATTGTACAAGAAGCGCTCGAAGGAGTTTCAGTTAAAACTTGTGCTACTTTACCATAAATCATGGTTAAAAAAAGGTTATGAGTAATTTCAATTACTTCACCATTCTTATTTATCACGGAAGGAGACAGGTTTTTAATTTGATTTTTGATATCAGCCACAACAGACGCGGTTTTTTCAGGAGTTTCTTTGGCAAATTCTATCAATATAGGTCTGCAATATCTTACGGATGAGCAAGTTTCATTTTTCCAAATAACAATATTAGTTGTCTCATCTATGAGTTTAATGGGTACAAGTGAAGCAATAAAAAGGTTCACATCTGATATGAAATCGCTTTCTTCGGGCAAAACTTGCTTGTATTCACTTTGCCCTGATGACCCGTCACAACCCCATTTGCAGAATAGTTTCAACTGTCTTAAACCGTTTTTGTAAACTAAACCAATTAGTAATATACGTGCCACAGTATGATCCAATAAGTCCTGCAGATTGACTTTTGCACTTATGTTAGTAATGGTTATGCTCGAATCTGGTCGGTAACACATCTTCTTCGCTTCGGCTAAAGTTGGATAAGAAGGAAACACTGAGCAGTTTTTGTCCGCCAAACAAATTCGAAGTTTCCCATACTGTTCTTTGTTAAGGTCTAAGTCAATAAATATCCGTAGTGCTTCTTCCTTTGTAAAAGGTGTAACGTCTTCAGGGTTCTCAGTTATGTATTTAAGAAACTTTTTCTTATAATTTTTTGACGTAGTTCGTATAATATTAGCAATTGTGGCCTCCTCCGTCTCACCCATAGACCGCAACTCCTGAGCATATACATTGAGCACACAGTCCAATCCGTACTCTTGTATTAATTCCATGTGTTTTCGTTTCTTTGTTTTTTCTGAAGATGCTTCGTATGGTTTCGAAGGTCTGCCACCTGCACTGCTTCCAGACGTATTAGGGTCATTAACTGTGACTCGACACTCCAGTGGAACACGAAATTCACCATTTAACCAGTCGACGTTCTTACTTTCAAAGCGTTCTTTTTTCCGGGATGCATTTCTCCAGCGTTCGTTACATTTAGATACCAAGTTTCTTTGAATGTAGGAGACCACAGTAGCCATATCCTCTGGTGACAAATTGAAATTTTCTTGCAAGTAGTCTTCTATATTATTCCCATTTATCAACAAATTGCACAACTCTCGTTTACTACAAACAAATTCACCCATTATTTTCAAATCAGATAACTTCTGTGAATATTTGAAAATAGGTATGCTTTTTTAAGGCAACTGAATTTCTCACGAACAACTGTGGATGTTTCAGGGTTCGCCTTTCTTTTATAGGCCAATGAAATAGTGCTATGTGCAAAAAGATAAGAAACTAATATTTGCACTCTTCCCATAACCAACCTGTTTTTAATTTGACCCTAATAGATAAAGTGACCATATTTGATCAAATAAGGTGGTCAAAACTATATCAAAACCACAAATAACTATTAATAATACTCATCACTGTAATGACCATTTTATCAATTTGAGCTTAATAGATAACAGATGATATGTGAGAAGTAAAAAGATATTGGAAAAAATTAATTTATTTATCTCGCGATATGTTTTGGCACCGTGTCAGAAAAGGCGCAAGTATGCGCAACTTTTTTTTTCTCCTTGTGTAAACTAATGTATAAAGATCGTAATACAACAAATATCTCGACATCGGCAAACAGCGGCAACGGGTAACAGTCTCGTTAAAAAAAAGTAACCCGAAAATTATACCATCTTAAACTATATTGGTTAATTTTAATTTATTTATTTATTATACATACTATTATTTAAGAAACGTTATGAGGAGATTATAATCATTTCAAAAATGTATAATACTTATACATTTATATCAAAAACTTTCGAGTAATGACGCATTGAATTGTAGTAATGTATTGTGCCAAAATCACATCATTGAACATGAGTTAGCTTTGATGCCTTTTTATATACATTATTATAGTTAGCAAAAATAATTAAAAAAATATAGAAAAGAAAGCTTATTTATAAGACTAAATTAATTAATTAGTTTTACTCCATAACAACGACTTGCACGTGAAACGGTTTTGAGACGGCCTTGTATGGGGCTTTCCCATAGTGCATCGAAGGAACTTGATGTCATAGAAAAAAAATATTAAAACAAGGGTAGATTAACAATAACAAACAAAGCAGTTATAACAAAACTCACAAATACCTTCATCTGTTGTTAATACATAATTACTCTAATATTATAAAGAGAAACGATTTGATTGTTTGTTTGTGAATTTGTTTGTAATGGATAAACTCAGAAAGCACCTACCCGATTTTGGAAATTCTTTTACCAGTAGAAAGCTACATTTTATATTACGGAAACGGGCCCTGTGGGAAGGACCAGGGGAGCGAAGCCGCGGGGAAGAGCAAGTCGTCTAATATAAAGTTCCGTAGACCTTTTTTAAAGGTTGGTATACTAGTGCACTCTCTGACAGTTTTAGGTAATCTATTGTATAACCGAACACCCTCACATTGGATAGTTTTCATGCCGTATGAGGTTCTCACTGTTGCAGCTTCTAAGTCGTCTTGGTTTCGAGTATTGTATCTATGAATCTTCCGTGTGAATGATATATTCGTGTGTATGTTGGTAGTTAGAAATTTTTGGATAGTCATGCATGTGTGATACGTATACAGTTACACATCATCATCATCATCATCTTTTACACATCTTATCTGACAGACATCTATGCCCTTTTCTCCCTAGCTCTAGCAAGCAGGTACAGATCCTTTTGGTCTGCTGGACTATCCAGCGCGTCATAAAGCTTGTCCTGAGCTTTTGCTCTCGCTATAGCCACAGCTTCCTTAGCTTTTTTTCTTCGCAGTACCATACTCACCCTTTTTTGCAACTTTCAAACTAGCATTTTCCTGTTCCACACTTTGCCATTCCGTAAACTTTTTCTTCTTTTCCTTTAACACATTCTGTATTTCTTTTGACCACCACCATGTATCCCTATCTATCGTGCCATTTCCTTTCGTCTCTCCCAAAATATCCTTCGCCGCACACCTAATACACCCAGCAATTTCCTTCCACCTTTCTTTTACACTTCGATCTTCCATGTCTCCCATCTCTATCATTTTGTCTACGACTCGTTCTCGAAACCTTTTCGCACAATCATTCTTCTCTAGCATATGCCATTTTATTATAGGAGGGGGACGCTCTTTGCTTCGGTGGTTGTTACAGAGATTCCAGTGAAGGTGGTTTCCTGGTCTGACCATGCAGTGGTAAGGCGACCGGTCGCGAGGTCTTTTCCTATCCACCTTGCCCACTACCACCAACTTCTCTAGATTATCTGGTTTCCAACTGGCAATGAGACCAAGGTAGCTGAGAATCCTCCGGTAGCAGAGTGTGGCTAGTCTGTCTTTTATGCCTAGTTGATCAAGGATAGATTTGTTCGTTCTCTTGGCGGTCCATGGTAAGCGGAGCATTCTCCGCCAACACCATATCTCAAAAGCTTCTATCTTTTTCCGTTCTATTTCCCGAATCGTCCACGAGTCCGATCCGTAAAGGAATATCGAGAAAACCAGTGTCCGGGCTAGCCTCATCTTGGTGACATTGGAGACCTTTCTGTCCTGCCAAATACGTGAGATAAACGTCGCGATAGTGATTCGCAAAATGTCAGAAATGTCACGTAAGGTCTCGTATTTAGGTATTTCGACTATCACCATCGTTGTTGACATGTTTGTCTAGTCCACATATTCTTTAAAATATTCCCTTTGGCCCTATAACAACAAGTTTGCTATCAAAACGTTTCTGAGAGCTGACACCAAATACTCATTAAAAATGATAAAACAAAGACCTCATAAAGACAACGAGTCCTATATTACCTCTGTCCACTTAATAAGACTGTACAATTACCTCGTTGTACACTTCATTACATAATTGTAAACGTGGGAAAATGTCGGCCATCTTGCGGGCTGGATGTCAAACATAATGGATTTGAAATCTTTGCAATCTATTGGATACTCGTAACAATAGAATTATATGAAGATGAGATGTAACGGATTTTATTTGTAAGTGATTTGTTATTTGAATTTCTCGATAGTCTAGTGGTTTCATGAGCTACTGCCGAGTTTGAGGTCTTGGATTCGATTTCCGGTTGAGGCAAAGTGTTATTCGGTTATTCCATCTGGAATTTGTCATCAGCAACCCTGGGTCTGGATTTGTCTGCTCCCTGTAGCATAGGACTTAAACATATCTGGTGAAATGTGGGTGTACACAGGTGCACCTCTGCCAAAGCCTTCGAGGCATACAGGCGTGATGTTATGTGTTATGTAATTTGTTATTTATGATGAAGATGTTCTGTTGGATTGAGAGAGTTTTTGTTATTTGAGTGACGGATGGCAGATGGCCTAGTTGATAAAGTAACTAAGTTTATTTCTGTTTTGCAATACCATATAGGTCACGTCTATATAAGACGTGCCCTACGTTATTGCGTTCGCAACAGAGTAAGTAATAAAGTAAGGTTGTACCAAGCATGAGATTATGGCTGTAATGACACCAGCAGCCGTACTGCGTAAGTGCGCAAATCGACCAATCGCATGCGAGCTGAATGACGCGATGTGGATTTCCGTTTTGTGTGATTGGCCGATTTGGTCGGTTGGATAGTGTTTGAACTCTTTGCGCACTTACGCAATACGGCTGCAGCACTCATATATTGAAAACCAAACACATTTGATTCTGGTGTGAGAAATGTTTATTCACATAAGAATACAATTATTGTATTCTATGTTCACATTTATTTATTTGCTACTTAAAGTTTTTTTTCTGTATGCAATGGAGGTACTCTTAAATAAACTCGAGCGATCGCTTTATTTTTGGCATTATCAAAATACGACCAGACACAAGAAAATCAAGGAACATTTTCTTACGGAATGACAGAATCACACTAATATTATTAAGGCGAAAGTTTGTGAGTGTGTGTGTGTGTGTTTGTATGTTTGTTACTTCTTCGCGCTCGAACGGCTGGACGGATCTGGATGAAATTTGGCACAGAGATAGATTATAGTCAGAAATAGCACTTAGGATACTTGTAAACTTCGTTCTATTCACTTTAGAGTAATAGAGAGAGCTTACAATAGAAAGAACAGAAGTTGTCCAGTGTAAAATTTTAAAATAATATAATTTAAATCATGAATATACGTACAAACATGAGCACAAAAATATAAACACATAGTAATATACAAATACTAGCATCTGCAAGAGGTTTCGCCCGCGTGAATGTCGAAAATTATACCAAGGGAACATATTCCCGGGATAAAAACTATCCTATATGCTATTCCTGACTATAATCTATCTCTGTGCCAAATTTCATCCAGATCCGTCACTCTTCAGTGATAGAGAGAGTTTACAATAGAAAGAAGAGAAGTTGTCCAGTGTATAATTTAAAACCTTAAGGTTTGTTGGTATAAAATTCTACTTTGAGTTAAGCTCGCCTTTATCCACTTTAAGATCACTCTGTGTTGTATGTCATTTTGTGTACAATAAAGAATTAAGAAAGTCGAAACAGAAATTATACGTAATGCTTTTTATAAACACAATCAATTACATGAATCTTAATTTGTTATCAATGACGTAAGTTTAGTGAAGGACTCAATGATGATTAACTTTTAAGCCATATCTGAATGAAGATCGAGAGTAGGTAGTTATATTGTGATTGGAGGAAGCTTGCAGGTTAATTTATGCGTAATACTTTTGTCCATTGTTTTTTGTCAAAATGCAAGCAGGATGAAGGAAATAAGGCAGGAAATCCCTTCGAAAATTGAAATTCCGATACAGTAGTGACTTTTAGGAAAAGGAAAAATAACCGAGAAATATGGGGGTCTACTAGGCATTTATATGCAAAAGAAGTTTCTGCCCTCACAAATTAGAAATTGGTGATTTTATTACTTACTAGTGCCCTGCCCCGGCTTTGCCTAGGTCATAATATTGTATAGCCTTTAACCATCTGGAATAATGTAACTTTCAAATTGTGAAAGATTTTTTCAAGTACCTATGTGTACTTTTTCCAGACACAAAATACAGGCTCCCTCTTTATAATATTATTTAAGATCAATTCTATCCTCGCTGCAACCGGAACCACACCGCCCCAAAGGTCACCCAAACACGGCTCCGACCACAAACGAAGGACGCATACAAATGTAAAATCCTTCTACATAACATACGCTTCACATCCTATACGCAGATTACATCACAATAACCCCTAGATCCCTTAGAAATAGACACACACATACACAAGTTACACACACGTGAGATACAGTGGGGAAATGCGGGGAAATCACTCAAGATGAGGAAAAAATTCTATGCAGGTTTGAATTTCGAATGTGTGAGGAACAAAAAAGTAATGTAGGAAGTCATTTATTTTATACAAAGTCGGGCGTGTCCCGATTTTTCAAGGATTACCTTCTAAATATAAAGGAGTGTAGGTAATATGTGACTCTGGTTTCTGCACAATTGGGAGGATTTTCAGCTCGGAAGGTTTTATGGAACTGACGCGAGAATTTGAACCTTTTACGATATTGCGGCTTTGGTGCGAGAATATAAATGATATTGTGGTGCATCGGGATTTTAATATAAGATACGCCTCTTGCACTACTCCTAGTGGCATGTGTTATATGTGCTACTGATGAGAATATGGTCCAGGTTTTGATTTCCTGATTGGGCAAAGTGTTATTCGGGTTTTCCATATAAAATTTCTCAGTAGTAACCCGGTGTCTACACTAAACACAAGAGCAAAATCTTTGGGCGACTGATGACTGTCGGTCATCCGATTATATTTACACCCTTCATTCCAATTTAAATCTGCAGATTGGTTTCCTGCGATTGTCTTTGAGAACCAATGTATTTGACATTCGGCTACGCACCATCGAACTTCGACAAACCTTGAGTCGCGACTTTTGAAAAAACCCACGAGTGACGAATCAAAAGGAAAATAGTTCCAGTGACTAAGAAACATACCAGCACATAATAATGTCAAGTCTGAATAAGAAAACAATAATGATGGCGCCTTCGTTTTAATATGATAATTGGAGTTTGATTCATAAGAAAAAACTGTGGAACATGCGAGGTGTTTTTCTTGATTGAAAGTGATTCAGTCCAAGAAGTGCGGTTTTGCATTCATTCGTCCATTGACCTTTTATGCTCTTTGCAAATCTCATTTTAATTTTCTACTAGGTACCTACTCAACTCTTTACACTAGCCCTTTACCGCGAATTCGTTCCTCTGGTCGATCACACAGGATCCGTGCACCTCAGCACCATCCGTGGCACTAGGCGGAGAGAGTGTTTTGTTTAATTCTTTTTTTTCGTTTATTTTTCTTTCCGTGAAAAAGTTTACGCGATGTAATTTGGATTTAATGCCAGAGTTTACCTCCAAAACGAAACATAACAACGGCACTTTGCGGTACTAATACCTACTATTGGTATGGTGGGTGTTGACAGACTGCCATCATATCTACTTCAGGATCCAGGATTTCAGGATACAGTTGGCAACCCAAAGGCTGGGTTCACGCGGCATAGTATTGCAGGTCATGTGCAATATTTAGCTGTAGTTACACAGAATTGTACTGAACGTTTCTTTATAGTGCAATGCAACACGGGCATCCAACGCGAAGATAGAAAATTTGGTTCAAATAAATTGCACTAGATGGCGTGACAAGCTTTGATTTGCTATTGATTGTTGTGAAATATAAAGATTTTCTAGAAACGATCATAAAAAATGTATATTCCTGTTTAATTAAAGGTTCTAAGCACAAAATTAAGGAATATTTGGCTCATAATTAACATATCAAAGATTATTTGAAAGGATAATTTAAAAATGATTCCAATAGAAAGCGCGTTTTTAAATTTCTAAGGCATCCACTCGATTTTTTAAATTTGTTTTGTAACACATTTTGGTACAAAGAAACTCTAAAAAACGTGCAAAATATACTATAAAATAAATTTTTGTTTCCTAGGACGAACTATTTAAATATCCTTATGCAGTACACTTTAGTTCGGCATCACACAGTATATCTTCCTGAAATTATTGTGGTCATTAAAATAAGATCTTACTTCACACATTGTTCATACAACTACAAAATATGACAGTCTTCAAAAATATTCCCACACTTTACAAAAAACATCAACAATTAGCTGCCTCTGCTTTGTTCCTATTGCGCAGTCCTTGAATACATAATCGTGTGACAGACAAACAGACGTAACTTAATGACAGCTACTTACTATTATTATGCATACGTTAGGTCTTTGACCTTGTAGGTACGTAGTTAGGTCTCTTTTGTACTCAAAGGATTTTTTTGTTTGTTTGTGTTTTGTTCCGTTTAGAATACGGAGGTCTTCGTCACTAAACTTGTCTAAATGAGGACGGATGTTAATTTCAGGCCTATTATTATCACTTCCGTTTAAGAAGGCAAAACTCTGATTTTAAGTATGCTTCATTCTGATAGGGTTTCTTATACAAAAACGATAAAAAACTCTTGTTCAAAATTTTATAGCTGACCTATAGACAATCAATTATGCCATGGATAGTGACCATAGCAAAATTCATGATTTTTTTATTTATTTTATTTCTGTTAACATTCATAAATTCTAGCAAACTGTACAACAACATGATACAAGCGAGGAGTCTATTTCTTTCTGCTTACCAAGTAGATCCTTGTATATTTTTTAACCGACTTCAGAAAGGAGGAAGTTATCAATTCGACTGTTTTCTTATATGCGTTACCTCAGAAATGTTTACTAGTTGAACCGATTTTGACGATTCTTTTATTATTTGAAAGCTAGTGCTTGTCATGTGGTCCATTTTACTTTCATCAAGATCTAATGAAGAACTTCGGAGATATAAATCAGCAGCCGTATTTTGTAACCGACCAAATCGGCCAATCACACAAACGGAAATCCACATCGCGTCATTCGTCTCGCATGTGATTGGTCGATTTGATTGTTGAAAAAGTTCTGAGGTAACGCATATAAAAAAAAACAGTCGAATTGATGCGTGGAAAACGGATTATTGTAAAGCAAACACTAATAAATAGGCGAAGTAATACACCCGTTGATTCTATGTACACGAAACATCTATGTACGCCCTGCAAACCTGTAGCCTTACCGATGACCTCGTTAAAGCTACAGGAATCCGGTGATTTGCTTTGTATACCACAACTAAAAACTGAAAAAACTTTTTCACAAAAAAATACAATCGACTTCCAAATAAAAACACTACAAAATGAAAACTAACTTCAATATCGGAAGTCGGCAAAAAACTAAGAAACGGAAACAGGAACAGCGACCGAAATTGAAGTAAATTTTCACTTTGTAGTGGTTTTATTTGGAAGTCGGTTGTATTTTTTTGTAAAAATGTTTTTTTATAATCGATTTACTTGTTGTGAACTTTCAGTGACAGCATCTTTTCCGTATCTTCATATCAAATCAATTTATATATTCGCATAATACAGATTGACGTTACAAAAGAAAAGTAGACACACTTTTATTATAATCGAGTTGAGTGCAAATTAATAGAATATTAGACTCACAAATTAAATTATATAACTTCTTTTTTCTCTGCGAGTTTCTAGATTGCCCCTCGAAGTTTACTATGAAAATTTGTATAAAAAATAACATTTTAGTACCTATTCTAATATGAACCCAAAACATAAAATATTTAAAAGCGCGTCCCTAAAAACACCATTTATTCAGTACATAGTTCTTTAAATAATCAGTAACCTAGACACCATTTCATTCAGCTCTACCAACACCTACACAGACACACTTTTAGTATCTCGGTTACATACCCCCGCACTTAGCAGTCTGCAGTCAATATAATCGTCCTCTAGTTTACTTGACACGCTACATTGCGACATCAACACAATGTTAGTCTGTTAAGGTGAGCCTACACGGGCAACTTAAGTTGCTCAATATTGGTGGATGTCGCGACTACATGAAGAAATACACAGCTATACTGACAAGCAAGTGGAAAAATTACTTTTGCGTCTCATCTTTCACCGGTCGTGTCAAATTGCAGTCCCATTGGACTATGACTGTGAAGGAACAGAGAGTACACCACTATGCACTATAGTACCTTCTGCGTAGTTGGCAAATAAAGTGATCGCATTTCAGTCGGGTGGGTAATTTTTATAAAACAATTTGTTTGTTAGAGATACACAAATTTTCTTCATTTTGTGTCGATCGTGATTGACTCAATATAAAATTTTCTTGGACCAGTATTTAATTACAAGTTATTGAGCGTTTGATCAACTGAAACTAGTCAACACCTTTCTTCGGGACTTTTTTGTCTTTATTAAAAAGCGTCGCCCCACTCTAGGAATTTCTTCCTGTATCGTGGGTGCGCTTACAAACATTTAAACTCATAACACCAGAAACCCTGTAGGTCATACAAATATTCGACTCGTGCGGGAATCGAACCCGCACAGCAGCCGATCGCTTAATCATTACGACAACCGTGTCGTCAAATTAGCTTTATTACGGGAGCTTGTATGAAATCCAGGATTGATTGATGGTTTCACTATCTCCGGCAACTATTACCAGACAAACAATTCCTTAAAAATTGCTCGTGTGTTTGTTTCTTTAGTATGTTATACAAAGTAAGATTTTGTAACTTAACAATGTTATGTTACTTAGAAGACAAGCGAGCGCCTGGGAGTGAGCAGTAACGTTTTATTGCTTCTGGAGAAGGTGAAGCAGATTCTATTAGTAGATTTAAACACAAATATCTTGATTTTGGGCGATTTTGTGTTGATACAAAAATTGATCGATTTTGCTTTATTTTTCTAGAATCACACGTTGATTGACGACGAAAAGAGATGAAAACATTTAAAATTAAATGCCTTTAGGAGATTTTCAACTATCAAGATATTATGATTTGAGAAAGATGTTTTATTTAAATGATTAAAAAAAAACATGCGTTTCGAATCAAAGCTTTCACAATCAAATAATCTTATAACTCAGACCAACTTGATACAAGAGGAATAGGTCAAATTGAAGTAATAAAAGCGAACTTAACAACGCACTGCTCGGCGCTGAAGTTTGAAAATCTAATATTGCAATTAATTATATTTGGTCACTTCAATGATTCCTAGAATTAGTGAGAACAGTCTATAAACTGCCATGCAAACAACTATAAATAAACTTAAATCAACTTAACATTTGCACCGATCGAAAACGACAACAACATTCCATCGACACTTGTTTACAACCACACCTTCCAACATACACATAGTACACACTCCGTTATATAACTGAATGCAACATTCACAGTCTTGCGACATCGCTCGTAGTATGGTGTAGAATCTGCTAGCTGGTTCTGTGGAGCTAGTACTGGTGGCAAATAGATTAACCTGTTTGAGACGCCAAGGCAACGTGCAACGTGGATAGTATATTAGTATTTAGTTTATACAGACTCTGTAGGTGTGTGTTTGATCGCATGTTATTTTTTACCGATGACCTCGTTAAAGCTGCAGGAATCCGGTGGTTGCGAGACGCACGGGACCGGTCAATTTGGGACACTTGGAGGAGACCTAAGTTCTGCTGTGAACGTCTTTTGATCGAATTGACTATGACAGAGATGACTATGGGTCTTTACATATTGTGTCTACATTTCTTGTCCTATTCTTCCGTCGCAAGTCTGTTGAGAGAAATATTTTGAAACGAGCAGTAACTACCTGTTCTGGTGATCATCTGTTCAAAAAAACGAAATAAATAGACAGTATTTATTTAAGCTGTGATTGTAATTCTGTCTTAATTCCTCTATACTATAATCTGCTGAGTTCTTTGTCCTACTATGATTAGTTCATACAACATTTTGCAGAACAAGAACATCACATTACCTATAAGAAAAGAAAGACACATTTTTAATTAAGAACCGAAAAATGTTAGAAATTTTTTGATGTTTCAAGACACAGAGTGAATTAACTACTACATAAAAAACTTTTAAATCAAACCGACTCCCAAAACAAAACACTACAAAGCGAAAAATAACTTTCTTTTCCGTAGTGTTTCGTTTTGGAAGTCGATTTGATTTTTCGTTAAAAAAAAAATACTCTTCTTAGTTTAGGAAAGTACCTCCAATTAACATGAAAATCATTTATAGCCATCTCATGACAATTCCAATAAGCCCAAACACGACTAGGGTACATTGATTTATTTCGGAGTTCCAGTGGCTATCTGTGATCTTCTTCATCAGTTCCACTTCACCAAATAATACTTTCAGAGTGCAAAAGATTGCATTGCTGATGAAACTACTAAAATTGCTATATGTATACCTTTAATATTTGAGGAGTTTCCCATCATCAAATTCTGACCTGATGATTATGTAAAGTATGCTCTTTCAAATAAAAGAAGAATTGTTCATATCGGTCCAGGCGTATTTGAGTAATCGGGGAACTTAAATAAAAAAAAGATTCCGACGAATTGAGAACCTCCTCCTTTTTTTGAAGTAGTTAAAAAACGACAAAAAAATGCATTCAGCCAAAACAAGCAAGCTCACGATTAAAAGTAGGTTCACTACAAAGTAAGCACCAGTAGTATGATGTCGTAACGACATGTGCTCCCCACCCGGGAGCGAACCTTGACCCGCGCAGTGAAAGTGGCCCTTATTGAGTACGCGCTAAGGTGGCGTATAAGGACCGAAATTGAAAGTGGTCGGTATCGGATGTTGTGAGAGGAGTGGCGATACGTAGAAAATATTAAAGAATTTATTGATAGATTTCCTCAATGGGTTAGTGGCCATAAGCAAGATTTCTGGGTCGAACAATTCTATATTTACTAGAATGATAGCAGTCTAGTGTTTGGCAGTTTACCCGGGAAATTGATTTAGGCACGTTTCTTACACGTTCTCGCTTCTGCCAGCGGCTTCGTCGGCGTGAATGTCGAAAATTATCCCGAGGGAACATATGCCCGAAATAAAAATTATCCTATGTACTATTGCAGACTATAATCTAACTCTGTAACAAATTTCATGCATATCCGTTCAGTAGTTTTTTCTTGAAAGAGTCGCAAACATACAATCACACTCACATACTTTCGCCTTTGTAATATTAGTGTGATTAAAGCTAGCAACATTTTAATAAAAATTGTAACCCGATGACGCTTATGTTACCCGGGCCATAATAACGAAATGATTGACACCTTATTCATCAAAATCGGATGAATAGTTTAGGTGCTACGGAGAAACATACGTAAATACAAACATACATATATACACTGCTAAAATCATAACCCTTTCTTTTGGCTTCGCCGTAGACGGGTAAAATATGGGTTTTATACCTAAATATTTAATTTCAGGTGAGATAGTGATCAAGCGTGAACCATCCGTTAATAATAAAAGTTAGTCTTTAAAAAAGTTGCCATGCTTGACTTTAGAATGGAAGAGTAAACAGTTGATACAAGATAAAGAGATTAGTTATTAGATAAGACAAAGTAAGATTTTAGACGTCTACATTAAGATAGGTTGTGATGACTTTGACTCACCATAAGAATTTCAGAGTTTGGGTGTTACACGACCTAATCTCCCAGTACCGTATTACCCAGTAGCTTGCTAGTGGATGCTGAGATAGGCAATCCAATATACTGGAAACCGATCCCAACATAATTGATGAAAGGCAACAGGCAGGTGAACATGTCCTGGATATCTGCTAGACTCTAATAATAATAACAGTCGTGTCAGCCAATGGCCTAATAGCCATGAGCCTCGCTCAACACCTTAGGAGGCTCTCGTTAGGCGGCTGGATCAAAGGCTTGATTCAGAAAGCAGTACTTCTGGACACGGCTCGTATTGTTCGGAGGTTAATCTCTCTGGAGCCATGACCGCCGGTAGCTTGGACCCTGTTCCCGATACCGGTGGGCCTCTATTTTTTTAATTTTAAATGTTTTTTTTTTAATTTATTTAATAAATATATTTTAAAATGTATATAATAAGAGAAATAATGAATAAAGGACAAAATAATAGTCCGCCAGACTGAATTTCGGGCACGGCGGCCAATCTCAGGGGAGACTAGCCATTGGCGTGGACTATATTGTAGTACTCAATGTTGTGGACAAACACAGGTGCACTCTTTGTTGCCTCACTCTGGAAGTCCAATGGAACGGCAATAGGACACGACCCTATTACTGTTACTCACGTGCCCATTTGTCTGTCCGTCTGCCTGTCCGCTTGTCTGTCCATC
Source organism: Orthosia gracilis (assembly GCA_947562075.1). Taxonomy (NCBI): domain Eukaryota; kingdom Metazoa; phylum Arthropoda; class Insecta; order Lepidoptera; family Noctuidae; genus Orthosia; species Orthosia gracilis. The sequence goes on from OX387266.1 coordinate 889,382, forward strand.
TGTCTGTCCGCCTGTCCGTCGTCTGTGACAATTTTTTTTTCCGAAGTTGAAATTTGGTGATAATGTTTATAATAGGACATTTTTGTTACGGAGTCCTTAGAAACTTAGAAAAGTTACATTTGTACTTCCTCTGATTAAAACTCACGATCTCAAGCACGAGAGGCGAGATCGCCACCACGACACTACATCTATTAAAACTCCAAAACATTTATTTCTTACCAAGAATCTCTCTCCGCTTCCACTCATCACCGTACCCTCTCCCCTCACATTAACAGCAATGATTCAATTACGTAGCCTGTCTCCGCCCTAATTGACTAATTGTGCCCGTTAGTCGCCCAGGAGCTTATTATGAGCGATCATTGTCCCGCTAAAGTGACTGTGTCGTGAGCTGTAACACCACTTAACAGTGACTGTGTCGGACTAGACGGTTATGGGACAGCGGAGATTAGGCAGCTTAGGAAGGACGGATATGAACTAGGTCCATAGCTTGAGAAAATATACTTAGTACGTACTTTAACTTGTATTATATGCTGTCTCTAGCATGCATTTAGAGCTCGACAGTTCTGCGATAGTAACAATAGAAAGAACTTAAACAATTCACGTGCAACGTTTGTCAATGTCGCTCATAGCCGTGTGGTCTTGGATAACGTCTTGGGGGCGCGCTTATTTACTCCATTACCCAATGAGAGTAAATGGGAACCTATAACACCATTTCTATAGCCTGTGCCATCTGGCTGTATTTCCGTGCTTCTTTTTCTTCGATTGACGTGGTCACGCTGCATTTTGTCCAATCGCTGGTGTTCTTGTCACGCGCCTCACTGTATGTCCGTAGGAGACAATAATTGTATAATTATTTCAGTATTCGATCATAACATGACAGTGCCTCTAGATTTTTAGATATATTTCGGCTGTGTAGAGTGTCTTGGAACTGCTTTGGGATCATTTCGATCTAAATACATAATGGATCATACCCCCGAAAAGGTTTTTTCCACCTCTTTGCTCCTGTGGTCTAACCCGAAGGAACCATGCATTTTTCTGGAAATAATAGACGTATTTTAAAGCAACTGCAAGAACATTAAAAAAGAACAGAAGAAAGATGATTTTGTAGACAAAAATATTATTTAGTACACCTATCTACTGCATCACTTATCATTGCAATTTACTCTCCTCACCTTGAATACCGAATCAAGAATAAAGATAATTATAATTTCGTGCTAAAACTGACATTGACATGCCACAGATATTCCAGCCACATTAAGAGACTAACACACTCATAAACAAGTACCTACGTGACATACTTGAGAAGGCAGATTAGTTAAATAATTAAAACATAGCATTTCGATTTCCTAAGCTGCACGTAGGAACATAAATGTGCATATGTTATTATAATTATTATTACATGATATTGACATTATTATTTTACAATAGATCCGGCTTCAGATGATTGTATTATGTAAGTAAAAAATATATTTTAAAAAAATCTAAAAAACACGCTTTAACAGAAAACCAAACTAAAAAGTAGAAAATAATTTTCAATATATTTAAATTAAGAACAGTGTGATTAACAAAAAAACAAAAACTATTGTAAAAAAGCGTCGGGTGCTTTTTAAAATATTTTCAAATTGACTCTACTTTTACCAATATCTGTCAATAAAGTATTATAACAATTGATATAAAACACCCCACGTTTTGTTTTAGTTCAATCTCTAATCCTAAAGATCCCGGTAAGGATAGTAGGACAGACTATTTAAATTATTGCATTGTCATCGGTCCTTCATAAAGTTTCAAATTAATCCGACGTTTTGAAGGGGGTGAAAATCACGTTCAAAGATTCCGTTACATTGATATATAGATACATAATAATATGTACATATAAATGCACCAAGCTAATAAAAGCGTGTTAAAAAGTGCATTGTCTTCTTTATTTTCCTGATAAGTTAGGTTGGCACGTAGGTATATATTATGAATAATGAAATCTGAGTTGAAATAAATGTATAACTAGATATTAGAAAATTAAAAGATCATCATCTTCCTGCCCTTGTCCTATATTAGTTGGAGTCGGCACAACGGCAAAACATTTTTTTTCTATTCTCTCCTGTCATACAAAATACACGCTTTTATTCAATTCCTTTTGTTTCTACAGAACAAGCTAAGAGTTAGTTCATTTCTATCTAGCAATGCAAATATCCCTTCAAAATAATTAAGATAAACAAGAAAGAGTATTGTAAAAAGACAGCAGCATACATTTAGAAAACTGACGAAGAAACTTAGCATCATCATCATGTGCCTGGCATTATCTTCTTGGGTTCGGCTTACAGTTCAACCAGACGCAGCAAGATACCGAATTCGTAAATGTAGGTTTCAATAAAATAGGACGTTTTAATAAGATGGTCAGTTCGCCATATTTTACTAGAGAGCACACAAATAATAATAAAGTTAGTGGTGTCGAAACAACAGACACACATTTAAAATGAAATAACTAAATTGGCTGTATAATAACACACAATTCCTTACGTACTAACACAATTAACAATGTCATAATAATAATAATCTAAATGTATAAAGAAACCTACCCTACTGGTAACATTTAGCTTGAATAAGAATCAGACAACTTCAAAACAAAGAATTCGCCAAACCAATCAATAGATGATTCGTCGATCAACTTAAAGTACAAAAAACCTGCCGACACAGATGACTTGAGATGACGTCACTAGTTGCCTATACACACACACAGACAACTACATATCGTAGTAGATAGATATAACATAAGTCACGTCTAATATAGGTAAGTAAGCAAAGCTTGAAGTTAGAAATCTGGGCGTGCATTGAGTTGATGCTGATAAGTTTGTGCCTAGTTCCGAACGCTTAGCATATTACTTGTATTAAGTTATGAACTTATGAGCTATGTGCTTAAATTTTTTGATGCATAAAGGAACTCCATCCATCGGTATATTTCCTCAGAGTTCTATTGAATATTCTTTCTGTATCTTTGGTAATTTCATTCAATGATTTGTGGTCGCAAGAACTACCGCGAGACCTGATTTTGATTCGCGGAATGGAAAAAGGTTATTGGGTTTTCCATCTGGAATTTCTCAATACCTTCGGGGTCTGAATTTTTTCCCGGTTGCAATAGGCTTGCCCCTATTACTAGTGAAATGTGGGCGTACAATATATATACCCCTGCCCATCCCTCAGTGGAATACAAGCGTGATATTAAGTTAAGTAAACAAACCTTGAAGTTAGGAGTTGACGCGACGAGCATCGACTTGATCCTGATAAGTTTACACCTAGTTTCGTAGCTTAGTTTGTTATTACTTATAGTTAAGTACGATGTTACGAGCAGTTTGCTGGAACTTCATGATCTCCTTCTAGAAGATAACAGCTTTCTCAGAATAGTACTTAGGATACTAATATGTATTATCTACCTAATATTCTCCATACTTCAAGAACTCAGCACCAAACTTAGCATCAAACACCTTCTATCCGTATTAGAATAGGTTCGTATACAGAAATTCTTTGGCCATGTCTCGAGATGGAATAACGACTCCATTGAGCGCCTTTTCGCGCAGGGCAGAGTGGATTGGTCAAAGTTCACCGTGACCACGAACAGAGCGAAACGAAGACAAAATATCTTTATCACAAAAAATAAACCGACTTCAAAAGCAAAACACTAAAAAGTGCAAAATAACTTTCGTTTCGGAAGTCGCTGTTTTTGGTACCTCTTGTTTTTATCATTTTCCGACACATTTTCCGTTACCTTACTCAGTGGTAACGGTTCCGACTAGTATTACAATACGGATTCTAAGTTTGATTCTATCAATTTATTATGTTAAGACACTGTATGTTATGTTATGTAGATACTTATGCTGATGCAATTCATATTTGTAAATAATCTGCCTCAATCAAGTACAAAACAATTAATAATATCACGTACAGCCTTGATTTATACAAGCGGAGACATAATTTCATGTAACTGTAGGATATACTAGTAATCGCTTCAATCACAGGAGAAACAAATAAGTTTCATGCGATTTCTTCTCTAAATGACACGAATATCTCTGACTAACGAACTGCTGACAATGCGAAAGTGACTGTATATCATCGTTATTACAAAATATCTACGTCCAATGCTGGACTTAGACATCCCAAAAACTTCGCCACAAATACAACGTTAGAAAACCTCCTATATAGTGATCTGATAACATTGTGAGAAGTGGGATTCCGCAGTATGCGAGGACCCTGTAAAATTATTTAATTGAAATGGTATTTGGAAGACAATTTAAGGTCTTTTTACGAACAGGTGAAATTCAAATCATTATATTTCAGTGACGTATTTGTGTCTTTCTAGACCTTACTAACTAACGAGTGGTATTATAAATATTTCAATAGAATTTTCAATAGAATCAATATTTGCAGGTACATTCATCAGCATCATCGTCTTAGCCTAACGACTAGCTTTAACCAGGTCATTGGCCTACTTCCGATACGCGGTCTCCACTCCAGAACTTTTCAGCCCCATCTACCATCCGTTCTGCAATCACTGTGCCTTGCCTACTGCCAAGATTGAAATTTCTTATGGCTTTGTTGCTAACTTAGTCCTTTTGCAGATATCTTAACTTTTGATACGATCACGCAAGGAAACTACGAACATAGCCTCCTCCATTGCCATTTGGGTGACTTTAAGCCTTCTGATGAGGTTTATTGCGACCGACCACTTTTTAGTACCATATCTCATCACTGGCAATACACATTGATCATGATCATAGACTTTCGACGTCTCAATACGAATGTCTAGATACATTCGCTTGTAATTATAATGTTAAGCAATACTCCCGGTGCGGCATGGGCTAGTTTTAGTGCCCTGCATTCATACAGTTAGTCAATAGAGTCTGAGCAAGCGATTTAACCACTTTTAATAGTTGTTTTAAGGCAACTATGGAAGTGTTGAAGCAATAGGCGCAGTCTTGCTACTTGGCATTGGGATATAAAGACGGAAGAAGCAATAAAAATAAAAACTTTTTCACAAAAAAATAAACAGAATTCTAAAGCAAAACACTAAAAAGTGCAAAATAACTTTCTTTTCGGAAGCCGATGTCTTTTGTACCTGTTTTGTATTGTTTTTAACCGACTTACCAAAAAGGAGGAGGTTCTATGTTCGACTTCGTGTATGTTTTTTTTTTATGTATGTTCTCCGTCAATTGTGGACCGATTTTGAAACTTCTTTTTTTGTTTGAACGAGTATGTTTTGAATTTGGTCCCATTTTAATTTGGTGAAGATCTGATGAAGAACTTCGAAGATATACAACAGACCTTTTCAATAAATAACGGGAAATCTCTCGGGATTGCTGCAATGCTGCAATGGCATGTCTGTTTATTGTTTATACCATTTCATAACATAACATCACCCCAGTATGCTTTTGAGAGGTACGCTGATCTCTCATTTCACCCTTTATGTTCAAGTTTCATGATATTCGGCTAATCTATTCTGGCGTTAAGGTAACTTACTAAACAACTTGCCTATTAGGTTGGTACAACTAAAAAGTAAAAAACTTTTTTACAAAAAAATACCACCGATTTCCACATAAGAAAACTACAAAGTGAAAAATAACTTTATTTTTGGAAGTCAGTGTCCGTAACGCAAAAACGGTACCTACGAAAGACACCGACTTCCAAAAAGAAAGTTATTTTTCACATTGTAGTTTTCTTATGTGGAAGTCGGAGGTATTTTTTTGTAATAAGTTTTTTTTCGACACCGACTTCCGAAACGATAATTATTTTGCCATTTATAGTGTTTTGTTTTTGAAGACAGTTCATATTTTTGTGAAACGGTTTTATTTCTCTCTTTTTAGTTTTTTTTTTACACTATCAGTAAAAAGTGAGCAAGTTCTATAGTAAGGTACCCAAAGGATTGACAAAATACCCATAATAGCTATATTTACACATTCGTGATATTTGTCGCTAAAAGTTCGGTTGTATGTTCTATATCTTGAAAACTGCTAAACCGATTTGGATGAAACTTGAATTATTCCCTAAGTTAAAAGATACATAATCTAATAAAAAAGATTGATCACGATCCGATATGTAGTATCGGCGAAATGCATGGACAAATATATTTACAAACATACAGTTATAAAATTTAGTACACATATTAAGAAGCCCAACTAGAGTAACATATGTGAATATTGGGCAATTCCAACCATATAACATACATACGTGTCGTATTGATTACCTCCTCTTTTTTGAAGTCAGTAAAAAGGCATTTGGAATCACCGGTTTTTGAACATCAAGACAGTCCCCAAAAACGCTCGCCCGTCACCAAATAAAATGTCCAGCAATGATCTCTATGCTTGCCACAAAATTGAAAGAATTTCGACAAGGTTTCTTCACGAAGTTTCTTTTCACATTACGTCAAAGGCGATAAAAATACTTTAAGAAGATTTAAAAGTTTGTCTTGGACATTGTTTACATCGGCGAAGAAATGAAGAAAGGTGAAAACATCATTAGAAAACATGGAGAAGTTGATATCGCCAGTCTACCTTGAGCAAGCGTATTAATGCTCGTGCCTTCTCTGTATGAGAAGAGGCCTTTCCCATACAGTGGAACAGTTACAGGCTGATATTATTATTATCAGTTTTAAATCAGAATTTGTAACTCTTAGACCACCATAACATGGTGATTGTCGCGTTGTCAAGTTCCATTCAAGAGTAATAATTTGTCAGCCTCTAATCATGTTCTCCATTATCCTTATAATTTCCTCAAGATACATTATTCTCAAGGTACCTAGAAATATTTACAAGAATGTGTAGATGTTCAATTAAAACTAACTACGAAACATTTATGTTCTCGTCAAAAGCCTACGTGTATAATTTTATTTGATACTACCAAAATTTTATTTGATACTACCATAATTACATAACTATATCTGAATATTTGCTTATACATGCTTTTTATGTTCCTATCTACTGCTTGCTGTATAAGCAAAGTTAGGTTCTTATGGCATAACAACACGCGCGGATGTAGAATCCGTCTGCAGGCTTATTACTCGTATAGTACATGGAACTTAAACATGAGTGACGAAATTTAGGTGTACTGGATCTGCTAGTTAAGTGGCCAAGAAGAGACTGTGCCCTCTGAGTTTGTTAGGATATTTCTTCTCAAAGTAATCGGATACGACATAACGGTCTCATCTAGTTTAATTTGTTTGTCGTGTTGGTAAACCGATTTACAAAAATTAATATCATTTGCCCCTTTGGTGAATTCGAACTAGATTATATGAGATTTTCTTGGAGGTTACTGGTAAAGCAACTTATCAAGGGTTTGGACTGAGTATTTCATTCAATTAATGTACCGTCGAGGCGGTTGCCTCCCCGTCGCCTTCTTCTTCGAGCTGGATCGGCCCTCTCACGATCCCACTCGGCGGCTCCATTCTGAGCCATCACAATCTCACAGAAGGAGGCCATTTCCTTCCAATTTTCTGTATCTGCCAGCATGGCCCTCACAGCTGCTGGCAGAGACAAGTCTCGCCCGATCCTGGCGACCAAGATATGCCACTCAGAAGCCCACGCCGAGCACTCCTCGAACGTGTGCTGCGCTGAATCAAGCTCGCTTCCTCAAGGGTGGCAATTTGCCGTGGTCTCTCGCCCAATCCTATTCAGGTACTCACCGAAGCTATCACGAGCTCCTAAGAAAGGCAGTGCTTCTCTGGCTATCTGTTTTTCCAAAGACAGCTGAACAGCTTTAGGAAATGAAAAAAAAGTACTAACAAGAGCATAACGATTATGCCGATCTACCATGTGTACATACAGTTGAATTAAAACACGAATACAAAACACACGCACACGACTGTTGACGTCAGCCTAGATCACGGCTCACCTACCTATCTAGGTGCAAAGGTACGTCAACATGTAGCACTTTTTGTCCTTGCACGTACTATGTTTTACAATATAGTTATCCTTATTAATCTGCATAGCCTTATCCCAACTATTTTGGGGTCGGCTTCCAGTCTAACCGGAAAGTTCCCGACCGAAAAACCTAAAGTCCCCGACATTTGTTTTTATTTCATAATTTTTAAAACTAAATTGTAATTATGACACGATATCTTGCGAAAATAACCCGATTCAAACAGTAAAACGCCCATAACTTATGAACGGTTGAATCGATTTTCATCGAACATAGTTATGAAGACGCTAGTTACTCGTAATGTCATCTTGCAAAGAAAAAACCTAAATCAAAATCGGTTTATCCGTTTAGGAACTATGTTGCCACAGACAGATACACAAAAACACAGGTACAATAACACCCTTCTTTTTCCGTCGGGAGTTAAAAATGGTCACCCATCCATTGACCAACCTGTTGCGGCTGTTATTATGTAGCCGCTCCAGGAGCTTCTCCATTCAGTTATCTTTCTATTTTGATTGTTGTTTGTGAGATTGTATCGCGAAAACATGAGGCGTTATCTACCTACCTAGGTACATTGGTATGTTGCACGTTATGTCCTTGCACGGCTTGCGTCTTCTATGTTTTACAATACAGTTATCCTTATATGAAACTTTATTGTTTGTGACTTGTGAGATCAGATCGTGAAATTTTAGGAGATGTTTTCTTCCTCCCTCTATTTTAATATAGCCTTGTTGGTGGATTCATGAATCAAATTTTTAAGCTTTAGAACAGTTTCAAGAAAGGTTAGATATCTCTCGTGTGTCATCATCATCTTCGTGATTATCATTTCAGTTGAAAGATCTCCACTGCTGAACATAGCCCTCCCCCAAGTGTCGCCATATTGGCCGGTCTTGTGCGTATGGCATCTAGCAGATTCCCGCAAACTTAATCAGGTCCAGGGGGCCTTCCCAAGCAGCGCCTTTCGGTACGCGGTCGCCACTCCAAACCATTTTGACTCTCTGTTCAGCCTCTGCCAACATATCAATATTGGGGGTGGCCTTTATTCTGAAGTGGACGTCTTTTGGCTGAAATGAAAAGTATTTTGTATGCAGCGTTTGCTGATCTTCAAATTGCTATTCTGCTGAAAACTGGTGACAGTCACTCCGAGTGAAACTACCTGTCTCTAATGTCATCGTTAGAATAAATCAATAAAACTAATTAAGATAGTCTAACGACACGACTAATTAGTGCAATATATCCAAACACATCATCATTTGTGAAAAACTGACTAGGTTTTAAACGCCCGCCATTTTCGTGCTGGCAGGAAACAAGAACTATATAAAAATTCCTTGGTATTAGTTTGCTTTTATGCGGGTGGACGGATATATTTTTATTTTTCTTTCTGTCACATTACGATCTCGATATTTTTTTTGGTAATTTAAATGACTACTATAAATTGCAGTACATTCAAAAGTTCTAAAGGTGAACAAAAACTTTGTGTAAATGGATATTAGTCTCCAATCGAATCTTTTTTTTTATTTGTTATAGGCTCGCGCTTGACCACTATCTCACCTGATGGTAAGCGATGATGTGGTCGACGGTGGAGCACGCTTGCCTAGAAGTAACCTATTCACTCTTGACTTAAAGACCCCTTGATTGTAGCAATCGGGAAACACAGACTCCAGCATGGAATTCCACTCCTTAGCTGTACGCATAATAAAAGTATTCTCAAAACGTTTAGTGCAAAACCGAATCGGGACATCCCGACCTCACGTAGTCTTTTGGCTGCTACTCCTAGAGTGTATATAAAAACCGGGGGCGCGAAGGGAGAGCAATCCCAGCCCGCTGTAGCAAAGCATAGGCTCCCGTGCAAGCCGTAGCGGCTGAGGCTGGGCGCCGGAGGCGACCAGCAAGCCGAAGCTACGGAAATGCTATATATATAGCGGTACCATAGCTGCACATCTACCTGATCCTTCGTGAATGATGTTATGAACAAATTAAATTAACACAGAAAGTGGACAAACTCTTGAATGAAAATTTCATGATTCCATGTAATTAAGCTAATATCAGACCTCGAGATTGTTTAAAACTTTGACTCTGTAAGACATTGCAGCCTTATATCGGGCATGTAATCGGGCCATCCAAAGGAAGTCTTCAAATAAGAACTTTGCCTTGGGTTTGTTAACACAATTCTCACAAATCAAAATATCTGCATTCACAAGGAACCGAATTGAATCTACAATCTTCATGCTAAAAACCTCTGCGCTATTCATTTTGTACACCTTGCCGTATTTCCGTTGTTACGTATTTAAAATTATTATACAATTACTTCTTCCTGAAAAATTAGTATTCCATACCCATACTCAATTAACATTGACCTTTTTAAGGTCCACAACATTCGTTGTTGAACGGTGAGCCTTGACAGCGTAATGTTCGGTCATTACAGAGAATGTCCAACGAATTAGGACAATGTCCGGAGATAATAGAAAATTGCCTAATAATCACTTTTTTGCGATGTTTTCACACTATTGAGGTAAAGACAATCGGCTGGTATAAAAACTGGTGGTTGGGTTTTTGTAAAAATAGATATATGAGGTGCTTGTGCATATGTAATTTATGTTTTATTATGCTGACTATCACACGGTTAAAGTATTCATGCTGATTAGGTACTAGGTTACCTAATCAGCATGCTGCTAGCCTGGTGACAGACAGACAGATAGACGGACCGCGGAGTCTTAGTAATAGGTCCCGTTTTTACCCTTTGGGTACGGAACCCTAAAAATACACAGTGCCTGTCAGATACATCATAGGGGCAAAGCCACGGGTAAAATCTAGTGTCCAATATAATTATATATATTTGGTCACCAATATTTTTAACCGACTGCCCAAAAAGGAGGAGGTTCGCAATTATGTATGTTTTCGCAATTTGCAATCGGGAGTGGGTATTCGTTTCCAATAAAAACAAAGATATTTTAATTGCTTGATTGGCTGTACCTCTGTTGAGATGAATCATAGTGAACGGTATCGCGGCCCTGATAAGGTTATGTGAGCTGTGAGTGATACAACAGCTTTTTGTGCTAGATTTTCGATTTGCAAAAGAATTTGGTAGTACAATATAGCAATAGCGATATAGTAGGAACTTGTGAATACATAATTATCTTCATTCCGACTAACCGACCGACTCCTTGCCATAACAAAAGTGCTTTAGTTGAAATAACATACAAACATAAACTTGGCACAGGCAGAAAAACAGACGCGCCATCTTCAACAATCCTATCCTCCTTTTGCTTCCTTTTTGTTTATGAAAGTAGTCCACACACGCTGGTTATACAGTTGAAATAAATTCTTTGAATATTTGAGTTGCTGAAAGATAAGATAAATTTTCAACAAACACTTTATCATTGGCAGCTTTGTACCGTCCACTGCTGAGTATAGGTCTCCTCCCTTTGTGCTATGCATCCTTGGTCTGTGTGAGTCTCAAAGAAGGACTAGACCAAACACACAATGATTGTCGAACATCCCAAACTACATGAACAACACAGCCAACACATTTTTGACTTTTAACAACTTGCAATGAAAGTGTGCAAGTTGCTTGCATGCCATGTGTGTCGCCTTAATTTGTCTACAGTGCATCATAGTCATAATAACATCTACTTACATAACTTATGGTTATGACTTTATGAGTTTGCATTGCACTAGTCACCTAAAGACAAAGTTGCATGCAGAGGGGCACCCGTTTTTGGATAGAATTCATCAGTCACATTGGTGACTATAACTGCCTAACATATCAGCTAAGACCAAGTTGGTTGGGTTGTCAGACCCAATTCAATCTTTTGATATGTACTTTTCCTCGCGGCTTCACTCCCGTAGCTCACATTGCAAAAACTGAATTTTTTTCCGGCATAAATAGGCATTTTCGTAATCAGATCAGATCAAAATTTTACAATTTTATTACTGTCGATAGGCTCGCGCTTTACCACTATCTCACCTGATGGGCGATGGCACTGAAGCGATGATATCGTCAACGGTCATCTTGATCACCTTCCCTTCCTCCCAATCTTACTTACTTCTCTCTACTCTTCTTTCTCGTGGTGAGCTCTTTATAAATAATAAGCATAAATTAATTTTGATAAGACTACATTCAATTGGATTGAATTCCTAAACCTCACACTAGGATTCCCTGTGTCGTGAGGTCTAGGCTCCTTTTTTTTGTGAAAGTTACAATTTTAATATTAAATAGATAAAAAAGAGAGTTTGCATGGTGCTGTGATTTGTATCAGGTGTGTTGATGTAATAAGAGAGTGTCTGTATGTTAGATGTATTTTGGTGAATGCACGTGTATATTTGTGAATTGTCAATGTGTGTACTGTGAGGTTTTACTAACTTAGAAAAATTCTGTCTTATCGTAGTCCAATGTAGGAAGCCAGTTTGTTACTAAAGAATAAGTAGATAGTAGTTTCGATTAAGACAAACCTTTTTTATAATAAAAATCAGGCTCTCGATTATAGGAAAGCTCATGTTAACATAAGAAATGAGAGGCAGAATAGCGATAGGTAGTAAGTGTTCGGTGATAGTACATTTCAAGGCCAAAATCTTTGCTTACCGAAGAAGCTGATCGCTTGCTGATTACTTGGGACTTAAAGATACTGGATACCGTAGTATCCACCTGTTCCTCTGCCTAGCCTTTTGGGGTAACGACTAATGTTATCATTATTAAGTATGTACCAAAACTTGACTACTACCATTTAATCCTTCAAGGCAAACCGTGTATTTACAAAACTAGGTGCAATACATAATAATATATCACGGTTGCACCAACACGCCTCAGCGTCGATGCAGTTAAGCTACTTTTGCCAAGGTCGGAATTCGGATGGGTGACCCATTGAGAAACCTGTGTAATGGCGCATTCTGACTCAGGTATACGTTATATTACTATTAATCGATTTTGCAAGCCTTTGCCGATCAAGTATTTAGATTGTAAACAAGTTTTACTGGCAAACTATTTTGAATGTTATTCTTACACACATAAAGTTCGATTTAGAATGTAAGAAAATGAAGGTGTATTTTCCTCGTGTATCCGTTTGCTCAGATATTGCAATTTTGAATCTTGTGTACTTTGTTATATGGTTTGAAATTGCTTGGTTTAAGAATTGTTATGCACATAATGATGTCAATACTTTTATGAGTTTTATAGTCTCAATAATTTTTCTTCACGAGATAAAGTTCAAAATCGCTTAATTTGGGTTCCCTTGGCATAATCCAAAGACCTTATACGTATGCATAATCTTCTTTAAACAAATATTTTTAAGGCATAAAAATTATATCATATAATTATTGTTTGACCGAATGTTTATATGTCCGAATTTATAATGGCTTACTTTTAAGATGGCAGAATTTTATTTGGCATACCTAATCTCAATTGGCGTAAGTATTATGAAGATAGCAGAAATTTATTTGGAATAATTTTATGGGTCAACATTATGTGATCTTCTAAAATCCAATTGATTTATTGTAAATTAGCAGTTTTAAAAATAAATAATGTATTTTTTTTGTGTTTAATCTTTATATTAATTATTGCGTCTATAGTTGATTTGGTAAAAATAATATTTGATCCTCTTTTTTATTTATTACGTGTTGTTGGGCAATTTGAATTTGTCAATAGAGCAGTCCAAGAGCAAGCGAAGCGAACTCGGTAGCTTAGGGCACCCCGACACGGATAGGTTAAGTTTGAAGAACTCCAGAAATAGGACCCCCGCGCAGCGAAGCTCCGTCGACTTTGTTGCTTCAATTAAAACCAAAGTCAACATTAAAATAATTTAAAAAATTACTTCTTTTTATTACCCGGCCCAATATGTGATGGTCATTTTTCAGAAAGCCCGTTCAATTTAATTATTTCAATAGTTTTTATCATATTGCCTACTCATATTGAAGAAAGCACAACAATCGATCAATCAAAATATAGACAAAAAGTAATTTAGATAAATCGAATTATATAAAAAAGTATCAAAATATTAAATATTAATTGCTTATTTCGCTTGCGTCGGAGCCGTGACAGAAACCATGCCTTCTGCATGCTGCACGCTCGGTTGCATGCATGGTGTATGCTTGTTTGCATGCTTCATACAGCGAAAAAAAACTTTTTGTTTTTTTATTGGTATATGGTTTTGACAGGTTTAGTGGATCCAAATTTATTATTATGGTAAAAAATACAAAATTATTCTAAATATGAATTTTTTGTAATGTGATAGATGAGTATTTCAATTAACATGGATATGAAATGTATGCCAAAAGAAGCTTCTAACTGTGAACTTTCTGCGTTTTGATCGATATGAAATTTATGCCTGAAGATGATTCTGACTTACAAAAATATTAGTTTTGAATGTATGATAAATGAGTGTACGCCAAACGAATTTCTGCGAAATGAAGTTTATGCTATCCGTTGTTATGCAAAATAATATTGTAACAAAAAATCTGCTATAAAAGGTAGACCCGCTTAATTCCTGTGAGGTTCACCAATATTATATAATTTAAACTTTACAGTTAATTCGGAACTTAATGTTTTTTCTAATAAGGTTCAGATTATTTTGAATGGGTGTTAAGAATGTTGAAGTTTTATTTGACCGTGCCTGGAAGTGTTAATAAACTAAGTCCTGGGATTTGCGAAATGATAAGAGCATAGTAACGTGGTTTCCGTCAGAAATAAACATGGTTTAAAGAATTTTCTGTAAGTAATAATTTTTTCTCAAGAGGCTCTTTTATGCTTTGGTTTCTTGATCGGCACGCACAACGCTGCGGTGAATAACAACTAGAATTGTGTTTTGTTCCGTCGCAGAATGTATCAGTGGTGAGAAGAAACGTGTGCCCAGCACCGCATACCGCAGCGATGTGTGTTCCGATCAAGAAACCAAAGCTTAAACTATTATTATTAAAGGTTCTGCACAGACTAAGTGAAGAGGCAACTGTCTTTAGATTTAGACAGACTTAGGTCTATTATAACCACTGGCTAGCACAAACAAATACGGAAGGCTGCATACTACTCATACAAAACAACGGCTGCAGCATTCCTTAAATAAATTTAAAAAAAAGCGATGTTTAATAAGAAACCATTCATTTGGAATTATAATGATTCACCCTAGCGTTTAAATTAACCTTGTTTAACTCGGTATTGGAAAAAAATCTTCTGACAAGAGGCTTTACACAAGCGTCATTCTATCAACGAAAGCGTCGCAATTTATGTATAAAAATGCCAAGAGAAAGAGCTATCGAAATGTCACGCTCAATCCCTTACATTCTTGCATTTCGGCTGTCGCCATCTCTGATAGAATGACCCTTTGTCTTGAGCCTAATTTCAAGTAAAACTGACCTTGCTATAACATTAAAACTGGTATATTTGTTACTGTAAAAGCCCAAATTACGGTAAAACTTAGGAATTCCCGGTAAATCTTAGGATTTACCAGTAAGTCCTAAGATTAGTCAATTTTCTGGCTTACACCAGCAAACACACGGTTAAACTTAGGATAACATTCGTTTCATGATTAAAAATAAAACCTACATGATTTTAAAAAACTTCCCGTTAAAAAAAACCGGTCAAGTGCGAGTCGGACTCGCGCACCGAGGATTCCGTACAAACTTATTATTCGCTTACCATCAGGTGAGATAGTGGTCAAGCGCGAGCCTATTGGTAATAAAAAAAAAACTACGTTTTGGGGACACTTTTATTATGCGTACAGCTAAGGAGTGGATTTCCCTGCCGAAGTCTGTGTTTCCCGATAGCTACAATCTAGGGGTCTTTAAGTCAAGAGTTAATAGGTTACTTCTAGGCAAGCGTGCTCCACCGTCGACCACATCATCGCTTACCATCAGGTGAGATAGTGATCAAGCGCGAGCCTAGTGATAGTAAAAAAAAAATCACCAACATAATTATTTAACTAGTTCAACTGGAACTACCATATAGGTTTTCAACCCAAAACCTATAGGGTTTCTGTTGACCTAAAACTGCCAATTTTGGTTAAAAGCAAGGTCTTACAGCACAAGTAAAGGGAAAATTCCAAAAAATAAAAAATATTCATAATTAAAGTAAATTTTGGTACTTACAAGTTTCCGTGAAAATCTAAATTTGCCCATATCTTTTTATCGTGTTGATTCAGAACCTTGATTGTAATAGACCTTAAAGAACTATAGACCTCAGTATCTGGTATACATTTCAACTCGCTTGTCCACCCGTTCCTGTGGTGAAATACGGACAGACGGACAAGACAGTGATCTTATAAATGTTTCTTTTTTTACCTTTTGAGGTTCGGAACCCTAAAAAACAGAGATACAATCATGTTGGTATTTAACTGTTAATGAATGAGTAAGAGAAGCAAATCAATCAATCGTTAATTGCTCTCAACATTTCGTATCATAGTGTGTCACAAACATAAAAAAAATAAACATATACATATCAAGATTGCTAGTAAAAGCCCGTAATTAATGATTATCTTAGATCATTTCGGACCATTTTACCAGAAAGACTTGGTATATCCTAGGTTTTACAGTTGATCGGGTTTTTACAGATAACTCAATGATGATGATGCGCAAAACCTTTTAAAGTTATGTATTTCTTTAAAAGATAATAAAGATGTTTTCTGACAATGATTGCCTAATCCTTTAATTAAATGCCAGAGGAGATGCCGAGAGACGCGATATAAAACTGTGCCAACGTTCTCTGTTTCATAACACAGAGTGTTGCTATTTAATCAAACATTGGCATTTGAATCTACAATTTCTATTGCTACACTAATATAGATTGGATCTGCTGATATCTCTAGTAAAAGGGTGATGAAATTATACGTCAAATTTATAACACTTAGTTATTTCAATAAGTCTGGCTAGCCTTTTCTGAATATCCGTAACGCCTGTCAAAGATCTACTGACAGCAGGGACCAACAGCTTAACGTGCTTTTCAAGGCACAGAGGAAGCCCGCTATGTAAACATGGTCTCCCATCCACGGACCGACCAGTGCGGCAGTTATTATTTTGCTACGAGCTCCTCCAAACATGTAGTTATTTATCAGCAGATAATTCCACTTTTTCCTTTAATTGTCGACATGTGCCGAATTTGCCCCGGTTTGTAGCCTCAAAAAACTACTTGCTTACGAAATGACCTTAAAGCCCTTAATTTCCTATGTTCTGTTGTTATTCCGTGTCTGCAATATTTGTAAGTATGCGAGAACCATGTTCCTATCTATCAAATGAATGAATTTATCTATAAGTGTTTTTAATACTTTATACGTATACGTAGTATAATAGTATTAGCCTGGGTGCATCGTTCCTAAGTATATGAATTAATGTATGTAAATATTGTAAAATATTTTTTTAAGGATTTGTTGTGGAGTTTCTTGTCCGTTCTTCTCCATAACAAGCTGCTTTTCCGAATGGACGATAGAATCAATTATCATTACATTTAAATTTTTGATGTTTAAAAGTGCCGTTTAATGGCCTATTTGAAATAAAGAAATTTGACAGTGATTTAATTCCTAGATTCCTCAGATTCTTCCTAGGAATTAAACGGCTGATTGAATCTGTTCTTCCTAGCAAATATTATTCCTAGAATATAAAACTTTAAGGATTCTTGTACCTCCGGGTACAAGAATCCTTAAAGTCTTCTGTTTTCATTCACCTTATGGCAGGTATCTAGATTCACCATTACGTTTAATTTCCAAGGACATTTGCTTAGAAACACATCGCCAAGTTCACTGCAATCATATTTATCACCACTTGTTGTAAGTATAGTTAATGTATAAATAGCGGCCAGCAGCAGACTGGCCAGTTTAAGCCTCCCACATGTTGGAAGTGATATCGGAAGAACTCAACAAGATCATGCACTTGAGATACTTTAGTCGTATTAACTGACGCCTGTATGATGTCATGAGCATACAGTATCAGTGTTCTGCAAGACCGTCTAAGAATGCACATTTTTATTCATAGTAACTGGGCTAGCTATTTGCTTGCTATTTTGTTTTTTTGAAAGAAACTGTCAATACTTAGACCCTTAGTTTTAGCAGATTTGAAAAATCCGTTTAAAATGCATCTCTAATATTATTGAGAGCCCTACTGCTGTCACACACGTGTCCGACTGTATGTCTATCTGTTGTCTGTCATACAGGTTTTACCGCCAAACGATTGGAGCTACAGTCTTCAAATTTGCCGAAGTCGGTGTCTAAAAACGAAATACAGTAGATACCAAAGACACCGACTTCGGAAAGATCGCTCGGATTTTCACTTTGTAGTGTTTTGCTCTAGAAGTCGGTTTTATTTTTTTGTTAAAAAGTTTTTTTGCAAAAAATTTTTTCGAAGAATTTTTGACTTTCTATTAACCAAACTTCAAATTTGATGATAATGTTTATTATTACGTAGATAAATCACGTTTTTCTTTGAAATTTCCTATATTTTCCTATTAAAACAAACTTGTTTTGCGGTTTGTCACGGAAGCCTAAATGTGCAAAGTCCGACACTCACTTGGCCGATTTATTTTATGTTTATGTTGTGTGCTCTAGTAGCTTGTGACGTACAAATGTGTTTTCTTTCTTTCTATCTATTTTATTCAGTAAATAATTTCTCAGTATCAGTCCGGAGTTTGGTTTTCGGACTGGTTGATGGAGTAATCTAAAGGATAAGCGACAAAGCTATCTTTTTATCCGACTGCCGAAGCAGGGTAATGTGTTTATCAGTTTACCTATGTATATACATATATATGAATGTATGTTTGTTCCTATGTGGCGTTCTAGAGATCAAACGCGTTGCTCGATTTTGATGAATCTTACGTCAATTGATTTGTCTTAACCTTGCGAGTGTCACTGGCTACATTAAAATCGGTAAATTGAAAAATTACGGATTTTGGGCGCCATATTGTGGGGTCCCAATTTTTTCTTTTCTTTCTTACAAACCCGCCGTGTGGGGTATCAAAATAAAAGGTATTAAGAGGTGATTTCAAAAATATATAATACTTACATGTTTAAATATAATTCGAAAAAAAAAGTTAAATAAGACGTTATAAATATCAAACATCTGGTTTTGGTCAGTCAGCTCGCGAATAGGTATCCTCCGACTGCACAGCATGATTTTCTTCTTGTTTACGTCTCTTTAGTTCGCTTCTTAAGTAGTCGGGTTTTTTGATTTTTTGAATTAACTTTTTTTTACCTTTCAGAAGCGTTGCTTTTGCACTTTCTCCAATGACCACCAAGTCACAGCATCCAACTTTCTTACTATTCCACCAAACCACTTAGAAATTAAATTAGATCATGAAGGTATGTAACCATAATTTACACAACTTTTCTTGAATCAGCTTGAGATCTTACCAAATATTTATCAATGCATTTGGCCTCCACGTCCCAATCCCATCATTAAAATATTTGTACAAAACAAAGAAACATCAAAAACTTCCAATAACATACTAACTAATTATAAGAATTATCAAAAATAAATTATTGAAGTCATCAGAATCCATTGAGTGCATATTACTCACTTTTCATTCATCAAAACATTTAGGTATGACTATATCTAAATGTTATATAGCTATTCACTATTGTTAATATTCTTACCAAGAAATATTATAAATTACTTTTGGTCTGCGGCTTCGCCTGCGTTAAATGTCGCTACCAAACTTCACAGGATCACCCGCTGGGCTAATCTGAAGATTGCCTGAAATTTTCATCAAAACCGCTCCAGCCATTTTGAAGTCCATAGAGAACATGCATACACACATCGACTTTAATAAATTTAGATAGATAGATGGCTCGGTTGTGAATATGGATGGATGGATAGACGTTTGTTTCTCTTTCACGCAAAAACTACTCAACAGATTTTGGTGAAATTTGGCACACAGAATGGCACATAAAATACATTTTATAGAGATAGTATGTTCCTTTGGGATATTTTCCGACTTTGACACGGGTGAAGCTGCTGGCAAAAGCTAGACATTTGCTGAAAATGATAATTCACAAGAAATACAGTGTCTATTTATAAAATTGTATCACCTAACCGCATTCTGCGTAAGTATTACGTAGTTACGCACATCGGCATCATAGTGGCATCACAACCACTACAACCTGGCCTCTTATTCCATTCAAACTCCTTACTAAGCTAGACCATCTGTCGGTGGTTCATTGTACCTGCGCGTGCGCAAACAAACCATATTACGCGAGCATTACGCGTAATGTTGCGCAGAGTGACGGAGGCATTGTCGGGACTTGGAAACTGTGTCGTTGCTTGACCTCGGCGTCTTCGAAGCCTTCTGTAGAGTTTACTGCCCGGTTTGATGGATTACTAGCTGGTTCATGGTAAATACTTGCTGCGTACTTACTTGTAGCTTATTGTAAGAAACTTTAGTATTGTGGTTTACATAACAGGTAATAAGTCTTCACAGTAATTTTGAAGAGTTGGTTGTTTTCTTTTCAGCAGTGGGATAGTAGGAGATCATCAAATCCTGATTTACTTTCATTTATTGGTCGATTAAGGACCGATTCTTCAATAGTAAAATATGTTTAACCTGAGTTATAACAAAAAATTGTTCGACAACTTTTATATAAAAATATGTCAAACGACCTTACTTCTACTTCAGTTAAAATTAACTGACTATGTTGTCAGCCAATTTTTTTAATTTCATTTAGGACCAGCGGCACTTTTGAGCATGATATATTTAAATATACAAGTGATAATAACTAATTCTACCGTCCATTTGGAAAAGTAGCTTGTTAGCCGTGGATAAATCTTAAGGTAAGGTCAGGTGATGCGGATAAATGAGGATTGCTATAAGAAGTGGAGAAGTCTGGCAGGAGAAGACATGCTACCCGATCTCAAATTAATTAGGATAACGGCAAGAGAAAGTTGAACGCAACGTTTCAGCATAGCATAGCAGATACTTTCATTCTTTTAAGATTTTTACGGGATAAATAGCCACACTATTTGCTTGAAGCAATGAAGAATGAATACTTACCTGAAGTAGGATCTTATAATTAATCATCATCACCATCAGTCTTTTAATGTTGCCACTGCCGGTTTCCTCACGATGTTTTCCTGTACTGTTTTGAGAGCAGAGGTGATGAAAAAATTTACACAAAGTAAAGCGCCTCCTTGGGTTTGAACCCACGACCTATATCTTGCTCTCAGACCACTGCTATCAAATTTGGACCTGATTCCAAATCATAACTTTAACGTCAATGTACCTAGATATTTACAAAGCTTTATGACGTCAAAGATATGGTAGCCTCAATCATTGAGGAACTAGGCCGTATCGTGGTCTGTCCTTTGCCTTTTTGTGCCCAACAAAAAAGAACATCAGTACGTGACATTATGTTTCTTCATGGTTTGGGCAAAAAATGTGTTTCAAGTTCATACGCCATAACGGTCGTTTTAAGGGTATCAGAAAATTGTTGATGTTTGGTTGCACAAGTTAATTGAATAGTACCACGTACGGAGAGATCATCGTTGCTTCCGATAAAATCTTATTATATTCTAGATTCGGATTTGATACTTCTCAGATTTCTAGAGTCTAGAAGTTCGTGATATAAAATCGGATAATAACTCAATACAATAAGAAAATAGTGCTAAAGGCAATACTAGCACGAATATGGTAAAGGTGCGTGACATACCTTCAAATATTTAAACAGTTGTTTTGAAACTTGCGAGATTGTTTCAAACACCTGTGCCACACATAGAGATTCTGTAGGTAGTTAGGTATACTGCTGAGCAAATCCAAATTTGTGCCCGGTTGACGGCAATATGCTCGCCCCTAATAACATGGAACTTAAACATAACTACCTTTTTATTTTGTTTATGACAGGCTTGCGTTTGACCACTATCTCGCCTGATGTTAAGTGATGATGTGGTTGACGGTGCAGCACGCTTGCCTAGTAGTCAATTATTAACTCTTGACGTAAAGACCCCAGGTTGTAACTATCAGGAAACAGTTTGGCTGAAGGTGGAATTTTTTCCGAAGACGACCGAAGCTAAGCCGAAGGTTCGGTGGGACAGTAACACTAGTCGTTAGGTCAACTGAGTTCAGCGCAAATATCAGAGATAAGAGTCCTGCAGTCGGTACTTAACATTTTTGTGCTCTAATCTTTTTGATGACCCCACAAGTGGATGCCCAGATAATCATTAACTTTATCAGGAGTAATTACAACTGTATGCAAGATTATGGAGCGCAATGACAAAGAGGCTATTACTGTGCAGATGATTCAAGCTTGGCGGAACAGATATGGCTTGTATATTGGTGGCTGGAAGCAACTGTATAAAATATTTAGGATAATTGAATATATTTTTTTTTTTTTTTTTGTCAATCCATCTGCCTAGCCTTTGCCCAACTGTGTTGGAGTCGGTTTCAAGTCTTACCGAATGCAACTGAATACCGGTATTTTACAAGTAGCAACTGCCTATGTGACATGTATTTGGTACAACCCAGTATTCGGATGACACCATATCCTTTAGCACGGGGACCCAACGCGAAGAAACAAAATTTAGTTCAAATAAATTGCCCTAGATGGCATCATAAGCTTCGATTTGTAATTGAGTTTTGTGAAATATTAAGGTTTTCTAGAGACCATCATAAAACATATGTTCTTGTTTGATTAACTCTCCTAAGAACAAACCCAAGGAATATTGGGCTCTTAATTCACATTTCAAAGATTGTTTGAATCGATCATTTAAAATTGATTGCAATAGATGGCGCGGTTTTAAATTTCTGATGCATTCACTCGGTTTTTTAATTTGTTTTGTAACATATGTTGGTACAATAAAACTGTAAAAACATGCACAAAAATACTATAAAGGAAATCTTCGTTGTATTTAAAAAAAGGTAATCGGGAACCGAGTAAACCCTTTTACTTGCAAGTCGCTGCTAACACTATATAAAGCCGTGGAACAGAACCGAACGCGATCGAAGTAGTTATAAAAATAATCATCTTAATCAGACGAAAAGCGCTAGTTACGTCGGCATGGTTTCTTTGTATGGGATGAGGCATCTGTGCCTATGCTAGTATAATATAATCTGTGCCCTTGACAAAACTGGTGTCAGATTCCGGGCTATCCGCGATGACAGTCAAAGATCTAATGACATCCAGGACCAATGGCTTAACGTGCTCTATAAAGAACGGAAGATTCTCGGTATATTAATATGTCACCCATCCACGTACCAACCTCAGCAAGCTTTAGTTAACCTTGAAGATCAAGCCGTGCGGCTGTTATCATTTCGCGGGGCACGATCTAGCGATTGATCAAATTATACCTCGGTAGCCCGCAATCTGATGTAACTTGCATGCGAGTTGCAGACAGAAAGATGGTCAAAGGAAACCGTGAGGTCTACCAACCGAATTACCATATTGGGCGCGAAACATATCAATATATTGCCGACTATACAACATGTATGCTTACTTGTAGTTGACCTCGAAAAGATCGCTCCTTTAAAGTTCATATAATGATTAGTACATTCAATTGATCCGGTCTTTGCTAAAATATTAACAACTAAAATGAGTATCACAATTTGTTAAATTTAGTAACGAGCACTCTTTTCTTCTGCGGAATAACTTCCATACTTTAATTTTAAAGGCGGAAGATATTCTGACCTTGTCTTTAAGGTTGACAATAGCTTTGGAATGGATGTCATGTCTATAGGCGTTTAGTAACCTTCCATCTACATTCATTCCGCCTACTGTCACTTGAGCAAAAGGTTGAGAGAATTTTGTTACTTATTGATTACCGATTCGTGAAATCAAATAATTTGCAGAATACTAGAAGAATACACTGGAAGTTAGAAGCATAGGATCAATATGTGGCGACGCTTGGAGTAGGCTTATATACAGCAGTAATACAGTATTTCGGCAGAAATTAAAAGCATAACAAATTTTATTTCGCTCCCCCCTTTTGCTGTATGGGAGGCCCCCTTAAAAGTATTATAAATATTTTTTGATAATTCTCCTTTCTTTGGATCAACAACATGCCTATACTGTGAAAATTTGAAGACTGTAGCACCAACCATTTGGCTGTAAAACCTTTGGGACAGAAGATGGACAGGCGGACACGTGAGTGACAGCAATAGGGCTCCGTTTGGACCCTTCGGCTACGGAACACTAAAAATCACCATAAAGGAATCCTCCGGAAGACAACAGAATAGTAATTTCAACAAAAGATGACAAATTCCGTTCTCAGAAGCATGACTAAAGCGCACCTGGTTGTACTACTGTGCAAACGATAAAATAACTTAAATAAACTGCTTTTAACACACTTAGATATAACCAGTATAACTTGACACCTAATAGTAGACCTGATTGTGAATATGAAGTACTCATAACGCCACGCCTGTATTTAACAAAGGGGACACCTGAATTAAGCAAGCCAGAGTACATTCACATGTTGCCAGTTATAATTCCTATACATACGGACACAATTGTAACGGATGACGGGCTCTTTTATCATAAGAGAGCTACAAATCCAAAATTGATTCTACTTTCAAATTGGCGGAGATGGCATAAGATGGTAATGAGCGACCTTCACCCATTTATTTAATGGATGAAGAGCGTTTTATATCAAATTTAATATGTTAGAAATTATTATTCTTCTTTTCATCGTCTGAAAATTGCCTGTCAAGACTTTAACGAAAGATTCAAGGGATCAAGGTCGCTCCTTACGCGGATCCTCAACCAAGAGTGAGGCAGCTAAAGTTTTTAAGATTAATACATAACTCCTAACCACTGCCACTTTTAAAAGCCAGATTCAACAGTGGCGACTACCAGATGACCAACGATGCAGATTGACGAGTCCTGGACAACCGATTCAACCATCTTGGATCCCGCATTTAAATAAATCAGAAAAGAACAGTCGAGTTAGATAATTTCTACAAGATAATATAGACTGAAAAGACCTACCCACCGAATTTAAAAAAATAATAATTAATCACTCTTTTTTTAAAACAAGCTTTTGTCGTATTATACTTAACAAACCCCTTAATTTGATACCCATGTCATGGCAGTGCTCAAAAAATAACTAGTCCGCCATCTTGGGCCATCCGCCATATTGGATTTCGAATGACGTCACTTAACTAACCGTGCACTGTCGTTCAAACTAAATGTGTATGCAAAATTGCATCATGATCGGTGTTGGATCAATTGCTTTAAAATTCAGTTGCAAGATTTGACTCGAACACACTTACATACATACAGAGACAAACTACGCTCGGCGTTCGAGGCAGGAACGACGCTCTATACTATTTTTTTTTTAATTTTAAAGGTACATACTGCACTTTGTTCAACAATTCTTCACATACCAACACATTCTGGTGCCTTTGTATATTGCCCAATGTCTTCAATCTGTGTACTCTATGGGGCCAACAGCAAACCAGTTTTTATTATTGTGTAGCTCAAGGTTAAAAGAGCTTTTAAGTATGTTGTTGAGGTACCTTTTGGGCCCTTTCACTGTTGGGCTTACGAAACCATTTGGTGGAGGTACTATGTTGGTTAAAAGTAAAAGTGCGGGGCTTTTAAGAAGTTTTTCTAGTAAATATTTATTTGAGAATCGCTTCTGCTTGAATGCTATTTATTATGACTATTTGTTTTACTATAAACGTGTAGCATAAGATATAATAGGTAATTTATTGAAGGAAACCCGCTGTGATCATGGGTTCGCGGAATTGGTTACTTTGACTTATTTAGTAAGGATAGGGCGGACCGTGCGGTTATTTGACGCCACAGTCTGATCATACATAGGTCAAACTAGACCGAAGCAAACTCTCCACGCGGTCAGCTACCCTCAGGACCGTTTTTCTTGTACGGTGAAACCGTTTAAACAAACATTCAGATGGTATCCGTATCTTTAATATTTAAATCTATGGTAAATAGCCAAAGGCCCAGCACATAGCGCATGGAACCTACCATAATCGGTAAAACGTGGGAGTTACACACCTCTACCAAAGCGTAATGACATACTATGACGTCATTATCATCATCAGTTCATGACGCAGTTTAGGCTGTCTTTCCATCGGAGATGTGCAAAGCTGCTAGTATGTAGCGGTGTCAACTAATAGGATTGTGATTTTAATAGTGTAGTTTGGTGATTTGAGCAGTGATAGGTCAGTGGTTAGGGCACTGACTTAGTACTGTTGTAGGTCGTAGGTCGTGGATCGAACCCCGGCAAGCGCATTACATACATATATAAACTCACACCTTTTTGCCCATGGGGGTAGGCAGAAACTACAGAACGCCACCTGCTACGATCCTTACATACTTCTTTTGCTTCACTCACGTTCATACATCTAGTCATACACACACGCTGGTTATGAGTACTGCGCACCTGGCCTTTCTGAAGAACATCACCAATAAGGTCTATGTATGTCTTTCTAGGGCTTCCTTGCGTTTCCATTCACATCTGCTTGTAAATACCTTTCGTTAGTCGCCTTTCATTCATCCTCTCAACATGCCCAAACCATCTTAACATACTCTATTCAATTTTAGACATCGAAGTTGTACATCTTCTTTTAAACTACAACGTTTTCTTACTCCTCAATCTATCACTTAAAGTAACACCACACATACTTCGCAAGGAACGCATTTCTACTGCATTAATCCTACTTTCATGTCTTTTTTGCCATACCCAACCTTCACTTCCATACATAAGTGTAGGCACAAGCACGCTGTTGTTCAATTAAATTAAAATATTTATAAGACACTTTGAAATACATGTTACAATCAAATCACAATACAAGAGCACACAAATGTTTTGTTACAAATCTGATCCTAAACCCCAAACTAGGCCTGGAACTCTCTCGTAGAGCGGATGGCCTCCCACTAGGCTCCACCTATGATGACCTGGTAAAGGCTGCGGGAATCCGCTGGATGTGAGACGCACAGAAACAGGATTGATCGAGATGGCGACACTTGGGGGAGGCCTATGTCCAGCAGTGGACGTCCTTCGGCTGAAATGATGATGATGAAGCGCATTCGATAGATACATTCCTGTAGCTCCGCTACACCACTAAGTAGAAATATACACATAGTTTGCTAGTTAAGAATATAATAGAATAGAATAAAAAATCTGTGATAGAAAGCTAATTGGAAAATATCAGAAATTTACGGAATTGTCAAGCGCTATCGAAAAGTTACGTAATCTGCAATCCCAAGCTTGGTTCACATTTGGTCGACTGACAATTTTACTGTTGGCTGACCGACCAAATGTGAACACTACCGTCGCTAACCGCTGCCCGGCTCTCCAAAAAGCAGTTGTGACTCTCTTGCACTGATGTGATTGTCATCGCTGACTTCGAATGACACTTGTCCGGGCCTCAGATGATATTTGCATAGCCCTTACATTTTACTAAATTTTAAAAATCGCTACTGGGACGCTTTTTTTGATAGAATATCACTTATATAGAACCTATGGACTGCTGCAAATTGATGATGATACCTTTTGTTTTTCGTTGGATTGGGAAATCATCCAATGACTTCTCTCGCTTTGGAAGGAGAGGGCATGATAGACTTTTACTGACTGCAACCCACCCGTGTTCCTTCAGTTGCTTGTGCCGGGGCCAAGGTAACTCTCTTTCCAATTTATCAGCGACTCAGACATGATTATGACCCTAAGTTGCCTGTGATGTCACTAATCAGAGTTTCACGTCTCAGATCAGCCTATTTCTCAGCGCACATCCGATTTGACACGTGTCTTTTAACTCAGGTGACACAAACACTTTGCTGTGCGAATATCACCCGTAGTAACTACGTGACTATTAGGTGTTTTACTAAAAGTCTACGTGCAAATATGTATGAGTTAGACGTAATTCTTATAACACTGTTATGATGACAAACAAACAAAGGTTTTTTCCTAGTCTGTTTTATTTTGCTATAGGTACTTTTTTCCCGACGCTTCACTCCTTTGTTGTCATAGCAATATAATGCTATATTTCTGTCAGAAGTAATAAAAAAGTTTTTTTACAAAAAAAATTCTACCGACTTCCAAAAAAGAAAACTACAAAGTGAAAAATAACTTTATTTTTGGAAGTCGGTGTCTTTCGTAGGTACCATTTTTTTGCGTTACGGACACCGACTTCCAAAAATAAAGTTATTTTTCACTTTGTAGTTTTCTTTTTTGGGAGTCGGTAGAATTATTTAGTAAAAATGTTTTTTATTTTTCACTTTTTGGTTGTACCTACCGAATAGGCAAGTTGTTTAGTAAATTACCTTAACGCCAAAATAGATTACTCGAATATCATGAAACTTGAACATAAATAAAACTATAGAACCTCCCCCTTTTTGGTAAGTCGGTTAAAATTTTCTCACACGCTCACAAACCAATCATTTAACCTGCAAATAAAATTAGTTAAATAAAAAATTGCTTACATACGTATCGAATTGATAACCTCTTTTTTAGGGTTTCGTATCCGAAGGGTCTAAACAGAGCCCTATTGCTGTCACTCACATGTCCGTCTGTTTGTCTGTCCATTATCTGTCACACAATTTTGTTCCGAAGAATTGTTTAACTTCCCATTGACCTATGAACTTGTGTAGGAATGACTCAGAAATCCAGTCACTAATTTAAATTACATTAAATGAGTCAAATTCTGCGTAGTGATTATAATATAGCTAAAATTATTTCTAACTGTCTGCTCTGTAGTTAATTAAATTAGGCAATTATCTAATTAAAACAAGGTACAAGTCAGGATCTCGCAACTTTTTTGTGCAATCATAAGGAATGTAGAAGAAATTTAATGGTACACAACTGATCTAATCTTTAGGATAGTTTAAACTACTCGTGAACTGTTGAACTTCTTGTACAAATAAATTGCTCGCTATTTGTCATTTCTAGGCTATAATGATAGATTTAAAGACATACATTGACTCCTTAACGATGGTTAATTAAATACTATTAATAATTTCAATACTTTCTTCCAACAATGGGTGCTCTAGAAAGTCCAGATACAAGAATAACTGGACTTTTGCTAATCATGATGGTATTGTATATTTGGAGAAAGGATCGCCCCTAATTACCTAGGACTAGATCAAACATCGACTCAAAGAAATGGACACCTACTCAAAGAAATATAATTAAGTATAGGTTAATTATTATTATTATTTTATTATTATTAATTAATTATTGTTCATGCTTTTGGCTCATGATGGCGCTAAATATAAATTGCGTTGATAGGCGATATCGCGTACATATTTTTAACTGACTTCAAACGTAATACAGTCGCATTGATAACCCCTCCAGGTTATCAATCATGCGTCAAGTGCGTAATTTTTATGTGATACTTCAGAACTTTTTACTAGGAGAACCGATTTCGATGATTCTTATTTTTTTTTTGAAAGATAATGCTTCTCATGTCCCATTTGATCAAGATTTGATGAAGAGCTTAGGAGATATACTACAGAACTTTTCAATAAATGACGGCAAATCTCTCGGGATTGCTGCAATCGCATGTCTGTTTATTGTTTACACCATTTCATACCACACCGCTTGCCGGTAGGCTCTAAAGGGATATGCAGATGTGTACAGTTCACCCTCATCATCATCAGCCTTTTAATGTTGCCACTACTGGGACACAGTCCTTTCCTCTGTGAGAGGGAATGGGCTTTATGGTATGGGTTGGTGAATGTCACATGTCTTCGAATTTTTGTTTCTAGGGCATGCCGGTTTCCTCACGATGTTTTCCTTCACGATGTTTTAAAAGCAGTGGTGATCAAATAATTTACACAAAGTAAAACGCCTGCCTCGGTTTGAACCCACGACCTACGACATGTAAGGGCCGTTACTACTGGGCCGCTACTGCTCTCCGGTGAAGTTAGAGTGTACCACAGTTCATCCTGGTACACTCTAATTTCAACGGTAGTGTTCAAGTTTCATATTATTCGGGTAATATATTCTGGCATAATTGCGGGCATTACAGATATTCTCAACAATTACTCGTAAATACGAAGTGCCAAAAACAAGAACGTCGACAACGAAAATAGCAGTTATTTTTCAGTTTGTGGCGTTTTTATTTGAAAGTCGGCTGTATTTTTTTGTAAAAAAGCTTTTTCTAAGAAAATTTCAAGTGCATCGTTTGAATTGCATCGTATTACGTCAGTAAGGACTTACTTGCAATTTTGCTTATTAAAAATTCTTAATCGGCTTGATATCGAATCTCATCGAGCAATCAGTCCCCGCACCACGACATGTTAAAACTATCATGGTGCGACTGTGAGAAGGGGGCAGATGTATACAAATTATAATTATACCTCTGTCCCTTACGAACAATGGAAATAACCTTGCTCTAAGAGCTTATAGTGATCCCTCAGGAAGATCGCTATACCGAAAGCAAAATGCAAACGAAACGAATCAACCTATTAATACCGAAATCTTTGTTCATTTCTCGCTTTAATAAAAAGAATTCAGTTTCTCTAACTTTTGTACAGGTAATGAGTCAATTTCATCGAAGTAAAACCGGATATTTAATAAACCTGTTGTTCTAAGAATCAAGCGTAATGTGGTTTAATTTAATAACGATAAAGATAAGAATACTTCGTTCTACATTTATAACACTAATATTATAAAGGCGAAAGTTTGTGAGTGTGTTTGTTACTTCTTCACCCACAAACGGCTGGACGGATTTGGATGAAATTTGGCACAGAGATAGACAAAGATTATAGTAAGGAATAGCACATAGGATACTTTTTATCCCGGGAATATGTGCCCTTCGGATATATTATAGTATTATTATTTATTATTATATATCACCCAAAACACTGAAATTTTATCTACAACTCTTAGATTTTCAGAGTTCCACATGAAAGTTTTAAATCATCCCAAGGAAACATTCTACAGAGACACAAAATCCTGTGTAGCCGTTGATGTGTGATTGATTGACAAGCAGGTAGGCATATTCTTGTGTTGGGGGATTACATTGCTGATAAAAATGCTTGGCTCCTGCTCCGCAGCCACTAGGACGCAAACACAAGTGATGGACAGAAAAGTTTTAAAGTATTGTTGGACCTGCTGAAGACTGTATGAATTATTTGTATTGTATAAACTCAATTTATTTTAGTATTGTATAACTGCACAGCACATGTGTGAGTACTATGTACTAAAATAAATCTACCATTTACTGTACCTTTATGCCGTTCGTTGTCTTGTGTGTGCCCTGGCAGTTGAATGTGTCATTCTATCTCAAATGTCTCTCTGATGCTGGCACATGTGTTGGATAATTCGGTTTTCTTCATGGTGGTTGAGCTGAGTGGTGCCAATCCAGGCGACATGTTCGAGAACAGGCGCAATCGGTTGGGATTGGTCATAACTTGGTTACCTCGGCCTGTTTTTTTAATTAATCATTGTATTTTTAGGTTGTTTATTTTTTTCTAGACTCTTTTTTTACAACGTTCTCACATTTATGTAATTTTGCAACAAGAATGATGTAACCTAATACTTGTAATTAAAACTTATTGATGGAAAAGAGTGTCCTTGGAGTTTTTTGCACATTCTTCTCCATGGTCTATATGGAGAAGAATGTGCACTGACGCTTGCGAATGTGCAACTATACTCATAATTTCTTTTTGCTTGTCAATTCAAAAGTAAGCGGGGGAGGGGGGACGATTCTTTACGAAAAAGATCGATCCTTGTTACAATTCCCATCGCAATTTGAAAAATCGATACACAAAAACATTGAGGTCAAAAAACTTGATTTTTCATAAATCGATTATTTTTTTGATTTGCTTTCGCCGTTTGTATTTTCTATGCAAATATAATTCCAATTACGAAAAAAAAAAAAAAAAATATTTATTATCGATCTTTAATATTTTTAAGTAATTATAGTTGTTTTATAACTAAATAAAAGTATCAGGTATAAAAAATACATTTATTAGTTTCATTAAAATGTTTTCATGGCATCAGAAATGTAAAGAAATTTCATTTCTTTACATGTTTGTGTAGTACATTCAACAAATGTCATGGCTGGCATGTCTCTATGCTTCTCAGCTCGCGAGTTTGCGTGTCCAATGTTGCAACGTCCCACTCACGCAAAGCTTAATACGTACCCCTTTTACCTTAGCTCGCATCCTAACGCAATTGTTTTTTGTCTATTTACTATACCTACCATCAACAACATCAGCCTACAGCAGTCCACTGCTGGTTATATATAAGCCTCTCCAATTACACGCCATTTGTCTCGATTTTCGGCAACTCTCATCCAGCTGTACCGGCCACCCTGCGAAGATCGTTGCCCCACCTAGCTTAAGGTGACCATACCTACCAAAAAAACGGCATTTCAACAAAAAAGAATAAGAGTCAACAATTTAACCTCAAAGTATTTGTATTCCGTCATCTTTATGTCCATAAAAATAAGGTTGAATTTCGCAGCTCAAGTTTGGACGATCGTACTCGCCTGAATTCATTCAGCTGTGAATAGTAGGTCGATCTAGATAAAAAACTATACTAATCTAGTTCTAGTTATGTCATAGTTGACATTGACAGTGATGTTCTTTATGTAAATATGGAGTTTATGGGTTTCATCTGATAAGGAGTGGTATTAATAGTGGCGTAAAATCCCATGGCATTGAAACATGTGTTTTCTTCAGTTTCTTTTCTACGTTTCAGGTGAAAGATATCCACTGCTGAACATAGACCTGGACCAAGTGTCACCCCAGCATTTAGCAACCTTAACCAAGTCATCGATCCACCTAGAGGGAGGACTTCCAACGCTGTGTCTTTCGGTACGCGGTCGCCAATCCAAAACTTTTCAACCCCCTTGACTATCCGTTCTGAGAGCTTTGTGCCCGGCCCACTGCAGCCACTTAAGTTTGGCAATTCTTCGGGCTATAACGATGTCTTTCGTTCTCCTGCGGATGTCTTCTTTAGTGATTCGATCATGCAAAGGGACTCTGAGTTTTTTTATTATTAATCTCCTTAGCGTGTCGATAGCAAATATACAAAAATAATGTTTTTGGCCCAGAATTCAGCCACAGTAACACCATTCGGTGACACAGTCATAGGTCCTCGCAAGTAAAGGTGACAGGGAATGCTGCGTACTCCGAGAGGTGGACCATGGTTTGCGGAGAGGTGTTGCAATATTATTGATAGGCACGCACTTGATCACTTTCTCACCTTATGATAAGCGATGATCGACAGTGAAGCACGCTTGCCTAGAAGTATCCTATTCACTCTTGACTTAAATAATAATATAATAATAATAATCATTTATTGCAGGCAAAACACCCATACACAAAAATAGCATTTTAAGATAAAAAAATAAATTAATTAAGGAGGAGGTTCTCAATTCGTCGGAACCTTTTTTATGTTTGTTCCCCGATTACTCAAAGAAGCCTGGACCGATTTCAAAAATTCTTTTTTTGTTTGAAAGAGTATACTTAACAGGTGGTGTCATAATCATCAGGCCAGGATCTGATGATGGGATCCTAGAGAAATTTACCCCATTAGACCCATAGTCTTATAAAACTATATAGTCTAACGTCATTTTTTGTTCTCGTTCAGGTGTACAGAAATCCAGTTTTTAAATGTTGGACTAGCTAGGTTGCACGAGACAGCCCTCAAAATACTATTACTGGAACGTCTCAAACTTTGCCAAAAAGTCGCAATTCTTGACCTCATGATTGCGTAGAAGTCCAGGACCCTCGCTCCTGCAAACATGCTCCAAGCACTGCAGTATCTCGGGAGTTTCATAAGAGTTCGGTAAGCATTATTGTACTGAACTCTTAATGTACTGTACATTTTTTTGTGAAGTTGCACCAAAGTTTGCAAGTGTACATCGACAGGCAATAAGCTGTGAAAGAGTTTTCTTGACATCATTGGTGCACCTCACAAATCTGCGTGCGAGCATGTTACTCCTCACTGAGAGGGCCCTGCGCTCTCGTTCTATATCGAAAATAACCCTTGGTTAAAGACCCCTAGGTTGTAGCTGTCGGGTAGCCCTCTCAATTGTTACAAACGGGAAAACCCAAACCTTCATTTATTTTTCTTCTAACGCACAGTTATAAATCAGCTACATTGCAGAATAATTTCCCGTTTCTATAATAACTTTTCTATCCTGTATAACTAAAGAATGCAAAACAAACGAAGCCAGGTGCCGCAACTATGCTCTCAAGAACACGTGGCGTCATTCACGTGTGTCGACTGGTATACATTACGTTTTACTATAACTGTTCCACGCATGCGTAAGAAAGTGTGAGTCAACGGATACATTCAAGTTACGGAGTTAGTTTATTTTCCCACGATTTTGTACTGTAGGCTTTGCAGGGGCAATTATTGTATTATACTTATATTTATTTTGTATACGTAATTCTTCTTAGTATATTAATGGCATATTGGTGATCTTAGCCAGGTAAGAACTCAGTTTAGAGTTTTGTTTTATATGTCAGCTACTGCGATTCTGCTTTGGCTTACACCTTCGTACTTAGGGGTTTGGAGACAGTTTAGATGTTTTCATGTGGGCCACAGAAGATCAGATTTGCTTGGTGGTAGGAGGTAGTGGGGCAAGAGCACCATGCCGCTTTTGCAGCGGGTGTCGGCCCTTTAGATAGCGGCGATAAGAAGTTGTAAAATCAAATCAAATCATTTATTTGCGAAATAGTAGTTTTCAGGATGACATTTTTATTTATGTTATTTAGACCATATCCTACCATGGCAGGTGTGCAAAATATCACAATAAAATGAATAAAATATTAGCTTTTTAAATTAGTTTTTAATTAACAATTGCATCATCTATACATTATATGTTTCTATTTTTGGATTCAATTATTACATTATTTTCTCATTTAAATAATCAATAACAGAATAATAAGCTTTTTGAATTAGATACTATAGATTTGCCATCTTTTCAGTCATAGCGTCGGTAGGTTGTGCACCAAATTATGACGGTAGACAGTGACTCTAGGGATCTGCGAGCACCTAGACAAATAGTTTTACTTAGTTTCTACTACTAATACTGCTTCTTCTATTACAGATTTTTACCCATTTTTCTGAGAACTTGCATGCAAAAAGTACAGTAAAGTACCTACATTTCTGCGGCAAATTTTGATTCAAACATTTTTTTTCAACTTTCTTCTCTGACATCTGATGAATCCTTAACCAGTGCAGATAAGACGGGTCGATAGAAAAATAGATATTTTATTACTCAAACTGTTTAAGTACGCGGTGAAGAACAAACCCACGACTTCCAGCATATCCGGATGTGGCTTTAATACCTGCCAATACGAGTATTTTAACCGACATTTGACCTTTCAAGATGTTTTGAATATTCTGACGTTGAGCGATTAAATAACCAGTACCTAAATATAAATTATACCTAAATATAAATTGGAATGGGTTTAAACTAAAGGTTAAAGTATAAAGATAGAAGCCGAAAATAGGAATTAACGTTATATGAAGGTACCTAATTAAGGTAGATATACTTTGCCTCGGGAATCGAACCTAGGTCCTTATGCTTCTATGCTAGGTTCTTTAAGCGGTGCCGCTTGTAACAGAGGTGACATCGCAACTGAAGCGGGATGCGATGCCGTATGGGGCCTCTTATACGATATCGCGGCGGGAGAGTCTGGTATTGCGGTGCGCTGCTCTCCCTACATTCCGCGGCCTGGACGGGACAGCCAGCGCCGGATTGCGGACACGGGGTCGTCTGGCGCCCAAGTCCTGGTTTGGTCACTGGGGTGGTCGCGTGCAATGTGTTCTGGTGCGCCGGTGATAAGGAGCCCAGAAGAGTTTCAGTGAGTTGGAGTTCCCACATAACTACGCTATATCCACGTAGTAGCGCAGTATGCATGATCATTTCTCCACGCTAGAAAAAAGGTACTTTATGCTTAATAGGAGCACTTTCAACTTAGAAGTCTTGCAAACCCTAGATCAACGAAGCGTAATGTGTCTATTATAAAAATTAAAAATGGAGTTGAAGATAAATATTTAACTTTAAGAATCCAGAATAACAAATAACAATGCTGATTTGAAACCTGCTGTACATAATATACTAAAGTAATATAATTGACACTGCTGTTATTCGTTTGCCTCATGTTGCCTACAAAAGTACGATTATTTACCACTATATTTTTGCTTCAGTGGCCTAAGCCCTTAGGCCTCTCTGGTATCCCTACATTGACTGGTCCTGTGCTTTTCGAATCCAGCAGATTTCGGTCGATCTAGTGGCAGGCCTTCCAACTTCCTACTCAAGATTTTTTCGGCCACATCGACTTTCTTATAATGCGTTTACAAAATATTTAAGAGATTGATGACATAACACCTAAGAACGCATATTTTCAAACTCGTTTAGCGGTACAAAAAGGGCCATCTCAATTCTCACTCAAGCGATGACATAACGTCTATATAAACAAACAGGTTTCTCTTCACTACGCAGCGATGAATATTTGGAAAATAGAAATATCTATTATATTTAGTTACGTTATATATTAGGAACTGACTCATACATATTGTAAAGTGATTTATATGAGTTTAGATATTCATAATGATGATGATATGCATGAGGTCCTGGGGTTCATCACCTGACTAAGCTGTTCCAGCTATGTTGAGGTCTGCTTCCAGTCGAATTAGGTTAAGCTGAATACCAGTTTTTCACATAGAACGACTGAATATCTGACCTCGACAACCCAGTTGCCAATAATAGGCATTGATTTAGATAAATGCTTTTCTTAACCCTGTATAATTTTCTAAATTATACTATCCTACTTTTCTGTAAGTAAATTCACCCTATTCCTTAAGGGGTGTCTCTTTAACGGCTGATTTTCTATTCCAATATGATCACTATTCTATATCCCATCCCTTCTAGATCACTCATGATTTTTTAAGATCATAATTTCATTCAAATATGTCATTGTTTTTCTTCCTTTAATATTTAGGCTATGCATTGTCTCTGAATTAGTCATGGAACCATCAAACATGTATAGAATTTATAACACATGTTTTTACGGTGTCTCATATCAAGCGTATCTTGGTGTGGGTTTTTCGCATGTCTGTGTGAGTCAATAACTTTCTAAGTTATGTAATGTGATGAGGAAACTCACTTTATGTAGTTAGGTACTAATGGACGGAAGTAACTTGTTGAACTACTTGGTAGGGTCTTTGTCTTAAGCAAATTATGAGGCAATTACTTAGGCAATTAT
Organism: Orthosia gracilis; assembly: GCA_947562075.1. NCBI lineage: Eukaryota > Metazoa > Arthropoda > Insecta > Lepidoptera > Noctuidae > Orthosia > Orthosia gracilis. Next base: position 926,374 of record OX387266.1, read on the forward strand.
GATTATTCTAACTAGTTTCTGCAAGCAGATTTGCCTGCAAGACAATCGGAAGTTATAACAAGGTAATTGCTTTAATAAAAGGTGTTCTAAGTATGTATCATAATGGAAGAAGCATTGATGTATGAAAGTATATTATGGGCAGAAATCGTAGCCCTCAGCGCAGTCGCTTAGTTTTAGAATTTATTGCAAGCCTGGCTGGAGGCTATAATATAGCTTAGTCTCTACAGGGTAGTCCGGTTAAGCAGTATCCGGTCACTTTGACCGAACTGTGAGACGCCAATTAGAAAAAAAAAAAAAAAAACCAAGGTCCAATCTGACTCTATTTCAAAATTTATCAAAATCGGTTCAGCATTTTAGGAGTGAAAACGTTATAAACAAACAAAATCACTTTCGAATTTATAATACTAGTGTGGATTTAATAAATGAATGAATTGCTGAGGTTTTGATTTCATTTAATTAGCTAGATATTTCTTAAAATATATTTGAAAATGTTAATTGTATGCGACTTTTCTGTTTACTAATTATTATAGCTGATAAAGCGACACATTATGATAATTATCACATGAATGAGGAAACAAATTAAAAATACATTTCTGAGATATTTCAACATTTAATTTTTATTATAAAACGAAACGACTTAAGACTAGTTTCGACTTAATGACATTATTATTAAAAAGAATTGTATAAAATAACTTATAATTAATAGCTAATAATTATTACGGTAATAAAGTTTCTGGTTACTCACTTACACTAATTACATGATTTATATATGTTTATTTTTTGCATGCAAAAATATTTTCTCTTTTTTTTCTTGAAAGTTTGTACCTATACTTTCTTTGGCAATTGGACACACACAATGACAAACACACATTTATTTAAATATATTAAATATGGCTCTTTATATAAAGGACGGAAATTCGCTCCAAAAACTTATCAAAATCTATATTAAAACTCGATACAAAAAAATATAAATCTCTATAAATATTGTGATTAACAAAAAAAAAGGTAAGAACACCAAAGCTTGGCACATCTTGTACTATGCTACTTGAAAACACTTTGATACTCATAAAATTGTGAAATCCAAATATGTCGTAATCTATAAATTACCATAAGTTGTGCTGAGCATACATTTATCGACTCACAATAGCTGTTGCGTAAAAATTTGCATAATTCGATGGACCGAGCTGTATAAACTCTACTCCGTACGACATATACCAACGGGCTTATTATGACACACCTACAGGTAACATCTATTACACAATGCTGCGACCTCAAAACGAACGCCAGAATCTGGCACGAGCGAGTACCTCGCGCTAACTACTCGTCTCGAGCTGCCCAAGTGAGGTCACATTTTTCTCATAAACGACCTCCAATCGCCTCACAATCTCCATTCGTCCATGGACGCTTATTAACGCAAAATGTAACTTACGAAACTTAGAAACCGAGCTATGTATACCTAACTACGTTAATCGTGTGTCGGAGACACTAGGTGGGGGGGCCGACGGTCACCATGTCTTAGGCACAATTGAGGTTCTTGATGAGTCAGGTACTCATGCATCACTCCGTTAAGAAGGAAGCCACTGATTGGGCCCACTCACTCGAATCCTAATATACACTTTGACCTAAGGCGCGGCCGAGACACGAGACACGGACTATACTTTGAGATTGTTTAATTAAAGCGAATTAACACTAGCCGACAATCAGATGGAATGTAACATTAAATCAGATCTAAAAGAACAAAGGTTTCAGGCTTTCCTTTCAGCAAGGAAACGAACTTTATTCGGAGAAAAAAAGCACCATTCATAAAAGAAAACTTTGAAATTGAAAGTTACTTGAGGCATAGAATCGGTATCGGAATCGTAGTCTCATACCGTAGCGGCAACGATATCGTTCGGCGGTATCGAATATAATACTTGTATCACTTAAGACCTAGCACTCGGTCTCACCTTCCTTCCGTTCCGTGATGTAATGCTCCACTTCTCTCAGAGAATGGAACAGTTTCCACGCTAGCACTATACCACAGATCTCAAGCAAAGAGATGAGTAAGGACGCTCCAGCTACCGAAGAGCTGATGATCTTGGTGTACACTGCAGCCACTTTAGCACAACCGAGGCGTTCGTTCGCTTCTTTGTCTGTAAATTCACAGGTCGCACGATAGTAACTGTCAAGGCAACACGTGAGAGGTAAGTCGTTTCTCCAACTCCTGTAGTCTCGGGCGTCGTTGGCGCCACAGCACCTCAGCTTCCTCTCAATCCTTCCGAACTGCTTGAACACATCAGGGTTGGACTGCGAGTTGTAATATCCATCGTACACTGTGTCCTTGATGAATCTGTCCGTGTCTTCACCATCAACGTACACGAAGATGAGTGTCGCTGCGATCAGCTGTCCCACGACGATGAGGATTAAGAAGAGTCCGTAGATCCCCAGCATGCCTCTGCTTTCCCTGCTGGCACCGCACCAACCGCAGAAGGCGATCATGATGATGAAGAGTCCCAGTAAGATGAAGAGCCATGGCGCGACTTGAGGCCAGTAGACTCTGTAGTCCAACAAGTAATGGTTGCTGTTCCTGAGGCCGACGAACTCTGTTAACTGAACGAAGAACCAAATCCCGGTCGCGGCGGTCACGAGCCCGAAGACCGCATAGATAATGTTCATAACATAGAGAACATTTTTGATAAGTTCGTCTTTCCCCATGATTGGACCGTGCGCGTTCACTGTCGTCAACGAAATGAGAGGCGTGTGCGTGTTGCAACTGGTTTTATAAACTTTGGCCGCACCTTGCCTTGCGCGCGCGCTGGTGGGCACAAGCGATCAGTACCACCTGACAAGCTTAACTGATACAACTGCGATTATTCATCTTTTATTTGACCTCATTTGCGTGTTCTGCATTTTAATGAGTTGATGACGAATTAGTGTAAGTAAATAACTTACCTACAACAATTCGTTATGAATTATTACTATCCTATGTGTGTTTGTAATCGACGTGTAATGTACTAAGTTTGGCTTTCGTGTCTTGTGTATGAAAAGATTTGTTGTGTTTATAAATAGAGCATCAACATTTTCCAATGTTTTGTTATTTCATAAATAGAAGATTGATGTCTTGAATACGTCATTGTGTCATCATCAGTCATTGTGTGATGTTGTCTCAGGTAATGTAATAAATAGAAGAAAAAGGAAACAAAAAAGTTTATAAAACATCCAGTCTATTTTAATATCAAAATGCAAATTCACAAAGCACCTTAAAATAATATCATTATGTCAACAATTATTTTTAAATCTATGTCAATATCAATACTTATTATCTATCAGGGTTTGTCAAGCCTACCTGAAGAGGCTTGACGGCGTGTAACCAGCCTAATCTTTGGACCTCAACTCTCGCGCAACTTACAGGTACCTACATACGACATACTTATAAGTTTCTATAATTCTCGATGATGTGATAAACGGGCAGAAAAATAAATATTACGTAAGAATATTTTGCAGTACAATTCTAGTCCATAAAGTGTGTCATTAAGGTTGAAAATTGCATGTTTCCAAATGTTGTTTTTACCATTTTGGTTACTATAACGCAACGAGGTACTGTGGTTTTGAACCGGCGTTAACAGCATTTGGAAACATTACATTTTCTTCTTAAATATATATTTACAGGAATGTTTAAGTTTTTGTTAAGATTATAAGTAGAGTTCTATGTCATAACTTAGCAACGCGGTTATTAACCTTATCAACAGACTATATTTCAACATTTCACCTATTTCGCACACATGGGTAGGCAATAATGTCCTTATTCAAATATTATATCACCTATAACCAAAACTTCGAGCTGCTATTTAGAATTTTTCCTCAAGAAAAAAACAACAAGACAATGCTCGACCCAGGAATCAAACCCGGGACCTCACGGTCGGCAGCTGCACTTTGACTACTAGACTAGTGAGGTAGTATGGCTATAGTTATCCTAAAAACATGCTTGAGTTTAAAAACAATCTATTTTCCTTAAAAATAACTATATAAATTGATCCTATTAAATCTGTACAATATTTGTGTCACCTTATAAAATACATTAAATAGACGGAGTCTCAAGCATAAATACGTTTCAAATGCTAATTTAGAATCACAATTTTAAGGAAAATCTCGAGAAAAATACAAAACTGGTTCACAGACCAGTTTCATACACAATTAAAACTTTTTTTTTTTACTACAAAACAATCCATCATTGTGTAGTAATTCGAGATTCGAAATCAGATCGGTGAAGTCAATTAACACTTATAGTCCGACAACCGGTGTTATCACCCTATAGGGTACCAACACCAATTATCGTCCTACAGAATTAACACATCCAAAATATTTTAGTACACATTTTTGAGAACAAAAGCGTAAAAAATATTACAGGTACTTAGATGTTACATTCGATCTAAATGTAGATTTATAACATCAGTCATCGGTCGTAAAGTTCATTCAATGATGACTAACATGAGATTCAATTATCTTATTAAGGGTACTTAAATTGACTCATTCATCGTCTTTGTTCTTTGCACATGACTGCAGTCAATTTGATGCATGCAATGCATCAAGTCGCCTCTAAGACTAGCAAGCGACTAACGGTGGACAATTTGTAAAATATCAAAGTTAACTTCCTCATATGCAAAAGTCCTACTTAATATAACAAATAAATAAACTAAGAAATACTGTCCCACCAAACTGTTTCCTATTGCATTAACACTTCAACACGTAACATGTTACTTAACATCGATTTCTCTAGAAGAAAACTAGTTAAGTCAATACTGGTCCCAAAATAAAACCTTGCGGAACACATTTAAATTAATGCTTGATTTTCAATAAATTCTTTTCGCTATCAGATTCCAGTTGCACGGGCATCGGTCGCGGCCTTCTCTTGATGCTCTTTGATAGAGTTACTGCTACAATAACATTCATAAGGCCAATGAATGCGGTGAATACGCACGCGCCGGATAAAATCCTGATGAAAACTCTCGTGTAATTGGTCGCTACTTCGGTGCAGCCGTGCCTCTCATTGGCAAGTTTGTTCGTGAAGTCACAGTCGATGTTGTAAGAGCCAATCCAGCCGTGGTAATAAGTGTCACAGCATGAGATGGGGAACTCACGGCGCCAATTAATGTAGTCCCGCGGTCCAGACGCGCCACAGCACTGCATGCGTTTCTCCATCACACCAAAAGAAGTTTCCAAACCTTTATCGTTCTTCATCGTAGTGTACACATCCCAGATAGCGTCTTCAATGAATTTGTCGGTCGACTTCGTGTCGGCGAACGACAGAGCGACGATAGCGGCGGCGACAAGTGCCACAATAGCTGTGACCTCGAACACGATGTACATCACCACTAAACCGTTACTCTTCTTCTTGGCACCGACGAAACCACAGCACGAAACACAGATCACGAATACACCGACGAGAATGAACACCCAGGGGATAGCTTGAGGCCAGTACACATTGTAGTCTAGCAGATAATGGTTGGTATTCCTCAGGCTGGTGATGTTGTGGACTTCGACGAAGAACCAGATTGCTGCGCACGCAATCGCGACGCCGAAGATCACGTGGAATATGTTCAAGATGAACAGGAGAACGGAGGACGCACTTTTAGTACTCATGGTTATTTGTTTTACTTTGATATTCGTTTAACTCGCGACACGTGCGGTTCGCTCGAACGTATACAATTAAATGGTGGGGTACAGCGGTCGGTAGCTTTTATATGGCGGATCGATGAAGGATTTCTTCGTAAACAGAGTGATTCATGAATTCATGGGTGAGGTGACGGTGCCTACTTTGATAGTACTCTTCTGACGTTTCTGGATTAATATAATAAACATGTTTTTAATATGTAATACGTCATATTACTGTATGTAACGTAGGTGATCTATAGAATTGTTGCCTAGGCTTTTTGTAGGTTATTAAATTTATATTAATTGTTCCAGGTACGAGTATATTAAGAAAATTACGTCCTGTATTAACTAATGTGATGAATATTGTTGGCCTGATTGCGTTGCAATTACTTAAGGTTTTTAGAATAATAATTAAGTAAGTGCATCTTAATGATTACCTCGTACCTCGTAAACATGATGCCCTGGGTTCAATTCCCGGGGCAGAAAGTTATAGGGATTTCCACATTGATCAATTATTGATCGAAGGATTTCCATCTGGAATTTCTTATAAGCAACCCAGAGTCTGTGACCTGTATTCGGTAGATGGCAATAGGCTCGTCCACCATTACAAAGGAATTAAACATAACTGGCTGGGTGTACTTTAAGGTCCACCTCTGCTGTACCGTTTCGGAAATACAGGCTTGATGATATTATGTTATGTTCCTTTGTCTTAGTTTATAATGTGAAAACCTGATGACTTAGCCGTAAGTTTTCCTTTTTTCTTTACGAGTAAGATACTTTTAGAGGAAAAATAAAAGCAAAATTAATCAGATGTATAATATTAGCCGTGTCATTTCCTGTCGCAATTGACTAGTGCATGACTCAAGGATAAAATTCCTTGTGTGATAAATTTATCTTTCATTATTGGTTATAATACTAGTATGATCATTATTTAACTTTTATTTTAAACATTTTCTTTCCAATTATCTGCGCCATCTGTATCTGCGCCTTATCAGTATCAGTAGCTGATTTTAAAATGAGAATGACGTCTTAACGGCTAGTCGTAATTTATTGAAAAAAATATATGTTACATATGACCGAAAATTTTGAGTTTTTTTCGTATAACATAGTGTAATTAATTTGTAAAGTTATTATTATTTGTAATTTCTAACACGACAGTCATACCAAAACCGCCAGGTGGATTTTAATGAAATTGTCGCTATCTCAAAGGCAATTTAATATCTACATTTTGATCTAAGGCAATTTTTTAGGTCATAGAAAAATAAGGCAAGTACAAAAAGCTGCTGAATTTTGGGTCACGTGGCTGTGACACGAGCGCGTTTTGTTCCCTCAAGACCGTTGGCGACTATCGTAGTCTTAAGAGAAAATGCGGTCGCGGAATCAATTTATGGAATATCTCTTAAATTTGTCCAATATTGGAGGAAGAAATAGGCAATAGCCAAACCTCGAATTGTGACTCTTTACTAAGGAAATTCAGTCAGATTTCTCTGCCCGAATTTCCTCTTAAGGTGTCGGATACTGAGTTGACAGTCGGCTTCTAGTTCAACCGGATTTAGCTGGACACCAGTAGTTCACATGGAGCTAGTGCCTATCTTACCTCCACAGCCAGGAGATAACTGGAAGGGATCAGGCGCAAGCCAATTTCCAAACACCGGGCTGCCATTAAAGGAAAAGTTCAATAGAATTTATCACCACATTGTAGACAGACTTGTGATAACATTTTGTTTATTATGACAACAAGATTCAAACACGAAGATATTATGATGGATGGATTTTTGTTACTCAATAACGCCAAAACGGCAGAATGGATCTGGATAAATGATTTGAAACAGAGATAGATTATAAGTCTGGAATAGCATGCTACTTTTCATCTTGATACACTGGGTATATTATTCCCTTGGGATAAGAAAACACTTTTCACGCGGGCAGAAGTTAGTATTTTCATCATCATCATCATCATCATTCCAGCCAAAAGACGTCCACTGCTGGACAGAGGCCTCCCCCAACCGTCGCTACACTGATCGGTCCTGTTATTAGTTAGTGTTTTATGTTTAAGTCATTTGTAAATTTCATTTAAATTTTGTCGGGTTTTGCATCCTGATTTTTTATGCTCGAGGCAAAAAAGTCTTACTTGAATAAAGATTTTATTTCATACAGGAAGACGTAAACACATATCTTTGAGCTAACAGCTGATACGAACCCATTAAACCATGAAAATAAATTGGATAAGAGCTTCCCAGTACTGGCATGTTATAGTTGACCATACAATGGCTGACCTTGGGAAATTTACAGCGTGCTACAGACAGATTAGTACTCGGTCCGTGTACTTGTGTGAGCACAATGAGAACTGAGTTCGAGTGCTATGTGTAGCACATAGAAATCTCTTTTTTTTCTAATATTCATGGTAGGTGGACATGAGATTCCTCATAAAAATCATTAGTAGTTTTTAGGGTTCTGTGACCGAAGGGTCCAAACGGAGCCCTATTGCTGTCACTCATGTGTCCGTCTGTCACACGGGTTTTACAGCCTAACGGTTGCAGCTACAGTCTTCAATGTTCACAGTATAAGCATCTTGTTGACCCAAAGCCATACAAATTATCAAAAAATATTTTCAAAGGGTTTTTTAGGGGGGCTACAGCTAAATGGGGCGCGAAAAAAAAATTTGCTTATCCCATTGACTGGGGTATCGTTTTGGTCATCGTTCGTTGAGTACAAAATTGCTGTATCTTTTGTTTTAAAAAAATATATGAAAACAAAGTAATGAGAAGCCACCAAAGTCAGTATTCTTTTACAAAATATTGTTCTGAAGAATTTATTAACTTCCCTTTGAATATATTAATAAATCAGATTTTTCAATGACATTTCCTAATTTTCCAATTAAAACCAACTTGTTTTTGCAGTTTGGTACGGAACCGTAAATATACGAGTCGGAGTTCGTACATTTAAGGTTCTGTACGCATTAAGCCGGTTTTTTTTGTTTTTCCTCTAGCTTTTTGTCGCCGAACTGAGCAATTTTCGTGATCAAAAATAACCTATGATTTAAAAAAAATCGAAATCGGATAAGTACTTCTATAGATTTTCCCCGAATGGTAAGGCGGACAGACTTGTATAGTAGATACGCCCATACTTGGGCAGTTATATTTAAGTCCCTTGTAAGCCTATGTAATTCATGTGAGTCTGTTGTTACCAACAGGGCCCAAAGCCAGACTCAGGGCAGAAATTCCCGATGGCAAATCTGTATAACGCTTTACCAGACCCGAAAATCGGACGCAGGAACTCAGGATACTCAACAGTAACGCTTGCGGCCACTAAACCTAAGAGGCAGTCTTTCTAGAAACAAAACTATAAGTTCCGACTGGTAGGTTCTTAATGCAGATCTTTAAAATAATCATTTCTTAAAACTCTTTATTTTGATAGCCCACACGCTGGGTTTGGAAGAATAAAAAAAATTAGGACCCCACAATATGGCGCCCAAAAGCCGGCGTTTTATTGTTTTCCAATTTTAATGTAGCCAGTGACACTCGCAAGGTTAAGACGAATCGACGTAAGAATAATTAAAATCGGCTAACGCGTTTGGTCTCTAGAAAGCCACATAGGAACATACATACATAGACTAATAAACGCATTACCCTCCTGCGGCAGTCGGGTAAAAAGTAGTAAGTATCTGCTAATAAAAACATTATATTCGTGCAATGATTTGTCCGTTCAATGTCAAGTAGAAGGTCGTATTGAGGTTAATACCAGGCAGCACGTGAATTAACACCTGACGCCCAATGATATCATACTTTACTCTTTGGATTCACAATACGTTTAGATTGACCAAGCATTGTTCGCCACACTGCCTGGCCAATCTTTATTGACACATGATCCATGATCAAGCCCAGAGTCCGATGGCAATTTAATGACATTTTATTAGCGCTTGCCATTCCCATAAACTTTTTGGCATTTTACTAATCGCTGTTGCGACGCCGTAAATTAGAGACACGACCAACAGCTTGAAGTTCTTTCTGAGGCACGGAGGAATCTCACTATGTAAAGATGTTCACCCATCTACGGACCGAACTAAACAAGCGTTGCTCAACCTTGAAGATTGATCCATGCAGCTGTTATCTTAGCTAAATGGTGAAGTTAAAGGACACAGTTCTTTTCTCGAGAGGTTTGTTTATCGAGATGTCTATTCTCCAGATTGAATTAATCGGCTCCAATGACTCTGCATAATTTTATAGTCAGGTAAATAAATACTTATGATTACTGACACAAGAAAGGCGCGGTATGCGCTAATTAATTAAATTAATTATATCAGAAATATGAGACGTTTGCTTGCAGTCAAGGCTGAACATTGACTAGCTAGATATTCCAGTAGCTTCACAAATGACGGCATCTTGTGAGACGCACTCAGTCTGGTGTTGTGACTCAGTAAAATGCACTTTATAAGGACAAAATGGTTCAGTATTAAGAGCGGAAAAAAGGATTTGCATAATGTAGTTTTTGTTTTATTGGATAGTAAACAAAGTCGACACACCTCTTGATTGAAAGTGCTCAATGCAGTCTTTTTTGTTGGTCAAGCTCCCCCAACCACCACTGCTACTCCTGACGTCTAGGTTCGAACCCACGCAGACGTTTTACTTTGTGTAAATTATTTCATTACCATACTCTCAAAACGGTGAAGGAAAACATCGTGAGGAAACCGGCTCGACCAAGAACCAAAAATTCGAAGACATGTGACATCCACAAACCCGCATTGGCCCGGGTGGTGAATTGCGGCCCATTCCCTCTCACATAGAGGAGGCCTGTGTCCCAGCAGAGGGAACATTAAATGGCTGATAATTATAATAATTCTCTGCAGCGTATGGATATCTGCTATATCAAAGATATCGAAGATGCGTCTCATCTCATGCGATCTCACGTGGGCTGTAATAACGTCGGCACTCACAGGCAAACCAGACCACAGCAACGCCGCTTTGTGGCAGAAATAAGTATAGTGGTTGTACTTCCCCAAACTAACATAAACATAACAGCTGCAGGCCTTTATTCCTCCAAGTTTTAGACAGAAGTGCACCTAAAAAGCATGTAACAGAATGGTAGAAAACATATTTTCAATACGGCTTCTGCCCACATAATTATATGAACAACTTTTTCGAAGGAAGTCATAGAGAACAAACAAAAAAACACAAGTTTAGACACATGGCTGCTACTGAGGAATTGTAGACGGAAAAAACCGAACTTTGCCTGACCCGGGCATCAAACCCTGGCCCTTATGCTCAGCAGCAGTGCTTGCAACCACAAAAAACGAGTTAATTATTAAGGTCCAGTTTTTTTTATCCGTAGTTAACGCAACCAATGGTTAAATATGCTAACCAATGGTTTTAAAGGTATAACGCGTTTTTTATTTAATTGTTAGTCTAACAAATGGTGACACAAATAATCATTATATAATTACTCTTCTGAAATCTAATATATTTAAACGAGCAATTCTTGTATAGATGTATAAATATATAACACTTAAAAAAATATAGTTATGGACACCAATTTCAAAAAAGAAAGTTATTTTTCACTTTGTAGTTCTTTTTTTGGAATCGAAATAATTTTTTTTGTAATAAGTTTTTTTTAGAATATGTCGTTATCTCTATTTCACCAGAGCAAAGCTCGGTCGCCCAGATCCAGGGACCTACAATACTCATCATTACTATATTACTTCCCCGAAGACAATCATCAATGATCTTTACTTAGGGCGGTTACGCATTACACGTCCGTGTCCGGGATTTGAGTTCAGAGTTTTCTGAATTATGGCAGATTTTTCGGATTTAGTGCGTTAGCTTCCCAACAAGAAGTACTACGGCTACTTCAGAACCTAAATTTCACGGACACGGATCGGACGTTTAGTGCGTAACCGCTTAACTTACTACCTATTTGCCTAATGACATAATTATTTTTGTCGAACTTATCTGCCTCCGGATGGGCAAAATATTTTGGATTTTTTCCATCTGGATGTTCTCAGTAGTAGCTCAAAGTCTGGATTTACTTTGGGGTACCTCTACCTAACCCTGCGAGCACAACAGCCGTGATGTTGTATCATTTTTGTATTAAGTGGGTCTGGATATTCTTTGCCACAGCTGCGACTTACACACAAGTTTTAGTCCCTAGCAGGACATCCTTTGTCGCAGTGCCAATAGACACACAGACCACGTCCACAAACATCCGCATTTGGGACAATTAATATCTGACGGACATAATAATGCAGTAGACGATGTAACTGACCCTATTTAACGCTGCAGGGTACGGGAGTAAATTTTGTCAATTTTACATACTACAAATTTATTTTAGTTTTATAGTTTACAAAACAGAATTTCCTCCACATGCAAAAAATAAAAAAATAAAAAAATTATTTACCCACATTGCCGAAAAGAAGGTCAAAACATATCCTTGAGCAGTTGATGATAATTGGCAAGGTCGGTGGCAGGAGGCCACGGGGTTGCAGCCCGATCAGGTTGTCTGACTAAATTCGTGTAACGCTCAACACCAACTTGCACGATGCACTCCACGACGCCAAGGACAGACATTGATGGAGGAGTATTATAAGAGAAAGGTTAATCTCCTGTAGCGGTAATCACGACCTTCAGTAATGAGAAACACGGTACACGACGAGAGGAGAAAAAAATTTTTTTAGGAGAAAAATTAAATTGAATAATTTCAAAAATCTTTCATACAAAAAAAATCATTTCAATATTGGTCCATAATTGACGCAGAAATCGGGGAACAAAGAAAAAAAACATCAAGTCGAACATAGAATCTCCTCCTTTTTGAAAAGTCGGTTATATTAACACGACTGCTCTGTATTCTCCTGCCATTCAGCCTTGAGAAACATAGAAAAGCCACTACAATCCATTCATTCTTTTCTTAATTCGTCAGGGCATATCTTCTGGATTCGTCAGGGCATATTTTCCCTACATATTACAGATAAAGAGTCAGTTTCCTTATTTCACTTTTCAAGGGAAAATCCTCAGTACTTCCGCTGTCATCCGCAAACAATGTATTTACTGGAAAATGTAATTTTCCTTTGTTTTTTAGCAATGATGGGCACATTAAGTGCAGTTCTGTGCATGTGCTTGTGTATTGTTGTGTAATCTGTACAGCAGTAGCACCTGTTCATTATGCACGTGCGTTAGAGTTTGTAATGTTTGCAGTACTGCGATGGCGTGTAAGTAGATTGTATTTGTGTAACTGTCTGTGACATTATAGCTCCTAAACGGATGAACCGATTTTGATTTAGTTTTTGACATGACAACGTCTTATAATTCGATGGAGCCGGCTGCACGCACGAAAAAAACATGACTCATGCGGCGTTACCTCACGTTCAACTATCGTCAGTAAACCGACTTTACAGACAACCGATTTTTTTGATTAAAAATTAACTTCATCTAGAGTGTTATAAGCTATGTTTTATGAAAATCGGTTACATTGTTTTATTTCAGATTTCCAGTGCCTACTTTCCGGCTTCATCATCAGATCAATTCGATGGTGCCATTTTCATCAGTGCCATTTATTTATAAGTATTTCCTTCATCATAGTCGGTTAACTATTCGAAATAACTTACACCCGTGGCATACTTAGCATTAAGGAGTTCCAGTGGAAATCTGTGGTTTACTTCATCAGTTCCACTTCAACAAATGATATTTTCTGAGTGCAAATGATTGCATTGTTGATGAAAATACCAAAATCGCTTTATTTGTGCCTATAACATCTGAGGAGTTCCCCATCATCAGATCCTGCCTTGGTGACCATACCAATACCCTTTCACACAAAAGATTTTTTTTCCAAATGGGTCTAGGCGTCTTTGCGTAATCGGGGAACACACATAAAAAAAAGATTCCGATGAATTGATAACCTCTTCGTTTTTCTGAAGTGCCTACTTTGATAGTACTCTTCTGACGTTTCTGGACTAATATAATAACATGTTTTTAATATTTAATACGTCATATTACTGTATGTAACGTATGTTATCCATAGAATTGTTTCCTAAGATTTCTTGATGGTATTTAAGTGTAAATTAATTGTTGCTGGTATATTTAGAAAAGATGAGTAGTATAGATGTGATTGCTGAGTTCAATTCCCGAGTCTGGCATAAAAAATAGGGGATTTTCATCTGGATTTTCTTAGTAGCAACCCGGTGTCTGTGACTTGTACCCGGACGATGGCATTAGGCTCGTCCACCATTACATGGGACTTAAACATAACTGGCTGTGGTTACTTTAAGGTCCACCTCAGCTTTACGGTTTGGGGAATACAGGCTTGATGATATGTCGTGATGGCCCAGTGGCTTAGATCTCGCCTCTCGTGCTTGAGGTCGTGGGTTCGAATCCGGGCAAGGACCAATATGACTTTTTCAAATTCATATGTACTTTCCAAGTTTATCTTGGACATTGCTGACAACAGTGAAGGAAAACATCGTGAGGAAACCTAGACTTATAGTAAGTTTATTATAAGATTGTGTTCCATTGGTATAATTGCTGTAAGGGGTCCCAGTGCGAGGATAAACTAATAAATAAAATATGTTCAAGTAGTTGCAGCCTGCGGGTCGCCCGCCAGGTATTTGTACTTCGCCCAATATCTTTATAAATGATAGCATGTGTTATTCTGATGTCTGTAAAGGTTTTTGCGTGAAAGTGCAATAAACATCCATCACAACATAAAATAAAGGAGGAATGTAGGATTTATTATCTTTGTCAAAATTAAAGCATGTTTTGTTTACGATGTGAAAATATTTTCCATGATGACTCAATCCGTAAGTTTTTCCTTTATTTAACTTTAAGAATTAAGATACCTTAGAGGGAAAATAAAAGAAAAATAATCAGATATTATGTGTCATTGCCTATCGTTATTAAAGTTTTTGACTGGAGGCTAAAATCCTTTGTATGATAAATATTTATTTCATTATAGGTTATAATACTACTATGATCATTATTGAACTTTGATTTTAAAGATTTTATTTTCAGCCAAATAAAATTATGGGATTGCCAAAAATGCTTATTAAAATGAAATGCGGTTGCAGACATCTGACTGAATTTGATAAGTAAAAAGTCATAATTCGGGGTTTGGTTCGCCTATTTCCTCCTCCAATATTGGAACAATTTAATTAATATTCCATAAACTCAAAAAAAAGACATATACTGTGCCTTTGTGTTTTCCTTTTTGATGATACATTATCTTTAGAAGCACTAGAACCTTCAAAAGATGCTCAAAATTTCGCTTTGCTGGCAACATAGGCCAAGTTGACGGTCGGTTCCTAGTTCAACCGGATTCAACTGGAGATCAGTTGTTCACATGGAGCTATTGCCTATCTGACCTCCACAGTCAGGATATAACTCGAAGGGATCAGGCGCAAGGCAATTTTCAAACTCCGGGATGCGATTAAAGGAAAAGTTGTAGACAGACTTGTGATAAAATTTTGTTTGTTATAACAACAAGATGAACACTAAGGTATTATGATGGATGGAAGCTTGTTACTCAATCAAGCCAGAACGGCAGAACGGCTCTAGATGAATGACTTGACACAGAGATTGATTATAGTCTGGAATAGCACGCAAATTTTCATCCTGATAAACTAGGTATAAAGTTCCATTAGGATAAGAAAACACTTTTCAGCAGAAGCTAGTATTTTCATCATCATCATCATGATTCATCAGAACGATAACTGTTAAATTATCGTCCTACAGAATAAAAACCTCACAAATATTTTCGCATATATTTTTGATAACAAAAGCTTAAAAAATATTACAGGTACTTAGATCTTGTATTCGATTTAAATATAGATTTATAACATCAGTCATCACTCGTAAAGTTCATTCAATTATCTTATTAAAGAGAACATAAATTGACTTAGTTCTCTTTGTTCTTTGCACATGACTCCAGTTAATTTCATGCATTCAATGCATCAAGACGCCTCTAAGACTAGCAAGCGATTAACGGTGGACAATTTGTAAAATATTAAAGCTAACTCCCTCAAGTGCAAAAATCCTACTTAATATAACAAATAAACAAACTAAGAAATACTGTCCAGTATTTCTTAATTTCACCCAACTATTTCCTATTGCATTAACACTACAACACGTAACATATTAACGATTAACGTATCATCGATTTCTGTAGAAGAAAACTAGTTAAGCAATACTGGTCCCAAAATAAAACCTTGTGGAACACCACATCTATATTAAAGCTTATTTTTCAAAAAATTATTTTCGCTATCAGATTCCAGTTGCACGGGCATCGGTCGCAACCTTTTCTTGATGCTCATTGATAGAGTAACTGCTACAATAACATTCATGAGCCCAATGAATGCGGTGAACACGCATGCACCGGATAAAACCCTGATGATAATTCTGGTGTAATTGGTCGCTACTTCGGTGCAGCCGTGCCTCTCATTGGCGAGTTTGTTCGTGAAGTCACAGTCGATGTTGTAAGAGCCAATCCGGCCGTGGGAATAACTGTCACAGCATGAGATAGGGAACTCACGGCGCCAATTAATGTAGTCCCTAGGTCCAGATGCACCACAGCACTGCATGCGTTTCTCCATCATACCAAAAGAAGTTTCCAAACCTTTATCGTTCTTCATCGTGGTGTACACATCCCAGATAGCGTCTTCAATGAATTTGTCGGTCGACTTCGTGTCGGCGAACGACAGAGCGACAACAGCGGCGGCGATAAGTGCCATAATAGCTGTCACCTCAAACACGATGTACATCACCACTAAACCGTTACTCTTCTTCTTGGCACCGACGAAACCACAGCACGAAACACAGATCACGAACACACCGACGAGGATGAACACCCAGGGGATAGTCTGAGGCCAGTACAAATTGTAGTCTAGCAGATAATGGTTGGTATTCCTCAGGCTGGTGATGGTGTGGACTTCGATGAAGAACCGGATTGCTGCACACGCAATCGCGACGCCGAAGATCACGTGGAGTATGTTCAAGATGAACAGGAGAACGGAGGACGCACTTTTAGTACTCATGGTTATTTGTTTTACTTTGATATTGGTTTAACTCGCGACACGTGCGGTTTGCTCGAACGTATACAATTAAATAGTGGGGACAGCGGCCAGTAGCTTTTATATGGGGGATCGAGGATTTGTTCGTAAACAGAGTGATTCATGAATTCATGAGTTAGGTACCTACTTTGATAGTACTCTTCTGACGTTTCTGGATTAATATACCTAATAAACATGTTTTTGATATGTAAAAGAAATACCATTCTTAGTTGCAAGCCGGAGTCTGTGACTTGTACTCGGTTGATGGCAATAGGCTCGTCCACCATAACATGGGACTCAAACATAACTGGCTGGGTGTACTGTAGGGCCCACCTCTGCTTTACCAAAGTTAAAATAAAAGTTCAATAATGATCATTATAGTATTACAACTACTATGATCATTATTGAACTTTTATTTTATAGATTTTAATCTCCAATCTAATATAATTGTGGGATTGCCAAATTTACTTATAAAAAATGTAATTTAGCGTGGATCAGCCGTTGAATCTAATCTAAACCAATTTCAAAGAACACAAAACAAAATTATTAAAGTATTATTTCTTTACTACTATCTATATCCAACAAAAAAATATACGAAAAAACTAACCGGCTAAATCTCACACCACTTTACACATATTACACCTACATTCTCATAGAAAAAATCACCACGAATTCCGTACAATCAAACATACAATTGCATAAAAGAACAATAAAATACAACACAAGAAGTAAAAACAAATTCCAACTAGCAACTGCATGAGCACGGACTAATTATGGCAAAAAAACAGTATTAGTGGAGGGAGTACAGCTGTTCAATGATTTATCGGAGGATATAAAAAGGTGTGATAATATTAAAATGTTTAAGAGTAAACTAAATCAAAAAAACAAAAAACCCGACTACTAAAAATTAATTAACTGAAAAGATAAAAACGAGTACTAGATATAATTTATACATGAAATATTACGAGGTGCTGCCAGCGGTGACACACGAAATCATGGTCGGTTTTTCCATAATTTTTGTTTGTCCCCGCCTGCAGTACCTTTTTTATTATTGATAGGCTCGCGCTTGACCATCTCACCCGATGGTAAGCGATGATGTGGTCGACGATGTTGCACGCACCTCGTAATATTAAATGTATAAATTATATCTAGTACTTGTTTTTCTCTTCTCAGTTAATTCATTTTTAGCAGTCGGGTTTTTTGTTTTTATAATAAATTGTTTTATTTCAGACGTTTTAGTTTTAGTAATGAACGAGGTCTGCAAATAAGTAAAGTGGTTATTTTTCTATCAAAGTTACGCTTATTTTGAATGTGTGCCAAAATAGGAACATAAAGTGTTACATTATACATTTTGAATTGCCTATTTAGCAGCTTTCATTTGATATCCATATTGTTAGGATAACGAAAAAAAAAATATCACCCCCTTTTTTTTTTTAGATGGAGATATTATGTATATATATTTATAGAAAATATATAGAATTTGAGTTTATAACATACAAATATATTCATACAGTCTTCAGTAGGTCCAACAATACTTCAAAACAATAATGTTCTGTATATCACTTGCTTTTCCGTCCTACTGGTTGTGGACCAGGACTAGCATTGAACCAAGCATTTTTATCAGTGATGTAATCCTCTAACTTATAATATACCTGCCTGCATAGTGTGTGTTTTATACAAGTTTTAAATTTCATCTCATTTAGTTCTAGAATGTGGGGAGAAATTTTATTGTAACATTTTGTACAGTACTCCATGAAATATGATGGCTTTAGCCAGTCTGAAACCTAGTTGAAGTAGTTGGTCCCTATTTCTAGTAACGTAATTATGTTTTTCGCCGTTTTTACTAAAAATATGTAAATTCTTTCTCACGTACATGATGTTTTCATAAATATAACAAGGAACCGCCATGTTGTTAATGTCCTTAAAAAGTTCCCTTAGAGAATCTCGCCGGCGAAGAATGTATATCGCTCTGATGGCTCGTTTTTGCAGAATAAAAATTGACTCAATGTCTGCAACCCTTCTCCATAGTAAGATACCGTAAGACATTATACTATGAAAGTAACTAAAATAGACCAGCCTCGCGGTCTCTATATGAGTAAATTGACGAATTTTTCTAACAGCACAAGCTGCCGAACTTAACCGCCCCGCAAGTGATATTAAATGAGGACCCCATTAAAACCTTAAGTCTAGCGTGATCTCCAGGAAAACCTTTTTTGAAAAGTTTTCTGGACGAATTCTAGCTTCTCCTTGTCTATACCAATCAATACCAATATTATAAAGAGGAAAGATTTTTTTGTATGTTTGTTTGTTTGTACCGAATAGGTTCTGAAACTAATTGACCGATTTAAAAAATTCTTTCACCTATGGAAAGCTACATTATTCCCGAATAAAATAGGCTATAATTTTGACGGGAGTGAAGCCGCGGGGGTTAGCTAGTTTAATATAACGTCACAATCAGAAATTTTACATTCGGCATGACAAATTTAACGCACTTGGTTTTTTTACCATTTAAAACTGAATTATTGGCAGTGAACCAATCCTGAACCTGCCGTAGTGCGTAATTTTCGGTGTCAACCTGATAAGTAAGTCTATCTATTTTAAAAATTAAAGATGTGTAATCAGCAAATAATAGCATGTTTAGTTTGATTTCCAATAAACGGGGTAAATATTTTATGCATACTAAAAATAAGAAAGGACCTAAAATTGAGCCCTGGGGTTTCTCCATTTTTACGTTTAACCCCAACGAATTGACACCGTCTATCATTCAAATAAGATTTAACCAAACTTAATGCTGATTGGTCTCGCCTAATGCTGAAGTTTCAGAAGTAATGTTTCATGATTAACGCAATCAAACGCCTTCGACAGGTCGCAGAAGATACCTATGGCATCCTGTGACTCTTCCCACGCATTAAAGATGTGTTTTATTAGGGCGATACCAGCGTCAGTTTTACTAATACTAGTTTTGTATTTGAAACCATACTGTTTATCATGCAAGATGTTATTCGTATTAAAATGAATGAGCATTTGATTTAGCATTATCTTTTCAAATATCTTGCTGAAAACCGGCAACATGGATACTGGCCTATAATTATTTGTGTCTTTACTGTCCCCGGATTTAAAAAGTTTTATAACCTTACTATATTTCATTAGATCCGAAAATCTCCTTTATTCACACATAAATTAAATCTTAGTACGGTGCTATAGTCTGAAAAATGAAGGTACAGCATTGATGGACATTCCCCATAGATCTGCATTCGGTTTGATCTTGATTTGCTTAAAAGCTATTATTACTACTATGGGGTTTATTTGTGAAAAGTTAAATTCATTCGGGCAGGCTGAAACGTTCGCGTTTAATAATCCAAAAACAAACGAGGGCGAATAATTTAAGGTTTCAGTAGTTTTACTTGGGATGTTGGTAAAGAAATTTACAAATTCTTGAGCAACTTCTTGTTATCTCTAATAAATCCGTGTGTGGTCTCAAGCGTGTAATCTGTATTATTTTTTCGGTATCGGTATTAGCTTTTATTCCTGTTCGTTTCATTGTTTATAATCTTTCAAACCGTCTTGATTTTATTTTCTGCTATTTTAACCTAATTGCTAATGTACAAGGCCTTAGCTGCCTTACATGTATTAAAAAAAAAAAACTTGAGTAAGTAGCAACATATTTATTAAACGTTTCAGTGACGTTTCACGAACACAGCCGTGAGGTTATATAATGTTTGTATTAAGTAGGTCGGGGTATTCTTTTCCACAGCTGCGACATACACACTTGAGTTTTTATTCCTTAGCAAGACATCCTTTGTCACAGTGCCTATAGAGACACAGACCACGTCCACAAACATCCACATTTGAGACAATTCATGTTTAACAATTCAATAATGCAGTAGACGATGTAACTGACCCTATTTAAGGCTGCAGGGTACGGGATTAAATTTTGTCAATCTTACATGCTACAAATATGTTTTAGTTTTATAGTCTACAAACAGTTAAACAATCTACTTATCTATTAGAATGTGGCTTTCACCGTTCACCAATATCTATAACACCAAAGATATTGCCAATAGGACATCATAATTATTTCAGCCGAAAGATTACTGCTAAAAATTTACCGGTCCCGCGCGTCTCGCGTCCAGTGGATTCCTGCAACCTTAACTAGGTCATCGGTCCACCTAGTGGCAGGCCATCAACTAAACAGAAAAGCTCTGATTTGAATTTTCACTTAAATTATTTAAATCGGAACTTAGCGGAATAAGCATGATCGCAGTAATTCCCCGGACAGGCATTTTGTCAGCGCCAAACCACTATCTGAATCTACAAACACACGTCATCAGAGAACTGCAAAAATTACAAAGGCACGTGCATAATGAGCACGTGCCACAGCAGTACAGATTACATCACTATACACAAGCACATGCACAGAACTGCACTTAATGTGCCCATAATTGCTAAATAACAAAGGACAATTACATTTCCCAGTAAAAACATTGTTTGCGGATGACAGCGCCAATACTAAGGATTATCCCTAAAAAAGTAAAATAAGGAAATTGACTCTTTTTCTGTAATGTAGGGAAAACCTTACCAGAAAAATAAAAGAGGGTAACGAACTACTGGAATTACTATGTCTTTACGAATTAGGAAAAAATTGTATACGTTTCTTACCCAATCACGCCAGAACGGCTAAAAGGACCTGAATGAAATTTGGCACAGACATAGATTATACTTTGGATCTCTTTATATCCCGGTATAATGTCCCTTGGGATAAATCACTTTTTACGCGAGCGAAACCGCTGGCAGAAACTAGTCACACTAATATTATAAAGCCGAAAGTTTGTGAGTGCGTGTGTGTTTGTATATTTGTTACTCTTTCACGCAAAAACGACTGAATGGATCTGAATGAAATTTGGCACAGAGATAGACTAAAGTCAGAAATAGCATAAAGGATACTTTTTACCCTGCAAATACGTTCCCTCGTGATAATTTTCGACATGCACGCGGGCGAAGCCGCTGGCGGAAGCTAGTTTTGTAATAATACATACATCATCATCAACAGCTTTTTAATGTTCCCACTGCTGGGACACAGGTCTCATGGGCCGTAATCCACCATGCGGGTTAGTGGATGTCACATGTCTTCGAATATTTGGTTCTGGGACGTACTGGTTTCCTCACGATGTTTTCCTATACATACCAAATACATAGCTTCATTATATCAAGCCTGTATCCCCGCAGTATAAGACCGAGGTGAACCTACATCCACAGTTCACCAGTTATGTTTAAATCCCATGTAATAGGGGCCGAACCCATTACCCTCAACCGTGAACACGTCCGGACTCCGGCCTGAGAAATTCCAGATGAAAAAACCCAACAACACTTTCTCTACCTGGGAATCGAACCTAGGACCTCATGCTCAGCACCAGTTGCGACCACTAGACCAACAAACGAGGCAGTTCCTTAAAATATTGCGCAATAATTTCACATACCTATTGCTTCGTAGGTACTAAAAATTATGAATGAAATTATTTACCCGCTTTTAAATAGGTATATAATTTTATGAATGAATGATATTTACGCATTTTACGGTTTCAGGAAAATCCTTCATTTTTCCCATTGATTCACTCTACAACGTAGATAGGTACCATACGTGACACGAGTCTGGTTTCAGGTTTCAGGTGACATATTTTTGTTATATAATGCGGTGAGATACAGGTGTTTTTGCGTCTAATGTAAGCTTCGAAAGAGGTAAATGAACTTTTGTTGTATTATTTTTAATGATAATATCTAATAAAGCGCTCCTTTTTTAAACGACTTACCAAAAATTATCTAATTATTTAGGTTCTATGTTCGACGTCATGTATTTTATTTTGTGTATATTCTACGATATCTCCGTCAATTGTGGACCGATTTTGAAAATTCCTTATTTGTTTGAAAGAGTATGTTTCGAAATTGGTCTCATTTTAATTTGGTAAAGATCTGATGAAGAACTTCGGAGATATACAACAGAACTCTTCAATAAATAACGGCAAATGTCTCAAGATTACTGCAATCGCATGTCTGTTTATTGTTTATACAATTTCATAACATAACATCACGCCAGTACGCTCTAAAGGGGTACGCACATACACGGGTACCTTACTTAACTACTTGCCTATTACAAAAAAAATACTACCGACTTTCAAATAAAAAAACCACAAAATGAAAAATAACTTTATTTCTTTGTATTTTTATGTAAAAAAGTTTTTTTCCTATATAGGTTTATTGGCCAAGCAGTGTTGGACAAAGAGGGGCTCGTCACGAAATAATAACTGCCGCATTGGTTGGTCTTTTAGGGTTAGCAACAGACGCGCCGCGTCCCTTTGAGACGTTGCGGGGGGAGTCAAACACCTCAGACATTCAATGAGGATTTACCACATAGGACAAAAAAATAATAGTCGGGCTCGTGAATGAGTGACCTTCATAACAAATCGAGACTTCTCCGTATCTCGGAACAAGACTGTGCCTCCTAGTATTCTGGCTAAAAAGCTATCACTTCGGAAATGACGGCTGCTAGACAAGAAGAATATGAATTGCTTGAGTACCTAGCGCAACGCCGACTACAAAATGTTTGGATGAAGGCAGGAGAATGATGATAACAAATTCAGTACCTGAGACCTTGACTAACTTTGTCACTGGTCCTTATGTAGGTACTATAGCTTCTTCGCCCGCGTGAAAAGGTTTTTATTGTCCCGAAAGAACATTATCGGGATAAAAAGTAAGCTAGTACAATCTATCTCTGTGCCAATTTCCTTGCAAATCTGTTCAGCCGTTTTGGTGTGATTAAGTAACAGACATCCATGGATTCATACATCAAAAAATTGAGAAAATAAATGAAAATTTGATGTCGGGTTAATAATGTTTTTATTCAGAAAATGTTGGGCGAGATAAATTTTTCACAATAATTTGTCATTTAATGTGAATTAAAATATGTTACGGAATAACCGTTGATGTATGAGCTTCTTTAAAAGGTTGTTGACGTTATTAAATTATCGTAATTATGACAAATGTCTTGAAATTCTACCTATATAAACCAAACATACCAAATATAAAGGAAAAAGGGATATTAAACTTTATTTACCACAAAACCTATAATTGGATGACCTCAAATCTATGACCTGTTCGTCGTACCATCAAATCGGTTTTGCAGTCTCATATTACAAAAATAAGACATTTGCTACAAAAAACATCTCAAATATATGTGCTTTCATCTGAACTATGTTTATAATGCACAACAACTAACAACAACTATGCAACTATGTTTACAGCGCTAATGTTTTTCAATTATTTATCTATTACTACTAATGTTTAAGTATATTTATGTATTTAGTTTATTATTTTGAATATATATGGTATGATTATATTGTATTTATAGTTTATGTATATTTTAAAGAATCCACATAACTTTCATTATTGCACCTACCACTGTTTATCTCTCCATCACCCAAAGGTCGACTGGTAGAAAATGCCTAAGGCATTAAGTCCGCCTCTGTACTTGTGTGCATGAAGTATTAAATAAATAAATAATGATACAAGCTTCTGTCAGCGGCTTCACCTGCGTGAAGACTATAAGACCATAATCTATCTCCGTGCCAAATCAAATTGTGCAGAAGTATCTATTAGCAAATGTCATAAGGGGTCATAAACAAAATTTTAAAAGGAATAAACTTAACCTTGCCCTAGCGTAAATTGTAGTAAAACCATTGCATTGATATTGTCGGCGAAATAACTTATGTTAGATTTTTTCACGGATTGGGTTTTAATTATAAATATATGCCTGAATTATATATTTGTATCTCCTTTCCTGAATTATATAATCGATCCTTCTACTCAAATACTAGGGGCTTACTGCAGTTCTTTTCGGGATAAATCCATTGACTATCCTATGCTATGCTTCAGACAAACTCCCAGCAAAGCTCGCTCGTACGAGATAGTAAAGCTTAAGGCACCCACAGGCAGACGTCAAGCGACAAGGCGGTTTTGCATAGGAATTGTTGTTTTTGTAGACCAATTTCTATGAATACGGGTTGGTCGCAACTTTGTTAGCGTCGTGCCTGTCTGAGGGAGCCAGTAGCTTACGAAAATGTCGCAATTCGTTTTATTATGTAAGTATTTAACATTATTTAATGTCACATTATTAATTGCTCTCATTAGAACTAAATGGGTTATCAATATTGATAACCCTAACGAGAGAAAGTGTGTAAGAACACACAACTGTCTTAATATTTACTGATCCGAAGCACTTTCGTTTCGACGATGGCGTCCAAAAATACGAGCTGTATAAATACTAGTCGTTTATACACGATATGGGTCATGTGACATTATTTGGTAAAGTATTCAATTATATTGAGAATGTTTTTGTCTAAGGAAAAAACCTTAAACTAATTGGAGGAGCTAAAGTAGATAGAACTTGCTCCATGCAGTTCTCGGTTCAAAGCGACGAAGAAGTATATTGCATGATCGATGAAATGAAAGCAGGTTCCGTGGACGCAGGACCAGGACCTAACATAATATTAGAGCTGTATTCTCGAAGGGGTAGGCAGAGCTGCATCTAGTATGCCCACATTTCACCAGTAATGTTCAAGTCCCAAGCCTATTGCTATCAACCGGTCACAAATCCAAACTCCGGACTGCTATTGAGATATTCGAAATGGAAAAATCCCAATAACACTTTGTCCGTCCCGGGAACTGAACCCATAACCTTGGAACCTGTCTGGTTTTAGGGTTCCGTGACTCAAAAGGAAGTTGAAATTAATATGATATACTCTGCCTTGGAGCTGTTTTAGAAGTCCTAATTTTTCAATAAAATTTCTAAATGAACGCGATCAAAATATAGAGCCGCTTATGTCACATATTTGAGGAATCGCATGGGAATCAAAACCAAAAGGGTACTTCCCGTTGACCTAGAATCATAAAATTTGGCAAGAAGCAATGTCATACAGCAAATGTGAAAGAAAAAATCTGAAAACTGTATCGTTGAACACTCAGCCAAAAAAAAAAAGATTTTAACTTATTTGGAATTGGTAAACTGAATGCGATCTATATTGATGTATGAAGACAACAGCTTACGAACGGCAATTTTAATTTTGTGCCTTCGTTAGAGCAATGTTCGGTTATTTCATTGTTAATGAAATAACCGAATAATCCTCAGTAATGCTACCTAATTATTTTGGTGAATGTAGCTATGTATACGGAACACTCGGTACGCGAGACCGACTCGCACTTGACCGTTTTTTTAAAGGTATAATAAATACTTACTGAAAAATTCCTTCACAGATAAGAAGCTACAATTAATAGGGTAAAGCAAAGTTTTAGCGGTAAAGGACACGGAGCGAAGCCGTGCAAAAAAGATAGTTGATAGTCAAAAAGATTTAAGAGACCTTATAGCTGTAACTTTAAATGATAGATTGAGGAATATACATCATTCCTCAATCTAAGACATAACTCAATAAGACAACGTCGTGGTTTAAAAGAAGATGTAGTGACAAAAATTTAAATGAGTACGTTAAGATGGTTTGACTAACGAAAGGTATTTACAAGGCAGACGCGAACAGAAGCGCCAGGAAGGAACGCCCTAGAAGGACAACAATAGACCTTATTGGTAATGTTCTACAAAAAGGCCAGGTGTGCAGTACTCATGAGTTCATAACCAGCCTGCGTTTATGACTAGGTGTATGAACGTGAGCAAGAGAAGTATGTCACGATCGTAGTAGGTGGCGTTCTGTAGTTTCTGCCTACCCATGGGGGTAAAAGGCGTGAGTTTATGCTGTAGTAGGTGATTAAATCAGAAATAAAGACACCCGCAAGAGAACCAAGGTTATCCGACATAGCCCGAAGAAGCGACAAAGTTAAGTGGAAGTGGGCAGGGCACTTTGCTGGCAGAACAGATGGCCGTTGGGGCCGAAAAGTTCTAGAATGGCGACCGCGTACCGGAAGACGCAGTGTTGGAAGGCCTCCCTCTGGGTGAAGCGACGACCTGCTCAAGGCCTCAGGAGTCCAGTAGATGTGAAATGCATAGGCTTGGTCATTGGGGCCTCGCTTGGGGGAGGCTATGACCTGCTGTGGACGAGTTTCGGCTGAAATGATGATGATGAGGTTCGCGTTTGATCACTATCTCACCTGATGGTAAGCTAATGTGATTGACGGTGAAGCATGCTAGATTTAAGTTCTGTAACTCATTTGCCGCTGTTGAAAACCAACAGGCTTCTTTATAAGGATTAGAAACTGCACGATAAGTAATAACTAGAAAAGCGATAAACAACAATAAACGAGGCAACGAGAACATTCGCGTAAAAACCTAGTTACCTTAATAGACATGACGAAGTGATAAGCAGTGCATATAGTTTACAGTTGTTGAATTAAAGGTATGAATATATAATAGTATGAATATATAATATTAATTGTGATGATTGCGATTTTAACTATGTAGAAAGGTAATACACGTTTTACTTTTATTTTCTGAGGTGGCCTTTTCTGTGAAGCTAATTTGGTGAAGCAACAGTTCATGCAGCAAAAAATCATAACTTTTTTTACCTTTAAAAGGCGCCTGGACTTCTGGGGCAAAAGACCAGGGACTGTGGACTTTTTACCTCTCTAAAACCTCCCCGGTGGACACCATCAGCACGTGGAAAGGGCCCCGTGACCTCTAAAAAGAGCACCCTGGAAACCCTTCTGTGCAACGCATGTTAGGAAATATTCCATATCTACCAGTATCAATCAAATCAAATTGCCTAAACTTTTTTCAACTATGTTGGCGTCGGCTTCCAGTCTTACCTGATCTAGCTGAGTACCAGTATTTTACATGGAGCGACTGCCTATCTAACCGCCACAACCCAGTAAAGACTGGGGTCAGATTGCCTGGTTTCTGACTACCCGATGACTGCCAAAGATCTACAAATGACCGTCGGGATTACTCGTAACAGCTGATCACACTATCAAAGATACGGAGTATTCTCGGTTATGATTAACAGCAATGTTATTTTTTAAGGGCCATACAATATTTACCTTCCCTGTTAAAAATAGATTTAGTGTAGGTTTTATTAATTTTGCGTAATAGGCCAAAAACCACTTGCTCCAGGTGTTCACAAACACCTGAAGGAAAGTGTTCAACAATATCTATTCATGTTCATTTACTTGCATCCCATAATGTAAATAAAAGATGGTAACAATAGGTTCAAAGGTTGTAGACCAGTGGTTTACCCTTACTTTACCGACATTAGGTAGGTACCTACGAAGTTAATAAGTTGTATGTGCCTATAAAACTATTCAAACCGGAAAACTTGCGACAGCATAACTTGGCAGGCGAAATGAATACCTATAGTGGTATTAGGACTTCCCCGGACAAGCCTTTCATATGTGGGTTCAAAGTTCCGTCACGTGGATCATCAAATTTTCCTCTGACGTATTGTCAGAAACTACGACGTGAAACACACTACTACTTCAACTACTGAAAGAGTTGTACCGGCTGTCGTGTGGATGCAATTTCTTTTAGAGTTTGACGTCTCGCAGTTCAATCAGTGATTGGTTATTACTTAGCCAGACTATCCTGTGGAGACTAAACTATGGCCACCAGCCAGGCACGTTTGGATGCAATTGAATTCCAGCAGTTTTAACCCCCGAAGGACACAGAGGGGCGTTATAAATTTTACGTGTGTATCAGTGTGTCTGTCTGTAGCATCATTGGTCCTTTATGGATGAACAATTTTCATTAGTTTCTTTTGTTCGAAAGATTACTTTGACGAGTGAGTTCTTAGCTCGGTTCCGCCGTTAAAATGTTATGCGCATTTTTCCCTTTTAATCGCGTTTTCTCGCAAGATATCGTTTTATCTAATACCTTTAAACGAGCAATTCTTGTATATGTACATCCCACCCATACGCACTAAACGTTTTGAGAATACTTTTATTATACGTACAGCTAAGGAGTGGAATTCCCTGCCAGCGTCTGTGTTTCCCGATAGCTACAATCTAGGGGTCTTCAAGTCAAGAGTGAATAGGTTACTTCTAGGCAATCGTGCTTCACCGTCGACCTCATCATCGCTTACCATCAGGTGAGATAGTGGTCAAGCGCGAGCCTATAAAAAATAAAAAGATAAAAAAATATGTATATACATATTACATATAATCTGAATCTCGAAAACGGCTCAAATTTTCATGAAATTTATTATGCAGAGGGATTCGGGGGCGATAAATCGATCTAGCTAGGTTTAATTTTTAGATAACATCGTTTTCTCCATTTTCACTCGAGCAGAGCTCGGTCGCCTAGAATTTCTCCTTTAACGTGGATGCTTATACAAACCGACCAATACCAATTACAACACGTGTTTCGACAGATTTTTTTAATTGCATCGTGTCTATTACTATGTATATTTATGTAGTTTAAAACATGAAATAAAAATAACATGGAGCAGCTAAAGATCTTACCTGAAAACCCAGTAACTGAGGATAACACAATACCCCTCGGTAAGACTCTGTCAATCTATAAGGCTTCTGATAGTCCCGTAACGTCTATCAAAAATCTATGAATGACAACCTGGATGGTCACCCATCACAGATGGACCTCAGCGAGCCTAGCTTAACCTTCGATCGACACTTGCGTCTATTATTAAAAAAACACAAGCCTCATTCAAGTAGAAAACTACACTCGTACAAACTAATGACTCATCACAAAATTATCTCAGATAACAGCTTTATCAATTTTCCCGACACAAAGTTCATTGACCTACAACTTACTACAGAATCCGGCGCGTTCTCAGTAACACACTCACATTACCGAGTATCGAACCAGCGACCTTGACTTTGCATGCCTTCTTATGAGTCACGGCGCCGTTCATGCGTACTTCCTTATATTTTACCATATAAAATCTGTAGATGAAATCTGAGTCATAGCGGGATGATGGTGGCTTCCGTATACTTTGTGGTATTAGTTTATTGGTTGAACGGAAGGAACCAGATTGACTCATTGGTCAAAACTATTGTCATCGTCTTGTTTATAAGAATGATGGTTAAAATTTGTTGAGCTGTGACTTAATACGGCTCTTATTTATTTAGGTGTACATAACATCACACCTAGATACGACTAAGTGGTAAGCAAAGTTATATAGTCCTACTTATTTTACTATCCATACTAATCTTTTAAATGCGAAAATAACTCTGTTAGTTGAACATTTTGACTCCTAAACCACTTAACCAACTCATTTTTTTGTGTAGAGATAGTTTGGACCTTGGAGGACATATAATTATCAAACCTGGAGCACGTACCTTCCTTTGGGTTAATTTCATTCACAGGAATACCATGGCCTGGATTCGGACACAGGACTTTTTATCTCAATAGTAAGTTTCGTAGTGAAATTTTTGAATTTCGCGCTAGAATAGTACACGCACTCTTCGTCAGTTATATCATAAGTCTCATGTAATGGGGGTGTGTCTGTTGTCATAACCTTCCATTCAACATACGAACTGATACTTAGAAATATGTAATGGAAAAACCCATTGATAAAATCAAGAATTCCTTGCGGTGGCGCCTGAGACTCGAACCCGCTTGTTGCAGTGAATATTCAGACATTTTCCGTCAATTCATTAACTTCAGGTAACACTAAATTATATCACCTACGATAAAGTATATTTTTATTTTACGTAAAGGAGAAAGAAGGTTTTCAATTAGTTTATTTTTATTTTGCTTCATTTACCTAGCTTCGTAATTAGCTCCTTAATAATTAACTTATCAGAAAGAACCAGCTCCTAATGAAACTACTACAGTAGTAACACTTCCGCAGCGCATCATCACAGCCTCCCAACCGGTACCTCACTCGGGCGGCCATGTTTACATCTCATACGCACGCGATGACTCATAATCATAAACAACGCTCTTCTCAGAACCGACTACGCGGTAGCGGGTTTATAGTAAATTGATCTACTCTATAGTGACACATATTGTGAATGAAATAATCCTTACTTCTATACTAATAATATTAAAAATGCGAAAGTAACTATGGTCTGTCTGTTACGTTTTGACGTCTTAACGGCTGATCGGATTTGTATGAAACTTGGCACACGGGTAGGCCATAATTACTTGCTTTTAACCCCTTTTACAGTGCATCATCATCATCTTCATAACAGCCGAAAGACGTTTTTAAGTCAAGAGTGAATAGGTTTCTTTTAGGCTAGCGTGTTGCATCGTCGACCACATCATCGATTAACAACAGGTGAGAAAGTGGTCATCGCGCTTGACCGCCTACCAATAATAAAAAATAAAAATTCCACTGCTGGACTTAGGCCTCCCCCAAGCGTCGCCACATTACATTGCATGGGAATACAATGTTTTTTTTGAGTAGGTATTGTCTATGAATTCCTTGGAAAAATAGGTCATTTATATGGGGAGAAGCAGTTTTTTAGGGTTTCGTACCCAAAGGGTAAAAACGGGATCCTATTACTAAGACACCACGATCCGTCTATCTGTCTGTCTGTCTGTCTGCATCTCATGATTATGAAATTTTCACAGATGATGTATTTCTGTTGCCGTTATAACAAAAAATACTAAAAATAGAATAAAATAAATATTTAAGTGGGGCTTCCATACAGCAAACGTGACTTTTTTACGGAACCCTTCGTGCGCAAGTCCGACTCGCACCTGGCCAGTTTTTTTAATGTTAACACACTATGACTGAAATAATAATATTGAACCATGACACTACATTCCCTCTCTCAGAGAGAGGAGGCCAGTGTCCCACCAGTGGGAACATTAAAAGGCTGATGATGGCACTAGGGAAGACCTTGTTAGTAATGTTACAGGTACTGTGACGGTATTTAACATCAAATTTTCTAAACGTCCAAATTAATATTAAGACGAGGGGTCTTCGCGACATGCTCGGAAACGAGTCCTTTTTTTAGTTTTCGTGGGGAAACCTTCAAAAGGCCTGGACTTTTGGGGAAAAGACCAAGGAGTGTGGGATTTTTACCTCACCAAATCCACCCCAGTGATCTCCATCAGCTCGTGGAAACCGTGACCTCATAAAAGAACCCCCCAGAACTCCCTCCGGGCATCGCCTGTTAAGGCACATCCCTGAAGAGATCCGTAAACGGGTCCTGCTCGTGGTGTCTGGTCGTCTTGCTGGCTATGGTTTTGTTTTGTTATAACGATTACTGGAAAGAAAAGAGTTGGCATACAAGGTAGAAGTGAGTGGAAACGCCGGGAGGAGACGTCCTTGAAGGACATACAAGGTAGAAGTGAGTGGAAACGCCGGGAGGAGACGTCCTAGAAGGACATACAAGGTAGACGTGAGTGGAAACGCCGGGAGGAGACGTCCTAGAAGGACAGACAAGGTAGAAGTGAGTGGAAACGCCGGGAGGAGACGTCCTAGAAGGACATACAAGGTAGAAGTGAGTGGAAACGCCGGAAGGAGACATCCTAGAAGGACATACAAGGTAGAAGTGAGTGGAAACGCCGGGAGGAGACGTCCTAGAAGGACATACAAGGTAGGAGTGAGTGGAAACGCCGGGAGGAGACGTCCTAGAAGGACATACAAGGTAGAAGTGAGTGGAAACGCCGGAAGGAGACATCCTAGAAGGACATACAAGGTAGAAGTGAGTGGAAACGCCGGGAGGAGACGTCCTAGAAGGACATACAAGGTAGAAGTGAGTGGAAACGCCGGAAGGAGACGTCCTAGAAGGACATACAAGGTAGAAGTGAGTGGAAACGCCGGGAGGAGACGTCCTAGAAGGACATACAAGGTAGAAGTGAGTGGAAACGCCGGGAGGAGACGTCCTAGAAGGACATACAAGGTAGAAGTGAGTGGAAACGCCGGGAGGAGACGTCCTTGAAGGACATACAAGGTAGAAGTGAGTGGAAACGCCGGGAGGAGACGTCCTTGAAGGACATACAAGGTAGAAGTGAAGGGAAATGCCGGGAGGAGACGTCTTAGAAGGACATACACAGATCTTATTGGTGATGATCTTCAGGAAGGACAAGTGCGAAGTAATAATAACCGGCGTGTGTGTATGACTAGATGTATGAACAAGATTGAAACAAAAGCAGTATGTAAGGATCGTAGCAGGTGGCGTTTGCATAGCGAGACTGCTTTCCTCCGTCTAGTAACTGGCCAACACCCCTACAATACCCCTTTGCAAGCCTGGTGCCAGATTTGTTGACTTCCGACTACCCGTAACGGCTGTCAAAGATCTAGAAATGGCAACCGGGACCAATAGATTAACTCATTCACGAACCGACCTCAGCAAGTGTTGCTTAAACTTGCAGTTCGACCCGTGTGGCTGTTATTACTCAGCTAGTACACTTAAGTACTTACTTCAGTAGTACATTGAGTAATGTGTCATTTAAGGCCCGGAAGATCTTGTTAGTATTGACACGGTGTTTTGTCATCATATTTTCGAGAATTCGAAATTAATCATTGTCAACATCTATCTGCCCTTTAAAACTGTCTACTAATCTGTAAAAGCCCAGGGTAACAGACTTCTGCGGTGACAGGAGGACACCGTGGAGTTTTTGTGTGTTAGAGTCCCACATAACTGCACTATTTCCCCGTGGTAGTGCAGTACGCATGACAGTCACTCTCTACACTATCGTTCAGTGACATATCTTATTTATTATACTAGAAAAATTCACAGTTTCTGTAGGATTAGTCACGGATATAATGGAGGTGAAGTGACGTAAGTACTAGTCAATGGCATAATTAATTGTAGCGGTAAGACGTAAGATTTCATTAAATAAACATTTTGTTTATATTTTGTCATAAGATTTCTGAGAAATACCTATGTTGAATTAAGTATTAAAGCTTGAATTAAACTGACTCATTTTCTCAATATAATAGGTAACTACAACAATAGTGTGAAATATTTATTGTGATGTTTTGTCATTGTTTTAAGAAACCCACAAATGCAAACTATATTAGTTTTTGATTAATGTAATTACGTTAGCATTGACGTATTTTTTGGTTAAATTATAATTTTCTCTGTTGCCCAAGCTTTACTTGCCAAACATTAATAACTTTTTTTACCCGACTGCCGAAGGAGGGTAATGTGTTTATCAATCTATGTATGTATGTATGTATGTTTGTTCCTAAGTGGCGTTCTAGAGACCAAGCGCGTTGGCCGATTGGCTGCCTCAATCGATTCGTCTTAACCCTGCGAGTGTCACATTTTTTTCTTCCATTCCCATCGTGTGGGGTATCAAAATAAAGGATTTTAAAAGGTAATTACACAATTATATAACACTTATATGTTTAAATGTACATAATTAAAAAAAAAATAACTAAAAAGTTGTAAATAAAAACATTTTTGATCAGCCAGCATTATGTATCCTCCGACTGCACAGCATGATTTTCTTCTTGTTTACGTCTTTTTAATTCGCTTTTTAAGCAGTCGGGTTTTTGGTATTTTTAAATTTTTTTTTTACAAAAAAATACAACCGACTTCCAAATAAAAAAAAACACTACAAAGTGAAAAATCACTCAAATTTTAGAAGTCAGTGTTCCTGTTTTTGTTTCATCGTTTTTTGACACCGCCTTCCGAAATTGAACTTATTTTTCACATTGTAGTGTTTTTGTTTATTTGAAATCGGTTGTATTTTATTGTAAAGTTTTAGTGTTTTAGTTGTTTTAGTGACACAGAATGGACAATTTCTATAGTAAGGTAGGTACCCATAATGCCATAATATAATAATATAGTGATGCCAGAATAGATTACCCAAATAACATGTTACTTGAACATAACCAGTGGAATGAGAGTGTACCAGCGTGAATTGTACACATCTGAATATCCGTTCAGTGCACGCCAGTAGGCGTGATGGTATATTATAAAATGGTGTAAACAAGAAAATAAAAATTATTTAAAAATAATCCCCCCTCCCCCTTTATTTTGATACCCCACACGATAGATTAGGAAGAAAAAGAAATTTGGGACCCCACAATATAGCGCCCAAAATCGGACATTTTACTATTTTTAACCGACTTACCAAAAAGGAGGAGGTTCTATGTTCGACTTCGTGTTTGTTTTTTTTTTTGTATTTTCACTGATATCTCCGTCAATTGTGGACCGATTTTAAAAGTTCTTTTTTTTTTAAAGAGTATGTTTCGAAATCGGTCCCATTTTGATTTGGTGAAGATCTGATGAAGAACTCCGAAGACAAACGACAGAACTCTTCAATAAATAAAGCCAAATCTCTCGGGATTGCTGCAATCGCATACCATTTTATAACATAACATCACGCCAGTATGCTGTTAAGGGGTACGCTGAACTCTTATTTCACCGATAATGTTCAATTTTCATGATATTCGGGTTATCTATTCTGGCGTTAAGGTAACTTACTAAACTACTTGCCTATTAGGTAGATACAACTAAAAAGTGAAAAATAAAAAACTTTTTTACAAAAAAATACTACCGACTTCCATATGAGAAAACTACAAAGTGAAAAATAATTATATTTTTGGAAGTCCATAACGGAAAGAAAATGGTACCTACGAAAGACACCGACATCCAAAAATAAAATTATTTTTCACTTTGTAGTTTTCTCATATGGAAGTCGGTAGTATTTTTTTGTAAAAACAGTTTTTTTTTTAACCTTTCTTTAGCCAGTGACACTCGCAGCGTTGAGACGAATCGATTGACGTGAGAATCATCAAAATCGGCCAACGCGTTTGGTCTCTAGAACGCCACATACGAACAAACATACATACATAGACTGATTAACACATTACCCTCCTTCGGCAGTCAGGTAAAAAGACCACCTGGTACAAATTGCTCTGTGCTAACCAGAACAAAAGAGAAGGTTCAATACAGAAAGAGACCTGAATCAAGCCCAATTGCCAGAACAGACAACCCAAGACAGAAGAACTTGGCGGAGGAAAGTGAGGAGAGACCCCGAATAATGGGACCAGGGAGAGACGAATAAAAGAAGAGTACCCTAAAACGCTTGCTCTTCGACACTTCTAGTGTTTAATCTGGTAAAAATGACTCAGATTCTTCAGCAACACTTCACAATTTTAGTAATTGCAAAATATACTTACTCCAGCTAAATTTAATGTTTCAAACCCATATTATTATATTCTCGTTATTATTAGTGAATAGTAATTTAAATACCTACTGTAATTAGTATCGGTTAAATGCGATTTCCTCGTATTTTAATTTGAAAGCATAATAATCACAAAACCATTAATTAATTACGGTCGTAAAAATGATTTTCTCTAATGATTGATATTAGATTTACGCAACTTTAATATCAAGTTTTTAACTGACTTCAAAAAAAGGAGTAGATTCTCAATTCGCCGGAATCTTTTTTTTTTATGTATGTTTCCCGATTACTCAAAGACGCCTTGACCGATTTGGAAAATTCTTCTTTTGTTTGAAAGGGTATACTTCCCAGTTGGTCCCATAGTCATCAGGTCAGGATCTGATGATGGGATCTTGGAGAAATCGAGGGAACTTCTCAAATATTATAGGCATACATATAGTGATTTTGGTATTTTCATCAACAATGCTATCATTTGCACTCAGAAAGTATCATTTGGTGAAGTGGAACTGGTGAAGAAGACCACAGATGGCCAAAGGAACTCCTTAATGCTAATATGTCATGAGTATAAGGTCTTTCTCTCTGAATAAAAATGGGATGTCACCGGATTATCGCAAACACTGTTACCTACATTATAAAATATCTCGAGAGATTATAAAGTCTTGATATATTGTGAACAGAATATTTCACTCTCCGAGTCGTGTCGAGATACATATGTTTCTATCAGGGATGGTGATCGTCAAAATGCCAAAATGTCAGGGATTGGTCACTTGACATTTCGATAGCGTGCAATCTCATACATTTTAGACATTTATCCCATCTCTCGCGACGGTTTCGTTGTTATTATAATGTCACTTATCTAGATCCTGTGAACTGGCAAATTAGTAACCAGTTCTACAATTTATTTGATTTCGGCCTAGTCATGAAAAAATACCTATTTTAGCAAAAACTAAAACAGTCGAATAAAGAACATGTTCCTTTTTCAAATCATCATCATCAATACGTATAATAAATCTGTAGAAAAGTCGTATTTGTACATCGAAAATATTTCCAAAAAAAAAATCCAGTGTGTTAAAGAATAACCTACAGAATCCATTTTTTCATCATTTTTTGTAATTTTTGTCTGGTGTTCTGTTTATTTGTGCACGCATCACGTTAAATGTACGAAACCAATGTACGAGTAGATAACTTTTATACATAAAAATTGTGCGTAACTTGAAGTATTACTTAGTTTTTGTTTCATCGCAATCGTCATGAAAAGTTAGATGAACTTAAAGTGTTCAAAAGTGTCTTTAGTTGAAGGGAGCGAAGCCGCAGCACAGCTAGTCATTAAATAAAACATGGCGAACAACATGCAGATCAAAATATATAAGACTGTCAAGTCATAACCTGCGGTTACACGGTTCCCGATATTTCCCTTCCTAGTACTGGATGCGATAGCGCATCATCTGGACAAGTGCATCTGTACCTTACTCACGTGTAAACAATGACTCGATGACTTAATTAGTCTGTAGAGTTCACAGTCTGATATTGTGTGTCTACCGTTTTACTGCACTTAAGCGTATGTAGGCCCTTAAACTGGGAAATAGAGACATTGACGGAATAAGATGAGATTTTTTAGTGAGGTCGAAGAAGCCTAAATGCACGGAGAACCGTTGGTTTTTACAACTTAAGCTAGGCCTTTGTCAGCAGTGGATAGCGATAGGCTGACTTAATTGACTGAAATATGTAGTTGCAAGCATGTGTAGGTAGGTGGAGCATAAAAAATACTCCAATGGACGGTGAAAGTATTGTAGCAATAGCAAGATGCGACCGTCTAAATCTTGAGAGATTATTCTTTGGTCGGTCGGTCAATAGAAGAATTTGCGAGCCCTTTCTTTATGTTTATCATTACATATTGACAAAAACGACAAAGAAAATGAAAAGCATTTTTGACAAGGTCATGATTATTATCATCATTTTAGCACCATCTGGTCAAGTGCAATAGCACCTGTTCTACCCACGTGCAGATAACGCATTTCAGGTGAATTGCGTTGACTCATTACGAGGTTAATGCTATTTTAAAATTAACTATCGCGGTTGACCTTTGTCTGTGCCAATATAGGAATTGAGTCCTTTATGAAGTTCCTTTAATTCATTATTTTATTGATACGAGTATCGTCCGCCATTGTACCGTTGTGTATAAAGTTTAAATTAATAAATGGTAGTTTAGCGAGAACTGAATATTGCTTTGTTTCTACAAGGATATAATATATATACTTTGGTTGGAATTGAAAAATTCTTTTTGTTTTGGATAGTTCATTTATCGAAGAAGGTTATAGGCTATATAATATCACGCTACGATCTATAGGAGCGGAGCATAAATTAATAATGTTGCAAAAACGGGACCTTCTTTCCTTTTTGAGAGCTTCCGTTGCGTGCGCTGCGTAAACTGTTTAAGTTACGCAAATATCATGTATGATGGAATTGTTCCTCTTAATAGTCCTAAAAGTTCTAAAAAAAAGTCAAATGTAAAATCTTTTAAGATTGACTCACTATAACCTATATTTATGGTAATCAAATTTGTTCATTTGCGAAGGAGTTTTATCAACATCTATACTAATCATAGATATAATAAACAAGATACTAATATTATCAAGCTAAAGAGTTTGTTTGTAGGGTAGGTATTGTAGATAGGTAGGTAGTGGTAGGTAGATTAGCTAGTTGACGGGAGCGAAGCCGCGGGGTCAGCTAGTTTTTTCATATTTGTGGCAGCTACTAAGGGAAAAGTTAAACATTAGATAGGTGAGTATGTGGTGGTGGTATGTGATCTCACCGTTTGTGCTTGAGGTCGCAGTTTTAACCCGAGCAAGTACCAATTTGACATGACAATTCATACATGTACTTTTTAAGTTTATCTTGGATATCGCTGACAACGGATAAAAAAACATCGTTAGGGAACTTTGACTTTGGAACCGAAAAAAAATTTTTTTAGTTTTTTAATGTTAATATTAAAGTTTATAAAACTCATAATGTAAGTAGTTTTTTTTTAATTTAAACGAGAATATACTTTACTTTATTTTTAAAACAAAGGTGTAAATATGTACCTACTTAAACACTAAACAAAAGTAAACTTTACAAACTTATACTAAAACTAACTACTTACACTATATACAAAAGAAAGGTACACTTAAGCGTCGAAGTACTCCTCCACATCGCTGTCATCCGGGAACGTGCCCAGAAGCCTGTCAGTTTAAAAAAAATACTCCCGCTCTTTTAAAATTACTTGAATCTTTAGATTAAAGAGTAAATGTAGATACTTATGGGATGTAGTAAGTAAGTTACAATGCTGTAAATTCACAAATCTTACCGACACCTTACAGAATGTTACAAACACAGCGACGTCGCTACCCAAATCAGGAACAAAATCCCTTACCGGAGCAATATTTTAGTAAACTTACCTAATACACCAAATTTAATCTGTCAATCAACTAGCGATCAGTGAACTTCCACGTCCAAATGTCCACTTTTCGATCAAACACCCATTTTTAAACCAACCTCAACCAATAAAGACTATCAATAGTCCACCAAGCCAAACCGTCCAATTTTAGCAGAAATAACTTCTGTAATTACCGTCGATCAACGACTAATGATTCTAACTGTGTGTAATTGAAGCATTCGTGCCAGATCAATATGACCTTGATGGAACAGCTTCCTTCAATGACACCGGTAGTCAATACACAACTAAATACGAAGACTGGGTATTTTTGAAAAGGATGATAGAATGAAGGGAGATGAGGCAAGACGTATCCGTATATCTTGCATTGACATTGCTAGGTAGTCAGAAGGCATGGAGTCTTCTGAAAATCTGTCTTATGATTTTTGATTTGGACACAGTGGGACCGCATCAATAAAATCATTTATTCAAATTAGGTAGCACTTCTTGAACACTAAAAAAAAACTCTTCTCCTGGTACTTTGTATGTACTTAAGCAAATATCTGAATAAGGTCCGAATTTTTAGGGAGCCACAAGATTGTCTAAGGTTGTTCACTATGTCCTGACGGAGAAATTATTTTATTTTACTGTCACCAAGATTATCTTCATCATCTTCATCATTTCAGCGAAAAGATATCCACTGCTGGACATAGATCTCCCCCAAGCATCGCCACACTGATCGTTCCTGCGCGTCTCGCATCCACCGGTCTCCCGCAGCCCTGACCAGGTCGTCGCTCCATCCAGAGGGAGGCCTTCAAACGCTACGGCTTCCGGTACGCGGTCACCACTCCAGAACTTTTCGGCCCCAACGAGCATTCGTTCTGCGAGCAATGTGCCCTACTCGCCGCCACTTAAGTTTGGCAATTCTTCGGGTTATGTCAGTAAGATTATCTTATACACATTTTTTTTAGTTTAAGGTTATATATTATAACCTTAAACTAAAAAACATACAATTGGTAGCCTTATCGCATTCCGCGATCTGTTATGCGAAATAAACAGAGATTGCACGGACACAAAATGGAGATGTAATCTACTTTTAAAACAGACTACAGAACTAAGCAAAGGCAAGTATCATATCTCCGTTTTTCTACAATCTTGGGTACTTCTCATTTTTTATATATAGATACGAGAGTTAAGGCAGACAATTTGTCTTGTTTACCGGGTCACAGGCCAAAGCCGCTTCCGACATCCTTTTGGTACGAAAATAAAGAATCTTCTGCTAAAAATACTTCACTTTTTGTGAACGTTTTCATTGATAAAAACGATCATGCTTCTAAAGTTGTACGTTGAGTTCAAGGTTGACAAAGGATTTTTTTATTAAGATCATAATAGATGCAGTAAGTGGTGCATTTTTTAACCGACTTCCCAAAAAATAGGAGGTTCTGTGTTCGACGTTATGTATGTTTTTTTTTATGTATGTTCACCGATATCTCCGTCAATTGTGGACCGATTTTGAAAATTCATTTTTTTTTATTATTCCGAAATTGGCCCCATTTTAATTTAGTGAAGATCTGATTAAGAACTTCGAAGAAACACAA
The DNA here is from genome assembly GCA_947562075.1 of Orthosia gracilis. Taxonomy (NCBI): domain Eukaryota; kingdom Metazoa; phylum Arthropoda; class Insecta; order Lepidoptera; family Noctuidae; genus Orthosia; species Orthosia gracilis. The sequence goes on from OX387266.1 coordinate 967,086, forward strand.
CAGAACTCTTCAATAAATAACATTATAACATTACATAACATAACGTCACGCCAGTACGCTCTAAAGGGGTACGCAGATGTGTACAGTTCACCTTGGTACACTCTCATTTCATCGGTAATGTTCAATTTAAAATTTAAAAAAATAAAAAAAAAACAATTTTTTGTTTATGGTGTTTGGGTAATTTATTCGGTATTCGGCCTATAAGGCACCTTACTAAACTACTTGCTTATTAGGTAGGTACAACTAAAAGGGGAATAATTAAAATAAAAAATTACAAAAAATACTACCGACTTCCAATTAAGAAAACTACAAATTAAAAAATATATATATTTTTGGAAGTCGGTGTCCATAACGCAAAAAATTAGTACCTACTAAAGACACCGACTTCCATAAATAAAGTTATTTTTCACTTTGTAGTTTTCTAGTGAGGCATGGCAGCCCGATGTCTCTTTACAACATGCTGACCACGACCGATCTGCTAAGAGTGTACCGATGAAGCCTGCATTCTTTGAAATTGGTGGCGCGGTTTTGGCGAAACAAAGTAAGAGATATGCTTATGTCTAAATGCAGAAATAACTATATATTTCATAAATCAATTATAATATAGGAAGGCCTACAGTCCTGAGTCACATTTCATGACATCCGCAGGAGATACTTAGTTCCGACTTACATGGAACTCTTCATTAAAAGGACTGATAAAAATTGAATCATAGGTCTGTAACCACAATAATTATACGCACGTCCATATTGACCACGTCTTTACTTACTGTAGTTATTCAACTGTGTATAACAAGCTTAATAAAATAATTGTCCTACTTTTTGCTCCAATCAACTATAGACGTAATAGGATAGGAGGCCCAGATTGTTCACCAATGTCGTTATTCGAGCCCAGTCTGCTATCCCTCGTACCATCTCCGAGCTCATCGCTCTCTTGGATGCTAAAACAGACGAATAGAATAAGGTCTTGTCTGTATATTTGAGGTATACTGAGATGAGCGTATGACTGCCGTGTAGCTATAAGTATGTCATTTTTGTTGGATAATTAAATCAAAATATGTTTTAACAAGAGAATTTGAACGTGTTGTTTTAAAGTAAAATAAAATTAATCTAGTGTCCCAGCAGTGGGAACATTAAAAAGCTGATGATGATGACGATGATGAAATAAAAAAATAAATGATAAAATGATAAATGATAAATGCTTGTATGACCAGAGGTATGAATGTAAATGTATGCAAAAAGAGTATGTAAAGATTGCAGCAGGTTGTGGTTGCCGCCTAACCCTAAAATAATTAATTAATACAGACGCCCATACATATTGTAAACTAACTTTAGCCTGTGGCTTAGCCATCAGATCTTCGAGATTGATACCAAGAGAACGTATTGCAGGATAAAATAATAATACTGTAAAATCTTTTTAAAACGGGCTTTTAATGGACAAAAGTTATAATTATCTGTCAATACACATCCAATGAGTCCAAACACGATGGTGTTATCTTATCTGGTTGAGGAGTTGCTATGCCTACCTTCCAGCTCCACTTTGAGGCCAGCTAAATAGTACCATACATTACATAAGTACGCCAAGTTTCAGTTGAATCGGATGTCAGGAAGTGCTTGAAAAATAGATTACTAGTTGCCGGACGCAAGGTAAGTAAAGCTAGTTATAAAAAATAATATGCTTTGTTCTAATCTTGGCTTCGGTCTACCGGTTTGTCATTTACCTAAATTCATTCAACCGTGATTAATATAAAACCTGATAATTCTGATAACACCGACACGAACTCAGAGGTCAAATTCTCTTTTAAAGTTTATACAGTTAATGCAATGGTCAAATTATACAGAGTCCAACATATATAACATAATAAAAAAACTTTTTACAAAAAAAACTACCGACTTCCAAATAAAAAGACTACAAAGTGAAAAATAACGTTATTTTTGGAAGTCGGTGTCTTTCATAGGCACCAATTTATTGCGTTATGGACACCGACCTCCAAAAATAAAGTTATTTTTCACTTTGTAGTTTTTTTATTTGGAAATCGGTAGTATTTTTTTGGAAAAAGTTTTTTATTTTTAAATTTTTAGTTTTACATACTTAATAGGCAAGTTGTTTAGTTTAGTAGTTTACCCGACTGCAAAGATGTAAACAAGAGAACATCATGGTGTGCAGTCGGAGAATATTTACAATTTTGGTCATCTAGCTCGTGATATGTATCGTCCAACTGCACAGATCTTTGCAGTCCGGTTTTTTGATTTTATTTTAGTATTTGCTGTTATAGCATCAACAGAAATATATCATTTGTGAAAATTTCAAATGTCTACCTATCACGGTTCATGAGATACAGCCTGGTGACATTTAGACAGACGGACAGTGGAGACTTAGCGATTCCGTTTTTATCCTTTGGGTACGGAACCCTAAAAAAGGAAAAAGTAGGATTGAAGAGACTTATGTTTAGCCACTATCTCACCTGATGGTAAGTAAGTGCAGATATATGGTCCACGATGGAAAAAGCTTGCTTAAAAAACTCACTTAATTCACTCAAGATTTGAAAACTCCAAGACTTTTAAACATGTACCTAGCTTCACATTATTTATAAAAGTATCTCTATGCTTATACCTAACTACTATTATTCCTTGTTCGTGGTTATCACAAGAAGAAAAATATTGCAAGGCTAAAATTTATTAAGCCGCAAAAAAACGAAGTCATTGCGCAGTTGAGGTTTTGGGATTAATATATTTACGTAAGTGCTATTGTTTGATTGATTTTAACCGCAGATGTGGCACCTAAGCGTATGAAAGTTAGTTAGGTACTTGTATTTAAGTTACTGTAGCCATATTTTCCTTAAAAATAGGTTTTCGCATGAACCAATTAAACATTGACAACATTTCAGGGAAAGGTTGTCAACGAGTTAAACAAAGACGCCATTTTTTTTTTATAAAACTTTGCCCCACACTAGGAATTTCTTTCTGTATCGTGGGTGCGTTTACAAAAATATAAACTCACATACACAACACCCAGAGCCGGAACAACTATCTGTCGGTCATACACAGCGCCAACCATGCAATATGTTTGTTGCATGGTTGGCGTTGCGCTCTGGGTGAAGCGTGAGGACGTGTCAGACTTTCACTGACTAAAACCCACTCGTGTTGCTTCAGTTGCTTGAGTCAGGGCCGCAGTAACTTTTTTTCAAAATCCGCGACCCAGATAAGCATCGGCCCTAGCGGACCCCTTAAGTTTTTGCTGACATCACTTTGAGGCACGCGTGGAACACTACGCGCCTGGTCCTTATCGGATGGCTACCCATTACTTGTCATGCGCAAGCCCATGTCTACGGTGGCCAGGAATCGGCTTGCTACTCCCGACGCCCAGGGCATCTCCTGCGGCGGTTAGTGGTATGAGGGCGTATCCATTACGTCTCCCTCGCGCATTCCACCTCCTCCTTCGCGAGCATTACTGCTTCGCAGAAGGAGGTGGCACTTACCATGCCCTCTAGCTATCAAAGGCGCCCTGTGTTTACATTACTTTTCATACAACATTGTCTTATACAGTTAAATTGTCAATTCCTGTCAATTTTAAAGTTGTTTCACCTGGTGTGTCGCTCCTCTTGGGCCATCTTCATCATTATCATCTTAAGCCTGAAGCATTCCACTGCTAGACTTAGGCCTTTCTAATCGCACGCTATTCATCTCGATCCTTGGCAACTCTCATTCAGCTGCTACCAGCCACCCTATAGATCTTCGCTTCACCTAGCGTGAGGGCGCCAGAGTCCTACCTTATTTTTATAAATTCGCGATTTTCTCAATAACTCATCGACCCCAATGGTCATCGGTTCTACGGCTTACAATCCGGCCTATTGCCAATTCATTTTGCTTATTCAGTGAGCTATGTCGACTACTTTGGTTCTTCGTCAGTCAGTTCATTCAGATTCCATGCATTGCCCTTTCCATAGCTCGCTGGGCGACCTTTGGCTGATGGAACAGCACCGTGAGTGTCTTCGTCTCGGCTTCATAACAAGAAAGGCGTATTGATTGTCATTTCAGCAGAATTGCCCGTTAGCTTCCTTCTCAACGTTGATCTGAGTAGAGTGGATTCACCTGAGTATTAATTAATTTACCAATACCTATATACACTTTCCACGATCCTTAAATACACGTTTTGCTTACATGTATACATGCACGCTGGTTATGAGTAGGTACTACGCACCTGGCATTTCTGAGGAACATCAAAAAGATCCGTCTTGCAATAAAATAGTACAAGTTCAACTAAGTGATCAAATACTTACTATATCTACGAGTACTTGAACAGTGATCAACAATTGAAGATCGAACTGGACTTGAGGAATGTTCTGTAATACGAAATAGAAATTACGACCTTAGAAAATACCTGCTTAGTTGTTATTTAATTGATATCAGAACTCATAATAATTTTAAAGAATTTTTATGATCGCATAATCTTTAAAGTTAGGTATTAATCTTATAATTTATTGTTACTAGATTTTAAAGAGTGTATATTTTGATCACACATGATCTCACCTAGTACATACCCACCTAATATGTTTTAATCATTTTTGAATGCTGAAAGCAAGTGAGTAAAATATGTGGAACCAATTTATATTTAAAAACATGCTGTTACTACCATAATTATTAATTACGCAAAATTATAAATATTCTATTCGATACTTACATTTATTTTTGTTACTCAAGTAACCGTTTCTTAGAATGTTTACGTACGCATTAAAATACGGGAAAACCACCATATTTACTAACAAAATCACTCTCTAACCATATTTACTAACAATACGTAATCCAACAAATATGGTCATTATGGTAAACCAAAACACTTTTTGAACCAACAATTCACAATCTTTTGCAACTTCCAACAGTTTTAACAAAAACAATATTTATCAAAACCTAATACTTCAAAAACAGGTAAATGTAGACAATAGCGTTATTCAATACTAGCTTTTGCCCGCGGCTTCGCTCGCGTTAAGCATTTTTTTTTTTTTTTTTTCGGGACCGGTCAATGTGGCGACGCTTGGGGGAGGCCTATGTCCAGCAGTGGACGTCTTTCGGCTGATATGATGATATTTTTTGCGGCTTTACTTTTGTTTAGCGTGTGTAAAAAATTAGGGCCTACAAAACTTCTTTGTAAACAATATTCTTAACTAATCTGTCATTAGGCGCTAAAACTATCAAGCTATTGGGTGAACTTACTCGTGAGCACGCAACATAAAACTGTCCATGAGAGAAGCAATGTTCTCTCAAGTCAATACCCGCAAATTTGAGAGTTTGCCCCTGAGACTTATTTATTGTCATGGCAAAGCAGACTTTTAGGGGAAACTGTAATCGTTTAAATTCGAACGGGATATCATTCGGTATTAATGGGATTCGTGGTATAAATACAGTTTCTCCTTTCGCACACCCAGTTAATATAGTGGCTTCCACTATATTGCGATGTAACGCTTTCACTTGCAGTCTCGTACCGTTACAAAGTTTTGGTGGTTTTAAATTTCGCAACAACATAATTGGAGTGCCCACACGCAGAATAAGCTTATGATAAGGCAAACCTGGCGGTTTCAATGAATTTAAAAATTCTACAGGGTAATTAGTAGCGTCATCTGTATTAACCACAGTATCAATCGAATTATAGACCTTTTCTTCGCCCTCTAACGACATGAGCAGGATATCGTTGATAGCTGCTGCTTGATCGTTCTTTGGAGTAAGTATGGCACGCTCACATAACCATTCAATAGGCTTGTCATGTATATGAATAATGTCTGGATAAACTTTAGACAGTAATTCTTGAACCGTTGTAACAACTGTGCACAATTCTTCCGGGATGGTTATCATTCCATCAAACGATGGAAAATCACCATTACCGATTTTAAGAAGGAGATCAGAAAATCTACCAGCAGACTTATCCCCGCCCAAATGTGCTCTCATGTTTTTAGAGAGCTTAAGAATATTAACCTGGGGCCACAAATTGGATTTCTTAATGCACGACTTTACTTCGTCAGCTCTGGTTCCTTTTGGCACCACTGGTAGAGTCTGTCGAAAGTCTCCAGCCAGCAAAACTGTTACGCCACCCATTAATTTTGTATTTCCCCTTATATCCTTTAGTGATCTGTTTAAGGCTTCAATACCACCTTTATGAGCCATCGTTATTTCGTCCCACACGATTATTTTTGTACTCTTTAAAACTTCAGCAAAATTACTTTGTTTGGAGATGTTGCAAATGGGTGTTTCAGCAGTGATTAAATTAAGTGGTAACTTAAAAGTAGCATGAGCAGTTCGACCACCTTTGAGTAATGTAGCAGCTATGCCGGACGACGCCACAGCCAGGGCAATGCCGTGAGTACTTCTTACTTTCGCCAAAAGTAAATTAATAAGGAAGGTTTTACCAGTTCCGCCTGGAGCGTCTAAGAAGAATAATCGACCGTCATTTGCATCTACACTTGTGATAATTTTATTGTAAACTTCCTGTTGCTCGTCATTCAAGGATACTTCATTTTTTCTTACTGCCTCTTCTAAGGCCACTGTATCGTAACTGGTCTCCTTCACGTACTCTCTATTTCCAAATTGTATTGATGTTATTGGCTGAGGTAATCCATACTCTTTAAGAGGACGGCCGCCTAATGATAATACGGCATCCTGTAATACCGACAGGCATTTGTTAAATATCAGGTCCGATGAGTGCTCTACATCCACGTCACCTTGCCTTTCCAGCTGTTTTTTAAAGTCCTCAGAAAGGTATTCTTTGTATTTCTCCCAAAGACATAAGGGGTCGGAAACCTGGCAGAAGAATAAAATTATAGCAAAAAGCTCTCGAATAATATGCGGTGTTTGACAAAGTGCTGCCTCTTCAAGAGCTGAATCCAAATGCCGATCATCTTCGAGTAAACCTAGAGCCTTGCACGCGGATTGGAAAGTGGGATGTAAGTGACCATCTACAGTTTTCATCGCTTCAAATGAAATTGGGCCTCTGATCTCATGTAGAAGCATTCGAAGGTGGTAGCATTCTGTATTGTTTGGATGAACAGTATAAACCCTACCTAGAACGTGTTCTTTTTTGACCCCTGACCATCCTTCAACATTCACTCCTCTTTTCCTTCTCTGAAACGATCGCTTGTTCCAAACGTAATACGCAGGGACTTCCGAGTATAGCAATGTTTTGGCAAAGTCATCCACGTTACACAGATCGAAAAAGGAGAGGAGTGTAGTTGTAGGAGGACTACTCAATTTGTCGCACAAGTTCTGCTCATTAAAATAAATTCTCTGTCCATTTTCTAAATGGACAGCAAGGTGCACTACAGGAGGAAAACGCTCATGTATTGGGAATTCAAGGATTCGCCAAACTGCTTCAGCTGAACTTATATATCGACCACTTGCGTAGGTTGTAACTTCATCCTTCTCATCCTTCCCGTTCTCTAAAGTAAACGTAGCCTGATCTGACCCTTTATTAACATATTTGCAAACGTATTTGATTGACTTCACTGAATGACAATACTCTACGTTCACGTGAGCGTTACATGTTCTTAATAGCACTGGATTATAAGGAACTACCCAACGATTATCTATTGATACACCCTTGATATTGACAGAGAATCCGCCGTCATCCAGAGAACGTCTCCTGTACTGCGGATAACCATCATCACCGGTTTGAGTTTCCTTAATAAGAGGCTTGGGATAACGTTTGCTACAAGAATTATCTTTCATGCATTGAGAATTTCGGTTTAAACTTCCACAGGGGCCATGTATCATATTACTTTTAACAATTTCGTAAAGCTCAGGATCACGATTGGGGTTAGGTATTTCAGCACAAATAATATTGTTAATTTGATCCGGAGTGATGCGATATTGAAGCCATAAAAGTATATGAATATGCGGAAGACCTCGCTTTTGCCATTCCGTCGAATACATATAACATCTCACTTCACCGAATATTTTTCCTTTTATCAACAAATCCATGACCTTTTTTACTTTTAATCGAAAGACACGCGAAATAATATCGTATCGATCATGAGATTTTTGTCCTGAAAGTAAGTGCTCATTTATGTCACTCCAGCGTGGGTTACATGTAAAAGTAATAAAAAGGTCGGGACGACCGTAATGTCTAACATAGGTCATGGCGTCTTGCGTTTTTTCGTGCATGTATCTTGGACCACCAGTGAAAGATGATGGAAGTACTACCATTTGTCCCAGCTGATTTGCTTCAGTATCTTGCCGTCCAATTGCATCTTTTAAATGAATATAATTATCTGCGCGCAATTTGGCTTGATTGTTTTTTATGTAGTTTAGTCTTTCAGTTTCTATTTTTGCGTATTCATCTACCAAATATTGACTAAAAAGAGCGCGATATTTAACCAAAAAGTTATCTTCTCCTTCTCTGATCATTATTCTGTATGAATAAAAACTTACAGCAGAGACTGTTTTTTTCAAGGGCAACTTTGTTGTGGGATTGCATTGTTGTATGTTGATTGAATAGCCATCGTCCCCCCAGCAAAACATCAACGGGTACTGCAGCGCGTCATAAGCTCGATGTATCTCACTGATACGCTGAAGTGAGTTACTTCGGCTTTCGAGGATGATGTCTCTTCGGTTAAAATGCTGATCTACCAATACTACAGCCACTTCATTTGCCGTTGGTGCATTAAATCTGCCTCTGTGTTCTCTTTGTGGTTTTTTATCTGCATGTATTACAACCTTGAATGACTCTGAAGGCGATATTTTATCAATGGCTGTTTTTAGATCTTTTATGTATGGGTTCACCTCATGTAACATAAGCTGCAATTGTTTGATTAAATTTGGTTTCAAATCAGGAAATTTAGAACATCGAATATTTGCTTCTCTATCATCTTCACCGACGAAATAAATTTGCAGAAACTGTGCATCCTGCCCAGATTCAGGTAATATACTTCCAATTAAATGATAGACTTGTCCTTGAACTTTAAAAGTTGGTGAAAAACCGCCTTCTTTTATTTGTTTTCCACCAAAGGAAGTCATTTGAAAACAGGCATTATATTTTCGGATATTATCCATGAAGTGTACATGATTTGGGTGTAAATCATTAACCAGACTGTAAAGTGGTTCAGGCAGTTGTTTAAACGGCTCAAGTTGTACTTTACCGGCGCTACAACACATGCCAGGTGTCTCATCTTTCCACTTCAAAGCGTTACACCACTGACACTTGTACGTCATAGAACCTAAGACTACACTGCTGTCAGTTCCATAAGCAATATCTGGGTCATACGCCAAACCCGAAAGCAACTTGCTTCTCCATACACGCTGAATTGTATTTTCTCTATACCGTGACTGAATCACTCTATGCACATCAGTATTCCTGGCCTGATATAGTGCAGCAGATTGCCTGTGTTTTTCAGGGTTTGCAGCCTGGTAGGTGGCGATAGATTGCCTGTGTTTTTCAGGGTGTGCAGCCTGGTAGGTGGCGACAGCTTGCCTGTGTTTTTCAGGGTGTGCAGCCAGGTAGGTGGCGACAGCTTGCCTCTGTACATCAGGGTGTTTTTTCTTATATTCAGACACAGCTTTACGGTGGGATTCAGGTTGAGTTTGTCTATATTTTTTTTGTGCCTTTTTTATTTGATTATTTCGTGTGTAATTAGTAAACCTTGCCCTACGTTTGTTTTTCTTTTTTTCTATTAATGTCACAGACTCAGACAATAAACTTCCTGTTAAATTTTCATCATAATTTAATGAAGATACTATAGGTACCTCCTGACAACCCTTTTCAACTTTAAGTTGCGAAGGTGTATCAATTGCAAAATCATGTTCTTCTACAGCTACCTCCATACGACGCCGAGTAATTTTCTGTGCTGCTATGGGAAGATAGGCATCAAAATGCCCACTGGACAAATCTTGGCTGAATCGTAATCGCCTAACCGGATAATTGTTAGATCCAGATTCCGTATATATGAGACCGTTTCTATAAACTTCAAACTTAAATGGGAATATTAATCCTGCTGCTATTAACTCACAAAGTCCGCCATAAGTAGCATTTTTTATCATATCAGCAAAATATTCGTCAGGTGTTAAGTAGTTATTACCATTCCTGTCATGGGTCATAATTGAAAACTGGCTCCAGTCATTAACCACATATCTGACAATGTCTGAACGCACCTCCATCGCTCTATCTTGTGTTCCGTACATTAAATAAGAGAGAGCACGAAACAAACATGCACCGTCACCAACAATAGGGACGACAGTACATTCTTCAACTTCTCCATTAACGTTCAGATTTTCTTTAGCCATTTTAAAAAAGTCGTACTGACAAAACCTATACTTAAACCAAACGAAAACAAAACAAATGCCAAATACAACCAAAACAATTTTAACGACCAACAACATCCAACCAACTGTGTACAACTAACCTATCTGACGACGAAAGTTAAATAATTACTGGAGTGGGTCATTAATCCGCGGAAAATCTTAACACCGCGATTCAGAAAAATGACTTAATTGCACAACGCCATCTACTGTCAAAATTTAGAACTAAAAATTATTTTGTTCGTCATTAGTTCCATTAGGTACTAATAGTTCAAACTAATACATTTACATCCTCCATCATCCCGGTAAGCGGACGTCTTCATCATAGTAGCTCCAACCTTTAATTTCAGTTCAATCAGTCGAAAATCTAAGAAGTTTTATACAAACTTTTATCCCCTATTTTATCCCCTTAGGGGTGGAATGTATCAAAATCCTTTCTTAGGGGATGCCTACATCATAGTAGCTATATGCATGCAAAGTCTCAGCCCGATCGGTCTAAAATTGACAAAGTTTCATACAAACTTTCATCCCCTGTTTTATCCCCTTGGGGGTAGAATTTATCAAAATCCTTTCTTAGCGGATGCCTACGTCATAACATCTACCTGCATGCCAAATTTCAGCCCGATCCGTCCAGTGGTTTGGGCTGTGCGTTGATAGATCACTATGTCAGTCAGTCGGTCACCTTTGAGTTTTATATATTTAGATTATTATTGCACATACTTGATCTGGTTCAAAATTCCCAGTGTGGCTAAGGCACTTTTGCCTACATTCCGACATAATTATTTGACCATATTTGTATTTTAGACTTATTTGTTTTGTGGTTTTAAATTAGAAAAATACGTATGTTACTTAGTTATTCAGAATGTAATAGGTACGTAATTTAAATTAACTAATAATGACACTGCATCAACATTTATTATGCCAGAAGCCTGTTGTGAACTGTTTTACAAAACGAATGCTTCTACTTTTTCTGTGATAATGGTTCAGTCTGTGGCCATCGTAGTTCAGAAATGGATTATCCGATTTATTAGGCATTTTCACTATCTGGCAAGCCCCTGACACATTCCAAAATTGCCTATACGATCGAGAATGCTTTAGCAAACTTATTTTAACTCCTCCTTTTTTTCACAGGCTTTCAGTAGCTTGGTATGCCTTCCGTTACATAGATTCATAGATACATAATCTATGAATCTATGTAACGGAATCTTTGAACGTGATTTTCACCCCCTTCAAAGCGTCGAATTAATTTGAAAGCTTGCACACTTATCAAGGGCCGATGACAATGCAATAATTGAAATAGTTTATCCCACCACCACCTATCCTTACCAGGATCTTCAGGATTATCGATTGAACTAAAAAGTAAAAAATAAATAATAGTTTACAAAAACTAAAAAACACGGTTTAATAGAAAACCAAACTTAAAAGTATATAATAATTTTCAATACATTTAAATTAAGTATAGAGAGACTTGAAAAAAAAAAAATGTTAAAAGCGCGGTGTACTATTGAAGATATTTTCAAAATGACTCTACTTTTATCAATATCTGTCAATAAAATCTTATAACAATTGACAACAAGCACGTGGGGTGCTTGTTGTCAATTTTTTGCTTTTTTACAATAAAATATTTTTTTTAATAGTCACACTATTCTTAATTTAAATTTATTGAAAATTATTGTCTACTTTTTAGCTTGTTTTTCTATTGAAGCGTGTTTTTTTTTCTTATTATTTATTTTTCTTTGATTAAAGAACGACAATATTTTTTCATCATAAAATTTATTTTAAACATTTCTCTTGAAAAAAATATGTAAGATAGAATTCGGTGTGAAAGAAAAAATCTAAACTATTAAATTTGTTATAATGTCTACTTCCACAAAACAGAATCTCTAGGGTCTTTTAACTAAGAAGCTCAAGGATTTAATCTCCAAAACCCGCTACTAAAAATAGAATCAACATCTATATTTCACGACTCCAAAGGCATAAAGATATCAAATTAATTTTACTCAACTTTCATTTTATTTTGAGCCTAAGACTCAACCCTTACGAAAATATTTGAACAATTCTTTCATCCCTCAAGGACTTTATTAAAGCCTGCTCAATTAAGGTGCAGACGGCTTAGCCGTAAGCCTGCGGGATAGTGATGTTCAATCCCGGGATTTTTTCCGGGATTATAAGATTTTTGAAGGGATTCTTTTCATATTGCTTCAATGTCTGGTCGCGATTTGTTTTGTTTTTTTTTTGTTGAGGTTATTTTTCTATTTCAGACCTCTTTAAGATTGGGCTGTAGATGGTAATCAACATTATTATAACTTGGTAAGTATTAAAGCTCACTATTCTCTTGACTATCAATATTCTATTTGAGTTAAAGGCAGGATATTCAGCTGCTTTTGTGACCTTTACATAGTACCTTTTAGAATTCTGCGGCTTCGATTCTTATCTTACAGAAACCGTGCATTTTCTTGGAACAAAAATTAGCCTATCGCAAACAGCAATAGTAATGTTCTATCAGTAAACGAAATTTCGTGACTGGATCAGTAGATATTTTCGAGATATTTTCGAAAATTATGTCCTGTAAATAAATAAACAAATAATTTTACCTCTTTATAATATTACTTTACGTCAAAACAATGCACATTTTGTTTCACACCTTTTTGTATTATAGTAGTTTCCTCTCGCACCTCCCAGGTAGCTATAAACTACAATTATTATTACAAGCGACACCACAACTTTTTCAGACATCGGAATAACCACTTTTCAGTTTTAGGTACCTACCCAACACGATTTACAACAGCATAACGGATTTGAAGTACGTATGTAAGACATAATTTACGTCAAGTGACAAACCCAACTTGAGTAACATACCTACGTACCTACACGACACATATGGCACTAAGTCACGCAGCCCGAAAGTAGATCATCATGTCAGCTGAAAGAGGTCCACTATTGGGCATAAGGCCCCAACAAGTATCGCCACATGAACCGGTCCTGTGCATCCAGCGGATTCCTGCAGCCTTTACCAGGCCAACCATCCACAACGCTGCGTTTTCTGATACGCATCGCCCTCCTGCGGGTATCTTCGTTTCTGCTAATGATCACGAAAGTAAACTCCTATCAGATCCCTCTCCATGTTGCCCTTTGAACAAGCGGAAGTAGCTCACCAAAAACAAAAAATAAACTTAACATGTTTAAAATTGGAACACTTTTTAATACTTTAGTCCCATAATTAACACAGCCTATCTAACGGACGGGTTGTAGGCGACAGAGGGGTCAGCGGAGGTCAGTGGGAGGTCACGGCGGGTCACTGCGTGTTGTATCCACCATTTAATCGCGGGATTTATGATGATTTGTGTCCTAGTGATGGGATACACATTTTGGGAATAGTTGGTTCGTATTATCGAGATTTGTGTGATTATTTTGGCTGCATTTTGGTTAGGATAGATTAGAAGATTTATGAAATTGTTAGTTTGTACAGACTGAAATAATATTTACTGAGTTTAAATGAATGCGGGAATACTGAGTCTGCATTTATTTATCCAGAGGAAAAGATAAAAACAATTTCAAAAGCTCATACTTTTGACGTCATTAGTGCAGTGATAATGGTTATTATTATTTTCATATTTAAGGTCGGTACGTAAATTATCCTGAAAATTAGGACAGATTTCGTGATTTTAATGACATGGGCATTGGTGGCAACGCTAACGATAATTAGTATGACTATCCTTTCTTTTCTGGAATTGCACCTTAGAAGTCTCTACATGGTGACTTTTACCTCAATAACAATCTTTCAGAAGCTTTTACTGGGGGATCAATTACTAATTACTATGAAATGACAAACCTCAAAAATAACTATGATATATTTATATGTCATTCAGTTATTTAAAATTATTTATATATAAATAACTGAATGATATGTCATTCAGTTATTTAAAAAATATTTTCGCATAACTCGACACAATCTAGGGAACTGCTGCTTTTTAATCGACTTACCAAAAAGGGGAGGTTCTATGTTCGACTTTATGTTTGTGTTTTTTTTTGTATTTTCTCCGATTTCTCCGTCAATGATGGACCGATTTTTCATTTTTTTTAAAGAGTATGTTCCCAAATTGGTCCCATTTAAATTTGGTGAAGATCTTATGAAGAACTTTGGAGATAAACAACAGAACTCTTAAATAAATGACGGCAAATCTCTCGAGATTGCTGCAATCGCATGTTTGTTTATTGTTATGTTTTGTTTATGTGTCTTGTTTGTTTAACAACACACATAAACAAAACATAATAATCAGTGCGCTCTAAAGCGGTAAGCAGATGTGTACAGTTCACCTTGGTACACTCTCATTGCACCGGTTATGTTCAGGTTTCAGGAAATTCGGGTAATCTATTCTGGCATTATAAGTTCCTCACTAAATAAAGAACTTGCCTATTAGGTACAACTAAAAAGTGAAAAATAAAAAAAACTTTTTAGTCGGTAATATTTTTTTGTAAAAAAAAGTTTTATTTTACTTTAAATGTTCCATCTCATAGTGAAAGATGTTTTCCATGAATTTTTAATACCCGAAATTTAGCCTGTGAATAAGCTGTTCGTTTATCATTTCGCAAATACATATCTGCTACCCTGAAAATCTCAAACAATACACCGCAGTACTGTCACCAAGCAGAGAGGTCAAATTAAAGTAATTAAACAGAAATTATGAGTCTGCCATCAGATGTAGCTTATGAGTTACGACTGTGTATGTTTTGTTCCAACACAATACGGGATATGTGGCCAACCTTGTATTAATATCGTCGTTTGATATTATTATTGTGTTTTCAGGTACCTAGTGTTTGTTTTGCTAGAATACGCTGGTCACTGTTTCGGGAAAAATAAGTCATACGTACGGAGAAGAAGCGAGTTGTAATTACTTCACTTGCTCTTGGTTCTTTAAAATAATTTTCTCGGAGTTTGTAGTTTGATCGTAATTAGTCATACATAGAAAGAAAGAATGAAAAAATATGTATTTGTGACCCGTACAGGAGGCACGAGATAAACAAAAATTCAGTCAGTAAATGCAAGGATTTTTCTTTTCATGCCAATATCAATCTGCTACTTTAGGATCGGATTGCAGTATAACCGGTTGCGGCTGAAAATTTGTATTTTACAAACCTCCACAACCTATCACTGGGTACCACGATAAACCCCTGGTAATATTGTCGGATTTTTGGTGTTTTACAAAATATGGTCAACAGATATGCAATAAATAGGTACTTAATCGCCGTAAGTATGTCCGAATGACACGTAAAATGCGCCTTTCCACTGCTACGACACTGTTATCGATGATGTCCGGTTGGTGGCGCTACTCGTAAATAGATACAATTATTTTTCTCATAAAGGGCATATCTGCAACAACATTCTTAAAAGGCGCTCTTTATGAATGGATGTATGAGGAAGAAATGTAGCGCTTATTACTTAAATGCCACTTGATGACCACTAGTCTTACGATACTCAAAGAATGCCGCTAAGTGGGAAGGTACTAGTTGTACAATGTATAAGGTAAATCAAGTTCACCACAACGACTTATCATCAGTACTAACCTTAAGGCACACATACCCCTCAGTAGCTAATTTTAAAATGAGAATTACGTCTAAACGGCTAGTCATAATTAAAAAAAAAAATATGTTGTTAAGCCATTTTAAATATTTGATCTACGAAACTTTTGAGTTTTATTCGTCTCGTCTAATTCATTTGTAAAGTTATGTCTAACACGTACAAAAAAACGACAATCGCACCAAAATCACCGGGCGTATTTTAATGAAATTTTTGCCATATCAAAGACAATTGAGTTATTAAATATACATTTTAATCTAAGGTTTTATTTTAATTATAGAATAATAAGGAAAGTACAAAAGCCACCGAATTTGTGTCGCGCGGGGGGGAAGCGGGGGCGTGTTTTGTTCCTTCAAGGTCGTCGACTGCCGTCGTCTTTATTGAAGGAAACGGAGGACTTATAGTGCTTATTGCCAGAAGGTTTGCTGGCGTCAAAGTTGTCAATTAACCCAAAGGAACGTATTCCTGTAATACAAAGTTCTCTGTGTCCTTTTCAATGGTCCGATCTATCTCTATACCATTCATAAAACATGTCAAGGTCAGCGGTTTAGGCGTGAAACGTAACTAACAAACAGACCGATTAATCGCTTTCTCATTTCTAACATTAAAAGATGGATTCTGCACATCTGCTTAGAAGCACAGATCTAGAAGAAAACGTATTCACTCAAGACTTGTCAAGACAAGTCAAGACATCATGCTTGATGCACTTGAGTCGATCGGAAAATAGGCCCAGAGTACAGACATAAATTTAAATAGATAACGCAATTGCCTCCATCTGTATGAAAACCAAGCGTGCGTCTTTTTCGCAAACAATGTAAAAACAAATTTTCTTACCAATGAAAGAAAACATTTCCAATGCCTCGGCCAACTTTTTCTATACATTCTTTACAGCTCAATATGGCATGAAAAGGCATTTTTCTAGATTTCGTTGGATTTCCGATGCCGACAATGCTAAATGAAAAGCTCAGATTACGATCATTTGTCGTAACTTTACTTCGTTTTTGGCACGCGATGTACATACAATCGCGTCATCTAGTAAGATTTATGTCTGTGGCCCAGAGGCTCATCGGCAATGAGTCACTGATCGAGCCAAAGCTCCAGAGCCTTGAACATCGTCGTCGAGTTGCCAGCTTGTCGGTTTTTATCGGTTGCATTTCATGGAGTATGTAATGGAATTGCATGATCTAATGCCGCCTAGCCTGTTTCATCATCGGACTACAAAACGTAATGGCGTGACGCACTAGACGTTTTGGAAATACTTTCATTATGCGTAGATACAGCTAAGGAGTGTCTGTCAAGTCCGGAGTCTGTGTTTAATGACAGCTACAATCTAGAGGTATTTAAGTCAAGAGTGAATAGGTTAATTAGGCAAGCGTGCTCCACCGTCAACCCCATCATCGCTTACCATCAGGTGAGATAGTGGTCAAGCGCGAGCTTATTTAAAAATAATGTAAATAAATAAAATAATAAAGCTCGGCTCTTTAGCTCGGGCATCCTGGCGGAGGAGTTGGGCCGCATGTTCCACTGCATGTACCCTGGTGGGTAGGGCCGCCACATACCCGGTAGCCTTATCACATTTCGAACTACTTGTCAATCGTTGCCGTCAAGTTATTTCTGACATACTGTGTAGAGCATTTTGTCTAGACACTAGAAGTCCATTTTTAAACGTAACTCACAATATTATATATTTGGATGCTTCCCGGCAACATCCACACATCCATAGTCATACACAAGCCTTGTCATCATTTACAAGAGGAAAATAACTATAAAACCACATTTATTACTTTGTAAACAACATGTTGGTCATCGCAGTGGTTTCATAGACAGCAGGACGCTACCTTACACTTACATAAGTCCTTGACTTTCATTACATGAACACCATGGTACAAAATATTAACATCCATTCTCCATGAATAACAAAAAGGTACCTGAGGGTATAAAAGTCAATGATGTTAATTTTCTTGTATACAAAAAAAAAACCTAAAATTATAAGTATCAATTCAGGGGTCGGTGCAGGTTGTGTGGGGAACATACGGAACGCATGGAGCACCTTCTGTGCACATGTGATGCACTGGCTGGTAAGCGAATGAGTCTCCTAGGGGTTGGATATCCAAAACCGGAAGACTATAGGCTCATATCTCCTAGTCTCGTTGTAAAACTCATGAACAGAGTTTTCAACGAGATTGGGGAGGAGTAAGGTATCTAGGGGACCACAATAGATCCCAATGGGTCGAAGTGTCCGAGTTATTTCTCGGTCCCTCCACAAGATAAGATAAGTGAGGTCTTTAAGTCAAGACTGAATAGGATACTTCAAGGCAAGTTTGCTTCATCGTTTACCATCAGGTGAGATAGTGGTCAAGCGCGAAGCTATCAATAATAAAAAAATCCTATCCAAGTCTTGAGAAAACGGAATAATTATAGGATCACTCTTGTATCTGTCCGTCTTTTCACAGCCCATTTGTGTTAAAATTTGGTACACTTAAGAATTTCCGTTACTGGACGAGTAGTGTAAAAAATAATTTTTAAGGTAGCGTAATAAAAATGCACTAAGGTACACTATTCTATCAGTATAACCTTTAAGTTGATTCGTCAACATGAAAAGAAAATTGTGGAAAAGTTTCAATTTACTTCAGTTATCTATATTACCAGAATGAGGTCTTCAATCTAGAAATGTCTCGAGAAAACTAGTTTATGTATAACAAAACAAGCACAATCATTTCATTTAATAACATCAATAAATTATTAGCTTTGCACATATGCACACAATCAATGCACTTCATGCAACATAAAATAGAAATAGTTGCTTTAAATCACTATCATTCAAGTAAATGAATGTACCACATAGTAAACTTGTACAATTTAACCAACCTTCACACTAAATGTGGTGAAGGCATAATAATATGCCGCGAAGCGTGAGAATCCTGATTGTCAGTAGTACTTCCTCATTTTGATTCGTGTTTGTTTGCATGCATGTGTGCACTTGTTACGGTTACACGTATATTCTATTCTAAACTACGTTTTGTTCTTGCAAGATACGTAAAAAAACTGCAGATTACGCAAACTCTTTTAATATATTAGTTAGCTTTTATTAGTTTTTTGCTATGCTACTAACATTATGTAATAAGTTTTTTATATGTCTCTAACACTAGGTAATAAGTTTTGATATGATACTAACACCCTATGGATATTTGCGTCCGAAATAAAGAGATTCTATTCTATTATATATTTCTACACTGTCGCTGAGTCTCATAAGAAACTATTTCTTCTGGAAAAAGTATTGGTATAAGTGCTACGGTAGCAAAGCCGTAGAAAAAGGTCAGTTTGTACAACCAAACAGTAATAAACATTCTTAAAATTATATGTAGCCAAACTCCAACGATTTTTATACGCGACGTAATCATCAAGATAACTACAACACATACAAGAGTAAGTGCAATCAACGTCTTTATTATAATTGCCCTTATTAAGAGCTTGACACCTGAAATTAATTTTGACTCATCTCAGTGTGCGAAACTATCTTATTTGCTGCTATTGTGGCAATGTGACTAATATCTCAGTCATTGATGATATTTTTTTCCTTCAAGCGGTTATAACATAGTCCAATGCGGTCTGACATTTATTACCTGATTGTGTGTTACCTATAATGTGTTAAAGAAACAACGCAATTCCTGAAGAGGGTCATTGTACTCATCGTTATACTAAAACAATTGTTTATACATTTATTTATTGAACAAGGCACACCAACGACTCATTTACAAATTCACACCAGAAAATTACATTCAGTAAAGATTATGTGATACAGTCATTACAGGCATGAACATCATTGTCATGTTAGTCGCACAAAATAAAATAATAATTTTAAACAGACTTAGTAAAATCGTAGGACAACACTAAAATAAAAGTAAAATTAAATTAAATCAAAATTAAATTACCCCTAAAACGCGAAATAAAATCAGCTGATCAGTCCCATTTTGTAGAGTCTGTGGTATCGTTATGAAAATATACATAGTCAAGGGGTAAAAGTTACCACCATGGCCCTAAGAATTGTTGCTCACCGAACGTTTGGTCGATGGGGCTGTTATGTTCTGGAGTGGCGACCGCTTACCGGAAGACGTTTTTTACAAAAAATATTCGCCCGCCGTATCACGTGTGGCGTCATTGAACAGGTATTTGAAAATGAAGGTAGGGTTTGGTACATCTTATTTTTGTCAAGAGTTCTGCGACTACGGCGCGGCGTCGCAAAGTGTTTGATGATCGGTATGTAAATATGTATGTATGCATTTATGCACTTATGTTCATTTGTTCCCTCAGACTCTGTAAAAACCCCAAAATACTTTAAATACGTGTCGTGGTTACGGAGGTCAGAAAAATTGTCTCTTCATCTGTAGTGCAGTTGTTCTATATCACGACGGCGGGTTGTTCTTAGTCGTGTGTGTACGATACTGAGCGATACAAAGCGCTCCCGAGCTTGCGCACACAGAAACAATGTGCAGGTGCATCTATACACACGACTAAGACCAACCCGCCGTCGTGAGATAGAACAATTATTGTTCCACTGTATTCAGTAGCATACTTTTATACTGGAAGCCATCCACAACATACTCAGGGGAGCGACCATAAGCTCTTAGACTAAAATTATTTTGAGTGTGCGTAAGGGATAGACGTATACAAGTCATAAACATCTGTCCCATACACACACTTAAAATAACCTTACTCTAAGAGCTTAAGGTTATCCCCCTGGAGTCTAGACAGTCGACGATATTATTTAGGTAAAACAAATAAACTAGAAATCTTATTAGCTACTGTGGCTATCTGACTAATAATTAACGCATTGTTTTTCCTTTCAGCGGTTTTAACATAATACTTTACCGCAGTGCACTCAAATGTTCCTTTGTTATAACATTATTTAATGAATGCAGGAGACACTCATTAATTGATAAGTGCTAAGCACTAGGTCTGAGATTGTGGAAAAATGTTCATCCTATCAGCGATGGCGATAGCCAAATTTCAAAAATGATACGAAAAGGGTACGTTCAGACAGAACATTCGTATTTCCAGAATCGTTTTAAAGGATCCGCCGCTAGTTACAGTACCGTTTTTAACGGAACCGTTGCTGCTGGGGGTAATATTCATACCTACCAACTTTCTACAAACATGGACGTCCGATAAAACGGATTAGTACTTTAATACTGTCGTGTGTGTGAACTCGCTCAAACAACTACCTACACCATTGCCGAATAAAAACGTATACGATAAAATGGGCCTGTAAAACGGACCCTGTGTGAATCACGGGACATTTTGATAGCGTTTGGTAATCCCAAACTTTTTTTTACTATTTTCCAATCGCTTTCGTTGATGGAACGTTACTTGTCTAAGGCCTCTGCTTTCGATTCCCCTGGGGAGGGGTGATGGGGCAAAGTGATGCTACAGGAGTATTATAATCTAAATATGCTCCCTCTCTTGGAGCATTCGCCTGTTATTACATCAGTGAGGGAGTAGAACAGTGCGCAACCTGTAATGTTACAGATTCGAGCATTACATTGGTGAGGGCAGACAACCGAGCAATACAGTGCGCAACATGATGATACAATGTGTCTTATGAATGCGAATACGAATAATACGAATGCTCGTAAGTCAGGGGGAGGCAGTATTGTAATGTAATGCTCAAAATCTGAAAAGTTACATTACAGGCGAACGCTCCAGGTGAGAGAGCATATTCACATTAAAACAACTCATTTGGCGGGTGAATGACAATAAGCTCGTCTTTATTACGAGGGGAATATCGACGTAATGTTTACAGGCCTAATGTTGGTATAGGTACTTATTATTAATTGATTCAAATGCGTCATTGCACCAAAAGCTGCGCAAGCGACTCATACGTTCATTTAATTTAAATTGCGTGCAAGAATATTTTGTTTTGTTGTGATTTCATGCAATAAATTGCTATGAATGAAACTGTGTAACCGCAAACTTCTGGCCACTGACGCCTCTATGACGTCCAAAGAACTAAGATAAACGTTCCGCGTGGCACAACACCACATTTTTAACCGACTTACCAAAAAGGAGGAGGATCTATGTTCGACTTCTTGTTTGTTTTGTTTTTGTGTATGTTCACCGATATCTCCATCAATTGTGGACCGATTTTGAAAATTCTTTTTTTGTTTGAAAGTTTATGTTTCGAAATAGGTCCCATTTTAATGAAGTGAAGATCTTCACTGATGAAGAACTCCTAAGATATACGACAGAACTCTTCAATAAATAACAGCAAATCTCTCGGGATTGCTGCAATCGCATGTCTGTTTATTGATTGTACCATTTCATAACATAACATCACGTCAGTATGCTCTTAAGGGGTACGCAGATCTCTCATTTCACCGGTTATGTTGAATTTTCATGATATTCGGGTTATCTAATCTGGCGTTAAGGTAACTTACTAAACAACTTGCCTATTAGGTAGGTACAACTAAAAAGATTCTATTCTATCAACTAAATAGACTATTTTTGGAATTCGATGTCTTGCGCTATGTATCTTCCAAAAATAAAGTTATTTTTCACTTTGTAGTTTTGTTATTTAGAAGTCGGTAGTATTTTTATGTAAAAAAAGTTTTTTATACAATATGGAGTGGTAGCTAGTGGTAACGTTATTTTGCTCGTATTTCCTACAGAATAACAACACCACATCTGACATACCTATTGCCTACTGCAAACAATTGTAACAGCTCAATTAATAATGACTACCTTTATATTACACACTTTAAGCAACAAACACTACAAAGTAAAAAATAACTTCAATTTCGGAAATTGGTGTTCCTGTTTTCGTTTCATCGTTTTTGACATTCGTTCGTTGTAAATGGGACCACATGACAAGCACCAGCTTTCAAATAAAAAAAAATAATCTTCAAAATCAGTTGACCTAGTAAAAGTTCAGATAAAAAACGGCAAAAAGTCACGTTGGTTGTATGGGAGCCCCACTTAATATTTATTTTATTCTGTTTTTATCATTTTACATCATCTGTGAAAATTTAAACTGTCTGTCTATCACGGTTCATGAGATACAGCCTGGTGACAGACAGACAGTCGGACCGTGGAGTCTTATGAATAGGGTTCCGCTTTTACCCTTTGGGTACGGAACCCTAAAAAAGTACAGTCAAATTGACGACCTCCACCGTTTGGGAAGTCGGTTATAAACTACGAACGCGTTTAAAAAGGGGAGGGCTCATTGGGCGTAAGAAAATTTGTCCCCATCGCTATCAGAACGCCGGCAGCATAGCCATGTTGGATAGCAATGCTGATTCTCTGGCCGAAGAAAAGCCCAGCCCTGTGGTCATCTGAAGAGTCGACTAATCGTTTGCTTATATCTCTAAAAATTACAGTTCATAATTAAGAACTAACTTATACATAAAGTCTAATCTATTAATTACGGTCCATACCAGGTTGCCTGGAAGAGATCGCGGTATGCGATAAGGCCGCCCATTGTATGTGTATTAGACTTAAGTTTCTTTTTATTAATGTATTTTATGGTGTACAATAAAGCGTATAATAAATAATAAATAAATAAATCATCATCATCATATCTGCCGAAAGACGTCCACTGCTGGACATAGGCCTCCCCAAGCGTCGCCACATTGATCGGTCCCATGCGACTCGCATCCAACGGATCTCCGCAATCTTCACTGGTCCATCTGGTGAGAGGCCTTCCAACGCAATATCTTCTGGTTCGCGATCGCCAGTCCAGAACCTTTTTGCCCCATCGGCCATCCGTTCTGCGAACAATGTGCCCTGCCCACTGCAACTTATGTTTGGCAATTCTTCGGTCTATGTCGGTAACCCTGATTCTCTTGCGGATGTCTACATTTATGCAGGCTAAATGATAGGTTGAATAGAGAAAAAAGTACATACAAAAAATAATAATAATAATCAACTATATATACTTAGATCTATACATACATAATATATCAACAATTTTATAGTGTCCCAACGACGATTCTCTTTGTAGTGTCCTATGCATGTTGTTATGAAATGATATAAAAAATAAACAGACGTGCCATTGCAGCAATCCCGAGAGATTTGCCGTTATTTATTGAAGAGTTCTGTTGTATTAGACTTTCACCAAATTAAAATGGGAACAATTTCGGAACGTACGTTTTTAAACGAAAAAAAGAATTTTCAAAATCGGTCCACAATTGACGGAGCTATCGGTGAACATACATAAAAAAACATAATGTCGAACATAGAACCTTCTCCTTTTTGGGAAGTCGGTTAAAACCCAAAAGAAATGACGCGTTTCATATTTTCCCCTTCTGCATATCCTATGAGGGTAAATCGCAAAATAAACAAGTTACCTGTAGTAAGCCTATTGTGCTATGTAAATTACCTATTAGAAAACTGGAAAAAACAGGAGATGAACTATGACTACAAAAACATGGAGTAACCGAGTTCCTAGTGAAAATATTTAATGGGGAAAAATAACCACAAATAGGTACCTAACTCTGGCGTTAAGCAAAGTGTTGCTTCCTTCCTTCATTCAGAAAATGAATAAAAGGCGACTAACAAAATGTATTTACAAGACAGATGTTAGTTGAAGCGCCAGGAGGGGGACTCCCCAGAATTAAATGCACAGATTTTATTCTGAACATTAGTTAGAGTTCTTCGGAAAGGCCAGGTGCGCAGTACTTAAAACCGGCGTGCATGTTTGACTAGATGTATGAACTTAAACAAATCAAAAGGTCTGTAAGAATCGTTGCAGGTGGCGTTCTGTAGTTTATACCTACCCTATGGGGAGTAACCAATTGCCGGATAGTACCTGCATCAGCTGGAAATTAAGAGCACAACCGTGTCCCCAGCCATTCGTCAATAACTTGTCTTACCGCCACTTTTGTGGGGTCCCCAAATAGTAGTAGGTACTATTTTCTCAGAGAATCAGTATTTTACATGGAACCGTACTTTTTTAAATCTAATACCGCCAAAAAGAACTATAAAAAGACCTGATGCCATTTAAATCCTACATCGCGCAATCAAAGTTCTCCGCGCGATTTGAACATACTCGTGAACAGCAATCGGGCAGTTGACTACCAGAGATAACACCCGTCTGGTTGGAGGATCCTCTCTTTTCAATGGAGGTTTCGGGACCTGCCAACTTGTTCTGCATACCTCAATAACACCGGTTATCCCTTATTGAGATTGGCCTCTTACAGGAATGAGCAAAATTTGATGGCAGGCAGACACTTTTGAGTCACAGCCACTCTTATTTGTAAACAACTAACCTCACTCGCGTGTTATGGTGTGTAACAGGAAAACATATCCTTCCTAGTATGTCATTTCATGGGAGTGACGATGGAGCCTCTGTTCACTGACATAGAATATTTGTTTTCCTATTATGTGTCATATGAGTACCAAGTACCAACGTATGTGACATATTTTACATTATTATATTTGGAAAACCTACTGCTAGTTTTAAAAATACGTCACGTTATTACAATAGGATTGTTGCCAATTAAAAGTTTCCACATGTAAAGTAGCAAGCCTCTGCCGGCGGCTTCGCCCGCGTGAAAAGTGTTTTCTTATTCCAAGGGAATAATATATTATACAGGGATGAAGTCTATGATCAGACTATAATCTATCTCTGTGCCAAATTTCATCCAGATCCGTTCAGCCATTTTAGCGTGTTGAGTAACAAACATACATACATCCAAAATTTCACATTTATAAAATTAGTGAGATTATATAGTAAGAAGTCTATCCCAAAATATAGTACGGGTATATTTATCTATATTTTGTTATCATCATCCGCATCGACTTCGCCCTTCGCGGAACTCTCTCTCTTTTCTTGTCAATCACCAAGCTCAAGTGCGATTGCAGCAATTTCCTCTGCCCATCTCGCCCCTGGACGACCAAAATTTCTTCTGCTAGTCCTTGGTCACCATTCAGCCACAAACCTACTCCACCTGTCATCACCTCGCCTTGCCATATGTCCGGCCTTACTCCATTAATTAAACTTCACGTAATTATGTTGTTAACCTTAGTCTGAAATCTTTATCAATGTTATTGTAAATACGGTAATATTATTTATTTAAATCGAGGAAATATTTTGTTTATTTACTTCTTTAATGCAGGAAGGAAGAATTATTATGATATTTTAGGGTGAGTTAGCAGAATTTTAGTCGGAAAAACTATTTTGTAAGTACGTAGAGTATCGATAGTAATTACCTGTATAAAAGTATTGCGGTGCGCCGCTCTCCCTGTCTTCTGTGGCCTGGCCGGGGTCACCATCATCTGGTGGGCGCGGTGGTGCCACAGGGGAAGAGGAGTGTCGGTATAGTGGAGTGCTTGCGCGTGCCCGTGTTCTCGCCGTAAGCGGCACAGCAGTGAAAACAGCCTAATGTGAATAAATGGTTTTTAACTAGATTTCACTAACATCGATCAACAAGGATTAGTCAATCGATAGATATCGATTGCCCACAGTACATCAGACATAACAGAAGTCGGGAAGTACCTACGTTGTCCTTTCATACACCCTAAAAGCCTATCAACTGCGAGTCGAACTCGTGCGCCGAGGTTTCCGTACCTATCCATTATACCGCCATAACAAAAGTGTTATGATTTTATTGGTGGCTAAGTTTTAAGCGTGTGTGTGTAATGGTTGAGTTGTTTTATTTTTTTTTAATTTTTCCTTTATTTGTGCTGTAAGACCTTACTTTTTGCCAAATTTCGCGATTCTAGGTCAATGGGAAGTCCCCCGGTAGGTTCCCACATTGTCGAGGCGGGGGTTCAGTACCAGTGGCTTGGTCACCCACGGTGAAGCGAAGAGGAACCCGAGGAAGGGCCGCTCGTCAAGGCTTTTCCCGATAAGCCGACGACGTAGCGGCCAACATGTAGTGTTTTCTGGTGCGCCGGTGATGGGGATACTCCCCAGAGGAGGGTCCGGTGACGGACAGCCGCGGCGAGATCGCGGTGAGTGCAAACGCGTGCCCGTGTTTCCGCCATAAGCGGCACAGGAGGACACCGGGGAGTTTTAGTGGGTAACGGGAACTACCATATTATATGTTTTCGACCACAAACCTATAGGGTACTTCAGGGTGACCTGCAATTGTCAATTTTGGTTAAAAGCAAGGTCTTAAAGCACAAGTAAAGGGAAAATTCCGAAAAATAAAAACATTTACAAGTACTTACAAGTTTTCGTGAAAATCTAAATTTGCCCATATCTTTTTATTTTGTTGACTCAAGACCTTGATTTTTATACAACTAATAGGACTATAGACCTCAATATCTGGTATTTCAACATGCTAGGTTCACCCGTTCAAGAGAAAATTGGTGGTGACACACGGACAGACGGACAGACGGACAAGAGAGTAATCTTATAAGAGTTCCTCTTTTTACCTTTTGAAGTAAGGAATCCTAAAAATGAGCAAAATATTTGTATAAATAATTTTTACTTATCTAGTATTATGGTGTTTAATATGAGACTTTACCCTTCCTACATTTATAGGACTTAGAATACATTGTTTTCCTACTATGTGTCATATGAGTAGCGATGTATGTATATGTTAAAGTACGTGTCTCTTTACATGTAAGTATAAGTAATTCAATAAACTGGGTTAGTGCCTATTTATAAAATAAGTAGTGAAGCCGCTGTAGGAACAACTTAAATGGGGGTACTCCAATGACCCACAGTACGATTGCGGAGGCACGTTCCAAACAATGTCTCTCCTCTTGTCGTGCCCTCTGTGCAACAACACCTATACACTAAAGACGGAAACACACTTACGTGTCGTGGCGTGGTGTGGCGCGGGATCCACCAATCAAACGACTCTTTTCCAGCCTACGTCATAACACAACGTCAGAAGGCGCCCAACACGCCACGACACGTATTTGTGTTTGCCTCTTAAAACACGTCCTTTGTGAGGCAAATGACAATGCTGTTGACGGGACTGAATTTTGGCCAGAATATATTTAATTTTGGAATTCTGAAGAAGAAGAAAAAATTGACGAAGAAGATATAAGTAGTGAAAAAAATTGTAGTTTGAAATCGTTCAATTGCAGGGCAAAGGTTATCTATAATTCAACAAAAAATATTATCACCGAGTTCCTTTTAGGAGAGGCACCATATAGATATAGGCAACTAAGCGAAGTAGGAACTAAGCTCGATTGACACGCAGCTTTGGCTTGTTCACAACTGTATTTTGTGGTCGGCTTCCTATATAGGGAGTGCAGCTGAGTGCCAACATTTTTCAAGGAGCGTCTGACTATCTGACCTCCACAGCCCAGTAACTGGGTACACTGCAACAATTAAAGTAACAATAATCAAAGTCTATGATCGATTTAAAATGTCTATGAGCTATAACTATTGTCAAAAATCGCTGATAGAAGGTCTGTTTGTCAAGATAAGCCGATGTCTATCAATTATTTTACTAGACTTTCAAATTGATCATGCTGATCGATGTTAATCTAATCTAGTTAAAAACCATTTATTCACATTAGACTTTTACGGTGAGAACACGGCGTTAGTACTCAACTATAACGACAAAAGATAGTCCGCCGCATTGTCACCACTACCTCATGTTTTAGCTGGGAAGAAGAAGCGCTACAACAAATTCCCCAGCACACGCTTAAAGCGGCATTTATACCATAGCTTTTTTTAAACGACTGCAAAAAAAGGAGGAGGAGGATTCGATAGAATCTTTTTTTTTAATGTTTGTTACCCGTTTATTCAAAGACGCCTGGACTGATTTGGAAAATTCTTTTTTTTGTTTAAAAGAATAACTTCCCGAGTCGACCCATGGTCATTCATTAGGTAAGGATCTGATGATGGGTTCCTGGAGAAATCGAGGGCATTCCTCAAGTATTATAGGCATAAATATGAAGATTTTGAATATTACATCACCAATGCAATCATTTGCACCCAGAAAGTATCATTTGGTGAAGGGTAACTGATGAAGAAGATCACAGATGGCCACTAGAACTATGATGAAGCAAATATTTAAAAATAAATTTTACTGATAAAAATGGTACCATCGAACTAATCTGATGATGAAGCCGGAAGGAAGGCACTGGAATGCCTAAATAAAATAATGTATCCTAGTCGTGTTTGTGCTTATTGGAATCGTCATGAGATGTACTTTGGCTATAAATGATTTTCATGATTTATACCAAAAAGTATAAACCGAATTCCAAAACTAAAAATACAAAGCGAAAAATAACTTTCTTTACCGAAGTCGGTGCAGAAAAACAAACAACAATAGGTACTGCAGCATTATCACGCTGCCTATTGATTCGGCTGAATAAAAACTATTCCGTTCGTGTAAGTCGACCTCATTTCTAATTTTTTCTTATTTCGGTTCAAACTTAGAAGTTTGATCATTCCATTGGATGACAGAGAAAATTTTTCTTGAAAATTGGCGACGTATCTACTTGGAAGTAACACGTTTAGTATTTTTTTTAAGAAAATTTCAAGTGCAAATCGTTGGATTTATATCGCATTGCGTCCATGCAAACCAATATGTTGCATTTAGTTCTGCAGCATTATTGGACATTTCTTTCTGAGAGTGTCAATTGTTCACCAGGAATTTAATTTGTTTCCGAGTTACCGGCGCATAAGGCCGTCTGTTACAAAGAACCGGTATGTATTTAAAACATTTTAAATTTTAACTGTTTGGAAGGTTCTGTTTTGAGTATTGTGGTGTTTATTTCCTTTTATTTTCTCACCATAGATTCGCTCAGAATCGGTTCTTGGAATATATAACAAGCTGTGGACTGATGTTCCGAGTTATTTCAACACCGACTGAGTTCGGGAAGCGTGTGCTTGCGGGGGTGACTCCATAATATACGAGTGAAGACCCCGGGAGGACGTCGTGACATCGCTCCGCGTCAAGTGATCCCAAAATTTTGTTCCTATTCACTTTTTATAATTTGTAGCAATAGCGAAGTATTTATTGAATAGTTTTTTATATGTATCACCTATTCGTGTCAAAAGGTCGTGAAATGAACCGTTTTTAATTTTACATTTACGCACGGTTATATTTTAATCGCGCCTAGGGCCGGATAGCGGTTGCAACCCCTTCTCTCCTATAGGCATTATTTTCCAAAATTACAAATTTTATTCTAGACAATCCATTTCCCAACTTTACCGATAGTCTTCCTTTACGTCGCCATTCCTTTTTTCTTTGTATATTTTTTATGTTGAACAATGTTTGTTTTTATTTTATCTTTTATTCGTCAAAATTAAACGTGACACATGTAGTGACGATTTTTTTTTTTTTACGCTACAAATTGGCGCCCGAACAACTAAAGTAAGTGTTTTTACCTAATAACTTTGAAATTTAAATGATTCGACATAATTTTTTTTTTTTGCTTTATTGAGGATGGTCACTCCCTCTGGGAGCTAATGATTCTTAAGCTTATTTGTTTCAGGACGCTGATATTCTTCCATTCAAGAAAGGTATTCTAGGATTTATACCACCAGTACAGATCTGTGAAGCTGTTATTTTCCTTGACATATTTTTTTCATGAAATGTAATGTTTTTTAATGGAATTTAATTTTGTGAACTATAGTACACATAACCGTCTTTTATTTTATCCACTTATGGCAGCAAATATAACGATAGGTTTCCTGATTTTTACTCCTTATTTAGCCTAGATCTTTGTTTACTAGCTTGGCGTTCGCTGACTGCTGGTTGCTGGATTATTTTTGTCCAGCTGTTCATGCCGTGCTTATTTTTCGCTAGGATTCAATCGTCCTTTGTCTGTTCTTTCATTCGTTATTAGGTCTATACTAGTTACATCATGTCAGAAGAGGAGTTCCCTATTGGTGAGACTCCACGTTGTGATAGTCCCATCATTTCGCGACCACCACCTTGTCCCATTCAGCCAAGAGCTTCTCGCGCTTCCTCACAAAGTGTTGTTCCTTCTCCAATAAGATCTGATGAACGCCCACAATTTACCAGGCAGTTCTCTCTTACTAAGTGGAAGATTGTTTTCGATGGAAAGACCTGCGTACGGGAATTTTTCACGAGTCTAGAAGAGTGCAGGGAGGCCGACAATTTGTCTGATGGTTACTTAGTTAGGCGATTCCATGAAGTCTTGTCAGGTGTCGCACTTCAATATTTTAGGTCAATCCGTCGTCCGGATCTTTCCTTCTTTGAGATCAAAGAAGCCTTTTTTAGGACATTCGGTACGACCGATTTTGAATTTAAGATAAGCCAGGAGGTCCGTAACCTCAAGCAGAGACCGGAACAGCTAATAAGAGAATTTATTATCGAGGTTTCTTACTTAAATGCTAAACTGAGCAAGCCTATTGAAGAATCGGAGTTGTTGCGGATCATCACTCACAACATGTTACCAAAGTACACTCCTTGCTTGTCCATCCAAAAATTTCATGACATCGATAATTTAATCGAAGCTGTTACTCATTTCGAGTCCTTTCTAAAACCTCCAAAGGCGGTAGCCAGTTTCGATTGTGTTGCCGACCAGTCGACTTCTCAGGCTGTTAACTCACCAAAACCCAGGCCGAACAAAACTTCCCATCAACCAACAACTAGTAAGCCTCGGACTTGTCCTAGTTGTAGTCAGTCTCAGCTTTGCTTAAAATGTAACAAAGTTGGTCATTCTTACCGCTCTTGCCCAGAGATCACAGGCATGATTTGTTTTAAGTGTCGCACTCCTGGATTTATTACTAGAGAATGTCCGAAATGTAATCCAAAAAATGCATAGACCACTGGCGATACGCTTCTTTTCGTACAGTATCCCCAGTGTTTACTACAGATTCATTTGATAACCGACCGTTTATAGAGGTATTATTATGTGGTAGAGTTGTTAAAGCATTGCTTGACACTGGTGCTCAGATTTCGCTTGTTAACGATAATTTTATTCAGCAACTTGGTATTTCTTTGACATCAAAAGACGCTTGTCCCCGTGTTATATCGGCTAATAATTCACCGATTGATATTCTTGGTTCTGTACATCTTCCAGTTAAATTTAACGGTACAACTTTTATTCATGAGTTTTTAGTGGCAAGTTCGATGTCGTCTTCTGTTATTTTAGGTATCGAATTTTGGAATAAATTCGGTTTGACGTCTATTTTTAGTCAGGCTTTCGATAAAAATATTGATGGTAATATGTTTATCCCTTCTGTTCAGCACTCTCCCCCTCAAGTTTCCTCTGTTAGTGAGGTTCGTTATATTCATCCTCGTAACATCCTATCGCCGGATCAAGAGTCTTGTCTTCAACAAGTTATTAAGGAGTATGAAGTTATCTCTTCGGAAAAAGTTGGTCTTGGAAAGACATCTTGGTTGTCCCATAAAATTAATACTACGGGATACCCTATCCGTCAAAGATATTATCCCTTATCCCCAGTCAAGTTGAAGATTCTCAATGAAGAGATTGACAAAATGTTAGATATGGGTGTTATTCGTCCTTCTCGTTCTCCATGGGCTAGTCCTGTGGTAATGGTGACAAAAAAGGATGGTTCTGTTCGGTTTTGTGTCGACAGTAGAAAACTGAATAGTGTGACAATCAGAGATTCTTATCCTCTTCCCCGTATTCACGATATCCTCGACAACCTTCGTGGTGCTAGATATATTAGCTCATTGGATTTTAGAAGTGCTTTCTGGCAAATTCCACTTGCTGATAGAGAAAGTTGTGAGAAAACAGCATTTATTGTCCCACAACGTGGTCTCTTTGAGTTTGTTAGGATGCCTTTTGGTCTAACGAACGCTGCTTCGGAGATGCAACGCCTTACTGATATGATCGTTAATTTCGAGTTTACTTCTACCAGTGACGACTGTATTTTTGGGTACGTCGACGACTTGATAATCGTATCTAAAGATTTCTTTGGTCATATGGCGCTGCTCAGGAAGGTGCTTGCTCGACTTAAAGAAGCAGGCTTATCTATAAATTTGAAAAAATGCGAGTTTTGCAAAAGCGAACTAAAATATTTGGGTTATATAGTTAATGAAAAGGGACTTCAAACCGATCCCGGCAAACTTGATGCTATTAAAGATTATCCTACTCCCACTTCAGCTAAGTCATTACGCGGTTTCATTGGTATGTGTTCCTATTATAGGCGTTTCGTTAAAGGGTTTTCTTCTATAATTGCTCCGCTTACTGCCCTTATCGGTAAGAGAAAGGGTAATGATCCAATAAGTTGGAATGATGCAGCCGATCAGGCTTTCACTAAGTTGAAACAAGCGCTAATCGATACGCCTGTTATGGCATGTCCTGATTTCTCCAAGCCGTTCATCCTGCAGTGTGATGCATCAGCTGTTGGTCTTGGTTCGGTACTGACACAAAAGATAGACGATGTTGAGCACCCAATCGCCTATTATTCGCGTTTATTCACTCAAACTGAACGCAATTATAGTAC
This sequence comes from Orthosia gracilis, assembly GCA_947562075.1. NCBI lineage: Eukaryota > Metazoa > Arthropoda > Insecta > Lepidoptera > Noctuidae > Orthosia > Orthosia gracilis. Next base: position 1,000,295 of record OX387266.1, read on the forward strand.
TACAGAACGTGAACTCTTGTCAGTTTTGGATTCAATTAAACATTTTCGATGTTATTTAGATGGGATGAAGTTTTCAGTCATAACAGACCATATGGCCCTTAAGTGGCTCCTCACTCTTAACAACCCATCTGGTCGTTTAGCTCGTTGGGCTACTATTATCTCCCAATATACTTTTGATATTGTGCATCGTAAAGGTTCGCAACATATAGTCCCCGATGTTCTATCCAGGATTTATGCTAATCCTGTGTCGTTTGACCAGGGTCCTGAACATACTAATGACCGTTGGTATAAGAAGGTGTATATAGGTGCTCGAGACACGCCACAAATGTTCCCAGCATACGCTATAAATAACGGTATCCTTATGAGACGCATGCCTGTTACTAGTCCTTTATCTTCTGAACCATGGCACGTGGTGTTACCAGCTGAAAAGGTTCCAGACGCTATTTGGGAAATTCACAATAGTTTTCCTTCGATACATCCCGGTGTTACTAAAACGTATCTAAAGCTTAGGGAGTTGTTCTACTGGCCAAATATGTTCCGTGACGTTACTTCGACGTTAAGTCAATGTGAGGTTTGTAAAGCCTATAAAATTTCGAACACGCAACCTCGCGGTCAGATGTGCTACCCTAAAGAGGTTTCCTTGCCCTTACAGATGATTTCTATCGATATAATTGGTCCGTTGCCCTGTGCTTATTATGGTTATAAATATATCCTTTCTATGGTAGATGTTTTTTCCAAATATGTTTGGCTAGTTTCTCTGAAAAGGATTGACGCTCTTTCTGTTATAAAAGCGTTAGAGTCTGAAATTTTCTTTAATTTTGGGGTTCCGCGTACTATTCTTTGCGACAACGCTACAGTTTTTCGTAGTAATCAATTCCTTAATTTTCTCAGATCTTTTCATATTCAATCACCTACTTTTACGCCATATTATACACCCCAAGCAAATACGGTTGAGCGATACAACCAAAGTGTTATTACGTGTTTAGGTATTTTGGTTGGTGAAAACCAAAGAAGTTGGGCTAAAATGTTACCTAAAGTTAAGCTTTACCTCAATTCTTGTGTTAATCTAGCTACTGGCTTTACGCCTAACTTTCTTATGTTTGGTAGAGAGGTCCTTATGGATAGCAGTCGTGTAGATAGTCAGACTCGAAGCTCTAATTTGGCAGACAGTCGGGCTCGTCATGCTTCAAACCTATCCTCTCTCAGCGAAGTTTATGCAAAGGTAGCTGATAATCTTTCTTTAGCTTTCCTCCGTAACTCTCGTGCATATAATTCTAATCGATCAGCTATCACTCTGAATATTGGTGATACTGTATGGAGAAAGAACTTTTCCAAGTCTTCTGGAAATGATTTTTTTTCTGGAAAGCTTGCTCCACGTTTTATTAAGTGCCGTGTAATAAGAGTCATTTCTAGGACCACATATTTGCTCCAGGATTGTGATTCAGTCCACTCCGGACAATATCATATCAAAGATATCTTAAAATAAATTTGATTGAATTCTCTTTGTTCCATTTTAACATTAACATTTGCTTTCTAAACCTTTTTCCTCTTTGGTTTATGGGAATATTTCTTTGCATAAGTTTTTGATTATGTTAAAAACTTCATGAATTATCTGTTAATAATGACATCTATTTATTTCTGTGTTGTGTCAACCTGTGTTCTCAGGTTATTTTATTTCTTTTAGTTTAACACAAATGGTGTGTCATTCTACATTTAATTTGAATTTAAACTTGAGTTTTCTGACTTGAGTTCTCTGATTTGAGTTTTTTTGTCTTGAATTCTTCTTTGACTTAATTGACTTAAGTTTTCTTTCTCAAACTTGTTTTTTTGTTTTTTGTCCAACTTGTCTTTCGTTCCTATAACTAAGGTTGGACTTTACGTGTTGACGTTATTTATTTTTTGGGGATCCCCGGGTTTTTTCTTATTGTTGTTAGGTAATAGTTAAGTCTTATGTTAAGTTAGGCTAGCTTTACTTAGATGTATAGTTCCCTGGTTGTTCTTCATAGTTGTTAGGATGTGGTAGTTGTTGGTGTTTGTCTCTAATTGAACAATATATATTTAGATTTATGAGTTTGTTATTTTCTTTCATATTCTCCATAGATGTAATCGAGATATCGCGAGTTCGCGCGGATAACGTTTAGATGTGGTGGCCACCGTGTTTATTCAGTATCTTTTGCACTTCGATATCGTTTGATTCAGAAATGATTCCTGCTGTTGTCATTGCCTGTTCCAGCTTTATCTTTCTTCTCACTCGTACTTTCGTCCTTTTTTTTCTTAGAAAGGGGGTATTGCAGCATTATCACGCTGCCTATTGATTCGGCTGAATAAAAACTATTCCGTTCGTGTAAGTCGACCTCATTTCTAATTTTTTCTTATTTCGGTTCAAACTTAGAAGTTTGATCATTCCATTGGATGACAGAGAAAATTTTTCTTGAAAATTGGCGACGTATCTACTTGGAAGTAACACGTTTAGTATTTTTTTTAAGAAAATTTCAAGTGCAAATCGTTGGATTTATATCGCATTGCGTCCATGCAAACCAATATGTTGCATTTAGTTCTGCAGCATTATTGGACATTTCTTTCTGAGAGTGTCAATTGTTCACCAGGAATTTAATTTGTTTCCGAGTTACCGGCGCATAAGGCCGTCTGTTACAAAGAACCGGTATGTATTTAAAACATTTTAAATTTTAACTGTTTGGAAGGTTCTGTTTTGAGTATTGTGGTGTTTATTTCCTTTTATTTTCTCACCATAGATTCGCTCAGAATCGGTTCTTGGAATATATAACAAGCTGTGGACTGATGTTCCGAGTTATTTCAACACCGACTGAGTTCGGGAAGCGTGTGCTTGCGGGGGTGACTCCATAATATACGAGTGAAGACCCCGGGAGGACGTCGTGACATCGCTCCGCGTCAAGTGATCCCAAAATTTTGTTCCTATTCACTTTTTATAATTTGTAGCAATAGCGAGGTATTTATTGAATAGTTTTTTATATGTATCACCTATTCGTGTCAAAAGGTCGTGAAATGAACCGTTTTTAATTTTACATTTACGCACGGTTATATTTTAATCGCGCCTAGGGCCGGATAGCGGTTGCAACCCCTTCTCTCCTATAGGCATTATTTTCCAAAATTACAAATTTTATTCTAGACAATCCATTTCCCAACTTTACCGATAGTCTTCCTTTACGTCGCCATTCCTTTTTTCTTTGTATATTTTTTATGTTGAACAATGTTTGTTTTTATTTTATCTTTTATTCGTCAAAATTAAACGTGACACATGTAGTGACGATTTTTTTTTTTTTACGCTACAGTACCAAAGACACAGACTTCGGCAAAGAAAGTGATTTTTCGGTTTGTAGTGTTTAATTTTGGAAGTCGGTTTACTTTTTTATAACACACAGGGTGTTATAAATAAGTAAACTGTATCTGTATAACTCTATAGATAACAATGTCTGTTAAGTTAGAAGAACTTGAATCCATACAAGTCGAGGTCGTGAGGATCGAGGGGGTGTGACAAGGTTTCTAATAGTAATTTAGTATAATAGAACAGTAAGTTAATAATTCAGAATACTTGGGCTGTCATTTTACGGACGTACAGATTTATCTTTGACGTCGACTGGATTTGAACAACACGCAATACAGTCACTGTTTACTATAGGTAAACAGGATAAATCAAAGTTTCCTTGTAATGTAAAAACAAAGCAACAATAATATCGTCGTATCATTCAAGGATCCTTTATTTGTTGCCAATATTAAAGGTCACAGCTCACTATAGCCACCAGGGACCCACTCGCCTCCGCCTCGTCGCGTGGCGTCCAATCGTTGACGACGTGGCGTCATCGACAACGACAATGATTGGATGCCGCACGGCGAGGCGGAGGCGAGTGGGTCCCGGGTGGCTATAGTGAGCTGTGACCTTTATTCATCGTCGACAGACTGCAGTTCACAGCTGCAAAACCTCTTCACTTACAACTTTAGCTTAATAGCTATTCATTGTCATTGATACTTTGTCTGAGGTACATAAATACATCATACTCTCACTACATGTTATAAAACAAAGTCCCCCGCCGCGTCTGTCTGTCTGTCGGTTTGCGATAAAGTCAAAAACTACTGAACGGATTTTTATACGGTTTTCACAAAGAGTCATTCACGAGGCAGATTTTAGGTGTATAATTTGTTTAGGTTTTGTGTGAATTGGTTGAAATACGACAATTATTATTGAAAATGTCGGAAAAAGATCAAGAAACCCGACTGCTTGAAAACATAATATGGCACCCAAAATCCGCCATTTTTCTATTTTCGTATTTTCATGTACCAAGTGACACTCTAAAGGTTAAGACAAAGACTTTATACGTATTTCTTGGGTTAAGACGAGTCGATTGACGTAAGAATCATCAAAATCGGCTCACGCGTTCGGTCTTTGGGACGCCACTTAGGAACAAACATACATTTATACATAGACTGATAAACACACTACCCTCCTTCGGCAGTCGGGTAAAAATTCTAACCGCCTGGATGTTTTCATCGAAAACGCCGCCTAATCCCTTTGAGACAAACTCGAGCAACTGCAGAACTTGTGCATCCGCTTTATTTTTGGCCTCCGCAAGTACGACCATGTGTCGGAATTTCGGACCAGATTGAAGTGGCTGCCAATTCGGCGTCGACGAGATACCCACATCCAATCCCTTCTCTATACTATCCTGCATAATCCTACTTCTCCTCAATATCTTCACGAACGGTTTGAGTACCTCGTCCCGAGGGGTAAACCTTGTCGCACAGCCCCTTCGCTTCTTCTTCGAACTCCGCGTCACACTTCCAGCCGCTATGATGGCTCCTTCTCTGTTACTGCAGTGCATCTCTGGAACTCTCTACCACACTCCCTACGCGATAGCCCTTCTCTCGATGTCTTCAAGAGGAAAATTAAGGAGCATTTTCTTTCAACGCAATAAATAATATTAGTAGATATATACGTACATATATATATGTATATTTGTATTTATGAACGTAGTTTTTTTTTTAAGTATGTTTTATTATTATATATTTATTTATATATTTAATCAATCTTACTGCAAAATTGTACACTGGATTACTGCCCTCAATTATAATGATCTCTATCACTCAAAGGTTTGCTGGAAGAAAACTCCATTTTGGAGTTAAGCTCGCCCTTGTACATGAATATTGATTTCACTTTCTGTAAATGAATTGTTTTGGTGTACAATAAAGAATTAAGAATTAAGAGATATTACAAAACAATATATGGTGGCATTGTTCCTTTTTTAACCGACTTCCAAAAAGGAGTAGATTCCATGTTCGACTTTATGTTTTTTTTTAAGTGTTTTCATGTGATTTTGAATATTTTTTTTGGTTGTATTAGTATGTTCCGAAATTGATCCCATAACAATTTGGTAAAGATCTGATGAAGAACTTCGTAGATACACAACAGAACTCTTCAATAAATAACGGCAAATCTCTCGGGATTGCTGCGATTGCATGTCTTTTTATTGTTTATACCATTTCATAACATAAAATCACGCCAGTACGCTCTAAAGGGGTACGTAGATGTGAACAGTTCACCTTGGTACATTGTCATTTCACAGGTAATGTTCAGTTTCATGATATTCGGGTAATCTATTCTAGCACTAGCTGTGCCCGCGGCTTCGCTCCCGTCAACTGCTTACTCTACCCTACCTTACCTACCCTACCTACCTACATACCTACCCTACCTAACCTACGTACCCTACCTACCCTACCTACCCTACCTACCCTACCTACCCTACCTACCCTACCTACCCTACCTACCCTACCTACCCTACCTACCCTACCTACCCTACCTACCCTACCTACCCTACCTACCCTACCTACCCTACCTACCCTACCTACCCTACCTACCCTACCTATCTACAATTGCTTTTTTTTTAATTTTCTTTCATAAGAACCTTCTCCTAACAATAGAAAACATAACAAAAAAAGAATTAGCGTAATCGGTCCAGCCGTTCACGCGTGATGCCGTGACAACGGAAAACGGGTTTCATTTTTATATATATAGATTATAGGTACCTTACTAAACTGTTTGCCTATTAGGTAGGTACAACTAAAAAGTGAAAAATAGAAAAACTTTTGTACAAAAAATACTACCGACTTCCAAATAAGAAAACTACAAAGTGAAAAATAACTTTATCTTTGGAATTCGGTGTTCATAACGCAAAAAATTGGTATCTCCCAAATTCACCGACTTCCAAAAAGAAAGTTATTTTTCACTATGTAGTTTTTTTTTATTTGGAAATCTTTTTTAGTAAAAAGTTTTTTTTTTCCGAAGAGAAAATGATTTGACTATAAAGAGAACCCGTGTCATCAATGTCTCTTGTCATGTTTATAGGAAACAATACAAGATGTACATAGTAATGTCCTTGTATGTGAGTCAGCAGTCAAGTGACTCAGTATTTAATGATCTATACGTTGACCGACACGCGACTTGCTTCGCATATTATGACTTGCCATTGAATGCATGTTGGTGGAATCTCACTATTGAAAAACGGTAATCCTTCAGGTTGGTCTAGTGGAAACAGAGCTAGGTTTGAGGCCGATGTCTGTCAAAGTATCAGGTATTGAGTTTTTACTAACAATTTCTTAGTAGCAGCACGTAGTCTAGATGATTTTAGGTTATGGCAATATGTTCACTTCGCAAAATGTACTTTAGGAACACATTCCTAAAGTAGACACAACTACGCACATCTATGTATATAAAAGCGAAAGGTCACTCACTCATCACGAAATATCGGAAGCCGCTTGACGTATAAATATGAATATTGCCATTTTTCTGCAGAGGAAAATCGTCTTTGAACACGCTATAATGGCGAATGCGAGCGCAAGTGATGAGTGTCAAACATCTGTGTAAGTAAGACAAGTTTATTAACTACGTAAAACCGTGTTATAAGGCTTTGCTAAGTCCAGGGTGTCTTATCAACATTTATGTTATATCGTGCAACGCTGCGCGACTTGCAGCTCGTAATCAAGTCAGTGTAACACTGTCAAAATGTAACGTAAACAAAGCGTTGTCATGAAAATCGCATCATGGCGGAACTAGTTTTTAGTTATTTTTTTATCCTTATCCTACACTAGGAAATTCTCCTGTATCGTGGGTACGTATGCCACATCTCCTAACTCTCAGTTAGCTGTCCTTTATGGGTTATTTTTTTAACCGGCTTCCCAAAATGAAGGAAGTTATCAATTCGACTGTATTTTTGTATGTGTTTTACCTCAGAACTTTTTACTAGGTTAACCGATTTTGATGATACTTTTTTATTTGAAAGCTGGTGCTTGTCATGTGGTCTAATTTAAATTTCATCAGGATCATCAGAACTCTTACATAAATGAAGGCAATCACCCGGGATAGCTGCAATCGCATGTCTGTTTATTGTTTACACCATATCATACATAACATCACACTGGTACGCTGTAAAGGGGAACGCAGCTGTGAACAGTTCACCCTGGTATACTCTCATTCCACACGTTTCTTTAAGTTTAATGTTATTGGATTAATCTATTCTGGCATCAATTTGGGCTTTATAGTTACCTATCCTATAGAACTGGTAATTTATGTACCAAAACTGAATAGTGAAAAATAAAAAAAAAATTCACAAAAAAAAAAACACTACGAAGTGAAAAATAACTTCAATTTTGGAAATCGGTGTCAAGAAACGAAAACAGGAACACCGACTTCCGAAATTGAAGTTATTTTTCACTTTGTAGTGTTTTTAGATTTTACTATTTTCTACACCAGTTTCTTTCAAATGACGTTGGATTCACTTGAAAAACTTATATATTTCGGTTTAGTTATCAAAGATATTTTTTATTTAATTATGATTATTGCGGCTGTATATTTCCAGGCAACCCTGCAGCAACCAAATCAAATATTATTCATGAAAAATAAGTTTAATCAAAAATCATTCAAAGATTTAATACAGTAAGGAATAGGCTAGGTAGTGATTGCACTTTTTGCTCATTGTGGCAGTTGAACAGATTTCAGCCATGATTTGTTGTGGAGCCTTAAGCCTTGTTCTCACGGAGAAACAATTGAACAACGATAACGACCCTCATTCTACTTGTAAATAGAAATACTCTTCTCATAGAACTAAGTATCTATACAGGCTGTAAGTAAAAAATGTTATCATATTTCAAAAACTGCTTCTGAGTATGTATTTGAGCAACTTTCTCCAAGGAAGTCAGACAATTCCAAAAAAAAAATAATCTCCCTTACATGGTCAGCTGACGACAACTTTGTATAAAAACCAATTTTATTTTAGGAACTCCCTATTACTTTCTTGCAGAAATTTGTTCATTTACATGGGTAGATACAGTTTTTAAAATACGATCACACCTTTTCTTTACAGCCTGTATACATGGAGTTGTGAACAAAGCCTCACTTACAGTATTGTTTCAGCTGTTGTGGTACTTCTAGTGTGTGATGATGGATCGGTATTAAACGAAGACTGTCTTGTGCCAGTCCGGAGACAGACTAGACATTAAAAGTCAGTCGGTTTTGTTCGGTATTTGGATATTATCTGTGGTATCTCTGACAGTTCCGCTGTTTAGTTATTCAAGTTCCATTTTCAATTGGAAAAGTGAGGAGTGTGCGTGATGGTGAAGTGACTGTAAATTAACCAAAAACGATGGAGATGGATTTTTTTGGTGGGGATCAAGTATTCAAGAATATAGGTGGGTAAGATGTCCTAAAGCTTCATTCACGCAGCGATGCCAAAATAATTAAAATCACATCAATTAGCAGATACTTTCTATCCTGCATTTGAACAGTGACATGTCTGCCAGAACGTTGGCAGAGGACACGGCAATCCAGCCATCCCGCTATCATCGCCAGAAGCTGTCACATGTGTCATTGATATCAACGATGGCGATCATGTGACATTTCGATAGCATTTGACATTCCCATCCGTACATTTTTTCAATCGCTATCGCCACGCTTTTGATGATATAATGTCACTTGTCTAGGACTCGGGCGGTGTTGGAACTGTCCCGTACGGCCGTACTCTGCGCACCGTGGAAGCAGTACGCTTATGCATAGTCGCATGAAAACTATCTGTGTGCCTCTGCGCACACCGATAGTAGAGGTACGTGCAAGTGCTTTAAACAAATCTCAAAACTTACCTCATCTTCAATGACACCAATACTTCTGCTGACCGTCGAAAATACTACTACTACAATACGGTACATATAATATACATGAATCACGATGAATGAGTCACGCGTACCTACCCACAAGTTAACGATCGGCGCGAGCGCCACGCGACTCACGGTGGCTCGGGCGCACTATTTGCATTCAATTGTTTCTCGAACGTAGATCTTGATAACTGGATAAGCTAGCTTATGGTCTGACCGCAATGCCGCACATACACTTCTTCTTATTTATTTATTTATTTACTTATTTATGTACACACATAACACTTAAAAGAGAAAAGAAGGAATACAGATAAAAGAGCACAAAGGTACTGCTTATGTCAATAGAAATTTCTGCCAGCAGACCTGCGACAGGAAAGTTGGATGATAGACGAAGACACAGTGTGTAGAAAGAAATAAGGAAACTTAAAATATACTATTATTACTTAACTAATTATATATAAAGTACAAATTTACCTTAACTATATAAATAAAAGATAAAATATATATATATATGTATATATAATATAATAAAATGTAATGTTCTTTGACCTGTTTCTTGAACAAAGATACATTTATAGAGTCACGGATTTTAGGTGGAAGTGAGTTCCACAGTCTTCACAGTTCTTCGGCCTTCGTGCGAGTTTTTGCACTTTTTGGAACGCGTTAAACGACTATTTGTATGTAACTGTTGAAGTATCATTCTTTTAGTGGTAGCGACAGTCGAAATGGTCGTTATTACGAGCTTTTTATTAACTTGAAATGTGTTGGGGTCAAATCTTGCAACTGAATTTTAAAGCTGTTATCCTCAACCGATAAAGATGAAATTTTGCATACACGTTAAGTTTGGATTATAATGCACGGTAAGCTAAAATGCTTGTTTAAAAAAAAGGTTTTTTTTAATTGAATTTAAATATTGATATAAGCAAACGTTTTCGCGCGATCGAATAAGTATGAAACTCGCACTAGGCGCTCTGACGATTTCTAATTGTATTTGTTGTATTAGTTTTGAAATTGTCCCTACGCGGATTAATTATTGAGCAAAGTAACTATTAACAAGCCATCTTTGAAAGAAAAAAAAAACAAAGAAAAAGTATACTTGATATAGCACAAATTCAAACACAGCATGTTTTTGAAACAAAGAAACAAAATAAATAAAACATTAAAAAAAAAAACAAAATGTAGGAGAAAATGTGTGATGAATATGTGTTTGCAGCAATATTTCTATCAGGCGTTCCCGGATCTGACCAACTTGTAAAATGATAATGCCTGTCTAGTAATGAAACGTATGTTGATTTGTTCCTGAAAGTCTTTAGATTGCATAGGCAATAATGTAATTTTACCTTGTCCATTGCGAAACCAAATATTCACCTAAGGCTTTAGATAAAATATTATTCTATCAGCGATGCCAATGTTCGAAATGTCAAAATGTAAGTGATTGATCATGCGCACTATTTGGCACTATCTAGGGTAGTGCTTGCCACGTTTTCCACAAAAGTGACCCCATATTCAAAATGTATTCATTTATGTTACCTACGCGTTGGTATTTGGGTCGCAGAATTCATGGCTGGTTTACCAAATTGCAAGTGAACCGGTCCTGTATATTTAGAGCAAATTGGCTGTTCAAACAGAAAACACGAGTAACACACATAGGATCCATATATGTTCTGTTTTTATCATTCGGAAGGACGAAACCCTAAAATTGCCCTTTTTGTAAACACTACAGCTGAATATTCTAAGAAGAAACACCTAAATAGAATCAGAGGTCAAAGTCTCTTTTAAAGTCTATACAATCTGTTATTGATCAAAACACATGCACAGGCGGGATAATGTCTGAGGTGGTCTGTTAAGGAACAAACCTCCTTTGTGGACTCAAACAGTAGGTTCAAGGAAAATGAATATAAAACAATAAGCCTACAAGATGTCACTGAAAAGGGTGACAGTTTTTAATAGGTATATTTTTGATATATTGAGTCAGTAAATAAACCTTAAACAACGATTACACCTCTTTCGAATAATGTATTGTGTCAATTATACGCGTGCTTTACTGACATTAAGGTAAATAGCACCCAGAATTCAACATAACAAAAAGCAGCCACACCTTATTACCTACCACATCCAGTACTCAAACATCCTTGTATCTAATGACCACAGACTGACTCACGGTATCACTGCACGTGACCACGACACATGTAACAATTACAGCAGCTGCCGCGTGCCTGTGAGTACCCTGTGACAAGACAGGTGGATGGAAGGGAAACTCATCGACAATGCCTTGGAATGTTGGAATAAAAGCTTTTTCGCATGGCATGATAGTATGGGTGCTATCTGCAATGTATTTTCGCTATGTGTTGGAGTCGGCTTTCAGTGTAACCTGATTCAGCTGAGTACCAGTATTTTACATGGAACGATTGTTTATATGAACCTTCACAACCCAGTAACTGGAAAACTCGATACCTCTGATAACTGGGGTCATATTTCATGGGCTTGGAATACCGTTATGACTGTCGATGATCTTCAAATGACAGCCAGAGACAACGGCTTAACGTACTTTCCTGATGCATTGAGGATTCTTGGTATTGAATATTAATGGATGGTCACCCATCCACGGTCCAACCTCGGCAAGCGTTGCTTAACCTTGGATATAGATGCGTGCGGCTGTTATAACTTAACTACGAGCTCCGTGCTCGTATCTCTCATCAACTAACTACGAAATCATAAACGATATATATTTTGTAAATTGCCAAATAATACTACGAAGACTAAATCGTAACAATTAGCTCTCAATTTATCAAATAATTGGCTCAAAGATACAATAAATGTAATGGTCCTGATCATATAAGAACTATGCAGGTTAATGTTTGAGGTAGTATTTTTAACTACTTTCATGTTTCTTTTGCCCCTATCCTAAAAACGATTTGTAGTGGCCACAATATTTTTTTTTTATTATTGATAGGCTCGCGCTCGACCATCATCTCAACTGATGGTAAACGACGATGTAGTCGACGGTGAGACACGCTTGCCTAGAAGTAATCAATTCACTCTTGACTTAAAGACTCCTAAAAAACTAAAAAGTGAAAAATAACTTTATTTTTGGAAGTCGGTGTCTTTCACAGGTACCAATTTATTGCGTTATGGACACCGACTTCCAAAAATAAAGTTATTTTTCACTTTTTAGTTTTTTTATTTGGATGTCGGTAATATTTTTAGATAAAAAGTTTTTTATTTTTCACTTTTTAGTTGTACTTACCTAATAGGCAAGTTGTTTAGTAAGGTATCTGTAACGCCAGAATAGATTACCCGAATATCATGAAACATGAGCATAACCGGTAAAATGTGAGATCTGCGTACCCCTTAAGGGCGTACTGGCGTGATGTCATGTTATGAAATGGTATATACATTAAACAGACATGCGATTGCAGCGATCCCGAGAGATTCGCCTTTATTTATTGAAGAGTTCTGTTGTATTAGACTTTCACCAAATTAAAATGGGAACAATTTCGGAACGTACGCTTTCAAACGAAAAAAAGAATTTTCAAAATCGGTCCACAATTGACGGAGCTATCGGTGAAAATCCATAAAAAAAATAGTACATAATGTCGAACATAGAAAAGGAGGAGGCCTTTTTGGGAAGTCGGTTAAAAAATAAAAGTTATTGATCCGACTTGTACCAAAAAGTATCAATAATTACGTAATTTGAAAACATGATTTTTTGTTTATGGAGATATTTTGATAATTTTGGTCTCAAATGAAAGGTATACGCGTAGAACCGACAACCGAGTTATTTTTCGCTTTGTAAAGTTTTGTTTTGGAATTCGGCTTCATTTTTTTGATATAAGATCATAAAGATTCAATTTTAATTCTTTAAAATACTAGTAAGATAGTGTATTTCAGCAATTATTTGGGTCTGCATGGGGCTTTATACCCCGTGTACATATAAGGAATCAAAGTAGATCGGGTAAGGAATACAAAACGAGATAATTATACAATTAATGATATTAATATTTTATTCCGAAAATCATTAAGTACAAAAGCAATTTATGTAATTATTATTGTTTACACAATAAATTAACAGTACATTCGTTCATTATTCATTTATAGGTGCAAAAATAGGTACATGTTTTATTTATGGTTATACAATAATTATTACATCAACAAATACTATTATTAAATTTATTCATATTATATAACTAAGTTAACCAATCCTGCCACAATTGGTAATAACAGCAAGTTCAGAGAATATAAAAACAAGTAGGTTCATTAATAAATTAAAATACAAAAACACACAACATTAACAACAAATAATTTAAAACAACAAAGCAGATATTTCAATAGTCAGACACTTCTAGACAAGTGGCATTCTGTGATCGAAAGCGTCGTGATAGCATTTGGTAAAATGTCAAAACAGTTAATTTAAAAAATCCAAAAAAACCGGTTGCTTAAACTGCGAACTAAAAAGACGTAAACAAGAAGAAAATCATGCTGTGCAGTTGGAAGATACATATTCGCGAACTGGCTGACCAAAACCAGATGTTTACAATGATGTATGTTTTGAAATCGCCTCTTAAAATCCTTTATTTTGATACCCCACACGATGGCTTTTGAAGAAAAAAAAGGGATTGGGCCCCCACAATATGGCGCCCAACAGCCGCCATTTATCTATTTTACAATTTTAATGTAGCCTCACGCAAGAATCATCAAAATCGGCCAAAGCGTTTGGTCTCAAGAACGCCACATAGGAACAAATTTACATACATACAAAGACTGATAAACACATTACCTTCCTTCGACAGTCGGGTAAACATTTTGGGTTTGTAATTTCGAAATATCACGTGATCGATAATAGATATTATGGAATTGACACAATCACCATCCGTTATACTTGTAGAATGACAAATCGTCTAGGAACTCAGATAACTTTTAACTGAGGAATGAAAATGGCGGTTTTACAGACTTTGGATACAATGTGTAACGGAAAGGTAGACGAATCAATTTAAAAAAATGCTTCTCACCCAGTTTCTCTGAGGAAGATAGAGGCAATTCACAAAAAAATATTTGGATTTCCCATACAAAGTTGTCGCTAGCTGACTAAAATGTGTAAGGGAGATACATTTCGTCAGATAAAAGTTATCTGGCTATTAAAAAATCAGCTCTAAATTAAATTAGATGACATTGAAAAAATGATTAATATATAAAAATAAATAATTTAATGTAAGGGTGACGTCCCAATGAAAGCTATTCACTAGTAATTTCTCCAAGAAGTGCTACACTCTGCAATTGGATCTGACTAGGATTATTTTATTAGTTCACTAGTTTGGAAATAGAGTAAACAAGCTAATTGCTCTCTACGGGACCGTGCACAAATACTCTGGACAAGTGAAATTCTATCAACAAAGGGTTACCAACTTGAAAAATATCAAAAATGTATGGTCACATGATCCTTACATATCGGCATTACGACCGTTGCCATCGCAGATAGAATAACACCATGTCTAGAGTGTCTTAATACTCGCTCCTTGAAGTTTTTTTGAACTATGAAGTAGACAAGTAATGATGAGACAGTGAGGGTATACAGTCATGCAGAACAGGGTGGAATCTGCCGCAACCTCCATTGTAAACGGACGATCCTGCCACCAGACGGGTGTTGTGTCTGGTGGTAACTGTCCAACAGTTGTGTAAGTTTAAATCGCGCGGAGAACTTTGATTGCGCGATGTAATATTTCTGTGACGTCAAGTATTTTTGTAGTTCGTTTGTGGTGGTATAGGCGCTACTACAAGACGTATCCAGGCGTTCTTCCACTGGCAGAAAATATTTCATCGTAATACTGTATATAAAATCTGAAAAAATACAAAAAAAAATTGTTGGCAATATTGTTTTTTATTTTTATTATCAATAGGCTCGCGCTTGACCACTATCTCACCTGATGGTAAGCGATGATGTGGTCGACGGTGAAGCACGCTTGCCTAGAAGTAACCTATTCACTCTTGACTTAAAGACCCCTACATTGTTTCAGAAATACCCCTAGATTTAAAATTGCATTGTTTCTAAAAACAATGAAATTTTACATTTTCGCAATTACGGGATTGGAAACAATTTTTTTATTCAATCGATAAGTGCCATAAAAATGCATTTAAATTTGACATTTTCAAATTTCGCGCGTTGTTTGATGGTTTGATGAAAACGCTGGACGCAGTGGATGCCTTAATGCTCTGTGGTCATGACGTCAGTTGGCTATATAAACAAATGCACTGATAGGCCGATACGCCGATCAGTTGACAGCTGACAGTTTTTTTTTTTTCTTTGAATTGATTTTAAAATGTATTTTGTTATTGTATGAACTAAAACTAAACTATCGTTTATATAACTATATTGCCTAAACTATCTCAATAACATATTTATAGATTTTTCTTATATGGAGTAAAATACCCTATTAAATAAAAACAAATTAAAACAAGGAATACAGTATGAACAATTAAAAACAAAAAAATAACACTATTGAAAGTTTAATTGATTGCAGTAAATTAAATTAAATAACATATATTAAATTAAATTCGAATGATTTAAATTAAATTAGTTAGAATAAATAAAATTAAATTAGAATACATTTCATTTTGTATATAAGATCAGGTAAATATTTAATATAAGAAGAATAGAGATACCACAGACATAAATCTAACAAGATAACGCAAGACCCTCCATCTGTATGAAAAACAAGCGTGCCACTTTTTCATACACAACAATAAATTTGCTTAACAATGAAAAAAAACATTTCCAATGCCTCTGCCAACTTTTTCTTACAGTCTTTAGAGCTCAATTTGGCATTTTTCTAAATTTACGGTGAATTTCCGGTGCCAATAATGCTAAATTAAAAGCTCAAATTACGATCATTTATCGTGATTTCACTCCGTTTTTTGGCACGCGGAATACATACAATCGCGTCATCTAGTTAGATTTATATCTGTGAGAGATACCCACTAATGGCCAGCGCGGCATCTTTTAGAGCAGTTACAGAAGAGTTTATTAAATAGCCAATAGTTCATAGAGCCATGGTCATTAACCACTTCGTGCTCTTTGTGTGCAGCATACATTCTAGATCTTCTTGATCAAGATTTACCTATAATAGGTTAAAAGGTGCGAAATTGGTACTTACGGTATTTCTGTGGTGGTGCTAGTTGTAGTGGTGGTTGCCTTCGGTGGTATCCACTTTCTAGCTGGTCGTATGGGCTTGCCATTGACGCATAGGTATACAGCTGGATGAGGGGGCGCCGCGAATGAGAATCCTACGAAGCTTATCAACAGCAATAGAACGAAAAGTTTTGACCACATCTTGAATAGAATTAAAGACAAATGTGGGTGTAACTATGAGGTGCCCCTGCCTAACTCTTTGGGTTTACAGGCGTGATGGTAGTCAAAGTCAACGGTACGGACAAACGCGGTACTTTCGAGCTTCGACTTGATTTGAACAATGAATTAATGTTCGAAATGTGCCATTATATATATTACCTTTCTACCACATAATCGTTGTATTGAGTAATCGAATCACATGAATGCGTAATATAATAAACCCAATTGCGTAAACGATAAATGGATTATTATGTATTTTAGTCATCTTTATTACTTGGACAGATTTATCCTATATTTAGTTACTATTGAAACGAAATTGGCTTTGACACTTTCCTCATTCATTCGTCACTCTTCGGTATAGGGGTACCTACTTAATGGGAACATTTTATTTTTATAGTACCCCATCTAAACCAATCTTTTCAGCGAAGTTGGGCTACCTGTAAAGAACTGACACGGCAGGCACGTTCACTTTTTGACAGGGCAGGCGAGTTTTTATTTTTTTTCTTATTTTTTAAAGATAAAACGATAGTTTTGCAAACGTACACACTGTTTTATAAGTTTTTCATGGGTTATTCAATAGTACCTACTACTGTTATATTTATTTTGTTGTTATTAGTGATCGAATGCATATCGATTACTACTATTATATATGTTTGTTATGTACTAAGCAAGCTCTAGACAATTATAGTATACGTCGTCAATTTTTTTTTATGGACCATGGCTACCCTATTACATTTTTTCTATGTTCACCAGCCTATGTTACCCGGGATAACGCAACGTTTCTATTGATACCAAATACATCGATATCATTTTAGCCGTTCTAAAGTTTTAGTGGAATACATAAACATACATGAACCCTGAAAACATTATTTTTGGGCAGTCGTGTAACAAGAAACAACCGATATCCAAAACAAAACACTAGAAATCCAAATATGAAAGTTTGTGAGGGTGGATGCTTATGTAAAAACTCTTTCATGTAAAAACTACTGAACAGATTTTGATAAAACTTTCACTCTACCTAACGCAGCTAGTTTCAAAATAAGTATTGATAGGATAGAACTTGATGTATTTTTATTGTTAGGGTTCCGTACCTCAAAAGGTAAAAGAGGAACCCTTATAAGATCACTTTCTTGTCCGCCTGTCCGTATGTCACCACCGAGTTTTTCAGGAACGGGTGGCCCTAGCAAATTGAAATTTATACCAGATACTGAGGTCTATAATGCGTATTAGGTGTATATAAAATCAAGGTTCTGAGTCAAGACGATAAAAAGATATAAGCAAATTTAGATTTGCCCGAAAACTTGTAAGTACCATCATTTTCCTTAAATTTCAGCTTTTTTTTATTTTTCGGTATTTCCCCTTTACTTGTGGTTTAGGAACTTTTGGGTTGAAAACCTATATGGTATTCCCGTTGACCTAGAATCATGAAATTTGGCAAAAAGTAAGGACTTACAGCGCAAATAAAGAAAAAAATCCAAATAAAAATGTTGAAAATTAAAGAGTATCCCCATACATACATAGTTGACGCCACCCTGGGTACGGAACCCTACGTGCGCGAGTCCGACTTGCACCTGGGTGGTTTTTAAACATAATTTGATATCGATAGCCGAGATGAAAATCGTTTTGCAATGTGTTTTGTTTTGGAAGGCAGTTGTTTCATTTAATAAAAAGTAATTTATTTGCTTAAAACTATGTAAAATCTCTGTAAGTTCCAGCGTTGGCGACGCTGAAAATTATTATTGTTAATTCAAACTTTAAAATAAACTCTGTGATCCCAAAAAAAATCAGTAACTAAAAGAACGACGGTTTAACAAACTTTGTTCGAGAAAAACCAAGGATTAATTCTAGACCACAGTGTAAGCTTAATAAAGTATAGTTTAACAAAGAAAAGGTTATTCTTAGATTATTCTTTACTAGCTGCCACATGCGACTTCGTCAACAAGTGATATAGCATTCACCATAACATCATCCGCGGTCTGACTTCGCCTACTTTTAGGCTCTTTTTTCTTGTGCCAAGCCCCATGCTCCTTCGTCACCTATGAGCGCTATCACCCTAACGATACGCACTATATCCGATCCGTGTCCGTGATTTGAGTTCCGAGTTTAAAATGTTCTGAATTATGACGGATAGAGTTCGGACGTAGTGCGTAAGCTTCCCTACAAGAAGGCTACTTCGAAGTCGAAATTTCACGGACACGTATCGGATATAGAGCGTACATATGTACCGCCCTTAGGGCTTGTCCCCGTCACCACATCACGACGTCGTCAACGTGGAACGGTGCGGAGTTGCGGCTCGGAGCATTGACGTGACGTGCTAACCCACGGTACAGCAACATCGTCGCCGAACTTGGCGGTTATGCGCTCGCTCAGTATATGTTTAAATGTCTCAATGATTAGTTGTGCAAAAAAGATGTCAGAAATGCGGTAACTGTCAGAAACTACAAGAAGCGAAACCACAAACTGTTTCGTTCTGTCAGCAAGCTGCAAAATGTACCGGAATTTATCAAGGCACGAAAAGTGTTACGTTGCGGCAACATGGTGTCTATTATTACGATACGGTAACGTTAATAAACACGTCACGTCGAAGTGCCGCGCCGTGGCTTCGCATCGTTCCACATTGATGACTTCGTGACGTATCGATGGAGACAAGCCCTTATTCGGGTTTTACTCGCGGCGGCAACAATGTCGTCTAGCATCTCACTGCCGGATCAGCATCAATTACACCAAGTTATTTTTAAATTATAGTCTATTGTTATTCTGATGTTTAAGCTACATAAGATACTGTAAAGTTTCATTAAAATCTGCTCAATAGTTTTTGTGTGAAAGGCTAAGAAAAATCCATAGTATACATCTAGTAGTACTTAGGATTTCTTGTTAGATTTAAGCTGAATAGAAATGAATTGGTGCTTTATCAAATCTAGTATTTTAAACAATATTTGAGTTCGGATTCTAAATTGAAAATTTAGAGTTAAAATCCTTAACTTATTGGGCATCCTCCATACTTCTTTATTAATCATCATGCCAGCAGTAACCCATTTTCTAGACATAGCATCTTACACTTAGATCATCCATCGCTTCCTTGGTCTTCCCCCGATTTAATTATAATGCTATCCCCATTTATGCTCAAATCTTTCCTCACGAGATTTTCCTCAACCAACCACCGACTTCCTCTCATAAATTATTATCAAAATCACTACAATTATACCGAGAGGGGAGACGTCCAAGAAAGACATACACATCTTTTTGGTGATGTTCTTCAGAAAATTCAGGTCACCAAACTACGTTCGTACGTAAGTACTCATAACCGGCTTGCATATATGAACGTAAATGAAACAAAGGGAGTATGTAGGGATCGTAGCAGGTGGTGTTCTGTAATCTCTGACTACCCCCATGGGAAAATCGCGTGAGTTTATGTATGTATGTATGTATTTTCCCTTACAAACTATCAACTGCCTCTCATAAATTATTATCAAAATCAATTATTCTCTATGACATACTTTGGATTTTTACCGCCAAGCAGTGTTTCTGTCTTCAGGCATAGATTTTGGATTGAAGTGAGAGTTAGTAAACGTATTTATACATTCTATTTAATAAATATGTTGTTATGAAATTTTACTTCAATAATTATTTCATTTTTATGCACCTGCCATGTTATCTCTCCACAACCCTTGGTTGACTGGTAGAGAATGCCTCAGGCATTAAGTCCGTCTTTGTACCTGTATGTTACATGAAGTTTTAAATAAATAATAAGTGCCTATGATCTTACCAAAACTTTGGCTTAATAATAATAATAATGCCTTTATTTCTCACTGATTAGAAATATACATTTATAACATTAATATTAAATTTAACACAATAAGAGGAAATTCATACTTAATTATCTTATTTTACAAACAAATATTAATTAATTTGCTCAGATAAAATTGGTTAAAATAATATAATACGTAATTATTATATTCATATTGAATTTTAAAATTAATACGCTATTAAATAAAGTAATTAAAATTTAATTTGAATTTATTTTTAAATTATTACTATTATAGTCTACAATTTCCAATTTTATTTAATATTAATTATTAATTTAATTATCTGTTATTAAGTGAGGTACCCATTTTTGGGCATAGGCCTCCTTCAACCTCTTCCAATTATCTCTATCTTTGGCATGACGGGTCCAAGCTGGTCCAGCTATCCGAGCGTCGATGTCGATGTCATCGACCCACCAGCGATAAGGTCGTCCGCGTGGTCGCGTCGCGTCTCGCGGGTACAAATACAGGATCCTCTCGGTCCATCGATTGTCGGTAATTCTTGCCACATGTCCGGCCCATATCCACCTTAGTCTGCACATAAGTTCCACGGCGTCTACGACTTTAGTTACTTTCCTTGTATCTATATTTCTTCTTTTTTCCTTTCTTGTGATGTTCAGCATACTTCTTTCCGTAGCTCTCTGAAACACGTTTTTTTTTTACTTTGGCTTAACACACTATAAAGTGGAGTGAGTAGTGTGGTAGTGTGTGCTCAGGGACTCAAATGACAGGCAAAAATTACTTTTAACTTGTTTTACTCAGCAACGTGCCTGCCCTAAGGCGGCTTTTACAGAACGACTATGAAGAAGAAAAATAACTTCAAATATTTCTTAGCGTTCGAAAAATGATCAATCTTCCAAAATTAAATATCAGTTGCCAGTTTTAAATAGGTAAGGAGGTAGCACGTCCTTACAGTAGCATGTCTAGCTGAAACCAGTGAAAGATGACGAAAATGGAACAATTATATAGGCCAAAGCAAAAGACTATCGTGTAATAAAAAAATAAAAGTAGATGAGTTACGTAAGGCAAAGCTGGATGACTAAATACATCTCTAAACCTTCTGACGTGTCACCAAACGCTTTGTGATAAATCTAATATATATTATTATTTATTATATTATATTATTATAATTATATATTGTTCTTCTTCTTATAATCAACTAGCTTTGCCCCGTGAATTCTCCCTCGTGGCATATGTCTGTAAGTAGCATATTACTATTAGTGAACAAAAAATCTTTATATGATTGGCGCTACCAGAGATTTCTGCTTACCATTACAAATATACAATTTTATCCTTTATAATATTAGTTATAGTGTTTTGCAGCGATAAATTGAAACTATACTTTGTGTCAAAATAATGGATCAGTGCAGATCGGGTAAAGAAACAAAATAACATAATATTTATAATATTGATAATTTATTCCAAAATTCATCAGGTACAAAAACAATGTGTATTTATTCATTTACCTATTGTGTAGCCAGTAATTGTTCATACAATACATTCGCTCATTATTCATTTGTAAGTGTAAAAATAGGCACATGCTCTCTTTATGATTATACAATAATTATTACATCAACAAAACATTATTAGGTACTCATTAATATTATATAACTAAGTTGACCACTCCTGCCACAATAGGTAATAACAACAAATTCATAGAACAATATTAAAAACAAGCACATTAATAAATTAAATTACAAACACATAATATTAATAACAAATAATTTAAAAACAACAAGGGCAGATATTTCAATAATCAGATACTCGAGACATGTGACATTTTATCGAAGAAAGCGTCGCGATAGCGATTGGTAAATGTCAAAAATGTATAGTATTGCAGATTAGAGTAATTTATTAACATTGAATAATAATTATTACATAAAAAAAAAACATTTTTTACAAAAAAATACTACCGATTTCGAAATAAGAAAACTACAAAGTGAAAAATAACTTTCTTTTTGGAAGTCGGTGTCCATAACGCAAAAAATTGGTACCTGCCAAAGAAACCGACTTCCAAAAAGAAAGTTATTTTTACCGACTTTCCAAAAAGGAGGAGGTTATGTTCGACTTCTTGAACGTTTTATTTTTTTATTTTTATGTATTTTCACCGATATCTCCGTCAATTGTGGACCGATTTTGAAAATTCTTGAAAGAATTTTCTTTGGTTTTACTATTTAATTATAATTTAATTAATAATTATTTAATTAGATTGACAATAATATTAATATTTGCACATCTTATTAGGTAATGATACAGTGTACTTTATATCTACGAGTATTTGTAACATCTGTTTGAACCTACCTGTATCAAGCAAATAAACAATTTGATTTGATTTGAAATGTCACGTGACCAATCCCTTACATTTGAAATGTCACGTGACCAATCCCTTACATTTGAAATGTCACGTGACCAATCCCTTGCATTTGAAATGTCACGTGACCAATCCCTTACATTTGAAATGTCACGTGACCAATCCCTTACATAAATTAAACCTCATGTCGACCGTTGCCATCGTTGATAGCAATAATACTTTGTCTAGGGCTCTTAAATACTCGCTTCTTGAAATTTTTCGAAGCTATGTCGTAGATTAGTGACGTCATGAAGAGGTAGCCAAAGGATAGAGTTAGGCAGAAAGTGCCGCAGCCTCCATTGGAGAGGGAGGATGCTCCGACCAGACCAGACGGCTGTTGTGTCTGGTGGAAATGCCTCATACTTGTAGCCGGCTATATAGTAATATATGTTTCAAACTTTGTTTGCGCGATGTAAGATACTTGTGACGTCTGTATGTAGTTCGTATGTGGCGGTATATATGTTTCCAGACGTCGTCGGTTATTCATTTATCCCATAAAATAATAATCGTAAATCTGAGCATCGAATCTGAAAAAGATACAAATGTTTGTAAGATTGTATTTCATGATGCAACATTTTAATTTGTTGCGCAATAAGCAATTTGCAACATAAATATTGAAATAACGCAATGAAAATGTATGCATTACTTTAATGTTTCTGTAAGTTATTTTTATTTTCAATGGTTGTGTTGTATACGTTTGTAACGAAAAAATATGTAAACATTTTTAAAAATCGCTCGCCTGACCCCGGGAATCGAACGAACTAACCAGAAATATTAAAATACCACCAAAACATTTTCATGTAAAATGTTGCCAAGGCGAGACCATATTATGGCTATTGGCTTCTGACTACTCGTTACGTCTGTCCAAGGCCAACAAAAGACCGGAGAGGAGTATGTACATAATGGAACCTATTCTAACCAACAGCTTGCGTTTCACCATTATCGCACCTGATGTTAAGCGATGATGTGGTCAACGTTTGCCCAGAGAAGTAACCTACTGACTCTAGACTTAAAGACCCCCAGGTTGTAGCTATCAGGAAACGCAGACTCTGGCAGAGAATTCAACTCCTTAGTTGTATGCTCATTGAAAGTATTTCCAAAACATTATAGTGCGTACGGGTGGGATGCCCACCATTTACCGATGACGCAATATTAAATCGTATGATTGCATACTACACTCCCCGAAATGTATATGAAATTAAACGGACAGGCTGGGTGGGCAGGTAGAAAAGTTGTACTTACGGGTTAAGAGTGGTGGTCGTAGTTGTAGTGGTGGTTGCCTTCGGTGGCATTCTCTTCCTAGCTGGTCGTATGGGCCTGCCATTGACACGTAGGCTCACAGCTGGATGAGGGGGCGCCGCGAATGAGAAACCTACGAAGCTGATCAACAGCAATAGAACGAAAAGTTTCGACCACATCTTGAAGAGAGTAAAAATCAAATCTGGGTGTACTTTATATAGGAGTCTCTGTCTAACCCTTAGGGATATACAGGGGTGATGGTAGTCAAAGGCAACGGTACGGACAAACGCGGTACTTTCGTGCTTCGACTTGATTTGAACAATGAATTACTGTTCGAAATGTGCCATTATATATATTACCGACCTTACCACAATTATCGGTATATTGAGTAATCGAATCACATGAATGCGTAATATAGTAAACCCAGTTGCGTAAACGAAAAATGGATTACATGTATTTTGTCCCAGTTCTAGGATGACACAGGAAAATTAAGGGTTTTTTCCAGTAGTTTAAACTATGGTTCAATTATGAAATAATTATGTCATCTTCATTGTTTGGACAGATTTATTCTATATTAAGTTACTATTGAAATGAAATTGGCTTTGTGACGCACACTATCCTCTTTCGTTCACTCTTTTCTATAGGCGTATCTACTTCATGTGAAAATTCTATTTTACTGTCACTTCGTTCGAGAGGAAAAATCTAGAGTTCATTCTGGACCACAGTGTAGGCTTAACAAGTTAAAGTTTATAGAAAGATTAGGCTTTTGCTACATTATTTATTTATTTTAAGATTTACACGAATTGAAACGAGGTGATGTTTTATCAAACTAGTATTTTAAACAAAATTTAGTTTCGGTTAAACTAGTCGATCATTCTTCCATACAAGCGTAGTCTGGCGATTACTCCACTGATTGACGATGTACGTTCAAAATAAAAAAATGATAGCGATGCGTTTCATCATTATCTAGCCCTGTATGGAACCAAAACAGTAAAAAATAAAAATATTTGAAAGTTATGAGCGTCGAAAGTTCCATATTTCAACACTAATTTTAACGCATCTTTGGGGGGAAATAAATACCATAAGAAGAAGGAAAATTGCAAAACGGCCTCCATACAGGGATATTTATTTATTTAAACTTCATGTACAATGGTGATACATAGCGGACTTAATGCAGCAAGGCATTCTCTACCAGTCAACCTTTGGGGTAAAAAGGACACAACAGTGGTAGGAGTACAAAATAAAAAGTAAAAAAAGAACAATTATTAAAATCTGATATAAAAAACCATCTAACTAATAAAATCCAAAATATTTTCCAAAACAAAAAATATAAAAGTAATTTTATAAAAGTAAAGTAATATATTGTATTGTATATTGTAGTATAAATTAGTAATTCAACAGTGCAAATAATTTTATTTTGAAAATATACATTTAGTCGTTTTTCACGATATCTAGACTCCCAAAGGTCTGTTCATAAAATTTCGCGCGCTCGTTTTCGTCCTAAATCATAATTTATTTCGATACAAATTTGCAAAAGTGTTAATTCGTTCGCGAACTAGCTTCTTACTGCTCATCACAGAATCTATATCTTTCGCACGTGTTGTCGGATGAGATAGCATGCATTATAACCTCGCGCACAAAATAGTTCGTGCCGTCGACTAGGGGAACCTTTAGAGATAATTAAACCCGTCTTTAATGCCAATGCTTAACAACTTCCAGGCCAAAGTAGACTTTGATAAATACTTAACTTCAAATTCTTGATTCAGAAATCAGGGGTTAGTCAACTTTGGGTTAAACCTGTGATACTATTTAGTTAGTAAATGAAGTTTTCCATCCGCTGGCGCTATTTATGTCACATGGCGTCAATTAAACTCATAACATGGCACCATGGTGATTTTCCCTGCAAAGTTAGGCAGAGGTTAAGGTAAAATACTAACATTGCACTTGTTATATTTAACAAGCGGAAACAAATCCAGACTGCTGCATTTGTTACCAATACATAATTATGTATAAGTCATTGATTTTTTTTATTTTACGGTATGCGTAATACTTGGCGCAATTAAGAAAATATATTTCTTACTTTTTTTTCGACTGCGAAATTTCAGATGAAAAACCCGATAACATTTTACTCCAACAGGAATCGAACCAACGTACTCGGCAGTGGCGTTTCAGGTCTCTAGTTATATTACAATCTTAACTTAAATATTACAATAGAAAAAAAAGTGTTTGTGTGTGTGTATTTTGTTGTGTATTTGTGTGTGTGTGTTAGTGTTTATATTAATAAAAAAAACTTTTTCCAAAACAATACAACCGACTTCGAAATAAAACACTACAAAGTGAAAAATAACTTGAATTTCGGAAGTCAGTGTTCCTGTTTTCCTTTCCTCGTTTTTTGGCACCGCCTTCCAAAATTGAAGTTATTTTTCACTTTGCAGTGTTTTATTTCGAAGTCGGTTTTATTTATTAGTAAAAAAAATATTTTTACTTTTTATTGTTATATAATGGACTAGTTTTATAGTAAGGTACCGAAAATAGATTACCCGAATAACTTGTAACTTGATCATAACCGGTGGAATGAGAGTGTACCAGAGTGGACTGTACACGTCTGCGTACCCGTTAAGAGCGTATTAGCGTAATAGCATATTATGAAATGGTGTAAACAATAAACAGACATGCGATTGCAACAATCCCGAGAGATTTGCCGTCATTTATTGAAGAGTTCTATTGTATATCGTCGAAGTTCTTCATCAGATCTTTACCAAATTTAAATGGGACCATTTCAAAATAAACTTCTTTCGAAACAAATAATTACTAAGCCGGTTATATATGACGGAGTTATGCCCGAACATACATATAAAAAAATTAAACATTCGAATAGAAAATCGCCTCCTTTTTGAGAAGTCGGTTAAAAACATAACTGGCGAATGTGTGTGTACTAAAGGTGCAACTCTGCCCAACCTTTCGACGAATAGGCACAGGCGTGATGTTATATTATAATATAACAATGAACTAATTACAATAAAAATATTATCACAATCGAATATTTGGATAATCCCTCTTATCTTGTTAGTTACCGCGCGATTTTACTGATAACGTCAAATACAAAACTGCATAAGTATGAAAACAATGTTTTTTATGTTATTGATAAGCTTGCGTTAAACCACTGTCTCAGTCGATGGTAACCGATGATGTGGTAGACGGCAGTGTTGGGCATTAATCAATCAATTTGTCAATTATCTTGTTAATTGACTAAAAAAGTAATTGCAATTAAATTAATTACAATTAAATTAATCGCAATTGAACTTTTAATTGCACCTTGCAATTAAATTAATTTGATTAACGTGTGTCAATTGCAACTTACAATTAAAATAATTGCAATTAACTTTTTTAGTTGTTTTATAAAACAATTAAAACTAATAATTAACTTTATGTATCAAAATGAAATTAGTAAAGATTTAGGAAAATTAAGCTATAAGTATTAGACTTTAGACGAATAAAAATGTGGTCAAAGGCTGTAAGTATAGCTTATTTTTTCTAAAATTTAGAAAAAATAAGCTATACTTTCTACAGAAAAAAAAAACTTGTGTTTATTTTTATGTATAACAATGTTGCATTGATAAATATTTCTACAGCGTAGGTATACAACAAAAACATTTCAAGTCGTAACGTGTTCATTTTGTCGACCCGCACGAGTACATTTACACTATTCTACTACCCGGAACCACACGGGTATATTGTATATTTATATATACCGGCTTTATATTATACAGCAGTATTTTATAATTGTTATTTTTAATTAAAATTAACAAAACAATTGAAAATTAATTAATTGTTAATTGGTTCTAATACAGTTATCAATTAAATAATTGTTAGTTGTCGTTTTTCATAATTACAATTGATTAATTGTTAGTTGTTGTGGTTACATTTACCAATTAATTAATTGTTAATCTTTAATTGTTCTTGCAATTAAAATTTGCCCAACACTGTAGACGGTAAAGCACGCTGGCCTAAAAGTGAGGTAGTCCACGAAGCGCACCCAAAAGAAGCCCACCCAGAGGAAGCCCACCCAAAGTAGTCCATCTTGCGCACCCGTAGGTGGGCTTCAAATAAAAAATTAAAATAATTAATTTCCTATTCCACGAAGCACACCTACGAATATTACTCACATAGTGCGGGGACTAAGAAATAAAAATGTCGATAGAAGAAAATATTTATTATTTAAAAGACGCAACTTAAATTTCTAACATCATTCAGTTTCATTATACTTAATAATGTGACACAAAATTTGTCATTTTTGTAATCTTACTATTTAAAATCACAGATTGTTTCTTTCTTTATGACGGGCCTGTTGGTCTAGTGGTTAGTGACCCTGACTGCTAAGCCGGAGGTCGTGGGTTCGATTCCCACTCAGGACAAACTTTGTGTGATGAGCATGATTGTTTGTTCTGTGTCTGGGTGTAGTTTATCTATAATATATGTGTGTATTTATAAATTATATAAGTATGTATATCAGTTGTCTGGTTACCATAACCTAGCTCTGCTTAGCTTGGGATCAGATGGCCGTGTGTGAGTTGGATATTTATTATTATTTATTCTATCTATCCAAAAAATAATTATTTTTGAATTTTTTTTCTATTATTTTCCTTTTTGTGCTCTTAATAAAATCACAGATTGTTTCAAAATTATGCAATAAAAACTTGGACAAATATCAAAAACATAGTAAATATTGTTTTACATAGAGATCTATGTTGAAGATTTCTTATAGCTACCTGTTTAGTGAATAATAAAAATACTCTACTTTAACATAAAAAATCACAGATTGTTTCATAATTGCAATAAAAACTTGGACAAATATCAAAAACATAGTAAATATTGTTTTACATAGAGATATATAGATTTCTTATAGCTACCTGTTTAGTGAATAATAAAAATACTCTACTTTAACATAAAAAATCACAGATTGTTTCATAATTGCAATAAAAACTTGGACAAATATCAAAAACATTGTAAATATAGTTTTCTATAGAGATATATGTTGATGTTTTCTTATACTTTAGTTTTGTGTAAAATCACAGACTGTTTAAATCACAAATCACAAAAATTCTTAAATAATCTGGAAGAAATGGGCAATTGAGTATATGCACTTATCAATTAAATAAATCACTATTAATCAGAATCTTAAAGAGGCCTTTGCCCAGCAGTGGGACATCAAATAGGCTAGTAAAAAAAAAAAAAATCAGAATCTTAATTTCTCTAGACAGTGTCCAACTGAAATTAAGCCATTTTTATAATCTTTTATTGTGTTTTCGATTATATTATTTTTTATTTCAGCATGTTTTTGATGATTTGAATAACCCATTTTTACTCTAATTTCGGCATAATTATTGCAATTTTTTTGGAAGCAATCTAAAAGTTTTGCCAGATTTATGGCTCTATTTTTATTGAAAATTTTATTTATTTCAGAGTAATGAGACTCTGTAAAATTATTAGTTTTATTTTTTACGTTATAACACGACCATTTGTCATGCCATAACTTATGTTCGAGCCACTGAGTTACAATGTAATCGTTAAATCTAGAAATACTTTCTCCTTGAGGACATTCGCTCATGATGTAGAGCCAGGCCTCATCCAAGTCTTCCAGCGGTAAATGTGGCAAAACCGTACATAAGGCAACATGTTTTCTATGTATGCTATTCTTATTTAAACCTAAGTCCCTAGATTTTCTTTTTATTGCTTTTTTAAAATGAAAATAGCATCCCATTATCTGTGCGTTAGGAAATACTGCTGTAAAACTCCTGACGGCAGCTTCCTCAAAATCGCTTGTGAAAACATTGACTTGCATTTTGGGTATTGTTGTTTTTAATAATTGAAATAAGATTTTATAGGTCGATTTTTTTTTGTTATGTAATAAAGCATAGGCTAAAGGTTTAACGATATTTTCAAGCGCACCGTGGATGCTATAAATTTGAAGAAATGGTTTAGGCGCGCATTTAAAAGTTCCGTCGCAGTATATATGATCGCAGCTTTCAAGTTCCTGTCTACTCTTCTGTGTAGCAAATAAAAGTATTCTCGTTTTTCCGTCGTTATAGTCAGCAAGTACAAAATCTTGAAACGGTTGAGGTACCTGGATATCAAATAAATACTTCTCTCAATTCATTTGTACTAAAATAAATAATAATATGAATACATAGGATGTGCACATATTGAAGATAGTAAGGTAAAACAAATAACTTTCTTTGAAACCCCCGTGACTTTCTTTCTTTCACAAAATAAAAGCAGCTAGTTTAGATAGTTACTCCATAAATCGTTCAATATCTGCGACTCAAAAACTGGTCACTACACTAACAAAACAAAATTCTTTTCAAAGTTAAATCAAATATTATTATCAACCTTATCCCATTAAAATAGAGTTGAAAATGGCATGCACACATTTCTTTGCTATGATATTAGCAAACTCTTACATGAGGTTTATTTTATTACAATAACGTTCAAATAAAAAAAAATACATAATTTCATGTCTCAATATTTTCATAATATTCTAAGGAAATATGAACTCTACTTACTTGTACATCTATAGGTGACTTCGCAAACAATCTATTTACACCGAGAGATTTGTTTCTCTTATTGTAGAGGCCAGACTTAACATTTTTATATTGTGGCATATCACTGACTAAATTCAATCCTCGGTCCAATGTATCATTAAGTTTTTGCTTGTAGATTGTAGGAATAGGCTCCATGGTGGAAACTACTTGCTGCTCGAGTTCATGCATTGCTTCTTTAATTTGGGTCTCCAAAACGTTTGAGGCACATTTATGTTCCTTTATTTTAACAACTTCTTCCATGCTACTTAATGTGAGTAAGCCATTACACCCTTTTTTAATACACCGCCACAAGGCATTGCCGTTTTTATAAATTTTGTGTTTACTATATTGTTTGTTATTATACACTAACACTTGTGTCCCTTTCCGGCCAAGTACGTAATTAATAGATGGGTTAAAATTTCTACTACTTGGACCTGCCATCGGCTCCATTATTTTGTTTAAATAAATTGCACAAAAATTAGAAAAAATAACAATAACAAGACCGGCGCACAATTGCATACACTCAGCCCGTGACGTCGCGATAGTGTAATGAGAACTAAGCATGTAAACAAGTTCCGGAAACGCTCGGCTAAATTCGGGTTGGCTCGGGAATTCAGTGGCGGGCGCACGCGTTGACTATATTAGCGCATCATGTATACGTCTTACCTTTGGGATTTATATATGAACATTATGAAAATTACAAGTATTGTATCACATTATTATTCATTTTAAATAATAGATATTTTCTTCTATCGATATTTTTATTTCTTAGTCCCCGCACTATGCGAGTAATATTCGTAGGTGTGCTTCGTGGAATAGGAAATTAATTATTTTAATTTTTTATTTGAAGCCCACCTACGGGTGCGCAAGATGGACTACTTTGGGTGGGCTTCCTCTGGGTGGGCTTCTTTTGGGTGCGCTTCGTGGACTACCTCCTAAAAGTAACCTATTCACTTTTGACTTAAAAGACCCCTAGGTACCCCAGGTATTAGAAAACACAGACTCCGGCAGGAAGTGCCACTTCTATTGTCAAATTTTAATTTTATATTACCTTTGGAGCAGTGATGGCCCAGTGCGAAGGGCCGTGGCTTAAAAATTGTAGGTCATGGGTTCGAACTCAGGCAGGCTCTTTACTTTGAGTAAATTGTTTCATAATCACTCTTAACGGTGTATGAAGACAAAATGTGTCAACCGGCATGTCCTAGAACCGAAAATTCGAAGACATAACACATTCACCAACCCTGACTGAGCCCACTTCCTCATACAGAGTGGAGACAAGTGCCGCAGCAGTAAGAAAATTTTAGTCAGATTTTTAGGGTTGAGCAGTAATTCTGTGGAAGTAGGGTCTGATAATAAATAAAAACCGGCCAGGTGCGTGTCGGGTCACGCACAGTAATAGGGTTCTGTAGTTGCATAATAATGCAGACTAAGAGGGTTTTTTGTTGTGTTCATGTAGAACATTAAAACGGTTTCAGCAGCTCATAACGTCTAAAAACGGGAACATTTGTACACATTTTATATTGTTCCAAGTACATTTTATAAGTTGGTGATCACAGTCGTAAACTTGTAGAGCCTACTTAGCTGTGATAGTTTTCCTTTTAATTTCGTTGTATATACTACTGCCGTGTGTGTAGAAGATTTGTGAACAGTGGATTCGAAAAGCACTCACCTCTCGCCTCCGTAGGTATACTGCCTCGCGCTCGTCGGGCTCGGCGTCGTATCAGGCAGCGAGGGTCTGGATCCAGCCGTTCACACACACGATATCGTCATCAAAACAAGTCCATAGGCATAAGTCCTTCAAATTGTTCACCTGTGAGCACTAAACCACCAGAAAACCGGGATAACAAAAAAAGGGCGCGGAGAGGTCTGCCGCTCGTTCGACGTTCGTAGACAATCCATTTTTTAAAGAAAAAGATGGCGCTGCATTGTGGTTCGCCGCTCGGATTGGCCAGCGAGTATCCAATGAGACGATGGCGGGACGTTTCAAATCCACCGTAATTTGGTTCTTACTACACACAATTGATAAGACACTCTCAGAAAACTACTAATATTTAGAATGTTTACAAAATAAAGAACAGTACGGAACATGCCGCTCGCCTTAAAAGAATGGAATTCTTTTAACCTTAAGTTAAAGATATTGAAATAATGAAAGATTAAACGAAAATAGTCGCTAATCGCATTTAAAACTGAAATAAATTCTATTAAAAATAATTAATACTTAAGAGGTAGGTACTTAGCTAAGAAACGTAACAGTAAGAAATAGGTATTCTTAATTATTCTAAAGGTAAAGGACATATTTTAACTACAGAACGTTTTACAAAAGTTTTGCCCATCTGAAGGGTTACGACGCGGGTGATATTATCTGACCCTGGATGAAGAGCATGTACACGAGCCAATCGCCATTGCAAGGGTGGCAGGTTGTCTTCACGTACGACAACAATCATACCCTCTCGGAGTGGAGAGCCGCTATCCTTAAACCATTTATTGCGTTGTTGAAACTCGTGTAAATATTCACGACTCCAACGCCTCCAAAAATGCTGTACGCACTGTTGCACTCTACGCCATCTAGTGAGACGATTTGACACGTCTTCGCATAAAGAAATATCAGGCAAGGCCGTCAGAGGACCTCCTATTAAAAAATGAGAAGGGGTTAAGGGTAAAGGGTCTATAAGTAGATTGGTGAGATGGTGCCTTTTAGGCAGAATTAATTGATGTTTAGAAACAAACGGCAACAATGACTTATGAATCCGCCCACCGACACGTAAACTATTTTGTTTGTCAATGAATGGTTTTAACCTACGTAGTTTAAGGGAAGGATAATTACCTAATGCAATATTTTTTATATCTTCGGGAAAAGATGAATGTTGAACTAAATGAATAAGTCGACCTAGACAAAAATTAAATTCGGGAACTGTTATGTAGGTTGGATATTGAATTTGAACCTTTTTGCATCTATTATAAATTCGAAATATGAGTGAGGTGACTCGAACAAGTTTACCTAAACTAGAAAATCTTTCTATGTAATCCGTAGCATCAGGAGGCGCCGGCGTCGTGATGGACGAGTTTGTTACCACCGATAGTGGGGAATTACGCTTTTCCTCGGTAACTTTAGATACCTCTTTAGGAATTGGCCAACACTTAAAATCACGTGACAACCACCAGGGCCCCTGGAGCCACATTGAAGAATTTTCAATAAAACTAGCAGGCAGCATTCCTCGAGAAGGTGCGTCTGCTGGACTATCAGCAGAGGGAACATGTCTCCAGCAATCGGCAGGAAGCCGGGATAAAATCTCACTCAAACGATTAGAGACGAATGTTTTCCATTCATGTGGTGGCGAACGAAGCCACGCTAACACAATCTGAGAATCAGTCCATGCATAGACATGATTGCAGTTCACACGGTCACCGTACACCTTCATAATTTTATCAATTAGCTGTGACAGTAAAACAGCCGCACACAGCTCGAGACGCGGAATAGTGAGAACCGGTTTGAGCGGCGCTACGCGAGTTTTCGCTAGTAAAAGAAATGTTTTAACGTTATCACTACTATCAGTCACACGAACATAGACACACGCAGCGTAAGCACGCTCAGATGCGTCCGAAAACCCATGAATCTGAATAGAACTCACATTTGGAAAAACAAAACGTTGGATTTGAAAACTTGATAGCAATGATAATTCATTGATGAAATTAGACCATGAATTAATTATATCTATGGGAGGTGACTCGTCCCAATTGACACCGGAGATCCATAATAGCTGAATAAGATGTTTTGCATAAATAGCTATAGGAGATAACCAGCCCATAGGGTCATAAATTTTTGCTATTTGGGATAATATGGTCCGCTTGGAGATTTTATCTAAAGTTGCTTGAACACTAAAGGAAAATGTATCTGATTTTGGGTTCCATTGGAGTCCGAAAACCTTTGTTTGTTTATCGCTTTCCATTAATGCAAATGAAACATTATCGGGCCGCTCGCCATGAGCCTCTGATGTATGTACAGCAGCGAGTAACGCTGGCGAATTGCTCTGCCACTTTCGCAGTTCGAAAATCGTACGAAGTGCTAAGTACGGTGATGAACTAACACCGAAAGTGACGGTTCGCAGCCGATAATCACGCAAAGGTTCGGTTGGAGATTGTCGCCAAACAATACGCTGATAGTCCCAATCAGAATGTTGTAACAAAATGTTTCTGTACATCTGCTTAATATCAGCAGTGACAGCGATAGCATGAATACGAAACCCTAATAAAACATCTACGATGTCCTGGTGCAATTTAGGCTCAGTTAATAAAACATCGTTAAGTGAAATACCATTAGAAGTTTTGCAACTCGCATCAAAAACAACACGGGTACGAGTTGTTTCACTAGAATCTTTGACCACGCAGTGGTGCGGAATGTAATAGGTACTGATAGAAGGAGGGGAATTCACGGGCTCCATGTGACCAAGATCTAAATATTCCTGGAGGCACGCGTGAGAATCAACCTTAAGTTGTGGATTACGTTCTAACCTATACTCTAATTTTCTAAACCTAGATACTGCCGTATCTCGTGATTCGCCGAGGGCAGGTGCATCGGGTTTAAATGGAAGCGAAACTACATATCGCCCATTTTCGTCGCGAGTGTGTGATTCTACGAAGATAGACTCACACAAGGCTTCGTCAGGGCTGGAAACTCTTTTTTCAGGAAGGGACTCTAATTCCCAGAATCGTTTCAGATTTATGACGTCATCGTAGGATGAGCTAGAACTACTGAAACACACTTGAAGCGAAGAAGGCGTATTTTGGTTGCAAGAAACATCACCCATTAATAAATAACCAAAGATACTATTTAATGCCATTGGGGACCCGGAAGGGCCCGTAATCACGTGACCTAATATCACCTGGGATAGAATATCCGCACCTAATAGCATTTCCACCGATTGTGGAAGATAAAATTTCGGATCTGCCAAATGTAAGTGTTTTATGTGTGGCCAATCCCTAAATGGTAATGTTACACAAGGCATGCGTGACATAAGTGTAGGTAAAATCAATGCATCAACTGAAAGGGATGGTTGATCAACATGAGTAGGTGTGACGCAAAAAGAAACAACACCCTTAGGGTATACAGGATCACTACCTCCTATACCGAACACGGGAACGCGCGCATGCCTACGCTGCAATCCTAACCGCTGAACACAAGTCTCGGTAATAAAAGTCGCTTGACTACCGGTATCTATAATACACCGAACGGTGTGTTTTTGCGAGCCTACGTGTACATTAACTAGCGCTGTACACAAAAGCACGGTACTTGCGCGCACGGAAGGCGCAATGGCTTGCGGAGCGATCGCGTTATCTCTCGACGTATGATTCACAGCTGTCAGTACGGTTGGCGCGGTACCGGGCGCATCTGTCTCTGTCGTTTGATGCACGGTAGGTGAGACAGCACTAGCGTTCAAATCTGCTTCACTGACAACCGGAAAGCTATGCTGTTGATTAAAATGAATTGAACTATGGTGTCTTTTATGACACGAACGGCACACAAAGTTAGATTTGCAATGTTTCACATCATGTCCTACACTTAAACAATTGTAACAAACATTTTTGTTTTTTATGAAAGAATACCTATCTTGAGGGGATAAGTTTAGAAAATTCGCACATTTCGTCAACGTATGTTGAGCACCGCAACTAATACAAGATATCCTTTTACTATTTGAATTGTTGGACTGTGAATTGTCTGACTTTGTTTCCGGGCCCGCCGCGACGCCGGCCGAGAGCGCACGGCGCGCGTTCGATGCGGGCGGAGTCCTAGAACTACCTACCTTTTCCGCATAATGACTGGGTTTGTTTTGATACGCAAATTCACTTGCAGATAACTCGCGTTCTAAGAAATTTATTAATTCACTAATTGTGGGTATCTTAGATGGTTGGGACAACGACAAATCGAAACGTCTACGTAATGTTGGTGGAATCTTACGTAAGAAAAGAAGCACTAACATGAAACTCCACTCCTTCGTAGGAAAGTGCATTACTTCTAAAGCCATGATATTTTCATGATAAGTGTTCAGTAAATTTCTTAACCCTTGAACTGATTTGTCGCTTTTATCGGACTGACAAGGTTCAATATCGAATATTTTTTCTAGATGAGCGGAAGCAATGGCTCGTTCGTTATCATACCTAGACTGTAGCATACCTAACGCGACCGTATAGTTCTCGTCAGTTATTGGAATAGATTTAATTAGATTGTAGGGTTCATTTTTCAAAGAAAGTAGCAAATAGCGGAACTTCTCCGAGTCCGAGTAGGTATTTTTGTTGTGCACTAGTGACCGAAATAGATCGTAGAAAGCAGGCCAATCTGTTATTTCTCCTGAAAAGGTAGGCATTGGAAGAGTAGGTAATCTACTAGCACAACTACTAGACAATGGCACGTGAACAACAGCATTATTAGGGGATCCGAATGACGACATCCTACGTTTATGTTCAATTTCATCTTCTTTAATTTTATTTAAATGTACCACAATAGCATAATAGCAATCATTAAAACTGTTACGAATTCTTAGCTGTTCCTCTTTATCAAAAGTATTAGACTTAATGAGGGATTTTTCAATTTTAGCTTGAAGTTTGAAAAACTTGCGCTGTTGTGAAGTTAAATCTTTAGATCGAGATTTAAATTGTTGTTCGTCGGAATCTATGAACTGTAATGTTCGTTGAAGCTCATCGAGAATTATTTCTCGTTCAAAAAAATCTTGTTGGATTGCCGCCATATTGATAGACGCGTGGCGTCGTAACTTGAAATTCGAACAACAAGGGAATATGGAATGGAAAACCTCACAGGTGAAAAAATATGAACAATCCGGCTCGAAGGACCAAACAATTATGTGTAGAAGATTTGTGAACAGTGGATTCGAAAAGCACTCACCTCTCGCCTCCGTAGGTATACTGCCTCGCGCTCGTCGGGCTCGGCGTCGTATCAGGCAGCGAGGGTCTGGATCCAGCCGTTCACACACACGATATCGTCATCAAAACAAGTCCATAGGCATAAGTCCTTCAAATTGTTCACCTGTGAGCACTAAACCACCAGAAAACCGGGATAACAAAAAAAGGGCGCGGAGAGGTCTGCCGCTCGTTCGACGTTCGTAGACAATCCATTTTTTAAAGAAAAAGATGGCGCTGCATTGTGGTTCGCCGCTCGGATTGGCCAGCGAGTATCCAATGAGACGATGGCGGGACGTTTCAAATCCACCGTAATTTGGTTCTTACTACACACAATTGATAAGACACTCTCAGAAAACTACTAATATTTAGAATGTTTACAAAATAAAGAACAGTACGGAACACCGTGATTTTTTTCATGTAGCCAAAAGCAACCATTTCGCTGGGAGGGGGAGGGGGCCACTTGACTCTTTCAAAAATTTGCAATTTATAGCTTAATTTTACGCAAACGGATCTCTAAATCGAAAAATGGTTGTAACAGACCCGTAATATTTTTGAATGGCCTATCCAATGATACCCCACCATGGGATAGACGAGAAAAAAAAACATCCTCACTTTAAGTGTATAGGAGGGACCCGATACAAAATCGCTACGTGTCCTTGGCTACTTTTATTCAAAAATTAAAAAAAAAATCGAACAAAACAAACGAAAGTTCTATAAAAGTCGGTGTCTTTGGTACCTATTTTTTTCGTTTTGTACACCAACTTCCGAAAAGAAAGTTATTTTTCGCTTTGTAGTGTTTTGTTTTGAAATTCGGCTTTTTATTTTTGGTACACTATATTACCTTGAAAATACGCATTATTAAGGATAACTTAAAAAGTACTCGTCAGATCTTGATCAAATTTAAATGAGATCACTCGAGAAGCACCAGCTTTCAAATAAAAAAAGAATAATCAAAATATTTATGTTCATAATTGGCGGAATAATCGCGTAACAAACATAAAAAAACTTACAGTCAGTGAGAACCTCCTCCTTTATGAAGTCGGTTGAAAAAATACACGGTTCCTGTGGGAAAACTGATAAGTAACGAGAGCGATGCCACGGGCAATAACTAGTTCCCAAGATAAAGCCAATCGTCCAATTTATATGAAAGTTTATACAAATATAAATATTATCATCGGAAACCTATATCGTTGGAACCCTTTGCCCTAATATTTTACTTTTCTTATAACATTTGACATTACTATTTGTATAGTAATAAGAAAATATCGAAAGTTATGTTATTTCGGTTAGTTTTATTAGAATTTTATTTATTTGTGAATATTTTTGATATTGGTTTGCAATGTTTTTGATTTACCTATTGAAATGTCTCGAAAGGAAAAAAAAAGAAAATTATTGGAATAATGATGGTTTTATTTCTAGACTGTTTCGTTAGTCTAGTGGTCGGGAGCAACTGCTGAGGTTATGAGTTTGATTACCAGGTTGGCCAGTGTCTAAAATACACTGCGCGTGTGTCTATTTTTTGGGAATCTATTTAGCCTAGGATACTTAGCGAGAACTTTGACAGAGTGAAATATTTTTTATAGTCAGGTCGTACTGCAAGAGATTACATTTTACAAACAAAAAATAAAATTTTACCACTTTCTAGTACTGAATTAGTTTAAGTTATTGCTGCTATTGAAAATTGGTGTATGATTTGTAATAGATAAAAACTGTATAACATAAAAATTAAACCGACTTCTAAACAAAACACTACAAAGCCAGAAATAACTTTCTTTTAGGAAATCGGTTCCAAAATCGAAAAAAAAATTGATACCAAAGACACCGACTTCCGAAAAAAAGTTATTTGTGTTATTTTGGAAGTCGGTTTAATGTTTTTGTTGAAAAGTTTTTTATATTTCTCTTTTTTTGTTTTGGTACTTTATATTATCATGAAAATTGGTACGTATTATGAAAGATACCTCAAAAACAAATCGGCAGAACGTGAGCAAATTTAATGGGACCACATCAGAAGCACCAACTTTTTAATAAAAAAGAATCATCAAAATCGGTTCATAATTGGCGGAGTAATCGCCTAACAAACATACAAAAAATACAGTCGAATTGAGAATCTTTTCCTTTTTGAAGTCGGTTGAAAAGAGCCTCGTTAGTATAGTGGGGGAAAGCACGAATGGTGAACGCGTGATCTCAGATTCGACCACTGGGTTAGGTAGGATTTCTTTATTGGATTTTCCATTAGGCATTTGTCATTAGCAGCCAAAAATCCAGACATGAGTTTGGTTCATGACAATAGACTCTATATTACGATTATAACATGGCACTTTAATATACCTAGCTGGAGTTTGTTTATGCACCTCTGTACCTTCGGGGAATACCGGGTCGATGTAATAACATGTATGTATTATAAGTTACAACAAAAGTTTTTTATCATAATTATATTGAATTCT
Organism: Orthosia gracilis; assembly: GCA_947562075.1. Classification (NCBI taxonomy): domain Eukaryota; kingdom Metazoa; phylum Arthropoda; class Insecta; order Lepidoptera; family Noctuidae; genus Orthosia; species Orthosia gracilis. The sequence goes on from OX387266.1 coordinate 1,040,140, forward strand.
TAGGTTACACCCATTTTGCTTATCAGCCCACAAAAGATTACATAGTTCTGCATATCTCTATTATCGTCAAAACGTTTTTTTATTATCTAAAGATATTCGTATTAAATGGGACAATTATCGAAAGGCTCGACAAATGACACTCGTTCAGTTATTTTTTGTTAATTCTGTGATATTACTTTAGTGTATTATAATGTGTAAGTTTGATTTTTTATTTGTTTTTTTATTAGTGGAGCTCCTTGTGAACCAGTTTATCATTGGTAGTCAAATTTGCGGTCAACTATAACATTACTTGTAACATTTGAGGCCCTATTTATAAAAATATCGAAGCTATTATTTATAGAGAAATTTGAGTATAGATTGGGCTAAGCAATCCATAAGGACCACTTGCGCCAAAAATTATCTCAAAGTTAGTTGCTAACACGAGGTTAAATTAAAATATGTCATACGTAATGGGCCCGAGTTAGCTACTAACTCAGATTTAATAAGATAAACCAGGCTGGCCGAAGCGGGCTGACGAAACACCGTCCGTAATATTTCTAACACTTATATTTTTACATGGAAAGCAAAGTCGATGTTGGCAATACTGCCGAGAAAGTGTTTGTTTTTTTGTTTATTAAAGAAAACTGGAACTGTAAACAAAAAAAATCTTTTGTTGTATGGGAGCCCCACTTAAATATTTATTTTATTCTGTTTTTAGTATTTGTTGTTATAGCGGCAACAGAAATACATCATCTGTGAAAATTTCAACTGTCTAGCTATCACGGTTCATGAGATACACCCTGGTGACAGACGGACAGACAGACAGACAAACGGATCGTGGAGTCTTAGTAATAGGGTCCCATTTTTACCCTTTGGAAAAACAAAAAACAGGTAGTGTTTTACTCAAATTCTGAATCAGGTCAGATAGGCAGTCACTCCATATAAAATACTGGTACTCAGCTGAATCCGATGAAAGCTTTTTTTTGGGGGTCGGAAATCATCCAATGACTTCTCCCGCTCTGGTTGAAGCGGGAGGGTGTGTCAGACTTTTACTGACTAAAACCCACCCCTGTTCATTCAGTTGCTTGTGCCAGGCCGTGGTAACTCTCTTTCAAATCTATCCGCGACCCAGAAAGGCCTTAGCGTGCCCCATCAGTTTTGTTGACGTCTCTTTGAGGCCCGCTTGGAACACTACGCGCCATCGACTCAGGCCTGGTCCTTATCGGAAGGCGAGCTACCATTTCTCGCCGTCCGCAACCCCAGTTGACAGTTGGGGAAAGGCTAAGCAGATTGTTTTTTTATTTTATTTAAACATCCTCAATTCCAGGGTTCCTCCTGCTCCTCATAGCGCCATGCCTGGCGGTACACCACCATGAGCCTCCTCCACCCGCCCGAACCTCCAGGGTTAGCCCTGTGCAGGGCTGGGTCCAGGTCAGGCTGAACCACTTCATGGCCTATGATACCAGGACTTATCCTATGGTGAGTAGAACAGCACGGCGATTCTGGAAACATCTCACCGTGAAAATGTAGGTGAAGTGAGTTATTAATCCGTCCAATCATCGGCAACAAACAAATGTCAAAGCTCCAGGGCCTTGAACATCGAAGCAAAGTTGCCAGCCTATTGGGTTTTTAACCGACTTTCCACAAAGGAGGAAATTCTATGTTCGACTTCTTGTATGTTTTTTTTTTCATTTCTTTTTTGTGTGTGTTCACCAATATTTCCGTCAATTGTGGAGCGATTTTGAAAATTCTTTTTTTGTTTGATAGAGTATATTCCGAAATTGGTCCCATATTAATTCTGTGAAAATCTGATAAAGAACTTCTCTAAACTCTCAAAATTGCTGCAATCGCATGTCTGTTTATACCATTTCATAACATAACATCAAGCCAGTACGCTCTAAAGGGGTACGCAGATGTGTTTACCTCGGTACACTCTCATTTCACCGCTTATGTTCAAGTCTTATGGTATTCGGGTAATTTATTCTGTCATTATAAGTACCTCACTAAAGGCAAGTTGCTTAATAGGCACAACTAAAAAGAGAAAAATAAAAATAAAACTTTTTTACAAAAAAATACTACCGACTTCCAACTAAAAACACTACAAAGTGAAAAATAACTTTCTTTTTCGGTCCATAACGAAAAAAATTGGTACCTACCAAAGACACCGACTTCGAAAAAGAAAGTTATTTTTCACTTTGTAGTATTTTTAGTTGGAAGTCGGTAGTATTTTTTTGCAAAAATGTTTTTTTATATCGATTACTTTTCGAGGAGTGTGCGAAGGAACTGCACAATTTGATTCCGACAAGCCCTTTCCATCACCGCACCACAAGACGTCCGACAATGCGCTATCGATACATGGTGGACATCCCACCCAAACGCACAAAGCGTTTTGGACAAACACTTTCATTGTATGAACTGCTATGGAGTGGCATTCCCTGCCAGAGACTGTGTTTCAAGAGTGAATAGGTTATTTTAAGGCAGGTGTGCCTCACATCATTGCTTACCATCAGGTGATATAGGGGCCAAATGCGAGCCTATAGTTAATGAAAAATCAAGTTGGAATTCTGACTTGGAAGACTGTTCACTTCTAGCTGAGTTTTCAAGGTGAGATATTTAGATACAGATTAGGTAGACCAGCTGGTTTCTTATTGTTTGACATCATAACTATTATGGTTTTCCCAAAGGAATGGACGGACAATAGGGTCATAGGTGTCCTTACAGATCAGCCCCATTTCGATGTAGTGACCTATGTGTAAACCGCAAGTAATTGGAGGTATATACTGTCATAAATATGTAGTTTAACTACTCGCGCGCCATTGAAGTAAATCATGTCTTATTTACCTACTCAAACCTACTCAAAACCAGGATTCATGAAAATCTCGACACTGTTTAGCGACTGCTTAGCAGATTCTTTATTCAAATTATCTATGGATGAATATACAGAGTGAGTTTTTCAAGTGGACGTGGATGGCCAAATACGAAACTATGAGGACTAGCGAAAAACACTCAAACGAGTCACGAGACTGATTTTGATGAAGTGCACGACTGGATTTAAAAAAAAGCCAGGAATCGAATCTGCTTACTTAAAAAAAAACCGGCCAAGTGCGAGTCGGACTCGCGCACCGAGGGTTCCGTACAAACCTGCAAGGTTTACAAAGTTCGTTCATTACGACAATCGAGTCATAACTATGGTAATCTTATTGCAAAATGAAATTCATAACATTACAATTTAAGGTTTTCGGAATTTTTCCTTTATGTGTGCTATAAAACGTTGCTTCATGCCAAATTTCAAGATTCTAGGTCGACTGGAAGTACCCTTTAGGTTTTGATTCCCTTGCGAGTACTTGCGAGTTTCAAAATATGCAGCTTAAATTGCTGTTTCTTTTGATTGCGTTGACATAGAAGTTTGATTTTGTTACAGCTTAAAGGTATTATAGACCTGAGTATTTGGTATGAATTTCAATTTAATACCTCTACGCGTTTATGAGGAAATGGGTAGTAAGGTTAAAATTATTAAAAAAAAATATATTATGTGATGTAACTAAAAATTTATGGTTTTCGTAATTTTTCCTTTATCTATGCTATAAGACGTTGCTTCGTACCAAATTTCAAGATTCTGAGTTCACGGGAAGCACCCTGTAGGTTTTGATTCCCTTGCAAGTGTCGAAAATTTGCGGCATAAACGGCTGTATCTTTTGATTGCGTTGGCTTAGAAGTTTGATTTTTCACAGCTTCAAGGGACAGTAGACCTGAGTAATTGATATAAATTTCAGCTTCATACCTCCACGCGTTCCTGAGAAAAAGGGTCTTGACAGACGGACGGACGGACAGACGGACAACAAATTGATCCTATAAGGGTTCCGTTTTTTCCTTTTGAGGTACGGAACCCTAAAAAAAAACTATCCAACCGGTCCGATTGAAATGACCCTTACCTTAAGTTTGACATATGCACTTACTTACCAGAATTTGATCCTTATTAGCAACAGTATCAAAATGTGTGTGTTTTACGCTATTCCTCACAGTTTCAGATTTGGCCATCCACGCCCACTTAAAAAACTCAAGCTGTATATCTTTATTTTTAACCGACTTCCCAATAAGGAGGAGGTTCTATGTTCGACTTTATGTTTGTTTTTTTTTTTTATTTGGAGTTCGGTAGTATTTTTTTTTGTAAAAAAGCTATATATTTTTTTCAATTTACGGAATATCTTTTAAAATGGTCCAATATTCAATAGAGTCAACCCTTGCTTAGGATATTCAGTCGGATGACTGCGACCGCATTTCCTCTTAAGAAACTTCTCTTTTTCAATAACCTTACGGACAATATTATTTACAAGATGATAAGCTGAGACTATCCTAAATGGTGACATACTTCAAAAAGTTCAGGACCCATACCATGAGCTCTTAAAGCAAGATTATTTCAGATACATCGGTCCTTTACGCATGCTGAATATAAGCTTGTTCTAAGGGCTCATAGTAGCCCAGGTGAGTAGTAGTACAAACAGCGTGTTTGACCAAATGTATGACCGTAGAAGATACAAATCCTTTTGTATCTTCTACGGTATAGAACGCTATTGGCATCTATTCTTCTTACTCCTGTAAGAAGAATAGATGCCAATAGCGTTCTATAGTTTCTCCTTACACCCATAAGAAAATGTTTAACATGTACATATGTTTGTTTAAAAACCATTTCTCTTCTTGCAGCGTTACTTCTACAACGATGAATTCGCGGGGGACAACATAGTGATCTTCGTGGGGGGCGAGTGGCCCATCAGCGAAGGCTGGACGCAGGGTGGTCTGGCTTACGAGATGGCGCAGGACATGAGAGCCGCCCTGTTCTATACTGAGCACCGGTTTTATGGCAGCAGCAGGCCTTTCGTGTAAGTGGGATATGATATTACTTTGTAAGTTTGTAAAGATTGAGTGCGACCAAACGGGTGCATGGTATCGAATCATTTTTAGTTTTATGGTGTAATGCCACGCAGAATCTGAAACCTAGGACCAAACCTGAAATGGTGAAAAAAAAACATTCGACTCATAAAATGATAATGATACAATAGTATGTGAAATACTTTAATATAGAGTACAATGACCTTTTTAACCGACTTACTAAAAAGGAAGAGGTTCTATGTTCGACTATGTTTGTTTTTTTTTGTATATGTTCACCGATATCTCCGTCTATTGCAGACCGATTTTAAACTTTTTTTTTTTTGTTTGATAGAGTACGTTCCGAAATTGGTTCCATTTTAATTTAGTGAAAATCTGATGAAGAACTTTGGAGATAAACAACAGAACTCTTCAATAAATAACGGAAAATCTCTCGGGATTGCCGCAATCAAATGTCTGGTTATTGTTTATACCATTTCTTAACATAACATCACGCCAGTACGCTCTAAAGGTTTACGCAGATGTGTACAGTTCACCTTCACCAGTTATGTTCAAGTTTAATTATATTCGGGTAATTACTTACTAAATAACTTGCCTACTTACTTATTAGTTACAACTAAAAAGTGATAAATAAAAAACTTTTTCACAAATAAAAAAGTTAATTAAAAAAAACAAAAACCCGACTGCTTAAAAAGCGAAGTAAAAAGACGTAAACAAGAAGAAAATCATACTGCGCAGTCGGAGTAGACATGTTCGCGAGGTGGCTGATCGAAACCAGATAAACGACTTTAATTTAACAATGACCTGTTTTCAGGTTTTGCGGTGGTTCTTTTGTATATGGATGTAAGGATGGAGTGTTCTTTCATTCATACCAACATGTTGAGGATATATAAAAATAAATATTCGTGCTCTTCTCCCGGTTTATATAAAAAAAACGACCTTTACTCGTTGATATTTTTTGAAGCTTTTTTAGGTTACACTGATATTTTTAGTTCTTTCGACAGTTCCAGTGCTTTTAATAGGTAATGCACGGTGAATTTTTAACTATTACGTTTTATTTTACGCAGAATGACTAAATTGGCATACATTTAAAAATAACTTGTTGATGATATCTTCCATCAGCAATTATGCGTTTAATTAAGCCTCTGGGCAATCAGCCAATCTTTCTAACTAACTAATCTTTTCACCATGACATAATTTACGTATACCTAAGCAACCCGAATAACAGCCACAAAGATATATAGATAGGACGGTAGAATCAATTATTATTACTTTTTAACCGACTTCCCAAAAAGGAGAAGGTTATCAATTCGATAGTTTTATTTTATTTTTTATTTATATTACCTCAGAACTTTTCACTAGGTGAACCGATTTTGACGGTTCTTTTTTTATTTGAAAGCCGGTGGGTGTCATGTTGTCTCATTTAAATTTAATCAAGATCTGATGAATAACTTCGGAGATATATATCAGAACTCTTTATTAAATGACGGCAAATCACTCGGGATAGCTGCAATCGCATGTCTGTTTATTGTTTACACCATATTACATCGCACTGATACGCTCTAAAGGGATACGAGGGTGTGAACAATTCTCCCTGGAATACTCTCATAGTCTCATTCCATCGGTTTTCTTTAAGTTTCACGTTTATCTATTCTGGCATCACTTGGGGCATTATCTTTTTAAAAGGTTACTTAACTTCTAAAAAGAGAAAAATAAAAAAACTTTTTAGTGTTTTTATTTGGAAGTCGACTGAATTTTTTTGTAAAAAAGTTTTTATATTTAAATTTTTGACTTTAAATGTGCCTCTTAATGGCATAACAAATTGAAATATAGACTTTATACTTTGATAAAGGCCGATCAAACGTTATTGAACATCATTTACATACCCATCTCTCTCTTCTTGTGATAATTGAAAATCGTTATTACTTCGAAGCGTGAAACTCGGGCAACCAGTCTTACCAAGAGATATTGTGTTACCTAGTAACTGGACTGTAGGTGTGATATATGCGACTGCCCAATGAAGCCGACCCCATAAGTTGGTGAAAGGCTAAGTAGATGGAGCGTTTTATAGAATGAAATAATGGCAGATAATGATATTTTAGTAAACCTACTCTTATGAACACTGTAGAGCTCAGTCTGTCGCGATCCGCCATTTGTCGGTTATTTCGCGGAGCGCCAGTGTGGTCGGGTTGTGTGTACTGCGGAACGCGCGCGAACAATGGAATAAGAAGACAGCTACGACAGAGGCTACACTTGAATCATGGAGTGAAGAAAAAGTAATGCATGTAATTGAGGCGTACGGAACAAGAGATTTTTTGTGGAATCCACAAAATGAAAATTTTGTTTTTATGTCGTCATGGTCCATTTTCTTCGCGAAGTTCTCAGATGCGAGTAGGTGCATGCTCGGTTCGTGCCCGCGCTGCGTCCACACTTATAAAATGCTCCTTTCATGTCACATTGCATGTTACGTTACAGCAGTCTGTACTCATCTTAACAGCATCAAGCCATACCCTGCCAACCGGGTTGTATGTCACACCGTCGTGTAATTATCACTGGTAACTGTTAACTGTTGTTGTTGGTAAACATAATCAGTTTTTACTGTTCCCACTGCTGGTACATAAGCCACTTGTGAGAGGAAAAAAAATTTATATGACCTAACCTAAAAAAGGGTTCATTTAACGACCGCAAAATGATGTCAACGATGATGAATGTTTTTGTGTAAACTCTGTCAGAAACACTTTCTTTAGGTGTCATCACTTTAATTACTGTGAAAAATATCACCACTCAACTTTCTGAGGAAACCAAGTCAAAAAACCCGACAGCGTAAAAAGTAGAGTTTAAAAAATCTTTTTACAAAAAAATACAACCGGCTTCCAAAAAAATACTACAAAGCGAAAAATAACTTCAATTTCACAAATCAGACTTCAGAAATTGAAGTTATTTTCCATTTTTAAGTGTTATTTTGGAAGTTAGTTGTATTTTTTTGTAAAAAGGTTTATATTTTTCACTTTTTAGCTATGGTACATAATCAACAAGTTCTATAGTAAGATAATGCACTAAGTTATGCCGAATAGATTACGTGAATAACATAAAACTTGAATATAACCGGTGAAATGAGAGTGTACTGTACACAGATTTGTTGTTTATTGAAGAGATCTGTTGTATATCTACGAAGTTCTTCATCAAATCTTCACCAAATTAAAATGGGACCACATGAGAAGCACCAGCTTTCAAATAGAATTGTAGCGGCACCAACGCAGCCACTTACGAACTAATGACATGACGTTGCAAAAATCCTGCTTCGCGCAAGCAAAGCGCGATTTGAACACATACAACATTCCGACATCAATCGTTGGGCAGTTGCCCGGGCCAGACACAACAACGGTCTCATCGGAGGATCCTCCCTTTTCTATGGAAGTTTGTGGGACTTTTCACCCTGTTCCGCATACCCCCAAAGAATCAAAAAAAAACCGGCCAAGTCCGAGTCGGACTCGCGCACGAAGAGTTCCGTACCATTATCGCAAAAAACGGCAAAAAAATCATGTTTGTTGTATGGGAGCGCCAGTAAAATATTTATTTGATTCCGTTTTTAGTAAACAGAAATATGTATATCATCTGTGAAGTTTTCAACTGTCTAGCTATCACATGAGATACAGCTTGGTGACAGACAGACAGACAGACGTACAGTGGAGGGTGGGTAATAGGGTCCCGTTTTCACCCTTTGGGTACGCAACCCTAAAAAGGCTATAGAGCGTGCCAAATAATAAGGCAATCATACATACATATACGCTTGAAAAACATAACCCTCCTTCGGCAGTCCGGTAGTTGGTTAAAAATATGGCAACAGGGTTAATATGATTGGCAATTTAAAAAAGTATTTTAACTAACATACGCGCTTTAATTACAAAACCTGAATAATAATCATCAAAGTTATGATCCCCTTGGCTGTGCCCATCTCTTTGAAAATATGCAAATTACATGAGATTAATCAAACCTCCATAAACTAACATACCTACATGTATTTCCCAATAGATTTGGAAAACCCTTTTCCGATAACACATAACATAACATCACGCTTGTTATTGCCGAATGGTTAGACAGAAGACGCACCTCCGGGTAGCTACTGAGATATTTCAGATTGAAAAACCCAATATTCGATTAGTCTGACCCGGGAGTCGAATCCGGGATCTCATACTCAGCAGTAGCGCTGGACTAACGGGGCTGACATTTTGCTAATCTCCTTTTTTTATTGATAAACCATAAAAAAACCAGCACATGTACCACCGGTTATGTTAAATGGTGTGGCCCTTGAAAGAGTGCCAGATTTTTAATACCTAGGGCACATAGTAACTGAGGATTTAAAACTGATATGAAAAGATAGCGTTGGCTGTCCTATGCAACATGTTGGCCCGCAGGTTTGCGCGTTGTACACCAGAAGTGAAATCAACTCTTTTCAAGGCCTTTTGCCAATCGGTGTACACGTGCACTCTGTGGGTTCGATATACGCAAAGGGCATACAACGCCCTCAGAGTTCAGTACAATCACACCTTCAGGATGTTGTTGGGGCTCCCGCGTTACTGCAGGTCTGCGGTTTCAATACCATCCTACGAAAAAGGATGGGTTCCATGATGCGCAGAGTGCGTAGGAGCCCAAACAGCATTCTGAAGGTCATCCGTGATAAGCCGAGTTGCGCCATCATGGCGCACTGGGTAAATGTGCATGTTCCCCGTGCATCAAGTAATACATGAATTGATTGTTTTGTTTTGTTACTAACATAACTTATAAGTGGGATGTACTAACAACATAAACAAGTTTGCTACTAACATAGTTTGTAAGTATTGTGTACTAACAATATAAATAAAATGTCGTATCTAAGTGTGTTATTGATATAGTTTTTAAGTAATTTGTAATACTAAAAAAACTATGGACCTTTGAGTCTGCAATAAAATATTTTTATTTTATTTTATTTTTTATTAATAGGCTCGCGTTTGACCACTTTCTCATCTGGTGGTAAGCGATGATGTGGTCGACAATGTAGCACGTTTGCCTCGAAGTAACCTCTTCACTCTTGTTTTAAAGACCCCAAGGTTGTAGCTATCAGGAAACAAATACTCCGGCAGGGAATGCCACTATTGCACTATATTAGCTAAACACTTTGTGCGTATGGGAGGGATGTCCACCATGTACCGATGGCATATGCCTTTCGCTCTAATCTAATCGCTCTTTCAAATCTAAAAGTTCACCAGTACATACACAGTGCACATTATAGCACAATTTGTTTGATATTATTATTATATTTTCAGTATTTATTCGTGATTATGTACACGTGTTCGGCTCTGTAACTAGTGTTTTAGATTCCACAGTTCTTTTGGATGTGATTTTTCGTCAATTGCGAAATAAAAGTTTTGAAGTTATTTTTTTCGTGGATTTTAAACAATATGGGTTTTCAAATCTATATTGTTAAAATCAACAAAAAAATAAATGTATTCGAATCTAACTTCTGCCAGAGACTTTGCCTGTATGTGAAATGTCAGACATCATCCTAAAAATTCATAATGCCCGGGCAATTTGAAAAATGCCCGGCAATTTGAGTAGACAATATATGTTATGACAAAAACTATGGAAATAAAAACATTTACCGGACTTTCTGAATAATGCCCATCACTTATTGGCTTGCCTTGCATTCATTGCTTCATATGTTCAAAAAGATCCGTCTACTCACGGCACAAAACACGCATTGAATACTGTTGAGTTATCATAAAAAACTTTTTTACAAAAAATACTGCCGACTTCCAAATAAGAAAACTACGATGTGAAAAATAACTTTATTTTTGGAAGTCGGTGTCTTTCGGAGGTACAATTTTTTTGCGTTATGAACACCGACTTCCAAAATTAAACGCACATTAAACATACACCTTTTCCCCATAAAGGTAGGTTGTCGTCTTTCTTTCTTTCTTTCATAATGATATATTGTATGCAATATACGCCTTTATCAACTTTTTTTGTTCACGGGGGGCAACCTTCAAAAGCACATGATCACTGTGCCACCTGGAGACACTTGGTGGGTGAATAGAGTCCCCAATCTGAGCTCCCTCGACTCCGGAGTCCCGCCTGCTCCAGGCGGGATTTCGGCGTTATAGGCATCGAGGCGATTGCTTCCCCGGCGCCTTCTTTTTTGAGAGCGATCGGCCTACTTCTGGATCATCACGGTCTCACTGAGGGAGGCCATTTCCCTGCAGTTTTCTATGTCTGCTACTATTTTTTTTCCAAAATTAAAGTCTACAGCTAGATATTATATAAAAACTGTTCATAACACTTTCATAGCTAACTAACCTTCAATATAAATGGTGTCAAAGCCATGGATTTATAGCCCCATACGTAATGCAGTGGGTTGGCTTCCTGCCAAGCCACGCGCCGCTGTCGCTCATATATCACTGCGCTATTGTGCAGTCGATGATCATTGGCGTATATAGCAAAGCGTGAGTCAGGGTTTAATAACTTCTAAGACTCCTGTCAGCCTAGTACTTTTCATTTGTGTTGGGTCATAAGAGCACCTTATAAAATGATTCGTAACAGGGAATTATATGTCCACTCTCGGTCATATTCCATTGCGCTGTACAATTGTGCAATCGATGACCATTTTGGCGTATGTAGGGAAGCATGAGTCAGGGTTTGACAACTCCTAAGGCTCCTGTCAGCTAAGTACTTTTCATGTAATTATGTCATTGGAGTTGCTTTTAAAAAGGGATTCTGCATTTGTTGCTGGAATTATAATTGTTATGTTAGCCTATGACCATGTTTGGGATAGAGTGCGTCAGTGTGTGATAACTCCAACTTTCTATGCGCCTAGTACTTTTGATATTGATTATGTCATCCTATGCTTCTTATGAAAGGGCTCCCATTTTGTCATTGTTGTTGAACCATTTGCATAAATTTAGAGGGCAGTGTGAGAAGAAGATTTCTATATGCCAAATAACTTTCATGTTAATTTAATCATAGAAGCTGCTCATGAAAAGGGCAATAATTCTGTGTTTGTTTGATGTTGATGACCCACCCTCGTTAAGGTAATAGTGAATCAGTATTTGATAACTCCTAAGGTTTCTGCGATCCAAATACTTTTAATTTTAATTACGTCATAGGATCGGCTTGTCCTAGTTCTATGTTTTTCGTCGAAATGTATTGTTTGTTGATGCTTGCGTGTATAATAGGATACTGGGAGATTTTTCAGCCGTGAATTCGCCCGCGTGAAAATTATTTTACTATCCCATGGAAATATTAGGTACACCGGTTTGTGACCTATCTGTGTGCAAAATTTCATCCAAATCCATTCAGCTGGTACCTACCTACCCTACCCTACCTACTTACCAATTTTTAAACTAACTTTTGAATAAGAATTATACTACAATGCGAATGTAACCAACTTTTATTTCTACCGGCGATATAATTAAAACATAGAAAATAAAACTGCTATTGTGACTCAACTATGATAGTTAGATATATTCTCTCGCAGCCTTTTTTGTAGGTAATAATAAGTACTTTAATAGTAGTACATAATTCTTATGTATCATCAATAGTTTTCTCAGCGCACGCCAAAGAATGAATTTTATAGGCAACATTTTGCTACTTTGGGTTACTTTATTGCAATTTTCATAAGGATCTCTAATATATATGAAAATAAATTATAGCCTATGACACTCAAAAATAATGTAGCTTTCTACTGGTGAAAGAATTTTCAAAATCGTTTCCGTAGATCCAAAGGTTACAACGTCACAAACTCACAAACTTTACCTCTTTATAATATTAGTAAGTACGAGTATAGAAGTAGGATCGTAAGTCAGTATTCCTACGGTTTTTGCCAGCCTAGTACTTTTCATTTGAATTATGTCATACTCGTAGAACTGCTTATAAAAGAGCTCGAAGGAAATCAATGTTGTTGAATCACTTGCGAATAAAGCGTGCGTCACTGTGTTCTGTTGGTGTTGAACTATACAAGTTATGAGATAGCGTGAGGCAGTGTTTGATTACTCCTATGGTTTCTTTGATCCTGGTAGTTTTAATTTTAGTCATGTGATAATGTCATAGATGCTCTTCATACTTGAGGGTCGCCGGAATACTTTTGTTATGGAATAGATTCGCATTTAAATGTAAGTGTTGCATAAGCCAATGGGCTAGAACCATGCTAGAACAATGTAATTGTTGTAACTGTGGTTGTAACACAATTATATCGCGTCTGTATTTCCTGAAGGGTTGGGCAGAGGGATCACCTATTATAGTACACCCATATTGATTGTGTTATGAGTTGTTTTCATATCATGTCTTACAAACAGCGCCCTCCGACAGCATCATTTGACCATTGAAGCACTGTCACTCTACTTTTTGTTATTGAAGCACTCACATATTATATTGTGAATCAGGGTTTGTTTTATAGCTCTTATGTTTCCTGTAAACCTAGTACTTTTAGTTTTAGTTATGTCATGGAGAGCTTTAGAAAAGGCTTTATACTATGTTAATTTATTGTTGAGCAATTCACGTATAACTTTTATAATTCCTAAGGTGTCTGTGGGCCTAGTACTTTTAATTTTAGTTATGACAACAGAGCTCCTAATGAAAAGTGTTTGTCCTTTGGAATTATGTTTGTAGTCGAAACATTACTGTATGTTCTAGGAAAATGTGAGACAGTACTTGCTTGATAACTCCTATAATTCCTCAGGCCCTGGTACTTATAATTTTGTTTGGCAGCTGCGAGGGGGTTGTTCGAGGTGGTGCACTTCGCTCGATGTCTGTTATCAAATCTTGCAAGCTTATTTGATCCACTTCCTATTGTCCAATTTAGCTGAAATTCCGCACAAACGTTTGTTTTAAAAAAAAATTGCTTGTTTTTTTTATATGGAATCTTATTATCAATTCAATGACAAGACAATTCGATGATAAATACATAACTGGGTACACTCCTGACACTTATAATTTCCGAGTACATAGTCTTTTTAGGCCACGTTAAAGAAGAAGGTTTCCGTGTTAGTGTTACCCACAAGTTCTAGGTTGACCAAATTCATTGGGTTTTTTGTGGAAAAAGTTCACTAAAATGTGATTCAACGTTGAAATTTTTGTTGGCATTACTAGGTAATTTTTACGAATGAGTGGATTCTTTCTCACTACATTAGGTACATAATGTTGATATGCCATAATAAACAGTTGTTTGCCCTTGTTATATTTTGTAGATCTTCAGTGGTTAGAATCCTAAAACCTGACAAAGGTTTTGCCAAGGGGCATCATGCCGACATAGCCCGAAGAATTGCGAAACTTAAGTGGCAGTGGGCAGGGCACATTGCTCGCAGAACGGATGGCCGAAGGGGCCGAAAAGTTCTGGAATGGCGACCGCGAACCGGTAGACGATTGGAGGCCTCCCACTAGGTGGACCGATGATCTGATAAGGTTGCGGGAATCCGCTGGATGCGAGACGCACGCGATCGGTCAATGTGGCGACGCCTGGGGTATGCCTGTGTCCAGCATGTGAACGTCTTTCCGCTGAAGTGATGATAATAATGATGATAATGTCAGATATACAATCACTTCACTTCCGGAGTCTGTATTTCCCGACAGCTACAATCTAGGAGTCTTTAAGACAAGAGTGAATAGGTTACTTCTAGGCAAGCGTGTCTCACCGTCGACCACATCATCGCTTACCAACAGGTGAGATGGTGGTCAAGCGCGAGCCTATAATAAAAAAACTTCATGTAAAATACTTCTTATTCTTTCATGTCGACTAACTCAAACAATAGTCTAAAACATTCAGAATTTTTCCGACAAGTATGTAGCTACTCGGACAGTTCTTTCAAAGGCCACGTTCAAACCCTGAAAGATGCAATTAGCTGGGCACGAAGTGCAGCAAACATGGAATCCGAATTACAATTTTAAACTATTAAATATTCCACACTGAATCGGTGTAGCGGAGTAGAAAGTCAAAAACCACCAAGACAAAATCCGTCCATTTTTAAAAAGTCCTTTCCTTATTTACCACCCGGACTTAATTATTCCATTCAAGCCATCTCTTAAAAATGCCTAAGTTAGTTAGCTTACATTTAATTTAAATGTTAATCACTGCGCCGTTAATACTCCAAATGTAATCATTACAAACCTACTTACAACAAGAAAATATGCTCAAAACTTACACCTTACTTTATCCTTACTAATTATCTTTTTAATTCTTTACTAACATATCTTTATCACAACCCACTCAAAAATCACCCTTACGTTTTCACACTTAAGTTTCATGTAATGTGTAGCGGTAGCTTTGTAATAAGGTGCTTAGTATGCATGGAGAGGGACTCACTAGTGTAATATTTTCCGGGAATTAAAGTCAGTTTTGCGTAAAAAGAAAATGGTTGCCTGTTTCTTAGAGGGCCGAGTTTAATATAGAGACTGGTATTGGATCGTTCGGAAATGGTGTTATTAGATTTGTTCCAAGAAATCTTTTGATAGGGAAATATTCACACATGCCTATACTCTATTCGCTGGAGCCAAAAATAAAAGATAAACAAATCATTAAAAAGATTTTTACAGTGTCTTTGCTGTCACTAAAATCTAATATAAAAAAGTTAATTAAAACAATTTGAAAAACCCGTCTGCTTAAGAAGCCAACTAAAAAGACGTAAACAAGAAGAAAATCATGTTGTGTCATGTCATCAGTCGGAAGATACATCTGGTTTTGGTCAGCCAGCTTTCGAATATGTATCCTCTGACTGTACAGCATGATTTTCTTTTTGTTTACGTCTTTTAGTTCGCTTTTTAAGCAGTCGGATTTTTTTTAATTCACTTTATTTATTTGAGTAGAAGTTCAAGATGTAACTTAGTAACAGGCAACATCTTGCATACAATTGTAAGAAAATGTAAAACAGCGTGGCTGTATACACAGTATGATGACGATGGGGACTCCCTTTTCCGCACTTAGACTCTCCGCTCTTAGATTCGGTCCGTTGTGCTTGAGGGTTTGGCTAACAAAGCTAGCCTTACTCCGCCCAAAAATACAGAAGCTTCCTGGGAGCATCACAGGCTTCGCGGAGCGACCTTGTTGTTCCGAGGATTTCTTCACGTTTAGAATCCATGTCCTCGTATTCCAAGATGATGTGGGCGGCTGATTCTTTGGCGTCAAGACAGCCTCTATAAAGCGAGCTGTCTGTAGCGCCTATATAAAAAAAAAATTACATATGCGCGAGCTGGCTGATCAAAACCGGATGTATCCTCCGACTGCACAGCATGATTTTCTTCTTGTTTACTTCTTTTTAGTTCGCTTTTTAAGCAGTCGGGTTTTTGTTATTATTTATTTATTTTTTTGTTTATAACTAAATTATTTTTTTTAGAATTAGGTACATTTAAACATATAAGTATATATTTTTGAAATCACCTTTTAAAACCCTTTATTTTGATACCCTACACTGGGCTTGGAAGAAAAAAAAATTTGGCCCCCACAATATGGCGCCCAAAATTCGCCTTTTTACTATTTTCCATTTTCCAATTTTAATGTAGCCAGTGACACTTGCAGGGTTAAGACGAATCGATTGACGTAAGAATCATCAAAATCGGCCAACGCGTTTGGTCTCTAGAACCCCACAATATCACATAGGAACAAACATACATAGACTGATAAACACATTACCTTCCTTCGGCAGTCGGGTAAAAAGACGTTTGTTGAGGGTGTTGTGGCCCGTAATTTTTCCAAGGTTATTTCTGCTCATGCTTTTTTTTGGTTTATCGCGTGTATACATTCGTAAAGCTACTTTTAACAATCTGTAGTCTGACTGCAACATGTTTTCCTCGTTATTATTGCAGAGTTAGAAGTATAGGAACTTTACGCAAAAGTGGAACGTCGTCACTTAGGCCAATCCGACTCGATGATCTTTTAAATAAAAAGTTATTGTCCAAAACAGCATATTACCAAGATTGTTATACATTGAACGAATAAGAAGTAGGTATAGTAGTGTTATTGTTGGTGAGTCGTCTATCTACCCAATATTACAATACAATTTTTGAAACCAGTAGGTACGAAGTCATGACTTTCAATTGACATTAATTTGAGAAAAACACGTATGGTTTGACCTATGAACTACACAAATTGACAAAACCATTTAACACATCGGATTTCCCGTATTCCCAACTATGTTGTAGATACATAATTACAAAATTCCCAGCGGAATGTTTGTGTCAAATTGTGGCCAATTATTGTCTATGCAGAGATCGAGGGTTTTTATAGACAGCTAGAGGACACTATTAAAAGCTGCCCCAGAAGAGACATTACTCTTTTGATGGGAGACCTGAACGCAAAGATCGGTTCAACAAATCGGGAGGACCACCTAAGAGAAGTAGTAGGAAAGTATGGTCTTGGAGATAGGAATGATAGAGGTGAGATGTGGCTGCAATTTTGCGCGGAGAATTCTCTAACTATCATGAACACCTGTTTCCAGAACCACCCAAGACGTCTCTACACTTGGGTGATGCCAGGAGATCGCTTCAGAAATCAGATCGACTATATTGCAGTCGCAAAGCGATGGAGATCCTGCATAACCAACACCAAGACATACCCTGGTGCCGACTGCGGAAGTGATCACAAGCTTTTGGTAGCAGAAGTGACCATCAAACTGAAGAAGTTACCGAGAACCACAGTTAAGCAGCAAAATCGACCCTCCCAGGCGACACTCTCCGCTTTTAAAGAAAATTTCAGTAGTAAAGCCGCAAATTTTGAGGTGGATCCCAGTGCTGACGTAGACACAAACTGGACTAGAGTAAAACAGATGATTCTCCAATCTCGGTCAGAAGTCAAAAGTCAGGACACTGATCGTCCAAAGAAGACGTGGATTACTGACGACACATGGACGGCGATCAAGGAGAGGAAACACCTACTGACAGCCAGAGACGACACTGACCGAGCTCAATATCAGCTCCTATCAGCAAGGGTTCAGCGTTTGTGCCGCAGAGATTACAACCAATATCTAAACTCAGTATGTCTGGATATCGAGGAACACGCGCAGTCTCTGCATACAAGAGATCTATTTCTGAAATTGAAGAGTATTACCCGAGAGTTCAGGCCTAAGACCTGGGCTATTGAAAATGAACAGGGGACCTTACTGACGGAAATAGACCAGGTCACGGAGAGATGGCGATTGTACTGCGAAAGCCTATATAAGGATACGGGGAGATCTGATGAGCCGGTAACCCAGTTTGAGAACCTTTTCTTAGAGCCAGAGATCCTAGAATCTGAAGTGGAAAGTGCGCTGAAAAAGCTGAAGCCTAATAAATCAGCTGGAGGAGACAGCATCTTCGCCGAAGAGCTGAAAAGTCTTGGAGACAGAGGTGTTAGGCTTTTACGGGATTTATGTAACCAGCTATGGAGAACGGGTAAATGGCCTAAGAACTGGAAGGAGTCTCTCTTGATACCACTGCACAAGAAAGGGTCAACAAGGAATTGCGGGCACTACCGGACGGTCGCACTCATATCCCACGCTAGCAAGATAATGCTCTACATAGTTAACGGACGGCTCCAATCTTACCTACAACGACAAATACCAAGTGAGCAGGCTGGTTTTGTAAAGGGTCGAGGCACAAGAGAGCAAATTGTGAACATGAGGCAAATGATAGAGAAGAGCCGCGAGTTTAATGTTCCAATGCTCTTGTGCTTTATAGACTATTCCAAGGCGTTTGATTGTGTGAGGTGGGACTGCTTGTGGAGAATACTCAAGGAAATGGGAGTACCCTCGCACTTGACAGCATTGATTGCAAACCTGTACGAAGATGGAGAGTCGATGGTTAGAGTCAATAATGTGGTGTCGGGACTTTTTAAGCCTGAAAAAGGAGTGCGGCAAGGATGTATACTGTCCCCTCTTCTTTTCAACATATATGGCGAATACATCATGAGGAGAGCTTTAGAAGAGTGGGAGGGAGGCATCGCGGTAGGTGGCAACAAAATCAGCAATCTCCGGTACGCAGATGACACTACTTTGTTTGCATCCTCAGAGCGCGAACTCGCGGAACTATTTGCGAGAGTTGAGCGTGAAAGCGAGATGGTAGGATTGTCGATTAACAGATCAAAGACCAAAGTGATGATCATCGACCGAGCTGGACTAATCGCACGCACGGGAGAACTTGTGGATCTGGAGTTTGTGAGTGAATTTGTGTACCTGGGATCCTTAATCAGTGATCAGGGAGGCTGCGACGGGGAGATTCGGAGGCGTACGCAGATGGCCAAGGCTGCTATGAGCAAGATGTCGAGGATATGGCAGAACAGAAATGTCTCCAATAACACAAAGAAGAGACTCGTGAGAACTTTGGTATTCTCGATATTTCTTTACGGCTCGGAATCTTGGGCAATTCGCACGGTAGATCGGAAAAAGATAGAGGCTTTTGAAATGTGGTGCTGGAGAAGAATGTTGCGTATACCATGGACAGCCAAGCGCACGAATAAGTCCATTCTCGACCAGTTGAACATCAAAACCAGACTCTCCACGATCTGCTACCAACGAGTCCTGAGTTACTTTGGTCACATCGCTCGGAGACAGCCAGACAACCTGGAAAAACTGGTTGTAGTGGGAAAGGTGGATGGAAAAAGACCACGCGGACGTTCACCTACTCGCTGGTCTGACCAGGTCAGGGCCATTACGGGGCTCAATGTGACGACTGCTTTGAGAAGAGCTGAAGATAGGGTGGCTTGGAAGCAGCTCGTCGTTGACTCCATCAAAGCTTTTCAGGACGGGCACGACCTTCAGAAATGAAGACAACGAATGAGAAGAGAGATTGTCTATGCCACAGAGAGGATAAAATTATCAGCGGTCAGTTAAATAGCGTTACATGCACAGCCATGAATCTAAATGGATAACGCAAGTCCCTTCATCTGTATGAAAACCAAGCGTGCAACTTTTTCCCAAAAAAAATATAAACAAATTTACTTACCAATGAAAGAAAACATTTCCAATGCCTCGGCCAACTTTTATACACTTTTTACAGCTCAATATGGCATAAAAAGGCATTTTTCTAGATTTCAGTGGATTTCCGGTGCCGATAATGCTAAATGAAAAGCTCAAATTACGATTATTTGTCGTAACTTTAGACCGTTTGGCACGGGAAGTACATACAATCGTGTCATCTAGTTAGATTTATGTCTGTGGTTACAGGTCTATAATTTGCAATAATTTGCAGGAAAATCAGTTTTATAATACAATGGAAAAGTTTTGTAGTTCATTGTTGCTAAATATTGGCATGAGTGAATTAATTAAGTGTATAAATAGTTGTGATATAATTAACCTGTTTTATTTATAAACGGATTTGAATAGTCCAGTAAACGGTTAATACGTTAAGTTGGTTTGCTGATTTATTGATTTTTGCCTGTAATTGATGTTTTCCTGTGTTGTTTTAACAGCAGAATGTGCACAGTCATTACCAATAACAATATTCCCGTCCCACTGGACCACCAAAGGATATAATTTAATTCTATAGCAAGCATCTTTTTTCTTATTCATTTCTGAAGGTCGTACCCGTCTTGGAACGTTTTGACGGAGTCACAGACGAGCTTTTTCCACGCCACTCTGTCTTCTGCTCTTCTCAGGACAGTGGTCACCGTGGGTCCTGTAATCGCTCTTATCTGGTCTGACCAGCGAGAAGGTGAACGTCCGCGCGGTCTTTTACCATCCACCTTTCCCACCACAACCAGTTTTTCGAGCGTTTCTGTCTGTCTCCGAGCGATATGACTAAAGTAACTCAGAAAACAACAAAAAACAACTAACAACTTTTAATCTCTGGTAGCATATCGTTGACAGTCTGGATTTGATGTTCAGCTGGTCGAGAATGGACTTATTGGTGCGCTTTGCTATCCATGTTATGCTCAACATTCTAGAAAACTTAGGGATTATGAATACTACCTGTAACAACTTATTCATAGAAACAAAATGAAAAAATAAACGAAATAACATCTGCCTTCCCTTTTCGAACATCTGTTTGTAACTCGTAGAGTCGTGTAGGCCTAATTTTCAAGACGTAATGTTTTTAAACCTTACATCATCAAAGTTTTGCGCCTACGAAATTCGTTTGGCGATTTTCTCGCGTCAGTGAATAGCTAGAATACAATTAATAGGCACCTGGTAATGCACTTTGTTTTGTTACGTTGTGGCGACCCTTGGGAGAGGCCTATGTCCAGCAGTGGACGTTTTTCGGCTGAGATGATGATGATATTCGATTCTCTGAATCTTGTCCAATTTATTTCCCTCCTATAATCGTCTTTAGCTATTCTCATCTAAATGATCCATGATATCCCACAAATCTCCACCACTGAACGTCAGACTCGCCAGCTCATATCTGACCCCGGGGTCAGTGGGGCAATCGTCACTTGACCCCGAGTCACCGGGGCCATTACCCACCATTGCTCAGACTTAGCTCAGCGTGTGATTGACAGTAAGGTTTGTTTAATAGTGTCAATTGGATTTATTGACCGTGTGAATTTGGGTTTCGCTGATAGGTAGGTGTGTTTTTTGGGGAAGTAGAAGAGGTAGAAAAGAGAGAGTACGAATTATTTCTTGATTCGCCTAAACCAAAAGGAATGATTTAGTCCAGGGGTCACCAATAACTGTCATGCGGGGTCCGTTTTTTTAAATAATATGACCGTCGCGGTCCGTATGATATGCCACCTACCTTCCCCCGCCGGGCCTTCACAATGCGTCACATATTTTTATATTGAAATTGAATTAAAATAATAAACTTAAATATGTAAATATAGCTACAATATCAATGAAGATACTCACTTAAGTAAATTATATTGTACTGTTTACTTAAGGTCCAAGATAGGTCGGTCGGACCGCTTGCCGCCATTTGATGACCCTTGGTTAAATCTAAACTTCTGTGGTGAACTTAGACAGTTTATTTATTTATTTATTTATGTACACACAAAACACTTAAAAGAGATAATACATAAAAAGATAGAAGAGCACAAAGGTGCTGCTTATTTCTAAAGAAATTTCTTCCAGCAGACCTGCGACAGGAGAGCTGGATAAGAAACATAGACACAGTGTGTAGAAGTACAAGGAAAGGTTATAGACTATAAAACTTAACTAATACAAACATAGTATAAAAAAATACAATAAATGTCTAAACACTATATAATTATATACAAGAGAAAAAACTTTTTTACAAAAAAATACTACCGACTTCCAAATAAGAAAACTACAAAGTGAAAAATAACTTTATTTTTGGAAGTCGGTGTCTTTCGTAGGTACCATTTTTTGCGTTACGGACACCGACTTCCAAAAATAAAGTTATTTTTCACTTTGTAGTTTTCTTATTTAGAAGTCGGTAGTATTTTTTTGTAAAAAAGTTTTATATTTTTCATTTTTTCGTTGTACCTATGAGAGATCTGCGTTCCACTCAAGAGCATACAGGCCTGATGTTATGTTATGAAATGGTATAAACAACAAACAGACATGCGATTGCAGCAATCCCGAGAGATTTCCCGTTATTTATTGAAGTGTTCTGTTGTATATCTTCGAAGTTCTTCATCAGATTTTCACCAAATTAAAATGGGACCAATTTCGAAACATACTCGTTCAAACGAAAAAAGAATTTTCAAAATCGGTCCACAATTGACGGAAATATCGGTGAACAGTCAAAAGAAAAAAAAACTCATACACGAAGTCGAACATAGAACTTCCTCCTTTTTGGAAAGTCGATTAAAAAATAAAATAAATACATAATAATAAAATAAAATAATATATATAAATATTTTATTTTTTTTATTATTATATATTTTTTTATTTTAGAGATACTTTGAGCGTTACGGATCTTAGGTGGAAGTGAGTTCCACAATCGTACTGCATGAACAGAGAAGGCGTGGGTATAGAAATGAGTTTTATGGGATGGGAAATTGAGATGACGTTTAAGGCGGGATCTACAAAGGGCATCGGCAGGGCGAGTAAATGAAAAACGATCGAGCAGGTAGCCAGGGTATGCAGGGATAAAAAGGATGTTGAAAAGGAGACATATTATGCGAGTGTTCCTGCGAAGTCGGATAGGGAGCCACTTGAGATCCTTGCGGAACTGAGAGATATACTTAATCATTTTTCCTCAGACCAAAAACAAAACGAATCCACAGGTTTTGCAAGCGCTCAAGCTTATTTAAGAGCTCCTCAGTGGCATCCAGATAGCAGGCATCGGCGTAATCAATGATCGGCTGAATTAACGTTTGAGCTAAATAAATTTTAGTTTTAAAAGGCAGGTTTTATTTGATTATTAGATATTTCATGCAGCAAAAATTGCTGAATAGATTTCATCAATACAAAAAGTGTTGCTGAATTTTCTTGAACGTATTCGGTAAAAACGGTTTCCTTTCAACTTTTCTGTCTCTGGCGCCACTTTCAAACTTCCTCTATTCATTTCTCACTTTGTCCAATCTCGTCACTCCGCACATCCATCTCAACATTCTCATCTCTGCTACATGCAATCTCTTTTCACCCATCTTTTACACTACCCAACATGGGTCACGGACTTTTAGATTTTCCCCTTTAACTTAGTTTAAGTGATAAAAGAAAATAGGTATAAATATTCGAAAAGAATAACTACAAAGACATCTGGTTTTGGTCAGCCAGCTCGTGATTTGTATCCTTCGACAACACAGCATGAGTTTCATCTTGTTTTTTTTTTTAGCTCGCTTTTTAAGCAGTCGGGTATTTTGTGTTTTTTAATTAACTTTTTAGTTAAGTTTTTTTTTCGAATTAGGTACATTTAAACATGTAAGTGTTATATATTTATGAAATCACCCCTTAAAACCCTTTATTTTAATATCCCACACGAAGGGTATGGAAGAAAAAAAGATTGGGCCCCACAATATGGCGCCTGAAATCCGGAATTTTCTATTTTCCAATTTTAATGTAGCCAGTGACACTCGCAAGGTTAAGACAAATCGATTGACGTAAGAATCATCAAAATCGGCCAACGCGTTAGGTCTTTGGAGCGCCACATAGGAACAAACATACATAAATACACACATACATAGACTGATAAACACATTTCCCTAATTCGGCAGTCGGGTAAATACATCTAGTATGAGGCACGTACAGACGACGGAAGTTCAGGTTCTGGCCCTTGACCTCACCAGTTTCGCTTTGCCGCTTTGTCCCATACCTACTCAAAGGAGACCGTCCAAATTAATCATGACGTGTCTTCATCACTCGCAATTTACAAGAACAGCTGACGGAAACAAGGCGTTACGGTGTTCGTTAGCGATAACACGACCATCTGTCGGGCGGAATGTGACTTTATGTGACGTAATACAAGCGACACGACAGTGTGAGTGTAGCTCCACGCTTGTATTCAAGAAAGAGGTAGGCAGAAATAGTGGTGTAGATAGTTATACAGGATGCAATGGAAACAACGCAATAACTGGAGAGGGGTCATTTTACTGATCATTTTATTGACATTTTTACTAATTATTTATTTGGGGCCTCCAACGAATGAACAATGAATTAACAAAATGGGGTAATGGCTAGTGCACAATATGAACCCACCATAATGTCACGAAATAAAAATCAACGGCACCATACTTTTATACGCATAACTCGACAAAATGTAAAAAGAAAATGTTTTTTATTTCCACAGAAACTGGCATACCTATAAATTATGCTAAAATCCCAAACTAAAATCTTTAATGGTAGTTTTTCTATGATACCCAAAAAAACATCAGCCTTTTGGATTCGCCGAAATCATTAAGGATATAATAATCCCGGTAATCCTGTTTCGGTAGCAAAATGATTTTTTAATAAAGTCACCACCAGATAACAATAAAATAAAAGTTGTTAACACCTGTCTACCAATGCATTCAAATATTTCAAAACGATACGAAAAAAATGTAAACGCAGTGTCGCTAACACGATCAAAACAAACGTATCGCGGTAGGGTCATCCTTGACCCTTTCACTTGGCATGAGTTACAAACTTTTTGGTCAAAACCAGGTAGGTACTTACTAGTATAATGAAACTCGCATGCCAAATTGTAATCTTAATTTGACAGTTAGTTTCACCGCGTGGACCGATTTACACGATTCAAACAGAGAAAATGTTTCTACACCTACTTCTTACCTGACATTAAATACAGAAATACAAATAGGTACAAAGTATGCGTCACAACCATGTAAACGGTCATCGCTCAGGATAATGCTGGGACTCGCGTTGCGAAACAGAGCCATAGCTCTGGTTTTCGGAGGAGTTAAAGATTAATCCATATAATTTTCTACCATTTCCAGTGACACCGACCTGCCAAATCTGTCGTTTCTGTCCATCGACCAGGCCCTGGCCGACCTGGCGCAGTTCATCCAGCATGTCAAGAGTGATGCCTTCGAGTATGGACGATACAGGTAAGGATATAACTTAAAACTATTCATAACTAACTTCCGCACGCGGCTTCGCCCGAAGTTAAAAAAATTAAAATCTCATGTGAACATTATACCTACCGGGATAAAAAGTAACAAAATAATTATATGTATAATATTTATTGTCAAATCTCACAATCTAATAAGCAAAAATAAATAATTTAATATCCGCTATAATAGGTCCATAAACCAATACATTTTCAGAATATCAATTAAAATTCGTCGAAATACTCAAAATGAAATTAACTGGAACTCGACAGATGCTTACGTATATAAACAGCAAGATAACTGAATTTCCAGAATTATAGAAACTAAACTTCATTTAATTTAAATTAATTGAGTAGGTAAACAACCGATAAATGCCTGTTTTGTGGCATAAGTTCAATTAAATGGAATATTTCTCAAAGTCCCGTTGCTAATCCGCGGAGACAAATAAGGTGTTGTGAAGCAAAACGAGACTAAACAGAAACTGTTTTTAGCCTCTGTACTGGTAAGTTGGTCCATATAATTATGGGTATACCTAATGTCCTGCCTTGCGTGGGCTTCTGAGCGGCAGGTCCTGCAAGATCGCGCGGGGCTTATCTCTGCTAGCAGAAGTGATGGCTATGCTGGCGGAGACAGAAAACTAGAGGGAAATGGCCTCCTTTTGTGAAACCATGATGTTGCAGAAAGAGGCCGTCGAGTGGGATCGTGAGAGGACTGATCCCACTCGGAGAAGAAGGTGTAGAGAATCCAAACGCCGAAAATCCAATTAGCTTTATCATCATGTGTATTGAGTTTTCGGTTTGAATGTAAAGCAGACTCCTGCCTGTCTGTCCGGGGTCACAGGTGTCAGAGTTTCTGTCCAACCACCGAGTCACCCGACACAGTGATCACGTGCTGCCATGCACAAAACGACTCAGGGGAGATAAATTTACAATCTCCCTAGAGATGGCCCTAAAAGGCGTTTCATGGGACACTATCCGTGTTCCGGCGGTGATAGCCGAGGTAAAAATACCATACTCTATGCTCTTATCCCTAAAAATTTATATAAATACCTAATTGCTTAGTTTCAGAGTATAACGTCATAAAATAGGGAACGATTAACTATGACGCACTATGATAAAATATGGAAAACTGGCCCATATTGTACGCATCTAATTTAAAATAGTCATGGTGACAATTACGCATACCTTCCTATATTTACATAACAGTATGTAGGTACTATAATCTTGCGGTTGAAATAATCCCAGTGTCATGACATAGCTATGGAGATAATTTTAATTTTCCTTTTAATTTGTTTTAGTTTCCTCCGTCATAATAGTGACATCAGCGAGAATAATTGTGATCTGGTTTTGTCATTTATACGCATGATACCAAATATGGCCAGGATGGTGAGATGAATTTAAAGAGGACTGTCGTTATTGTGTAAATAAACGATTTAATAGTATCATACATAATATGTACATAACAAGGAAGGGTAAAGCCGACGGGTTTACCAATGATCAGAATAAAACATATTGGCATAATTTACATTGGCATATATATTCTCTTTGGCATAACGAAATTCAGCATAATGATCATTACGCCGAATATTATTAGGCATAATATTATTAGGATAATTTACATTGCCATAAATACTGTTTGCATAATTATAATAAGGTATAAAGCATACTTATAAATGCATATTTACACATAATGCTCTTTGGAATAAAACAAACATGTTTGCGGCTCAAGGGTGGCCCAAAGGCCATGATACAAATTTTCGATACTTACAATAACTTCGGTAATTTACAATTTTTAATAGGGACATGCCTTACACATTCTCTAACAAACGACCAAGGGTGGTGAAGATTATGAAGGTGCATTTATTAAGCAGTTGGAAGTCGAAAAGTATTAAAAAGATATCATAATTTCATAATGGTAGGTATTTCATCTTTCTCTCGTTCATTACAAGGTTACATTCACAATTCTATATTCTAAATCAATTTTGTCTCCCAGGAATGCGAAAGTGGCTCTAGTCGGCTGTTCATACGCGGGCACCATGGCTACTTGGATGAGGCTGGCGTACCCTCACGTAGTGGACGCTGCCTTCTCCGACAGTGGCCCGCTGCATGCACAGGAGAACTTCCCTGGTAAGACGGAAACCGGAAACAGACGCTATAGGATTTCTACCAGTGATAGCGAATGTAAGAAGGTCAACATGTAACATTTCGATAGCGTTTGGCATTCCTATACATTTTTTTTTCAATTACTATGGCGAAGCTTTCTTTGATATAATGTTTGTTTCCTCACGATATTTTCCTTCACCGTTGTCAGTGGGATCGGATAGCTACAATCTTGGGGTATTTACTTAAGTCAAGAGTGAATAGGTTACTTCTAGGCAAGCGTGCTCCACCGTCGACCACAACATCGCTTACCATCAGGTGAGATAGTGGTCAAGCGCGAGCCTATTGATAATAAATAAATAAATAATAATAAACCGGATCAATATGGGATTCACAAACCTCGT
The DNA here is from genome assembly GCA_947562075.1 of Orthosia gracilis. NCBI lineage: Eukaryota > Metazoa > Arthropoda > Insecta > Lepidoptera > Noctuidae > Orthosia > Orthosia gracilis. The sequence continues at coordinate 1,067,886 of OX387266.1, forward strand.
TTATTTTATTTGAAACTTTACTCAAAAGATGCCACAAGAAAGCGCAATCATATTGTTTTTTTTAATAAATCATAGTGAATTCACATATGAAATCTATCTTTCAATATAGAACTGATACAGTTCATGAAAAAGTATTATTACAGCATTGTCATTTCAAAATCACCTATAAATAATCCCGAATACTTGGACTAAACAATTTATTTTCTACAACGTAAGGACTAACGGGAAAAACTTACACCTTCTAAGCAAAACGCTAACTCAAACACCTGAGGGAGTAGTTCTCGTAATAGAGTGTAGTCGTTCACGCGATTAGCTGGTAATTTGTTCTATTCTCTCCATCCCCTGAGGGTTGGAGGACAACCTGCAGTTTATCGATGAAACTCTATATTCGCTGTCGATGTATATTGAGGGTTTTATTTTATAGGATTGTGTTCGTTTAGTTTTTCTCTGAGTTTCATGACTTAGGTAAAGTAACTGCCAAATTGTAGCTAGTTACATGTTGAGTACCAACCCGCACTGAGCCAAGTGGTGGATTACAGCCAATTCCCTCTCACAGAGAGGAGGCCTGTTTCCCAGCAGTGGGAAAATTAAAAGGCTAAATTATGATAATGATGATGACATGTTGAGTAACTTTTTGTGAGCTGCAAACACAAAATCCGAATTACCAGTCAATATTTTTCTTTAACGCTTATTGATATAATATTTGTGTATCATCCACAACTTACATAATTATCAATCAAAACAAAGTATGAAAAATTTGACAGGTCTCTGAAACCCAGCAAAGCGGTTGTTAAACTTCCACCAAACACGATTTTACTTTTGCCAATCCGCTAAAACTGATTTCTGGGCGAATAAAATGATCGATGTTTCACAAATTAAATTCAAGACCAGTGATGTGATGGAATGTTGAAAATTTATTCAACCAAATTGCAGCAGTTAATACGCGTTTGACAGTTTGTATTATTAATTTTCCAATAATTGTAGTTCCTTGGGCCTAACGCACATCTTAAAAAAATAATTACCCTTTCCAGAATATCTAGAGGTGGTAGCAGAAGCGATCCGGGAGCAAGGCGGAGAGACATGCATAAGCAACATCGAGGAGGCCATGAGACAGCTCGTGCTACTGCTGGACACCGCGGAGGGAACGGCTCAGGTTTCCGAGATGTTCAAGTGAGTGGTATGAAGATTCTACACTACTAGTTACAGACTAGTCAAAGTTTTATCAATGTTGATGGCTATAAGAGGAGCTCCAGGTTAAGTAACAGTTCGGATCAACCTTCAAGGTTAAGCAACGCTAGCCGAGGTCGGACCGAAGATAGATATCTATTTAAATTATAGCGACACTCTTCCGTACCTGAAAAAGCATGTTATACTATTAGCAAAACACGACAAATGTGGCAAGAAAGAGATTATTAAGATCACGACTTCAAGAAAAGTATGGAGCAATAAAATATGTTACAAATAATTAGGATTAGAGTAGGAAAACTATAAATGACTAATAAGAAAACGAACAGCATAGAATAGTTAAATTAAAATTGAGAAGTCATGGTTGTTTTGGCTTGCGGACGTGTAGCGCCATCTAACCAGCTACGTCCGAACTACGCAACCTGTTAGTATACTATACAAGTGACACACACGACTGGCATTCCTATTTCGTGCAAGTGTTATTATCAACACGCGGTTGCTCGCCAAATATAAATCATCCGTCGAAGAATGTTCTCTTCAAAAAAGAAGCATAGAACCTTGTTCCTTCACTTTATATCGCAAGTGCAACTCCTAAATACAGTTTTAGATTCAATCCCATAGTAATTGTGCAGTTGGGTTTTTAGAAGTAAGTGTAGTATTTCCAATTTTAATGTACAGATGTCGCTACAAGTTTATTAATAGGGATACCTACGCTCATTTATTGTTTTTTAGTTTTTCTAGTTACTTCGCTCTCTTAAAATATATACGTTTTATATATAAATAAACCTTTTTGGATAATATTATCTAAATTATACAGAACCGTCGTAATAACCGTTTATTTTGCACAATTGTTTTATTAATTTATCACATGTGAGTTTACTACTAGCTGAAGCCCGCGGCACCGCCTTCGTGTTATTAGTACTTCGCCCAATATCTTTATAAATTATAGCCTATCTGTTATTCTGATGTGTAAGCTATATTTCTGTAGAGTTTTATCAAAATCCGTTCAATAGTTTTTGTGTGAAAGAGTAACAAACATGCATCCATCCATTCCATCCTCACAAACTTTCACGTTTATGATAGTAATAAGAAGTACGATACTATCTATGAATTTCATTAATTAAATACATTAAAGAACAAGCAATGTAACTTATATTTTCCAAGACTGCCGACTAGATGATCAGAGCTTTTACGTAACGTATAAAATATTCACAGTCAACATAATAAATTAACTATCTACTTACACTTTAACCTAGTAGCTTCATAAAAATTTAACTATAATATGGCGTCGAAAACCACTTGCGAACAAGGCTGATAGCATTGCCACGTTTATGGTAATACTTATCCTCTTATCGAGATACTAGCCAGCCCTTGGGTCACGCGAAATGTCAACTAGGCGTTAAAACATTCTATTATTTAAACTTTTATTGGTAACAAACACAGCCAAGGTATATGCTTTGAACACATATAATATCTTCTGTTGACTATGTGACTTATTAGTAACTCCTCATTTTCCAGGACCTGTGCACCACTCCAGGCTACTTCGGCCCTGGACGTAGCCACATTCTTCTGGTATGGCATCACGGAGACATTTGCTGGTCTGGTGCAGTTCGCTACTCCAGGACACATCCCTGCAGCCTGCACGGTGCTCAATGATACCAGTGTTGGTGAGTATAGATAGAATATGTCTTCTTTATTGTGCACCATCATAAATTACAAAATAAGCCTTGTGAACATCGTTAAAGCTTAGATAAGCAAGGTTTTCATGTATTTCTATAAAATAATTTTCGTAGCTAGCAACACGTCGTCGCCTGCCTAGAAATATATAAACACTGGTAGGCAACATGTCGTCCACTGCTGCCGTCTGCAGTCGGTTTCGGAATCATTATCTTGAGTATATGCAACTCATAAGGTGTTACACTTGGCGATGTTATCGCTAAAAACACCAGCAATCTTCTGTGAGTCCTTACAATGTGTTTTAATATTGATTCTGTAATATTTGACTTCATTTGTTACACATTTCACCATAATTAACATTGTTATTGTTGGAAATTTTTGGCTATATCTAGCAGGGTAGTGCCCCCGACAAAACCGATTTTATCTACCCTAAAAATTACAAAGAATAATTTATTTATGTTCAGTTTTCAATATTTTGATGTAAGTGAGTGAATTAATGTATTACTCTGAGAATAAAGCAATTTATAAGTTTCGGGCCGGACCCGGACTCCATCGAAAACGTGTTATGGCACACTTTTTGATTTGATTATAGCTCATTCTGGTTTCCGTGCGACTTTCATCCTGACCGTCAGGCATTGACTTAAACAGTAGGGACAGAGCGGAAGACGAGTTTTTCTAAATTTTTGCTTATCAATATTTGAAACTAGGTGTCCCACGCGGCTTCGCTCCCGTCAACTGGCTACCTACCTATCCATCTAAGCCGTTTACGCAGCGCACGCAACGGAAACCCTCAAAAAGGAATTTTGTTATCCGTTTTTGCTACATTGGTCGTAGCGTGATGTTATATAGCCTATAACCTTCCTCGATAAATGGGCTATCCAACACAAAAAGAATTTTTCAATTCCAACCAGTAGTTCCTGAGATTAGCGCGTTCAAAGAAACAAACAAACAAGTTCTTTTGCTTTATAATAATATATAAAGTATAGATTAAAGTAAATCCGAGATCTTAACCAAAATACTCCCATCTTGCCAGCCAGCCACGTCCAGCGACTCGCCAACTACATCACGTCGGACCCCTGGAACGAGCCCTGCATCGAGACCCGCTACACTGAGGTGGTAGCCAACCATCGGAACACCAGCTTTGACGCCTATGAGTCTACCAGTAAGTAAATACGTCACTCCTCTGCCTAGCCGTTCAAACTGTGTTGGATCCAGCATCGAGACCCGCTACATGGAAGTGGTAGTGAAGGATCGGCATACCAGTATCGGCGCCTATGAGTCTACCACTAGGTAGATACGTCACTCGTCTGCCTAACCAGTTCCCTACTATATTGGAGCTAGGATCACGCTGAGAGTTTGGGGTTCTGGGTTCGAGTCCCTGATCGGGCAAAAATATGTTATGTGGTTTTTGGAGTAGGAATCACTCAGCTTTTTATTTGAATGTTGGTGGTGTGTGTCCCGTACCTCAGAAAACACGTAAAGCCAATGGTCTTTCCCGTGGTCTCTCCAGGGTCGTGTAAGATTTCCGTCTCATTGGACTATGAGAACAGAGAGTGTTCTTGTGTTTGCGCATGCGCACACACTTGTGCACTATGATATCTCCCGCGTCGATGGCTAGGCTCTATTGAGGTTGGCCGCCGTGGCTGAAATTCGGCTTTGAGGACTATTATTATACTAGTAGGTAATACAGAACGACCTATTTTCCACTTAAAACTAATTTATATTCATAATCATCCCCCTATCTCCAACTGCCAGGCTTGTATTAAAGAATTATACAAAACAGTTAGCAGCCAGCATTCTGCAGAATAAGAGAAATGAGTCGAATCAGATCTTGAGCAAGGAAATGGCAATTAACTGCTTCTGAGACAGTTTTCAGATTTAAATAATAAGTAGATGTGTTCCGGACGGTGGCTATTAAAGTTTGTTGTAGACTAGTTAATATTGAAACCTTTAATTTAATCCACAGTAAGTTCAAATGTAAAGTTTTCACCGCTATCTACACCTTCTAAGAAACTTGTCTTCTTTATCAATTAATCTAAATAAATCAGTATATATACAATTTAATCAATCTTATAATAATACATTTAATTTTAAAATGGATATTCCGAAAATTACACAAGTGACAAAAACTAAATTTCTAGGAGTAGTAATTGACGAACACTTAGACTGGAAAGCACAGGTAGATACTGTATGCAATAAAATAAATAAGTTTGTGTATGCTTTGAGACAAATAAAACAAGTGACTAATATAAAAACGGCTGTGATGACATACCGCGCATATGTGGAGTCCTCACTTCGATATGGACTAATTATGTGGGGAAATGGTACTGATCGTAATAGAGCATTTGTTGCCCAAAAGAAATGTCTAAGAGCTGTATACGAGATTCCATCGGACGAATCATGTCAACCAATATTTAAGGAACTTGGTTTGCTACCGTTGCCTTCATTATATATATATGAAGCATGTATGTTTGTTCGGAAGCACTTGGAATTATTTAGAACAGCAGAAGAACTATTTACAAGCTCTCGAAGTCGACGTGACCAATATAGGCTTGTGCTGGAAGAGCTACCTAGATCAGCAAAATATAATAAAAATTGTTTGGCTATGTGTATACGACTGTATAATAAATTACCAAGTGTTTTTAGAACATTAAATTGTAAGCTATTCAAAATGCAACTGTATGATTGGCTCAATAATAATAATTATTACAGTATTAATGACTTTTTAAAGTGAATTTCTAATAATTGTTGTAATATTAATGACTTTTTAAAATGAATTTTTAATAATTGTTATAGTATTAGTGACCTAAAATGAATTTTTAATGTAATTAATTTCAATTTTGACATAATATTTTAGTGAATAAGTTTGCACGCTTAGTTTTAAGCAAAACATGTTTGATCTATCTATTTTCAATAACACCTTTTATACCATGTTTTAAGCAAATAAAATATCTTTATCTTTATCTTTATCTTCCAAGTATTGTCTTCTTACCTTACTAACGTTAATAGTAGATTGTTTACTTAGGGAGCAAACAACTACTTTATCAGTAGAATCCTGAGTGCAGCGAAGGATTCAAAGTACGTCACTCGAGCTTAAAATAGTGTTGCTCCCGAGGTGGACACTCTACTTTTTACCACCATCTATGAGAAAATAAGTAAGTGCAACTTATGAACAAGAACGTTATGTTTATTTATTTACATAAAATTAAGAAGCATAAGACATAAAACAAAATAATTAGAGGCTAATGTTTATATTTGAACAATTATGGAAGTGCATCGTAACAATTTTCTTAGTACCGTCCGTTACAGTTGTAGATTTATTTACAGCTTGGGAATTAGAAATAGTCTCAGAAAACGGTGTTTCAGGATGTAGTTTTTAACCGACTTCCCAAAAAGGAGGAGGTTCTATGTTCGACTTCATGTTTTTTGTGTATGTTCACCGATAATCTCCGTCAATTGTGCACCGATTTTGAAAATTTAATTTGGTGAAGATCTGTTCAAGAACTTCGAAGATATACGACAGAACTCTTCAATAAATAACGGCAAATCTCTCGGGATTGCTGCAATCGCATGTCTGTTTATTGTTTATAATATTCCATAACATAACATCACGCCAGTACGCTCTTGCAGTATGATCTGCGGGGTACGCAGATCTCTCATTTCACCGGTTATGTTCAAGTTTCATGATATTCGGGTTATCTATTCTGGGGTTAAGGTAACTTACTAAACAAGTTGCCTATTAGATAGGTACAACTCAAAAGTGAAAAATAAAAACCTTTTCCCAAAAAAGTCGGTAGTATTTTTTTGTTATTTTGTTTTTATTGAGAAACTTGAATATAATACTTTCACTTGAGAAGACGCACTCATTTTTTTACGATTCTAAAATATGATTTTCAAACAACTACGAACGAAGGCAGAATGCATTTAATTTCGCACGTTGTTTATTTTTAACCGACTTACCAAAAAGGAGGAAGTTCTATGTTCGATTTCGTGTATGTTTTTTTTTATTTTTATATGTATGTTCACCGATATCTCCGTCAATTGTGGACCGATTTTGAAAATTCTTTTTTTGTTTGTTAGAGTATGTTTCGAAATTGGTCCCATTTTAATTTAGTGAAGATGTGATGAAGGACTTTGGAGATATACAGCAGAACTCTTCAATAAATGACAGCAAATCTCTCGGGATTGTCTCATGTCTGTTTATTGTTTATAACATAACATCACGCCAGTACGCTCTAAAGGGGTACGCAGATGTGTACAGTTCACCTTGATACACTCTCATTTCACCGGTTATGATCAAGTTTCGTGGCATTCGGTTAATATATTCTGGCATTATAAGTACCTCACTAAAGGCAAGTTGCTTAATAGGTACAACTAAAAAGTGAAAAATAAAAAATCTTTTTTACAAAAAAAATACTAAGTACCGACTTCCAACTAAAAACACTACAAAATGAAAAGTACCTTTCTTTTTCGAAGTCGGTGTCCATAACGAAAAAAATTGCTACCTACCAAAGACACCGAACATAGGTCTCATGACAACGTCGAACGTAAGTCTCATGGAATAAATAAAATAAAACTTTAGTTAAAATATTATACAATCATTCTTACGCAGGGGTCTTCTTTTTAACCGACTTACCGAAAAGGAGGAGGTTCAACATTTGACTTGTATGCTTTATTTTTTATTTATGTTCACCGATATATCCGTCAATTGTGGACTGTTTTTGTTTGAACGAGTATGTTTCGAAATTGGTCCCATTTTAATTTGGTGAAGATCTGATGAATGATACAACAGAACTCTTCAATAAATAACGGGAAATCTCTCGGGATTGCTGCAATCGCATGTCTGTTTATTGTTTATGCCATTTCATAACATAACATCACGCCAGTATGCTCTTGAGAGGTACGCAGATCTCTCATTTCACCCTTAATGTTCAAGTTTCATGAAATTCGGCTAATCTATTCTGGTGTTAAGGTAACTTACTAAACAACTTGCTTATTAGGTATGTACAACTAAAAAGTGAAAATAAAAAACTTTTTTACAAAAAAATACTACCGACTTCCAAATAAGAAAACTACAAAGTGAAAAATAACTTTATTTTTGGAAGTCGGAGTCCGTAGCGCAAAAAAACGGTACCTACGAAAGACACCGACTTCCAAAAAGAAAGTTATTTTTCACTTTGTAGTTTTCTTATTTGGAAGTCGGTAGTATTTTTTTGTAAAAAAGTTTTTCTATAATTTTTTTTTTAAATTTGGCCCGCTCGAATTTTTTCAGCCAGTCGCTTATTCAATACATTGTTCCCGCATGGTTTGTGATTCATCTCTTTGCTAATTGTAACATTTATTCTCAATATCCACATTCCAAATTCAAATCACTTTTGCTCTATTTGAATAGATGTGATAAAAATACTCTTTAACTTCACTGTAGTTTGTCAGAAACCTGTTTCTTTTGATTAAAAATAGCTAAAGTCATTCTATTTCTTTAATTTCCATTTTATATTTAAGTTGTTTGGTCAGCAACAAACGTCGATTAACAATTCTATATTAAACATCATCTGATTTGACATAAAATTGTTCCATAATCCGTCTTTTAGCATTTCACAAAATAGCAAGTGTTATTTTTTTAATTTAATTTTTTTTCTAAGTTTAATTAAATATTTTGGTCAGTAATTAAGATTTTGAACTTTAAATGTTAATCGATTCTAGTTGCAGACTGTACTATTTTATTACGGCAAATGAGTATCCAATACAATACAGAATATTTATTTACTTGGCATGCACAAAGGTACAAAGGCGGACTTAATGCCTTAGGCATTCGCTTTCAGTCATCCATGGGTGGTGAAGAAACAACATGGCAGGATCTTAGTTTAATAGTAGTTATCATACTAAAATAAATAAAATACACGTACATATATATTGCATCATAATATATCCCTATATAAATATACATAATATATATATAGCATTTTTAGGTAGTGGTACCTTACCGGAATAGCATTAAAGGTAGTAGAACCTTTATATATTGTTAGTACCCAAAATTTGTGTCACTTTATATAGACTGTTGAAAAACTACGAATACCCAAGTCCCCCACAATTCTCACTACCATTTCACCAGTATATAAAACAAACACCCCACTGCCGCCAGCTCGCCATTTTCGCAGCCTGCTCCATGAATAGGTTATTGTTGTAAGGCGCATTCTGCATTGTAGATGCGATGCTAATTGTCGAGCACAAAGATTATGTGCACGACTGTCGGTGATACTGCTGGGTAGGATGGGCAACTTGGTGCTTAAGGATAACAAAATTATCTGTTTCTTTTTATCAATGCCATTTAGCATATAATAAAAAGAATAGGATAAAAACATTAATTCGACACAGACTTTTGCTGCGTGTCAGACACCCAGTTCTGGTTTTCATTTGGCACCGCGCAGCGAGCCAGTGACACACGAACAAGGAACTTAACAAAATCACTCCAATATTATAAAAGCGAAAGTTTGAGTAACATACACGCTTCTTCACGCTCAAACGGCTGGACGGATCTGGATGAAATTTGGCACAGAGATAGATTATAGTCAGGAATAGCCGATAGGATACTTTTTATCCCGGGAAAGTGTTCCCTCGGGATGATTTTCGACATTCACGAGGGCGAAGCCGCTGGCAGAAGCGAGTAAAATTTAATAGATAGCTCCATTCGGAACCACCCTTTCTAATAATTTTCACGCGTGGTGATTCTAGTTCTTCTACAAGTTCTTCCAATTTAACAGTTTTGTGCCACTTCTTCTTCCCAGCTAAAACTATTGGATGTGTTGACGGGCGGTCCTTTTAGGTGACTGACTTTATGTAGAACTTTAACATTCAAAAAGTGCTAGCTCTCAGGCTAATTTGAATAAAAGTATTTTGGATTAAATCTTAATTCGGGTTAGTCCGGACTGGACTTTACCACGGCAGAAAACATGTCCGGTGCAATCTCTAACTTACCTACAATCATACAATAGAAGTATTGCTGTCGGTCAATCTCTGTCACCATCATCGTTTCGTTTCTTGACCGTCTCTTTAGACAACATCAACACAGTATTGGACAATCTAAACCAAAATAAATTAAGAGTTATGAAGAATAGTTCACAATGCAAACTATTCCGACACTCTAAATATTTTGCCCTTATATGAACCAAATACTTATTTATTTTTACAGGATTTTACATATTATTTTCCTAGCTTTTGATCGCGATTTCGCGGGCCCTCTGAACCCGCTTAGACTCGACCCGAAGAATAAATCCAGGATATTTCTGTTTTTATAGGCGTAAAAGGAAAAAAAGGAAATACGTCGATATAGATAAAGTCAGACAGAAAATTGTCGGTTTAATAATCGACACTTTTCTTGTTATGCTTGCACCACAGGTAGTGTAACATTTAAATAACGTTTAGATAAATAAATCAACAATTAAACAAGTAAGAACTTATCCTTATTTAATGTGGTATACGCTTTGTACATGTAGTAAAAATCACATTTTATTTTTAATTATCAATACAATCAAATAGCTAGTGACATGGTGGTATTTATTGGATCAGTCTTTATACGTTATTATAATTATAAGGTTAACAATTAGGTACAAACTTCTAAAATAAAAAAATACATGATCGACTAAATTAAACATTTAGTATCATAAAGAATACAGATCTAGGTAGGAAAACACAATTAAAAGAATAAGGTTTTTCTGAGCAATATAAATCTGACAAAATTAATTTGATAATCTTAGGACCAAGTTCTGGAACTAATGAGCCGCTTCACTTATTGTTTCCAGAAAACCGGTTTAAGCGAGATAGAGGCTATCTTTATAGAGCTGCATTTTTTAAATGAAATCACTAACTACCAGGATAAGTTATGTATCATACAAAATATTAAATATTCTATGTATAATTAGGTTATTAAGAATTAAAATATCACTTTGTCTAACTGTACAAATGGCACTGAATTGCTAGTTAAATATTAGTATTATTCTTCGAGTCGAGTCTAAGCGGGTCGAATGAGCACGGACCCGATTTCGCCCGAGTAATTTACAAAAATCCTTGCAAGGGAACGTACAATCGGTATAAAAAGTCTCGTAGTCTAAATCTAGGACGTTATTCAGCCGGCAAGGCGTCGTGGATGAACGGGCTTTCACATTTCTAATATGCCGTTGTATTAGAAATGTGAAATTTATACACTCTCTGTCTGTGTGTATTCCCTACTCGCTGGCATGTCGTCGCCTCCCGTCTTCTCTCGGCGTTTGATTTGCAGATGTCTCCGGCCTTGTCGCCACCTGCATTACTTAGCAATGGAAATATAGGAATTGTTGCGAAATAGTCTAAATACGAGAACCAACAAAAATCAATATCAACAAGAACACAAACATTTTTTTATATCAGCTGTTTTAATGGTTTTTCCCAAGGAACACAGTTACGAGTATATAGGAATTAGAATTTTTGCAATATAAATGTTTCTATGAAAATCATATCATACCAATCAAAAGAAAAGTGTCAAAATAATTATGATTTAACTTTAGGTAAATCTGTATCTTGAAATCAGTAAGTTTAACCTTAAACAGTTTTAGAATCTAAGAGGTCTAAAAATATGAATTATTCAGCTTCATATACTAAAATTAACAAATATATTGGAACTAAACGAGCATCTCTACCGTCTAGTCTTAGGTCAAAATTAACAAATAATAGCTTACGAAATTAAAAAACACGCTATAATAGAAAACCAAAATAAAAAGTAGAAAATAATTATAAATAAATTTAAATTAAGAATACTAAATATTTTATTATAAAAAAAACTGTGGGGTGCTTTTTAAGATATTTTCAAAATGACTACTTTTACAAATATGGTTCAATTAAATATTATAACAATTGAAATTAAGCATCCCACGCTTTTTACAAAATTGTTTTTTTGTTAATCACACTATTCTTAATTTAATTTTATAGATAATTGTTTTCTTCTTTTTATTTTGTTTTTCTATTAAAGCGTGTTTTATAGTATTTTAAGCTATTATTTTTACTTTTTAGTTCAATCTCTAACCTATCCTGGTAAGGATAATAGGACAACCTAATTTATGCACTGTCATCGGTCCTTGATATAGTTTCATATTAATCCGACGTTTTGAAGAGGGTAAAAATCACGTTCAAAGATTCCGTTACATACATTCATAGGTTCATAGATAAATAGATTCATACATACCAAGCTAATGTAAGCATGTTAAAAATAGACTAGACTAATATTATAGTTCACGTTTTAATCCGACCTTATATTTCATGAAAGAATGTTTCTGAACTGTTATTACTTGTGGTTATAAGTTTTTGCTCAGCTGGGGATTGACAACAACAAGTAACATTTAAACTTATAGTAACTACAATATCTTCAGGGAATAATCTTTTTCCGTACTTCTGGCGAAATTCCTAAATTGTTTCTTTTTTAACCAACTTCGAAAAGGAGGAGGTTCTTAATTCGATGGTATTTTTTTTTGTAAAGTCTTGTAACAGACCAGACACGACCTAAACATAGTTATTAAATGGCTACATATATAAGTGTAGAAAAAGAAAAATACGCATGAAGCTTTAATGAATGTCCGTAACATCAATTAATTTAACATCAACCATTGATTTTGTTGTGGTGGCCTGGAGACACGAGTTGCCTTGAGATGTGTATAGATGTCGCCACACTGTCAATCACTAATTTAACTCATACAATTTTCGTTTTCAGTGCGTCTCTGGACCTACCAGACGTGCGTGGAGTTTGGCTGGTACCAGAGCACCAACAGCACCCGGCAGCCTTTCCTGCACGTCGTGCCGGTGGAGTACTTCCACCAGATGTGCAAGGACTTCTTCTCTCCAGAGTAAGTATATCCTTAAATACATTATTGTTTCCTAATTGCTACAACCTAGGGGTTTTTTAAGTCAAGATTGAGAGGTTACTTCTAGGCAAGCGTGCTTCACCGTCGACCACATCATCACTTATCATCAGGTGAGATAGTGGTCAAGCGCGAGCCTATCTTTAATAAAAAATGACATGACACAAAGTTAAATACGGTCGACCGCACATCCAAAAGCTCTAGACAAAGAGTAATTCTATCATAAATGCCAAAATGTACGAGTTTGCTCACACGACATTTCTATAGCGCTTGGCATTTCATACATATTTGACTTTTTTTCAATCGCAATGGCGACGCTTTTGTTGGTGAATAAATATTTTGTATTATATTCCAAAGGTCCATTTTGTAGATGAACTGCTACCATAACATCGAGAAATCTGTTCAAGGCTACCTTTATGCATCTTAACCGAGAAAACGGATCAAGAAACCAAACAGGTCAGGCGAGGGCCAAGATACGTATAAGGACTAAAGAAAATCTAACCTAACTTTTGTCTTGATTCTGAATAATAACTAGCTCGCACAATTTAATGCGCAGGAAGAATAAAACTTTGCCTAGCTGGATAAGATCATTCTTAATAGCAAAAGATAGTAGCTTAGCATTCGTACTATATAGCTTGCGAATAGTCATAGAGCTTGCGACTTCTTCATAATCGTTCTGTCACTGCTGAGAATCGTGACTCCGCTTCAACTTGTCAACGGTCTTTTTTCATCTGTTTCGATAAGCAGTCTGGTGGAATGAGGCGCTGTTAGGTAGCTCGAGATACTCTGTTGTTTGATTACCACCGTTTGGAGCTTTGACCTCTAGGTATTTACTCCTCTTTAGAGCTTACGTATACTGCCTAAACTATTTTATGTAGTTGTAGAGCGTAGACTGTTCGTAGCAAGTATAGGGTCTCCGTAGTAGACGTAAAACGTGCGTAGCAGGTTTCGAGTTTATGACTGCAGACCGGGCGTAGCAAGGAAAACTGTGTACCTACCTACGTAAAAAGCGCACGAAGTGCACGTACATGTTTTTAAAATATTTTAGCTGAGAAAAATATATAAATAAGTATGCTCGCATCTTTGCACTTCAAGCACGACATGTGAGAGTAGGTATATAAATCATACGGCATAGATGATGCATTTTGCATAAAATTTAATTTACTGTTCAAGTAGACGTGTATTGAGTCGGACTACTTTTTTTATTCACAAATAATGAATATTGTGCCGAATAATCACATTTAATAATTAAAAGAATTGGTGGAACTTAATTGCAGTAAAATTATCACTTGAATAGTAATTAAATCACTGTAAAAATTACTGCAAATTGTATATTGATTTAATATATATTACAAACGGACTTAATGTCATATTTATACTAACAAGCAATTGAAATGTCAAATTAATCAATATGTCACAAAAAATTAGAATATCAAATCAATCATTATGTCACAAACAATTAGAATGTGAACTAATCAATATGTCACAAACAATTAGAATGTCAAATTTATCCAATATTTATGTCACATACAATCTTATAATGTTAAATTAATCCAAATAAAAAACTTTTTTACAAAAATTACAACCGACTTCCAAACAAAAACACTACAAAGTGAAAAATAACTTCAATTTCGGAAGTCGGTGTTCCTGTTTACGTTTCTTCATTTTTTGACACCGACTTCCGAAATTGAAGTTATTTTTCCCTTTGTAGTGTTTTTGTTTGGAAGTCGGTTGTAATTTTTGTAAAAAAGTTTTTTATTTTTCACTTTTTAGTTGTGGTACATAATGGACCAGTTCTTTAGGCTAGGTACCTACGCGTATAGTGCCCAAAGTGAAGCTAGAATAGATTAACCCAATAACATGAAACTTAAACGAAACCAGTGCAATGAGAGTATACCAGGGTGAACAGTTCACACCTGCGTACCCCTTAAGAACGTACCAGTGTGATTTTATGTTATGAAATGGTGTAAACAATAAACAGACATGCGATTGGATCTATCCAGAGTGATTTGCCGTCACTTATTGAAGAGTTCTGATGTATTTCTCCGAAGTTCTTCATCAGATCTTGATGAAAATTAAATGGGACCACATGACAAGCACCCGCTTTCAAATTAAAAAAGAATCATCAAAATCGGTTCACCCAATAAAAAGTTCTGAGGTAACAAACATAAAAAAAAAAAAAATACAGTCGAATTGAAAACCTCCTTCTTTTTGCGAAGTCGGTTAAAAATATGTCACAACCAATTACTATATACATTCATCATACCCGTTGACACTTACAGACATTTACTGACATTCTTCCGTTTTACTGACATTTCCTTCATTAACCTTCAAAGTAAAAGTCAAAATCTTTATTGTGAGACAGTGGTTACAGAGTTGTTATTGAGTTATTTTTGTTTTCGTTTGAACTGCTTCACCATGTTAGGCATACAATAGTTAGAACAATTTGTTATACACCTAAGTTTTAATAATCCTTAATTTTCAGGGTGCTTCTTGCATTAGCACCTTGTACCGTGCGTAGCAAGTGTAGGCCGTGCGTTGTTTACGTAGACTTTACGTTGTAAGCGTAGACCGTGCGTAGTAAGCGTAGACCGGTCGTAGTAAGAGTAGACGGTATGTAGCAAGGCCAGTAAATCGTAGTAAAGACAGTTCGAGAGAGATACTCTACGTTATAAAATAAAGGCTTACAGGAAAATATAATTATATTTTCCTGTAAGCCTTTATTGTGATATGATATACCTGATATTTGTGGCGAGCAATTGCTCGCCACAAATATCCTATGAATCTATCTGTTTTGATTTGTTTGTTTACCACGATTTAACGCGCAATATAAATCAATATTAATTTATAAATTTGTTTTATTATGAATCTAACCACACTGAGTCATTCATTTACGAATAATTTGTGCAATAAATATGTGTGCTTAGCGTTATTTAGGTATTTAATGTAAGGAAAATTGTTATTTTGATGTTATTGTTAATAACTAGAGCTTGTGACTAATTCTAAACAGTTTTGTGGTCATCGATTATTTATAACTCTTTGACTCGTTAAAGAATATTGAAAAATGAACTTTAAGTTGAGTGGCACACGATATGTATTCGCTTATACGTTCAGCTGTAAAAATAAAATATCATCTAGCCTGCACATTCCCCTTATGGATGAGCGGAGGTGTATTTTATACCCACATTTAGTTCAATAATATTTGAGTTATATATAGAACTACACTTGAGAGCAATAAAATCGCACACCTTGACTTTTTTTTTGTTAAGGCAGTCTTTTTCATGAATCTGAATAAATATTTAAAAAAACACACCCACTAATTGAAAGTCTACCTCATTACCTTTCTAATGATATCAAATACAGTTTAAAAAGATACCCATAAGAGGTTTTACGACACAACACCCAACAAACGGGTAAAATTACCCAATTTCGCTTAAGAAATAATGAAAATCAAACTCAAAACTCTTGATCAAATTGTTTATTAATAAGGTGTATTCCCTCCCCTAGCCTTAATCACAGCTTTTAATCGGTTTTTCATGGACCGTATTAATTTTACCATGAAATCTTGTGGTATAGCATTCCACTCCTCTTCAATGGCAAGTTGAAGCTCTCGGAGGCGCGTAGGAGCAGGGCTTCTTGCTCGAACTCTTCTTTTTAGCTCATCCCAGACATGCTCAATCGGATTGAGATCAGGACTACGAGCTGGCCACTCCATCGCGGTGATTCCAACGTCTTCCATGTAGTCGCAAACGGTTCTAGCGACGTGCGGTATGGCGTTGTCCTGCATTAGGACAAAATCTCCTCCCATAAGCCACGCAAGCGGCCTCACATGTCCTTCGAGCACTTCTTCGACGTACCGTGCAGCCGTCAAACCTCTCGATCTCGGGCCGGTATTCGCCCCAGTGATGAATACAATGTCAGTTTTAGTGTCCAACATTATGCCACCCCAAAACATACACGATCCACCGCCAAAAGCCACACGTTCGCTTATGCAGCATTGTGAAAAACGCTCTGATGACCTTCTGTAGACCCTAGAGCGTCCATCATGACCATGTAATGTCATTCTGCACTCATCAGAGAACATAACAGACCGCCATTGGTCATACGTCCAATTTAAATGTTCCCTGGCAAATTGTAGTCGTGCTTGTCGGTGAGCTGTGGTCAATTTGGGACCATTTGCTGGGCGATGTGAAGTCAGTCCTGCTTCATCAAGTCTTCTTCTGACTGTCCACCGACTTATACTGACATTGCGGACTTCTCGAAGCTCTTGTCCCAGTTGAACCGCATTCAGTTGCCGATTTCTTAAAGACCTCGACACAAGAAAGCGGTCATCACGCTCTGATGTTCTGCGTCGCCGGCCAGATCATGGTCGCCGAATGTAGCTACCGGTCTCTTGAAACCTCTGGTACACACGACAAACAGAGTAGTGGCTCAAATTTAGTCGTCGAGCAACTTCACTTTGATTATGGCCTGCTTCGAGTAAGGCAATAACTTGAGCGGCTTCTGCGGGCGTGGTATCCATATTTTTCCGTATGCTTTCAGTAGAGATGTTATCACGTTGACCTTCGGTAAGCAACTGATTAAAAATTTAAAAAAAACGACCCTTTTATACCTGCGGGTAAAGGGTGCAAGTAGTGACAATGCTAACAGGTGCTTTTGGCTAATTTGGTGTACGGCTGGTTTCTGTAAGTTACGTGAAGGCCAATGATTTTAATTTTGTGTTTTTTTAAAGCTAAGCTTGTATTCTTTAATTTTGCCTAATGATTTGTACTCAATATCTTTAGATTTAAGAAAAAAATCAGTATTAAACCAAATTACAAGGGGTGTGCGATTTTATTGCTCTCAAGTTTATGTAAACCTAAGGATTCCTGACTTATAAACCTAACTATTCTTCTAGTCACCTGGCAATGGAACTCATAAGTATTTTGTTCTATAGTTAGGTTTTCAGCCGTTGCGGTGCGCGTCCATACACTCAAGACAAAGTGTCATTTTACCAGCAATGGCGATAGTTGAAATGCCAAAAATGGCAGTCGGTGTTCCTGCTCCTGAAAGAATAACACCGACAGGGTTGCATATCTGAATATAGGATATTAATTTCAATTTGATAACTCCACACATTTCTCAGAACAAGGTCTTGACAGACGTCAGATAAACAAACAGACAACGAAGTGATCGTCTACGGGTTCCTTTTTTCCTTTTGAGTAACGGAACCCTAACAACGTCAACAATGTATGGGAATGACAATGTAATTGAAATATCACGTAATCAATCTCTGACATTTGGCATTTCAATTGTAACGGCCAGGGCCGCGCAGGCCGCCACTGACAGGTAGGTAGTTACTGTTAGGTACATGATAAGTGAAACAGCTGGACAAGTTAATACATAATTATATTAAAGTAGGTAAGATCCACAGCTAGGTCGCGGGTAAATAAGATCACTGTTCTGTTCCGAGCACTATCACACACAGTATATATAGGTAGGAATGGCACCGTCCCCGGGCAGCACGTGGCAGACGCGGGGAGCCGCTCAGCGCAGACCCAGCAGCAGGCCGGACGGCCCTCACATCCCCAACAGGCAGCAGTCTGAAACTGCCTGCTAGCACCGGCTCGCGTAGCGGCAGGCCGCAGGCAGGCAGGCCAAGACCCGGGCACTTGCGTAGGCAACGTGCAGACAGCCAGCAGCATGCAGCAGTGCGCAAGGGGTCCCGCCCTCAGCCCGTACGAAGAGCCCCTAGGTCGGGGCACACATAGTCCTAAGGTTCAGGGGAAAGTTTTCATCAGCTAAGCACGCGGAATCCAAATGGCAGAGTGTTAGCGTCCCCGGAAAACCAGTGTTATTCCGCGTTTTTAGTGATGTGGTTAGGAACTTACTAATTTTGATATTTTAGTATGACTCAACTATTTATAGATGAAACCCTCACAACGCTACAAAACCATCACCTATAAAATGCACTTTTGTCTAGAGCCTTATGCCATGCATCGCTATCGCAACGCTATCGTGGATCGAATGACTCTTTTTCTAGAGTTGTCATTCGGTCGAGACCTTTGCACTTCTTTTTTTTGTGGTGGGAGTGTCTAACTTTTACTGACTAAAACCACCCGTGTTCCTTCAGTTGCTTGATCCAGGACCGCGGTAACTCTATTTCAAATCTATCCGCGACCCAGGCAGGCATTGGCCCTAGCTGACCTCGTAAATTGTTGCTGACATCTCTATAAGGCGCGCGTGGAACACTACACGCCGTCGACTTGGGCCTGGTCCATCTCGGACGGCGAGCTACCAATAATATCCATTACTCGTGGTCTGCAAGCACGCGCCTACGGTGGCCGGGAATCGGCTTGCGACTCCTGACACCCAGGGCTTCTCCTGCGGTGGCTAGTGGCGTGAGGGCGTCTCCTTTGCCTTCCAGGCGTCATTCATGAACGTGACCTATTCAATCCCATTTCATCATCATAATTTTTCTCCACAGCTCGACTTCGCACACTGCTAAGCAAAAACATCTCTTTTCTTGTGCCATTCCCCATTGTGCCAGCCTCATCCAGGTTTTATCCACCATGGCGGAGAATCTTATTTAAGGGTGCCCTTGTCGGTCATTCTTCCACACAAACGTAGTATGGTGATTGCTCCACTGTTTGTAAGTGTAGTTTCAAAATAAAAAAATATACCAATTTGTCTCATCATTATCTAGCTTTGCATGTACACAAAAAAAGTAAAAAAAAAAACATATATTTGACAGTTATGAGCGTCGAAAGTTCAATATTTCAAGACTAATTTTAACGCATCTTTGGGCGGAAATAAATACCATAAAAAGAAGAAATATTGCAAAACAGTCACCATACAGGGGTAGAATATTAGCTCAAAACACGCAAATAATTTTAGTTTTGCACAGATACATTCAGTAGTTTTTTTTTTTGATATCCATATTCTCAAAGGTCTGTTTACAAAATTTCGCGTGCTCGTTTTCGTTCTAAATCATCATCCATTTCGCTACAAATTTTCAAAAGTGTGTATTTGTACGCACACTAGCTTCTTAATGTCGGATGAAATAGCATGCATTTTAACCCCGCCCACAAAATAGTTCGTGCCGCCGACTAGGGGACCCTTAAGCCTAGCCAATTGATTCTTGTTATTATATTTTGCATTACTTTTCTCAACAGGTTCGATGAAGTACGTCTCCGCTCCGGCATCGCGCGCACCAACATATTCTTCGGGGGACTCACGCACCTACCAGATAACGTGGTGTCGGTGGCGGGCGGCCACGACCCCTGGTCCCCTATGGGGCCCAATGGAACCCACGCTCACCACAACGCGCCAGTGTATGTGGTGCCTGGAGTGTCGCATTGTAGGGCTGTTATGTAAGTATAGTATAAAGTGTATCTAGTTCTAAGTACAGTTCCTGGACTTAACTGGAAATTTTAGACACTTTTGTCTTGATAGAGTATTGAGAACGTGTTTTGTTTTGAACAATTTTAAGCATATTTATTCATTTAAATTTTTGTTTTAAAAACGTTGCTCCACTCTAGGAATTGCTCCTGTATCGTCAGTGAATTAATTTATTTCTAAACTCACATACTAGTGTCCGACCGAAACTGGTTTTCACGACCGAAACCGAATTTCGGCAATAGTCTCAGTTTCGGCCGAAACCAAAACTTCCTTACAAGGATCATGTTTTGAGGGAAAAATAAAGAAAAGATTATTATAATTAGTCAGTCTTTATTTTTTATCTTCATCAGAAGAAATCACACGAAAACTCACAACAAATAAAACGAACTGCAAAAACAAGCTAGTCACGGCATGATTAGGCATGTGGACGCTGCAAAATGTCTTCGTCGCTTACTCGCTTGGATGGAATTTGACGAGAAGAACATGACTGATCACAGCACGAGAACTCCCAAATGCAGTTTCGGTTTCAGATGTAGTTTCGGCAGGTTTGCCGCCGAAACCGAAACTATAACGAAACTCGTTTTTTTGCCGAAACTCGACCGAAACCGAACTTTCAGTCGGACACTATCACATACACAAACAGCCAGACTAGAACAGCTATCTGAAGGCCATACAAATATTTGTTCCGTGCGGGAATCGAACACGCGAGACTCAGCTCAACCACTGTACCAAAGCTTTTTTTCCTGTGTATTTTTTTTTTTTTTCTTTAACAAAACCTTAAAACTAATTAACAGGCCAACAGGAAGCAGCGAGACGGAAGAACTGGAAGCAGTGAAGAAGGCTGTGCTAGACCACATGCACGAGTACATCATTGGTCCACGGGAACAGCAGCCGGCTCCGCCATCCAGTGCGTCCAAGTTGGCTGCCAGCTTTATGCTGTTAGTAGCAACGTTTTTAGCTGCGATGTAGATGAAACAATACATTTTAAATTATCATGTTTTGTTGGTTTTATTCATTTACTAACTTTTTTTTATAAACAAAGTAAGCTATATGTATATTCTAAAAAATAAGACTTAAAAAAGTACCTATTTATAACCAAAGGGGTTCATTGCGCATCAAAAAATTCAGAACGCCACTTTGAATAGAAATGCTGATTCTCTGGCCGAAGAAATGCCCAGCCGTCTGATGACGTTAAAAACATGGTGTCCGTAACGCAAAAAAAATGCTACCTACGAAAGACACCGACTTCCGAAAATATAGTTTTTTTAACTTTGTAGTTATCTTATTTGTAAGTCGGTAGTATTTATTTTGTAAAAAAGTTTTTTACAAAATAAATACTACCAATCTACCTTATATGCAAGTTGTTTAGTAAGTTACCTTAACGCCAGAATAGATTAGTCGAATATCATGAAACTTGAACATAAAGTGTGAAATGAGAGATCTGCGTACCCCTCAAAAGCGTACTGGCGTGATGTTATGATATGAAATGGTATAAACAATAAACAGCCATGCGATTGCAGCAATCGACAACCGTTATTTATTGAAGAGTTCTGATGTATATCTTCGAAGTTCTTCATCAAATCTTCACCAAATTAAAATGGGACCAATTTCGAAACATACTCATCAATTTCATACAAAAAAAGAATTTTCTAAATCGGTCCACAATTGACCTTTTTGGTAAGTCGGTTAAAAAGTCGAATAGCTCTATACTAATGTCTCGATAATCTCGACGAGTACTCGGACCCCATAGACGTAATGTTTCAACACCAAACGGCTTAAACATATATTTTCCAATAAGTTTGTTTCCATACTAGATTTAATCGCTTCAGCCGTTCAGTCGTGAAAAGGTTACTAAAAAAAATCAAAAAATCCTGATTGCTTAAGATGCGAACTAAAAAGACGTAAACAAGAAGAAAATCAAGCTGGCAGATCAAAATCAGACCCCGACTGCATAGCATGATTTTCTCCTTGTTTATGTCAAGTTTTTTGAATTAACTTTTTTTATTTATAACTTTTTAGTTAACATTGTCTTTTTCGAATTAGGTACATTTAAACATATGAATGTTATATATTTTTTTGAGATGACCTCTTAAAACCCTTTATTTTGATAATCCCCACGATGGATAAGGAAGAAAAAAATTGGGCCCCAAAAGCCGCCATTTTTTATTTTCCAATTTTAATATAGATAATGACACTCGCAAGGTTAATATGAATCGATTGACGTAAGAATCATCAAAATCGGCCATACATACTTACATACATACATAGACTGATAAAAACATTACCCTCATTCGGCAGTCGGGTCAAAACAGAGAGAGAATTTTTGCATTTATAATATTAGTATGGATTTTAAATAATTCTACATATCCTCTGTATACACAATTTGGCAAAATGGAGTTTCATCGGTCCTGTGCGTCTTGCATCCATCGGATTCACGCAAGACGCTAGAATCTAGAGAGAGGCCTACCAACGTTGCGTCTTCCAGTTCGCGGTCGCCACTCCAGAACTTTTCGGCCTCATTGACCGATGATTTTGGTGACTAGCCTTCTTCTATGTCCTTAGTCATTTTGATTAGTATCAGTAGACATAGAAAAGGAACATAGGTAAATAGTAATTACAAATACATTTAGTTATTAATCTTTATTTCCCAAAAAATAGGTTGGATCCGTTTTACGGTGTTTGTTTAAATTAAAATTGAACCAATTTCGGATCGTACTCTTTCAAACAATAAAAGAATTTTCAAAATCGGGCCACAATTGACGGAGATATCGGTGAACATAAATAATAAAATAAAAAAAATACAAGAAGTCGAACATAGAACCTCCTCCTTATTAGTAAGTCGGTTAAAAAGAAATAATGTCTACAGCCACTGATGTCATCGTTATGAAACGTTATAGTGCCGCAACACTTCTTGATACTTTGAGTCTCAGTACTCTTTCTTCAATATATTCAAAAAGCCTTTCGCTTTACCACAAAATAATTATTAATATGAAATTTTAAATGTGAAAAACCTTACAAAACGCTTTTTTTTTTAAATAGTAATCAATGTGTAAAACATCCAAGTGTTTTTCCTTTAATTTGTTTACTTTATATAATTTTAACACAAGACGAACAGGAATAAATATTTTTAAAACAAATATTTGCCTAATTAGGTATTATTGAATCTAATCATTTTTGTAACGTTGCATCAATTTTGGTTAACAAAAATAAATACCGGAAAATATTAGCTAACTTTTATTTTTCCCGTATAAACAGAGCATGTCACGTTTAAGTAATTTGAAGTAAGTATTGGTGGCGATGTCTAGAAAATAAGGTGGGCATTTGGACCCTATGTTTCAACCCCAAACTCCTCAAATAAATACTCCCAATGAAGTTATTTAAAAAAATACCACGTCTTACAGATAAGACATAAATATTAATGACCATGCTTGCTCAAGGCGGGTTTAAAAACGTGTTGTACCAACCCCTAGACAAGGGCAGGAAGATGATGATGGATACTTAATTAGAAGCAATCGTTTATGTCGATGATTTAATTTACAAGCTTTCCTGTTTACAATAAACGGCACAACAAGCCCTACATTATTTTACTAAGAATATTACTTATTCGTTCTCATTTATTTATTTGCCTTGTTATAAATACTGAACCGGCTTTGCTGAACTTCAGTCTTCAATACAACTCGAACTCAGTACTAACGCTTCTCAAAATGTGGTCGAAAATAGTACTTGTGATGCTGTTGGTCTGTCTAGTTGGCCAGGTGTGGTCTAGACCAGAAGTAGTTGCTTTTGGTTGTCCAACTGATTACCAATACTTCCATGAACGTTGTATAAGGTAAGTGTTATTTTTTATCCGCCTTTTCAGCTGTTCCTCAAAAGGAAAAAAAAGAAACACTTATAGGAACACTTCCTTGTCTGTTTTCCTGTCCGTGTGTTAAGAGGAAATGCAGTCGCAGAAATCGGACTGAATATCCTAAGTAAAAAGTCGTAATTCGAGGTTTGGCTCTCGCCTATTTCCTCCTCCAGCATTAGCCCAATTTAAAAGATATTCCAGTAAACTGAAAAATAAAGATATACACTGTGGTCCTATGTTTACAATTTTGATAATACATTATCTTTAGAAGCACTAGAAACCTCAAAAAAGTGCTCAAAATTGCGCTGTCAATAATGGTCTAGTGTACAAATTTGAAAACTATAAATGAATAAATATTAGTTTTTTAAAATCCGGCCAAGTGCGAGTCGGACTCGCGCACAAAGGGTTCCGTACCATTATCGCAAAAAACGGCAAAAAAATTACTTTTGTTGTTTGGGATCTTCACTTAAATATTTATTTTATTCTGTTTTTAGTATTTGTTGTTATAGCGGCAAAAAAAATTACATCATCGTGTAGTGAAAATTGCAACTGCCTAGCTATCACGGTTCATAAGATACAGCATGGTGACAGGCAGACAGACAGACAAACAGACGGACCGCGGAGTCTTAGTAATAGGGTCCCGTTTTTACCCTTTGGGTACGGAACCCTAAAAACCAACCAAGTGCGTGTCAGGCCACGTGCAGTAATAGGGTTCCGTAGTTGCATAATATATATATATTTTTTTTTATTTTTTTATTTATATTTTAATACAGAAGTGTTACTTAATTCTAAACTCGCCAAACTTTTACGTTTGATGGCGAGAGGCGCTCTTTTACATAACAATGCACCACCTTACTTACAAACCTACTACTTATATATTATACTGTTATGGTTTATTCTTACATACATATTTAGTTCTGTTTGCTATCCTGTATAATGTTTTTTTAATTTTGTCTTAATTGTTCCTTTACTAATTTTTACATTTTCTCATAATAAGTCTATTTTGTTAAACACTTTAGGTACCAAATACTTAGATGTTCTCTTACCATAATAATTTGTTGTCTGTGGTTGAACCAGTTTGTTCTCTCTAACCCTACGTGTGTTGTACTTGTTTTCAACATTAACTTTAAAATCATCATTATAATAATATTCCAGACCTACCAAATATTCTATTTTTTTATCTATAGGTAAAATGATGAGATGGGAGATAACTTATCATACTCTTTGTTGCGCTTATCATTAACATTTTTACTGACCAGAAACTTCATCAGTCTTATTTGTATGTCTTTAATATCTCTGCTGCGGACTAAGAAGAGGGTATTTTGTTGTTACATGAACATTAAAACGGTTTCAGCGGCTCACAACGTCTAAAAACGAGCCCGCATAGGACGATGGTAACTGAAGAAGGAGTTATAAAATCCAACTTCAAAAGTGAAGTTAAAAAGAAAGAAATCTAAATAAGTGTATTTGAGTACCTCCGCGGGTGGAGGCAAGCGTTTGTAATAAAGATTTATAACCAGCGTCACTGAATAATTTGAATACTGCAGTATTGCCGTTACGGAGATAGTCTTCGTTAAAATCTCCAAATATATGCGCGAGCTGGCTGACCAAAACCAGATGTATCCTCCGATTGTACAGCATGATTTTCTTCTTGTTTCCATCTTTTTAATGTGCTTTTTAGCAGTCGGTTTTTTTGTTATTTTATTTTTTATTTACAACTGTTTAGATATTTTTGTGATTTAATTATTTATTATTTATTTATTATATACTTTATTGTACACCGTAAGTAACATTTAAAAAGGAAACTTAAAACTAAAAACACATACAATGGGCGGCATACAATGATCACCTCTTAAAACCCTTTATCTTAATACCCCACAATACGGCGCCCGAAATCCACCATTTTTCTATTTTCCAATTTTAATGTAGCCAGTGACACTCGCAGAGTTAAGACGAATCGATTGACATGAGAATCATCAAAATCGGCCAACGCGTTTGGTCTCTAGAACGCCACAGAGGAACAAACATATACATACATACACTGATAAACACATTACCCTCTCCTCTAGTCTATTTACCCGAATGCCGAACATTCGGGTAAATAGACTCCCCCGCGCGCATACGCCGTATGGACTATGGACCGGTACTGCCAACGACTCCACCTACTCATTAATAAACTTAAACATTATTAATTAAGAAATCATTATTATTAAGGATGTTATGATTTATTTTTGTATATTTTTACATGATTCATAAGCATATACTATGTATTAAATAATGTTGTTGTTTTACACAAATAACAACATTATTTAAGTAATTTTTCAGTGGCATTTATACACATTACATTTTATAAATTGGTCGACTATCACTCGTGAACTTGTAAAGCCTGTTATGATTTTATTTTTGTATACTTTTACATGGTTCATAAATATATATATACTCTGTTTTACACAGCTAACAACGTTATTTAACTAATTTTTCAATAGCATTTGTAAAAATTTTTTACTGTTCCAAGTACATTTTATAAGTTGGTCGACTATTACTCGTAAACTTGTAAAGCCTACTAAGCTGTGATAGTTTCCCTTTTAATTTCGTTATATTTACTACTACCACCGTGATTTTTTTCAAATAACCAATAGCAACCATTTCGCTGAAGAGACACTAGACCCTAACAAAAATTTGCAATTTAAAGCTTAACTTTGCGCAAGCGGATCTCAGAATCGAAAAATGGTTTTAACAAACCCAATGGTTTTAACATTTTGGAATTTGATTTGGAAGAATGGCCTATCAACGATACACCATGGGACAGACGAGATAAAAATACATCCCCACTTTACTTCTATAGGAGAAAGAGAAAAAAAAATTGTTTTCATGGTTTTATTTTACCACTTTGTAGGAGTTATTTATATGTATATCCATGCCAAAATATAGCTTTCTAGTACTAAAGAATC
The DNA here is from genome assembly GCA_947562075.1 of Orthosia gracilis. Taxonomy (NCBI): domain Eukaryota; kingdom Metazoa; phylum Arthropoda; class Insecta; order Lepidoptera; family Noctuidae; genus Orthosia; species Orthosia gracilis. The sequence goes on from OX387266.1 coordinate 1,094,810, forward strand.
TCTGAACTAAGCTGCGGACGGACAGACGGACAGAGCGAAATTATAAGGGTTCCTTGTTGACTTCGGAACCCTAAAAAAACTAAAACTAATCATCAATTTAAATTTGAAATAGTGTGTATTGTAAATGAATTGTTTTTTTTTTTGTTACCAAACAAAAAAAAAATTGTAGATATCTTGATTTTTTCCGGATATAAAGTTGCTAGCATACGCAAACCTACAATAGGTATAGGTAATATGGAGACACGGCAGAGCAAACATAGGCTCAGTTGTACCATCCTTTTCTTGAAGTCTTTCAGGTCATTTTTAACCCTCCTGTAACTTACAAACAAGAAAATTAACCGACTTGGTTTTACATTAGAAGAACACAATAATGTCGACCCCACGTAAAATTAAAACCAAGTTGGTTAATTTGTTTGTTTGTATCCTAATTATTAAGGAACCTACTGAATGAATTATCCGACTTGGTTTTACATTCGATCTCACAACTTTTTGCGGAAGACGAATTGAGCCGCGAGAGTTGTGTTTTTGATCTTTCCTTTAAGAATTATATTATTGCAATCAAATCAGTATCTTCAGAAATAGCCCTTAAAAACATATAACCAAACAAATTTCCCTCGCTCTCTAGTTAGCTAATCTGCTTTTAATTTAGATACATAAAAAGTATATTATGTTTGAAGTCGGATTGGCATTTTTTTATTGATATGCCACGTTTGAGTGTCTCACTTAATGGTAAGCGACGATGTGGTCGAAGGTGAAGCACGCTTTCCTAGAAGTAACCTATTCACTCTTGACTTGAAGTAACTCGTCTAAGAATTTCACTTTCGATTTCCGTTTCGATCACTTTTATCTACCCAGAAAACGCTGAAAAAAATATTCATTTTTCTTTTTCAGGTCTGAGTTGTTGAAATCATTACTTGAAGATTTGGAAAAGTAAAGGAATAACCTTTGCAGATGATTGACATCACCCATCTGACGTCATTCCTGTGATATACTACCGCAACACTACTTGATACTTTGAGTCTCGTAAGACTTTGTTAAGAAATATTATACTTTAGTTCATATTTTTAGGTATAATCGCACAAAAATAAAGAACACATAGACTTTACTTATGTACGTAATAAAAATTTTACAAAAATATTATCTATTTTCTTTTATGTGTCCCGTATGGTCAAACATATCCTATGTTTTTTTTTTAATTTCAATTACTCTATAGTTATGGTTTTATTTTAATAAAAATATATTTATAATTGTACCGGCACTTTTATCAGGGAGTCTGCCAGTCCTAATAAAAGAGCTTGTTGCACATTCCAAAACGAAGACATCTCTATGGAGAGGGACGTGAAAGAAACGGCATGAAGTCTATTTTACATCAGCGATAATAATACAGTAGGTGTCGCCACTTGATGCGTCGCCATCTCAGAGGTCGACATATTTATGTAGGTAACCACAGATGATAAAATCTATTAACCTCTCAACTCCGGTCGTTTTTTAAGGTAAATCTCCTTCACAGCTGGCGAGCGCGCACGTTTTTGCGGCGTAATATGACTTTACTTTAGCGCAGATTAGAGAAGTTAATACGTAACAGATATTTCACTCTGAGATCAAATACACAATTTTGAGCTACGGTTTTGTTACGGTTGGATTATCCTTGACGGTTCGTTTCTTGCGAGGCTGCTCGTACTAAGACCCCCGCGCTCACCAACCACGCACTGCACTCGCACGCGTGATTTTGATTGATTGATTTGCGCGCGAGCGGTGACAACCGACTGGCGGAGTGGTGCACCGTGCGAAAGTGTAGACCACAGACATAAATCTAACTAGATGACACGATTGTATGTACTTCGCGTGCCAGAAAACGGAGTAAAGTTACGATCAATGATCGTAATCTGAGCTTTTCATTTAGCATTATCGGCATCGGAAATCCTCCTAAATCTAGAAAAATGCCTTTTCATGCCATATTGAACTGAAAAGAATGTAGAAAAAAAGTTGGCAGAGGCATTGGAAATGTTTTCTTTAATTGGTAAGTAAATTTGTTTTTCATTGTGAAAAAGTGGCAGGCTTGGTTTTCATACAGATGTAGGGACATGCGTTATCTATTTAGATTTATGTTTGTGGTGTAGACATTAATCGCTGTAAGTACAGTGCTACTAACTTATCTGTGAACTGAAAGAGGACGGCACCGTCGATTCAGTGTTGCTTATTAATATAAGGTGCCCAAAATTGAGTAAGTTTTCAAGAAGGAAATTTCATATTAGACATAATCGTTTAATAAGAATTACAGTTTTTACAAATTAAAAACAATGATACTTATATAAAAATAATTTAATTTTTTAATTATTTTATTATTTTTATATACTCGTGGGTAATTTAACTTTACAATGATTTATTGAAAACCAGGTTTACAGTTATTGTGATCTTTAAATGAACCTGCATACACAACTTCATCCTGGCTGTGAGGCCATACTCTGCTTATTTCCGTACCACTATCATCATTATCACTATCGCTTTCGGTTTCAGTGTCAGTTACCACTTCTATAATAAAAGGTTTATCTAAATACAAATCATGTTTTAAGTATTCTCCTTCTAACCTGCGAACGTGTTTACAATGCTGTGCCCACTCATGAACTGTAATAGCGTCAAAAGCTGCTCTAACTAGGTGGAAAATTTCAGCATTTTTGCGCTCAATATTTACATCAGCAACTTTTCTTTTCATTTTGCTCTATATGAGTTCAATGGGATTGAGATCACAGTGATAAGGTGGTAAATATAAGCATTTGTGTCTATTGTCTTCTAAAAATTTTTCAATCTCATTATACAGGTTCAGGCTTGTTTCTCTTAATTATTTCTAAAAGCCAAATTCTCTCTGTAGTCAATTTTATTTTGGGTCAACCATAATTGCATATCTTTTTTTAAGGAATTCGTATTTGGAATTTTATTCACACAAATACGGTGATAAGGAGCATTATCCATCACTATTATGGTTGGCTCTCGTAAATTAGTCACAAGTTTTTCGATAACCCACTTTTTAAAGTTAGTCATGATTATCTCGTCATGATAATCACCACTTTTTGAGTTTGATTTAAACACAAGTAGTGCATTTGTAACAAATCCAGTATCTCGTCCCGCATGAACAATAATATATGTTTGCCCTTTCGATACAGGCTCCAATACTCCGTCTTCACCCTCTCCTTGCCAACATTTACCCGATGTATGCGAAGAGTGAGTATAGGTCTCATCTAAATAAATTATGGGCCGGGGCTGGGGAGATTTATTATTTTTATCCACTGCATGCAAGTACTTAGCTCTCCAAGCTGACATTTCATATAAGAACCTTCCGATTGGATTGAGATTTTTTAAAACGAAATCCCACCTTGTGAAGCAGGTTTCGCAGACTCTCTCGCTGTCCTGTGTAATTTATTTCTGTCTTTAAGACCTCTAGAAGCTTTTTAAAAGTAGGGACCTCTTTTTTAGCCGAATAAAATTCATGTATATTCCTCCGTATAACTTCTATGTCAAAATCATCAACATACACAAATCCACCTTTACGTTTTCTCTCCTTGCCTGGTCGAATTTTTGTACAAGTTTCTTCTGCTGCGTGCCCTTCCTTAACTTTTTTTTGAAATTAGTCTTTGACTCACACCTGGAATATAAGATAATAAAATAAATGTTAGTAGAAATTTGAAATCTGGCAGATTAGTTTGCTCACTCACTTAGCAGGTTACCTAATAGAAGTACGTTACCGTTACGCTAACCTGGAGCAAGAATAGAAACAAATATTTCGTGGACTTAAATAATTAGTTAAGTATCGGGTAATTTATATCAAGAAAGTTGACAACACTAACCTGTAGCTGCCGAAATTCGTTAGTATATTTGATTAAGGGTAATATTTAAACGAGTGACTGTAAATTAAAGTTTTAAGTGACAAAAATAATTAATTTACGTTATAGTATTACTAAGTGAGCGACTGACTGCGAGTGACAAGAAATCAACAGAACAGTAACTTACAAACACTAATTTGAGTTACTTAAAATACAAAATCAGAAGCTTCATAATATTTGACTTGAAAATAAAAGTTTGTCGACGGAGCCCCGCTGCTCGGGGCTCCTATTTCCGTCCGCAGGGTATAAAGTAACCTAACACGAACGAGATGACGGGAGCTGAGTTCGCTCGCTTTGCTCGCTCACTTCAGCTTCCGTCATCTCGTTCGAACCTAACCTGTCCGTGTCGGGGTGCCCTAAACTCCCGAGCTCGCTTCGCTCGCTCTTGGACTAATTCGTTAAAGACACGAATGCATCCGAACGCCCACGCATTTCTAGTCGTTCACTTAGTAATTTAGTCGCCCGGCTAGAATTTTAATATCTGAAATGGATATTCGCAACCCACTTTTTGTAAGCTCGTTCTGAATTTTATTATTAATCAATATTCGTCGATAGTTTAGTTAATTTTTCGCTTACTCAAATTCATACCGCTCAAGTTATTAAAATAGTATCTCATCATCAGTCGCTAAGTTTTTTTTTATTCGATCGTTTTATAATTCCCCTTTGATTAAATGGAATAATCGGAGACCCCGCCCGAGCTTCTTCTTCAAAAAAGGTTTTAACCTTTAGAATATATTCGGCTAATCTATTCTGGCGTTAATGTAACTTACTAAACAACTTGCCTATTAGGTAGGTACAACTAAAAAGTGAAAATTAAAAAACTTTTTTACAAAAAAATACTACCGACTACCGAGTCGGTGTCTTTCGTAGGTACCATTTTTTTGCGTTACGGACACCGACTTCCAAAATAAGAAAACTACAAAGTGAAAAATAACTTTATTTTGGAAGTCGGTGTCCGTAACGCAAAAAAATGGTACCTACGAAAGACAGCTATTTCAGCTTCACTTACAATTACTAGAAAGATTAAATTAACTAGAGTACCTTATCCAATCTTTGGAATATTTGCAGATAATTCAAACTATCTACATATCACTTTATAAACGTAAAACAGACGACTATAGACTATGCAAAAAAAATTAAAACCATTGTTCTACTATAAGTAAACTAATAAATTTATTTAGCAAAAACATATTTTCTTTTTATCATTTACAAATTAGTAGTACGCTAACGCCCGAAACCAATAACCTCTTAGGCAAATCTCAAAAAAATTCAAAAATTCAAAATTTTTTATTTCACATAGGCCTACATGGGCACTTATAAAACGTCGGCAAAAGGTGCACGGTTCGGGTTGGTCGTTTCCTATGGAGAAGAACCGGCAAGAAACTCCATGGTTACTCAGCTAACTACTACTCCATGGTTTGTCAGTAGATTTGCCTATAAGAAATTGTCATTACTGTAATGTGGGTGAGCAATAGTTTCACTTCTGCACTTCTGCTTAATCCTTTGGATAAGACAGGCGTGATATTATAATAATGTTATGTTGTTTGAATTGAATATCGATTGTTTTTCTACTAGGCAAATCCACTGACACATATACGTATTGGTTTCGGCAGTAGGATGACAACGGTTGTGAAAACACCGGGCATCGAATGTATATTTGAACCATTTATATTATAACCTAAATGCCCACATCTGTGAGAGGAATCAGTTGACTTAGGAAAATACTTCTTCTTCTTCATCCAGTTTATCTGGGGTGGGTTCTCCTTGTACATGAAAGTGCTTAGGTTCTTTCTCTGGACCGCTTTCTGCATGCTTGACCATCAGTTGACAAACAATCAAATTAAGGAGAATACACGTTTAAGAAATCTGCAAGATTCAGTTAAAAACTTGCCGTGGACAACGTCTGTTGTCTGACATCTTGCTGAACTGGACTTATTTGGTGCAGCCTTGCTGTACACTTCCTCTCATGATTTTTTGTCGGGGAACCTAACTTTGTGCTGAATATTTTTTTTTACTTTCTTTCTTTTTCTTTCTGCACTGAATTAAATTGTTATCAATGACGTGGAGACTAGATGAATATACAAACACTGCAGCTTCAGGTTAATCTTTTGAGATAACGAAAAATAGTAAACATATAAAATTAAGCAGCCCAGGAGTAAAGGCACCGTTGTTGCCTTTAAGGTTAATACAGCCCCACGAATGGTAGGTGTTTTAATCTCATCTTGACAGATAAAGTCTGTGATGTCTTTTAAAGAACATTTTCCATAGACATATTTATTATTAATTAGAATATATGAGCCGTTGCCCTTGGTGTATATTGTTGAACAATCCTCAAAGAATGAATTACCAACAGATTCGGTGTAGGATCCAATTTGGATATTCTTTCCAGTGCTCCTGATGAATCTCTTTCCAACTTGTTCAATCGTGTGAAAAATTGTTGTGGTGTTTTGTCCCTAGAAACAAATAAAGCAGTATTTCATATAGTTCTAATTTATAACATGTATTCCCTAAAGACTTGGGCATAAGCATTCCTATTGGTAGGTAATCCGGAATTAGAAATATATACCCTCATCTGTTATTTGACGATGACAAAGTTATGTTAGATAAGTTATGTTAATGATGTAAATTGATAAATAGAAAATGGGTATGTAAGATTTTCTGAAGAATGTAGTGGGGAAGTTGATCCAGATAAGCTTATTTGAATTAATATTATTTAACAGCATCGGCACGCACGGGATCGATCAATGTGGTGACGCCTGGGGGAGGCCTATGTCCAGCAGTGGACTTCTATCGGCTGTTATGATGTTGATGATAAACAGTATCGGCAAGTGATTTCACTAGGCAAGGCAATGAAGCTCGTTAAGTTTCGGTGAAACTGTTAAGCAATAATTGAAATGAGTTAGAAAAGATTACAGAAGGAGTAAGAAAGAATTTAATTTCCACTTCCCTCCAAAATTAGCAGGCGTCAGAGAAGAGGTAGGACCCACAGGGATTCAAGTAGCAGACATTCTGAAACGACCTCAAAATAGATAAGGGAACTGCCCAATTAAACGTGGAGTTGCATCATCAGCAACGAGATTATCCAAGTTAGGTTAGAAGAATGATGATAATACTACCGACTCTATTGTTTTGGGATCGGTATATTTCACTGACAGGATTATCGTGGTCAATAAGCCTGACATAGTGGTGATAGACCAACAGCGCAATGATTATTGATATACCGGTCCCCCATGACGAGAACCTCGTGAAGGATGAGAGAAATAACAAAGATGATCTGGCTCGTAAGGTTGTCGGCATGTGGAATGTAAATACAGCATTCATTGTGCCGATAGTCGTGACGGTCAATGGCATAATAGCCAAGAGCCTCGACGAAAACTTGATCCAGAAAACGGTACTCCTAGACACAGCGCGTATCGTTAGGAGATTCCTCACTCAGAAGCCCTGACCACCAGTAGCTAGAAACTCCTCCCCGATATTTTATCTTTTATATTGATATCTAAAGTATGTTTGAAGGTTATATGGAATAAAACAATTTACTTACGGTTCCTTTTGTTGTAGTGCAATTTTGAGAGAGTGGGCCAGCAATGACCACCGACACTCCCGCCAACAAAATAGCTACATTGGCGAACCGGAACATGTCTGATCTTTGGTTGCTAGAAAACCAAAAAAAAATATTATTAATGTCTTCGGATAGTATGTGGTAGGTTTTATTATTTATAACAGAATTTAATTATGTATGTTACTACTCTGTCAGTGTCCTACTGCAGGCAAAGGCCTCTTCTCGTACAGGGAAGGCACTAGCGTTGATCACCACGCTTGCTCAAAGCGGGTTGGCGATTTCAATTTTATATCAAAAACGACAAGTCCAGATATTTTCCTTTAGCGTTGTCGGTGATTTGAAAAAGTCACATTGGTGATTGTGCAGATTTGAACACAGAACGCACGAGGGCGAAATCTTAGCCAATACTAAAATTGCTACATCTTTGAGGGTGTGGTGATTGCGCCCTTACGTGGGTGTTTTTATCAATAAAATTAACTGTTAATTAATGGCTTTAAAGTTTTTAACCGACTTAAAAAGGAGATTATCAATTTGATACGTATATGTAATATTGTTGGAATTGCACGATATTCAAAATGCTCTATTTGGGCTTCTAAACATGTGTGCCAAATTTCTTAAGTGTATGTTTTTATCTATGTTTGTTGTTATATATGTATGAATATATGTTTGTATGTAGAGCAGTGGTGGACCAGTGGTAACGGCCGCAACTAACAAGTTGTGGGTCGTGGGTTAGAACCCTGGCAGGTGCTTTGCTCTGTATTTATTATTTCATCACCACTGCTCTCAAAACGGTGAAGGAAAACATCGTGGGGAAACCGGCATGTTCTAGAACTAAAAATTCGAAGACATGTGACATCCACCAAACTGAACTGGGCCGGCGTGGTGGATAACGGCCCATTCCCTCTCACAGAGACGAGGCCTGTGTCCCAGCAGTGGGCACATTTTTCACCGTTGATGATGATGATATTAGATAATTGGATCGTGATCACTCTTTTTATTTTAGATTAAAATTAAAATTCTTTCAAATTCAGGCATAGTGCAAGTTTAATCAAAATCAGTTAAGCAGTTTTTAAGATATGGAACTTATAACCTAACTTCTTAAAGACAAACAGCACGAATATGTAAGAGTTGAGTTTTAATGGGTATTTTGTCAATCGTTTATGTACCTTACATAGAAGTTGCTCCCTTATTAGTGATGGTGCACCAAAATTAAAAAAAAAACTTTTTAACAAACATTTTATAAATGTTTGTGAGGAACTTTCACACAAAAACTACCGAACGGATTTGGATGAAATTTGACAGTAAATAATTTATAGACTAGCGTTGGCGAACCATCGGCAGTCGTGACAATGGTGGCACGTGACAATATAATTCGCGCACGCCAAATTCACAATAACTTTGGATCAGTTTGTGTTCAGAATAAAGTGACATTGTGTATAAGATATTTAGCAGCTATAGTATATCTGCAGCAGTAGAAATCATGTTTTCTTTTGTTTTGGGTCTGTCTATTCACTTCGTCAAGATTCTTGGATGGCACGCCATGGCCGCAATTTTTTTTTAATGGCCGCTTCGCCATTAAAGTTTCGCCATCCCTGACTTTGACTATGGATTATATATGGATAAAGATTGGCGTAAAAACAAATAAAGCTAAACATTATGTGTTGTCATTTTAACTCACCTGATGGTAAACGATGATACCGATGCAGCACAGTTGCGTAGAAGTGACACTCTAGACTTGAAGACTACTAGGTGCTTTCGGGAAACACAGGCTACGGATGGGACTCCACTTAGCTATACAAACAATTAACAGTTCCGATCGAGACGTAACTTTTAACACCACCAGATAAGTAGGTATGTGTGTAGAGAGTCCCGAATTCAGGCAGCGAATAAATTTATCAGGAATGATTTCTCTATTATGCTCACAGACGCGATATATCGCTAAAAAACAAAACCAAAATGGTATTCTCTTTACTATATTTGGATAGAACTTATCAAGAAAATTGTTTCGGGAATTCTTTTTCTATAAATCGCTTTGATAAAGTCAAAAGCCTGCGTCATCAATATCGCGTAATTTGATCATTTTAATAAGAAGTCTTGTTAGGTAATTACTCAATGTTTGCTATCGGGAATAACCGCTAAATATTTTTTTGAGGATAAAGGTGAACGGCAGATTATGTACCGCATAATTTTTTTTGTTGTTCGGTTATAGAATTTGGTATATAAATAAAGGCAACTAAGCCATTTATTTTCATGTAAGTTTACTATTTTTAGAACTTCGGATTAATTAATAATATCAATAAAAAGATTTTAATATAAAAACGTAATAAAATCGTGCACTCAACGCAGTTATGTTTTTAGATGTTGCCTTACATAAAATAACACAAAATTGAAATGATAATTAATTATTTAGAAATAGAAATAACATTAAATATAACCAAACTCATCATTATCAAACTGTCGCAGTCTGCTGGTGGATATAGGTATTTAGTAATACCCTGAGTAGGTACGATCCTCATCTCAATCTACCTACTTATTGGTAAGGAAAATACTACAAAGATAGCAACAAACAATTTACTTTACACATTACCTATGTAACAATCTGCAACATTTACCTATATGTAACAATTTACATTGGTACACTAGTATATAACCTTAAAAAACAAAACTGGTTATAACTTTTACGTTCCAAGTTCTAAAAATGTAAGAATTAAAAAAAGGATTATTTATCGTATTAACTACCAATTAAAACAATATCCCAAAACACGAAATTTTATTTGCGGTACGAAGTTCCCATACAAGCCTGCCGTTCGCCTTTAGTTACTGAGCAAACAAACTACGGAAGACACAGCGTTGAAAGGCGTCCCTCTAGGTGGACCGGTGAGCTGGTTGAGGCTGCGGGAATCCGCTGGATGCGAGACGCACAGTACCGATCGAGGTGGTGACACTTGTTGGAGGCCTGTGTCCAGCAGTGGACGTATTTTGGCTGATGATGACGATGATGATGAAATAGACATGTGTAGTGTTTTTATTCCTAACTTGGCTTCATGTACAGCGATAGTATTAGAAGCAAGAAAATTGTTTGAACAAATCTTCACGACCGTATTCCTCATAAATTTGGGCAGATTTGTACAGTTGAAGGTGACAAGTGCAATAACACTAACTAAAAGCTTAACCCTTAGCAACCTTCCTCATGGCTCGACGTGAATCAATTTATATCACATCGTTATGCGGTTTTTACTAAGCGAAATTGCAAGTCTTATTTATTTATTAATTAATTTACTTTAAAATAGCATGATTGAACTGCAGTTTTTACCCTTGACTGTATATACATAGGTATGGAAAGAAAGAAAAAACATTTTAATTTATTAATTTTTAGGGATCACTCTCTTGTCCGCCTGTCCGTGTGTCACCGATTTTCTCAGGAACGAGTGGACCTAGCAAGTTGAAATTAATACCTTATACTGAAGTCTGTAGTCCCTATTAGGTGTATAAAATCAAGGTCAACACGATAAAAAGATATGGGCAAATTTAGATTTTCGCGAAAACTTGTAAGTACCAAAATTTACCTTAATTTTCAACTATTTTATTTTTTGGGATTTTCCCTGCTGTGAGACCTTGCTTTTAACCAAAATTGACAATTCTACGTCAATTGGAAGTTACCTATTAATAGGTTTAGGGTCGAAAACCAAAATGGTAGACCCCCGTTGATCTAGGATCACGAAATTTGGCGAAAAGTAAGGCACAAATGAAGGTTGAAAATTAAAGGGTGTACCATACATACATAGTTGACGCCACCCTAGGTACGGAACCCTTCGTCCGCGAATCCGACTCGCACTTGGCCGGTTTTTTTAAGAAAGTAAGATAGAAAACACATTTCCAATATTTCATTTTTTTTCGTTGTTTAGATTTATAGATCACTCACGTATCGACTACTACGTTTCAGTCTAATGGTTACAGGAGCCAAGCCTGTTGCTAACAACTAGATGAAATGCAGAATGCTACTGAGAAGTTACGGGCTCCTTAACAGTTGAAATTCCGGGACTAGTCGTGTTTCATACTTTTTTTTTTTTTGTATGTTCACCGATATCTCCGTCAATTGTGGACCGATTTTGAAAATTCTTTTTTTGTTTGTTAGAGTATGTTTCGAAATTGGTCCCATTTTAATTTAGTGAAGATGTGATGAAGGACTTCGGAGATATACAGCAGAACTCTTCAATAAATGACAGCAAATCTCTCGGGATTGTCTCATGTCTGTTCATTGTTTATAACATAACATCACGCCAGTACGCTCTAAAGGGGTACGCAGATGTGTACAGTTCACCTTGATACACTCTCATTTCACCGGTTATGATCAAGTTTCATGGCATTCGGTTAATATATTCTGGCATTATAAGTACCTCACTAAAGGCAAGTTGCTTAATAGGTACAACTAAAAAGTGAAAAATAAAAAATCTTTTTTTAAAAAAAAATACTACCGACTTCCAACTAAAAACACTACAAAATGAAAAGTTCTTTTTCGAAGTCGGTGTCCATAACGAAAAAAATTGGTACCTACCAAAGACACCGAACATAAGTCTCATGACAACGTCGAACGTAAGTCTCATGGAATAAATAAAATAAAACTTTAGTTAAAATATTATACAATCATTCTTACGCAGGGGTCTTCTTTTTAACCGACTTACCGAAAAGGAGGAGGTTCAAAATTTGACTTGTATGCTTTTTTTTATTTATGTTCACCGATATATCCGTCAATTGTGGACCGATTTTGAAAATTCTTTTTTTGTATGAAAGAGTATGTTTCGAAATTGGTCCCATTTTAATTTGGTAAAAAAACGCGAACGAAGTCGCGGGCGGAGTGCCAGTGATATTATAAAGAGGTCAAGTTTGTGAGGTTGTAGGGCATAATCTCTGGATCTACTGAACCGATTTTGAAAATTCTTTCACCAGTAGAAAGCTACATTATATTTGAGTGTCATAGGATATAATTTATTTAAAAGAAAATTTAGGTCCCTATGGAAATTGCAATAATTGTAACCCAAAGTAGCTAAATTTTGCCTATAAAATTATTTCTTTGGCGTGCGCTGAGAAAACTATTGAAGATACATAAAAATTATGTACTACAAGATTAAAGTACTCATTATTACCTACAAAAAAGTCTGCAAGAGAATAATAATAAACAATAATAAAATGGTTTATTGCAGAAACTTGTACACTTTTATAGTAAATCTTACAGAGGGACCTCCTTTTATGAATATATCTAACTATCATAGTTAAGTCAAAATAGCAGCTTTTATGTTCTATATTTTAATAAGATCGCCGCGCGCCGGTACAAACAAAAAGTTGTTTACATTCGTATTGTACTATCAACTCTTATTGACATAATTAGTTTAACAAATTGGTAGGTAGGTAGGGCAGGGTAGGTAGAGTAGGGTAGATAGGGTAGGGTAGATAGGGTAGGGTAGTAGGGTAGGGTAGTAGGGTAGGGCAGTAGGGTAGGGTAGGTAGGGTAGGGAAGGCAGGATAGGGTAGGTAGGGTAAGGTAGGGTAGGGTACCAATGACACCATGCCCAACACAGAAATATAATCCAACACCTCGTGCACAGCCGTAGCGCTTGCACCCGGTACACCAACGAGGCATTAGGACATATACATGACTACACATATAGTCCGTATAATAAGTATGTAGTTACAAACACAAAATTGAATCTTTTAAACTCCCAGGTAACAGGAAATAAAGAATCACAGATTTCATTAAACAAATTAACAACAAGGTCGATAATTACGCAAATGTTGTTATTTTCAGACCTACCTATTGCCTTTTAAAACAGTATGTATTTACCAGAGATGAAAAATAATTAAATTTATCCTTGTGTCAGAACAAAGCAATATATATAGTACAAACATTCTAACTCGATTTTAGTACTAGAGATCATTGCAAGTGAACACAGGTCGCAATGTGGTTCAAGCTATTTTTGCTGTTGCTGTGTGTTGTAGCGGCACTGTCTTCTTTGACGGCTGATAATCGCTTGCAAGGAAAATGTCCCAACGATCGGGTCTACAATCAGGACACAAAAAGTTGTGATGAGCGGTGGAAGTAAGTACTTACTACTTCTTTTTTTAGGATTCCGTACCCAAAGGGTAAAAAATGGACCCTATTACTAAGACTCCGCGGTCCGTCTGTCCGTCTATCTATCTGTCTGTCTGTTTATTTATCTGTCTGTGCGTCTATCACCAAGCTGTATCTCATGAACCGTGATAGCTAGACAGTTGAAATTTTCACAGATGATGTATTTCTGTTCCCGCTATAAGAACAAATACTAAAAACAGAATAAAATAAATATTTAAGTGGGGCTCCTATACAACAAACGTGATTTTTGCGATATTGGTACGGAACCTTTAGTGCGCGAGTCTGACTCGCACTTGGCCGGTTTTTTACAACATATATTTACTTTCACCCCTCCCGGGGTCAGTAATCAAATCTTGCAAGTTGAATTTTGACCCACTTCTCAGTGTCCAATTCAGCTAAAAATATGCACACACTTTTGTTTCTCGTGAGAATGCTAATGCAATGATTTTTTTCAAAAATTAAGAAAAGCCGACGAAAAATTCCAACACTACGGGTCCAGAACCATGTACTGAATCCATGGTATATTTTTTCGCGTCGGTGTCAGACACACCCTGTATATAATAGCTCGTTTCCGATTTATTTCATCGTTCATATGAGAGATTTTATTACCCGACTGCCGAAGGAGGGTAATGTGTTTATCAGTCTATGTATGTTTGTTCCTACGTGGCGTTCTAGACAAAATCATGCTGTGCAGCCGGAGGATACATCAGGTTTTGGTCTGCTAGCTCGCGAATATGTATCCTCCGACCGCACAGCATGATTTTCTTGTTTACGTCTTTTTAGTTCGCTTTTTAAGCAGTCGGGATTTTTAACTTTTTTAATTTACTTTTTTTAGTCTGATTATTAATAATAAATAGTCTTTTCCTCTCTTTATTATAGTTTGATCTTTTTTGATAAATATTGAGTCATAATTTATCGAAACATATTTATTTAACTTCTTGCGAGGCAACCAGCGTGTCCTTAAGCCGAAAAATCTATGACACATGGCATTCACCAACCTATACTGGATTACTTTTTATAGTTCTCATTTACATTTTCTCAACCAACGCTGGATGCAAATGGAATAATCTAAACTAACACTGCATCACTGAATCCAGTGAGAGATACAGTACAGTAACTAATTTAGCAATTTACTTTTCAAACCAGCAGGCTTATTGCAGCTAACTGGAATCCTGTAGACGGCCAGTCAATTGCGGTTCTTATTGTCAGTGCATACAAAACTATTTAGAATATAAAAATGTAGCCCGCCGGTTTCGGGCGCAGGATCCAAGCTACCAGTGGTAACTGCTCCAGAAACCGGAACCTCCTCACAATGAGAACCGTATCGAATCAGAGTACTGCCTTCTGTATCAGGCCCTTGATCCATTATTATAAACATCCGTTCATTTCTTATCACGAGATCTACCTAAAAATTTTCTTTTATTTTTCAGTGTGAACTCAATTGACTATACACTTTTGCAGTGATCAGATTTCCCACACCATGATATCAACAAAAAACACCTATTCTGCTTGGTTGCATACTTCAGATCGTACACAAACTCACGCCTTTTACCCATGGGTGTAAGCAGGAACTACAAAAAGTATTAAACAAAATATATTATTTTATCAAATTATTTCCTTTTTTAATACAGAAATTTTTAGTGTCTACTTTTATATTGAAAATTAATGTATATATCATTATTTATATTAAATAAAAATATATTTGTATGTATGCTATGAAAGAAGGTGTTTTATTTATCTCCCTTTCCATTCGTTGTGTCGATCATACCAAGATCAAATTTTGATCTTCCTCCGTACCATAACGTGTCAAAACTACTTATTTAATATTTATTCAAAATTTCATGCAAGATACAGGTACATAGGCGGGCTTTATGGCTGGGAACTGTAATGGTTCGACTGAGAAAAAGGAACAGATGTATACAAGTCATATACATCTATCCCTTACGCATACTGGAATAGCGCTGGCCTAGAATGAACCTATTCACTCTTGACTTATAGAGCCCCTGGATGTAGCTATCAGGAAACAAAGACTCCGGCAGGGATTCCACTCCTTAGCTGTATTCATTATTCAGTACGCAGATGGTTGGGATGTCCATCATGTACCTCATATTCATATTCACATTCTTTATTGTACACAAAACAAACATGTACAAATACAGAATGACTACTTATGTACAAAGGCGAGCTTAACTGGGTTCTCAGACAGCAAACCAGCAAACCAATAGCGAGATTTAAACAATTAGGACAGTTAACAAAAGCGCACAACGAAAAAAACCAAAACGAATTAAAATTTCAATTCTTACTAACTAAATACACTACACAAATACGGATACAGCACACAATGCATAAACATAATACATACTATAGAATATATTACTAAAATACATGCATACTCGTATTTATGAGTCATGTTGACAGGAAATTATGGCCTATAGCAACATATGAATAATAAAAAAAAAAAAAAAAAAAATGTTTTTTTTATCTCCACAAATTACATCAAGTACTTACATACATTATAAAGCTGACATTTTTTTTTTACAATTTTGTATATATAGTAATATAATGTAATGTATAACATAATAATTGTGATTAAATGTGACATACAGTATTTTACCTAAAGTGATATATAAAATGAAATGTTGTAGATAAATGAATATATAGTACACATCAATTTATATTGTTACCTCTAGGATTTTTTCATTTTCGGAGTAATTAAGTGTTTGTAACCATTTATAAATTATATTTTTGCATTTATTTTACAATGGTCGGAGAAGGGAACTATTTTGTTTGCTTTATTGAGCAGCATACTTCCTCGGTATGGAAAAAATCTTCGTGCGAAAGAGATGCTTACGGCAATCAATTCACATACCGTGTACTTTCTTCTAGTCTGAGCTATACGCTTTCTTCTGTCCTCTGTTACGTCACTCATCTTATGAAGTATGGATAGCATTATCTAAAGCTGACGCACAGTGAGGACTTGCGCTTCTTCATAAAGTTTAGAAGTAGGAAATAGTCGAGGTTTTGACAGGCTAACTTTTAGTATCTTTCTTTGAGCTCTTTCAAGGGTTATCATTTTTGTTTTACAAGCTCCTCCCCAGGTAGTGATGCAATAGGATATAATTTTATTGATTGCGCCAAGGCCTCATATACTAACCTTACAGTCTGTTTGTCTGCTACGTCACGTAGTGTTTTAAAAAAATTATGTTAATTTTCGAATTCTATTGGATATAGTTTGTATATGATTTTCAAAATTTAGATTAGCGTCAATTTCGATTCCAAGATATTTAATACATTTAATGGGGGTAATTTTGGAACATGTGCAGTTTGGAGTAGGAGGAAAATTATACTTATGCGCATATATGTTATTTGTAAGGTTACCTATCTCTGTTTTATTTTGGATAGAGAACACAATGAATTTGGTCTTGTCTTCGTTTAAAGTGAGAAGATGTGATGTTAGCCAATGACAGATTCTGTCAAATCCCTCCTGCGCAAGATTAAAAAGTTCATCCCACAAATCAGCATAAAAGGATAAAGCTGTATCATCTGCATAAGCTGAGATGCGGCAGTTCTTATTACTGAGAGTGCAGAGCTCATTTATGTAGCAGAGAAAGAGTGTTGGGCCGAGTATACTGCCTTGTGGCACCCCGAAAGTAATTGGCAACTAATCACTGATGTTGTCACCGACTTTAACACATTGTTTTCTATTGTGCAAATAATCTGATAACAATGCCAGTGGAATGCCTCTTATACCAAGGACTTCCAGTGTCTCTCCAAGGCAGGGGACAGAAACAGTGTCAAAGGCCTCAGCAAGGTCTAAGAATATAGTTAAACATTTCTTTTTATTATCTAATTTATTAACCAGAAAGTTAACAAGGTCAGGCACAGCATTACTAGTTGAACAGCCAGATCTAAAACCATATTGCGAGTTTGAAAGTAGATTACCGTCTTCTAGGTATTTAGTAAGTCTGGTGTTAATTATACGCTCAAATAATTTTTACAGTGCAGTTAAAATTGCAATCGGTCTGTAGTTACTGACACTGCCCCTATCCCCCGTCTTGTATATCGGGTGTACTACAGCTCTTTTTAGTGGATCCGGAAAAACCCCAGCCTCAAAACAGCGATTTATCAAATCAGTAAGTACGGGTGTTACTGACTTGGATGCAATCTTAACAATCTCGGCACCAATATGATCCCAACCTGGAGCGCAGTCACTTTTTAGAAACCGTATTGTTCTCTCAACTTCTTCGTTGTCGGTTGGTAGGAGGACAAATGATTTCACGGGAGGCTCAATAACTTTCTGGAAGTTTGGAAAGCGTGTTGATTTTTGTTATTTTTGTTAGTCATTGTTTTAATAGCGGTCCATAATATAAATAATACAAGTTTTGATAAAAATGTTGCGAAATATTCAAAAACCTTTGAGATTGCATGCAAAATAGCTAAAGCGCTGTATTTACATTCGTCAGCGTAGAGCGCTGAGGGCCTTGACTACCCTGTTTTCTTTTATTGAGACACCCACTTCCCCTTCTTATCTGTCTTCTCACGTTCAATTCCTTTGCTCTGCCCACAGTAAGAATCTTTGCTCCACCAATAATAGTCTTCTACAATGTCCCTCTCACCGCTCTGGGTTTATTCACTCATCCTTCATTGTCCAGGCAATCTCCCATTGGAATGCGCTCCCTGAGAACACCAGGTTGGCAGCACATTCGCAAGAAGTTTGCAGAATCAAAAATTGATTTTTTCGTTTCGCATTCTATATAACATTGTTTATAGGTATGTATGTATCTAAATATATATTTATTATTTCTTTTTTTTCGTATCTTTTCTCTATTCATCCTATCATTTAATTGCACCTACCTTGTTTTATCTCTGCACTACCCTAAGGTCTGGTAGAAAATGCCTAAGGCATTAAGGTAAACCTTTGTACTTATACATAAAGTTTTAATAAATAATAAATAAATCTAGCTCGGATATTAGTTGCGATTCCTATAGTGAACTCAAAACCAAATTTACTGTTCTTATGATTGTTATTTTTTTTTTGTGATCTGATTGTTGGTTTTTATTGTGTGTTTTAACAAATAAAGCATTAAAAGTGTTTTTACAAACCAACTTACAGTATTTTTTGCACGTTTTACAGTTTCATTGTACCAAAATGTGTTACAAAACAAATAAAAAAAAAAACGGTCAAGTGCGTGTCGGGCCACGCGCAGTAATAGGGTTCCGAAGTTGCATAATAATGCGGAAATAATTTCATGATTTTATTTTACCCCTTTATCGGAATTATTAATATGTATATCCATGCCAAATTATAGTTTTCTAGTACTAAAAGATTCTAAGCTAAGCTGCGGACGGACAGACGGCCAAAGCAAAACTATAAAGGTTCCTGGTTGACTTTGGAACCCTAAAAATCGCGTGGAATGCTTCAGAAATTTAAAACCCCGCCATCTATTGGAATCAATTATAAATGATCCGTTTAAATAATCTTTGAAATATGAATTAAGAGTCCAATATTCCACAATTTTGCGCTTAGGAGAGTTGATTAAACAAGAACATGCAATTTTTATGATCAATTCTAGTAAATGTTAATTTTACACACAAATCAATAACAAATCGATACATATCGCGCCATCTAGTGACATTTATTTGAACCAAGTTGTCTTCATTAGCGTCGGGATCCCGTATGACTAATAAAATAAATAACATCTATTTGTAGTGATTTTTTCGATGATGGTCTTCTGCGGTTATTACAACCGCATGACAGAATATATGTTTTTTTATTATGAATCCTCTCCTACTACTGGCACAAAACAATCAGAATTTATATTTTCAGAAAGATGCTTCATAGGTACCTATTATTAAAATGCGTATTATTTACTGAGGAAGACGTAAAGTATACCCACGCTTTATCCTTATATGTCACAAATGAATCAGAACAATGCAATAAATACTTGTAACAATGTAACTAAAGTTTAGTATTTCAAAAACTTTGAAACGAGTACCTAACAAGAAACATGTCGTTAAAACTAGTAGTTTTTTCTTTATGTGTGGTCGGGGCACTGTCTTCATTCTTGAGAATTGACAGTAGACATCCTATATGTCCTATAAATCTCGAATACGATTCCGCATTACGAAAATGTGTTGAACCTGTCGTAATGTGAGTATAACCATCATTCTCTCTGTGTTCTTGTCTTTCTAATGTTCCATCGTTTTTAAGTAAAATAATTCTAAAATTTTGTAAACACTTTGATAGAACGGTCGGCTTAATATGCAACTAACAATTTTATTACAATATTGTGTGATTATTTGTTTACACAGTAACATTCTTTACTAAATCAGCATTCTGGCCATATTTTTTGTTTTTATCTAGCTGTAATAGATAGCTAGATATAAGCGAATCTATAACGAGCAATCGTCCGTCATATATGACGGCCATTAGCTCGCGATCTTGGGACGTGCTAGGTATAACAGAGCGGAGGCGCGAGCGTTCGACGTCCTAGTGGATAAATAAGATCGTAGGTCTAGTGGTTGCAAGCGCTACAGCTAAGCAAGAAGTCCTGAGTTAGGTTCCTGGGTCGAGCAAAGTGTTACTGAATCTGAATTTCTCATAAGCAGCCCGGTAAACTTGTGCCCGGTTGATTGCAATAGGCTCGTCCAATGCATGGGACTTAAAATTAACTGGTGAAAGGTGTTTGCACCAACCCAACCTTTCGGGGAATACAGTCTTGATGATACCTTATGTTATTATGCATTCAATTTGATCTTCCTGCCCTTGTCTCATGCATGGGTCGGTACAACATGTGTTCGTCTTCTTGTCCTCTGTGATCCGTCACGCAATCACGTCCTGTTCTTCCATGCCATTACTTACATATCTCTCCATCCATTATAACATTAATAATTCTCAAAACTTATTCATTTATTGGTTGCATCGTAACATCACGCTTGTAATACCCAAAAGGTTAGTCAGAGTTGGACCATAGTACTGTATTTTGCCAGTTATTCATTAGCTAATCTATCGACCCGTGCAGTCGTTATCCGCATGGGTCGATCTTCAAAGTTCAGCAACGCTTGCCGAGGTTGGATGGCCATCCATAACATACCAGCAGCCTTATTGCGTAAGTGAATTTGGCAAGGGAAAGGGCAAAGACGCGATGAAAGACGCGATGTGGATTTCTGTACATGTGACTGATCAATTGTTCATACTCTTTGGCCCAGGACTCCTTCTTTCCTCGAGAAGCACGTTAAGTCATTAGTCGCGGTTGTCATTTGAAGGTCTTTGACTGTCGATATGGTAGTCAGAAGCTATAAAATCTGCTTACAGTCTTACCCATGGCTGCATAGGTAAGATAGGCAGTCACTCCTTGTAAAACACTCAGCTCCAACCGGTTAAATACGGACTTAAACTGCAAAGTGGGATTTCTGTAACTGCGCATGAGGAAAATAAGCATGTTTCATTTGTTTTTCAGAGACCCACTTGACTACAGTTTTCTGATGTCTGATGAAACAACCGAAAAAACTAAGGAAAGTACATCGATGAAGCCTATTCCGATTAATCTGGATGACTTTTACTAAACCTTCGTTATTATTAAACTCTTTTATAACAGTATTCATAACCGTGTATGACTAGATGTACGAACGAAAATAAAGGACCATGTAAGGATCGTAGCAGATGGCATACTGTAGTTTTCTGCCTACCCCCCTGGTAAAAAGTTTGATTGTATGTACGTGTGTGTATGAGTCTGTTATAACAGTATTTATTGTACGTAATAAATGTTATTTAATAATAGATGTAAGTTCTTTTTTCCTGTATTTGTTGATTACATGATAAACATTCAATAAATGAGTGAGCGTTACGTTTATAAATATGTGCAAACTTTACTTTTATAACTGTTAAAAAGTATAATAAATTGTATACTGATGGTAAAGCTTTATTTTTATGCCAGCATCTTCCTGTACTTGTGGTCGGCGCAGCACGTTTTCTTCTTCCATACCGTCCTGTCCCCCGTCACGCTATCACTGAATCCCTCTATTTCACTTCACTTTTATTTCACTTCTCACACAGTACATCCATATTTTCTTTGACCTTCCCCTCCCTCTTCAACCGTCTTGAATAACCTATCTAATCTGCTACAATGTCATTAATTATTAATGCCCAATGGCGCAGCTAAGGTTGGTGGTCCTTAATGACAAATCGAGAACATGCTCAATGCGCCGGATGCGCCATGGGCTGGTGTACCCGTCGACTTTCTTTTGTTATTTAAAGAAAAAAATACAACGAGATTTGATACTTCTGTGTTTTCAAGTCCAGCTAGTCAGTAAATGTGGTCAGTCCGCACCAACCCCCACCCTGTTTTGGTTTTTAGGGTTCCATACCCAAAGGGTAAAAACAGGACCCTATTACTAAGACTCCACTGTCCGTCTGTCTGTTTGTCACCAAGCTGTATCTTATGAACCGAGATAGCTAGAGAATTGAAATTTTCATAGTTGATGTATTTCTATTGCCGCTATAACAACAAATACTAAAATCAGAATAAAAAAAATATTTAAGTGTGGCCCCCATACAATAAACGTGATTTTTTTGCCGTTTTCTGCGGTAATGATCCGGAACCCTTCGTGTGCGAGTCCGACTCGCACTTGGCCGGTTTTAATAACTGTTAAAATAAGTGCTGTTAATGAAACGCAGTTTGGAATTGGAGGCCTTAAATATGGCTCTTGTCATAAGAACGTAGGGTGTCTAAAGGACATGGCTGAATAGCTGAATATTAGTACTTCATATGAAAAAAGGTTACAGGAACTTTTTATATCGTCACAATCTTGAAAATAAAATCGTTAAAACTCCTACATTAATAGGTATAAAAACTTGTAAAAGAATAAGATTTTGTTATGATACTTTAGTAAGGCGTTTAGTTAGAGGAGCTCGGGGCTAAATAATAACAGCCGCACAGGTCAATCTTCATGGTTAAGCAACGCTTGCCGATGTCATTCCGTGGATCCATCGTGTAGTATCTTTACATAGCGAGTTTCCTTCGTGCCTTGGAAAGCTAGTTAAGCCGTTGGATCCGGCTGTCACACCACAGTTTATGCCATAGATTTAGAATTTTTTTGCTACGCAAAGTTTATGCATCTCATGATAAATCAATACGCAATTGAAATATATATACCATACCTGTTGGCAATGTATTAATACATAATACCCGGCGAAAGAAACTTCGTTCAAAGCGAGTTCCCACGACACCTCCAACATGTTTTTTTTTTTATAATTTGGTTCTAATCGAATCAAGTTTAATCTAGAAGAATCGATTGTAACTTTTTAGTTTCAGCACAATCTAAGTGCCGTTTCTTTCCAGATTTTGCCAATAATTTCTAGAAATGAGATAAATGCAATTAAAGAAATCAACGTTTTGAGATGTATTGCGATAGATACAAAAATAAATAATAATTAATACTGTTCGTTTCGACTTACACAAACGTCTTTAAAATAATTGACCACAATTTTTCGTAGAACGGAAAATCAAATCTCCTTCTCAAATCTTCTTCTTATCAAACAAAAACATGAAAACAACTTTTAATTATTTGATAATTTCATGAACGTTCTATAAGAATAATAAAACTGTAATAATTATTTAATGAATATTTGAATGTTACGAGCTAGTGAGAAACTTCTATATATGTTAAGGGCAGTTGTTTAGTTATGTCCTTTCGAGCTCTCTTCCGGTAGATGTAGATCCGCCCTTTTATACTGAAAATTGGCCCTAAAGCACTTAATCTTGTTTGTTTTACCAAGGAAACAAGCAAAGTTTTCTTCATCGTCATCATTTCATCCGAAAGTCGTCCACTGCTGGACACAGGCCAAGTGTCGCCACAGCGACCAATCCTGTGCGTCTCGTATCCAGCGGATTAGAAGCCTTCTCCAAGTCATACGAAAATATTAGTCAACTTGCGTTCAAAAAACATGACTAGGAAAATACTGAACAAATTGCGTCCAAAGTAGGCACCAAAATGACGTAATTGTCGCTAAAGGTCAGGGTCATTAGGTATTTTGAATGCTGTGTGACGTTTGACACGCGCGTGGATTGTATGTGACGCAAGACGCGTACGGATAGCATCAGCTAATTTTAGGATCAGTTTAGGAGATATGACGCCACAGACACAAACACACAGGTAGGTACTTACCTGTGTGATCTCACACAATAAGTGCTAAGTAGCGAGGCGGCGCGTGCGGAAAATATCCACCAATGGGATCACTTCATTTTCCTAGCCAGGGTGAGTGTAGTTCTGTTCGTCAACACTTGCATACACCACAGCACATGATCATGTACATTTGTCATCCTCTCCTACTCAGTGACTTCGATTAAAACATGAGTTCTGCTAGACGGATTTAGACCAAGAGATCCATTGGTAGCAGAGGGCCTCAAAAGGAACCTGTCTTATGTCTTGAGACAGTCACTACTACCACTGTTACTGTCACACAGCTCACAATGTTAGGACCCATTAATTAATTTTTATCCGTATTGTTAGGCAACTGGGCTTATCCCAGTTGTAAACAATCCTTTGTCCTATTGGCCGTGTTGGTTCTGTCTCCTCCTTGATATGGAGGGAAGTGGAAATTATGTTTTATTTCTTAATCCTCCATTATTATATATATATATCAAGTTAAGTCACCCAAAGGGCAATGGAGAGGGCTATGCTCGGAATTTCCTTGCGTGATCACGTCAGAAATGATGATATCCGCAGGAGAACTAAAGTTACCGACATAGCCCGGAGAATTGCTAAACTTAAGTGGCAGTGGGCAGGGCACATTGCTCGCAGAACGGATGGCCGATGGGGCCGAAAAGTTCTGGAATGGCGACCGCGAACCGGAAGACGATACGTTGGAAGGCCTCCCACTAGGTGGACCGATGACCTGGTTAAGGTTGCGGGAAGGCGCTGGATGCGAGACGCACGGGATCGGTCAATGTGGCGACGCCTGGGGGAGGCCTATGTCCAGCAGTGGACGTCTTTCGGCTGAAATGATGATGATGATGATAATGATATACGGGATCCAAGAAAGTTAAATTCGTTCACCGAGACTTCGCCGAGATTTATTGCCTCAGCGCTTTTTTAGTGGTCGCCACTGTTGATTCTGGCTTTCAAAAGTTGCAATGGTTTGGGAACAGAGCAGTGGGATTGTACTGCTACTACTGTACACCTCTAGTCTGCCACCCACTAATTTCTTACCTGTAAGAGAAAATTTAAACGATGCGAGGCAGGTCTAAAGATTTCGAGTTCACTTCGCTCTTGTATCCTTGATTATCATGATTGAATATTATAAGTCAATAGTAGCTTAGATTCTATATCGATATATACATAGGTATGTGGGTGTATTATTTCGATATCATTTAGCTTGTTTCTGCTTACCAATTTCTTTTATTAAGCGACTTCAAAACAGGTGTGCCAAATTCTTACTGTGGAAGTGGGTTTTTTTTCCAACTTAAAAAAGGAAGAGGTTCTCAATTCGACTGTATTTTTTTATGTTTTTCACCTCAAAACTTTTTACTAGGTGAACCGATTATGATAATTCACCTAGTAAAAGAAGTTTACGATGTGAAGATCTGATAAGGAACTTCGGAGATATACACAACAGAACTCTACAATAAATAACGCTAAATTTCTCAGCATTGCTGCAATCACATGTCTGTTTACTGTTGACGCCATTTTATAACATAACATCACGCTGGTACGCTGTAACCGGGTACGCAGATGTGTACAGTTCACCCTGGTACACTCTAATTTCGCTGATTATGTTCAAGTTTTATGTCATGCGGGTAATCTATTCTGGCATAATTTTGTGCATTATACGTACCTGACTATATCACTTGCCCATCCACGACTAAAAATAAAACCTTTTTTGTAGAAAAATACAACCGACTTCCAAAGAAAACACTACAAAGTGAAAAAATACTTCAATTTCAGAAGTCGGTGTGAAAAGACGCAGAAAAAAGTAGGAACACCAACTTCTAAAAGGTATTTTACACTTTGTAGTGGTTTTTTTGGCAGTCGGTTGTGTTTTTTGCAAAAAAGTTGTTTTTAAATTATGCTGTTTTGCGAAATCGGCAGTAACGTTACGTTAAGCTCCGACGAGCTTAACGTAAGTCACGTTATTAAAATAAAAGATAAAAATAAGGGCCCGCTTGACACGGTGCGGTGGGACGGCTGATGGAGTGCTACCGTGAGATGTGGATGCTCGTGCTCTGCGTGCGGGCGCGCTGTAGCTGCGCGCACCACTTTACTGCTGCGGCTCATGCACCATGTCCGGTAGCTAGGTATTCGGTAGACAGGAAAGGCAGGCAGCAAGCAGTGTCGAGGAATCGGGCTGTGGCGTTTCACGCCGTAGATGCGAACCCTCCTACAGAGGTAGGCAAGGTACCGGACTAATGAAACACAGTATTTCACACACAATATTTTGACTGGAGCACTTCAGGAAGTAATATACTTATACTAGCTGGCTATTCACAGTTTTGAGAGTTTTTCCAGATACAATAGTACACTTGGTAGTATTATAGTACTAAGTAGTCAGCCGACTTTTGCCGTTTCCTGCCCGAATCTGACTCTCAAAAAGCTGACGCCCGTTTTTTTCCTCGTTCTGTCATATCTTCTAAATTTTAAATTCAAATGCCCAATTATATGACCAGAACGAATAAAAAACGGTTTACAGAGGGGGCAGTCTACGCTGCCCTTATTATAATGTACAACTAGCTTAAGGAAGGTCTAGTCCATGGTATGTTATATCTATGGCTTAAGAAAATAAATTGGAGAGACAGATGTCAATTCAGATGAAAATGTCAGAGTATAAAATATTCCAAGATTTTACAAATTAGCGATATAAATGGGTTGGATCTGCAATCGTGCGGTCATAGTTGGGTGGTAAAAGGGATTAAAGCTCGTAGGGCTTGGGTTCCCGATTATAACGCTACTACTCTTATTACAAGATAATGCATATTTTTCGAGATATTAATGAAAAGTGTTTCTATCCTCAAATCGGATAAAAAGCGAAAACGGAACGTTAAAATGGGCGATTGACAACCAAACCTGTTGCACATATTGTCTATGGTGCAAAATGACGTGAAAAATAAGCAAAAAGGAACGTAAAAAAAAAAGTATGCTAAGTGTCACTGTCATTCGTTTGTTGTTCATTCCGTTTCTCCTCGAGTTGCGTGAATGTGTTTCCTGTGTTTCGTAGTGTTTTTCTTGTGGCTTTATTCGACGACTTTGGCTTGTCCTCTGGACTCGAATTGTTTGCCTTCACGATTGACCTCCGCTTGTACACTGGACACCGGTCAACCATAGTGACCCGGAGAACCCTTTTGTGGCTGAGGACGGCACCCACACACAAAGGATTGAATCACAGTGGCGTGTCGTCAAAAGGTTTTTCTATAAAGACAATTATAATAATCGTGAAAATATTAACGATTTAATATATGAATATTTGTGGCGAAGAATGTAGAAAGAAATCATGGAGACCCTTTTGAGGAATTAATTAATGTAATCAATTATGGTTTTAATAAATGACAAATTTATGACAATAAATGTTTTGTTGTTTCATTTGTTTTTAGAACAAACTAAAAATCCCCAATGTTGCCCCACTGATTATATGTGTGTACAAAAGGCAATGTTACTATGGCAACCATGAGAATTAGGATGCAAGAGCGAGCGAAGCGAGTTCTGGACTTGGGGCACTCCGACTCGGACAGGTTAGGTTACTGTAACCCCTGCAGACAGAAATAGGAGCCCCGCGTAGCGGGGCTGGTCATGGTATACGAAACGGGGCACTATGAAAAAAAGACCACCCAAAAAGGTCACCCAAAAAACAACGCCTAATCAAGCCTTCGGGATCCGGTGGGATGTGGGAGTACTAGGGTGGGGAAACACCGGGGGACGACCTTAAGGTCAATGACCTTGACCCCAAGATCAAGGTCAAATTAAAAAAGACGCAGACACGGGGTACGCTTTGAGGTCAGTGACCTTGACGCCAAGGTCAGTTACCTTGACCCAAGGTCAAGGTCAAATTAAAAATACGCAGACGCCGGGTATGCTCGATTTCTGTGACCTTGACCCCAAGATCAAATTAACAAAGACGCAGACGGATAACGCTCGTGGTCAGTGACCTTGAACTCAAGGTCAGATTCATAAAAAACTCCCCTTTTAACCTAACCTGTCCAAGTCGGAGAGCCCCAAGTCTCGAGCTCACTTCGCTCGCTCTTGGACTAAGTTGCTTACAGGGCAAAGTCGGAGCCCCGCTTCGCGGGGCTTAATGGTCATAAAAAAAATAACCACGAAGGGGATGGTGGGGTCTGTTCGCTCGCTTTGCTCGCTCACTGGACCCCGCCATCCCCTTCTCCAACTTCCCAACCCCCTCCGCCGACCGCAGATTTCTAAATTCTTACCGCCAACTCGTCTAAGCAAAAACGCGCTGTTTCCAAGAGCAAACAGCGCGTTTTTAAACATAAAAAAGCTCTAAATTGTCGCTGTGTGTGAATCTGGCCAAGTGCGAGTCGGACTCGCTCACCAAGGGTTCCATACCATTATCGCAAAAAACGGCAGAAAAAACACGTTTGTTGTATGGGAGCCCCACTTTAATATTTTTTTATTCAGTTTTTAGTATTTGTTGTTATAGCGGCAAAAGAAATACATCATCTGTGAAAATTTCAATGTCTAACTGTCACGCTTCATGAGATACAGCTTAGTGACACACAGACAGACGTACAGTGGAGTCTTAGTTATAGGGTCCCGTTTTAACCTTTTGGGTACGGAACCCTAAAATGCGCTAGATTTAGCGCTAGGCGCTAGAACGCGCTATTGAACAAAAAAAGCGCTAGATCTGTAAGTTGGCAGCACTATCGCCCATCCAGGGATCAACCTCGGGAAGCGTAGATAACCGGTTACATAACTACTTAGTGCAGACCTCCAAATGACTAATCCGGTCATTTGCTCCGTCAAC
Organism: Orthosia gracilis; assembly: GCA_947562075.1. NCBI lineage: Eukaryota > Metazoa > Arthropoda > Insecta > Lepidoptera > Noctuidae > Orthosia > Orthosia gracilis. The sequence goes on from OX387266.1 coordinate 1,123,345, forward strand.
ACCCGTCATACACTTCGATAAGTAGAAACTGGTGCGTCATGGATCTTTGAATGTATTTCAGGGTATAATTTGCTAGTGAATCATTCCAGTCAATTTTGAACAATATACAAATACTAGTGCTAGTCACTGCAAATCCAGAATAATCGAAATCCTAAAAAAGTTGCCAAGTGATTGTCATCAACATTGATGATAGGCCTTTTACAGACTTTGTTAGGGTCGATTTGACGAATGTAGGCGTGATGATATGATGAATCATAATTAACTCATAAATATTTTACAAAGAGCGACTGCCTAGGATAGGATATGGACCCTCTTTTCACACTTTGTAACGATTAAAAATAAAAGCGACATCTAGTGGTAAAGATTAGAATCTTTTATGAGTCCTACTAGTATACCATTCATCGAATAGAAGGCACTTATGTCTAATCGAACAAACAACATTATTTAAACATATATTTGAATGTGTGTACTCCTCTTCTTCTATCTTTTTTACTCCTCCTTCGGCAGTCGGGTAAAAAAGATTGACGTGTAAAAGTGCTATTTTTACTAATTTGCTAATTAGGTAATAAATGATCTGTCATTTTCGTCAGATCACGAAACTTTATTTATTAAAATGAATATTTTTTAATTTAAAGTTTTGTTGTTTTCTAGTTTGTTATTATTTCATCACCACTGCCCTCAAAACGGTGAAGGAACACATTGTTAGGTGTTAAATACCTGATGGTATTTGGTGGAAATTGACCTGAAGGTACACTAGCGAGACATGTAAATAAAACCACCGTGTACTGATCTACGATCAAAACCCATTTATTAAAAAAAACCATTTGCTAGTACCTTAATCGCGATAACAAAACGATAGCGACTGCTAATTCGACGCCAACGCCATCTGTCGAGCACGCCAGAAGTTTTACAAAGAGTTAAGTCGTAAACATACCGCTCACCAAGGACGTTACTGGCGGAATGTCCTTCTAAACTGAATTAAAGTAGCACATTGTAAAAGCAAGTTGATCTAAACATTTGTACTACATGAGAACACAATTTGAATTAAAACCGACAAGTTTTGGTTCATATATATATAACTATAACACACAATTTGTAGTGTCTTATGATTAACAAGAATGTTAAAATAGCTTAGAGCTAAGCATGAATTATTCCAGGTTGTAAAAAAGGTGTACAAACAAATTTATATAAAAAATCTAAACAGTTAAAAGAAAACTAGAAATATGTGTATAATTTGATTTTTCACAGTTGATCTAAAGTTAACAGGAGTGAAATTGGTTGTATAAATTAATTCTAACAAGATAAAAAGTGTAGATTAGTTGTAAAAATCATAGTTAAATAAAACATGTAAACAATAAATACAATACAACTTTTTTATTCGACTACGGGTAAAAGACATATTTTGGATGTTGGTCTCTTGATTGTTGAGGATTTGGTGCGTAACGTGACGACTCGGGTAATGTTATCATCCCCAGGATGTTTTTGTACTGTCCTACCCATCAACAACGACTTGGCGGCAAGTCGTCTTCTTTGACTAGTACAATGTCTCCAATTTTTGGCTCAGCAACTTGGGAAGACCATTTGTAACGATTCGTCAAAGTAGCAAGATATTCGTGAGATCAACGTCTCCAAAACGACTGAAGCATTCGTTGAATGAATTGCCAGCGTGATAAATAATGAATATTTGAATCTACGTAGTTGTTATCTGGTACATTCACTAAAGGCTCTCCAATTAGAAAATGTCCAGGTGATAAAGGTAACGGTTCACCAGGATCATCAACTTTAATTGTGCTCATAAGTCGCGAATTCAAGCACGCTTCTACCTGACTGAGGAGTGTCGTCAGTTCTTCAAATGTGAGAGTCGCTTCACCGATCACTCGTTTCAAATGGAACTTTGTGGACTTCACTCCTGCCTCCCAAAGTCCGCCAAAGTTGGGACTATGAGGAGGAATGAAGTGCCACTCCGTACCATTCGCTTCAAGGCGTTAGGCTATGGACGATTGGACAGCTTTCAACTGCTGCAACTCCCTAGAGGCACCTACAAACGTGGTGCCATTGTCACTCCACAGTTTGGCACAATGACCTCGTCTCGATACAAAACGTCTAAACGCCGCTAAAAAGGCTTGAGTGCTCATGTCACTCACCGCTTCTAAATGCAGTGTACGAGTGACCATGCATACTAACAGGCATATATAGCCTTTGTATGAACGGTGGCCACGACCTTTCGTTGTCTTCACATTAATTGAATCAGCATAGTCAACCCCGTTATGCAAAAATGGTCGAGCTGGGGTGCATCGAACAGCTGGTAGTGAACCCATAAATTAATTTTGAGTTCTAGCTCTTTGCCTGGCGCATGTCACACACTTAGTGATATGGTGTTTGACCGCATTTCTAATCCCTATAATCCAGTAGGCTGTCCTTAAATAATTTACCATTAGCTGAGGACCCCCGTGAAGGGTTTTATGGTGTGTATCAGCTATGATTAGCCGAGTTAGATGACTGCAGTGAGGCAGGACTATCGGATGTTTCATTTATTCGCTTAGCTCTGATTTCTCAAGTCTGCCTCGAACTCTCATATTGATTGATTTAATTGTATATAGCCTTTATCCTTCAGTTCCTTATATTCTGTTGTAAATTGTTCTGCCTGTGTTTTTCTAATACAACATTCGAGTGCAGCGTCTATTTCTATTTTTTGTAAATACCTTTTCCTGTGTTTTTTGTTATCCTTTAAAAATCTTCGGCAGTATGCAACAATCCTAACCAATCTTCGTAACTGAGAAAATTGATCGAAGGAGGAACAGTTTGGAAAGATCGCTACATGTCCCTTTGCTGATTCTTCTAAATCTGTACTGCAATCATTATTTGGTCTATTGTAAATTACGTTTTGTAATTTAAGAAACGACGGTCCAGAAAACCATAAATCGTTATCTAGCAGTGAACTGGGAAGTATCCCTCTCGAGGCGCAGTCTGCTGGATTATCTTTAGTGGGGACGTGAAACCATTGCGACGCTTTCATCGAGGTCAATATTTCAGACGTCCTATTGGCCACAAATGTCTTCCATTTACTTGGGTGGCTATTTATCCAGGCCAACACCACAGTGGAATCCGTCCACGCCTTGACCTTGTCTTGGGAGATACTTAAGACTTCAGATGTTTGAGACAGTATCTGTGACAGCAAGACTGCTCCGCAGAGCTCTAACCGCGGAATACTTATCTGCTTCACTGGTGCAACCCTGGTCACCAGCAACGACACTTGAACATTGCCATCTGCGTCTACAATCCGCAAGTAAATCTGAATACGCAGCTGAATACGCTGTTAGAGAGAGGCGTCTAGAGGCGTCACTAAAACCGTGAAGTTCCAGATAGTCGTTCGACTTGGTGCGAAGCCAGCGAGGAATCCGAACCTTGGTGAGTAATAACAATTCCTCACGATATGATCTCCATTCACTTATTAAGTCTTTGGTTAGCTCCTCATCCCAACCAACACCTACAAGCCACAATTTCTGGATAAATACTTTCGCTAAAACCACACTAGGGGCTAACCAGCCTAATGGATCAAAAAGTCGTGCTATCACAGAAGTAATGGATCGTTTAGTTACAGGTGTGGTCGTCGGCAGCGGGAGGTTCACCGTGTACTGGAAGGTGTCTGCGCTGCGGTTCCAGGTAAGTCCTAGAATTTTGATGGTACTATCTAATTTTATTTCTAATTCCTTTTCTTTGCAATCTGGTTTCTTTGGTTTGTTGTACTCTATTGCTTGTTTTATGTCCTGTATTATTTTGTTCTTATTTGTGTTGTCCTTGTTCATGTTGTCTTTTGTCCTGATTTTATCTATTTGTCCTTTCAATGTATTATCTTCCATTGCCTGTATTCTGTCCACTATTTCTTGATTGTTACTGTTCCATTTTTGGAGCGTGAATCCACCTTTTCGTAATAACGCTGTCATTTGTCTGTAGATTTCCAGGCCTGCTTCTACGTTATTACAACCGGTCATCAAATCGTTCATGTAGAAGCAGTTCAGAACCATATCGGCAGCAATATTGTAATTTTTACCTTCATCGTAGGCGACTTGATGTAGGGTTCTAACTGCTTGGTATGGTGCTGCTGCCGTACCAAAGGTAACCGTCACCAGCTCATAGTCCTTGATTTCGGTTTCAGGACTGTCTCGCCATAATATGCGCTGAAACATTGCGTCTTCTTCCGAAATCCTGACCTTGCGGAACATTTTGACGATGTCGGCTACCAGTGCTATGGGATGAAGTCTCCATCTTAGCACTGTGTGTCTTAAATCAGACTGCCAAGTAGGTCCCACCATCAATGTATCATTTAGTGAGACTCCATTGTTGTTCTTCTCGGACGCGTTGAAGACCACACGTACCTTCGAGGTAATTTTGTCTTCCCGGATTACGGCATGGTGAGGTAAGTACGAGTATACCGCCACTTCCTTATTCTTATCATTCTGGTCTATCTGTTTCATGTGTCCTAGTTGTACATATTCTTCTATTACCTGCTTGTAGCTTTCCTTTAGACCTGTATTTCTTTTTCGCCTTTTTTCTATTGACTTAAATTTCTTTTCCGCGATAGCACGAGCGCCCCCACCTTTACAAGAGGGATTTTCATCGCGGAAAGGTAGTCTCACTACATACCTTCCACTGCTATCTCTTACTGTAGTTTTAGTATAAAGCTCTTCACAGCTTTTTTCTTCAGGTGTTAGTATTTTCTTTGAACTAATTTGCTTTTCAATTTCCCAAAATTTTCTTAATATTTCATCTTCATGAACTTGTGCATGCAACACATTAATTTTAGGTAAACTTTTAGATGTGTCCCTACTAACTGCCCCGGACAGGACCCACCCTAAGGTAGTGCTCTGAGCAATCAGAGTGCCTGACGGACTCTTGACTATGCCTGCCTTAATAATGCAGCTGTAAGCATCAGCACCCATCTTTATGCCGATGATCTGCAACTATATACAGCGGCGCGGATCGAAGATTTATCTGACGCCATAGAAGATGTGAACCGGGACTTGAATGCTATCAAAGATTGGTCTGACAGATTTGGGGTGTCCGTACACCCCACATAATGTCAGGCCATCATAATTGGAAGCTCGCGCATGATAGGTAGAGTGGCGGTTGGCTCTCTTCCCCCGATCATTTTCAATGGTTCCGTCATTCCCATTAGCCCTAGTGTGAAAGATCTCGGTTTGCATCTTGACTCGACACTTAGCTGGCAAAGTCAGGTGGCCCGTGTCAGTCAGAGAGCCAGCGGTACTTTACGATCCTTGTATCGTTTGAGGAGGTTCTTGCCTGCTAAAACGAAAACTATGCTTGTGCAGACTTTAATTTTCCCAGTGCTCGACTATGGGGACGTGTGCTACTTTGACTTGAACGCGGCCTTACTGGATAAACTAGAAAGGGTCTTGAACAACTGTATTAGATTCATATTTAACCTCAGAAAGTATGACCATGTGTTGAACTACAGGTCTGAGCTAAAATGGTTGCCGATTCGCCAGAGGAGAAGTTTACGCGGTTTGACCACGCTTTTCTCCATACTAAATTCTCTCACCGCTCCTTCCTATCTTATGTCAAAATTTAAATATCTATGTTCTTCACATGCTCGGAATCTGCGTTCTTCCAATAATCTCCTCTTGCTTTGTCCTTCTCATACTACTGATTTTGTTCACTCTTCCTTCAATATTCAGTCCATTCTGCTCTGGAACGCGCTTCCTACCGAGATCAGGACGGCTACAAGTCGGTTTGCATTCAAGCGGAAATTGCGGATTTATTTTCAACTCAATTAAGGAGAGTCATCTCACCTTCTTCTTTTCTGTTACTTCATAAATATATATATTTATATAAGTATATGTTATATTCAATATATATGTACGTTTATTTTACCTATCTTAGTATGTTAATAACAACTTTTTATTTTAATTGTTTAAGCTATGCACCTAACATGTTATCTCTTTACCACCCATGGTTGGTAGAGAATGCCTAAGGCATTAAGTCCGCCTTTGTACCTTTTGTGCATGAAGTATAAATAAATAAATAAATAAACTATTAGTCATACGCTTAATATTTGCGCCACCGGTTGCAAGCACTACGCACCATGACCAGACCTTTTTAAAAACAGCATATGTTCTTCTAGGGATATCTCTTCCGGGAATATACAAGTCATGAAATTAATTAAAATAGCGTAATATGAATCATGAATCAACGTTCAATATTAATTCCAAAAGTAAAAAACTATAGAATAACTTAATGGAAATAATTAACAACGTTTTAATCGGGAAATAAGTCAAATATTGCTATATTCCCTATACCATATACGTCATTCAGCAAATGAGCACTATATAAAGGGAGCCAATGTAATCAAAGCTTCAGTAATAAGTCATTTATTTTAGAGAGTATCGCGTTTATAAAATTACATCCAGGCGTCTATTAAAAATGCTCGCGAAGCTAATAGTGTTGTGCTGCCTGATAGGAGTGTCCTTCGCAGGCATTGAGGCCTCTTACTACCCTAATCCTAAAGCATCCCCTTGGATCCCTGACTGCACACGCGTAGGCGGTGTGTACAGCAATTTTTATAGAAAATGTATTACTCTGAAAGAAAAGTAAGTACTTATCTATTAACATCATTGTTCAAATATATTTGTGTACTTTTCATGGATTATCGAGCGGTCAAAAGAAACCGTCCAAATTTGTACCGACCTGCGCAAATGAAGCCACTTCTATTACTTTACCTTTCTATATTTTAATCGGTTGCCTCGTTGGTCTAGTCATATTTTCGGAGCTCGCTTCGCTCGCTCTTGCGTCCTTCATGTTCATTTTGTATGTTTTTCTGTTTATGTCAAACAAGTTAGTTCTATGTCTGTATGACTGGACATAAGATAACAATAAACATTATTGGACGAGGTATACAAATGTTTGGCTCTGACTTCGTTCGCTCGAACCATAATATTCTCTTTTTTCTAATATTATATTACAATATAATATTCTCTAATTTCTTATTTACAAAATAAATTTATCCTTTTATATATTATGGGGTGCTAAAGTTTTCGAACTTACGTTTTGCTCTTGCGGGTGCTGATGTATTCATGCTCGCTTCGCTCATTCGTTCTTACATTCTACATTCTTATAGTTCTTAAGTTTACATAACTAGCGAAATTAGGGTTTATTATTCACCTCTGCCCATCCTTTCGAAAAATACAAACGTGAATTCGAAAAAGAAAATGTCGAAGTTAACCTATTAAGTAAAATGGAATCTAATCAGAAAAATTGTTTTATTTTTTTCAGTTTCTTCGAAACTATTTTTGAAGACTACAATGACTATTAGTGATAAATGAATCAATAACTGATGACTACGGTCATTGGAGCACTCCGGCTTTCAAGGTGTTTAACATACACTGAACATAATGATCATCATATCGTAAAATATGACACTGCAAGACACTAGCCTGGTAATACAGAGAAAACCAGCGCATTAACCACCACGCTTGCTCAAACTACGTTGGCGATTTCAGGCTTATATTAATTACAAGTCCAGGATTCCCCACCGATTTAAGTGATATTCAAAATAAACTTAGAAACGGATCTCAACCTACAAACTCGTCCACGAAAGGCGATGCCTTAACTTGAATATCATTTTTCTTTTTTAATATTATGGAATATAATTTTGTACTAAGAAATCTACCCTGGTACTAACTCCCAAGTCCCAAGATACGGACCAACTGTCTAGTTTGGGACTCACAGGCAATAATACTTTTGTAATCTAGCTCTAAGTATTATTTAAGCTACGCTTTAACTTGTTTATTACTGTGTATCAGCTACCATCTGGATAGTAAACGATTTCTATTTCAAAATAGAAATTAAGTAAATTTTAATAATAATTCTAATCAGATAAGACTTCATTGATTCGGATAAAAGTGACGACATTCGTGATACAGTGTTATCCTAGTAAGAGCAACTTAAGCGCTCCTTTGTACTCCTTAAGTGCACATTCATTTACTTTTGTGAAAACATGTAAGGAGTTTTTGTACGATTTTTATTGTAATAAAGGTTTATTTAAACTAGATACTATATAGGTCGTCTTGACCCTTATTTTGTATGCCATTTAAATAAAGAAGGACTTATAGGGAGGTTTTATCGCTGACAGTGATATCATACAAACTCACAATTTTTTTTTAAACATTCTTTTTTCCTTTTCTACTCAGAAAACCCTATCATTTGAAACCCAATCATGGCAGTACACAAAAAATAACTAGTCCGCCATCTTAGGTCGTCCGCCACATTGGATTTAGAATGACGTCACTTAGCTAACCATGCATTGTCATCCAAACTAAACGTGCATGCAAAATTTCATCTTAATCAGTGGAGGATAGCTGCTTTAAAATTCAGTTGCAAGATTTGACCCGAACACACATACATACATTGCAATACAGGCTTTTGGGCGCCATATTGTGGCGGTTCCAATTCTATTTATTCCAATCTCATCGTGTGGGGTATCAAAATGAAGATTTTTAAGAGGTGTTTACATAAATAGATATCACTTGTATGTTTCTAAAAAAATACCACTTCAAAACCCGACTGCTGACCCGAAACGAAAAGAAAAAAAAAAAAAAACACTTTTTAGTTGTACCTACCTAATAGACAAGTTGTCTAAACAACTTGCCTAAGTTGTCTAAGCAAGGTACCGATAACACCAGAATATATTGCCATAATATCATGACGGAGATATCGGTGAACAAACATAAAAAAAAACATACATAAAGTCGAACATACAACTTCCTCCTTTTTGGGAAGTCGGTTAAAAAGAGGTATACAAGAAGAATATCATGCTGTGCAGTTAGAGTATAGGTTCATATGGTTTGGGTCAATCAGCTCGCGATTATGTATCCTCCGACTGCACAGCATGATTTTCTTTTTGTTTACGTCTTTTTAGCATGCCTTGTTTTTTGATATTTACATTAACTTTTTATTTCTGTGTATTATTTTACTTATGGATAAAAAAATATATTTAAGATACTTACATAATGTGAAGTTGAAGTGCTTTTAATATTAATATAATTTTTATAATACATAATCTGAAGCTGAAGTACTTGTTAATTTATAACACGGTGCTGTAATTTGTAAGACTGCTATAATCTAATCTGATGTATCCATGTATAACACAGTGCTTTAAATTAGTTTATTTTATTTACTAAGTGCCTATAACCAAGCTGTATTTAATACTCCGAGTACCTAAATAGAATAGTACCTAACAAGAGAAATATAAAAATTGTCACGGAAAGATATTTTTTATTTCCTGCTCCATATAGAGGAGGTAGGTACCTACCTTCTTTACTGTATGGATGTTATCCATAATACGTAAAAGGGCAAAAATCGTCATAAGGCTATAACCCTCTGGATTAGCAACATGATTTTTCCTTACTCATTTTGCCCCCTGGTCAACAAAATCAAGGAAAACGACAAAATCAACGGTTCCAAATACAGCACTATAGAAATTCCCATTTAAGCAATAAAATTACCTGTTCTTATTTATTTATTTATTTAAGGACAACCAACAAAGCTTACACCAAAAATACATGTTAAGGTACTCATACTATTTTTACAATTTATAGTGTAGCCTTAATTAAAGGCTGCCACGGCATGCATTTATTTAACATAGGAGGATGAAAACAGAAAAACAGATTTACTTATTAAGTTACATAAATACAGTCAATTGTTATATAAATCTAACAAAAAAATACAAATGAAAAACTTACTATGTAATGCTAGATTAGTTCGATTATTACGATTAATTAAAAAAAAAAAAAACAAAAATTCCACGTTGTGCCAACTTATAAAAATAAAAATTAAATAGAAAAGAACAAACACAATCTAAACGTCAAGGTAAGTGAAAAAGACAATAGGAACTCCAGTATACCTTTTTTTTTCACTTCGGTGATAATTCCTTAAGCAAGACAGATTTGACTTTATGCAATGAATAAGACATATCGATATCTGCACTGGGCGAGCGTGAGAGGCGACTAAATTGATCCTGCATTCTGTTTATGGTGAAAAAATGACCCAGGTTGGTTTTAAAGCCCTTAGCGCGAAGCAACCGATATCTAGACCTACGAGCAAATTTGTAGGGCACATTTATATTTATTTGACTAAGTAACCGCGGACAATCAAAATGAGTGTTTATTTTTTTGTATAGGAACAGATGATCAAGCATCATACGGCGATTTTCCAGACTCATAAGTTTGAAATGTTTCAAGCGCGAGCTGTAGCTAGTTAAAATTCTGACCATATTACAGTGATATGACAAGTGCCAAAGAAATCTTTTCTGCACTGATTCTAAACGACGTTTCTGTATTTCGTAGAAGGGAGTCCAAACTATGCTGTAATATTCTAGGCCTGATCTGACTATTGAGTTAAATATTGCAATTTTAGTTGACGCGCGCTTAAAATCTTTGCAGTTACGCAAAGATCTTTGCAGTTATGCAGGTTCTACAGCAAATTATATTCCTAATAACAATTTCTAATGAACTGTATGCGTCGTTATAGTGATCTAAGCATTTTGACTTAGGTATACAGTAAGGAAGGACATGCCACATGGCCAACCGCACGTTTTTCTGACGCTGCAATTTTGTCATACATAGATTATACTAGACCGAACCGAACTCGCTACACGATTGACTATCTTCGGGAGCGATCGTGTGCGATGTCGTGGTTTTCCTGAACGGTGAACGCAAACAAGCAAGCGTTCGGACGGCCTAAGGATCTAAGTGGTCAAAAGAACGACCACCGAACGTGGAACAGGGTTCGATGCCCAGACGAAACAGTTGCACTTCAATAGCCTCTAGACTAAGTAGTATTCAACTAACGACATTTATGAGAGCAGTGGTGGCCCATTGGTATTGGCTGCGACTTACAAGTTGTCGGTCACCTCGCACCGGAAATGCTAGGTTCTCTAATGAGTCTTCAATGATATTTTTTTTAATGTTTTCGTATATTTGATTGAAAGCCAGGGGTTTGTTATTGCACTCCCTTGCACCCGCTCACTGCGCCCATGTGTATGGGATTTACATGCGCTTCCAAAATGTCACCACGTGGTCAATCCCTAATGTGTTGGTATTATTTTCAGCAATGGATATCGCTGATATACTGTTACTTAGCTTGATGCCCAAGATGTGTTCTTAGTTCTTTCGTTGGACCTCGTTGGTGTGGTGGTCCCAAGCGTGACTGTTGAACAGGCATACGACCCGAGTTCGATTCCCAGGTCCGGTGGTGTTATTAACCATTATGAAAATTTTCAGCAGCAGTAGCGTCTGGAATTATTCCATTTAGATGGCAATAGGTTTGTTGTCGCCTATTAATGACACTTAAACATATCTGGCGAAATCAGCACCCTTATTGCGTAATGATTTCGGCAAGACAAAGAGCAAAGAGTATGAAAAATCGACCAATCACATAGACGGAAATCCACATCGCGTCTTTAATCTCGCATGTGATTTTAAATACTCTGTGCCCTTTGTCTTGCCGAATTCATTAGGTACGCAATAACGCTGCAGGACGGATAGATACACCTCTACCGATCTCTTTAGGGCATACAGGCTTTTGTATGTGTGTTTTTATGTAAAGAATAATGATATATATAGACGAAGAGTTTCAGAATCATAGCAGCATTCTGCAGTTTCTGCCTACCCCCATGGCAGAAAACTATAACTTTATGTAAGTATATTTTAATATATATTTATAAAGTTATATTTTCCTATTAATAAAGTCAATAATAATTGATTAGGTTAACGTTTTACTGCAAAATAACAATCGTTTAATATACTCGTAATATTCCATGATGATAGTTTAACCGCAGCGACCGACTTGGATATCTAAATATAACATGAAAACCGACAAAACAGGAAAGTATCATCTAAATCTCTGCCTGCCTATTATATGTTGATTAATAATAATTGTGGCCTTTGTTATTCATCAGATATTCCATCATTTCATTTAGTCGTTTATCCTCGCACTGGAACGCTTTCCTGCAATTAACCAATGAAGCACAAACTTATACTTATTATAAGCCCAGTAGCCTAATTGCGTAAGTGGATACGGCAAGGCGAAGGATTTGATCCCATCAATCGACCAATCACGTGCGAGATGAAAGTGCGTTGTAGATTTACGTACCTATATGTGGTCGATTGATGGTGTTAAATGCTTCTCCTTGCCAAATTCACTTACGTAATTAATAATAATAATATAATAAAAAAAATGCCAGATTACAATTTCAATGTCACTATGTGGTTTAACAAAACGAAGATTAAAGTTGAGAATTCTATTTATCACAGAGTTATACACCTCTGACACCCAAGCTAAGATTTAACCTGTGTTATGAGTCTCAGGGCTCTCTAACTTCAAGTAAAGGCAAATGCATGCAGTTCTGAGTATAGTACAAGTCAAACGAGAAACAAAGACTAAGGGTACAGATAATATAAATTAAATAAATAATTAATTAATAGGCAAACCGTGTGTATGTATTGCGTGTATGTTTTGTGTTGGCAAGTGTGTATGTGTGTTTGAGGATGTGTGGGATGGAGGAAAGTTTGGAAAAGGGGGAACAGAATAAGGTCACGCATTGAGAACTCTTTCGACATTGTTCAATGTTAACCTTTGAACATCGAATCAGCACTTGGCCCGGCGACGACTACACGAGCGGCCTAGTTAAAATAATGACTGAGTTGCATCTTACACGCATGAAACACATACAACTTTGTATAATAGTGTGTATTAAGTTAAATTAGTATATAAGCTGTACATCTTGTAAAATAAAGCAGATTTTGAATTTTATATTCTTGTCTCATTACCCCTCACTGTGGCCAAGACACCTTTAGCCATCTCTGATCAGTCTCGTGAGTCTGCGAGCTGGCAGTGAGTTTATCCTTCCCGAACCTGGACATCCTGTCTACTATCCGTCTGTAACCTTAGGTCGCATGGTGCAGACATCCTGAACTTATTTATATATTTATATATCACTACTAGGTATATGGTAGGTTAGGGCTGTAGGGCTTATAGGGATTATAGTCGTAGGGACTGTTAGGCTTATAGGTTCAGTAGGCGCGTGACGTATCATATCCCTACATGTACTAACGCACCCTCAACAGTATTGCGACTTCACGTGACATCTGTTTGGAGTGGTTAGACATATTGGTCCTTCGAGCATTTGAAATTTCTTTCAATCACGCGGTCCCCTTATTACTGTAGGAATTGACTTTGACAGACTTGACTATTGAGTTAGGTAAATAGGGCCGTTAGAGAAGTGGGAAAGAAGAGCACTATGGAGATACAGGAAGTTAATGAACTAATCAGGAGCCAGGAAGCGGATTACAGTGAGATCAAAAGGATAGTCTCAAACCTGAAAAAGGACTCGCCCACAAGGAAAACGGAAAAATACCTCAACGAACGGGAGAAAATATTAGACCAGGTTTTCCAGCGAGTTCAAGAAAACCACTTGAAACTACAAGATCAAGAGATCTTGTCAACTCATAAGTACATTACTACAAACTACTTTGGTAACATTAAGAAATGTTACGAGGAAGGAATCAACTACCTCAGAAAATGTGAGGAAAGACTACAACACGTACAAAGTATTTATGAACCACGACTTCTAGACGAAGATGAAGACAAGGGGGTTGTCAGTAGCCCAAAACTGATTATACAACTGTTCCGAATGTCACAGATATCCAAGAAAATATCTCAGGCTAAGGAATCCATTACTCAGGATAAGCCAATATGGCATTTACAGACACTATTACAAACCTTACAAAAACAATGGCTAGAAATTGAAGAGACGCACATCGAATTACTGATGGCTGAAAGCACACTGGACAATAGCTATTTCAAGGATAATTGTTTCGGGAATACACAGACAGATTATGACATTATCATAAATTTTTTAGAAGCAAGAATAATCCAAAACTCGGGTGAAAAAGCTATGTCGACAAAATCGTCAGTAAAACTTCCACGAATAAATATTCCCATATTTGCGGGGAACTATGACTCTTGGTACACATTCCAAGATTTATTTAGAAAAATAATTCACGAAGATAACTCAATTTCTTCTACAGAGAAAATGCAGTATCTTAAAACACACGTAAAAGGCGACGCAGCAAGATTAATACGTCACTTAACAATTAGCGAAATAAATTACGAAACAGCTTGGAAATTGCTTACGCAGAGATATGAAGACGAGCGCATGATTGCTACTAAGTTTATTGACAAATTATTAGATTTACCTAAAATGCAACGAGCAAACGCGGTACAATTACGAGACATGCACGACACTATAAATGAATGTCTTGAGGCACTGAAAAATCAAGGCATAAATACACCATCTTGGGGCCCTCTATTGATAAGAATAGTCAGTAGAAAATGGGACGAGGAAACAAATACCAAGTATGAAGACCAATTACAAAACAGGAATAAATTACAATCCTTCGACGAGATGATGAAATTCATGGAAAACCGTTTCAGTTGTCTTAAGTCATTTGACGGGTCGTTATCACACACTAATGGTCAACAATCACGTAATAGACAAACATCGGAAAAATATAAACGCTGTTGGCATTGTCAAAGTATGGATCATAGTATTCATTCTTGCCCTAGTTTCAAAGAGTTATGCGTCAGCGACCGATACAAAGCCGTCACGGAAAAAAGAATGTGCAAGCGTTGCTTAAATCACGATGATCGGAAACAGTGTGTGAGTGCAGTTTACAAACAATGTGATATTTGTCAACATAAGGGGCACAACACATTATTACACCAATCTAAACCGTTTCAAAATAGTAATAACGCCAAAAAATACACAACAAAAAATGTAGGAATAGAGAAGCCTCAAAATATAACAACGTCGAATTTATCGGCAACAAATACCAACACTAAAAATACAACTTTACTCGCTACCGCTATAGTAAAAACTACCTCTTATGACGGGATGCCGCAGTTGTTGAGAGTGTTATGTGATCAAGGATCAGAAGCTTCATTTTGCACTGAAGAAGTGGCACAACTGCTGGCTTACCCACGTCAAAAAATCCGAGCCGAAATAAAAGGAATCGGAGATGAAAAACCAAAAACATCAAACCATACAATCAACATTACTTTACAACCAAGGTACTCTAGCGATTATAAACTGCCAGTAACGCTAATAATACTACCAAAACTAACAAGTTCATTACCAAGGCATGACTTAAAACAATTACAAGAAAAAATCTTGGATAATGCGCTGATAGCTGACCCAACTTATTATAAAAAGGGACCAATTGATATAATATTAGGTGCCCAAGACCATAGCAAAATACTACTACAGGGTTTCGAAAGACTACGGGACGGAATTATCGCTCAAAACACACAGTTAGGGTGGATTTTATCCGGATTTTATCCCGATGACACGAATAGTGGAGCCAAAATACTGAGTATGGTGGCTTGCACTGAAGAGGTACGACAACTTACGAAATTTTGGGAATTAGAAGAAATTCCACAAAACTACAAACTCACACAGGACGACCAGGCCTGTGAAAACTACTATAAAGAAACAACGATAAGAAACCTAGATGGAACATACACGGTACGACTTCCGTTTAAGGATACAAACTTAAACTTAAACATAAACGGCGAATCGCGCAAAAAGGCCGCTGCTCGCCTCTTACAACTAGAACGACAGTTCGCAAAAAATGAAAATTTACGACACCAATACATTGAATTTATGAACGAATATTTACGTATGGGTCATATGAGAAAAGTAGATACAAAAAACTACAACTTAGGAAAATACTACATACCACATCAGGCAGTAATTAAGGAAGACTCACTTACTACAAAGTTACGCGTGGTTTTTGATGCGAGCAGCAACAGCAGCACAAAAATAAGCCTTAACGACAATATGTATAAAGGTCCACGACTACAACAAGATTTATCCACTATACTGCTACGATGGCGAAAACATAAGTTTGCCTTCATGGCGGATATTATGAAAATGTACAGGTTCATAAAAATTAATGATTTAGACTTCGCACATCAAAGAATATTATGGAGACTTTCTCCCAAACAAGCAATTAGTGAATATGAACTTACAACAGTTACATACGGTACAACTAGCGCACCTTATCTTGCGGTACGAACACTACAACAACTTGCCATAGACGAAAAAGATAATTACCCAATGGCGAGTCAAGCTACATTACAAGATTTCTACGTGGATGATATTTTGTCTGGAGATTCCCAGGAAAGCACAGCTAAAGAACTTCAAAGTCAGCTAATATCCATGTTAAACAAGGGTGGCTTTAAACTTAGAAAATGGTCGTCAAACAGTTCAGAGCTCCTCGAAAATATACCGACGGAAGACAAAGACGATCAACTACTCAAGCTACCATTAGACGAGTCCAGGAAGTCATTAGGCATTTCATGGTCACCACGGGAAGACAGCTTTTATTTTCAAATAACTATAATGGAAAAAGAAAAACCAACAAAAAGATGGATTATGTCAGAAGTAGCGAAAATATTCGATCCCCTGGGTTGGTTAGCACCAATTATAATTAAATTGAAGCTGCTTATACAAGAACTGTGGACTAACGAGATAGGATGGGATCAACCTGTTGATAACATACTCCAGAAAAAATGGATTGAAGTACAAAAACACCTTAAAAGTATAGAAAAAATAAAAATTCCGCGGTGGTGTCACATAACTGATAGCACAGAGAATGAACTATATGGTTTCAGCGACGCGTCCGAGAAAGCTTACGGAGCGGTCGTATATAGCCGTGTAAAAATCAATAACAACTATTACATTACATTATTACAAGCAAAATCAAAAGTGGCACCGAAGAAACAAAAGACTACTCTACCTCGTCTCGAGTTATGTGCAGCACTCCTACTAGCCAGTTTGATCGAAAAAGTTAAAGAAGCGCTCAATTGTAAGAATATCACGATATCTTGTTGGACGGATTCCATGATCACCTTAGGCTGGATAAGAGGAGAGCCTGGACGCTGGCAAACTTTCGTAGCTAATCGGGTATCACAAATTAGACAACTTGTACCGAACGCAGAGTGGAACCATGTAATATCTGCTGATAACCCAGCTGATATCATTTCAAGAGGCCTTGAGCCGGAAAAACTTGTTAACTATTCCTTATGGTGGAATGGTCCACTATGGTTAAAAACCGATCAGATACCCACCACGAGACGTATGCCACAGCCGACTGAGGAAATCAAAAAGTGTCACACAGTTACAAGTATTACAACTGAGATAGAAAAGAACGATCTCTGGAATAGATTTTCCAGTTTAAATAAAATGTTAAGGGTGTTATCTTACTGCTATAGATTTGCAAACAAGCAAACAATAAATAAACCAATTTCTTGCGTTGAATTAAAAAAGGTAACAAAACGAATAATTCTGAAAATACAACAACAGGAATTCGAAGAAGAATTGAAAACTATACAAAGAGGACAGCCTATAAAGAAAAATAAAAAGCTATCCACTTTAGATCCATTTATAGACGAGGATGGATTACTAAGAGTTGGAGGCAGGTTACAAAACTCTGGATTGCCTTACAACCAGAAACATCCAATACTGTTACCATACAACCATCATGTAACGTCACTAATTATACAAGACGCACATTTAAAAACGTTGCATGGAGGCAACAAATTAACATTAGCATATTTACGACAAACATACTGGATCATTAATGGAAAAAGAAAAGTGAAGAGCGTTATTAACAAATGTGTGAAGTGCATACGATACAAAGCAGACACAAACTCGCAAAAAATGGGAATCCTACCAAAAGTACGAGTGACGGAATCATATCCATTCAGTCATACTGGAGTGGATTATGCAGGTCCAATACAAACCAGAACTATGAAAGGAAGAGGTCACAAGTCTTACAAGTCATACATTGCTGTCTTTGTATGCCTAGCAACAAAAGCAATACACCTAGAATTGGTGGGAGATTTGACAACAGAAACATTTATCGCTGCACTACGCAGATTCATGGCACGTAGAGGTCATGTGTCACACATGTATAGTGACAATGCAACAAATTTCGTAGGTGCAGCCAACTTCTTACATCAAGAAATATTACAAATCACGCAATCGCCGCAATTCCAAAGCGCAATAACAAACATAGGAACTGAGTGGCATTTTATTCCTCCGTCATCTCCACATTTCGGTGGCATTTGGGAAGCTGGCGTAAAGTCAGTGAAACATCATTTACGACGAGTAATCGGAGATACGACTCTAACATACGAGGAAATGACCACCTTACTACACCAAATTGAAGCGTGTTTGAATTTAAGACCATTGTGTGCGCAAACCGAAGATGTTAATGACAACACTATACTAACTCCAAGTCATTTTCTTATTGGCCGAGAAGCAGTAGGAACACCAGATCCGATGGAAAACATTAATACTGACTTAATGAATAGATGGAAACAGATACAAAAGATGAAAAAAGATTTTTGGAACAGTTGGACAAAAGACTATCTACATCAACTTCAGCAAAGATACAAGTGGAAACAAGCACATGAAAATGCTAAAATTGGAACTGTGATACTAGTAAAAGATGACAATGTAAAACCAAGTAAATGGCCGTTGGCAAAAATCACAGAAGTCCACCCGGGAAATGATGGGGTAGTTAGAGTGGTAACAATTAAAAAATCAACAGGAGCTGAACAGAAGAGATCAATTCATACATTGATCCCGCTCCCTGTAAACGAAAACAAAGAAATTGGTACAACGAGTAAAGACATACAAACGGCTACACAATGTAACATATCAACAGCTACCACAAACAGAAGAGGTATACGATCACCGAAAAATTGGATAAAGGATTTACTATTACAAACAATACTTGTTTTATTAATTGGCACCATATCAAGTACGCCTACATACACATTAAAAAATATAGATCCAGGATTGTATGTGGAAAAAATAGGAACTGCAACTATCAATCGAGGAATGTTTAGAATTGAAACAGACTACGAGAGAGAAAGTTTAGAACTAGACCAAGGAAAGATTGAAAAAATAACGTCACAATTCCAACAATTTTGCATAAATACGCAAAAAATCATGTACGAAACGCATTGCAACGAATTTTATCACCATTTAAACGAAGAAAAAACAAAGTTTAAGACAACAAAAGGATACCTAACAGAAATAAGAAATAATAGGAAGAAAAGAGGTGTATTAGGTCAACTCTTAACATCGGTGTTTGGAGTTAATGACGAAGTATACAGAGACATAGATACATTAAATAACAACCAGCAGAAACTTATTGATGCTGCCAACCATCAAACAAAAATAATGATATCTACAATCACAGCTGTAAACCAAACTGAAGAGCGAATCAAAAAAAAGCTAGATAAATTCCAAGCAAAACTAAATGAAGCAATATCATTTATGAATCAGAACAATGTTTGGTATAAAAAGATTGACAACAACCACGTTAAAATACAAGTAATGCAAGCCTATGAGTTAGCAAACAATTTCATCAATGAAATAATGGATTACTATACAGGTTTACTTGAAATTTATTTACAAAAAGCAAGTGTATATAGCATATTAACACCAACACATGTCAGCAACATAATAAAAACGGCTAATCAAAAGTTACCATCAAACTTAAAAATCATTCAGGATCAAATAATACAGACTGAGATGAATGTAAATACTACTCACATAAGAGTATATGCTCACTTTCCAATACACGACGTAACAAAGTATACACTCATACATGTCACGCCTATTCCAGAGAGGAAAACTGATGGATCGTTCGAGTGCTTCTCTATTCAGCAGACTTTCATGGGGTTCGACTACAACAACGAGCGTTACTTTGAACTGAGTCAAGAAGAATTTAAAGATTGTCTTCATAGCAATACAGAATTTGTCTGCTATCCTGTAGCTGTCAAGAACATGCAATTACATAAAAATTGCATAGTTGATCAACTCTTTAGAACTGAGAACTACACACAAACTCAATGCACGTCAGAAATCTACAAAATGTCGACAGATATTGTATGGAAGCAATTATTCATGCAAAACACTTGGCTCTTCGTAACGACAAAACCAGTAGCCATATCGATTGTGTGTGACGGACAAAGACAAGAAATAACGATTCACGATGTTGGAGTTCTACATATCGCCGAGAATTGCGTTATTAAAACACTTAAAAACATACTTGCTGCAAAAAGAACAACGACTGTGACAGTGCTAGCTTCTTATTCTAAAACAACGAATTTCTCCATTAATACGCAGATTTTACAAACAAACATTAAAGATATATCAAAAGAAGAAGTAGTGTTAGACAGGACAAAAGGAATTTTTGACCATTTAGTCACATCTGAAACTAGCTTACAGACTCAACTAGATAACACAATTTGGAAACAGTTACAGTCTCATACATACATAGCTAGCATCAGTACTTCACTCATACTCATAACTTTAGCATTTGTTTTAATTTATTTTGGTCCACAGGTGTTGAATCGACTTAGAGCCGTCATTACTGCGAGAAGAAACACTGCGCCACCTACTCAATTGCCCTCGATCGTCAGCAACATACCACACACGCAACTAACAGAGCAGCCGTACGGCATACCACGCAGGGTGCCCACTCGAGCACAGCAAACTGGAGAAGGCCAGGCCAGACCATACGAAACCATTGAGCTGTACCAACTACGGCCCTGTCCCTGAGGAGTCGCCAGAATGTTCAATGTTAACCTTTGAACATCGAATCAGCACTTGGCCCGGCGACGACTACACGAGCGGCCTAGTTAAAATAATGACTGAGTTGCATCTTACACGCATGAAACACATACAACTTTGTATAATAGTGTGTATTAAGTTAAATTAGTATATAAGCTGTACATCTTGTAAAATAAAGCAGATTTTGAATTTTATATTCTTGTCTCATTACCCCTCACTGTGGCCAAGACACCTTTAGCCATCTCTGATCAGTCTCGTGAGTCTGCGAGCTGGCAGTGAGTTTATCCTTCCCGAACCTGGACATCCTGTCTACTATCCGTCTGTAACCTTAGGTCGCATGGTGCAGACATCCTGAACTTATTTATATATTTATATATCACTACTAGGTATATGGTAGGTTAGGGCTGTAGGGCTTATAGGGATTATAGTCGTAGGGACTGTTAGGCTTATAGGTTCAGTAGGCGCGTGACGTATCATATCCCTACATGTACTAACGCACCCTCAACAGTATTGCGACTTCACGTGACATCTGTTTGGAGTGGTTAGACAGACATCATAGCAAAGAGTTGGGCGCACGGTTGGCGCAGTGGTTGAGCGATCGACTGCTGCACTGCGTGTCGCGGGTTTTATGCCTGCACAGAACAAATATTTGTAAGACTTACAGATATTTGTTCCGGCTCTGGGTGTTTCTATATGTGAGTTTATAGGTTTGTAAACGCACCCACGATACAGGAAGACATTCCTAGTGTGGGGCAAAGTTATTTTTTATAAAAAAAAAGGTGACCATTTACTAACTTGAGCCTTGCAGTCATATTAATTGCACTTGTAAATGCTGCACTGTTTGTTAATAAAGTTGTATATACGACCATATGTCACTGCGCAAGCGTGGTTCTATGTCTTACGGAGGGACAAACGTGAGCAGTCCTACGCATTGCCGGACGATTAGCGTCCAACATCAGGCCGGTATGTTTACACAACGTACAGTTCAGCAAATTAGGCAGCTGGTTTCCTCACGATGGTTTCCTTCATCGTTGTCTGCGTTATCCAAGATAAACTTAGAAAGTACATATGAATTGAAAAAGCCACATTGGTATTTGCCCGGATTTGAATTCACGACCGCAAGCAAGAGAGGCGAGGTCTTAGCCACTGGGCCACTAATGTTATAGACCGTGCATTTGTCCTCGAGAATCTACAGGATACGAGAAGAACAACGAATAAGAGGTAAGATAGAAGAGAGGTAAGAGGAGAGATAGAAGCGAACGACATCCTCAGTGAGGAGATCGCCAATACGACTGCCGCCGAAATCGGTCCACTGAGGATCTTCTAGCGTACGCCTTTTACTGGAGTGAGGCCATCGAGAGACACGCGGAAGCGCTAGCCGTCTCCCTCGACGGCATCGGCCTCGTCATCTCGAAGGCTTTCGACAGGGTCTGGCACTAAAGCCTCATTGGTAAGCTTCCTTCCTTCGGTCTGCCTAGTGGTCTGTGATTGCGGACTTCCTGAGGGATCGATCCATCCGAGTGGTTATCGATGTTTGCTCGTCCGGTCAGTTAGATATCAACGCTGGAGTTCCTCAGGGGTCAGTGCTCTCGGCAACATTATTCTTGCTGCACATATATGATCTGCTAAAACCCGGAACCATTGGGTACGCAGACGACAGCACGGTTGCTGAGAGATACGTGTCCGGCGCACGGGCTACTGGGCCTCAGATTCGGTCTCTCCGGGAGGACATGGTTGAACGCTTGGATCTGTCCTTGAAGACGGTCTCCGAATGGGGTGATGCCAATCTTGCAGTTTCAATGGTGCTAAGACCCAAGCGTGTCTTTTTCCGCTAAAAAGAGATAGTTCTACCCGGCTCCATCTTTCTTCCGGCGTGGTGTAACCGTACCGTTAACAGACCATCTCGAACTTCTCGGTGTTACGTTGACATCGGCCCTCATCTTCGGTCCATTTATTAAGGCGAAAGCTCAGTTAGCTGCAAAAAGGTTGAGAATTCTTGCAAAGGTGAGACGGAATTTCACGCCTGAACAGCTGCTCAACTTGTATAAAACGCAAGTTCGGTGATGCATGGAGTACTGCTCACACCTCTGTGATGGATCTGCCAAATATCAGCTTGATGCACGGATTGGCAACGATGCACTGGTCGCTTCAAAGCTCCAGAGCCTCGAATATTGACGCCGAGTTGCCAGCCTGTCGGTTTTTTATCGGGTACATTTCGGGGGATGTGCAACGGAACTGCACAATTTGATTCCGCCTGGCACTTACCATCATCGGACTACGAGACGTACGGCCATGCGCCATCGGTACATGGTGGACATCCCTCCCATATGCACAAAGCGTTTTGCCAATACTTTCATTGTGCGTACAGCTAAGAAATGGAGTTCCTGAGTCTTTGTTCCCTGATAGCTACAATCTTGGGGTCTTTAAGTCAAGAGTGAATAGGTTACTTCTAGGCAAGTGTGCTTCACCGACGACCACATCATCGCTTACCATCAGACGAGATAGTGGTCAAACGCGAGCCTAGAGATTATAAAAAAAAAACACAGGGCCTTAGTGGAGGCCTATATCCAGCAGTGGACATCTTTCGGCTGAATTGATGATAGGTAGTACTTGGTAGAAAGCAGTCTAGTTGTCCAAGGTTGAAGAGAAAATACAAATCAATTTTACATATCATTTATTGCAATGAAATATACATATAACTGGATAGTAATATATCGAAGCATATCATACAATTGACCTAAAAGCATACGCATATACATGATACGTCATATTATACATATAACATACATTTATAAACATACAAATACATTTGCTGGATGGGATTCATTTGGTCTAAGCCTATTCTACAGTATCAAATATATATTTTTCTTTTCAATATATAAAAATGCTGTGTGTTTGGTAAAAAGGAGAAGAATGTTAGTAATAATATGAAAAACAATAATGAAAATGATTTCATTAAATATCTATAAGAAAAATTATGTGACATTATCCAATATATCCAAATTCATTATCATAATCCATAGGTATTCATTTTTCTGATCCATTCAAACTTAATATCATAGACAAAGTTACAGAGAATTTACATAAAAAATCGTGTTTTGATCTACTTGTGTGGCATATAATCAGACGGCCCACCTTCAAAAGTTCGCGGTATATTCAACTTAACCAACTTCCCAAAAGGAGGAGGTAATCAATTCGACTGTATTTTTAAGGAATTTATTCCGTGAACTTTTGGAGCTCCTCTCGTAAGTGGTGTCCGTCGTCTACGGACATCTGCATTACCAGAGACATCGCAGATGCGTTACTATCCCAGAGACAAAGCTGAAAAGAATCGTATTCATTTGAAGAGACAAAATAGGATTTTCTTTGTGCCCAACACACAGGATTGTTAGTAAATATATCTAAAACGCAGGCGATGCTAGAATTATACATTAAAAGGTACATGGGGCCATCTTAAAAGCTGTTCACTACTTTATAAATACATCTCCAAAACTGCTAGACAATCATGTGTAAAGAGACTCTAGACTAGTGACATTGTATCAACGAGAGTCTCGCGATGGCGATCGTCGAGCGATATCGAAAAATCACGTGATCAATCCCTTACATTTTGATATTTCGACGATCGCCTTCGCTGACATCGAATGCCACTTTTCTAGGGCCTCTCGTCAAAGCACACTGAGACAAGTCGAAGTGAAGAGACACGTCGGTATAAAAATGTGTCTCCACAACGTAAAGTCCTCAAGTGACGCGTCATATTCTTTAGGATATGCGCAAAATTGCGCATCTTCTGTTGATTTTGATAGGAATTTGCGTTTAACTGTGTGGGTCGCACATTTAGTGAGATTATTTAATAATTGTTGTGTAAATTATAATGCGTAACTGTTTTTTACCCTCAAATAAATAAAAATAAATAAACTTGGAGGTGATAGAAGTCAATTTGCTATGCACATTTTTGACTGATACGACGACGCTTCGATTTGACTTTGTCTGAGTATGCGTTGACCCTTATACTTTTACAATAATATTAAAGTCAAATGATATAACTTGATAAAAAATATTATTTGATTATTAATGCCACAACTTCTCTTGAAATAACGTTCTCAAAAACTTACAAAACTGGTAATATTTTTACTTGGTTTTTGTGCGAAGCTTATTGTTATATTTCCTTAGACAAATCCGGGGCGGATGTTTAGCTTATGTGGTTATATAATTATATATCATTACTTATATGGCATTCGTTAGGTAGGTAACATTTTTAGGGATCCGTATACAAAATAATGCACTCTTGCAGGGTACTGAACCCGTATATAATCAAAGCTTAATCTCTAGTCTTATGACTGTGACTTTTCTAAAAATCGATTGTTAAATAAATGTGTTCCTGTTTAAGGTATCTAATTGTAATGGTTTAGCTAGAAAGGAGTTAAATACTGAATGGCTAAGGCCCACTTGCCCGAAAAACTTAACTCGGTGTTAGTTGCTAACACGAGGTTAAATTGTCAATATCGTATGACAATCTTTCAATTAAATTGAAAGATTGTCATACGACCTCTGCTACCTCTGATACCTCGTGCTAGCCTCTAACTCTGAGTTAAATTTTTCGTGCAAGTTGTCCCTAATAGAAAACGATATTCTGTGTCAAGAACGGCAGAATGGATTTGATGAAATTTTGCACATCAAGGTTAAAACCTGGATTAACACAGGATAATTTTTTTGCCGTATAGTGATCGGTTGGGATTATAAAACACGGGCGAAGCCGCGGGTAGAAGCTAATCACAAATAAATAAGGATACGAGCAGGAATGCACAAACTGATGCATTCTCTACCGTTATATCATGTTTTACTATTTTTGTTTATCAATGTATATAGGGTGAGTTTCTTAAGTGGGCGTGGATGGCCAAATCCGAATCTATGAGGAATAGCGGAAAACACTAAAAGGAGTCACGAGGCCGATTTTGATGAAAACTAGAACTGAATCAATAGATCGACTAGATCGACACGTCGGTACAAAATTTGTAAAATTATAAAAAAAAAAATAAAAAAAAAAAAATAAAAAAAAAAAACACATGCTGTATAATAATACAGCATGCGTCGCACTATCGAATGGTGTAATAACACCATTCGATTGTGTCGCTAATACGGATCAAATTCCTGGAACTAATGTCATAAGGCAAACTTGAGGAAAATCTCATTTTTAACAAAATGCTTTTTTGTAGGAATTCTGCGAAGACTTATATCATGCAATTGATGACATGAAAAAATCTTTAGCGAATATTTTTAACGCAATCAAAATTATTGTAATGCTGAATTAAGCACAATGCTAGAGTTATAGAATCCGGCCATTTATTAACTTTAAAACTTTCGCGTTTCATAATTGAAAAACACACACACGACACGGTCAGTGTTGTGTGGAGAAATGTGAGGGTAGAGGGAGAATTTTCTGCCCCAACGGAGCCAGAACACCGACACACCAGTCTACCCGGGACCACGGTCGTTGCAACACGCCCGAAACGTCGGGTGAAATAGGTAAACAAATAATCGAAATCATCGCGTTAAATTCCCTTGATATATTGTTTTCCGGCCATTTGTTGAAAATAATGGCAATCATTTCATCACTTAAGGTGTAATAGGGAGGTACTTAAAATAGGAAAAATAAGTATTTTTTAGAGCCCTTTCCTAAAGTTTGCCGTCTGTCATTACTTCCCAGAATTTGATCCTTATTAGCGACACTATCGAATGGTGCAATAATACAGCACGCGTTTTTTTTTCAAAATCAACGTGTTAGATTCCTTGCAAGGAATAATGATTTTTCAGAAATCTATTGATGCAGTTTTCGTTTTCATCAAAATCGGCTTCGTGAGTCCTTTGAGTGTTTTTAGCTATTTCTCATAGTTTCCTATTTGGCCATCCACGCCCACTTAAAAATCTCATCTGTATTGTTACGTATTAGTTACGAATCATATTTAGAGTAAGAAGCAGATACTTATTCGTTTCATTCAGTATTGTCATAATGTAATACTTGTTTAATCCTGTGCTTTGCAATACTTTTAAATTTCTCTACTATACTCCACGTGTAACACTAATACCACCAGGAAATTAAACAATCCCTTTTTACAGCCCGTTCAACCAACTTTGAATTATATTGCGTTAGTGATATGACATATGGCAGCTGTAATAATCAGTTGGTTTTGGTTATATTATCCTTATGTTTACGGAATAGAACTCAACATCGGTTGAACGAACTGTTAAAAGCGTTTTAAATTATCTAATGTTATTTCAATAGTTGTGACGTACACAATACATCTCTTATGTCTTCCTAATATGATAAAATTCTTGCATACAGTTTCGCTTGATAATTTTATTTGATCTCCCATAGTAAATGGATGTACGCTACAAGCTCTATTGCAAACCTTTCTCCACAAAATAACACAACGCCGGTATTCCCCGCAGCATAAGGCAGAAGCGCACACCCCCATTCCGCACAGTATTTTTCCTATTACATTAAATACCTACTTATTAAATTTACATTCAACATTTTAGATTGATTTGCATTTGAAAATGCCAGTACTTGGTTCGAAAATTATGCAGGGTGTGTCTGACACACACGCGAAAAAAAGTACCACGGATTCTGTACATGATTCTGGACCCCCTAGTATAGATATTAATAACTGGTTCTGCATTAATTAAAAAAAACCTACATTTTTTTACTGTAATAATAACAAAAAGCCGACAAAGAGAAAAAGTTCGGTGCGGCGCGTGTAGGTACTAGCCGGCAACGTTGACGTCTATGTGCCTTTTCACACGGCCCGGTTGCCGGGTAGCCGATGCCGGATTGCCGGCAGCGAATGTATAGCCATGTACGAACATACGGTACGTGTGAAAGCCATGGCCATACACTTCACCGCCGGTCACCCGGAAACCGGAGCCTGTGAAAAGGGACTATCAGATATAGAATCATGTACTTAAACCGGTTTTTTATCGCGTCTCTTTCAGATACATCGTATAGATATTGCAAAAACGGCTTTCTAAACGTGACTTAAGGTTTAATTTTCTTTGTCTTTTAATCAATCTCGACTATCAAGGTATGTATAGGATTCTATCTAGCAGTAAAACATGCATTTTAATAAATATATTGAGTAAAATAACTGTGTACCTATTATATCGAAGATATTGTCATATTAATTTCAAAATCATGCAAGCAAAGTCAGCTACTAAGTCTTATAATGTTTATATGTGTAAATACGATAATATAGATTTTACGTGATTTATAAAGTAAATAAGATCGAGAAACGTGCTTACAAAATGAATATTGTGGCCGAACGAAATGCTAGGAGTAACATGAAGTACCTTTTAGAATAAAACTACTATCATTAGTATCGCATGTCTTTTAAAAAGCATATTATAAGTTATTCAAGCTACTATACACGTTTTAATTATTTAAAAAGATTAATTTAAAAATAGGAACGTCAAAAGGAAAAAATCCGACGAAAGAAATAAAATAAAACATAAAAAGGTAGACACAAAATCATATATAATAAATCATACATTATTGTTGTCACTTATAACCTACAACCACTATATTATTTACATCGATATCTAACATAACTTAATCTTTGCGAAAAACATCGAAACGACAGACAAAAAAATTATATTAAAACTTCATCAAGTCAATCACAATATTTCTTACGTATGGAATAATCATCTTTTTAATACTAATTTAATGCAGTACTTACAGTTGTAACAAAAAACAATATATAATAAAAATTATTATTATTACAAAATATACAATGTTCGAGAATGACAGAAATGTTTACGCATCCGAAAGTGATGGACCGTTTTTGGTGAAACTTTTAGTAGTTTGTTAGGTGTTTCGTTGGTTAGTGGTGCCTCGTTCGTGGGCCAGCCAGAGTTACTGTCATACACTACACTACACTACAGTACACGCCTAGCGCCACCACTTGTGTGTGGCTATGAGCTTCATATTCCTACGGGCTGCTAGGCGATCACCCTCCGTTGCTAGGTTGCTCCTGTAATACAAAATAACACTTATAGTAATGCCGATAGGGTTCTATTATGAGAAATTAAATAAATTTCAGCTCAAGGGGACAGTGGGAAGTTGGACAAATAAAATTAAACTTGCAAGGTTTTATTACAGACACCGGGACAGGTCTAGCATTCACCTTGGATGCAGGTCAATCTCAATAGAGGATAAGATTTTTAGATTGGAAGTCAACTACATTATATTTGGAGAAGCGCTTGGCAGAGGCTGGGTACTTTCAAGCTTAGTTTTATGACGAGTATGAACAGTATATTGTTGATCCTTACCTGTATAGACGGATCCAGGCCTGCCTTGGGCACGGAGATCTCTTCTGTCGAATGCTGATCTGTAACATTATTGAATGTTGTTATAATCTCTAAATATTAGTACTGACTAGAACTTTGCGTGTACTCGCCTGTTATCTTAAGAAAGTTCGTAGAAAATTGTTAAGTAAATATAATGCGTCCTCTTAACACACTGTTTTTATAACTTTCAGCGACTTTCATGACTTAGTAAAAAGTGGGTTTGACAGACTAATACCAATGAAGATGGTGCTGTAAAATTTTGTATAGCCTATGCACTTATGGTCAGTAATTCCATCACACAGAGGGTAGGCTTTTATTCCAAAAATGAGCAAATTATTTGCAAATAAATAATAATATTCCTGAAATTTAAATTTCAGACTATGCATCGGAGCGGGCGCTATTATAGTGGACGCGTGTGTACACATACACAGGTACAGTAGCCGGTACGTAACTTGGCAAGAGTGGTTAGGTGCGCAGAAGTCGTTTTTTAGGTCTCTTTGGTTACCCGCGCGGGACGCGGGGGACGTTTAGCACCGTTCCCAGCGCGCGATTGGTTGGCTAGTCGACTCAAGGATCGACTGACCAATCGTGTCGCGTCCATGTTCCGTTCGCTTCCGAATACACTTGCGTGTATTAAAATTCTTCTACGAGTTTGTAAATTTTATTGTAATGCCACCAATAAATACTGGGTAAACATCAATTTCATGCCATGGGCACCATTGGTAACACTTTTACATAACGATAGTCACGACATAACAGTATTATTAATGATAACTACAATATCTATTTATATAAATATTTAATTTATTACACCTAATAACTTTTACGAATTTCTCTCGTTTCTTAAACTTGGTTCTAAACAGATATGTTATAAATAAATTATGGCAATACCCATAGAATGATGAAAAGCAATAAAAGTAACTACTATGTTGTTGCATTGTTCCGTATGGTGCCGGACGTTAAGAATTTCACCATCCCATGTCTTCCCGTGGGTGTCGTAAGAGGCGACTAAGGGACAAACCAGAGAATGGGCAGCAGCGTTCTCTGTGCTTCTGTAACAACCATACTGCGATCGCCAACCCGCCTGCCAAGCGTGGCGATTATGGCAAAACCCCCCCAATGAAAAGCACAATTAAAAAATGGCCCCTAGTACCCGGCAGCCTGCCTACCCTCGACTACGGTAGCGGTCGAGGTAACGGCATGGCAAGGGGTGCAAAGAATCTCCGGACGAGATCCGGCTACCCCAACAATCACCGACGACTGGACCTGGCAACGTACAACACGCGCACACTTCGGACCGACGAGAAGATCACCGAACTCGAAGAGGAATTGAGCAGGTTGCGATGGAGTATTATAGGGTTATCTGAAGTCCGAAGAGAGGGGGAGGACTCGATAATCCTCAAATCCGGTAACCTGCTCTATTTCCGAGAGGGTGACCGGCAGTCCCAGGGTGGTGTCGGGTTTATCGTCCACAAGTCCCTTGTGAACAACGTGGTGAAGATCGAGAGTGTGTCGACCAGGGTGGCGTACCTTATACTCAGAATATCCTCAAGATATTCGCTGAAGGTCATACAGGTCTACGCCCCAACCTCGGCACACCCCGACGACGAGGTAGAGACCATGTATGAGGATATCTCTAGAGCCATGCATGGTTTCAAAACTCACTTCACCGTTGTCATGGGGGACTTCAACGCGAAACTGGGCAAACGAGACGAGGATGAGCTCCAAGTGGGGCAATTTGGAGTTGGACGTCGGAACCACCGGGGTCACCTACTGGCCAGTTTTATGGAGAAGGAGGGCCTCTATATGATGAACTCCTTCTTCAAAAAGCGTGAACACAGGAAGTGGACCTGGCAGAGCCCCGATGGTGCAACAAAAAATGAGATTGACTTCATCATGTCAACCAGGAAGCAAATGTTCAATGATGTCTCTGTGATCAATTCGGTAAAAACCGGGAGCGATCACCGCATGGTAAGAGGCACATTGAACATTAATATTAAGCTTGAAAGGTCTCGACTGATGAAGTCCACGCTCCGTCCAGCACAGATCCAGGTCCAAAACCACGAGAGCTTTCAGCTCGAACTC
Organism: Orthosia gracilis; assembly: GCA_947562075.1. Lineage (NCBI taxonomy): Eukaryota > Metazoa > Arthropoda > Insecta > Lepidoptera > Noctuidae > Orthosia > Orthosia gracilis. Next base: position 1,154,501 of record OX387266.1, read on the forward strand.
CAGAATCGTTTCGAGTGCCTAGGTAGCTCAGTGGACGAATATAGCGACGGGTTCGTGGAAGCTGTCCATACGGTCGGGTCTAAGTTTTTCAAGACCCGTCGTACAGATAGAAACAAAAAGATCTCTGATCCTACCCTCAAGCTTATGAAGGAGAGGCGTGAGATGATCCTGCAGTCTTCAGATGAGGCGTGCAAATACCGGCAGCTCAATAGACAGATCTCTAAATCATTGAAAAGAGACCTCCGCCGCTTTAATACCGAGCGTATTAAAGACGCGATTGAGCGAAATAAAGGCTCCAAGGTTTTTTCAAGGGATCTGGCTATTGGGCAGAGCCAGCTCACGAAACTGAAGACCGACGATGGCAGGACCGTATCCGCCAAACCGGAGCTTCTGAGGGAGATCGAGACATTCTATGGGCAGTTGTACACATCAGTCAGCAAGCCCGTTGCGAGTCTAGCAAACGACCCAAGAGCTAGATTGACCCGTCACTATACCGAAGATATCCCGGATGTCAGCCTGTACGAGATTAGGATGGCTCTGAAACAGCTTAAAAACAACAAGGCGCCGGGTGATGACGGAATCACGGCTGAACTCCTGAAGGCGGGTGGAAAACCGGTCCTTAAGGCCCTTCAGAAGCTGTTTGATTCCGTCATACTCGAGGGCAAAACGCCACAGGCATGGTGCAGGGGTGTGGTGGTACTTTTCTTCAAGAAGGGCGACAATGCCCGGCTGAAGAACTATAGACCCATCTCACTTCTTAGCCATGTCTACAAGTTGTTTTCAAGAGTCATCACGAATCGTCTCGCGCGCAGGTTTGATGATTTCCAGCCTCCCGAACAAGCCGGATTCCGAAAAGGCTTTAGCACCGTAGACCACATACATACGCTACGGCAGGTTATACAGAAGACCGAAGAGTATAACCTGCCTCTCTGTTTAGCGTTTGTGGACTACGAGAAAGCCTTCGATTCGATCGAGACTTGGGCTGTACTGCAGTCTCTCCAACGGTGCCAGATCGACTACCGGTACATTGAGGTGTTGAAGTGTTTGTACAAAAACGCCACCATGTCAGTCCGTCTTCAGGATCAGACCTCGAAACCAATCCTTCTCCAGCGTGGCGTGAGACAGGGAGACGTCATTTCTCCGAAACTGTTCACTGCTGCGCTGGAGGATGTATTCAAGGTTCTGGACTGGAGGGGCCTAGGCATCAACGTTAATGGCGAGTACATCACTCACCTTCGGTTTGCCGACGACATAGTGGTCATGGCTGAGACCATGGAAAGCCTCAGTAAAATGCTCGATGACCTCAGTAAAGCTTCCGAAAGAGTGGGTCTTAAAATGAACATGGACAAAACCAAGATCATGGTGAACGCCCATGTAGCACCCACTCCTATCAAGATCGGAGACTCTACACTCGAAGTTGTAGACGATTATGTCTACCTGGGACAAACGATCCAGTTGGGTAGGTCCAACTTCGAGAAAGAGGTCAACCGTCGAATCCGACTCGGCTGGGCGGCGTTCGGGAAGTTGCGTGGTATCTTCTCGTCCAATTTACCGCAGTGTCTCAAGACAAAAGTCTTTGACCAGTGTGTGTTGCCAGTGATCACCTATGGGACCGAGACATGGTCGCTCACAATGGGCCTTATCAGAAAGCTTAAAGTCACCCAAAGGGCAATGGAGAGGGCTATGCTCGGAATTTCCTTGCGTGATCACGTCAGAAATGATGATATCCGCAGGAGAACTAAAGTTACTGACATAGCCCGGAGAATTGCTAAACTTAAGTGGCAGTGGGCAGGGCACATTGCTCGCAGAACGGATGGCCGATGGGGCCGAAAAGTTCTGGAATGGCGACCGCGAACCGGAAGACGATACGTTGGAAGGCCTCCCACTAGGTGGACCGATGACCTGGTTAAGGTTGCGGGAAGGCGCTGGATGCGAGACGCACGGGATCGGTCAATGTGGCGACGCCTGGGGGAGGCCTATGTCCAGCAGTGGACGTCTTTCGGCTGAAATGATGATGATGATGATGATGATGTTGTTGCATTGAGTGCAATATGCGCGAACTTACCCCCACTACGTCAAAACCTTGCCAAGTTACGTGCCTGCCTGTACTCTCAGTTCCATCAGTCTCATAGGCGACACCAGGCGCACGACCAGTGCTCAACGCGCACAGAGGTACGGGATCGCACACTGCCATTATTCAAACTCCGCACAGCGATTGACAAATTCCTAATGGGAAAATCCAATAACTTGTTGCCCGAACCAGGAATCTTGCATGAAGAGCATGAGCTTGGAACCCCTAAGATCAACGAGGCAGTTAGATGACTAATGTATTGTTTATGAAATACTGACTGGTAACCCCTTCTCATAGGCTTGTCTATATATCCCAGCACTCCAGCACTCCAGCAGTGAGCTAGTAGTGGGAACGTTATAGAGTACTTAAGCTAGTACTGACCATTGCTGGCCCTGGCTCGCAGCCTGTCGTTCTGCTCCCGCAGCAGCAGCAGCTCCTGGCGCGCGAGGCGCTCGGGCCGCGCGCTCAGTGACGTCACGGCGCGCGCCAGCGTGGCCGCCAGCCCGCACGACACGCCCACCAGGCGGGACGCCAGCACGGCGGCGCTGCCTGAACATTCTGGGAGGGGAACGGAACGCTACACTCTAACACTATACACGACGGACAAATTGGATCTTTTTGAGCGTAGCTAAATAAACAACTATTTCATATCAAAAGATGTTGTGTTGTGCGTACATCCGTGAGTCAAACTTTCTTCTAAAATAAAACTTTCTTAAACAAGCTTTTTAGCTTACCGTGAATTGTCTTCCAAATCAAACGTGTAAGCAAATTGTCAGCTCAATCGGACACTAGGAAGTGTGTCAAATTTAACTTGCAAGATTTGATTACAGACATTGGGACAAGTGAAATTAAATAAAAGCTAGTAAAAATAACTATATTCGATATCGATACACATTCCAGATGCTCATACTCATGCTCAATTCAACCCAAACTGGCAATGGACAGTTGTGATTGGTTGGCTTGTTTTTATTTTGACATTAATGTTCTCAAGTCCAAAATCCTATACAACCAAACGTTACCAAACTTTTTTACCACAAGATCAGTGGATTTGAGTAGTGTTAGCATGTACAGTCGGTAATAGCTGTTACCTGACCCACCCTAAAAGAAGAACGAATTTGAACACTCCGTCTGTAACATTAAGGATTATTTAAATCGTATGAGTATCCAATTTTGAGCTTAAGTCGAATCGAGTATGAGAATTTGGAATACGAGTCTAAAAAAAAGAAGATAGTAAAACGTAGACACTCACCAAGCGCCTCCTCAGCAGGCTCCCGTTCCCCGGCCAACTCATCGTGCAGCTGGCTCACACTCATGTCCCCCAGGGCCTCCGCCACGTCTCTCTCCAGCACCTCCGTACTGGCTGTGGAAGCCGTCAGCTCCAGCAGCTCGTCGCCACAGCCCACCAGCTCGAAGGACTCGTGCTCGTGTGCCTGTGAGTGCGGCCTGCGGCACGAGTCGCAGCGGCCGGTGCGAGCTCGTGCCGCGACGGTCTCGGCCTCCGTCACGTTGAGGGCGCGCTGGAGAGACCGCGTCAGTTGTGTCGCTGGGAATAGATGAGACATATAAGTAACAGTCTTCAAGTCAAGAGTGAATAGGTTACTACTAGACAAGCGTGCTTCATCATCGACCACATCATCGCTTACTGACAGGTGAGATAGTGGTCAAGCGCAAGCCTAACAATGATAAAAAATATACATTCAATTATTCAGACAATATGCGGAGTGAGCAGGGTGAGATATATTCTGCACTTTTTAAAGGTTTTACTCGACAAACCATACTATAGTTCGGCCGTTCAGAGAATGCGTTCCTGACACCTATCAGTTAGTCACGACTAGTGATGGGCACAACATAACACTGAGTTCGTTACCGTTCCTCCAAAATGAACCGCCGCATTATTTTTAAGATTATTTTCGTTTTAAATTGGCGGAATCATTTAAAATTTATAATTTAGTTATTTAAGTGGAAACCAAAAAAAGGTAATATTAATATAATAAAATTGTTTTATTTATTCTTTGTTACATAGTTGCAATCTGTATTTCTATGCAATAAAGTACATTGAATTGAATGTGCGTACAGAATATTAATCAGACTCCGAATCGCTTGAGGAGGTAGTGTCTTCATCATCATCTTCGCCTACATGTATAATTATATTTTTTCAATAACAGAATCAATCCTGATATCTCGGTCAAAATGTTCCAAAATCAGGTTTTTAGTCTTCTCAACAAACTTTGCCCAGTCATCTCTTGTGACTTCCCCGCAGGCTTCTTTTAATAGGGTCATCATCTTTTTGGCGGGGAAGTATTGTGGCGGGCGGCGTAACCTTTTATTTGAGCCCAGATTAGCTCGATCGCGTTATATTGGCAATGATACGGTGGAATTCTTAGAACGCGATGACCGTACTCCAGAGCCAGTTCATCGATTTCGTATCGCACATTTGCCGCTTTATTTTCTTTAACTAATTTAATTAGCTCTGCTTTTAGCATCTGCATATTTGCGTCAATGCCTTTTGCTTGTAACCAAGCCACCATTTCTTCTTTTTTATTAGCTTGGGTAGGTGGTTTCTGTATTTGAACCGAGTGATAAGAGGCATTATCCATAAATATTACAGAAGGCTCTGGTAGGCTGGGCAAAAGCACGTTCTGGAACCACTCTTTAAATGTAGTGGCATTCATTTCCTCGTGGTAGTCATTTGTGATTTTTGATTGAAATGCCAGTAACGCGTTCTACACAAAGCCGTATTTTGCAGAACCTGCGTGGCATATTATCAGACGAGCCCCCTTACCCATTGGTACTTTCGACGTCGATGCTTGTGTATCATCCGTCCAAGTACGGAAAACCGTGTGATTGGCGTTTAGCCATGTGTCGTCAATGAACACGACATTATCCCAGTTACCATTTTTTTTTGCTTCTCTCAAAAAACTTATCCGTTTTAAAATTATGTCGTATCATTCCAATAAAATTTTTCTTTTGTCTGTTTTTTTATATGAAAAACCAATATCTTTTAAGATTTTGGTTAAAGCAGTTTTACCCCCGCTAAACAGTCCAGCTTCTCTTAACGATGCCAAAAGCTTCTTCCTGTTGAGATATTCATTTCTGGAATAGTAACCATATATATGATTTCTGATTGCATCGGCGTCAAAGGTGTCAATATCTGTCACGGGTTTAGTTCTACGTTTCTTCTTCGGAGTACGTAAAATATTATCTTCCGTGCCAATAGAGCCGAACTTTTCTTTATTAATATTTGCTATCGTTCGTTTGCTAACTCCAAGCGCCTGAGAGACGCGTTCTTGTACTTGTTCGACAGGTACCAGGGGTCCGCAATTTTGCCGCTCCCGCTCAAAGTAATCTTGCAGCTTGATGATTAACTCACGGGCTCCACTTTTCAATGTTTGTCCACGTTTAGGCATTATTATGCACCAAAAGTAAAAAGAACGCAATACAAAACACAATCGAAGTCCGATTTAGCGCTGATGTCAGTTTGAAAAGCAGAAACAGTCCATTAAACGAAAGCCGGGTAATCAAATAAAAACCGATCGAAAACACTTGAAGAAGTTTCGAAAACGACAACAGACGACTGTTTTAGCGTCACAAAATGGCGGCCCATAACGCCATTTGGGGTTACCATTTTTAAACTAAGTATAAAAATGCTAGTAACGCCATTTAGGGTTACCATTTTCAACCTAAATATAAAAATGCTACTTTCTTTCGCGCGTTCGGTTTGGTCGTAGTTTTATTTTTATATTTCATAAAAGTTATCTTATAGTCCATTATTTTCAATTTCTTAAAAAGAAAAACAAAATGTATTATTTTTATAAAGTATAACTGTATAAGAACAGATTACGATACTATTATTGCCTGTTATTGTTAGCACAGCACTACAAATATAAAGCGCTGACATAACCTTCTAATAGCGCAGTATAGATTTAGAAAAATATTGTTTACCAAGTTATTTGACACTCAGTTTGGCACAAAATTATAACATTCATTGATTATTGATATAATAATGTTGTTTTAATGCTCATCAATTGTTAAAACGGTAAACAACCAGCAAAAATATTTTTATCGTAACTGCAACGCCATTACAAAGTTACGTCGTCAGTTCAATCGCGACGTGTCAGGAACGCATTCTCTGAACGGCCGAACTTTAATGACTATTCTAGAACCATTGTAAGAACGTCCGGGAGTTATTTGCCTGGTATCAAAAATGTATGAGTTCAGAATTTTAATTTGACGGTTATACAATTTTATGCGCCAGAGGTATCATTTCCGTAGTCCTCGAGGGCGTTCATGCCACAAATTAAGCCGAAATTAATTCAAAGTAAAAGCGTTTTTTGCTAAATTTCATACAAATAAATTTTGGTTGACTGATAGAGAATGTTTGAAGCATTAAGTTAGCCATTGGACCTTTGTGCATGGAGTTTAAATAAATAAATATTTTCTCTTGTTCCATATATTTGCACTAATGTAGTTTAATTTTGACATATTTTCCTATTATGAGTGACTTTTGAGTGAAATCCAAAAAAATTACCTTGTGCATGCGCCGCTAACAGCAGTTGGTGCAGATCTCCGCTAGTGGCTGCTTGTGCGTCGTCCTCCTGACTGTTGCTGCGCGACAGCGCCGCGCCCGACATGCGCGGTTCTGTGCATACGTCTGGAGAGGAAACATAATCAAATTTTTCTTCATTATCTTATGGTTGGCTAGCAGAATTTATTTTTACGAATATTGCTTTTTGGACTATGACAGACGTACCTCCTTTTTTGAAATCGGTTAAATAACTAGACATTTTGTTTAAATTTATGTCACATTACATAATAACCTCCTAACTTTTCCAAATATTGGTTTGGAATAGCTCAAATGCCCAGATTCTGAATTGCGCGATTGAAAGTTTATGAAATGTGAATAAATAAATGTGTACATACCGACTTCTCCTAAGGCATCGGCGACCGCGAGGTCAGCGAAGTGCGCGAAGCTGTCGGGCGGCACTCCCAGCGCTGCGCCCACTACACACGACTTGGCGCGCAGCGCGCGGGAGATCACGTCGTCCAGCCGACGGAGACGCTCTGCACGCAACACGTCACGGATTAATTACTGGACACGATAACTTTCCAGCAGATATAGTCAGAGTCAACAGTGAGTGTTGTTAATAGCAGGCTTGCCCAATGCTCCTCTGCCTAAACCTTCAAGAACACGGTAGTTATATTAGAACATGTGTTACCTTGGTCAGTGAAGGCGCGGTGCGCAGTGCGGGCGGCGGCGGCGGCGGGCGCGTGCACGCGTATGGCGAGCGGAGACTCCAGCGCACACGGAGACGCCCCGTGCGTGCTGATGCGGCCCACTGTTGGCCGACGTGGTCTGTGGAAGAACATACAGGTTTAAAAACATGTCACTACAACCGCTCGACTCACCTCAGCCTACTAGTTCAGTTAAGAGTGTAGGCTCGCTTCGCTCGCTGGTCTCTTAAAATAACTGTGTTCGCTCGCTTGACTCGTACGATGACTCACAATGCTTGTTTTGCTCAAGTGGACTCGCTTCAGTCGATAAGCTCGTAAGAACACTGAATTATCGTTTTACTTACTCTATTCGCTTATTTGATTAAAGTAACGGTTGTTTCGCTTACTTGACTCAAAAGATCGGAACTGTGGCTTTGGTTAATAATAAATTCGTTTGACTCGCCTAAACTTAATTATAAAATTTACTCAATCATAAACATGAAAATTCATTAGGCAAGCGCGCAAAATCAGCCTCCTCTAGACTCAAGAAACCAAAGTGAGCTTATCCTTGAAAAAAAAAAAAACCATTACGAGGTTACTTACGAGTCAAGCGTCTTCACTTACTTGGCCGATCTGTTACTTTGTTAGTAACAGATCGGCCAAGTTAGTGAAGACTATGCTAGATTTGCCTACGTTACACGTACAAGCTGAACGAGCGAAGCGAGCGTTATTAAAAATCAAACGAAGGAAGCGAGCCAATTCATGAATAGTAAGAACGACTCTAAGATTTACAGACTGCAAATTTTTATAACGCTGAAAAGGCATTGCTAACTTTAGGAGGTCTGACATAAAAAAACAATTTTTTTAAGCTGAGGTATCTTTCATATTCGATCGTTAAGTTTGGTGGTCTCGTGACTTTTTTAAATTAAAACTACATGTAAATTGTTGTTTTGTGACGAAATGTAGGTAATTTTATTTATTTATTAGTTTACCCTCGCACTGGAACACCTTGCAGCAATTACACCAATGGAGCACAATCTTATAATAAACTCACTATAAGTCTAGGTTTCCTCACGATGTTTTCCTTAACCGTTGTCAGCAATGTCCAAGATAAACTTGGAAAGTACATATGAATTTGAAAAAGTCACATTGGTACTTGCTCGGATTCGAACCCACGACCTCAAGCACGAGAGGCGAGGTCTTAGCCTCTGGCTCAGGTGGTAAATATAAATTTGACAAACAATTGTGGAGCCTGTCAGGCTCAGCAACATTCTATTATTATTATTAACATTTCAGTGATCTATTTCCTATCTATCTGTTTTTGTTTGGTTTGATGTACTAATATGTATGTAGGAGTAGAACTTGAGGCTGACTGCGGATGAATCCCCTTTAACTTAAATCATTCAGTTTTGTTTAATTGGCAACATTTAGCTTCTGATTCAAATCTCAATTCGATTTTATTCGATTGACAACACTTTATTTTTCTTATGTCAAAATACTTGATTTCGATTGCATGTTGTAAGCGATACTTGGCCGGATGAGTGCTTGAGCCAATGAAAAAGCGGGGCCGTCTATACTGGCGCCCTGAGTGAAATCTCTCGCCAGATTCGAGGGTTAGAAAAGAAATGCGCGGAAGCGTGTTTCGGAGTTGAAAAGAGTTGTGAGGAAAAGAGTTGAGAAGTAGCCTAAAGTGACGTGTATAAACTTGGAAAAGTGTGTTTTTGTTGAGAGAAGGCGAAACGATTGGTGACCGAATCCGCTACTTTGATAAAATTGGAACAAGGACTATCTCTAAAACGGCATAAGTTATCCGCTTTGCGCATGGCGCAAGACCGAGGGTATATTGAAGGTAGCCCTCCTGTTTCCGACATGTATATGTCTTTCTATTTTTATGTTAAATTATATCGAATTAGTCGTACGATAAATACAGACGATATAATGTTAACATAATCCCACTCACTTGTGCTTATCCTCCTTGTCGTCGTTGAGCTCGACGTTGTCCGCAGAGCTGTCCCTGTCCACAGTCGTCTTATCTTGTTCTTTGTTGTCGTCTGTCTCCGGCGAGCTGCTGTCCATGGAGACAGCCTCCCTCTCCTTCTCAGGTTCCACCGGCTCGTCGCAAGCTGTTGAAGACGACTTCTCCGATGCGTCGGATGGGTTGCGGGATACGTTGACGCCTGCTGGAACAAACATTCATTGAAGAGATTTTTATATAGAAAAAAACTGGCTTCTAAAGTACTGTTTCTCCGTTGAGATTAAGATTATGTAACAAAAATCTCGAGATATCGAACCAAATCCCTGAAAGTGTCTGAATGCTTGGATTATATGAAGACAAAGTCATTACAAACACTATAAAAACTTGAAAATTTACGAATCCCGATTTTCTACTACAGTACAAACATTTTCTTAACCTTCCTCGGCAAACTTCGTGTTTCGTCAGCCATCGCATTTCTATCAGTTGCCCTTTGCACTTGATGCAGACCGGACGCCCTCAATCGACTTCGAAGTATATAGAAATGTTAATACTTTTTTACATAACGTAATTTATTTTAAAAATGGGAGGAATACTGCTATTCATTCAGATTCAGATTCTTTATTTGTAAACATAGGTTACAGATACACAGGTGTGTGAGATGTTACAGTTTTGTAAGTTCTCTATGCTTTGCCATTAGGCGTACAAATGTTTTATCATTAATTTCACAATATTATATCAAAATTATGTTAAGAATTAGTGTTGAATAAATCAATATTGTTATTATTACCATGACAATTAATTAATTTTCAGTGAAAACTGCAATGTCAAAACCAAAATAGTGAAACATCTCAGAAATGACAAAAAATATAAAAATAAAAATAGGCTAATGTCAGAATCAAATCAATACAAGAATGTCAAAATAAATCAATAAATACTTTCAGAATGTCCACAAAAAAAAAATATAAATATAAATGTCAAAAATAAAAAAAAAGAAGAAGAAAATATTGGATAATGTCAATTAATTAATAAACTAGTACAAAATTAATGAAATATCCAGAATGTCAACAGTAAAAACTTATAGTGTGATGTCAATTAGGTAAATATGCAATAAATTCAGGAACGTCAAAAAAAAAAAAAAAACAATATATATATATATATGATGACCTAATGTTTAATCTGAAGGAGGGATTATAGTACTGTCATCCAAATAGTCCTTTATTGAGTAGTAACATTTTCTTAATTATATATATAATTTTAATCGATATTAAAATTTTCTTAAGTACACTTTTCCTACCGGGGTTCGGGGTTATCCGAAAGGAAGCTAGAGCCCCGGTATGAAGGCTAGAAGGAACGGCGCGGGGTTTTTAGTCAGTACAAGTCTGACACTATCTCCCGCTCCACCCAAGAGCGGGATTTGTCATAAGATGATTTTCCCCGTCGACAAAAAAAAAAAAGTACACTTTTGAATTTGTCCAGATTTAATGACTTTAATGTCTCAGGCAGCTTATTAAATATTTTTGTGGCCATACAAAAAGTACTCTTATTCATTAATGCTGTTCTGCCATGTATTATTTCGAGCTCTAACTTATTTTTGTCGCGTAACTTTCTATAGTAGCTTTTGGAAGCTATTTTGTATTGCAAGATGTGTGTTTTGACAAATACATTCGTTTCATAGATGTACAATGATGGATTTTTACAGCTCTATATATTTTACACGAAAATCAAAACAAAAAAGCAATAAAGTACTTAGATCTGAATTAAAATTATTATACACGATAAATCTAATAATTTGTGGACATGGAAATTAGAATTCATTTGTATTCGGAAATACGATGATTACCGAGAGCAATAAGAAGAGATTCTTTTGATTAAGTGAAGAGATTTACCGTGTCCTTCTATACTGTAATTTTGTACCTTTGAATCGATTGATTTAACATTTTTTGGCCTATAATAAAACTGTTACATACCTGAGTCGTCAGCAGACCGACTGTGCGAGTGCGCTGGTGTGATGGTAGACTTCAGCTCCGTCAGTTTAGCTAGCGGCGCCTCTTGTATGTGCTTCACCCATCTGACAAAACACAATGTTTGTTATAGCGTGATATCATGGTGGTCCACAAGCTTCTTCGAGATCTAGTCATGGAAATGAACTCCAAGCCAAGCGGTCTAAATGCACATACGATGAAATCATAACCAATAAATTGGCGGTTTTTCAAGGAGGTTTAAATCTAGCAATAGCTGGCAAAAGTTTAAAGAAGAGGTGAATCGATACTGACGTTACTGGCTATTCAAGAAAACCATCGAAAGTAGAGAAATACTTTGCTTTGTAAATGTTATCACTTCTGTTCCATGAAAAATAGTACTTCTGCTTGTTAATGATGATAATCAAGATTACATTATGTATCATAATTTCAACCGAAAGATAGGCTTTGCCTAAGCGTCGCCACACCGATCGGTCCTGACGTCTCACATCCACCGGAGTCCCGCAGCCTTGACCAGGTCGTCGCTCCACCTACAGCTAGAGGGAGGCCTTCCAATACAACGTCTTTCTGTTCGCGGTCGCCACTTCGCAACTATTCTGCCTCATCGGCCATCCGTTCTACGAGCAATGTGCCCTTAAGTTGCATGTGCACTTATGTTTGGCAATTCTAAGGGCTATGTCTGTAACCCTGGTTCTCTTGCGGATATCCTCATTTCTTATGCGATCACGCAAGAAAACTCCAAGAACAGCCCTCTCCATTGCCCTTTGGGTGACTTTAACCTTTTGATGAGGGCCATTGTGAGCGACCACTTATGACCATCATCAATAGTCGTTACTTTTAAGGCCTTATGTGTTTTTATCCTGACAAGCCAGCTCCTAACTTCAACCTCGCTCGATGGAACGCAATAGTCGTCTACGACCGAGTGAGCCCAGAACAAAAGATGCCTGTTCACTGTTGCTTAAAAGGTTGACGGATCACAAGTACGTCAGGTACTTACGAGGTATATTCCGGCGCAGTATTGGCGGACAGCTCGTGCATCTGCACGCCGTTGATGTTCATCAGGAAGAACGTGTTGCGGACTGCTGCGTTCGGCCGGAACAGCACCTTGTCCCTGTTGGAATAGAGCTCATGATTAAACTAACGTTATAACACTTAGAGAAAATACAGTCGAGGCTACAATGAAGGAATAAATGAATTACAGCAGTGAGAGCTTAAATGGAATACTGTTGTTGGTACACTGAATAAGGATGTTTCCCGAACGATCATGATTAGAAATTAATTTGTTTCGTTAGTTAAGGCTGCAGATTTACAAACTCATTTACAGTGTCAATGAGCAAAAAGTTGGTGAATCTTACCATTTGATAAGCGGCGACAGCATCGAAGGGCTCGGCTGGTTCGGCTGCGGGATGGGCTTCAGAACGAACTTGTCGCTTTCTCGCTGCAGCAGCACCAGGCTGTCTTCTAACATTAGAGCCTGAGGAAAGGAAATAAAGTTAAACTCACATCTCAAACGAACAATATTGAATATGACGAAGATAAAATATACTTGAGCAACGATTTGATCGTTGGCGTAAATTCGACGACGCATAGGTCGATCTTCAAGGTTTAGCAATGCTTGCTTAGGTCGGTCTATGGATCCTTAACAAACCGAGACTTCTTTCATCTTTGACAGTAATTGTCACCAGTGGCGGCTGGTGGATCATAGAAGTGGTGGTGCACTTTACCTGCTCACTAAGTATTCGAATAAAAAGTTTTACTAAAACAATATTTTCTGTACCTACTAGGTAATTTTTTTTAAATATACTTAGGTACTTACGCCGATTTTATTCCGCAGTGAAATGTACGATAACCTTTTTATTAAAATCTGACATGGATTGAATAATTATTTTTTTCAATAGTGAGCACAGAAAGTGCATTTAACCTGTCCTGGGACATTGTGTTTCTGAGAAACGTTTTATTTCTCTTTAGTATCGAAAACTCACACACACTGTGTCCCACAACTCAGTAAATGATCAGTGGGTCGTCTTAGGGGCGGAGTTCAATAGGCATATTAAAAACAATAGAAATTAGAACATAGAAGTAACTAAAAGACACGTTCAACTGCAAAATTGCAAGTCGCACGTGTAAACAATTACAAGCCCCGCGCCCGCCTCACTTCCAACCCGCGTAATGTTGGTATTCAGACCCGAGCCGGTGAATTTCGTCAAACCTCGTCCGCTCTCGGTAATTTTCGGTACGCTCAAGCGGCGCACGAGAGCGGTCATACTTTGCCGTAAATTTTCTATTGAACTATCTCTGTCCCACGCGTCAGGCGTTTTCGCTCATATCTCGCAGATGTTTCATGAGGATAAGCCGTGCGCTTTGGCCTACCGCACAGGGAATATTTTTATAGCAAAATACGTCTTATTACATTAGCAAAGAGCTTAAATTGGTTCGTCATAATTTCGTTAATATTGAATAGATCGTTAATCAGATATTATTATACATGTTTTGTATTTTTTTCTTAATCTATTATAATCTGGCAGATCAGCGCACGAGTGAACTTAAAGTACAGCCGCCCCTGATTGTCTGATTGACACAGGTTATCAGAAGCCAGAAAATTACACCAGTATTAGCAATGGGTATCGTGTTACCCAGTTACTTGGTTATGGAGGTTAATATGGTTAATATGTATTGTTTTAGTTTTTACCTGAACAAGCATTTGGTAATTCACCAATTACTTGTGTACATTCGCTGACTAGGGTATCGCGCCTACCACTACTAACCTAGTTAATGTATTATCTAATTGAATGTTTGAACTGATAAACTGTCAATCATTAACGGACACATGACAGTGATTTTATTTCCTGTACACATGCAGTGTGATTCGTCCACCTACATATTACATCTCAGTGTACGGAGCTACTGCTCGTACATTTTTGGTCCTTCGAGCCGGATTATCACTATTGGAGCAAACAGTCCTGCAAGTCGCACAGTTGCGAAATGTTTCAACTTACGATAGCGAATCGGTTTGGCTGGTCAATCCACAAGCGGATTGCCCCAGTCAGATTGAGACGACGCACAATATCTTACGGAGAGATTCCTTCGGACCCTGATATCGCTACAGGAAATATTAACATTTGGTGGTCCGGGAATAATTACAGACACGTAAAAGGGATTTTATTTCTTGTAAACATCTTGCGTGAATTGTCCATCTAGATTCTACATCCCAGTGTACGGAGCTACTGCTCGTACAAATATTTTCTATACTTTTAAATTAATTTTTAAGTATATTAAAAATAAATTTAAAAAGAATCAAGTTAAATAAAGGTGATAAAAGCAGACAATGCCGCTGGCAGCAGTAGGTCGTGTCACTCACCAGCACATTGATCCTCTTGTTGGAGTCGTTCCTGAGCGTGAGCTCCCCCTCAGTGCGCAGCGCGTGCTGCGTGAGGTCCAGCCGACGTAGTGTTACAGACTATGCCGCTGGCAGCAGTAGGTCGTGTCACTCACCAGCACATTGATCCTCTTGTTGGAGTCGTTCCTGAGCGTGAGCTCCCCCTCAGTGCGCAGCGCGTGCTGCGTGAGGTCCAGCCGACGTAGTGTTACAGACTATGCCGCTGGCAGCAGTAGGTCGTGTCACTCACCAGCACATTGATCCTCTTGTTGGAGTCGTTCCTGAGCGTGAGCTCCCCCTCAGTGCGCAGCGCGTGCTGCGTGAGGTCCAGCCGACGTAGTGTTACAGACTATGCCGCTGGCAGCAGTAGGTCGTGTCACTCACCAGCACATTGATCCTCTTGTTGGAGTCGTTCCTGAGCGTGAGCTCCCCCTCAGTGCGCAGCGCGTGCTGCGTGAGGTCCAGCCGACGTAGTGTTACAGACTATGCCGCTGGCAGCAGTAGGTCGTGTCACTCACCAGCACATTGATCCTCTTGTTGGAGTCGTTCCTGAGCGTGAGCTCCCCCTCAGTGCGCAGCGCGTGCTGCGTGAGGTCCAGCCGACGTAGTGTTACAGACTATGCCGCTGGCAGCAGTAGGTCGTGTCACTCACCAGCACATTGATCCTCTTGTTGGAGTCGTTCCTGAGCGTGAGCTCCCCCTCAGTGCGCAGCGCGTGCTGCGTGAGGTCCAGCCGACGTAGTGTTACAGACTATGCCGCTGGCAGCAGTAGGTCGTGTCACTCACCAGCACATTGATCCTCTTGTTGGAGTCGTTCCTGAGCGTGAGCTCCCCCTCAGTGCGCAGCGCGTGCTGCGTGAGGTCCAGCCGACGTAGTGTTACAGACTATGCCGCTGGCAGCAGTAGGTCGTGTCACTCACCAGCACATTGATCCTCTTGTTGGAGTCGTTCCTGAGCGTGAGCTCCCCCTCAGTGCGCAGCGCGTGCTGCGTGAGGTCCAGCCGACGTAGTGTTACAGACTATGCCGCTGGCAGCAGTAGGTCGTGTCACTCACCAGCACATTGATCCTCTTGTTGGAGTCGTTCCTGAGCGTGAGCTCCCCCTCAGTGCGCAGCGCGTGCTGCGTGAGGTCCAGCCGACGTAGTGTTACAGACTATGCCGCTGGCAGCAGTAGGTCGTGTCACTCACCAGCACATTGATCCTCTTGTTGGAGTCGTTCCTGAGCGTGAGCTCCCCCTCAGTGCGCAGCGCGTGCTGCGTGAGGTCCAGCCGACGTAGTGTTACAGACTATGCCGCTGGCAGCAGTAGGTCGTGTCACTCACCAGCACATTGATCCTCTTGTTGGAGTCGTTCCTGAGCGTGAGCTCCCCCTCAGTGCGCAGCGCGTGCTGCGTGAGGTCCAGCCGACGTAGTGTTACAGACTATGCCGCTGGCAGCAGTAGGTCGTGTCACTCACCAGCACATTGATCCTCTTGTTGGAGTCGTTCCTGAGCGTGAGCTCCCCCTCAGTGCGCAGCGCGTGCTGCGTGAGGTCCAGCCGACGTAGTGTTACAGACTATGCCGCTGGCAGCAGTAGGTCGTGTCACTCACCAGCACATTGATCCTCTTGTTGGAGTCGTTCCTGAGCGTGAGCTCCCCCTCAGTGCGCAGCGCGTGCTGCGTGAGGTCCAGCCGACGTAGTGTTACAGACTATGCCGCTGGCAGCAGTAGGTCGTGTCACTCACCAGCACATTGATCCTCTTGTTGGAGTCGTTCCTGAGCGTGAGCTCCCCCTCAGTGCGCAGCGCGTGCTGCGTGAGGTCCAGCCGACGTAGTGTTACAGACTATGCCGCTGGCAGCAGTAGGTCGTGTCACTCACCAGCACATTGATCCTCTTGTTGGAGTCGTTCCTGAGCGTGAGCTCCCCCTCAGTGCGCAGCGCGTGCTGCGTGAGGTCCAGCCGACGTAGTGTTACAGACTATGCCGCTGGCAGCAGTAGGTCGTGTCACTCACCAGCACATTGATCCTCTTGTTGGAGTCGTTCCTGAGCGTGAGCTCCCCCTCAGTGCGCAGCGCGTGCTGCGTGAGGTCCAGCCGACGTAGTGTTACAGACTATGCCGCTGGCAGCAGTAGGTCGTGTCACTCACCAGCACATTGATCCTCTTGTTGGAGTCGTTCCTGAGCGTGAGCTCCCCCTCAGTGCGCAGCGCGTGCTGCGTGAGGTCCAGCCGACGTAGTGTTACAGACTATGCCGCTGGCAGCAGTAGGTCGTGTCACTCACCAGCACATTGATCCTCTTGTTGGAGTCGTTCCTGAGCGTGAGCTCCCCCTCAGTGCGCAGCGCGTGCTGCGTGAGGTCCAGCCGACGTAGTGTTACAGACTATGCCGCTGGCAGCAGTAGGTCGTGTCACTCACCAGCACATTGATCCTCTTGTTGGAGTCGTTCCTGAGCGTGAGCTCCCCCTCAGTGCGCAGCGCGTGCTGCGTGAGGTCCAGCCGACGTAGTGTTACAGACTATGCCGCTGGCAGCAGTAGGTCGTGTCACTCACCAGCACATTGATCCTCTTGTTGGAGTCGTTCCTGAGCGTGAGCTCCCCCTCAGTGCGCAGCGCGTGCTGCGTGAGGTCCAGCCGACGTAGTGTTACAGACTATGCCGCTGGCAGCAGTAGGTCGTGTCACTCACCAGCACATTGATCCTCTTGTTGGAGTCGTTCCTGAGCGTGAGCTCCCCCTCAGTGCGCAGCGCGTGCTGCGTGAGGTCCAGCCGACGTAGTGTTACAGACTATGCCGCTGGCAGCAGTAGGTCGTGTCACTCACCAGCACATTGATCCTCTTGTTGGAGTCGTTCCTGAGCGTGAGCTCCCCCTCAGTGCGCAGCGCGTGCTGCGTGAGGTCCAGCCGACGTAGTGTTACAGACTATGCCGCTGGCAGCAGTAGGTCGTGTCACTCACCAGCACATTGATCCTCTTGTTGGAGTCGTTCCTGAGCGTGAGCTCCCCCTCAGTGCGCAGCGCGTGCTGCGTGAGGTCCAGCCGACGTAGTGTTACAGACTATGCCGCTGGCAGCAGTAGGTCGTGTCACTCACCAGCACATTGATCCTCTTGTTGGAGTCGTTCCTGAGCGTGAGCTCCCCCTCAGTGCGCAGCGCGTGCTGCGTGAGGTCCAGCCGACGTAGTGTTACAGACTATGCCGCTGGCAGCAGTAGGTCGTGTCACTCACCAGCACATTGATCCTCTTGTTGGAGTCGTTCCTGAGCGTGAGCTCCCCCTCAGTGCGCAGCGCGTGCTGCGTGAGGTCCAGCCGACGTAGTGTTACAGACTATGCCGCTGGCAGCAGTAGGTCGTGTCACTCACCAGCACATTGATCCTCTTGTTGGAGTCGTTCCTGAGCGTGAGCTCCCCCTCAGTGCGCAGCGCGTGCTGCGTGAGGTCCAGCCGACGTAGTGTTACAGACTATGCCGCTGGCAGCAGTAGGTCGTGTCACTCACCAGCACATTGATCCTCTTGTTGGAGTCGTTCCTGAGCGTGAGCTCCCCCTCAGTGCGCAGCGCGTGCTGCGTGAGGTCCAGCCGACGTAGTGTTACAGACTATGCCGCTGGCAGCAGTAGGTCGTGTCACTCACCAGCACATTGATCCTCTTGTTGGAGTCGTTCCTGAGCGTGAGCTCCCCCTCAGTGCGCAGCGCGTGCTGCGTGAGGTCCAGCCGACGTAGTGTTACAGACTATGCCGCTGGCAGCAGTAGGTCGTGTCACTCACCAGCACATTGATCCTCTTGTTGGAGTCGTTCCTGAGCGTGAGCTCCCCCTCAGTGCGCAGCGCGTGCTGCGTGAGGTCCAGCCGACGTAGTGTTACAGACTATGCCGCTGGCAGCAGTAGGTCGTGTCACTCACCAGCACATTGATCCTCTTGTTGGAGTCGTTCCTGAGCGTGAGCTCCCCCTCAGTGCGCAGCGCGTGCTGCGTGAGGTCCAGCCGACGTAGTGTTACAGACTATGCCGCTGGCAGCAGTAGGTCGTGTCACTCACCAGCACATTGATCCTCTTGTTGGAGTCGTTCCTGAGCGTGAGCTCCCCCTCAGTGCGCAGCGCGTGCTGCGTGAGGTCCAGCCGACGTAGTGTTACAGACTATGCCGCTGGCAGCAGTAGGTCGTGTCACTCACCAGCACATTGATCCTCTTGTTGGAGTCGTTCCTGAGCGTGAGCTCCCCCTCAGTGCGCAGCGCGTGCTGCGTGAGGTCCAGCCGACGTAGTGTTACAGACTATGCCGCTGGCAGCAGTAGGTCGTGTCACTCACCAGCACATTGATCCTCTTGTTGGAGTCGTTCCTGAGCGTGAGCTCCCCCTCAGTGCGCAGCGCGTGCTGCGTGAGGTCCAGCCGACGTAGTGTTACAGACTATGCCGCTGGCAGCAGTAGGTCGTGTCACTCACCAGCACATTGATCCTCTTGTTGGAGTCGTTCCTGAGCGTGAGCTCCCCCTCAGTGCGCAGCGCGTGCTGCGTGAGGTCCAGCCGACGTAGTGTTACAGACTATGCCGCTGGCAGCAGTAGGTCGTGTCACTCACCAGCACATTGATCCTCTTGTTGGAGTCGTTCCTGAGCGTGAGCTCCCCCTCAGTGCGCAGCGCGTGCTGCGTGAGGTCCAGCCGACGTAGTGTTACAGACTATGCCGCTGGCAGCAGTAGGTCGTGTCACTCACCAGCACATTGATCCTCTTGTTGGAGTCGTTCCTGAGCGTGAGCTCCCCCTCAGTGCGCAGCGCGTGCTGCGTGAGGTCCAGCCGACGTAGTGTTACAGACTATGCCGCTGGCAGCAGTAGGTCGTGTCACTCACCAGCACATTGATCCTCTTGTTGGAGTCGTTCCTGAGCGTGAGCTCCCCCTCAGTGCGCAGCGCGTGCTGCGTGAGGTCCAGCCGACGTAGTGTTACAGACTATGCCGCTGGCAGCAGTAGGTCGTGTCACTCACCAGCACATTGATCCTCTTGTTGGAGTCGTTCCTGAGCGTGAGCTCCCCCTCAGTGCGCAGCGCGTGCTGCGTGAGGTCCAGCCGACGTAGTGTTACAGACTATGCCGCTGGCAGCAGTAGGTCGTGTCACTCACCAGCACATTGATCCTCTTGTTGGAGTCGTTCCTGAGCGTGAGCTCCCCCTCAGTGCGCAGCGCGTGCTGCGTGAGGTCCAGCCGACGTAGTGTTACAGACTATGCCGCAGGCAGCAGTAGGTCGTGTCACTCACCAGCACATTGATCCTCTTGTTGGAGTCGTTCCTGAGCGTGAGCTCCCCCTCAGTGCGCAGCGCGTGCTGCGTGAGGTCCAGCCGACGTAGTGTTACAGACTATGCCGCTGGCAGCAGTAGGTCGTGTCACTCACCAGCACATTGATCCTCTTGTTGGAGTCGTTCCTGAGCGTGAGCTCCCCCTCAGTGCGCAGCGCGTGCTGCGTGAGGTCCAGCCGACGTAGTGTTACAGACTATGCCGCTGGCAGCAGTAGGTCGTGTCACTCACCAGCACATTGATCCTCTTGTTGGAGTCGTTCCTGAGCGTGAGCTCCCCCTCAGTGCGCAGCGCGTGCTGCGTGAGGTCCAGCCGACGTAGTGTTACAGACTATGCCGCTGGCAGCAGTAGGTCGTGTCACTCACCAGCACATTGATCCTCTTGTTGGAGTCGTTCCTGAGCGTGAGCTCCCCCTCAGTGCGCAGCGCGTGCTGCGTGAGGTCCAGCCGACGTAGTGTTACAGACTATGCCGCAGGCAGCAGTAGGTCGTGTCACTCACCAGCACATTGATCCTCTTGTTGGAGTCGTTCCTGAGCGTGAGCTCCCCCTCAGTGCGCAGCGCGTGCTGCGTGAGGTCCAGCCGACGTAGTGTTACAGACTATGCCGCTGGCAGCAGTAGGTCGTGTCACTCACCAGCACATTGATCCTCTTGTTGGAGTCGTTCCTGAGCGTGAGCTCCCCCTCAGTGCGCAGCGCGTGCTGCGTGAGGTCCAGCCGACGTAGTGTTACAGACTATGCCGCTGGCAGCAGTAGGTCGTGTCACTCACCAGCACATTGATCCTCTTGTTGGAGTCGTTCCTGAGCGTGAGCTCCCCCTCAGTGCGCAGCGCGTGCTGCGTGAGGTCCAGCCGACGTAGTGTTACAGACTATGCCGCTGGCAGCAGTAGGTCGTGTCACTCACCAGCACATTGATCCTCTTGTTGGAGTCGTTCCTGAGCGTGAGCTCCCCCTCAGTGCGCAGCGCGTGCTGCGTGAGGTCCAGCCGACGTAGTGTTACAGACTATGCCGCTGGCAGCAGTAGGTCGTGTCACTCACCAGCACATTGATCCTCTTGTTGGAGTCGTTCCTGAGCGTGAGCTCCCCCTCAGTGCGCAGCGCGTGCTGCGTGAGGTCCAGCCGACGTAGTGTTACAGACTATGCCGCTGGCAGCAGTAGGTCGTGTCACTCACCAGCACATTGATCCTCTTGTTGGAGTCGTTCCTGAGCGTGAGCTCCCCCTCAGTGCGCAGCGCGTGCTGCGTGAGGTCCAGCCGACGTAGTGTTACAGACTATGCCGCTGGCAGCAGTAGGTCGTGTCACTCACCAGCACATTGATCCTCTTGTTGGAGTCGTTCCTGAGCGTGAGCTCCCCCTCAGTGCGCAGCGCGTGCTGCGTGAGGTCCAGCCGACGTAGTGTTACAGACTATGCCGCTGGCAGCAGTAGGTCGTGTCACTCACCAGCACATTGATCCTCTTGTTGGAGTCGTTCCTGAGCGTGAGCTCCCCCTCAGTGCGCAGCGCGTGCTGCGTGAGGTCCAGCCGACGTAGCTCCTCCCACTCACCCGACGTCGGCACGCGCACTTCTAACTTGCTCTGGATTGATTTTAGTCTAGAAAACATTTAGGAATGGTCAGGTGCTTATTTATAACTTTTGCTCAAGATGGTTGGCATTTTTTAAAGATATAGATTATTAAAAAAAAAACCGGCCAGGTGCGAGTCAGACTCGCACACGAAGGTTTCCGTACCATTATAACAAAAAACGGCAAAAAAACACACGTTTGTCATATGGGAGCCCCACTTAAGCAACAAATACTAAAACACAGAATATAATAAATAATTTTATTCTGTTTTTAGTATTTGTTGTTATAACGGCAACAGAAATACATCATCTGTGAAAATTTCAACTGTCTAGCTATCACGGTTCATGAGATACAGCCTGGTGATAGACAGATAGACAAACGGACGGATCGCGGAGTATTAGTAAAAGGGTCATTTTTTACCCTTTGGGTACGAAACCCTAAAAACCATAACTCATTGAACAAAGATGAAAAGAATTGAAGATATTTTCGAGAAAAACGTTTTCACAAAAAAAATGACCGACTTCAAAAGCAAAAGGCTAAAAATTACAAAATAACTTGCGTTGCGAAAGTGGTCGGTGTCTTTGGTACCTCTTGTTTTGATTATTTTTCGACACCGACTTCCGAAACGCAAGTTATTTTGCATTTTCAGTGTTCTGATTTTGAAGTCGGTTAATTTTTTTGTGAAAAGTTTTTATTTGTCTCTTTTTAGTTTCAGTACACCATCACTAAAAATTAGCAATTTATATAATACGATACCTAAAGGGTTGACAAAATATCCATAATAATCCAGCCAGGTTTCAGGCTGGCTAAAGTAGCATCATCTTTTATGGGGTACTGTATAAAATGTTACAATAAAATACCTCCCCACATTCTAGAACTGAATGAGACGAAATTTAAAACTTGTATAAAACGCACACTATGCAGGCAAGCATATTATAAGTTGGGGGATTACATCGCTGATAAAAATGCTTGGCTAAATGCTGGTCCCGCTCCGCAGCCATTAGGGCGCAAAAACAATTAGTGATGGGTAGGAAAGTTTTGCAGTATTGTTGGAGCTGCTGAAGACTGTATGAATATATTTGTATTGTATAAACTCAATTTCTTTTAGTATTATATAACTGCACAGCACATGTGCGAGTACTATGTTCCGACTGTCAATCTACCTATGTGTCATTGGTTGACTTCTGTGTGCCCTGGCATTTGAGTGTGTCATGCTCTCTCTAATTTCTCTCTGATGGTGGCACATGTGTTGGATCATTCGGTTCCCTCCATAATGGTTGAGCTGAGTGGTGCCGATCCATGCGTCATGTTCGTGAACGGGCGCCATCAGTTGGGATTGGTCAAAACTTAGCTGCCTCGGCCTGTCATTGCATTTTTATGTTGAAATTGTTTGTTACTCTAGACGCTTTTACGTGCACGTCTTTTTGCATCGTTCTCACATATATGTATTTTTTTTTTTAACAAGAATGATGTAACCAAAACCTTGTAATTGAAACTGATGGAAAAGAGTGTCCGTGGAGTTTCTTGCAAATTCTTCTCCATTGAGATCTACTGACGTTTGCGAATTTGCAACTAGAGTCATATTTTTTTGTTGTTTGACAAATCAAAAGTACCTTTAAGGTTTATTTGAAATAAACTATTTTTGAACTCAATTGATGCTTTCGTGCTGTTTGTCGCTAAGGAGTTCCATTGTATGCTCCATATCTTGAAAATTGCTGGACCTATTTGATGCAACTCGCACTATTCCCTAAGTTAAGAGATACTTAATCCAACACAAAAATAATGATCACGAACCGATAAAACTACACACGAAGAAATGCGTGGACAAAAATACATACAAACAAACATAAATACATACATTTATGAAATTAACTAAACAGCTCAGATTTTTTTTATAATCATGGCCGATGATATTATCATTAATACTGGCTAGTGAAGTATACCTGTGTTCATTCTCGGCAGTCCGTATGGCGGTGTCGACCCGGTGCAGCACGTCCCGCGCCACGTCGTGAGCTCTGCGCAGGCGCGCCACGTCCTCTTCTGTCTCTTCTCCTTCTATCACCGTCTTCAGGATGCCTTCCAGAAGCAGCTGGTACTTTGTTAGTCTATGGAATTATAAATATACGTTTATTAACCTTAAGCAAGGTGATTGATGCTCTTGCCTTCTTTTTATGAGAGGTCTTTGACCTGCAGTGGGGGAGTAACAGGTTGATATTATTATTTCCGTTAACAAAGATACAACATTACAAACAATACTAAATCCAATACAAATTAAAATTAAAATTTTGAATCTAAAATAATATTAGTAGTTGTAGTAGTGTTGTTTAGTAGTTGTTGTAACGTAGTTTAGTAGTTGTTTTAGTGTTATTTATAGTTGTAGTAGTGTTGTTCAGTAGTTCTAGTAGTTGTTATTTAGTAGTTGTTGTCGTATTATTTAGTCGAATTATTGTAGTCGTTACCTCTGCCACACACACGCAAGCATGTCCTTGAGCTGCAGTCGCCCGCACAGCGGCTGTTGTTCCCTGGCGGCGAGAAACTGATGCAGCTCCTTACTCTTGCGTCGTCGTTCGCGCAGAGCATCTAACGCCATGCGCTGTCCGCGGCAGAACTTCGACACGCATGATGCGTAGCCTGAGTCGCCAAGCTGGAAAAACACACATTTATTGAATTTCATCTTATCGGTGATGTTTTTCAGAAATGGCAGGTACATATTATTCATAATTGCGTGCGTGCACGAACGAAAACGAAACAAAAGGAGTATGCTAGGATCGAAGCAGAGGTCAAGCTTAAACTACGCTCTGCCGTGGTTGGTTCGGATTAGGCGCACAATGCCACATTCGCAAAATGACATTTTGGAATTTCGCAAAATGTCACATTCTCAAATTGTCATATTCCGAAAACGCCACATCGCAAAACGTCACATTAGCAAAATGCCATTTTCGCAAAATGTCATTTTCGCAAAATGCCTTATCGCAAAATACCATTTTCGCACAATGTCACTTGGGACATTCGATTTTTTTATATTCAAACATTAAATGTTTTTATGAATAACGCCACCTAGCTATAACTTAAGAATGACTTGATCAAGCAAATCGTATAATCAATGCTGCAAATCAATTAACCCTAAATGTATCCACCCTCAATATGCCATATTAGCAAAATGCCACATTAGCAAAATGACACATTCGCAAAATGTCATTTCTCAATATGCCACATTAGCAAAATGCAACATTAGCAAAATGACACATTCTCAAAATGACACATTCTTAAAAGTTAAAGCCACTTAGTGACTTCTGAGCCGATGATTTAAGAATAAAAAATAAAACAAATTTAATTACGTATTTAATCACATTATTTATTCATTTTCATTTATTTTAACATAAAATAAATTAAAATTGTAAACTGAAATAATATATGTCGCTGAGAATCATAAATATAATTTAAAAAAAAATTACTTTTTTTCAAAAAAGCTTACATTTTTTGTAAAATTGGCATGGGTTTTTGTAAAGTATTTTTCCGCATGCGCCATCTTGTAGTGTGTATGCAGTGTACCTATGTGTATGTAACCAACCTTATATAATCATGTGTATCCTAAAATAAAGGAGAGTATTATTTGAGCAGTCGTGTCTATCATTTCGCTCCACAAATACCTTCGACCTTACATGGCGACCCTGCCAGCGGGCATCGCCGCGCGATCGCCTTACCGACACCGCCGTGCCATATAAGGGTTGTACAGTGTAAACAATTGGACTAAGTAGAGTCAAGCTAAGATGAATTATAATAATTATTCACTAGCGTTAATAACGTTCGCGGTTGTGACAAGTGGTATTTGGTTCGTTGCTTACGAAAAATACGGGTTCATTAAAAATGGGAACTACGCAAACTAAAGATGAAACCGTGATAGTGCAAAACGCAGCCGGAGGAACTAATAACGCGCATCTGGAAGAGGTGAAATTACATATTACCACCATCACCATACTGATGACTATAGTGGTGCTGGTTCTGGGACTCGGCGTGCTGTATTTTCTGCTGCAAATGTATCGGCGATGTCATGTACGCTGGATACATCAGGAGATGTACAGGAGTGCAATATCTAGAAGGTCAGGAGCGAGGCAATCTGGACCATCACTGGAGAAAGGACGGTCGAAGGGCGACATAGTGTGAAAACAAAGATAGCGGATACCATCGCACATCGGTTTACACATCATAGGTTTAAGTGAAAGTGAAAAAAAAAGTGCTGAGTGTGTGAAAGTTCGAGGAAAAACAACGGGCATCGTAAAATGGACTCAGAACTTTATTAGATAAGTACATAATCGTAATAATAATAAACGTAGTAAATGATATGTTACATTGTACTTGTAACTATAATAAACGAAGTGATTAATTAAACAACTAATGATGGTAGGAAATGGCAGATGACTTAGAACAATTATATAAAAATTTGAAATGTATAAAAACATATTTAATTAAAATTGGCCCTAAACGAAGGCAAGGAAATGTATTAGAGAAAAAGTTGTGTGATTCAAAGGAAATTTATGACAAATATACTGATATAATAGAGAAGATATCAGACGATGTAAAGAAAGGTAAAGTAGGACAAAACGAACAGATATTAATAAATACATTTTGTATTGATTTTGAGTCATTGTATAAACAAATTTTAGATTTATCCTCTACGTCAAGTACGAGTAGTAGCGAGGATACAAAAATGGAGTCATTTGATTTGAAAGTAGCTCTTAGTTTATTACCTATGATACCAACTGACAATGAATGTTCGCTTAAACAATTTATTGATAATGTAGAATACTATAGCTCGTTATTGGCTAGTGATGAGTGTAAGAAGAAACTAGTACAGTTTGTTGTGAAGAGTAGGTTGTCTCAGAACGCTAAATTGCAGTTACAGTTAGATTATTCTAATGTTGATGATTTGGTAAAGGAAATGCGTAGAGTGTTACTGCCTAAAAAATCACCGTTTGCGATACAAAATAATATAAATCAATTAAAGCAAACAGAACTGTCAATTCAGGACTACGGAACCAAACTTTCGGAACTTTTCGTGGATTTGACGGTATCGCAAGCCGACGGTAACTTAGAGACATACAAAATAATTAAACCCTTGAATGAAAAGCAAGTTATCAAAAGGTTTGCCGATGGGTTGCGAAACCGCCGTCTTTCAACTATCATTGCAGCTAGGAACTACGAGTCGTTGAAGGACGCAATACAAGGTGCGAAGGATGAAGAAACATCCATAGCGGGACCGAGTTCGAGTTCTGGCGAGATCCTAGGTATGTATTCTCCTAGAGGAAGACAACAGAATTTCCGTAGTGGTTATCAAAATAATAATTACAACAGGACATATTATAACAGGGGTCGTAACAATGATTCCAGTGCTCGTCGAGGCTACCCTCGGGGGGGCCAGCAGGCGCATCAGCAGAGCCGCGGTGCACCACAGCGAGGCCGAGGATCACCATGGCGTGGTAGAGGTAGGAGCTATTATAGGAATCGCTGTAACCAAGGGATAAGCCAAACCCCTAAAGATACAAATAAACACGCGGTTAATGTTCTAACGGGACAGGAAAATGAAGAGTATGCAAATGAGTTTTTTCGTGAATAATAGAGTTATTCTCGCAACTGATACTAACTATTATATTAACTTAAGTTCTAATAGCAAAACTTATTCATGGTTAGTCGATACCGGTGCTACAATTTCGGCTATA
This sequence comes from Orthosia gracilis, assembly GCA_947562075.1. Classification (NCBI taxonomy): domain Eukaryota; kingdom Metazoa; phylum Arthropoda; class Insecta; order Lepidoptera; family Noctuidae; genus Orthosia; species Orthosia gracilis. Next base: position 1,181,634 of record OX387266.1, read on the forward strand.
AAATATAAATATGTTCTAGAACAAAACATTCCAGTCCAAAAAGAGGACATAGTCATACATGGAATTGGTGGCAAAGTCCATGCAATGGGATATGTTTGTTTAACGTTGTCATCGGGTGATCATCACCTTATTTGTAATAAGTTTTATGTTTTCGATACTCTACCATGTAGGGCTAATGGCATCATCGGACAAGATTTTATTAATAAACATAAGTCCATATTAGATTTCAGTAATAATACCTTAACATTGTTGACACAAAGTTCAATTAAAATAGTTTTACCTTTACTGAGTTATAAAAACACAATGGAAGTTTACCCAAGATGTGAATCCATACATTATTTTAAGACCGAATTCACAGAAGAGTGTGTAGTACATTCTAAGGAAATTAGTGACGGAATATTATTGGCCAGTTGCATAGCAACACCAGTTAATGGTCTAATACCGATTAAGATATTAAATACAACGGATAAGTTGTGTACCTTAACGGACATTAATCCATGTATAGAAAAATTAAACAACTACAATGTTTGCCAATTTGACAAATCAGAACGTGATGCAAGTAGAGTAAAACAATTGTTTTCGGTACTAAACCTCAAACATCTTAATAAGGAAGAGCAAATATCCATAGAAAAATTATGCGCGAAGTACTCGGATATATTTTATTTGCCAGGAGATAGATTAACTACAACAAGTATTTATAAACATACCATTAGTTTAAAACCAAATGTAACTTCTGAATTTACAAAGCCATATCGTTTACCACATTCACAGAAGGGAGAAATTAAGCAACAAATTGATAAAATGTTAAGAGAAAGGATCATAGAACCTTGTCGTAGCGAATGGTCTAGTCCAGTATTACTAGTTCCTAAAAAGACTGACGGTACAGGTCAGAAAAAGTGGCGACTAGTTATTGATTACCGAAAATTAAATAATTGTATTGAAGACGACAGGTTTCCACTTCCAAATATTTCCGAAATACTTGATTCGCTATCGGGTTCGGTATATTTTTCACATTTAGATATGTATCAAGGTTACTATAATATTGCACTAGAACAGGAAAGCAGAAAGTACACAGCATTCTGTTCAGGACAATACCAAATGACTCGTATGCCAATGGGTTTAAAAACGAGTCCAGGATCATTTTCCAGAATGATGACCATGGCTATGTCTGGCTTAACGTATGAAAAATGCCTTATTTATTTAGACGATTTAGTGGTCTTTGGTAGAAACTTAGATAGTCATAACAAGAATCTACAAGACGTTTTCGAACGACTGCGGAAAGTAAATTTAAAATTAAACCCGCAGAAATGTAATTTTTTAAAGAAGGAATTACTATACTTAGGCCATGTGGTATCAGGTAACGGTGTATTACCTGACCCGGATAAAATAAATGTAGTAAAAAAATATCCGTGTCCAACAAATATAGACGAGACGAGGAGGTTTGTTGCGTTTGTTAATTTCTATAGAAAATTCATTCCAAACTTTGCTGAGTTAGCTTATCCACTTAACAAATTATGTCGTAAAAATGCTTCTTTTATATGGGATGAAAAGTGTCAGTCGGCATTTGATAGTTTAAAAGGAAAAATCATATCCCCACCGATTTTACAATATCCGGATTTCACAGAACAAAATGAGTTTAATCTCCAGACAGACGCTTCTAATTATGCAATCGGAGCAATTTTGTCTAACAAAAATGGAAGACCAGTATCATTTGCAAGTAGATCACTAAACAAAGCGGAAATAAATTATCCAACAATCGATAAGGAATTGCTAGCTATAGTGTGGGCGATTAAACATTTTCGTCCCTATTTGTACGGAAAACATTTTAAAATATACACAGACCACAGACCTTTAATTTCATTATTTAACATGAAAGACCCATCAAGCAGGTTATTTAAATTTAGGTTATTACTAGAAGAATATGATTTTACGATAGAACATGTCAGGGGTACGGAAAATGCGGCAGCAGACGCATTGTCGAGAATTTCCATAACATGTAATGACTTAAAACAAATGCACGAGTCGTGTGTTTCAGTTATGACAAGAGCTCAGAAAAGAAACCAGATTGACAATAATTCTAAGATAGGAACGAGTGGCACAACTACAGTTCGGTCTGATCAACCAAACGTTGTAAGCACTCCTAGTACTAGTACTTTAAACGAGTCAGTGGAATTACGTTTTATTGATGCATGCAAGTTAGAAACAATTAGAAAAAGTGGTGAAACATGTAAAGAAAGTAATACATTTATGTACATTCCTAAGGAAAAAACTATCTATATTAAACATGTATCTTCTCCATCGCAAATATCGCGAGCCGAATTTGTGAGAGAGTTACAAGATTTTTGTAGAAGCGTAAATATTACGGAAATCTATTTAATAAAAAGTAATAAAAATAACATTTTTATAAAAAAGTTATTAAATGAAATAGATATAATGAAAAAGTGGACCGGACCACACTTACATATAGTAAAAGATGTACAACGAATAGAGAATAAAGAAGATAAACGAGTAATTTTGAACGATTTTCATCTCTTACCTACCAGTGGCCACGCGGGTACGAGACGAATGTTCAACAATATAAAAAAATATTACTATTGGACGGGATTAGAAGATGATATAAAAGAGTTTATAAAGAGGTGCGACAAATGTCAGAAACAAAAGTATTCACCGCACAATACCAAACAACCTATGGAAATAACAACAACAGCACATAGTGCCTTTGAAAAAATATATATTGACTTAGTAGGTCCTCTGGAAAGAGATAATTATAATTATAGTTATATCCTCACGTTGCAGTGTGAACTCACCAAATACATTGAGGCATATCCCTTAGTTACACGCAGAACGGAAGAAGTAGCGAAAGCGTTAGTTCATAATTTTATATTAAGGTATGGAGTACCGAAGGAGATAGCGACGGATCGGGGTACCGAGTTCCTGTCATCAACATTCAAGGAGGTATGTAATCTATTAAATATTAAACAACTAAACTCAACAGCATATCACCACCAAAGTATAGGTGCTTTGGAAAACACGCACAAGCATTTGAATTCATTTCTCCGTATTCAAACCGACAACCATCCAGAGACATGGAGTACATGGCTCCCATTTTGGTCATTTTGCTACAATACTTCAGTACATTCAGCAACAAAATATACCCCTTACGAGTTAGTTTTCGGAAAAAAGTGCTCGTTACCAAGCAATTTGACCAATAGGATTGTTGATCCACTATATAACATTGATTATTATCCATTAGAATTAAAATTTAGATTACAAAAGTCACAGAAAGATGCACGAGACAACTTACTCAAAAGTAAATTAAAACAAAAAGAACTATATGACAGAAATATAAATCCAGTTACTTACCGTCCTGATGATTTAGTTTTAGTTAAAAATAATATGTGTAATAAATTAGATAATGTTTATACGGGACCATATAGAGTTATATCAGAAGAGTCACCAAATGTTAAAATAATAAAGAATGGTAATGTAGACACCATTCACAAAAACAGAACAAAATTGTATTATCCTAATCAGTAATTATCATGTTCTTGTGTAAATGTAAATGTATTATAAAAATAAAACAAAATGATAATTTTATTTTATTTTAACCTCGCCATGGGAGGTGTAGTGTGTATGCAGTGTACCTATGTGTATGTAACCAACCTTATATAATCATGTGTATCCTAAAATAAAGGAGAGTATTATTTGAGCAGTCGTGTCTATCATTTCGCTCCACAAATACCTTCGACCTTACAATCTATTGCCAGTGTACATTTAGGGTTAATTGATTTGCAGCATTGATTATACGATTTGCTTAATCAAGTCATTCTTAAGTTATAGCTAGGTGGCGTTATTCATAAAAACATTTAATGTTTGAATATAAAAAAATCGAATGTCCCAAGTGACATTGTGCGAAAATGGTATTTTGCGATAAGGCATTTTGCGAAAATGACATTTTGCGAAAATGACATTTTGTGAAAATGACATTTTGCGAAAATGGCATTTTGCTAATGTGACGTTTTGCGATGTGGCGTTTTCGGAATATGACAATTTGAGAATGTGACATTTTGCGAAATTTCAAAATGTCATTTTGCGAATGTGGCATTGTGCGCCTAATCCCCTCGGAAAGCTCGTTAAGCTGTTTGATCCCGACTGACATTAGTAAATCATTGATAGTCGTTACCAGTTATCAGAAACCCAAAATATATCGTACAATTGGACTGTGGGGGTCGGATAGGCAGGCCTTACATGCACCCGTGTATTGAGCGTGGGGCAGGAGAACTTGTAATATTGATACCATAAAATTATTGAGGGATGTGCAATGTACCTACTTATTTCACAATTTACGTTTTTTTCTTTCTGACAATGTTAACTACAATTTTAATACATTTTTGTCAATTTTTATTTTGTCTTTAGTTTTATTAACATTTTTAATTTTTATTGGAATTGAGTTGTTGACAATGTAATTTTAGCAATTGGTGACAATTTTAACGTATGAATGAATCAAGGTTATTTTGGGATGTTATCTGTTTGTTTTTTTAATTGTAACGTTCATGAATGTAATGTATTATGGACTTGTTATATCTATAGATATAAAATACTGGTCAATTGCACCTGGTTAAAATAAAAATAAACGAAAATGACCCTAACATCATTGGAAAAAGACGAAAGTTCTTTTTTTTTTGTTGTAAATCTTACCGTATTCAGCAAAGCATCAGCCACAGGTCTGATCTGCACCACATGGTTGCCGGTCTCATTCCTGGCAGTTCTCAGGTCGGAGTACAGGCGGGAGTGCCGCTCCCTCACGGCGGGCAGGTTGGGGAACAGAGCCCGCAGCTCGTCGCCTGCCAGGAGGCTCGCGTGGCGCTCCAGCGGCCGCAGGAACACCCCGCCTAGGACGCGCAGCCAGCGTACGTGGGACCCTTCCGATACTATTAGTTCTGTGGACAAATGTGTGTGGTTACAATTTTGACAAGTTCTTTTAGTGACGAAATAAACCCTTGAGTGCCAGAAACGTGGAACCACGCGACCACATACATAATTATATAGGTTTTATCGTGCAAGAAAACGAGTTAGAATATAATGTGAAGATTTCGTAAATAAATGGTAGCAGTCTTTAATTTCGCAGTGAGATGAGATTATGATTTTAAATTGCATAAAATTTTAATTTGAAACGACGTTGGATCATAAAATCTCATAATATTATTATATCATGGTACAGATGCTGTCAGCTTTTCTCAAAAACAACATCTGTGTTTCTTCTATAAATCATTGCAAGTTTAGTCTAGTTTTTGGCAACTGTTGTCTCATTGTTATCTTTAACGCTCAGTCAAACAGAAAAGGTGCATGGATTGTGTGAAGGTTGGCTTTTAACTCTGCGGTGACGGCTTCTGATGCAACGAGATTGTGGTCGATCGATCTCTACTATGCGCCGACCGCTTAGCTGAGACTGTTCCTAAGGAAGCAATAGAGATGTTGATACCCATCAGCGAATTATCCACTGACAGGTCATTAAACCTGCTGCGACACTAAGTCCGCCTATGTACTTATAAGTTGCATGAAGTTTTAATAAATAAATAAATACACCTCTTCCGTACCGCGTAGCTACTTCAGAATGGTCTCAGTTAATCGGTCGGTCTTTAATCGTAACATGTACATTCAAGCGACGAACGTAATCCTGTTTCTATATGTCATCGAATTATTGCAGACATCGTAATTTTGTAAATAATCTTGCAAGATTATAAATTCCCGACATAGTGTGAACAGATCATTTCAAATACAATAAATCACAACCAAATCTTAACCAAATCTTTTTGAGAAAGAGTTTACAATATCACGGATTTATTGTAAACTTAGGTGTTTGCAATAATCCAGTGACATCATTCACTAAACAGGATCGAAAAATACCCAAAATAAAGTTTGAGGTTAACAATGATAATTAGAATTAATATTTGTTTATTTAGTACTTTGTATATTTAGATTTTGGTAGAGAGCTCGATATTTCGGCACCGTTCGAGAACTAAAATCTTTGCAGGTGTTACCATGACTCTGACCATGTCAGCTTAAAAACTTATATAACAATGATAATGCTACACTTACCATGTATGACCTCCTGTCTCTTGCGCAGTATAGCGGACAGGTCTAGGATGTCAAGCGCATGCGGCGGCAGGCTGTCGGCCCACTGTGCTGCGAGGGGCTCCTCCTCCTCTGACCAGTCTGATTGAGATGCTGTAACGAGAACGAATATATTGGAGGATCAAAAAATTCCCAACTGGATGATTTTCGAATCGAAGATCTTCGCATCAAAAAAAGAATAAAAAAGCCATATAATTTTGCTACAAAAAGGTTTGAGTTGCTGTTTTTATTCTAAGTCTTACGTGTATCAATTCGTTCATAGGATCATATTCCAGAAACCAAGAATAATAGCACTAGCCTTTAAAAGGAACTGCCTCCTTTAAATGATAGGATTGAGACCAACTTGTCTACTAGACAAGATCTATGGAAAAGAGATGACAAAATTAACTTTTCTATACAAGCGACCAACTTTTTATCAACAGTTAAAATTATTATTTTGAAATTTTAGTCTTGGAAGTCATCATTGCTTCGTTTAAGAGTAAATAAGAATAAAGACTTCTTCTAAGACTGACCTTGCTGCTCAGCAGCGACGGTGTTGCTCTCATTACTCCTGGATGATAAGCTGGAACTGCTGGAGCTACCAGAAGGCGCGGTCGCTGCACCTGGCTCCAGATCACTGTGGAAAAGAATTTCATGTTAGTAACATATATTATTAGATACAATTGACAAAATGAAACTTGTGGAGAGCCATTTTTGAATGAGCTCAACGGTAAAAGTGCTGTACTGGAAAACAGACAAACATTTATTATCCAGAAATGTACAATTTATGTACTTGTGTTGAGCAATCAAATATTTATTTTATTGGTGGCTCAAATAGGTATATTGATAGAAATTACTCTGATGAGAAGACAGAATAGAGAGTAGAGTCACAAAGAGAGCCAGTTATTATAAACGCTGACAGCAAACAGCGTTGCATGTTTGCAAATTTCCATCGGCTGAAAAATCAACTTGTTTGGCATTTCAGTTTAGTTGGAAATGTTTACAGGAATATCAAAATGTGTAACACACTATTTCATCTTGTTTACATAAAAATAGAATAAATAAAATTTTACCTGTGAAGAAAATCTAGACCATGATGTCAGACTGTGTTTTCTAGATTCGTCTAAAACAATAGAATTCGCTTTTAATAATCCTGACTGACAGTACAATACTGTACGCACACGAGAATTTATTGAATTACGTTCTGACGTATTTTCGGCATCAGCGCACCGGATTCGTTTTGTGGATTTTGGCAGTCGCAGTTTTATTTGCACCATCGATCAAGCAGAAATAGGTGTTTTAAATAAGCAATGGCTTTTTAAAAGTGTTATTTCTTCGCGTTGAATCTACAGGAGCAAATTTAATTAGACAGAAAATGCGCGCCGCACTGGGAAGTTGTTGGAAGACTGAACATTAATGTTCAAAAAGCCTAATTTGAATAAATGATTTGATTTTGATATCTAAAGATTACAAACGTGCGTCACCGTCAACCACATCATCGTTTACCATCAGGTGAGACAGTGGTCAAAACCGAGCCTACCAATAACAAATAAAAAACCTTATTTAATTCGGACCTTAACGTTTAACACAGCTTACATATGGGTATTTCATACGGAGCCAATCTCCGGCGATCGCCAATTAAGTCCGCACAAAGGTCAGGAGGAAACGCAAGTCCAAACATCGGCCAGGAAGTTGTAAAAGCATTGCTAATTCTGGACGTGCCTTATTAAATACTGCGCCGACGACGTCTGATTGCTACGGTTTGTGAGCGGGATGAATTAGCTAATATTAATCGTTACTAGTAATCGTTATTGGTTAACAGTTAACACTAGTATATCATCGCATATCAGTTGGCAACCTTAGTTATTTAGAACAACACTCAGTCTCCATAAATTATTTGTTCTGTAACATTTTCTTTTTCCTTCAAACATACCATTACATGAGTCTCCCCATTTGTTCGTTAACGAATCAATCGCACACATCCCCAGTCGAGTCACGTCTCCGTAAATGTGGTTCAGGAGTGTTTCAGAGGCAACTTGTGCTACCCACACTGAATTACAATCATGGCTTTATTACCTGCTGGCGAGCGGCCAGATTTGATCGTGGTTTTATTAAGAAAAATGTAGGGAAAGTTACTGTTGTATTGCTTCCTAATTTATAGGTTAACTCAGTTTTTTTTTTACAAAATCTTCCTTTAATTTTGCTTATCAAACATAGTCTTTTGACAACAGTTGGTTACTCGAAAGTAGGGTGAAAGAAAATATAGATTTATAGAGAGAAGAAATCAATGTTCGCAAACTGTAAAAATTTGTGCGAAGTGTAAAGAGGATAATGAGAGGTTCTAAAAACTTTATCATGAAGTCGAAAAACATCAGCTGGACATTATGGATCCCCAAGCATTACCATAACGCCTAGCATAATCTTATTGATCTTTTTTCCACTCGTATGTCAATATTTTCAGCGATATAGTCAATATTTTGCGCTACCAATTTCGTAAGTGGCATTGAATCCCTTTGCTCATCAACTTTATTAATTGAGTCGATGCCTCAAATAATATTACTCTATCTTATTCCGATGATATTATTTGACTTCCCATAACTTTAAACAAACATCGAACTCAATCTCTTCAGCAAATTAATAGATATTATTTTAGGAATGAGGTTCCAAAGGAAATTCTTGCCGCCATGATGTGTGCATTATTATGATAATTTGACGTGTGGTGAATAATTTGCTTCAGAAATGGAATATCAATTTTGGGGTGTTTCAAATTGCTGAAATTGTTGTACTTACTAAGTCACACTGTGTGTGTGTGTGTGACAATGTGCTTGTGTGTGTGAGGACGTTCTGTGTCTGTGTGTGTAGGTATGTTACGATTTGAGAACATTGGTAATAAAATTATTGATACTTACGGCAAATTAATTTGATGAAAAGATTCGTCCGAAGAAAATTATAGTAGCCAAGCCCACAGTAAAAAGTTTATTATAAGAAATCAACTTCAAATCAGTTGGTTTCTTTCGATCTATTGATGGCATGATAACTCTACAGTTTGCAGGCGAACACTAATAAGCGCAAATTTTCCAGCCTTCGTAATATTATAGTCCTATATTACATATGAGTTGTTTCTTAATAAGATATATTTTGCTTCTTAACGTAAATTATTTCTCGTCGGTTCATCATCTTCAAGAGAAGCCACATTGGTCGGTCCCGTGCGTCTTGCATCCCTTCGGTTATTACACGCTTTCAATATTAGACCTCACTATAGGCCAAAATCTAGTACCTAAGGGCCATAGCTTAGTGTAGACACATGAAAGATCACGAAAATTTTCAATCAATATAATTGCTTATACTTAGTATGTCACCCGTAACTTGGCACTGCCTCCACAAACAATGTGTAGAAGTTTCCAACAACTCAGAACTGAAGGCAACCATTACCAATATGAAAATGCGAGGGCGTGCGATAATCATAGGAATTTAACAGCAATCCATCTAAGAGCCTTCTGCCCTTTCATGAAATAGTGGAAATATTCCTTTTGCATTCATTTCGAAGGGAAAGTTATAATTATTTAGTTAGGATTACTCTTTGGGAATTAAATGGAAAGGGCTTGGGCTAGCGTGGTATTCAAACTTCATTTGCATAATAATACATTAATTGGATATTCCTGGGATTTTAATTGTTTGTTATGGAAATGTATTGCGAACATACGATTTCATTGAACTTAGTCAATGATGTTGTTTTGTCCTGTTTTACAAACTGCCACTGTTTAGCACTATGGACGGTGGTGTTCAACCTGAAAATGTGATGTTCATCATGCTTGGGACCACTACTACTACTTACCCAGCTCGCCTTTGCCAGCGGCTCCGCCCGCGAGAACGTCAGATATTATCCCAAGGAAATCAACTCCCGGGATAAAATAAAAGTATCCTATCTCAAAAGAGTGCCAAGTTTCATTCAAATCTGGTTAACAAACGGTCAGAAAGAGTAACTTTCGCATCTATAAAAGGACGCAGCAGCAACATTTATGCAATCGTCACAAAGCGTTTAATAACTAAAACCCTGTCTCCCGGACTAGTAACAGTAATTTTCAAACGAGCGTAGGATAAGAGCTGATAGTAAGTGAGCACTCGTTTATCATAATCGTCCGGTAGGTATGTCTGTCCGATAACATTAGTCCTGTCCGGCTACTGATGCACCCAAATTTTTATTTTTATGAGTCTGTGATTTGGATAATAATGATGGAAAAATCATGGTTGCTAACTGGCGCTCTGGTCAAGTGACGAGATCGCAAGTTTTAATCATTTATTGGTTGGAACGGTGTAGGCAAGAAATTGCTGTGATGAGCAGTAAGAAGCTAGTTTGCGTACGAATTAGCACTTTTGCAAATTTGAAAATGACTGACGAAATGGATGATGATTTAGGACGAAAACGAGCGCGCGAAATTTTATAAAGAGACCTTTGGGAGTCTAGTGATATCTAGACTTCAAAACAAAATTATTTGCATTGTTGAATTACTAATCTATCTCTGTATGGAGGCCGTTGTGCAATTTTCCTTCTTCTATGGTATTTATTTCCGCCCAAAGGTGCGTTAAAATTAGTGTTCAAATATGAAACTTTCGACGCTCATAATTGTCAAACACTTTTTTTTTACTTTTTTGTTTCCATAAAGGGCTAGATAATGATGACACGAATTGATATCATTTTTTATTTTGAACGTACATTGTCAAACAGTGGAGTAATCGCCAGACTACGTTTGTATGGAAGAATGACCGACTAGGGTATCCTTTAGTAAAAATTTTCGGACCGGTAAAAACACATCGGAACTGTCAAATTGTGTTGTCATTCATTCTTAGTTCGGGCCTCGAACGAATTATCCGTCCGTAGTTAATACGAAATAAGAAACGCCCGTAAAGAAGGCTGAAATACGGATTTCGTGCTTAGGGAGTAGATCGCCATGGTAGCCAAATCTCGCTGGTTTAGGTCAGTCTATCCTACGAAGAAACACACCTGACCTGTTTAGTTTGTAAGTCTCTCATATGAAATGCTTACCTAGAGTAGCGAAGTCTAGCGGACATGGCCCGCAATACTCGTATAATGCAAATTACATGCGAACTGATTGCAGATGTATATGTGGCCTTAGTATGACCTGCAGCAATGTCATGAAGCCCTGTCATCAATTTCATCGTCTCCAGAGAGACAATGAAACGGCAGACTGAAAAGAGACTACTGCAGACAGTGGTCTCTATTACGTCGGCAATAAACGGCAATTATTTCTTAATCACCAACAAAACACACATTTACCTTTCTGAAAGCGTCCGTCTCGCCAACATAGCAACCGTCGGAGGCTGTCTCCCAGCTGGAAGCGACACATTTCTGGACACGCGAGGTGGCGCTGGAGTCGCCATGTTCGTCAACTATCACTGATCAGCACTTGTCAATACAATCACCGGCTGTCACTTGTTTAGTGTTTGTATTTTTTTTGTGTTCGTCAGTTTATTGGCATTGTTGTTTAAACACTGGTTTTTCGTAACTTTCGGTACGTTTCTTTGGTTTACACTGATATTTGGTCGGTATGGTAAAGCGATGTTCTAAATTTTGAAGTTGGCAAAAGAAGTTTAGTAAGTTTAAGTTGGTAAATAACAATTTTTGTAGTTACAACTTCATAATTTTCTAGCTCCTGTCTTAATTTATTTGGGGTCGACGCAACGCGTCTTCGTCTTCCATAAGTCCCTATTAGTACTTAACATCGGCAAACCTGGTGGGTGACATACAGTCTAACAGTGTATATCTTTTAGTATTATTTTTGTAATATTGACCACAAATCGGTAACATTATCATGTTGTACACACGTTGGGTGTGGGTTGAGTTTGAGTAAATAAGGACTTAAAGTGTTTATATATAATATGTGATTACTATTATTCTTCCGATGATTTTGTTTAGAGACTCTTTTCCTCTAAAGATCTTCCTGCCCAAGTCCCACGTTACTAGGGGTTGGTGCAATACGATTTAATCTTCCATTCCGTCATGTCAACCTTCGCGCTATCACTGCCTTGTACTTGCATATCATTCCTCACATAATCCACATTCATGACTCCTTTAGTCATAGTTTTTAATCCATCCTCATCATATACAACACAAACGATTCCCTTTCAACTTTTCTGTCACTAACACTTTCAATATATTATTGTGTATTTGTCGAAACCCATAAATAAAAATTCATAAACCATTCAGCTCTTACGTCGCGTCGTCAGTAAGTTCAATGGCGCCCAACATAATGGTTCATAATGGCGCACGGCCGTACAAGGCAGACAGTGGTGGTTATAGACTAAAACCTATGTTAATACTACCGTAGCCGCCTCGGAAAATGATATAATTATGTTTTTAATACGTTTAAGGGTATAAGGAAAGGATAGTTACATGATTTTACTTGAATCGCTGAGATTTCTTTATGTATTGTTTTTGTTGAGAGTCGGTAAGATTAATTTAATTAGCATTTTACATGGGCTATCAGATTAATTACGTTTCCTTGTTTACTATAAAAATCGTATTCTAGTGTAAACTAATGTTATAAAAAGCTAAATCATTAGTTTTTTGTGAAGAGTAATCTACAGATGTAGGTAGATGCTTATTGTGATTACAATAACTACTTTTTATCCCGAAAAATGCACGGTTCCTATGAGATTTGATAATGGAGCGAAGCCACAGGAAAAACCCAGTTCAACCTTTACTCAATGTCAGCCTTTTGTTACATTACTTTCTAAAATAAATATTTAAAAGCTTGATGTTTAATCATGAAAAATAAAATTAAACGGAAAGGTGTAAACACTAGACTTTTAAAATTCACGATCAAAAACTTTGACCTTACTATAGCTATAAAATCAATATGTTTACAGTTTCATCCTAGGCTAAGATCTAGCCTGAATCCAAACATCTAAACAATGTCGACTACTATTATTAATGCTATATTTATACCATTTCTATGAGCAACTCAAGAAACGATGGAAAACAAAGGAAAATTTTTCCATTGTTTTTCGATTGAAATTACATTAATGGAAGATTCATAAGTTTTGTTTTTCTTACAAAGAGGCGCTTTTAAAATAAATCGATTGTACTTTGCTAAAATATTTCGTTAGTGGGTGTGTTTAAATATTACTTTACTTATATCGGGAATAGCTGTATAGAATTAGATGCAAGCACCACTCAGACTTTTAACAGAGAATTAGCGTAAAAATGCTGAAACTCTTTTCAACAAGTATTTATCCGAATACGGTGAAGACAAAAAGAATGGTTATGATTTTAGCAGTCTATGTATGTATGTATTTAAGTATGTTCCTCCGTAGCGCCTAAACTACTCATCCAATTTTGAAAATACGGTATAAATTAATCAGTTATTATAGCCCGGGTAACAAGGACTGAAAAATGTAATCGGGTTATAGTTTTTATTAAACTATTTGCTTGTTTGTAGTTAAAAGTACTACTGATTGCTATATTTAAAAAACCATTCCATCCCGGAGTTTGGGTTTGTGCCAGGCTGATGGCAATGGGGTTGCCCCCTACTAGCTACATGAGACTTAAACATAACTGACGAAATTTGAGCGTAGGTACTTCTGTCCAGCCCTTCGGGGAGTACAGGCATGATATTATTCATAAAAAAAAAAACATTGCATAATAGATATTATAACTAAAATCATTACATACTTCATTTAGTCACTATTTAGTAATTTAAAACAATAACACAGACACTGTAATCGCCTACAAGCAATAACATCGTAACTTAACGACCAATAATATTGCCGCAACGACTATTTAAAACTAGAGTTAACCGGTAATCGGCAGATAAAAGTAAAAATTAATCTTGCCAACAATTAAAACGCGGTTCAAGTGAAATAAAGGAAAGCGGTGTCGGTTACCCAAACGTATGAAAATTAAAATGTTTTATTACTTGTTGGACAAAATACCTGTATAATCTATTACGACAGATATTTTTAACAGGGAATATAGAACAGAAATCTTGTTATGTCTGTCAAATGCAAATCATCATCATAATTTTGAACCTTTTGACATTTGTTGCCGCTGATAACATGGCTCTTTCTCTAGGCCCTCTAGTCAGCCAGTCCTTACTTGCATCATATATCACCAAAATATTATTCATTCTCAATGTCATCCAATCACTTATTCAAACAATCTAAATGCCGTACTAAATTTTCTATTAAGTAACCTCTATTCAAGTCCTGCACCAAAAATATGCAAAGGTCAAATTTTCTGTTGAGTAAAAACTTTTCAAATCCTACACCAAAAGGGTCAATTTTTTTTCTAAGTAACCACTTTTCAAGTCCTGCACCAAAAATATGCAAAGGTCAAATTTACTATTTAGTTTACACTTTTCAAATCATTCACCAAAAATATGCAAAGGTCCACTTTTCTATTAAGTAACCACTTTTCAAATCTTACACCAAAAATATGCAAAGTCAAAATATTCAATTAAGTAAACGTTTTCAAATCCTACACCAAAAATATGCAAAGGTCATACTCCAGACTAACTCAATATAAGAATTTTGCACCGAGAGTGGAGTACCTACCTATCTGACCTTTGTCAATTAGAGCTATTTGACGCCGATACTGACGCGAGACGAGAGCAAATAGAATTGAAACCCTATTTGGTAGATAGAAACAGATAGGTATAGGCACCTACTTCTCAAATTGCTTGAATTTTAGAAATACTTTCAGCTCATATTCCACATTGATACCTGAATCGAATTGCTCCTTAAATAATTATTTAAAATATAGGTACAACATAGCACCACGGGTTTCAGCAGAGGTAAAGCTATGGTAAATATAAGTTTGCACATTATTCGGTCAGAAAATGGAATCCAGGATCACATGATTCAACAGTAGCGCTTTACTACACTAGAACAACTGGGCAACAATTTCATCTATTTTTGTTCCAATAAAATTCTGAGGACATTATCATACGACTGAAATAAAAAGTTTCTAAGTTATAGCGTTATAATTACCTAATAATATAATCATCTAATCCATCTGACGATCGTTTCCAATCAGTCATGCTACCAGTTACACAACTGTAAAACGCTTGCAACAGCTCTAAATATCAATAAGTTCATTTTGGAACTGATGTCATGCATACACGACTATTAAATTATGCCTACACACTAGAATAACTATATGCACCAATAATTTAGCACAAACTTTTCATACGGTTACACTTCCAAGTCATATGTTATTTCAGGGATAAAAAATATACTATCAACTAAAGAATTTTTGCAATTGTATCAGTATTTCTGAGATGACCTTCTAGAAACAATTGTATCTCTTTTTATTTTTATTCTAGGTAGCCTTAACATAACTAAAATTCAACAAGATAACTTTTACGGGAACCTGTCACAATCACCAGTTGACCAAGCTCTGTTAGCCATGATTGTGTAGAATTCGCGTGTGCCCTGCACCCCAGCAAGAAGTGACGAAAAGAAACACCGTGTGGTTTTGATCAGTAGGAGTCTGACAGACCCCTCCGCCTGCCCCAAGGCAGAGGATTTCCACACATAAAAAAGGTCTGTTAGCCAAGTAGGATCATACAAAACCGATGGCGAGTCGCCACGGGGGCCGTGGCCGAAATTCAGCCTGGAAGTCTGTTATTACTACTAAACCATTATAAAATAACAGAGTTATTTCTACTAATCGTTCTTTAGTTCACTACTGAGTGACAACCACAGGTATGCAAGCTATTATTGTAACAGTATCAGCTCATATAAAACAGATGCCGACTCTATGAGGTTTAAATGTATTTTCAATCTAATATCATGACTTTATAAGTGTATGTTAGTCATTATGTGAGGGCTAATCTCGAGAATTGCTGGGCGAAATTCGATTAGGTGTTCACTAATAAGGTGGGCGGAAGATAACAATGTTTCTTGAATGTTGTATTATGGTTCATATAATATCCGATACTCCAATCCTATCATTAAAATTTCTTGATTTTTAAACAATCATAACATAATCCCTCAATCGACCCACTCATAAAACTGCATACGAAAACCGCAAAAAAATCGAGACGAACGGCCAAAATTTTAAAACATCGCTCACACAACAGATGTTAAATCTAAAACAATTGTAGAATACTAACACTTCCGTAGATTTAAAAGTAAACACTTTTATCGAGAACAATTTTATTAGAAGAGAATCGATCAACAACACTGTCCACTCGAAGATTTGAAAATACGAGAATCGGGCCGTGCGTTCGGCTTGAGTATCGCGGACCGACTGACACTCTGACAGTGTGTGTGAAGTGGAGTTGTGGACCATCAGATGAGAACATAGTTTTATATCACTGCGCTATTTCAGAAAGGGTGCACAATAGAACTTGAGGGTCGCATTTGACGTGATAGATTCCTTCGATTGTGTGATGATGACGTATCGGCAAGTTATTCTTATGTTTGAAAGGATATTGAAAGATGTATATAGAAATTACATGCACCTATTGAATGGTTTATTTGAATAGGTTCCGTGGGGTTTCTTATAAGATGAGTAAGTTATGTGTACCTTATTGTAAGCATTCATTTCTTAACAGTTAACTTATTAATATTTGTAAAATTGTCCCATTTTAAGCGAACATTTCCTAATTAAAAATTTTGAGTTCGGAACGTATCAAACCTACTTGAATGCCAAAACTTGACGGGTTATCAGGCTAAAATAGAGTTTCACAAATGCTGAACTTTAAATTCTTAATTCAGAAAGTGGCGATTGATCGCGGTTTCTGAAAACCTATACATATAAAATGTTATCAAATCTTACGTCAAGTAGATTGATTAGCTTTTGTTATAGCAATCAATCAATCACAAAATCTAATATTTTGACATTTTACAACAACTTTACTGATCTAAACTAGGCATTCAGAAACCTGAGGGGCAGCTCTCGAAATTTACAGGAATTTTCGAGTTTATATCTCAGGCGTAATCTAATGATAACGATGCGAATGCTTCTTAAAAGTTACGGGAATTGTCCTTTAGATAATATTCACTATTAGCATAATGAGCGTTATGAGTGGCTTTATTTTAGCCAAAAATCGCCACTGTTACAGTGAGATAGAATAGAATATTCTTTATTGTACTCCAATAAAGTTACAAATCTCTTTTACATAAAAATGAATACTATGGGTACAATGGAAACTACAAGACACATAAACCTCCTCCTGGCCACTTCCTGTTCTGGCTAGTATCCTGATTACAGAGGGCCGTGATTCTAGCGGATTTCGCGATTTCTCCATTGGTGTCTGACCTGAATAAACGATATTTCTCAAAATAATAACCTCCTTAACCAATTTACGACCACCAATAACCACGACACTCAAATCTTTACAGCCAACCAACAGGTCACACCAAAACAATCTCTACCAATCACAGCCACGTTCAAAACAATAAAGCTAAAGGTACTAGCAAGGAGTCGTGAAGGTAACGCTGACGTCAAAGGGAGTGCCACCCTTCACAAGTGGAACGCATAAAGACACACCATTGTTAACTCTGGCCATGTGGGTGAGGTGACCAGGTGGAGCGAAAGCTCGGAACGGTTCGATATTAGAAGAATTTTTGAGTTGTGTGTTAAAACAACTCGACCTATTGGGAAAAGTAGCTGGATCATTATCTATAAGAAGAGAATTAGTGCACTAAGAAAATTGACAGCTTTGGTTTGGCATTATAGAAGTACCAAAATTATCCTCAATTGCCAAGTTTGGGATAAAAATTTCACTTGTACTTTGTCAAAAACCATAAAATTCAGGATAATTAAGGTCGAACCGCACTGCATCTGTAGTCGAACTGTAAGAAGAACGAAAATATACCAAAATAACTAGAGCAGATGATAACCAATATGATTTGTATCCTCGTCGTTGATGAGTCTGTGAAAAACGGCTCCAATTTAGTCAAAACCAATTGGGCAACCCCGAAACATAAACGGAAGAATTCATGTGGCGTCGAATCAAAACCAACAGGCATATGTGTAAGGCAATTCAAATCTTGAATGCATATCACATGACGACGAATGACGACGATGATGATAAACGACTAAACCAAGTTATGGAGCAATATTAGAGTTTCGACTGTTCAGAAGCAGGACGCAAATTTCCTACAAATTAAGAAACATTCTGTACTTTCAGAACAGTCCCAAGAAACTCCAAGTCCCAACACACCACAGCACATATCACCTACCATATACATAAGTCAGTCCTATGGTGTTCTTACGGTGTTTGTCGCCGTTTGTCATTGCCGTAGGTTCAGGTCGTATGTGCACATAAATCGCCGGGTCAACAGGGCGCGGCCGGGATGGGTGGCTGTTTCACTGTTTGCGCACATCAATTAGCTCTGGGGGGTTTAAACTGGTATGAGCGTGGATTTTTCCTCTAGTTAGGAACGAAAGATGGAAAAATACGAAGAGTGGTTTGGATAGATTGACTGTGACAAATGAACGACGATTACAGTTGGTTTTAGTATCGTCGATCACATCGTCGCATATCATCAGGTGGGGTAGAGGCGTCTACGAAATCTTTTAGATTTTTTGAAGATCTTTGGACGTAAAAAAGCAAAAAGATTATGTAACGATCGTAACAGGTGACTTTCTATAGTTTCTGCCTTACGCCATGGGAAAAGACGTGTGTTGGATTAAATCTGTTGTAATATCTCAAGACTGGAGCAATTTAAGCTAATAAACTATTGAATTAATATAAAAGCGAAAGTGTGATCGATTCATTATTCAGTTTTTTTTTTTATTTGATTAAGAAAGCCAATTCCTTGGCGAGGTTGTCGGGAGTCCGCTGGATGCGAGACGCACGAAACTGGAAAATGTGGCTACGCTTGGGGAAGGCCAATGTCCAGCAGAGGACGTCTTTCGGCAGATTTGATGATGATGAAGCCAATTCCTATCAATGCCCCAACGCAAAAATGCATCAATTGCAGCAATCAATTAAGAACCAGATAACTTACAATACCCCAACAAGGCATCCATACGTCACTAGACGTAGCTACAATACGATGGCTGCATTGTACGGCTTCGAGAGCCGACTGACTTCCGCGAGTGTAGCCGCACTTGACACCGATGGAGGGCCTGACTTGATCACATGTGCCTTACATAAGTTGGTGGACGAACTGGACAAAGGAAAGGAAGAAATAAAACGGTTGATTTCAGAGAGAAATACGAAAAGAAAGACGGTTATGAAAGATTTGAAGCAGAATTGCGAGTAATAGAGAAATGCAAAATTATAAAACTTTTGGAAGATGATTTAAAAGGTCACGGTGTGGTATTAAAATTTCAAGAAAAAGCAGATATAACTGTCATCAACAAAACCGTTGGGAACGTTCTTATAAACAGGAAGAAAGGTTAGATTATAATCAGAGGTCGCTTTATAAATCTAACGCGCGGAAGATCAATGCCAACCATTAGTGTTGCTAAAATTATTCCCGGCTCAAAATTAAGGTATCAAATTCAGGGTAAGATTAATAGCACTAATATAAACCTTTATCATACACTGAACTCTTGGAAAATTATATACGAAAAGATGAATCATGTCGCTGGCCCTAATAAATATTATTTTTTTATATAATAACGCGATCTGGCTACGAGAATAGAATACGGGAATGATTCAAAGATGTATTGCGAGCCGAATCGCATCGGGTTCCCGAGCAAATGCACGTCATTCAGACAGATTTCAAACATGGCTGTCACGGTTTGATGGGAGACTAATCTCGTGCTGAAATTAAGCTGTTATTGGAAGATTCGTAAACAGACTTGCTTTGAGTCATGTCGTTACGTAAGTGTATGAACGGTCAGGTGGGATGCGGGAGCAAAAAGTAGTTGTATGTGAATCAACAAAGCATTCGTGTGTTTAGGTAATATCCTGTTTCGGGAGAATGTCGCCGAGGTCTAGGGTAGGTCGATGGTCCGTAATGACCGATAATGGGCAGGTGTTGAATGTTTATAACATAACATTAAACTTGCCATTGAAACACAGCCGTTTGATGTAACAAACACTATTGCAGCAAAAAGAAAAAAAAAATTAGAAGATTTTCAAACGATCCATATTTTAGGGCACCTTAAGTCCGTGTTATTTATAACAAACAAGAATTTATGAATGAAAACACGGCAGCCGGACATGGCACCCACTGCAAAATTCCGGACGAACACAAATAGCTTGTAATAATAGCAGAACAAAAACTAAAAAAACGAATATCAAACTGTTGATTCAATATATCACGGGGTAACGACGACAAATAAAATCTATTTTATATCAAGGACAGAGTAATTAAAACGATTTTTTTTTTCGTTTATTAGTGCAACGGCCAGTATTGGCAACCGATCAAAGGATAAAGAAGTACACCCTCTCGGTTTGCGAATAAATCTGTCCGATAATTTGGCCGTCGACCTATCAAGCTCACGTATATATTCTGATCGTTTCCAGTGATTCATGATCAAACAAAATTGGTTATATAATAAATTTTATTACAATATCTAACGTCAGAGCGTTTCGAAACTGTTTCCTTCCTTTTCAGGGTTGGATCTTGATGATAGCAGGATGTTTATCATTTTGATGATGCTTAGGGACGTCCAGAGAAGATGTGTTAAATCCAATTATTTCTGGAGCATGGAATTAATTTCTTGCTCTATTTTGCCGGACTATATCAGCTTAGGTTTCCTAAATAGCTACAATTCTAGGTCAGATATTAAAATAAGAATTCTCCTCATCTTGTTTCTCTGAGAGTAAGGTCTAATCTTAGAAAACTTTGTTATAAATTGTTAACTCTCAAAACATCATCTGGATGTTAACTTCCAGGTTTGTTATAAATTGTTAACTCTCAAAATATCATCTGGATTTTAACTTCCAGGTACCCCAGGGGCCTAACATCTGACCCAGCGACTATTTCCGTCGACCAGCTCGTGATGAAATAATTACCCGTACACAAGCACTCGTTCTGCGAATTGGTTCCGACTCTTGCGACGACATTCGACATAGTCTAGATATTCGGAACCGAATTTCAAATGTTTTATGGCTTTTAGACGGTTATTGAAAAACAACGATGTAAAAGAGGACGGAAATACGGAATTCTTAGTCACGATTCTATAGTAAACAGACGATTAACAAGAAAAACTATTAATATATATCTCGTAGTAAATTATTGAAAAATTGTCACATGTTTAAGAAATTAAGAGGAAACCAACCTTGGTGATTCTATCGACCCGGTCACGCTTTTAAATAGTGAACAAGTAAATCAGTCGGGGGAGGAAATTAATTAATGTCTTGATTTCCAAGTGGAAATTAGTGACCCATGTCATGTGTGAGAAATGAAGATGAAAACTAACCTTGTAGTGAACAGATCCGACATTAATAATACGGATGTAAATGCGAATTAAACTGAACTAATCCATCAAGGTCTCATTGATGAGCAGCAAGACGATAATATTAATACTACAGCCAAATCGCTGCAGCAAAATTCAATAAAGAGGAGAAAGACTTCACCGTCGAAACTGTCAGTCAATCAATATAGCTTACAGCGAATTTACTTAAGATGCGGCGAACGAAGATTAAGACGGACGGGCTGAGAAAGGGTTTAACAAATTGACACCGACGTAAGATTTATTGACACCTAATTTGATGTTTAAGAAGAGTTATACTCCCTTTGCGTCATAGACATTCAGAACATAAAGGATCAGAAACGTGAATATATTTAAGGGATCACTAGCCAAAACCACGTCAGAGATAAAATAAATCTAAATCACAGCAGAACAATGAAATCAACTACGCAAGTTTTGTACTTTTCCATAAAGGTTGTCAGTCAAAATTGTCCGTATCTAATGTTATCACTGGTATAAGTGCACACTTTTTGACTAATCCTTTGAGTACATGTAGTTGATTAAAGCTTGTCGATATGTGAAAAAGTAATGGAACAAATACCTATGGAATAGATTTGATGACGTGTGAGAAATCACAGGACAGCAATGTAAAATGGTGAAAGCCCAAAGAGGGTAGAACGGACTCTCGATGTGTCCCAGGAGATGCATAACTGTATACAACCGCATCAAATTTAACTATATGTACAAATTCGATGTCAGGGATAAAAATACAGGAACGTAAAGTTGTGCGCTACCAAAAAAGAAGTGATAAAGATTTTTTAAACAAAACTTCGAATTCTATAAATGCTATGCGAGACTATCGCAAGGGATCGTAAGAATACATTTGAAGCAACTTGAGAAACTAATTAAGAATTAACACCAATCAAGCTATTAATAGTGTTTTTGAAAACAGATGGCATGCTTCGAAATAGGATATGGACGTCTTCAAGACAATTTAGGGGAAATCCAGCTGTTTCTTGTTAATTGCGTATCATAGAAAAAGTCTATACATTCCAATGTTTGATAACTATAATAGATTTGAAGATTTACCGAAGAGTAACAGATTGATTCTCGGAAAGGTTTCTTCAGATCGAATATAAATTCCTATACTACTACACGCAATTCCTGTTTTATTTATTTAGTTACAAACAACGATTCGCAAAACGAGAAAATAAATTCTGATCGGATATAAAACGCACTAGCGATGTTGGTTGTAATATAAACAGAACAACAAATGAATGCGTGTAACCAGACGATCCCGTAGTGCGTAGTGGAAGATTTACACGAACTAACGTACAGGAAGCAAATATTGAAGGTTGTGTATTCAGATTTTTTACTATCCCATAACATGTTTTGATAAAATAGGAATGCTTCTACGGGCTTTTTGAAGTTTCCAAACTGTTTGCAAAATAAATTGATTTGATAAAGCTTTTGTTGCGTATTTTAAAATGTTTTCTGAATTATTGTTGGTCGGTTCCGCATTCTACTCTTCTTTGATGTCTATTTCAAGTTTGGAAAACCAGATGCTATAAGAATTGTGACGTGTGCTTCACGAACATAACAGGGATTTTCCCCTTTCTATTTATTTAAGCCGTAACAAATAAAATAAAAATATGTGTCATAGATTGAAGTAAATATTTACCATTTCACATTATAAACAAGCTTTTACTTAAAATAAATAAATTGTCACAAACATTTATTAGGTTTTACCCGCGAAACCGAGTCACCTGAAAATAGCACTACAAATCAACAAAACTGGGCAAACCAAATCTTAATTATCAAAACACTGCTATTACAAAACTTGTTAAAAAACAGACGAATAATATTTTCGCTGAATGTTTTGCCGTGAACTAGGAGATGTTACAAGATGTACATTTTGTAAGAGACTAAATATAGGAAGGAGGTGATAAAATATTATTTTGCACGCTCAAGTGACATTATGTATCAATAAAACGTAACAAATTGCCGGCCGTGATGATAAACGAGGACTTCAACAGAAGTTACGAAGTTAGTTGATGACGGTTAAAATTTTAAGCTCTAGGAATCTTATGAGTTATATCTTAAATCGTAAAAATATTATGTAATTTGCGAGGGCTACCTCTAAAACGACGGTATAATTTATGATACAGTTTCAGCAGTAACATTTGCGATTCTGTGATAAGATTTGGTTGGACCTGAGTATAACAGCTGTGGTTGAAATGAATGCGGAAGATGAAACACCGAGTGCTATTGTACAACGTGGGTAAGACAAGTGAACAAATAACAATTTATACAGAGATAATATTCGGAGATCAGAAAATGGAAGCTGG
Source organism: Orthosia gracilis (assembly GCA_947562075.1). Lineage (NCBI taxonomy): Eukaryota > Metazoa > Arthropoda > Insecta > Lepidoptera > Noctuidae > Orthosia > Orthosia gracilis. Next base: position 1,205,442 of record OX387266.1, read on the forward strand.
AGAGAAAAATAAAGTTGGAAGAGGTATACAAGGAAGAAACACATACATTCCATAGAAAACAGATCTTGCAAATTTAATAATCTACTAAAAGTTTATCGACCGACCCATTCATTGAAGCATATCCTGAAGACTACGGCATAGTAAAAAATTAAGAAGAAGAAACAGTCCAGTTCGATGTCTCCAAAATCTCATCATGGCACAACGCCAGGTTGTCAGCCAAGCATGCACTGCCGTGGTTCAGACATTCGCAGACGCTATCATTCTAGACGCATATTTAGTTCAAATAGTCAGTTTAGATTGTTGGGTAGACTGGTCAAATGGTACCCTAGATTCAATGAATACTGTATAAATAGATGCGAATCACTTAAGAATGAGTTAAAGAAGAAAAATAGCCATCAATAAATAAAGAGTTACATTTGATGATTGTTAAGGGAAAAGGTGGACAGATGGCAATTAAAGCGACGACAAATATAGAAGCAAGGAAGGACACCATGTTGCAACCATTTGAAATCACTTGGGATTTAAATAATAGCAGGAAAAGGCTATACCAATGCTGATAAAAAATATGATACTGCTAAATGTTATGCTGAGCTAAACTCGAGACAATTTTCGTCCAAAAGAATCTTGCTAGCAGAAGACAAGTAGCAGAAGACTACGATGAAAATATATATCTTCTTACATGTCAAAAACCCATTTTATTTACTCAAAACTACCATATCAACAATGAAATTCAAAACAACGATACACACTGAAAGTCTCCGCTTCACATCTTCCTCATATGACACATTCATACAATGACATGACGTTAGTTTACGTTCACAACAATGAGACAATGCCCGGCTGAAGTAAACATCGGACGGCACTTGTCGGGACGCTACCGACACAAGAGATAAGGATAGGGAGGCTGGCTGGAGTTTTTAATAGGATTTGCTGGGAAATAATTGAAAGGGGAATGGGTGCATAGTAGGGTATGATATAGAAAAGTTACTCTTGGGATCGCATGATGCTTGAAGACTCGAGTTTGATTAAATAAGTGTTACATTGCCAGCCATTTGATTTGAATAAGAACTGGACCAAAAATATCCAAATCAACTTCTAGTTACTGAAAGACTTTTGAGCGAAAACTTGTTGAGATTAAACAATCACAGTAACTGACGAGATAGTTTGACTGTAAGATTCCTGACCAAACACTTGATTTCTGGTATAATAATACCAGAAACATTTAATAAGGACAGCTAAACTCTTCGGGCATAGTAAATTTAATAAGGTACTAGTAAATAATGAAAGATAATACGTGACAACGGTTGCTTCCGACGCAGACGTTTTGATAAGGGGGCGTTTTGGTGGGATGGCGGGGGAGTCACACCTCTATTGAAAAGGAGTAGGGGGTAGCGATGTCGTCGGGCAATATCTAACATGCAAGCAATGTATTACATGCAACTAGATTGATAGTACTCTTTGTATAAGAATTAAAAGAAGCTAGAATTGTTAATTTGTTTAGCAAAAAGTATTAGCGATAAATTGATGGGCTTGATCTATAATTATTGCGAAAGTAGCTCTGTCTGTCTGTTTGTTCCGTAAACAACTGAACCAATTTTGGATAAGTGTAGAGATAGACTGTACAAAGGATACTTGTTATGTTCCCTTCGGATAATTTTCGATATTGACGCGTGCGAAACCGCTGGCCGAAGTAAGTACTTAATACAATAAGAAAACGATTAATAAAAGAATCGAAGAAAATTCTTCTTGCTAGATTATCAGCCTGATAGAACATCGATAAATAAAAAAAAAACTAGTTAAAAGTAACACAAATCATACAGGAGTCAGGACGAAGGTAAGTAACTAATTTTTAAAATGTCTTGACGAAATAATAGCGAAACGTATAAGATGTTATTAAATATGGCGCCTGTCATTAGAGTCTGCCTCTCATTAGAGTCGATTGTCTATTGTTGGCACGCACGGCCCGCGTATATCAAAACCTAACGCTCTTGGTGTATCAATCTCGTGTCAATTACATCGAGTTAAGTTTTTCGCGCGTATCCTGTATGTATGTAATATTCTTTGTTACCTCATATCTTTAAAGCCCCTAGACGGATTCATATGATTAAGACATCGTTAGATACGTCGTGACCGCCCAAGTGTTCTCAGATAGATGACAAACTTTTTCTTTTTTTCTATACCCATCGAGTGGGGTATCAAAATGAAGGGTTTTAAGAGATGGTTACAAAATATATACCACTTAAAAAAATATAACTAATAAATTGTAATGTAAAAAAACAAAAAAAAAAAGAATGTTGTTTAAATGTTAGGTAATTTAAAAATAAAAAAAACCGACTGCTAAGAAGCGAACTAAAAAGACGTAAACAAGAAGAAAATCATGCTGCGCCGTCGAAGGATACGTATTCGCGAGCTGACTGACCACCTGATCCTCCGGCTGCACAGCGTGATATTCTTCTTATTTACATCTTTTCAGTTCGCTTCTTAAGCAGTCGAGTTTTTTTGATAAATGAAATATTTTGAACCCCTATTGAAGTCCACTAATTGTTCTCGGAAAGTTTTATTTTAGTCAACCTATCACAACAGTTATCGGATGCTATCAAAACCTTAGGGTCATTCAATCAACATTGTGTATCCCCTGCTGATTTTAACTAAGCCCTTCCCAAATTACGTTTGGTTTTGCATTCTGCCCTAACGAAGTTGTTTAGGTGGTATCCCCTTTTGCCAGGATTTACGTTCTAAGTGCAAAACGCTGTTACATATGTTTAATATAACGTAAATACAAAGCGCAATACATTATTGTGCTGTTTCTAATGTTATCATTAATTTATTAGGTATCCTGAAATAATCTGCACAGGAAAACGATTTATTTTATTAATTATATTATATTGTGTATAGATTTGAGATTTATTCGTTTACCTAAAATAATATTACAAATTATATGAACTTTTAACAACAAAAATTCGTACTAGAGTTTATAATTTAAGGAAAAGAATTACAAAATAACGGATTCGCGGTTTTGAATTATCTTTCAGTTAAAAGAAAACTTATCCAACCTCAAAATACTTACAAATAAAACTATAAAATCAAACCAAATCATTTAAAACAATCATTACTTAAAAGCACAAAATTAAATATCACTCAGGAAAAACACTACTTTTAACTAAAAAATCTTTTCAAACAAAATAATCACTGCGTTTACAAATTTCAGAAAAACGCCGCAATGCGCGTTCGATCGCGTCTGGATTCATACTGAAAACTGTAACCATTATACCATCCTGCTTTTCGCAGCTACAGATTACCAGACCCCTTGATACCAATACTACCAACCTACACAAAGACCAACGAAAACTGGCCACGCTAACCAGACAACAAGATACGTAGGTGCCAAATAATATCTAGTAATGACAGATCAATGTAAACTGGGGAGTTTTGAACAGATACGACCAATATAGAAGGATATCTGAGTAGGTATTGATGTCAGGTAAGCGCCAGATCAACCTATACTAGACAATTTTATTGGACGGATTCAGCCAAGCTGAAAAAGACTATTACTTAAGAAATTGGAGAGCAATTTGCACTGGTTTTGTTTTTGCATTGAGACGAGTCCAGATTATGTAGACTTCTGTTCAGTGGGGAGTTTGATAGTTGCAGGGATCAAAGTGAATTAGTAATATGACATAATCACTTAACTGGAACTTAATATGGATATCACAGTTTTGTAGTATATTTTGTTGCAATACTTGTTTGAAAGTTTCTGCGGCAATTCATGATGAACTGAAATATCGTCATTATATAGATAACATTTACTTTATTTGGTAACTGCTAGAACATAAAATGATCTGCCACTTTTATAGATGATGACACAAATCAAGGTTCAACTAACATTAGACTAACAACAAAAACAAAATTCTATCCTTCAGAAAACTGCCATCCAATGTTTATCAACCAAAAATAAACACAACTCAGCAATAAATAAGGTTTAAAATTATATTTAAATATTAACACCATTCTAGACATACAGATTTTATTCAAAAATCATCTTTATGCAGTAAACGATAGGGTTTATTTTTGAATTGTATAGGTGACAGTTAGAACGTTTTGATGCGTTTGTGCAAAAATGTGCCTTAACCGTAAATAATAGGGTTTATTTTTGATTTGTAATGGTGATAGTTAGGATCTTTTCGTGTCTGTTTAAAGTGTCTGCTTCAGGAAACAAAAAGTATTCATAGTTCGTCCCTCAGTAGATGAGAATACTATTTTGGGAAAGAATGTGAAGAATTTGTTCTTATTTCGATATTGGGGTAAAATTTGTGTGGAGCGATTTGATATTGACGTTAAAAATCGTGTGGGAATTTTCATGTCATGGCCGAGATGGATTTTGCTGCATTTTTTAAATATTAAATTTGTCTTAGTTTGAGCTATAGATTAAGCTTAGATATGGCTGTATGTACTATACAAAAAGGCAAACGGCCTTGGTTTTGGTAAAAAGATATCTAATAATATTTTTGACACTACCAAAAACAATACGCGGGCACTACCTGCATCACAGTAGGCTTTACGTTTGGGGTATAATTTTAACTCACACTAGAGCTTTAAGAAATTCGCTATAAGAATTAGGGTACACCTGCGTTTTTAGGAACCGTTGACCGCAAAAAAAATTAGGATGAGATTCTCGACGCGGTTTGATTTTAGTATCCATATTTTAGGATATCAAGTGTGTTGCACATTTCCAACATTTCTGCTCATCCTCTAGTTAATCTAAGTCAAAGCGACACGTACTGGTTGTTGTGCGCGGTGAGGCGGTTGGGGTCGCTGGCGTTGCGATGCTTGCCGCGCCGGGGCGCGTCGCGCTCGCGGCACGACTCCGCGCGGTTCACGCCGCGGCCGCCGCCTACTGCTGGACGCCAACTAGAATGAACAATGAAAGATTAATACAAACAAAGTAAAATACTTGCATAATTGCACAAGCACTGTATTGAAGTAGGAGGCTCCTCTAGAAGGAGCTTCAAGTGGAAGTAGCACTATCGCCATCTATATAACTCAATTGAAACTTTACTTTTGGTACATATTTTTATCTTACAAAAGCTTCTAAAATCTAATTTATGATCACAATTGTTTAACTTATTTTGTAATGTATTATTTTACTTTATTCAATTTTACTATAATCTAAGCCGTTACAAAAAAGAAGCTAAGTAAAAGAAAACTAATACTGTTAAACCGCGACACCTATCGGCAAGCGGTGGAACTACAATCCCATTTAGTGTTGCTATTACCCGCTAGATGGCGCTACGGATACTATTGTTGCCTTAAATTCATTAATATAAGTTGGGATGAAATCCGATTTTTCTTATTCTATTTACCACTTTTGCACTTTAAAAAACCATTGCGCGTAGCACGTAGGAAGCGTACTACACCTTTGGTATGACTCAAAAGAATCGAACTACAAACCATACAAAGGATTTTCCTAGAGACTTGGCGCGCCTCTATCTCCAGTAGCTCCCCTTATCCATGTTTGACACTTACTTGTTATCCTTGTCAGGTTCCTTGGTGTTAGCATCGCTGGTATCCACATCAGCATCGGGCGCTGTCGGCTCGTCGGTGGAGCCTTCGCGTCGGGATTCACCTGGGGAGACAGAAGGGATAGCGTTAGGTTGTGTATAGCGATATCTTTTGACAGTTTGTGCTATGCGGAGATGGAAGGAGGAGCTGTCAAGCTAAGTTGAGCAATATTGTTTCTGCATCAATGTTTGTGTTACTTCACATCTGATGAATACGGGGCTAGACAGGGGTGCTTAGATATGAGATTTTATTAATATCATTGAGAAGAGTGTTGAAACTTAATTTTGCAATTTCATAATAAAACTGAACAAATTTGTAAGATTTTTTTAAATATTACTATAGGTACTTACGTAATTCTTTTCTTAAGAAAGTTGGATGAAATGGTACTCTAGACATTGCATCATTTGGTTAGATTCGATGACAAGAAAAAAAAAAACAGAGTTCCTAAATAGATATTTTTCTATTCTAATTTCGTACAGCGCCATTTATTAAAATACTCGTACCTATCTACGACTCAAAAATAGTATGCTTGGTTAAAACTAACAACTACGCTAGCAAACTGCAGCAACCAGTTTTTAGTATTACTACACTGATTTCACATAAGAGATGGCACGAAACAACGGCACACGACAAGATGAAAACAAGAACTGACCTTAATGAATCGACTAAGTAGAAATTAAAAGCAGTTCTCAGACATAACATCCTTTAAAATTAAGAATACAAAAAAATGGATGAATCAGATTTTGCCAAAACCCAAGGAAAATAAACCAAGAAATTAGCAATGCGGAATGAGTCTAAAAAAACGTTAGGCTGTTACACCTATGACATAGCTTAATTTATATGGTGTCATCTTATTGAATCACCCTTTGATTATCAAGTTATAAGTGTAAACACAGACCACGCCTCGAAAGTCACGGTAAGCCTGAAGTCACGGCGAATTTAGACAGTCGTGAGGTGTATTCAGAAGCCTGAAATACGGACAACCAATCTTGTCAAAGGATATCATGTTAACCAATAACTGGGTTGAGAAGGTCTGGTGAAGGAATAGTCGTTTCCCAAAAAGGAGAACCAAGAAACTCAAGGGGAACACGATGCAAGGTGGAAGAAGGTCAGATAGGCAGTCGCGCCATGTAAATACTGGTATTCAGCTGCATCTGGATAGACTTCAAGCTGCCCCCAAAAGCATCAGCCTTATTATGTTCCCACTGCTGGGACACAGGCATCCTCTCTGTGAGAGAGATTCGAGTAATGGGCCTTAATCCGCAACGCGGGCCCAGTGCTGGTTAGTGGATGTCACATTTCCTCGAATTTTTGGTTCTAGGACACCAATTTCCTCACGATGTTTTCCTTCACCGTTTTAAAAGCAGTGGCGATGAAATAATTTATACTAAGTAAAGCGCCTTGACTAGGTTCGAACTCACGACCTACTTACAACATGTAAGTCGGGGCCGTCCATCATAGTTGCACAGTCTCTCACAGATAATACAGGTATTGTGTTCAGCAGGCAAGATCGAAAAGACGAACGAGGAGAAGCTACTAAACCTGGTCAAGATGTCATCCTGACCAAGATTTGGCTACAATAAGTTTCTGCCTTGGGAAAGAGGCATGAGTTTATGTATGAACAATAAGTTATCTGAGTGTGTTACAGTTAGTAAAGGCAAATGTGGTGAGAATCATACAGCGTTAATAACAAATTAAAAACATTGTCACGGTCGGCTAATGCGACATTGTATGTACCTACAATGTAAGTGAGTAGGAATGGTCGAGAAGTTACGAGATTCTAGTGAAATATTTAACTTCACGTTAAAGGATAGGCAGCTGTAAACATTAGGTACGCCAGATATCCTAAAGCCCCACCTCAGAAGATCAGCATCATCAAAATTACTACTGAAAACCAGGTTATGCTTGTTCAAATTGTACGTATTACATAAGAAACAAAAGCATGACAAAAACATTACTTTGCTCCAACAACAAGGTTAACAGAACCACAAACTGTAAACAACAAAATAATAAAAAACAGAGTAGGTAACTATGCAAAATCGATTTACTTTACGCCGATCTTAAAAAATATGAAATCACGTTTATAAACCAAAGTTGTATGAAGCAACCGATAGACGGCGTTACTGGTATAAATATCCAACTACCCACGACACTGGACGGGAAGCTATTTGCAATAACAATTGCAATAATGCATGTCCTAAAATAGACACAAATTGTTATTTCCTCACCTACGTACATGAAAACGACTTATTTCCCACTTACGTACGACGTACGGGCAAATTATATTAAGTAGTCTTCCTACAACGGATTAATGGCCGATAAAGGACCTTATGAAGAGAGTATCTTAAGAGGATAGAAAAGCACGCTACTGTAAGATACATTTTTGTAATGTAAATATTAATGATCGTATTCACTATGTTCAAAGGGTGAGGGTCCAGTAAATTTCAAAAGCACACTCATCATGATTATATCAAAAAGATGCACCATTCTAGACAAACAGGAGATATTTATATCAGCAGCTGTTACCGTACCCACGAACACTGCACTGGTCGACAAATTTGTAATTACTCAAGACTTTAATCGTCTAATTTAGCATTTCATACCAAGTATCTTAAGCATACAGCACCGTAGTAAATAAAGCTTACACACTAAAACGATTGATGAACTGTTTGGAAGATGACAAATGTCTAGAAAGTGACTACTGAGATGACAACTGAGCGAGTATTATGGAAAAAGAAAACATGTTGCCCCGACCCCAAAGAAATAGGGAGACTTAAATGGAAAAGAATTGATTACATGACACTAACACGTAACATAAACAGCAACAATAAGAGGAGGTACAAGTATTATAAAACAAGTGATCCCATATAAAACAAGCAGCAATGTCACAATGATGATAAGAGTTATGTATGGTATGACACAATGCGGAAACCGCACCATCCTGTATCGGTAGTTAGGGATATGAATGCCCTGCTGCCTACTAAATCTAATCTAATGTTATTGTAAAGGCAATCTCTGAAACTATTGGAGTTATTACAAAGTTCTTTCACTTCTTCCTTTTTTCGTGACGATTGACTCGGTACCATTTCTTTTTCAACCTTTATATGGCTACTTGGCCAGCTCTGTCATTTGTCAGGTTCAATGTCGGAAAATCAATAATCAATATCAATATAGGAAATATTTTCAGTGACAAAATGAAGGATCATGTGCTCTGTGATCACGGAATCTTACAAGTCGAAGTACATATATATTATATTTGTATTGTATATGAAATATTCATAACCATAGGCATGATGAGTCGGTGTGAAGTTTGTTTTGTGCCAAATAATTATGACAAATGGAAATGACAAAAAACAGACGCTACAGAAAATGAAGATGGAAGCAAAAATAGACCGGATTTGATGCAGACCAGCGAAGCTCTTATATAAAGAGTATTATTTTGTCTAAACCAACAGGAAAATCTATGAAAGCAAGAAAAACAGATGGAAGAGTGAATTTCTTGCTAAAAGAACAATTTTCCACAGACAATAAATATTTCAATGAATAAACTTTGGTCACAGAAAAACACAACCGTTTGGTGCAAAATTAAAGGGCTTTGGAATTGCCACTTGAAAAAGCCATATAAACTAATCAAAGTTAAATATTACTCACAAAAACAAAAATTATTTTTGGGAAGAAATTAACCAAACCATTTTTTTGTATGGATTCTTTGTAACAAAGCCTTTTTGGCCGTTCCCCTTGGCGTAAACAATAAACTTACCCCTATCAACAGAATCCTTGTAAAAATTTTGGGTAACAAAACATCACAAGAAAAATATGACGCAATCAATTTGGAAGAAAAACGGGTGAAAATAAAAATGTATAACTTTTTAATTAAGAAACTTGTAAGAAGTCTTTTGTTATTGAAAACGTTCTGTAAACGTTAATTCCAGAGTAACATTTTAAAGCTCCATTTTGAATCACTTGCGGGACTGAAACTGAAAAGGTACCTACTTATATCACTGACACACATGGGTTCCATATTATTGAATCACGTATGTATCCACATAAATACCGACATTTAACGAGAAATAATGATTTCTTGTAACATTACTAACCACATCAGAATTCTTCTTTAACTGACACTGCAGGTTAACCAAAGAGCTATTTTCTTCCATTTCAAGAATTCCGTTGTCTACAGAAGCCAAAATCACTATCATCATTTCAGCCGAAAGCCATCCAATTTGCAGGACACTGATGGTCGCCATTTCGACCGGGTCTGTTCTTTTCGCAAGTTCTCAACCAACCGATTCGCACAGCCTTCCCCAGATTATTTATTATGTCCCCAAGTCATCGATTTATCATAATTATGCATTAAAATCGTAATTTACAATCCAACTACTAATTTCCTAATAAACTTTCCCTTCATTACTAAAACAACTTTCTTCAATTCCCTCACGCAGAACATCCTCGGAAATATTCCCAGGACACACTCACACCACACTCCTGCGCAGCCCATACAAATTAACGTCCACAATTAGTGATGATCTAACCTCACCGATGACGTCACAGCCGCTGCCGACCGTTAAGGATATTATAGTATGTGCACAATCTAGCCTGTACTTGTGTGTGACAAGTTTTTTTTATAAAATCCATACTAATATTATATGCGAAAGTAACTGTAAGTGTTTGTTTGAAACCTTTTGACGAATAAAGTCTCAACTAATTATTTTATTAATGTTAGTCTCGCGTTTGATCACTATTTCACGCGATGGTAAGCGATGAAGCACGCTTGCCTCGAAGTAACATATTCACTCATGACTCAAAGACCCTCAGGTTGTAGCTTTCAGGAAACACATACTCCGGCAGGGAATTGCACTCCTTAACTGTACGCACAATTATGATTTAGATGAAACGTATAGAAATAGTTTTAGACCCTGCGAAGGATATACGATAGCTTTATCCCGGTAGTGTGTTTCTTTGAGATGATAAAACACATTTTACGCGGGCGAAGCCGTGGTTAGAAGCTAGTTTCTTATATACAAAGACTTGGATTTATGGAAGAATTCTGTTAAGGACCTTTTGCAGTAAGGAAGTGGGTAGCTATTAAATTGGGATCTAAATATGGTGTTATTGCGTCAGGCATAAAGCTTTGTTACATTTTCTGGCTGGTCTTACGTATGTGGCAAGACATGACTTGGAAGGCAAGATAGATTCTTGAAATAAAATGAAACCGCTGACAACGGCGAAGGAAAACATCGTGAGGATGAAGTGGAGGAATATGAGAATTTGCCAGCCCTCAATGCTCATTCAATTCCTCTTTACATAGCCAACAGTGTGGGTGAATACTTGTCACCAGATTTATTAACATTGCCCTCATCAGCCAATTTTTCTTTAGTAATAAACATGTAATGATTATGTTCCCAGTATGATCGTAACTTACAAAAGTATTCGTGTCACCAGATTGGCAGATTAATCGGTTCTCAAGCAAAGAGTGAACAATAGGTTTTGCAACCATTCATCCACTTCAATCAGTTTTATCAAGTACCATCAATACCCTTGACACACAACAGTTGCAAGTTTGCACTTTATTTCCTAACTATTACAGTTCTAATTCCACTACATTTGATCGGGTCTTATTGAGGATGAGCAATACAACCCCAACCAGTCGAAATAAAACTCTATCAGACGAACATTAAAGTTGCTTTTTTAATATCATGGCCATGCTTACGTCATAGACACCTTGATTGGTCGTCGACCCGTTTCCAAAATTGCATCCTTTTATCCGGTGGGCGTAAGCAGTGGCTCGAAATAAATGCGTAAATACGACTAAGACATTGTTGTACAAGTACGAAATTAATTTTTTAAAGCTGCCAAAACCGTGCTGATAGATATACAAGAAACTGGCAAAAGAATCTTTTTCCGACTGACATAGATATTTAGCAAACAGAATATGTCACTCAATGACTTCAAAATTTTTCAGGTTTCAAAAAAGAACATTAACCATTTACCTGAAGCTACAGAACACAATGATTAATAGATCATTGACGTTGTTTTTCTGTCTACGTGTGGAGGTCTGACTCATACACTGTTCTACGTAATTGCTCTGAAATATTTTCCAACATCTCGCGTGCGTAATATTTGGACTAGCGAATGTCACTAGACATTACCTGCCCAAAAATATTGGCTATTGCATTACCTGTTGCATAAAAGATTAAAGCAGAAAATTAATTCAAAATATTATTGCTAAACTTTTCGCCATTTCGCAAAACCGATTGTATATTGATACTTACCATATTAATATACAATAGGTTTTTATATGAATTTTTAGACTAAGCCATAGAAATACGTGCGTAGGATCTCATTCTATTAAAATTGAACATTGATTTTTATTAAATCACAAAAAATGCTTATTATTGTTAACATTTTCATTACATCAGACAATATCAGCTGCCCAACTAAGTTTACCTTTGATGGATCAGTTTAATTCAATGCTGTGTATGAGTTCAATCCTCAAAAGCATTAAGTATTTATTCACTTGCCGTTCAATATAGAAAATATTGACGTAACTGACGATGCTAAGCGGAGGGTCCAGAGACAAACACATGGTCTTGATGACCCGGGCACCAATAAATATAATTAATAGTTCATAAATTGTTATAATATCTTGGAGTATAAGGAAAATAATATGCAAGCGCGTAAGTGACTAACTACTGACATTGAAATATTATTGGAATCCATTACTTGAATGGTCATTATAGGAACATGTTCCAGACCCAAAAATTCGAAGACATGTGACATCCACCATCCAAAGTTATTCCTTATTGTAGATTATGGCCTAGTCCCGCTTACAAAGATGAGGAATGTGCCCCAGCTACTGCAGGGACACAGACCAGAAACTAGTTTATATGTCTTTTACGACCAACTCGATATACAGTATAAACTACATTCTGCCCGCGGCTTCGCCAGTATAAAAAGTGTTTTATCATCCCAAGGGAAGATAACACCGGGATAAAACTTCCCAGGGTCCTCCTTCCTCCTTCCCAGGGTCTCAAACTATCTCCATACCAAATTTCATCTAAATCAGTTCAGCGATTTAAGCGTGAAAATGTTACAGATAGAGTTACTTTCTCATTTACAATATTAAGTATGGAAGATATGGAACATGCTATTTTCAAATATACAAACTACAGAACACCATCAATTTTAAAGTATTATTATATTCCTACCTTGTTACAGACATTAATTGAGACAAAAAAAATAAAATCGAACACTTAAAATATCATGGACAATACAAAGACTGTTTAGCAAACCAAACAGTTCCGTTAAGCGAAACGGAACATGACAATAGGCAGGGAAAACCCTACAATGAAGATGTATGCAATAAGAATACAAATGGTCAATAAGTTACTGGACTTTTTGATTTAAAACGTGAGCAAGAAGTGGCAGACAATCAAATCATATAAAACAGTCACATATATCAAAGTTAAGACCTATGGATTTGATATCGTAGTTAGGTCTATAAAAAATAATGGAACTTATAATGGATGTTATGAATATGAATTATGGTTAGTAAATAATAGTTTTAAAAAAACACGCTTAAACAGAAAACCAAATCAAAAAGTAAAAAATAATTTTCAATAAATTTTAATTAAGAATAGTGTAATGTAAATGTAAAAAAAAACGTGTGTTGCTTTTTTGAATTATTTTCGAAATGAAAACTTTTACCAATATCTGTCTATAAAATACTATAGCAATAGCCCACGCTTTTTTACAATTAACACTATTGTTAATTTCAATTTATTGAAAATTATTTTTTACTTTTTAGTTTGGTTTTCTATTAAAGCGTGTTTTTTTTTCGAAACTATTATTTATATTTTCCTTTTTGTTAAATTTAACATTAAAGCGTGTTTGTAAGTTGTTTAAACGATTATTTAATGCAACTGCCTCACTGGGATGGGAGTTTGTAATTAGCGTGTCTACTGTGTCCGGAGCATTTATTTAATACGTGTACTTGGCGCAAGGCACTACCGGTAAAAAAAAGTCCTTGATTAGTGTGCAAAGTTTCAAATTAATCCAACGTTTTGAAGGGGGTGAAAATCACGTTCAAAGATTCCGTTACATTGATACATAGATACATACATACCAAGCTATTAAAATCGTGTTAGAAAGGATGGTTTTCACTGAAATTACGGTTAATAGAGACACATGGATGAATGAAAAAGATTTTGCTGCTACAATCACAAATAAATCGTAATATGGACAGAAGACCGAATATGACAGTCAGATCAAATCAAGGCGATGACAGGACTAATATACCTTGAGAAGAGCCGAAGACAGAGTGATAGAGAATCCGTCAAAAGACTTTTCAGGGCAGGTTCAACCTTTAGCAAAGAAGAACAATAATAAGGAGAAGAAGATGGGCAGAAGAGAAATGATGACAATTGTAGTATTTGCAAGTAAACAAGTAATTCGTTTGGTAGACATTTATTGACTGAAATCCTGCGGTCGGTGGACAGTATTTATATTGGACAAAACAACTTAAGAATACCCTACATTACACCTCCACCCTTATTAACTAACTTAAAATTAACACTATACATAGGTACTTATATTCTATTTACAAAACTTAAAACTACTACTTAACCTAAACTAATTTAAGGCTGACCATATCTTTTCGGAGGTCTCCTATTCCTAACTAGGCGAGTTTCACCGGTGGTCGAGGACCCATCAACCAGTCCTTCAGACGGATCCGGCGTTATCAACCCCGGTTCCGACTGTGCCTCATCCCTACCGCATCCCGAACCTTCCACACCTCCCCCTGAGCACACCTCGGAGCGTATTTTTGTAACTGGTAGTGTAGGGAATACCAATGCATTACCTAAATGCCGGTTTAAGCTTTTGGGCGCAACGTTTGTGCTGACTTTTACGTTATCAGTAAGTTGTGATTGATTTGCCTTACATTTTAACTTTAACTGATCAATATGCCTATGTATCTCTGTGCCATCTAATAATTTTATTTGATAATCTGTAGTACCTAACCGCTCAATCACCGTACCACTTACCCACTTCTTTAATCCTTGGTACAGCCGGCACCAAACCTCGTCCCCCGCACCGAGAGCGCGGTGCGTCCCGCCTGCCGCGTTCTTCTGCTGGTGCTGCGCGTCGGCCACCTGCTTCTCGCGCGACGGTTTCAGCCGGTCTAACCGAGTTCTTAACGTCCTACCTTGTAATATTTGTGACGGACTTTCTTTTGTGGTACTATGTTCAGTAGTCCTGTACACTAGTAAATACCGCTGAAGGGCAAGTTCTACATCTATATTTTGGATAATAGCTTTTTTTATAACTCTTTTGCACTGCCTGACCGCATTCTCCGCCAAACCATTGGAAGCTGGGTGATATGGTGCGGAAAAAACATGTTCTACTCCGTTATATTTTAAAAATGAATTAAATTCTTCACTACTAAAGGGAGGCCCGTTATCGGAGACTAATTGTTTTGGTATACCAAAACGAGACCAGATTTCCCTAATTTTATCTATTATTGCTTTAGCTGTAGTTGAAGTGACCCGACATGCTTCAATCCATTTTGAGGTGGCATCGACCATTATTAAGTACTTGTGTCCGTGTATTGGCCCTAAAAAATCCACGTGTAACCTAGTCCATGGACGAGACGGCCAGTTCCACGGCTGCGGTGCGTGGTGCACGGGTGCTTCGGCCATTTCAGCGCAGATAGTGCAGTTTCGACATTGGTTTTCTAACATTTCATCAATCCCCGGCCACCACACATAACTCCTAGCTATGCATTTTGTCTTAATTATTCCCATATGAGTATCATGTAGCTCCATTAATACCCTATCTTGACAAGATCGGGGCACTATTAACCTATGACCCCACATAAGACAACCTAACTCGGTGTATATTTCCCTACGCCTGTTGAAATAAGGTCTAAGTTCGTTTATTTCTACTTCCCTAGGCCAACCATCCCTAACATAGCTCAATATACGCGTTAACATTGGGTCTCTTTTTGTCTCCTTTCTAATATCGTCATGATTAAGTAACAAAGCATCCGAGGCAAAGTGAAGGTACGTTTGCTCCGGGACTTCATCCATACCTGTTTCGCTTATTGATTTATAACCTTCTACAAGTCGCGATAAAGAGTCCGCTGTGTTTGAATTCGTATTCACATATTCAATTTTAAAATCATAAGCCGATAATATTAACGCCCATCTCTGTAACCTGCTAGCTGTCATGCTTGGAATTCCTAATTCCGATCCAAATATACTAACTAGGGGTTTATGATCTGTTTTTAAAACAAATGGTCTGCCATATAAATATTGATGAAATTTCTTTACTGCGAATACTATAGCTAAAGCCTCTTTATGTATTTGACTATAATGATATTCCGCGGAGGTGAGCGTCCTTGACGCATACGCTATGGGATACTCGTGGCCGTCGGTCGCTCGCTGCGCCAGCACCGCGCCGATGCCCCGCGAGCTCGCATCACACGTCACTATCACGGGCCGTGATTCGTCATAGTGTGATAATATTTCGGAACTAATTAATAACTTTTTTGTTTTATTAAATGCCTGAGCATGTGTATTGCTCCAGACCCAATGTTTACCTTTTTTCAGTAATTCATAAAATGGTGATAAATAGTAACTTAAATTTTTAATAAATTTTCCGTAAAAATTTACCATACCTAAAAATGATTTCAGTTCGGAAACGTTCGTCGGAGAAGAGAGTTTAATTATGGGTTTAATTTTTTCTGGATCCACTTTTACGCCCTGTCTAGTAATTATAAATCCTAGATATTTTGCTTCTTTACTCATAAAATCACATTTTGCTTTTTTTATTTTTAAACCATTTTCTTGTAATACTTTAAGAACCTTATTTATTGTGTCTATATGTACCTCAATCGTATTACCCGTGATCAATATATCATCTAAAAATATTGTCACATTTGGTATTTTATCAAACATCTGTGTCATTATTCTTTGGAAAATTCCTGGACTTGACGCGAGTCCATACACTAATCTATTGTACCTAAAAAGACCCTTATGTGTATTAATAACTGTAATATCCTTGGATTCATCTAATAATATCTGATTGTAAGCCTGGGATAAATCTAATTTTGTGAAATACCTACTACCACTTAACTTAGTAAATAAGTCGTCTATCTTAGGCACAGGATACTTGTCGACCCTTAACATACGGTTTACTGTAACCTTATAGTCAGCACATAAGCGTAAAGCGCCATCCCGCTTGTGTACAATTACCAGTGGTGTGGCCCAGTCGGAGGTGTCAACAGGCTCGATGATGCCGGCGCGCAGCATGGCCTCGAGCTCGGCGTCAACACGCGCGCGCAGCGCGTACGGCAGCGGCCGCGCGCGGCAAAACACCGGCACGGCTCCCTCACGTAAATGTAGGGTGGCCCGACCGCCCGTGAAACATCCCAGTCCGCCATCAAATACCTCATGGTATCTAGAATAGATATTACATAAAATATTATTTTTTTGTTCAACGGTTAAATCTTCCTCTGTTAAACTCGCACTATTTATTTTTATAGGGGGTATACTAATATTTAACTCTGATAACCATTGCCTACCCAAAAGTGTAGTACTTCCAGTTTTAAATACATATAAATCTAAAATCTTTTCCTGATTTTTATAGGTAACAGTTACTTCTAGGTACCCCCTAGGTTGAACTTTGGTTCCATTATAGAATTTTACTGATAATTTACACGGTAATAACGGTATATCCGAAAAATATTCTTCATAAGTATTACTCGAAATACAAGATAGGGGAGAACCGGTATCAATTTCCATTGTTAACAATACATTATTTACTAAAATGTTCATGCTCACCGGCCTATATTGGCTTAGCGACATTTGATAGATAGGTTCCTCGTCTTCCACAAAATCTTCCGCGTCCTCATCCGACTGCGTCTCGAACGTGTGCATAGCTGGCCGCCCTCCTGCACCCGGCCGCGACTTCCCGGTACCCCGGCTGGCTGTGCGCGGCCCGCCCGCGCCGCCGCCCCGACCTTTCATGCCTGCTCCGCCGCCACGGCTCCGTAATTGGCCGTAGTCCCGATGATCCCAGTTACCGCGTGCCCCATTCTCCTGGCACATCCGGCGCAAATGCCCAATTTCCTTACATTTGCTGCACTGATATTTTGAAAACCTGCATTCCATTTTCGTGTGTCTGTAATCCCCGCATGCAGCGCATCCTCCCACTTGCATGCGATGTACGTCTCCCGCTTGATCAAATGCAGCCGAACTCCGCCGCGACACCGTGTTAGTGCTCGAACCTTCGATCCCCGCCGCGAAGGTGTCCCCGCCGACCCCGGCCTGGCCGCTGACGTGGCACCGCCCGCGCCCGTCTACCGCGGCCGCATCCCGCTCGGCCGCCTCCAATGCGCTCGCCACCGATACCGCATTCACGAATTTAATGTTCCCTTCCGCAAACAACCGTTGTCTAATAAGGTCACTCATAATACCGCACACAAATTGGTCTCTCAAGTTATCGTCTAAACTTGTGCCGAATTCACAATACCGCGTAATTTTCTTCAATTCTGCCACATAATCGGAAATGTTTTCACCGGCTTGTTGTCTTCTTTGTCGAAATTTATAACGTTCTGCCAAAATCGACGGATTCGGTTGCACATGTTCTCGCATGACCTTCACGACCTCAGTAAAGGTCATGTCCGCCGGCTTCCTCGGACTACACAAGTTCGTTAGTAATTCGTATGCCGCTTCACCCATGAATGATATTAGCGTCGGTAACCTCAGGTCATCCTTCACTGCATTTACCAAAAAATACATTTCCAGTCTATCACAGTATGACTGCCAACTTCCAGTCCTCAAGTCGAATTCGCCAAATTTCGCCATCCTCGTCGCCAATGTAGTATTTGCAAGTAAACAAGTAATTCGTTTGGTAGACATTTATTGACTGAAATCCTGCGGTCGGTGGACAGTATTTATATTGGACAAAACAACTTAAGAATACCCTACATTACAACAATAAAAAATAAACTATAACTCATTAACAAGCCGATGACAAACTCAAATGACCCGGAAACGATCCACAAATTGCCAGTTCAAAGAAAGCCAATACAGACAGTCCCCTACTATTAGACGTCCAGAATTAGCCCGATCTCCTCCGAGACAATACGTTTCGTTTCGGTGCCCGTGACTCAATGCTCGCACTATTTATATACGCTTCCGGAGTTAGGGCGCGCATATCAATCGAGTTAACGATGGTTGGGGACGCGCTTCTTTGGAAGTGATTTGATTAAATGAACGGGGAGGTGGAAGGATGCAAATGATGGAGGAGGTATGTATTCGCTTTTGGTCTGGGAATCTTTGGTATGAATAATTTTGAGGGCAAATAATTCTATAATTAAAATTTTATGCTCTCTTTGAAGCTCTGAAAGGTCGATCAAACGTAGAGACAGACAAGGTTATCCACAAAAAGGAACAGCTCGTTACAATTTACATCGTAATAGAGGAACTCTGCTGCCTAGACATAGTTGGAGACACTGTTTTATCTTCAGATGTGATAGATTCAGCTCGACTATAAATCCCTATCAAATCCAATACGAGCCATAAATCCACAGCCTACTAGATTCGTGTCACCCACTTCGCTTCAAACGAGGACTGACTGACTGCAGACAGACATACTGTCAGAGCCGGCCGAGTTATCAATAAGCGCCGGCCGATTGACCGCGATTGACAAGAAGCACAGAATAGTACAGAAGGTTGGCTTCTAACAACTAGCGAAAACGATCGCACACATGCATCGACACGCTTCACGTACAGAGAGTGCAAGCGCACACGCGAACGGCATTTGTTTGTGATCTCCGCACGTATGCGTCCGAAGAATCTGAAGTGGCAGTTGGCAGGGAACATTTCTCGCAGAACAGATGGTTGGTGGGGCCGAAAACTTGTGAAGTTTCGCGTACTGGAAGATCTCTTTCTAGTTCAAGTTATGACCTGGTTAAGGCTGCGAGAATCCGCTGGATGCGAGACAGTACCGACCGATTGCAGGAGGCCTAAGTTCAGCAATCGTCTTTCAGATCAAATGATGATGATGCGTCTAAGTGTGCGTTCGCCTATTTTCGCTCGTTGTATGGAATAGACCTTCTGTACTAGACTGTGGTGTATGGACGATTAGTCCGTTATGACAGGTCAGGGACAGCGAAGGAATGCGAGGTATGGAAGGTGGTAGTTAATAATGCTCAATGGACTGTTGAGCTGTAATTGTGAACGGGTTTCGATTGATCCGTTCCGTGACACATTTAATGTTGAGCAAATATTTGTTAGAGCGAAATATCAAGGGCATCGTCTATGACAGATTATAAATGTAGACTATTGAGATTTTAAACTACATTTGAATTATTTTTCTAAGGCATGATGATGGGAGCAACATTGGCTTTACATAACATGGCCTGTATTCCCCGAGGGGTTAGCTAAAGCTTCACCTATAACGCCCATATTCCGCCAGTTATGTTCATCGTGTATCATGTGGAGACGCGCCTTTTGCCAACAACCAGACACAAAGTCCAGACGCCGAGTCGCTACTAAGAAATTCCAGATAAAAAATCCCAACCCAGGAATCGAACCTCATACTCAGCAGTTGCACTTGCAACCACTAGGACCAACAAGACAAGAATATCAATGATAAATTTTCTTGCACATTTTTTTTATTGTTTGTAGGATTGCACTTGACCACTATCTCACCTGATGGTAAGCGATGATGCGGTCGCAAGTAAGCTTACCTAGAAGAAACCTATTCATTCACTCTTAAAGACTCCCAGGTTGTAGCTATCAGGAAATACAGACTCCGGCAGGGAATTTCACTCCTTTGCTGTACGCTTTATATAACTAGGTACTCTAAATCTGTTGTTCTTGTTTTGCTAAAACAATGTAACTAACATTGCAATGAACATACGCCATAATACGAGCAACATTAACCAACGTTGTACATACGTCACACATCAAAACATCGCTAACATTTTATGGACTGTTACCTAAATTACTTCGTTCTATTTTAGATATTCATCTCATGAATCATAAGACTTAATTAACCCTCAGTTTCCCAGCTCAAAATTAACGCAGAATTAATGTGACAAATTGTCAAGCATGCGTTATCTGCTGTGATTGATTGAATGAATTTTCAACAGCCAATCACAGCAGATAACGCGTGCTTGACAATTTGTCACATTAATTCGGCGATAATTTTGAGCTAGGAAACTGAGGGTAACTGTCTTACTTTAAGAATAGCGAGAGATACCACGAAGCATTCCCCACACAATTCAATCAGCCAAGGCTTTTCCCAACTATACAATGTGTCCGTTGTAGTAATAAACCTTTAAAGGCGTATAATACACTTAATTTTATCGATAAAAACACCCCACATAAGAGGTTTAATCCCCAGACGTTTTCATTTCATTTCCTAAAACTCTAAAAAAATATAAGGTAAAAATGCGCAGAGGTTTGTTTTAGGGAATAATAAAAATCAGCTGGATACCAGTCATCTACATGGGGCGACTGCCTATCTGGTCTTTACAACCCAGTAACTAGGTATCAAGGTACGTTTTGGCAAGACTGTTACCAGATTTCGGGCTTCTGACTACCCGTAACGACTGTGAATAATCTACAAATGACTGTCGGGGTTAACGTGTTCTCCAAGGCACGGAGTAGTCTCGGTACGTAATGATAGGCCACCCATCCACGAACCGACATTGCCAAGCGTTGCTTAACCTCGATGATCGACCCTTTCGGTTGTTATGATTTAGCCACGAGTTCCTCTAGTTTGTTATTTTAATTCAAATAAGACAAAATTTGGACAGCAATATCTATCACTCGTAAAAGTCCATGCATCTTACAGACTCGAGTGATTTAAGCTTCAAGCACTTTGTCTAACAAATAAAAATATCACGAGTGAAATATGACTTTTAAATGGGATACTTCGCAAGTAAGAAATCATTGTTTATGTGCTGAACATTTAGCAAAACGGGTCACGAAAACAAGTAGAGGATATAAATCGCAAACGTAGCTAGTAATATATTGGTGTGCAGTTATTTTGATCCTGAAGTGGAAATGGAAGAGAAACAATATGATTCAGATACATATTACACCTAGGTGCAACATAAGAAGTCAATATGTAAGAATAAAATCTTCAAGGTTTGATGAACTGTGTGTGAAGAAGCCTATAAGTAAATATAATGAAGAGTTCATAGATTGGCTAAAATAAACGGGGTATGAAATATATAAAGCGGTAAAATAGCACAACAAAACATGCACATATTAAGGCATAACTAATTTACAATGCAATAAAAATATCAAAGGAAACCCGCAGCATTCAATCATATTCACAGTATCAATACGGATGATAACACATTACAGGAATGCCCGGAGACACCGAACAATTGTTTCTCAGAAACATGTAAGTCCCACACTACGGCTGGCTGATTCAAAGAAAACGAATATTTAAGAAAACATAAAAGAGCATTAAGACGGATAACAGGTGTGTTCCTGATTTAGAATCGTACTAGCCAAGTCTTGAATTCTTGCATGAAAGACCATACAATACAATTCAAAATATATATTGTAGTCCTCCAGACCAAAATTTCGGCAATGGCTACCAATCTAAGTGGAGAATATAAAACACCAGTATGTGCGCAAGCACAGGTGCATTGCATTCACTGTTCCCTTACTCTCTACTTCAGTGGGACGGCAATTCGACAAGAACGGAGAGAGATCAGGTGTAGCAGCAACGGCTTAACAACGGCCAACCCGGGAATCGAACTCAGGACCTTATACTAAGCAACCGCACATGCAATACAAGATCAACGACAAACGAAACAGCAACAATAATAAAACACTAAAGGATAAAACCTATCAATAATGGCAAACAATCGACTGACGTGTATTCAGAGGTGTGTTTATAATCGAAGCATCCTGGCAAAACAAACGAGCTACAATAACAACTAAACAAGGCATTATAAGTTGCAAAACAAAAGAACGATGATCATGCTAGCAGCATAGGGAATGTACTATAACGTTTCAACGCCATCATGATCGACAGATCAATAATAATAAAAACCAATCTCGTCCTGTATAGCTCCGTATTTCTCTCTATCTGTCAAACCATGTTATTTTAACACATCAGAGTAAGGCCCGTGGACTGGGTAGTATTGAATGTAGTAAGACTCGGTAAGGTCACACGTTATCAACTGAGATAGTGCACTTACTGTAACTACTTATAAATGTTTATAGTTACTGAGAAACGCTTGGACTGATACAAAAACTTTATTGTGAGTAGCACCGTAGAGCGCTCTTTAAGAAGTGGAAGATAATGATAATGCAAATTGCAATTGTTGACTTCCGAATTTCAGTGACCGAAAACTCATTTTAAAATATAACAAAATTAGTTTCTTTTTACAAATAATATCACACAATAATATAGGATGATATCCAAGTGACCTATAAAAATTAGTAGAGATAAATTTTATTATATGACCCAGGCGATAATTTTGGATACTAACGTGCCGATGTCCGTGACATGTGCCATTATATTTAGAGATTTGCAAATGTAAAATTACACGCCAATGCCTAACAAGAAAAGATTACCAATTTCTATATACGTTTCATTTCAAAATAAGAACTGCCTTTCACTATACTCGTATTTGATGAAAACTGCAAGATGTTTCAAAATATCAAATAACTCACCTCGAGAACTGCTGAACAGCCAAGAGTTCTGTTTTGAAGAATCTGTGTGCTTCTTCTTAGCGATGGGAGTTTGTTCCACAATGCTGGCTTGTCTGCTCCTTCCTGATGATGGAGTTTTGACACTCTTCTTCTTTCCTTTCTTCAAAGTTCCACTGTGAGATTTCCTTAGAGTATTGACCTTTAGAGATTGACTTTTCCCTCTGACTTTACTTTTACTCCTTGATGTTTGCCTACTCAATCTTCTTCTGTGATCAGCCAGCTGTTTGGGTTTAGGAGCTTCATCTTCAGAATCAGTCTCCACTTGCCTGATAGGTCTAGTTTCTGAGATTGAGGCAAAACGTTTCTCACATTCTAAGAACAATTTTGTGAAGTTAATAATCTCATCTGCGCTGTTGCCTTTGTCATCTTCAGCTACCGATTCTACAGGTTTTGTAGTAGTAGACGTCTTTTTCCTTCTTAGGAAATTGAGAGCACTGACTGATGATCCTTTGCTAGCTTTCCTAGCTTTCGGAGCATCATTTGAAAGGGTTTTTCTCAGGTTGGCCTGATTTTTGTCTTCTTTTTTGCTATTCTTTCGTAATTGATCGAGTTTCATCGTCGACCCGTGGATGGAATCCCGATCTTCCTCGCTCCAAAGACTTTCTCTGGACTTTTTCTTGTCAGAATTCTTTTCTAACTCCCTCTTTGCTGATTCAAACCACTCGTCACCAAGGTTTCTGACGATTTCTAAAGGGTTTGATAAAGACATGGTTTTTCTGTGTCCTTTCTTTGTTTTGGCAAAGTCCACTTCTTCGTCTGTGACAGCTAGTTTGAGAGATTCCTTACTGATGGTGGGTGTCTTGCCAAGTCTGGGCAGGGCATCATCGCTCGCCGAGATGGCGTCACTGTGGCCGTCCGCAGACTCGTACAATGACTCGTCGCTTTCATCTCGTCTCTCTGTTAAAATTACATCACATCATGAGATCGTCCGGCCATCGTTACGCGAATTCCTTGCCATTAATTACTGAAACGTTCAACTTTTATATCGTAATTGCTAAATTTAACGGCAATCACATCGCAATCACCATTAATAACGCTAAAGAAGTCTGTGCGTACAAAAACTGAAACAATGACCTGATTGGAGGGCAAAAAATGTCGTTTTCCGATCGATTGTATCCGAGACAATGTCAAGATTGGAGTGAGTCAGTCATACGGAGACGGTTGAGCGCGTGTTTTACAGACGTTCGTTTAATTATTATTAGCATACAATGCGGCTTAAGGTTTACTGTTTTGACGTTAAGTAGGGAGCTTCGCTTTCTATTGCATAATTTTGGTGTTAGAAGAAATTAGACACACGTAACGAAGTGATTATAATTATCTTTTGTTTCGTGAAATGTTGCGAAAGTTTGGGTTACGCTCTCGGATTGTTATGATCTTCGGTTTACATTAGATTCGGGTTTTCGTAAATGTTTTGTTCAGCGCTGTTTGAATTTGCAGTTACATGGAAAGTTTGCTGCTAAAAATTCATCATTTGGTCAATCTCATTTATAAGTACAGTCTAAAGTTTCTTTATGCTGTTTCTACATGCGATATAGCAGGTTTACAATTACAAAAACATTTTTCATCAGCGTTTTGTTTTATAGTTATATCAGAACCATTTTCTTCATCAGTATCACTTTATCTCAACGGGATACTGAAACGAATTAAACCTTTAGTTAATCTAACTAACTAAGATACGTTATCAGTGTTACCTAATCCAGATAACAGTGCATTATCGTAACCCAGTGGTATTTACGACGGAGTAAATCTTAGCACTAATCTTCTTGCATAAATTGTAAATATTTAACCAACGTTAGATTATGGTGGAGACGACGGCATGGCGCAATGTGTTCGGTTTATTTTTAATTTTAACCTGATTGCTAGCCTTGAATATTGAGTAATGGACAGAAGCAAATTAGAATATACATAATGCCAATGTTTGACCTATATAGTTTTAAAACTAGCTCTTTAAGAAATTTGTATGGAAAGCAATAAAAGGAATCATCTTCGAGAAACTTTTAGAATAGAAGACAAAACAATATATCTGAATTTCTTTTTGTTAACTTGTCAATAACAATGCTAACAAACGCAGCCAATTATTACTTCACATGTTTATTATTGTAATTTATAAAATTGCATTTAATTAACTAAAATTATTTAAGCTTAATCATTCAAAACGTTTATTAAATATCAATAAACCGGGAAAATAACTAAAAAAAAATCGTTTCCAAGAATTGATTCGACCTTTGAGCCTCGATTCCTCGACAGTGCAAGGTTGCATGCTTCGGATTATAACTAAATTATTAACAAGTTCTTTACGTGTTTTCCTTCTGTCTTAAGTAAGGGGGAGAAGGGAGGATGACATCACCGGGGACGGTTGTTCACCGTCTGGCGTCGTCGTGAACTTTAGTCATTTGTTTTGGTACGTTTTTGTTGTAGACAAAATAAGGCTGCTTATTTGCAGTGTCGCTTTTAAAATACCTAAAGATTTATTTTTTTGAATTAGAATGTATTTGTCGGCATAAAGTTTTACATGTATGATTTTATCTTTGGTCTGGTCTGTTTGCAGTTTTTATTATTTATGGAAAATTGTATTTTAAGGTTAATTAAAAAAAACTGTCTAATAAATTGTAAATAGCATTTGCAGATGTTTTAAATGTGAGAGGTGCCCCACATAACTGGGTTTTTATTAAGCTTTTAAATCCGTTTTTACGATTCCAACTAATAGTGTCATACAAATAGACAAACAGGAAAACATTGACAAATAAAATTACTCAGTAAAGACTATTCCTGTATCACACGCAATAGAATTAAAAAGCATTCCCATGTTTATATCCGAGACCCAATTCTAATATAAGTATCTTCATTAAATTATTGTACAACACGAATCGAGTTGTTTAATTATAATTTTACTGGCCCTCAATAGTTAAATAGGCCGTTATACTGAAAGGAGGCCAGTAGGCCTATACTAAATACTGATCGCGTGGCGAATTTGACACTAATAGTACCTTTTATACTAATGAGCAAAGAGAGACTGTGAAGCTTTCGGAAATAGCGAGTGATTTTGAAAATAGTGTGTAATTTTTTTGTCCCGATATTTGATGTTTGTTGTTGTGTTTTATGATCGTCTCTGTGCTTTTATTTATTATCATCTGTCCCGGTGTCTATATGTATGTTATCAAAGCTTGCAAGTAAATTTGACCTATTTCCCTGTGTTCGATTGAGCTGAAATGCAAACATGCTTGTTTCTCATTGCAATGCAATTTTAAATATACTAGCTTGTTTAAATAAAAACGTTGCTTATTTCTTCAATTGGTTAACTTTTTCTGAGTTAAACAAAGCAAACTATAAATTAATCGGTGTCTTAGCTACATAATTATTTGAAAAAGAGCCCAGAAGATAAAATAATTTAACCATGAAACCTTTGATTTATTATGATTACACTTCATTGTTCGTACAGACAGACGGCTCAGATTAGACAAGCGATTTTTATATATTCTCTTTTACTTCACTATAAACAATGAAACTATTTTCGAGTGTACCACAATCACGTCACTGTTCAGTTATTATTTATAGCAAGATTACTTCTGTTACACGAAAAATAACCTGTACCACATTCCAGATGTCTTTAAACTTTACAATGCATAAAAATGGCAAGAAATTCTTCGATATATACATATATCGAACCTTTTTATCTTTATACATACCTAGAGATACTACATCGAGTATATCAGAATACCTCCTTCTTTCCTTATCACTCTCCGTTGAAGTCTCTCGTTCACTAGACTCCCTCGTCGTCTTCAAAATCACCGGCTTCTTCCGCCTCAGTTTCCCTACCATTCCATTCTCCTTGTCCACAGCCGTTTTCGGCTCCCGCTTAAACCACATCATCTGTCCGACCATATAGTAATCATGCACTAGAAATAACTGTTCATCTATCACTGTTTTTTTTATTTACACTTGTAGCATTTCATGTCACTTGATTGAAGCACTGTTTTGACACTAAACTTGGTGGATTTTTGGAACACCTCCAGCTAAAATGAAAATTTTATTAATTATAGTGACTTTCTTGGCAAAGACGAAGGTGCGATATTGTAATTATGCATAGATTGTCGCCAATTTCGTGGTGTTAATAATAATTTAATGTATTATGGTACTTGTCATGTTACCAATATAGTCAAAGATAGTTTAGTCAACAATGTTTGTTGGTTAGATTTGTTTATCAATATGAGCAAAACTTTTTATTGATATTTAAAAACAATAGTTATGTAAGTACATTGTTCGATCAACTATTTATATAGCATTGTTTTTATAATTTATATTTTTGTTTAGGGGACACAATTTTACCCGCTAAAAAGTGGCCTCACATATAATTTTAGAATATTTTTCTCTGCTTTCCTTGTAATACGATTTGGCCTGATTTTATACAAATGATAATGCAAGCCAAACCACAAACCATACTTTATTTCATTCATATTATTATGGTTTCAAACTGTAAACTTTACCATAAGGACAAACTCAAGGGATTTTTCGACCCAAGAAGTCCAATATGTAGTCCAAAAGATTCGGTCTCTTAAACAACTTTCCTTCTTCCTGACTCCATTAAGATAGGTACGTGCATTGACTTAAGTTTTAGGTGTCAAAGAACTTTAACATCTTCCGAAGGACCAACACTTCCGTGATGTTCCTTATTGGTAGTCAAATATATTTGGATGACGTCTCTTGAAATTCCTTTGTGTAATATATTCTCTTAAGTATACCTGTCATGTACTGATATGTAAAACGTGGCAGTTATTGTAATTTCGGCATCGTTTTCGTAAATCTGGATTAGTGATGTTTATGATAATGTTATACAGAGTGTAAATAAATGTTAAATTAGCATAATTTAACTCATATCTTGTTTAAGCCAGTTTTCAAACTTTCAATGTAATAAATTTTAAAATAATTATAATATCTCATTATAAATGTGGGCTTTGCATTGATAACTTGTTTAACTAACAAATTAAAGTAAAGTAGATTTTTGAAAGAATTCGTCCGAAGAATGACTATCATCATTACAATTCCTTATTCTATCATTTTTGTAATATTCAGATTTGAATATATATGATTTGGATTGGAATTTCATATTCCAACTTTTATAAGGCTTAAATTTTTATCTATCAGCAGTCACTTTATCTTTTGGATAATCTTAAAATTTAAAATGACCATAACCAAAATATAAAGCATTTCAAATTAATATGCTCACGATTCATCCATTAGCCCGTACTTCCGTTCTCGTGCAGTATTTCAAAAGACATGTTGGAACAAAGAGACTATTATTTTATTATTTATCCTTTAGCTCATGAACGTATGTACGGAGGTTATTACTAGCCTCTGGCTCAATCAATACATCATCATCGGTAGGTATTCAACGTGGAGACACTTCAATGCCACCGTGTAATGTTAGCTAAGGAATTTATAGCGTTAATTATAAGACATAGCGAGGACTTGATAGATTAAAAAATACTATTTTGTAGTAAGGAAGGTACAATGTTGTGGTCCTCATCCTAAATTGATGGTTAGTCCAAATATTTATTAAGAACTAGATTTCAGTCAAATTGAGATAAAATATTTATATATAAAACAGAGTCGTGTTAGTTACACCATATATAACTCGAGTACGGCTGGATCGATTTTCATGATCTTTGTATTGTTGGATCTATCTCCGCCCCGAATAATAAAATTATGAAGGAAGGAAGGATTCATTTTCCCATAAGTTTTGCGAACACACCGCCATCTCTAATACATGACGTAAACAAACACGGACTAAATTGAGCATAGCTTTGTATACTGGTTCCGGTAATGCAATTATGGCGTTGTCGATTATTCTGAAATTCAAAAAAAAACTTTTTCCAAAAAAATACTACCGACTTCCAACTAAAACACTACAAAGTGAAAAATAACTTTCTTTTTCGTAGTCGGTGTCTTTAATAGGTACCATTTTTTTTCGTTATGGTCACCGACTTCGAAAAAGAAAGTTATTTTTCACTTTGTAGTGTTTTTAGTTGGAAGTCGGTAGTAATTTATTTGTAGAAAAGCTTTTTATTTTTGACTTTTTATTTGTACCTAATAGGCAAGTCTTAAGTAAGGTAGGTAAGGTACTTATAATGCCAGAATAGATTACCCGAATAAACTGTACATTTCTGCGTACCCCTTTAGAGCGTACTGGCGTGATGTTATGTCATGAAATGGTATAAAAAATAAACAGACATGCGATTGCAGCAACCCCGAGAGATTTGCCGTTATTTATTTAAGAGTTCTGTTGTGAACCTCGGAAGTTCTTCATCAGATCTTTACCAAATTTAAATGGGACCAATTTTGCAATATAAACACCCTATCAAACAAAAAAGAATTTTCAAAATCAGTCCACAATTGACTGAGATCGATGAACATACACAAAAAAAACAAACATGAAGTCGAACATAGAACCTCCTCCTTTTTGGAAAGTCGGTTAAAAACAAAGTCGGGTTAGTTACAAGATATATCCATACATTTGTTTGAGGTGATACGAAGTTCGCCAGGACAGCTTGTCTTTAATAAAACTAGTCCGAATTTTATTGGTCCTCGAGACCAACAAAAGTCAACATAGGATATACTTTCATTTTACAAAACAACAAGAATACTGTTTACAAGAAAAATTACCCCCTGCAAAACCTCAATTTCCAATAAATAATCTGCCCTCTGCAGGTTAAAGGCCTCTTGTCATACAGAGAAGACACGAGCAATGATCAACAAATGTCTAGTTTAATACAGTTGACATATAGATATGAAAAAAAAAACTTTCCGTGACGAATACAACCTTCCATTTAAACCTAACTCTTTCATGAAACGCCTAGTACAACGCTCCTTAACTTAAAGTCCGACTACCAACTGATTAATATCTCGCGCGCTTAGTTGCGCAGGCGCAGGCGGAAGTGTCGCGAGGATGCGGCCTCCGCGCTTCCGGCGAGCGCGGCGTGTGATTGGCTAATGTGGAGTGGGCACGTGCGAACTGATGATGAGTGGGAAGTTCTGTGCGAATTGTTTTTTGCTAATAGGGCAAGTTGTTAAAACCATATTATCTTATCAAATTAGACACTCACCTACAGGATGACTTTTAAAACATCGGAAATCATTCAGGGATGAAAGTACACATAATCAAAAACTTTTGATATGGGATAAAAGTCAGCTGTCCATACTCAACAGCTGGTTTTTATTTTTTGTAAACACCACAAAATATCAAGAACACAAAATGCATGAAATATCTGTTTTTTTTTTTTTTTCAAGATTTCAAGGTTGTCCCGATACTAAAAGTTGCTTATATTCGTCATTACTTTCACCCCTAAAAAAATGCTAATGAATTTAAACACTTCAAACTTGACATTAACATTATAACCGGGATGTTTACTGTTCGCTATCCCGGTTATAATGTTAATGTTAGTGACCATGACAGTTTAAAAACTTATACTTCAAACATGGTTTTAGTTGTAAAGTACGACGATGGTGTAGAAAACATTATAAAATATACTTGTGATGGAGGCACCATTCCGTGTGCGGAAATTCCATACAAAAAATTAAATAGCAATCATAGTCCAAACTGATATTAAAGTGAGAAAAATGAGTCTTAAAATGTTTGTTACTTTTTCGCAGAAAGCACAATATATATCAATTCACGAAACCTTAATAATCAAAATACCAACATTTAATCTGAAGGACTCCATTTCAACTCGACTGAGCAAAACAAGCTCGAGGTAAATTAAAATCTTTTTTTTTTTATATCCCGCCCCTAACCACTTTACTTTGTAAATGCATCCCCCTCTCAGCCTTGTGAGGGCAGACGAAGGGGGTTTGGGCAAAAAAGGACAAACTGCATTTAGCGGGCAGACATGCTGGGGAAAATGGGGTGGGTTAGGGCTGCCAGGCGATCTAGAATTGATTAAATTAAGGATAGGGTGTTCACTTCTTTGTCCTTGTTAAACGAAGTTTCGATAAAGGAATCGCTAAAATAGGTATAAAAAATATAACTCGATAAAAATTAAAGAAAATAAACACGACAACGTGACTTTTATTTTCTGTTAAAAAAGAGACTGACCTCGTATCAACGTAACTTTTGTTTTGTTTTTTTTTTATCCTCATGTCGGTTTTTCCCGCTTACAAAATGTACCTACTGCGCCTCAAGATTCTTATTGCTTAGCAACCCTAGATAGGGAACGGTCATCTGTTTAATAGAGATAATATGATGACTAAATGGAACGGTTTGCGGGTTGGGGGATTTTGCTGGAAAATTAAAGTAAATAAGTGTATTAAATTGAGCCTTTTTATTAGTTTTTCCGTTTATCATGAAATTTTCTCCCTAAGATTCATATTTAAATGTTTCATAATGAGGAAGACAGATTTATGTAACTTACAATTTTTTATGAGTTCTTCCACTCTTCTCTCTTCTCTAGTTATTATTTTCATTTTGAATATACATAGTATGTTATATATAAGTCCAAAAAACATGTACAAGCTCATTACGATTTGAATGATGTAGTTGTTAAAACTGATCAATTACCAAATCAAACAAACTTGGCGGATATACAAAAAGACAGACCGTAGAATAGAAAACTGAAAGACGATATATCAAAGAAGTAAGTTAACACAGAGATGATGAAGCTAGTAATAATTATTAGAAAATATATGCTTCAACAGTAAATAAGATGATTGGAGAGAGGAATAAAATCAGTGGAGTGATGCTAGTAATAAACTTCTACCCACAAAACAGTCTAAGCGTTCCGATATTCAACAATCAATAAAAATAAATTTCCAACACGTGGTAACAAGTACATTAAAACAATTTATTATCCAAGTACAAAGTAAAGTGTCCGTGAATCATACATCGTTAATAGCATCGTGAGAACGTTAACTTGTAATGATGATATTAAAAATTTATTAGTTGCCTTTTTATGGTGTCAAGAAGCTTCCTAAGCACTAAATATCCATACCTTTTAAAAGATTTATATCCTTATTTATAAAATAAAAAATATTATTTAAACTTTTTATTTATAAAAAGTCTCGACGCTGATTTCCGACTTATTACTAGATGTGTTTTATTATTTAAATATAGAATATGCTAATCAGTTGCTAAAGAGTTCAGAGATTTTTTTATAAGGCTGTCGGTGTTTAAAATGCAGTAAGTAGGTATCATCATCATCATTTCAGCCGAAAGACGTCCATTGCTGAAAATACACCTCCCTAAGGCCCAATAAGAATTTTACATATTGATATAGTTTTTGAAGTAAAATCTAAACTGATTGATGAAAGTATACAGATAGAAATAGAAAATGAAAAACTAAAACAGGCCCACTAGTGATTCACTAAACAGCCTCTAAATATTCAATCAAAATAAAATGAGCTAAATAAAAAAAACAAACCC
Source organism: Orthosia gracilis (assembly GCA_947562075.1). Classification (NCBI taxonomy): domain Eukaryota; kingdom Metazoa; phylum Arthropoda; class Insecta; order Lepidoptera; family Noctuidae; genus Orthosia; species Orthosia gracilis. Next base: position 1,238,166 of record OX387266.1, read on the forward strand.
ATTTTCCCATAATGAATCACAGCATCAGTTTCATTCAATTTACTACCACAAACACTGGTATAAACTTAACGATTCATACGATATAACAAGAAATGTAAAGAACATTTATTAAAAATACTGTTTACAATTACTACGCAAATTAACGGGAACTCAGCCAAAGAACCATGTTTCCAAGACCGAATAAAAAAAGAAAATGGTTCGCCAAGTAAGAGTACGTAGACGAAAGAATTCATACAATAGAGAAGGAGCAAAGAAAAGGCATTGTCAATTGTTTTCATCAAAACACCGTTGTCTTGAAATTGAAAACACATGTTTTGATAATGAAAGCGTACCTACTTTGGTAATGAAAATATGAGACTGGGTTAAATAAAATTTATGGTTTGACATATTTATGTATTTGCTTTAAGTGAACCACCTCTGAGGTACTAACATAAGGCACACAATTATTTTTATTAGTTTAGCAGCATCATGTCCTACCCACCCTTAAAATATGTCGTTCGTAATTAACCAAATATGGAATTCGTTTTCTGTTCTTATTACCGGCGCCAGCGCACGTCTGCGTGCTATTTTTAGCCACAAACGCCGCCAAACGAGGGTTGCCTGCACCAAAATATCGAGATCGTGGCATTCCGCGCAGATCCGGGACGAGAATGAAAACAGGGCTTCGCTGATGTTTAAATACAACAATTTGAAATAACTGATAGAAGATGGCTCTTTGATAGACATAGCATCAGATAATAAATAGAACACAATATATGAGAATAAATCTAAGGAATTCAATTCCCTGTCAGAGTTTGTGTTTCCTGATACATACAACCTAGGAGATTTAAAGTCAAAAGTAGATGTGCTACTTCTAAGCAAGCGTGCTCCACCATCAAACACATCATCGCTTATCATCAGGTGAGATAGTGGTAGACGCAAGTCTAACAACAATAAAAAAGCAGAAAGCATTGGCGAAGACAAGGTCAAATCTACTGCCAAAAGCTACCAAATAAAACCACACGCTACTACCCCTATAGATAAGGAAGCAAAAACAACCACAGGCGACCTAAAAATACAAATAAACGCCCTCTCCCATTCACATATCCGAACACTGGAAGAGCTCACGACTCAGGTAATATCCGCAGAACGTTCAACCCTATCGCTGGGGAGGGGGACAGGGGACAAGTCACGTGTCGGGGCCGGGAAGCATTTCCGTAGTTAATTTTGTGCAGCGCAGACAGCGATGACTGCTAACGAATTTGTAGTTCCATCGATGTTGACGGGGTATGTGAAACTTTAAAGTTGGAAAACGTGGCTTGCTCAAAACTATTATTTTACAAATCGATTGTTTCTGTAGTAAGGAACTGATTTAACTAAAGTAAAAGTAAGCAGCATCTAATCTGTTGATGAGTATACTGGACGAGTAACCCCAGATTTTTTAATTTATTTTTTAGTATTCAAAAGTTGAGGAATTCTCAAACTAGAAAACTGTCACACTTTGACATTAAAGTAGGGTTTGACAAGTTATTAAAACCAAATTCTCAATTCAGAAAATGACACTCATAAAACATGATATATTGAATGAGTATTTAATAACTATTCCTAAATTGCTTCTAAGCAAATTAGAAGCAATTTAGGAATAAGCAACGTTAAAATGTTACTAAAACCACCACACAACATATAATTTATAATTACCATAATGAATACCTACTTGCTTGACTGACAAACACAATTCAATATGAAACTAATATTACTACGTGACAAGAATATAGGCTCTATATTACGCTCAATGAACTAAAAATTACTCATTATTCAACTGTATTTCATCCATTCTCGTCTGCAGACTAAACCACAAAACATACCAACATTAAAAACTGAGAAAATGATTCAATAGGTGTTAATTACGGATTCAAACGAAAACATACAAAATGTTGGGACAATCAATTAACTGTCTTTCCTTATTTGACCATTATGATCCGGTGTTTAAAATGAAACAAAAATCTTACATGAAAAGTTTCAAACTGACTCTAAATTTTTGAGGAAGCAACGACTGGGTTTTGGTTGACGAACTTGCAAGTCATTGGAAACATCATTATTGTAGAAAATGTAAACCTTCGAGAATAATGTACAGGTAAAAGGCAAGAAACATTTATTTAAAACCAGAAAAGCCTAAACGAATGAAACTTTAGGTACCTAAGAGAAAGATAATAATACAAATCTAAAAGCAATAAGAACATCGGATGAAAACTTTAAAATTCAATCATTAACAACCATAACCACATAAAACTAGCAATAATCTGAGACGATAACCAGACACAGAATTCCAAAATATCAAAGCAAAAATAATCTTTAATATAGATACCAAAAATAGAACAAGCTCACGTTTCTGAACTGCCACAAAGTAACCGTACTATCTTAATTGAGAAGTCAATGGCATATTCGAATGGCCAGTAGTTATAGCTGAGGAACGTGATAAAATGCTCTTTGAGCGAGAAATTCTCGGTAAGCTTAGCATAGTAGACCGGCGAGATTGTCCATAAAAGATGGCAGATGGATATAGCCTCTTCGAAGATGGATCGGTGACAACTGGATATGTTTTGCAATGGAAACCACATGGAAACTAAGGAGCGAAGATTATATTTACTTTGGTGACTAGTCAAGATGGGAAATTCCACGGATAACTGTTATGATTCGTCAATTGAATTATATTTTCTGGAATTAGTGACTTAATTATAAATCGTTTCCATAGAATTCGGGAAGGAAGTAGCGTATGTTTGCCATTTTTGGTCTCGAATGCAGTGAAGTATTTCGAAAAGCTTTTCTGCCATATATGTAGCGAAAATGTAAGGATAATTACATTTTCATTTGAGAATATCATTGTTGAACAATATTATAATCATGATTTATAAAAGCTTAGAAAAAGAGATAGTAATTAAGGCCAAGAAACATCAAAAACATGTCACAAGTCCCACATAGACTCGCCAGTTGACCAAATCTTGTAACTCGAGTATCAAAAAGATCTGTTACGCTTTCGTGATGCTTTAAATGTGCTCATTAGTGGATGCCTTGGATAGACAACATAAACACCAAAACGGTGAACTGGTTTTAGATGATGGCATACACTAATATGATTAAGAAGTTATCATTACAAGCTAAAATTTGTACATTGTATTGTAATAGAATTATCAGGTTATAACTGGATGATTGGATACAATCTAGTAAATCGAAGAAACTTACAGAAACTGTGCTTGAAGCATTTTTTTTTAAATCTTTGCCCCACACTAGGAATTTCTTCCTGTATCGTGGGTGCGTTTACAAACATATAAACTCACATACACAACACCCAGAACCGAAATAACTTTCTGTAGGTCATACAAATATTTGTTCCGTGCGGGAATCGAACCCGCGACACGCAGCGCAGCAGTCAATTGCTCAACCACTGCGCCAACCGTGCGCTCAAAGCACTGCAGCATGCGAAAACGCACCCATCTACCGGTGAGCACAATCAAATTGAAAGGCCTTTGCTTGTCACCACATGCGCGAAGAATATAACAATCAATATTGCTCATACAATCGACAAAGGTACACCTTCGCCTACCAATGAGAATTTCACCATCACCACAGCCAAAATTCAAGTCAATCAGTCAAATTTAGGTCCTACCTATGTCAACATCGATCGAAGCCTCGAAATAGAGACACCAAGTTTGGTTACAGCTGACAGGTACTTAATTTGTAGTGACAGATTTTCTACGACCGTCACGGTAACCTGTTAGCCCTAATTGACATGGCGACTTGTGTGGGATGATAAACAGCTGATTTGTCTAGGTTCTTCAGTCATGGCTCTTTAGGGTTTAATGTTTTATTATGTCTTTAAAAAACCGTGACGGTGGTCGTGAGAGCATGATTTCCATAATCGCAATGAATGAAAATGCTAAATGCGTATATCACAAGATATTATATGTACGTAAATGAAGCAAAAGGATTATGTAGGGATTCTAGCAGGTGGCGTTCTATAGTTTCTGCCTACGCCTATGGAAAAAAGAAGTTTTATGCATGACAATGCTATAGTAAGACATAAGCCATAGATATTGTGTTTAGAATATTCTCTGCTAAAGTTGTTATATTTTCTACTGCATTAGTTACCTTATCATCACTAGACAGTATTTTTATCAACAGTTTCATGTCAAACATTTAATATTTAAGTAGTAAGACGCAGGCGAAGGCGATATTGTTCAACTTTACTTCGGACCGGTAATTGTATGGTATCCAAGAATTGATTGACTCTTTATATTCCTGTTAATGCTAATACTTGCAGCAAGCAAGTGTATTCAATGCTAATATTGATTCGTGGTTGTTTGCTTTCGGTTGGATTGCTTCAAACTGTTCTTCAAAAGGATTGAATTCATCGGCAGAAATTGGTTCAATACTCTAAAATATCAATTTATCTGGTTATTTGTGTCTAAAATTAGAACAGCCGTTGTCCACAATGAACAAATAATTTTCTTGAGCACTTAATTTCAATATATCCTGTCGGATATATTTCGGATGACCGATGCTTCGGAACGTTAACATTGACCGAAATATACGTTGGTTTCAGAACGAAACTACACATGAAGCATGGTTTCCTGCCTCGTCCTCGTTGGGGAAGGAAAAAAATACTCTTTCCTGTTGACTTTCCAGAAATACTCTCGGATGGTTCTAGTGGTACTGTATCAGATCGTGAATGTAATAAGCTGGACATGCAACTTCTTGTAGAATGTTTATTTTTATTAAAGAATAAATGGGAGTCTTAGATTGAATACTTCTAGACAAGCGTGCCTCACCGTCGACCACATCATCGCTTACTATCAGGTGTGATAGTAATCAACCGGGAGCTATAGGCTCCCGGTTGATAATAAAAAATGAACTACGTTCATTTGATCCTAGAAATATTGCCCTTATGACTTTTGAACGGATTGTATATTTCCAATATGTTTAACCATCTCTAAAACCTTTACTGTGATTAAGCTTTTAAATTTTTCAGTAATGATAGTTTTTCTTTTCAATTAAAATTTCAAGTCTGACTCTTGCTAAACTTCCAACTCAAGCTCCCATCTTACCTACCCCAAACCCAGATGCAATGCACTGAACATACAATTCAATAAAACGTGGCAGTTATCGTGGTACTATTTCTAGTGTACAAGTACCGAACAAGGTCGAGGCGATGTAAACAGCGGCGTCTGTTTTGTGCGAACGATGTTACGCCATGCGAGATGGGGTGCAGGTGGTACCGATGGACTTCGAGTTTTTTTTTTTTTTTTTTACTTAACACTAATGCCCGCCACAAAATTTGGCGCCTATTCTGTGCTTTACCTCTGACATTCCATTCCTTCTTTTATGCCCTCTTCTTTTATGCCTCTCGTACTTTCATTCCGCATACTAGTTCTTTCTTACATTCATCATCTTTCATTATGTGGGTGGGATGCCCACTTTATATAGTCTAATCTAAGGGCATAATTGGGCATAAGGGACTTCGAGTTTGGGAGGCGATGGTGATGGACGACTTATAGTTTAGAGCTGAGAATGGAGACTGTATTATCACACATTGGAGGGATGATGATGGATAAATCCATCATCATCCATTCACCATTGATACATACTGAGTTTGAAAAGGAAATAGTTAAGACGATAGCGCAAGATATATAACAGTAAAAAATAACTAGCATATACTCGTATCTTACTAATACTATAAATGTGAATGTAAGTTTGTTTGTTACGCTTTCACGCAAAAACTACTGAACTGATCATCATGAAACTTTGTACATATATTCTTGGAGGTATTAGAAATAAAATAGGATACATATTATTTAAAAAAAAAAGCCGCGGGTAAAAACTAGTATGTGAATATAGGAAATTCTAAATACTCATGGTTAATCTAAAAACACATCGCGTTCAATAACCCCAAGGTGAAAATTAGGGGACCAAGGACCACACCTACTCTGACCCTTTTAGAAACTTGTAAACGGCACATGACAATATTGTTAAGGTGTGTTGTTGTCATAAATAAGCGTCTAAAAAGGTTTCCGTTGACATAATATAATTAGAGTGACTCTGAAGGGGTCACTAATTTTTTGATAAATGCTTGATTAAAGAGCTTAGCATCAGATCGTGGTCAAACACGAGCCTAAATATAGTAAAAAGACGATGGGAACTAAAAAAATACTTAGACAAAGCTGATGAATATATTAATAACCAATATGCAATACTTTGCAATCATATTCCGCCGGTGAAGCTTAAAGATTAGGCTTAAACAGCTGTTCTACCATTTGATACGACTACAGTTTTAATGGATGTAAAAGTATGTGAACCTAAATAAACTAGGCCGCAGACTACGATATTTGATGCAGATACGCAACCAATTAAAAACATCAAAAAGGAAACCTTAATGACTACAATTAACCTTCAATTACGAATCCTAGACCGGAATTCAGGTTTACAGAAGGAATTTAAAAATTCTAGCTCACAGAACTCTTCCTGGCCAATCAAATCTAATTACTATGACGTAGAAACCACATTAAACATAGATGAAAACATCGTACGTTAAATGAATCATAATTTATTAACAGATTCGACTCAATTCAGTTTTATTGTAAAACCACAGCCACATCACACGACGAATGAAAAATATAGTGAAAATTAACACGAAAACATTCAACAGGAACACAAGGTTTAGAAAAATAAAAGTCTTTGAACTAGATAGATGAGCTTTCAAGGAAGAATTAGATTTATAATATAGAATCATAATTATGACAATCAAGGTAACGATATTGACAGGGCTAGAGAATTTAAAGCATGTATCCAGGATCAAATAATACACATAAAGTCGATGTTTAAAACATAACTGTCATGATTATGAATCCCGAAGCCAAAAATGTCATACCGAAATGAAACCATTTTATATCTTTTGCCATAACTCATCTAAAGAACATGATACAATAATATTTGTACAGAATTTGTAAAGAAAATAACAAACTGTAACACCATAACATACTTTTTACGTGTTTAACCATAAACCTCGAATATAATTTACAAAAAACAGAGCAAATACGTCAGTAAAACTGAATAATGGCACACTATTGTACCTGGTAAGGCTGCAGCTGACGTCAGAGATAGTGAAAGCTGAGATGACGATCACAAATGGGTCAATACTACAGACGCTAAAGATTTAGATCATCAATCCTAGTTCACAGATGTTAACGAACTAAAAACAGGGCGAAATCACGCAAAGCACCAAATTAGCACGTAATGTAACGAGGAGAAAGACGTAAATGGTGCCAAAAGTAAACACATAGTTTCTGAATAAAATCTGTGTTGGATTACGTTTGAATGCAAATTGGCACGGATAAGCTAATCTTATGAAAATAAAACTACAAAATACTAAATAAAATCGTAATGTTGACTTACACGATGATATAAGAAATCACAGTTTAACTAATTAACTGGTGTTAAAACAAATCTTGTTCGACTGGAAGAATCGACCAAGAATTCAAGACAAAACAATGACATCGTTCTCAATAATGCGTGCATAATAGTATTCTAACAACCGCAGTGAAAATAAGACAAAGCTAATAGTTTTAACACTATGGAAGCAATAACATTGTGATAGCTTTACAAATTGCAATTAATAGACTTTAAAGACCCCACGTGGCATCACCCGCATAATGTTATGTCTATAACAAGACAGACGCCATTCTATAGATTCAATACGTTGATTTTGTTAAACGCTTAGAGTAGACTAAAGTTTTTTGATTCGTGATCATAAAAATCAAGTTTTAAATACTTGGAATCTTTTATTGGACCTGTATTGCATACATAATATATTTCGTTAAAGGTGACAAAATAAACAAGAGTGCCATTATAACTCAGTTCTATATAATTATCTATTACTAGCTATTGTCCTCTCGTTCCCCGAACGGTTTTCCTTTTCGTTCTGTCAACCATATTGAAAATTATTCGCAATGGGTGCGCTAGAGTGGAAGATGACATCATTTTGTGACACACAGCTCTAAGAGCTAGACAGCTATGTGTTGGGATAAATTGCTCGATAATTTGCTCTGTATAGAATGCGGAAGATTTTGGTAATGGATGAAATAAGCATATTTTATGATGTAAGCATAATTATTTTGGTAATTGATATTATCGTCACGCTTTAAGTCTTTAAGATTACAGGTGCGTTAGAGCATTCACACAATATCATTGTGTTTTTAAGTGAAGTCATCTGTATTTCTGTTACTAGGTATTGAAATCTTTTCCATTCTTTACATCGAGGTGTTTTCGAAACCATTTTTGTTTCACATTCAAAAATATGTTTTCCTCAGAACATTAACCTATTAGAATATGGCTGGCATTTGAACTATTATTGCAGCGGTTTTTAGTCTATATATAAGGAGCATCTGACTTTGACTCATCCATATTTTTTAACCATCAAAATTGTTTACGGATTTCTCAAAATTGTTAGAATGCAAGTAGGTGTTACGTCTAGACTTTAAAAGAATTGACGTAAGTGTTATTTTTAAACTATATAATAATAATTATACAATCTAGAATTATTATTCATATTGCTATGTGCTTCATGGTTAAGGAACATAAAGGTGCGTCGAATGTTTGTTAAGCTTCACATACGTTCGTAAGTACATGTGTATGTAATGTACTTGAGTTTAATTCAAGTGTGGTTAACGTAATCTGTTTAGCAACTGTTTGTTAATTGCGAGCTATTGGAATTGTAAAATCAAACACGTTTCTACGTCGAACTACTTGTTTGAAGGTGAACATCCTTTGGATTAGCACTGTTGTGTAAGATTTAAGGAAAATAGCATCTTTATCTTTAATGGGGAACTTTATTGAAATTTGTTTGTACAGATATAATTTGTAAAAAGACTCACTGACATCGTTAAAATATTAATGGCTTTGTAACCGTTAATCAATAGTACATTTCCCTTATTCTGTTTTTAGCAGAACCCGCAGGTATGAAACCAGGAAACACAAAGATAAAGACGAAATAGCCAATCAAAACATTGAAAGCCACACCACTGCCCAAATCGTACACCAATAAACTTCCACCTTCGCAAGTTCGCAACAATTAAACAAAAACAAGGTTTTATTTGCCACATGACTAAACAATTGTTTTGCGGGTCTCGTGAATCAGCTGGGATGAGAATATGCGACCTTGCTGTCGTTACCCTGCTAGGCGACGTGCCATTTATAATGTAATTGGCAACAGTGAGCTGATAGGCATTAGAAGAATTTATAAAAGCTTCCTCATTTATAGTGAAGAAAAATAGACACAATCGTTGCTTAAAGTATTATACATCTTGCTCCAACCACAATAATACAAGTCACAAGCTGTACGGTATGGTGTTAAGGCGTAAGTTAGGTATCAAGAAAACTAAAGTGATAAGAAAAATGAGAAACGAAAACATTTGGAGACCACCATCTGGTTAATGGACCGACTGGCAGCAGGTAAATAGTCAGAAAAGGACGAACAAGCGAAAATGATAAAAAAAAATTTCGTGAACATGAAAAGAAACAGTCGATTGCGTGATGAAGTAGGAAATGTGTATCATGAAAGTAAATATTACAAGTCCAGCTATAGACATACTACAGAAATACATACACGAAGCGGTACCTTTGACAACAGCTGATTCCATAATTCAAAAACAAGAAGTCTGAATCAACCACGCTACTAAGTACCCGTCACCGATTCTCAAGCGAATCGTTAAAAGCGTCTAAGGGACATCAGGTAAGTGGTCAGAGACTCAGAGCATCCTTTACATCGATGACATCATGGTCACTGCGGTCAGTGATCGTTGAGCGTCGTCATTATGATATTATCCCTTCAGGATGGATCATTGTAGGATTTAAAGAGGAAGCTTGGTCATAAAATGTTATGTTACGGTTATGGTCTACTACTATTATGAACGTGTACATGGTAATTGATGTCTGATTTGTTTATTAAAGCCAAAGTTAGACTTTCGTATAACATGCTTTGCATATCGTCATTACATCACCTGTTTTCTCCAGATGATTAAGCAGAGGTGTATAGTACATTCACTAGTTATTTTAAATCCCATGGAGAAATATTGATTTGATGAGTTATAACCAACCAATTCTTGGGACAAATATCAAAAGTTGTTTATGCAATAAGAATGGGTAAACCACAGAACGATAAATCCCTGAAAAATCTTCCTCTACTAACCGACAATAACAGGATCAACAAAGAACAACAAATCTAAATGGAAACACACTACTGACCAAGAACAACGTCCCACATTCGTTTCCCGTCAAAACATTGTAACATTTCTATTTGTACCGACAGGTTTGTTAAAAGCATCATCAATAACACGCATTCCTGCTTCAGCTGGTACAAATTGAGCTGATAAGGACACCAAAGTGCATTGTGGGAGGCTGCGCTCGTGGGTGGTGATGATAATGACATGGTAACCTTGTGGAATAAGATTACTGGGGTAACTTTGTTGTATAAAGTAAAAAAAATGTGCAAATGGGACTGTTTTTGTTTAAAGATAAGTAACAATTGAAGTGGAAATGGGAGTATATTTAACTGTCAAACGTTCTAGATTTGCTGTGTGTAACAGATGAATGAAATCTGGTATATTTTATCAGTTTCATCGCCCATATAATTGTTTTGGCCCATTCATATGAAATGTTATGTCGATGCTAACAAAATAACGCAGGTATAACTTGTATGCCATTTGTAAGGACTAGGCTAGCATGGGGCAAAAGGAAGAGGCCTATTTTCAGCAGTGGATGGAACAAAACTGCCAATGATAATGGAGATGAGTAGAAAAACAGTTGAATTACTATCATCATTCATCATTTCAGCCGAAAGACGTCCACTGCTGAACATAGCTACACCTCCATTTACTTTTTTGTCAGTTGCTAAAAACACATAATTTATTTCAAACCGCTTGTCTTGTTTATGAATGTCTTCATGTCGTGTTCACATTTTTGGTAAAATCGATAATTTGACAATCGCGTGTGTAGTTGTACTGAAGACTGCACAGTTTTATTCAAGGACAGGGGTCTTGTCGATCGAAACAATTGTTTTTGTGGGCCCCTGTAGGGGAATATTATGTTTAATATCATGAATTTGTTATTGCTAGTTATACAAGTTGCTGTTTGTTAACTTCTTTGTTTATGTCTACCAAAGCCCATTTTGATAGAATGTTGAAGATATTCATTATTTTACTTCTAACTTTCTCATGCCATAGATATCGGCTCATCCGTGCCTCCGAAAGCATGTTAAGGACCAACAGGGCCCGATTTGTTGATCTTGGAAATTCGTGAAGGGGTACCGTTATACCCAGATACTGGATTAGGAAATACTGGAACTTATCTGCATCTTGTTAGACTGGAAGTCGACGCCAAAATAGTTGGGAAAACGCTAGGTAGATTAATTGACTTTTATAATTCTCGAAATTGTCCACCTGACACGGATACAAAATCAACTGCCGCAAAGACATCTATGTAAAAAAGTTCATTCAGAACACGTCATGCAATTTTAAAGCCACACCCAATCGCTTTTAAACGTAACATAATGGGTACTAAACACTGTCAATCTTCTGTAAAACTCTCTAAGCAAAAGTTGAAGGCAAAACTCGAACAAAATTTTATTGAATATATATTTTTGTTCGCCACGCACGGCTGAGCCTCTAAAGGAGAAAAAGACGAAATGAATGAAGAATCAACACGCTGGAGCCGCATGCGCTGGTATCAAGTCTAACACAAATAAGTATGAGATCATACTGTTTTGTATGAGGTACCAAGCTAAGTTGACCTTTCCTTATAAATAAACAATTGTAGCAACTGTATATGAAAGGAATTGCGAAAAATAATCCTGACAGGTATAGTCGCAAGCTCTACTGCTGAGCATGAAGTCCTAGACTTGGTTCCTGGGTCGGGAAAAGTGTTATTGAGTTTTTCCATCTGGAATTTCTCAGTAGCAGCCCGGAGGCAGGTTTTGTTTCCGATTGATGGCAAAAGGGTAACCCCTTTCTAATGGGCCTTAAACATAACTGGCGTAATGTGGGTGTACTGTAGGTACACCTCTGCCTAGCTCTTATGTATTCCCCACAGGCGTAATGTTATGTTTAAAAAAATAATCCTTATTGCAAATGATAGATAGTTCAATCAAACACCAGGCCAAGAATATTTCTGTGACCTTGACAGTACCAACACAAGACTGATATATGGCTTAGATTAAGACTTAATATGAAAGTCATAAGGGTTTAGCATAAGCATGTACTTGTATTGTATGTCGTTTTGTGACAATTATACACTTTTTCTTCCTTTGTAATATTTGATACATTTGGTCAACTTATATGCCGAAATGCACTTAGATAACATGTTTTTCGATCAACTCTTTGAAAGTTTGCGTGAGATCTAAGTTGCTACTAACGAAACTTAAATTATTATTAGTGTTGTATTCTTAGCAGTCTAGAAGTCTAGCCAACTTATTATTATCTTCGTTTGGGTCGATCGCAGATTCTACTGCTTCATTGTTCACTCGGCTACATACCAACATGTAAATTTCCTATATTACTAGACCTTGCATTGTAATGAAAGTCTATACATTGCGAGATCAGTTTATACTAGAAATGTGTGTATATATAGCCTGTGTCCTCACTTGTACTTGACACAGGTCTCAATACCCTGGTTTACTGGGTGGTCAGTAAATTATTAAGAACTAAGCTTGTGGTTTTGTTGTCGATGCGTCATGGCGAGTTGTTTTCAACTTTCAAGTGTGTTCAGTTATATTTTTGTGTGTATACTGGTTTCTGTGGCCCTCGGCCTTAATATTTTTGTTGAAATGTCAAGTATGAATATAGATTTTTTATGTTTTTACGCTCTATTTCCGATAAGATATGTTTTGTATGACATAAGCATTTATTATGCAAAAATTATGACATGTTCAACATAACATACTTTTTCGTTAAGCTACTGAACACGACTTCCTCGCTACTTCCACTTTACGTACAAGCCCAATAAATTCATAGATAAGTATTATTATATTTCTACAAATGTTTTACCTACAGACACTTGTGAAGTCCTCCTGCCCTTATGCCTATTTATTTTGTGACCTGCACAGTATAATTTTTTTTTCATATATCTCTAAGTTAGGTAGTAGGTATATTCCGCCATCTCAATAGTCACTTGCTTGCCCAGCCATATTGTTTTTCACTCAGACTCAGTCTGTCCATTCCTTCTTTTATTTTCCTCTACCCCAATAATCATCCACATTCATACCCTAAATTTAACTCACTTCATCTTCCATTTACACTTATAAAGTTATGAACTGATTTTTTGTCGTTGAAAAAACACAAAATTAAAGTTTTGTTGCTAGTAAGAAAACAGTTCGCAACTATCCCATTATTTTTCTCAGTGTGACCTAAAATTTTCGCCGATAGCAATTAGGAGCTTTTGGACAAAAAAGTATGGTAATTTAGATTGTTTTATGAATTTAGTTTGACAAATTCTTAATAGTGTTCTGCGAAAATTGTAGCCTTAAAATGAAGCCTTACTATCTCTAATTAGATTATGACAGATCAATTACACTTTCTATAAAGTTACGGCACATAACAAGTAAAACGATTGGCAGGAAACTAAAGGCAATTAAACGGATTAGAAGCGAATTAGGAAAGTCAAACGTGGGACCGACAAAGGTGGTGTCAAGCGGATGTATGTAATTATATTTCCGCGTATATATGAACTACTATGGGACATGTGATTTGTTATAATATACTTGTAGTTGCCATAACCTAGAACATTTTACAGTGTGATTTTGATGTTTATGAAGGCCATTGAACAGTTAACTCTGTATGTTAAATGTTTTTAACGTACCTATTTGTCGATAGAATTATACATTAATTGCAGGAAACACACAAAATATACTATTTGATGATGTTGCTGGCAGTCCACAGTTATTAAAATGTATTGATGAAGCTAGAAAATCTTAATCACTATTATCATCAACACATGAATCAAAGGATTATTTATATCCTATGATGGAAATATGAAAAGATGAAAACCAACCAAAACAAATTTCCAAATTACGGATGATGCAAATAATCACAATGAAATCAACCGTACAGAATCAAGAATTTCAATCACCATAGTATTCATATTGACTCAAGTGCGTATTCCACTACAAAATAACAATATATTAAGCTGTTAGTCATTTAATTTGTATATTATTTATTTTACATGGAGATTCCCAGTTATCCTTTAAGTACCTACGTGTGTTATAGTTAATCATAAATATACGTATTTCTCGCAACAAGGATATTTGTAATTTTAATGACTAAGGTCACGATCTCACGTGTTATATTGACTGTGATTCAATAAATATTGTGCATTTAAATGACGAGTAAAGGAGATGTATGGAAGAACAAATTGCGCCGAATCCAAATAAACTAATAGACAAGGCCAAAGGTAATAATGATGATGAAAAAGAATATGATTTCTCCTCTCAAAATAAGAAGTTCTCGAAATTATATATATTGTTAACCAATCCTCCGAATGGTTTCGTATTATTTTTCGTTTGAAATTCATGCTTTAAACAGACACAAAAAACATGTAAACACGTTTATTAAATTGAAAATCATATTCAAGACTTGTAACTTGTATTTGGGAAATTTCGAATACGGAATTTGTAATATCCAATCAATTAACCTTTACACAAATTAACAAAAAAAATAGGGAGTTCCATCGCCATTGAAGCCACCTTCAAGTTATTTAATAATGATTACTTATATAACATTAGTAATAAATAGTCTATTTTGATATTTATTTGAACTTTAAATCACGTTCACCTTCAGAAACCTGTTGTTTTACATCAAATTTTACAGAAGGTTTGGACTTTTCTAAGAAATATATGACATAATTTGTTATAGACGGATATGTATATATCAAGATCTGTATGTCCAGTATAAACTGACCCCCAATTGTTGGGAAGTACAAAATTAATACAGGTCAGATAATATGTACTAGAAATGAATCTTTTGATGTGTTGAAGTCACATTCAGGAATCACGTGAGGTTTTTATTGGGATAATAAAAGAACTAGTTTTGTACCATCTAGGTTTTGGAGCTATTTAAGCTTCGATGCATGGATGTGTTATTATTGGTTTGTTGCTTCTGTTTGTGTGTCTTTGACCTTTTTAACAGAATAAAACAGACTCAATATTAAAGTCTTGTTTTAAGGTATTCACCTCGTTGTCTCATACTGGGTTTTGTGTTACCTAATAACTGGATTTTGAAGGTCAGATAAGCAGTCGATCCTTGTAAAATACTGGTACTTATTCAGCTACATCCGGCTAGACTCGAAGCCGACCCCAAAATAGTTGAGAAAACGGCTGGGCTTTTGGTGATGCTGATATAGGATTACTTGTTGTATTATCTTAATTATCTAAGGATATAAGAGATGATACAACAACTACTCATTTATCATCATCATCAGCATTTTTAATGTTCCCACTGGGAAACAAGCCTCCTCTATGTGAGAGGGAATGGGCCGTAACCCACCACGTAGGCCCAATTCGGATTGGTGGATGTCACATGTATTCGATTTTTTGTTTCTAGGACATACCGGTTTCCTCAAGATGTTTTCCTTAACCGTTTTGAGAGCAGTGGTGGTGAAATAATTTACAAAAAGTAAAGCGCCGGTTTTGAACCTACGACGAGGCCGATACCAGTAAGCCACCACTCTACGCAATACTCATTACTTAGGAGTAATGGACAGGGGTCAAAAAGATTTCGATACATTTATTCTCTAGTCGGTAAATAGCAGTTGAACAGAACTTTCTCTCGTAATCAAATTCCTTCACATTTTTAAAAGAAAACTTGTAGAAGTATTCATATGTCCTATCTTTTGGTCATCTCGGAATCCATTACAAGCCCATACGAACATAAATTATGCGAGACATCAAGAAAGCCGGGTTCCCATGAGATTGAGAAATAGTTTGAAGCGATCGAATGGTTTGTAAACTAATGACTTCTCCGGACGAACGTGAAAATATTCTTCGAGCGGATCATGTGTTGCTATCTAGGTTTGTAGTGATATAATAATATGTACGATATATGGACTTGTCTGGGATAGTGATGGCTAATTGTAGATTTAAATTGCAATTTGTTAGTTGATTATTATTGGCGATCGTAAAGTTTCTAAAAACTATTTTTATTAAGCCTAATCTTTGTACAACAATGCGGTGATCGACTTCCAGTCCAATCGGATGAAGCTGGGTAGCAGTATTTTACATGGAGTGATTGCTTGTAGACATTCATAGCTGAGTTACAGGGTAACATGAAATTAATGGTTGTCAGAAGCTTCTGACTATCCGTCAGGACAGTGAATCATTAACAAACGCAATTAGGTTGGCGAGGTCAGATCATTTCTCGTGAAAACTGATATTCAGACAAGAAATTCACATAGTGGGGGACGCCCCCTGTTAGGGAAACGCGACGACCTGAATAAGGCAGCCATCGATATATATGTACGGCAACTGGATTCAACTGGATGTAGAAGAACTTGTGCTGAAGCAGTTAATTATTTATTTGTGTATCCTCACTGGAACGCCGTGCAGCAATTACACCAATGGAGCACTGTTTTATAATAAACTAAGTCCAGGTTTCCTCACGATGTTTCCTTCATCGTTGCCAGAGATGTCCAAGATAAACTTAGGAAGTACATTTGAATAGAAAAACAAACATTGGTTATGAAGCCATCAGTTTAATTAAACTAGTAGGTAACTTTAGACTGATGGCTTCATAAACAGTTTTGAGCTCAAAACTGACCTGAATATTTTGACTATCATATATCGAAAAACCGTTGAATGTTTATATTTTTTTGCAAAGCATTTAACCTAGATTAAATTCACTAAATCTAAATTCTAGCCAGTTCAAACATACGGTAGAAATTCCTCGATGTATACTGTCATAACTTTAAAATAAAAAGACTGACCGTCAGTCATTTTAGAGAACATTTGTGTAAACATTGAAAGAAGTAGGTATTACCTTGTTACTTGTCTGTTGGTCTACGACTTTTTCCACATAATTTTATGACGTCACTGAGAACTGTGTTCAAATCGAAGAACTTTTAAACGGTCTATTAAGTAGTTGTACTGTACGAGTACTTAACGTGGTAATTTAGGAAGTTTTTGTTTGATTATTTTCATTTGCCCTACCCTCTTTAGGTGTTATTTTTTAATGTTGTCATACACAGTATTTATAATCATGATGTCAGTGTCATTTCTGAGAAATAAACTTCAAGTTCAAGAACTAACGAACTTTATAAAAAGTTTTGCTCTCTTATCAAACTTTTTTTCTTTCAAAACCATTTGATAGGATAATTTTAATTACACAACTTATTGGCAACAATCTTCATTTAAAAAAAGTTAAGTTAAAAAAGAAACAAACCGTAGCATACGCTCTCAAGCCGGACGCTCACGTTTCCGAACAAAAGGATATCCAAAAGGAAACAACGAAATGCCAAGAACGTCACTAACACCTGATGCACAACACTACACTGGCATTAAGGCACGATGTCATTGCCATCACTGAATTTCTTTCTTAAAAAAAAAACACAAACACATACACTACACACTTCAAAACACTTTCTAAAAAAGCTGAGTTATACGCTTGTAACGGCACGTCAGTTACACACCGATCACATCGGGAGACTGACCGCGCGCGAACGCACAGATATAAACAAGGGGAGCGAGCGAGACAGACGTATGATGCACCTGTGCACTTCAAACTGAATGGTTCGCAAAACGAGAAGGCAATAAAACAAAACGCACATTAGAACGAGATGCAATTATTCTCAAGCATTCGTACCGTTCAATTACCAAACGTCCTAACTCATGTTTCGTGCAATCCGAAATAATATTTTAAAGTCACACAGATAGAGTACTTTTTGGAACTGTACAGGAAAATTTATAGAGTGTGAGTGAGTCGGTGTATTCAGGGTCAACATATGGCGAAAAGGATCTGTGTCCGCCAAATTCCATGGTTTTGAACGTTATGTTGTATGATTGTTTTAACTAGACCGGGTTTCAGTGTTTTGTTAGTAAAACAACATATGTTTGACGTCCTTTGATACGTTCACTAAAGCAAACGTTATTAATAAAGTTCGCTTTGTTTAAGGTTTCGATATTGTTGTTAGCTGAGATGTTGAATGGAGTTTCTTGATTGAAATAATATTCTAAGATTGAACCATGTAACAGTCGATGAAGAAGCCAATGAATTGAGTTGATAGAATGATGAATTGGAAACCACTATTGAAATGTTATGAACTCTCGAAGTCTTAAACAAAGACACAATCAGAATAAACAGAATAAAAGTACTGCCCAAATTTTTTTTCTTTGCTATACAAAGAAAAAAAAATTGCTACAAATATTCAAAGAATGTTGTACAAACTTCTCTTCATATATGCCAAATGCCAATCCTTTAACGGTTAACCAATTAGTAACAGGTAGTTATGGTCAACTGGTAATGAACCTTGGACTTGAGAAGTTGAACTAGCTTAAGGTGCAAGTGCCGAGAATGTGCGACAAGAAGTGGCACTTGATAGTGTCAACAGTGATGATGTGATGATTGATATAGACTTTGACAACTCAAATATTGTTGAAAGAATATGAAATTTTGCAAACGAGAAAAATTTAGAAATTGAGCAGAATTAAAAGCTTTGAGTGGCTTTTTCAATTCATATGTGCTTTTAAAAGGTGTCTTGGATATCGCTTACAACGGTGAAAGATAGTGAGGAAACCTGAACTTATAGTTAATATAAGTTGGAAATCGCCGACCCGCATTGAGCATGTGTGGCGATTAATGCTCGTGTGTGCCTTGTCTGTATGAGAAGCCTTAGCCTTGTGGAACTAACAGGCTGGTATTATTATAATATTAAATCAAATATTGTTGAAAACAGACGAAATTGTGTAAGGGAGGCAAATTAAATAGCGAAATTAAGCAGAATTAAAAGTTTCAAAGATGAGTTGTTGATTTCTACGAAATCAAACACGAATAAACTTTTCATTAAGCTTCTAGACGATCTAGCTAAGAAGACCTGGCCGTCATGAATCAGATATTATTAAAAAAAAACGAATCCAAAAAAAACATTTGAGAACAATCGAGCAACCGAAAACCGAAGTGCGAAGCATGCAGATTCCAACTATTGTGTGGGGAATTTAAGAGTGACGTCATTGTGTGGTCGTTATAAACCCTACCCTACTGGTCTACATATACATATCCTTATAAAGAATGCAGGTCCCCTTATTATGGGGGCAATGAAAAATACGAATTTGTTGCAGTGGATGGTTTAGAGCGATCTTCAAACGATAAAATTTATTAGCAGAATTGTGTTTCACATGAAATACGAAATTTGAAAAATGGAATTTTAACACAGGTAAAGACTGAAATCTTGAAGCAAACAAAGACAATGTTGAAGAATTGATTGAATTTTAAGTAAACACTATTAAACCGTTTCATTGCTTGAGTGTTTAATAACTTTGACGTTTTCTGATTCCACTGATTGTATAGAAGAATTTCATAAACAAAACATTGACGACCATACGAGAAAGCTACTTTTGTTTAAAATGACGTTTCACTAGTAACTACGCTACGCCATCATAAGCAAGTACGTAAAGTGTAGTTTTCAAAACACTTACGACATGAGAGCGTAGGAAATCCCTTTCTGACGTACTTAAAACATTATGAATAAGTCTATGATGCATGAATTGGAAAACGTATGCATAAAGGTCTTTTTTGCTGTAGCAACTTTTTCTCGATTACTTGGCTGGCGAACAGATCATAATCATCATTACTGCTGAACATAGGCCTCCCCAAGTGTCTTCACATGACCGATCTTGTGCGCAGCCTTAATAAGGTAACTAACTCTCTGGTAACCAGATATTCAGAACAGACTGTGACGGAAAAAAAAACGTTGTACAGGTCATCCGTCCACCTATCTTTATTTTATTATACGCCCATATTCTGTCCAACTTTGTATCACTTTTCATATTTGTATCACCTTTTACCCGACCTTCCAAATCTTCAACGGAAAGACAACCATGTTGAGAACTGCCAACATTTTTTCATCTATTTCCAAAGCATGCTAGTCATCTTTCAACAACCTATTAGCGTTACCACTTCGAGAATCACCCCGGAGTTACCAACCCGTTTATTGTAAACATTGACATATATTCCGAAAAAGTTGGCGTTTAACACAAGCGTTAGTTTCCCATTAAATATTGTTCCGAGAAGAAGTCTGCTTACTTCCTACGATTGAGCGAGATCGTAAGGAAAACACCGGGCTTTTGGCACACTGTTTCTTGGTAAAGCGAATTTGGTTATTGTACGGTAAATCCAGGGAAGTATGAAATATAGGAGGCCTATACTCAGTAGTGGATGGAACAAGGCTGCCAATGATGATAGTAGATTTCTTGCAAGCAAATTTTTTAATTTCCGCTTAACTTGTGGGTGAAATCTTTCAAATGCATTTTAAAACAGTTATCCCCAGACGATTGAGTTGAAATTTTGCATACGTATTTGGTTTGAGCATTGTACTTACGTTAAGCTATAAATCTTATTTTTTATTTAAAAAAATATGAGAGATGATGTGTTAGTAATCAAAGACTTGTCCGTCAATGAAATGATTTAACAATAGAATTAAACATATGCGATTTAATTAGAAATATAAGTTATTCTAGTAAAAGATTGCGCAAACACAGAAACTCCTGAAAGGATTTCCATCAGTATGTAAGAATCAGCATTGTTCTCTGCCCTTCTAAATACTCGTAGCGTCATTGCTTCGATATGTGTAGTATCTGTTATTTGTAAAAAAATCCGATTGAAAATTATAAATACAATAAGCATTGTCCTTACTGAAAGAACTCTAGACCCTCGTCTAAAAACTGAATAATATCGCATCGGTGATCTAGAAGAGCAGTGGTGGCCCAGTGGTAACGGCCTCGACTTACGCGTCGTTGGTCATGGCTTCGAACCCAGCCAGGCGCTTTACTATGTGTAAATTATTTCAACACCACTGCTCTAAAAACGGGGAAAGAAAATATCGTGAGGAAACCGGCATGCCTTAGAACAAAAAATTTGAAGACATGTGATATCCACCAACCCGCTCTGGATCTACGTGGTGGATTAAGGCCCATTTCCTCGCTCACAGAGAGGAGGCCTGTGTCCCAGCTGTGGGAACATTAAAAGGCTGATTATGATGATCTCGAAGTACACAATGGACTACCATTGTGTGTTATCATAACTATTTCAGTGGAAAGACGTCCACAGCAGGACAAGGGTCGCTGCATCAACCGGTCCTACGGTTTTCTTGTTCAACAGACACTTGCGGCCCTCACCAGATCATCAGCCTTCCTTATGGGAGACCCTTTAACGCTGCGTCTTCCGGTACGCGATATCCACTCCAGAACCTTTCAGCCACATCGACTAATGGAAGTATGTCTAGAATAAAATCCTTTTAACATTTTTTCAGAGTCATAACGTAAAGGTTCTCCATACTATTTTCATACCTGAACATTCCACGGTCCACCATTACCAGACGATTCGCAACGAATGGCGAAGCGCCGCTCTTAAAAGCCCGTTCGCAGCAAACCATTACATTTGATGGTTTGGAACAAATCGTAAACACAGCTGCCTGAGTTTCCGGGCGAAACAATCTTACTATGAAAACTTTGAAGAATGAGATGTTACGAAATTGATTCCAGTGGTATATTGAAACGATAAATAAAAGATATTAGTGTTATCATTGACGTTTTGTTACTAATAGAAGTTTTCGATGCTGAAGCTAAACATGCTATGAAAGCTTTTAGTACGTTCAAGTATCTGTCTGCTACGGTCAAGGTGCAAGATCTGACTACTATTGAAATGATTAAATCGCATGCAAAGCTCTCTTCCCAAAGGTGTTCTTTATTGTTTGTAAAATAGAACTAAAATCCATCGTCTTTAGAAATAATGATAATACCTCTACATTAGAATCTACAAGTTTCATGCAGTTTTCGAAATGCAATCTTTGTTTAAATTTGCTGACTGACATTGAATTTATCTGATGTCCAAAAGTATCTTCTATCGTAGATACTAGGCAGACCTTTTCATGCATCTGAATAAGTATGAAAAACACATTGGATGTAGACGTATTCTTCTCAGCAAATCCTTTCATTTGATACCCATATCATGTCCATGCACAAAAAATAGCTACTACGCCATCTTGTGCCGTCCACCATATTGCATTTAGAATGACGTCACTTAGCTAACCATGCATTGAAATCCAAACTTAACTTGTATGTAAAATTTCATCTTAATCGGATAACCTTTAAAATTTAGTTGCATGATTGGACCCGAACACACATACATACATTGCAAGTTTAATAAAAGCTTGTATAAACGATAGAACAGAAACTAGGCAGATGAATGTCCTGACTGCGACGTGGAGGCTCCCGCTCAGCATGATACAGTATCATGGGAGATCCACAGCAAGGCACTGCTTTTCAGTGGTGGAAGCTTCCTTACATGAGAAATCTTTACCTCCAGCCGCGAACAATCGCCTAATAAGACGGCAAAGTTATGATTACTGCAAGATTTGATGTTTGGCCAAATACAAACATTTCCTCTATGTATTCGAAGTGTTTCGCTGAAAACAGTTGGAACTAATTCGGGATCGTGTTTGATTCGTGTCATGCTACTCATGCATAGCAATGCTATTACACATGCCAATACTCGTACGTACGACATCTACATACTAGGAAACATTAGGTTTATTGTTGTTTTGATATCTTTTTCCAGTACGCGGTCTTTTACAACTATAAGTCGCAAGGATTGAATCTGCAAATCTAGCCTCACTGTTTGTTTATTTTATTTAGTGGTTTTATCCGTCATAATTTTTATTGATAGGCTTGCATTTGCCCACTGTCTCACCTGATGGTAAGCAATGATGTGGTCGACGGTGAAGCACGCTTGCCTGGAAGTAACCTATACAATCTTGACTTACAGACCCCCAGTAGTAGATGTAGCATTCAGGAAACACACACTCCAGCTAAAAACCTCACTCCTTAGCTGTTCGCACATTGAAAGTATTCCCAAAAAGATTAGTGTTATGGGTAGGATGTCCACCATATACCGTATAAAATCGAGTCATTGCCCTGTTGCATTAAGTCCACATATGTATCACTGCTGCACATGAAGTTTAAATAAATTTATTCAAGATCCCATCACGCAAAAAAGGCTTATGGCTCAGTCAGTTCGGCAATTGCGTCGTATAATTCGAATCAAATTGCTCCAATAGAAAAGTTATATTGTTTTATTTTTTGCTAAGAGTAGTCTTACTAGAAATACCGCCTAGCCTTCGGGGATCACCCGCGTATTGTTCATTTATACCACAAAAAAATAAAACATTTCCTTAGGGACAAAGCTTATTTGCGTTAATCATATCTTTTAGTATTTTTTTAATGACAGATTCATTAAATAAATGAATTAATAAAATAATTAGTAAATTAATAGCGTCATCAATCTTCTAACTCATTTCTATGTACCGAAGTCAATTACAGCATAAGTTATATTGTTAAAAATGAGTTATTTCCTTAAGTTTTCCGTATGTAGCCACTCCGTGCCCGTCTCGTGTGTTCCGTATGAGTTCCCAGGATTTGATCCTTATTAGCGACACAACCACAGCATGATTTTATTCAAAATCAACGGGTTGCATTCCTGACTAGGACAAATATTTTTTTTAATCCAATATGCTGTTTTAGTTTTCATCAAAATCGGGCCCCAGATTCCTTTCAGTGTTTTCCTCTATTCCTGATTTGGTCATCCACGCCCACTCGAAAAATTCATCCTGTATATTCCTCTCCCACTTCCCAGATTCCCAACACTCTTTCTCAGTTCTAATTACAATTTCCCCGAACATTTACTTTTTATGTAACTACTCTTCTAGTTCTGCGTAGATTTTCCCGTGAAATTGACTGAGTTAGACGTATTTACTGAATCAATGATTTATAGAACATTTCTTGGAGGATCAGTTTTAGGAACGGCCCGATGATATAACTGTTTGAATTGTTATTGATTGCTATCGCTTCGAGGAGTAGAGATTTAGGTTTTTTGGAAGAGATTTACCTGTTTAAACTTACTTTTTTTATTGATACAAGGTAGAAATTAATAAAGCCACAAATCAACCTTTAAGAAGAGAAAGAAAAGTTGTTCACTATCACAGAAACAGACATGACAAAATTTTAACTAAATCCTTATCGATATCATTAGTAGTAGTTAAATTATATTAGCAAAGTCAAAGTTACGAAAAGGAACGAACAGAAACTGGGCAGATACAAGTAATGAAGAGGATTTTTTATGAAACACCATGCATGGAAATCATCAAATGAATCACATATTTCAAGCCATTTATAACGACATGTATTGTTGCCAAATAATACTGTTAACTACTTTAATTTCAAAGTATAACATTCTCGGAAACATCAATAATACTGAACAAAGGAAACCCGTTTTCCTGTCGTTTGTGTGTTTTCCAATCGATCCAGGTACCGATCCGGGTTTCGAACCCAGGATCTCATGTTCAGCAGTAGAGTTTCGACTACTAGACCAAAGAGGCAGTGGAATCAAAAGAAAATAAAGATGGTGTCAGCGATGATATAATCAATCATCACAGAGCCACTATACAATTTTTTGTATCTCTTACTAACCTGTTAGCGAACATTGAACTTGATCTAGCACGAAATTATCATATTGCTAACAAACGGAAGATCAAGTGGATGGTCTCTTATTCGTGGACTTAACTATGAGCGAGCATTCAGGATCAATCACCTCTACATATTTGTCTAACAATGTTCTGTGGATTTAATCTTAAAACAACCTGCTGATTGCACCATGTTTAAGTGTTCGAGTAAAGATCTGTTCGTAACTTATCAAGACTTTACGTTTACCTAATTAAATGGTATTTGTATGGTTCTTCGTGAACCTCTAATGAATGAATCGTGTACCTGAAGTTGTCACAGTTTTCCCAAAACATCAGTTTGTTTCATCATTCAAAATCATCAATTTCAACCGAAAGACACCCACTACTGGACATAGGCCATCCCCAGGCGCCGCCACACACACCGATCCCGTGCGCCTCGCATCTAGCGCATTCCCGCAACCTTAACCAGGTCATCGGTCCATCTAGTGGGAGGCCTTCCAACGCATCGTGTTCTGGTTCGCGGTCGCCACTCCAGAACTTTTCGGCTACTGCCACTTAAGTTTCGCAATTCTTCGGGCTATGTCGGTAACTTTGGATCAGTTTGGATATATGAAAGGAAACATTGCAACTGCAAAAACTCATCATCATCTTTGGCATCATTGTGAATTTTATCTTCCACCTATCACAGAGAAAATATAATGACGACTAATAAAGAAGTATGGAGGCCTTTCCCCAGCAGTGAGATACAACAAGCTTATAACAATAATTATAAAATAGAGAAGTATGGAAAAGAAGAAGAAATAGGAATAAGGTAAGAGATTGATGATGATCTATAAGCACAATACTTAATTGAATTCAAAATCAACAAACAAGTCGGGGAAGTCACCGATGACTTAATCTAGCTGCTAAACATTGTATCTATATACATATGTTGTATGTAAGACGATGTGTATGTTGTCATTGTTTGCAGGATGACTAGACTGTCACTTGTATCCTGTGAGTCAACAGGCATTAGAGCCGAATTTTAATATACAATATCATGGAGATATTAACAATGTTAAATTTCAAATTATGCGCAATGTAACAGAGGAAACTTTTAATGAAATCACATGAAATTAATACTGGACAGGGGTCACAATGAAAATTCGGTTGAAGTTGTGACCATAATGACCATGATTAAAAAGCAGACAAAGAAGTAAACAAATGACAGAACAGATTTATAACAAGAAGCCTAACGAAATTCCAACGGTCCGCCGCTTCAGAAGGGCTTTGCGCAGGTGGTTAACAGAGAATTCCTTCTATACTTTAAAATAATTCCTGCAGTTTAAATTTAAATTACCTAATTATATACTTACCAAAAATTGGCATGCTATGATTAAATATGTTAAGCTACTATTAAACTACCACTGTAAGAACTTTTGTAACCATATTTAACTGCAAATAAATCTTTGACTCTGACAGAATTGAATAGTTGGAAGCCACCACATTCTCTAAAGCTTTGATAACTTGAGGATAATTTCGTGGCTTTATCAATCAAAAGCCTTGGCCAAATCTAAAAATAAATAGTTACGTTTCCAACTAGAAGTCAACGAATTATTTAGAAGTTCTAGAACAATTTGCTCGAAAACTTAGAAAACCACCAAATTCTTGCTCTATAACATCATCCTGTCGTCGAAACAATATAAGACAAATTATCACTAATCACCTCGCATTCCTCCCATTATATCTAAGACAGGCATCACATCGTCACTTACATCTGACGCTAATATTAGTTCATAATGCTGCAGTGTTTGTAAATCGCCTTTCTTTGTTCCCATCTGATGTCATGGCTCGGTAGCTGAATTGTGAGTCAATAGATTACAATAAAGATCGGTTTCGAAAATATCATCATGATGGCTGAAAAATTCAGTCATAGGAAAATGGTTGACAGGAAAATATGGAATGATTTAATATATGCAATTTTGCGGTGTGAATGCAAACTTGGTTTTTACTCTTTGCTTTCGTCACAGACTGACTCATTTCTGAGGGTTAGCAACAATTCATCATCTCTACTAGAAAGGGAATCACTACACCTTTAATTGACATATTTGATGCATTAGCTTTCTACTATCATCAAAGGGGAAGCTTGTGTCCCAGCAGTAACGTAATACCTGATAATGCTTATACTAGTCTCGCAGTAACCTCAGAATTTAAATCAAGACTCAATGAAACAACAGACCATAACAATACAAACAAAACAAAAAGGCTGAGACACGGATCTGACCAACACTATAAACCTATTTGGACAAAGCTTTTCCAAAGCCAGGAGCATTAATTCAAAGAGGTCGGCAACATCGGTGCCAATAAATCTTAAGCAATAAGTTGACAACTATAAACATTGTCTCGATGCATAGTTGAGATGCCGCCATCGCCTACGCTAAACCGTAACAATTTTCCTGAATTGCCTTTTCTATCTTGCACAAGTATGCCGCAAATGTAATGCATATGCAAAGTCTTTATGTAAGAACAATGTTGGCTACCAAAGAGCTTACACGAGAATTGAATGTGCATGCATAATGGACAAGCAACCTGCCTAGAAATTGCTCAAATATGTTGGAGCTGGCTTCCAATCTAAACGGAATCAGCTGAGTTTGTCTGAGTATTTTACATGGAGGTTACAGATGCTGTCGTGTAAGACTAAATAGCGCTGTACGAAAAATATGATTTACAATATAGGACGTATTTGCATAAGAAACATCTTTGCTTTTATTTCTCCTGAAGCGTTCTAAGATGAAAAGTACTTACCTTAGCAGGCATCCGCTACCGTTAAATTAACACCCGCGAAGAAACATGGACTTACCTGTAACAGACAAAATAATTTTCATAAATTTTACATTCACAAATAGGTACCTATACAGTACATAGTTTGAAATAAATACTGTAATGCAATGTTGCATTCATTAAACCATCAAAAATAATAAAAAATAATTTAGTCTAGTAGAAAAAACTGTTTTCCTTCATAACTCTGCCTTAAATAATCTTTTACCTTATTTCAGACTAAATAAAAAATTCTTCATAAAAATCAATTTAAAAAAAACCCCGACACAAAACCTCTAAAAAGCAAACAAGAATAAATTATAATTTTCAGAAACCCTCTTTGAGGCTTATTAAACCATGGTTTTTAAACTACACTGTCAATTGTCGATCGAAGCGTGTCTACTACAAGTAAAATCCATCGAAACACAATATTTTGCGAAAATACAAAGAGTAAAATGCAGATAACTTTGAACGGCTGAACCGACTTCCATTAAACATTCAACACTCTCGACAAAGTCATCTTCGAAACAAAAAAAAAACTAAATCAAAATCGGTTCATCCGTTTAGGCTATGCTGCCACAGACAGATACACAAATACACACCAACTTATAACACCCCTCATTTCCGTCGGAGGTTAATAAAAACAGTTAATAATGACTATATTTTTTGAAAATACACAAACGCACTAGGCATTTAATCAATAGCAGTCAACAATCAGCCTAGCCTTTTCCCAACTGGAAATTGGATATTGGGGTCAGCTTCCAGTCGAACCAATGCAGCTGAGCACCAGTGTTTTACATGGAGCTACTGCCTATCTGACCTCCGCAACCCAGTCACTGTATCAAATGTTACGTCCCCTTGGCAAGACTGGCCTCAGATTTCAGGCTTTTGACTACCCGTAACGACCGTCAAAGATTTTCAAATGACAACCGGGACCAATGGCTTCATGTGCTTGCCGAAGCACGGAGTAATCTCGCTTTGTAAAGATGGTCACTCGTTACCAACCCACAGACCGAAAATTGTCATACAATACAATACTTTGACAATGTTACAAAGAAAAATAGATATCACACAGCTTTTGAATATTTTTGTGGTCCACTTTAAAAATACTTTAAAATTACTAAATACAGGAAAAATGCGAATTCATTTGTAGTTAAACACATGGCTATTGACGTTGGCAATGCAGACAAAAACAGAGTCAACACTGTCAACACAAAATTATCCACGGGTTCCGCATTTTTTCACGATCATGCACTGAAAGTCTGTGCATAAAAAGTAATTGCAAAAACTGCGAAGCAGAACCATAATATTTTTTGCGAGTGCTACTTAAGATCTAGTTTTTATATGTATCGCAGTTGGAACGGTATTAAGATAACAGATTATTAAAGTTTTACTTCTATGTTGACAAGTGAAGTGACGATAGTGAAAAGATTTTTTAATTTTGAGAGCTTTTTTTCGCTAATGCGAATATAAGATTATAAAGCAGTAATTTCTTAAGATACGCTGACAATGGTTGAACTGAACCAAATGAAGTTTTCGATACTATCATCTACACTAATATTATAAAGACGATTACTGATGTAGAGTTACAGTATTGCCGCGTGTCATCATTTCAGCAAGTAAGGTAATTTATATCAAGAACAGAATATGGTCTCGGTCGTTATGGTGACACTTGGGACAGGCTTTTCTTCAGCAAAAGATATCTTTGGCTAAAATGCTGATAGGCTCAATTTAATGTTTTCTCAGGCTGTTCAAAGACGCAATATTTGTGTATCCTACCAAAACCATGAAGTTAGCCTAATGCCTCTGACCTTAACTTCTACAAAACTGATATAACTTTATTCAAATGTAAGCCAAACACCTACGTCGCACAAGATATCGTTTGATCTAGATCTAACGCAGCGTAACGAGATAATAATTTAGCTCTAAACGCCTTTATTTCACGCAAATTAGTTTGTTTATACAGTGCACAAGCGCCATATTATTTATAGATGGAATGATTCATGAAAACAAATTTTGTGAGTTAGTATTTTTAATTATTGGCATTTTTCGTTTTAAGCTTCCTGGGTATTCGAAAGTCTGCTTATTCATACTTTTTATTGTAAAAAACATACAGCTACGAATACAATAGATTATCTTAAGTACAAAGGCGAGAGATTTTGACTAAATAAGGACAGTAAACCCAAGTGCACAATTAAACTTAAAAAACATTCAATATTCTTATTATCCACTGCTTGCCACTTTCACTAGAAAAACCAGTGTCAGAACTGGAAAAGGGCGGCAGTATTGTAGTATAGTGAATGATGAAAATAAAATCCTGCGCATAGTAGGACTAATAACCGCTGAGCGGGATGACGAAACACGTGAAGGTGACAAACCAGGTCATATCAATAAATACGCCTGTCATTAACATTACAGACAAGCCCACTAAATTCTTGAGGTGTATCCTGTATAAGATAATCGTCAGTACAAGTCTCAGAACACGAAAGAACGAGGATGTGTGAGAGCAAACAAAGCAACATCAAATCTTATATATTCTCGAAGGCTTTCGATAGGGTCTGGCACGAAAGCCTTATCGGTAAGCTTCCTTCATTCGGTCTGCCCGGTGGTCTGTGTGATTGGATCGCAGACTTCTTGAGTGATCGGTCCATTCGAGTAGTTATTGATGGCTGCGCGTCGGACCAATTGGATATTAATGCCGAGGTCCCTCAGGGGTCAGTACTCTCAGCAACATTGTTCTTGTTGCACATTAACGATCTGCTTAAACCCTGCACCTTTGGGTATGCAGACGACAGCACTGTTGCTGAGAGATACTTCTCCAACGCACGGGCTACCGGGCCACAGATCCAGTCTCTTCGTGAAGCCATGGTGGAGCGCTTGAACTTGTCCTTGCAGGCAGTCTCCGAATGGGGTGATGCCAATCTGGTCAAGTTTAATGCTACTAAAACCCAGGCGTGTCTTTTTTCCGCTAAAAAGAGCCAATTTCACCCGGCTCCAACTTTTCGTGATGTAACCGTGCCAATAACGGACCATCTTGAGCTTCTTAGCGTTACGTTGACATCGACTCTCAATTTTGGGCCTTACATTGAGGCTAAGGCTCAGCTGGCTTCCAAAAAGTTGGGGATCCTTGCGAAGGTGAGAAAGTACTTCACGCCGGAACAGCTGCTCAACTTGTATCAAGCGCAAGTTCGATCATGCATGGAGTACTGTTCTCACCTCTGGGACGGTTCTGCCAAATACCAGCTTGATGCACTGGAGTTGATCGAAAAGCGGGCCAAGAGACTTATCGGCAATGAGGCACTGGTCAAATCAAAGCTCCAGAGCCTTGAACATCGTCGCCGAGTTGCCAGCTTGTCGGTTTTTTATCGGTTACATTTCGGGGAGTGTGCGATGGAATTGCATGATTTAATTCCGCCCAGCCCGTTCCATCATCGGACAACCAGACGCACGGCGATGCGTCATCGGTACATGGTGGACATCCCACCCATACGCACAAAACGTTTTGGGGACACTTTTATTATGCGTACAGCTAAGGAGTGGAATTCCCTGCCGGAGTCTGTGTTTCCCGATAGCTACAATCTAGGGGTCTTTAAGTCAAGAGTGAATAGGTTACTTCTAGGCAAGCGTGCTTCACCGTCGACCACATCATCGCTTACCATCAGGTGAGATAGTGGTCAAGCGCGAGCCTATTTACAATAAATAATAAAAAAAAAAAACAAATGTTGCGCTAGTTACATACTGAATTTGAATTTCAAATTTCTAAGTACATTTTAACATCACCACCACCAAGAGGCCCCTAACTGAAAAAGTGGTAAGACGACTACAAGTTAACTCTTTTGCATTAGTAACACTTCTCATCTAAAGACTAAGAACTTTTTACAAGTTTTCATTGCTTGTATTCTCCATACATACCTACACCCGCATCATCCCCCTTGCATACATCTATGTTATTCTTTATCTCAGTATTCACGGCCTCCCTATCCACACCGTCATTCATACATTTCATCCATCGTTTTTTTGGTCTTCTTCTAATACACCCATCCAGGTGCCCATGAATTTTTATATCACCAATAGGTATAGTTAATCTTCTAGGCAAGCGTGCTTCACCGTCGACCAAATTATCTATTAATAAAATAAAGCTTTTCGTCATATCCTTTTTCCTTCGACATTCCTTGTAGAATGATATCACGGCAGTCAGTGCATAGGCGTGGGTGCTCTAGGTCACACGGTTAGCATACAACGCGTATGCCGTTCGGGAAGACAGCATTGTTTCCTCAGACATTGTTATCACTATTATGGCTTTGTGCACCTTGTGTGGATTGGGTTTCTTAGTTTTCAGTCAGTTAAGGACCTGGTGGAAGTTCCATGTTTATTGTATTGTATGATTGATTGGTTTTCTCAGATCTGTAATTTATTGATTTACATTTTCCTTCATTCAAAGTGCCAGATCTGTTAAGGGTTTTGATTCATCAGACTTCTAAGGTTTTGTTAGTACCTACGGCTTCCCTTATGGAGTCTTATTGGAACCAAACATGACATTCAAATCTAGGAGGAAATCTTACGTTGAGGAAAGTAAAGCCAATATTTTAATCAAATGTGGATACCATGAACGTAAAATTCTACACTTCAAACTGAATGAATAAGAAGAAACATCAATGGTTCCACGAGCAACATAAAACAGCTGTAAGAAGTCTTGAAGTCCTAATCTGTTAAATTTATTACTAGACAGTAAACTTAGCTTCATATTACCGTTTGCGTAGTAAAGTGTAAACAATTACAGCTTGTACTGATACATTTATAGGTAAGTAGTGATAGTATTAGAAAATGGGTTTGATTGTTTGTGATTTTCGGAGAATTGAATCGCTATTTTGTTTTGCAAGTTGATTATAGCAGAGGTAAAAGCGAGGTTTCAGATATTTGTAGTAAGCTATTTTGAAACCTCCCTTGAATCGATAACTAGCTCTATTTAATGAGATAATCCAGATAAGTTGTTGTATTTACCTTAGATATTGTGCGTTCTACCCCGACTACTGAAGTACTGAAACTATGGATACTTCTATATGTTTTAAACTATTGTACGAAGACAATTTTTGAAATAGTCTAGGCATAAAATGAAAAGTCATTTATTCAAAATAGGCTGCGAGCCAGCAGTTTTTGAACGTCAAAGTTTTACATAAAGACAGTCCCCCAAAACTACCACCCGTCACCACTGCCTAGAAGTACAGCAACAAACTCCCAGGGAACATATAAAATAGGATAATGAATGACCCATCTGGCTGATTAAATTGAAATAAGCCCTGCACTTGTTATAGTGCCCCATATGATGCCGAGAATTAAGGCAGAGATAATTGATTAAAAATAAACATTATCTTGGAAAACATAGCGATTGGCGATAGTTCCTGACCTCAGCCCGAAGGTGATCCAGAAGATATATTAATGAGAAATTACCAGCCTGTAACTGTCTCACTGCAAAAGCCTCTTCTCTTAAAGAGAAAGCACGAGCATTGAACACCATGCTTGCTCAATGCGGGTTGGCGATTTCAAACTTATTTTAACTATTTATCCAGGTTGCCTCACCTCAGTTGTTTTCCTTTACTGATGTCCCAGATAAACTGTAAGAATTCACATGGTCACATTGGTAGTTGCCCGGAATGGAACCCAAAACCCCAAGCAAGAGAAGCCAGGTTTTAGCCACCACACCCTTTTATAAACTTGTGGGGTCTGAATGAAAGAATATTGTGTTAGGATACTTCCCACGTTAGGTTTAGTGGAATATCTACACTCAGTCAGAGGAGTTTGGGTGAGTCAGAGGTCGACTTGTTTAAGATTTTTTTTACTGGGAGCAAAAAGATGATTGGCGTGGTGAGATAATCATGTGATCACTCTTTTTGTTTAGCTATAATTGAATCTGCCATCTCAATCTCTAAATAGTATAAAACAAAGTCGCTGTCCGCGTCTGCCGACGTCATTTCTGTTTCGCCGCTAACTTCTAAACCACGCAACGGGTTTTGATATGGTTTTCCGTAATAGAGAGACCAATCAACGAGGAAGGTTTAGTATATATTTATCCCGTCCCGTGTATATTTTATAATTTGTCCCGTGCGAAGCTGGGGCGGGTCGCTTGTAGTTAATATCATAGTTATTATATAGCTTAAACATCACAACCAAGAAAGAAAAAGAATATAATTTAAGTAGACAGTCTTTCTCGATAATAGCTCCATAGCATCTATAGGCACGAATATGTCGTATTTGAAGCACAATAAACTCCCGACAGAGATATTGACAAAATAATGATCTAGCGATCACATGGTTACAGTAGTACATACCTACCGCTTACCCGGGAAGTGTGAACAAGCATGACTCACACAAAGGTCAAGCGCTAGCTGACATTTTATTTTTATCAACGCTGTGATAAAAATATGGTGTTTATTCTCGCTTCGACACAAGTATTTTAATTTATGTTTTCATAGTAAAAAAGTTTTTTTAGTAATAGAACCAAAAAGGGAATTGAAGGCACTGTATATTAATGATGAATATGTTACGACTAGAAAAGGAGGGGGGACTACTGAAATGACAGGAAGACGCTGCATTGGAAGACCTCCCACTTGGTGGACCGATGACTTGGTTAAGGTTGCGGTAATCCGCTGGACGCGAGACGCACAGGACCGGTTAATGTGGCGACACTTGAAGATGGCCTATGTCTAACAGTGGACGTCTTTCGACTAAAATGATGATGATGACTGAAATGACGAATACTAACTGAGATTTTTATAGAAGAAGACATGCTGCACTGATCCCAAATAAATTAGGATGGTGATGAAGTCTTAACTACTGGGTAAGTTCTGTTGTATATCTTCGAAGTTCTTCATCAGATATTCACTAAATTAAAATGGGACCCATTTCGAAACATACTCTTTCAAACAAAAAAAGAATTTTCAAAATCGGTCCACAATTGACGGAGATATCGGTGAACATACATAAAAAAAAACATACATAATGTCGAACATATAACGTCCTCCTTTTTGGGAAATCGTTTAAAAATAAGGTTGCTAAGTAGAAAACATAGCCAAAAACTTATTCAGAGTTAATTGTTAGAGGTTCAATTAAAATATGTCATACATAAAGAGCCCGTATTAGCTACTAAGCAAGTGGCCCTATTGTCATAAAGAATGTTTGATTGTTTATATCTAGAATCCTTCATTTCTTAACTAAGTTCCACTAATTAAAACATTGACCTAATTACAAAAAAAAAACCATCAACTGGTTCACAATAGCCAATGACTCATCATTAACAACACGTTTCTGAAAAACATTCGCAGCCATCATCGCGTGATGTCTGTTTCTTGTACCCCCCACGATGGTATCAACATCTTACTTATTTACGTATCTGTCACTCAGTCATTCTTCATTGGTCAGTGTTCTTTCGTTTAACCTACAGAGTTTTGTTTTTTGGCACTAGAAAAATATATTGATAGGTAGGAAGAAAAACAGGATTTTGAAGAAGTGGGTTTACTGAGAACATGTTGTGAAAACTGTTTCAAATACGTGCAGGAATAAATCCGACAATATAACATGTTCAAAAGAAAGCACAAAAGAAACAGTTCTAAATACTTAGCATGACGATTGTGTTTGATATACATTTTGATACCAACACCAGTCTGTTAATACCCCACTGCAGAGCAAAGGCTTCTTCTCTTACAGAGAAGGCACCACACCACCACGCTTGCTTAGCAGCCGTCCACCACCTTAGTGCCAAAAACGGTTACTTTTTAAAGCATACTCCTTAGTAACGGCTAGGTAAAAAGGATTGATTCATGTACATTATTTGTGAAGCATGGTTTATTTCGTGTAACTAATAGTATTGCTTTAAAAAATAATTAAGAAAACTATATTTTTTCTCTTGTTTTGGATACTCCTTCAAAACGATTTGAATGTTTAAAAATATTTTTACACAGAAAAATTTGATGGCTAGAATTTCTTCATAACTGAAATAGCATACGTAAATCAAAGAATATTTTGCAAGCAAAACTGTCCAAAAGGAGGTTCAATATTGATATTCTGTCGCCGAGCGGCCAGTACTGCGTTAACATTGGGGCGTATACATCGCCTTAAAGCGGATTGGTGATTTTAAACTTATATTAACTCTAAGATCAGATTTCCTCACGATGTTTTATTTCAACGATGACAGCGATGTCCAAGATACAAATACAATTTGTAAGTTCGATATATTTTTTAACCATTTGTGATAAGAAAGTCCAGCACCCGAAGTTGAACTTGGGAAATAATATCTAGCGCCGTTTTTACCTGACTGAGGGAGGGTAATGTTTTTGAAGACGAGAACTACAAACACAAAAGTGACTCTTAGGAGAAAATAAAAAATACGCTTAGTTATTTCAGTGGGAGAGTCATTCAGCCGCGGCTGATGAACCACCAATGATTGACGGAAAAAGAAGCTTCGAATGTGATACGAGCAAGGTTGATTGATTGGACCGTGTTCTTTTATAATTAAAGCTCTAATTACTATACACATTCTTGGCAACGTCTAAAAGAATCGTGTGTACGTCGTTCTCTGACGTCACAGCTCCTGAATAACAATTCGTAGTTTCTGATTTTAGCTGGTAAAGTAAATAAATAATGTAATCAGCTGTTTTTGGGAAGTGTGTGTCGTATGGATTGTATAATCAAGTTCTGGATGCGGGAATGCGCTGGATATGAGACTCACGACTGGTCAATGTGATGACTCTTGGGAGAGGCTTTTGTTCAGCAGTGGACGTCTTTCGACTGAAATAAATTTATGAAAGATATACAGGGATTACATCTACACCATCTCTACTCTTTATCCTTCCCTGGTCCCATTAACTGGGGTCATGTCTGTCCAGCATTCGTGCGCCATTTTCTGTTCTGACAACATTGTGCTAGCTTCAGGTTTCTTTCTTTATTAGGCCACCAAGCCCAGGGCAGGTGGCCAATAGATCTACTGCATATAATGACTCGCGTAATCTATTGTTTAATTTTAGGAACTGCTTCATAATAGTTAAGGAAGCAGCTCCGACCTAATACTTAAATAGTGATGGCAGATGCTAAAATCTAACAGTAGGCTGTTACCGGCTAAAACATCCGTACGAAAACTATAACATAATTTGACACGTCTGTATCAGCAGCCTTCAGAAATATGAAGGGTTAAAAGACCAATAAAATTTAATTTATTGAATGCCCAAGTAAAATGTTCAAAAATATTTTAATTATATTGTTTAAAAATTTAAGGAGCAGATGCCAAGCCGTTAACTAGCAGCAGGTTGTCAGTGCAAACGGATCGACTGCGTTTTTATTGTCCGTTAAAACGAGCAGTCTTTGTGATTCGTTCCAAGGGCATGTAACCTACGTATAAATAATTTTGGCTTTTCATTTGACGCAGAATCTTGATTATTGGTGCAAAAGATTGGATTAAATTGTAAAAATACTTATTGTTTTTTTAAGGAGGAATCAACATCGATCATACCAAAAGCGTCACTGAAATTGTGATGACGTTTATGATTATGGAAGTAACAACAGTCAATATGGTCATTCATTAGAATTAACGGTCACATGGAATGTTGGCATAAAATCCATGTTTAACATAGATTAGTGTTAGCGGTTCGTAGAAATTAAAATAAAACTGCCATCTTCTCTTGGCACAGACCTGAACGACCGATATAATGCAAAAGATTCTCATCCTTTGGTGGTAAACATTTCATATATGACTAGACTAGCTGTCGCCCGCATGGAATTAGTGCGTCCCCGCCTCTGTTACCTATGTGTTATTCTGATGTTTAACCCTGCCATCTTATGAAGCTCCCAAAACGTAGAATCCTCTTTAAGACAAATCAATAAAAATCTTAGTTCCCGATCAGCTAATAAACCTACATACACAAGCTAATTAGTGAAAACAGTGCACGAAAACACGGAGAATTTATATTTAGCCGTTACGACGCGTTGGCTGCGCGAGCCATTTTTATTTGTACGCCTTCCTACGATACTGGGTTAG
This sequence comes from Orthosia gracilis, assembly GCA_947562075.1. NCBI lineage: Eukaryota > Metazoa > Arthropoda > Insecta > Lepidoptera > Noctuidae > Orthosia > Orthosia gracilis. The sequence goes on from OX387266.1 coordinate 1,275,724, forward strand.
CATAACAATTATCAGGATAGACTTTTCTATACTACCTCACATGATGGTAAGCTATGATGCAGTCGACGGTAAAGTACGTTTGACTAGAGGTAAACTATTAAGGTGTATATATTCGCTAATGTTAACGAAGTACTGGCCGTGCGCCCGCGCGGAACCGGAATATCAATATTGAACCTCCTTTTGGACAGTTTTGTTTGCAAAACATTCATATATTTACATATGCTATTTCAGTTATGAAGAAATTCTAGCCATCAACTTTTCTGTGTACAAATATTTTTATACATTTAAGTCGTTTTGGAGAAGTATCCAAAAGTAGAGAAAAAATATCGTTTAGTAAATTATTTTTTAAAAGCAAGACTATTTGTTATACGAAAAATCCATGTTTCAAAAAAAATTTACATGACACAATAATAAATATACGATTTTTTTAAACCTTTTAACCTAGCCGTTACTAAGGAGTATGCTTTAAAAAGTTACCGTTTTACGGCACTAAAGCGGATGTAGGCCTTTAACACACAGATTTAAATGTTCCCAGGTTGTAGCTACCAGGAAACAAGACTCCGAACAATCTTTCGCTTTACGCACAATGACAATGCTGTCATACTATCAACAACTTTGACACTAAACTATCAAGTGATGCTGTTAACAAATGAACTTCAATAAAAAGTATTTCTGATGGATCAGAACGTATGACGAAGACCCGACAACCCTCGACAGAACGTTTTGGTGTCGTGAAATAAGGAGAAGTTACCTCATCTAAAGTATAGGAAATGATTAGGAAGAAGAAGACGACAGATGAATCAAAAATGAAAAGAAAGTAAAATAAACACACAAATTATGAACAAAGAATAGAAGCAAACACGCGTGTCATGTCTATATCGGCCCATTTAATAAGCGAGTTGTGCCAGAGTGAATCTAAACGACTGAAGAATTTATTTTCGGAAATCTACATGCAGAAGAAATTAAAGTTATGGCTTAGAGCTATCTTGATACATAGTATTTTTCAATTCCATAACCATTCGATGACAAGTAACTGATTTCTCGTGATTAAAGTAAATATACCAGAATATCAGAATTCACGAGACAAACATATTACACAGACACCATCAAAAGAGAATTCCACTAAACCTGATACACTTCCCAAAAATATTATCTTATTATATCATAATAATTCTGAAGCCACATCGTCACTCTATCACAAAAGAAGCGTAAAGAACAGTTTGTTCCACGTACAGAGTTTTGTTGGCGCGCGCCCAAAAAACAACTCCTGCGCACACCGTGGTATGAAATGATATATCATATCAATTTTGTGGTTCATTCATGTTCCCATCTTCTAGGGATTGTTTTGATTATAATAAATTAATGATTTGTTTATATCAAGGTCAGGGTTGCTTGTATAGGGCTGACTAAGATATTATAGATCGAATATGAATTGGAATTCCTGTTGTTTAGACATAATGCTGTTTATATGAATGAAGATTTAGTAATAAGATTAACAGAGGAATTTACCAGATTTAGAGAATAATCGGCGGAGAAGTAAGCATTGGGCCACGTTTCCCCCAGCAACAAACTGGCATGCAAGATGCATTACATTGCGGGCTACTGAGGTATAATGTAATAAATCGGTCGATCGTGCCTCGCAATGTAAATAAACTAGCATGCTAGTTGCTTGCCAATGGGAACGCGGCCTTATGGTAAAACTTCATATACCCGAAAAAAATGGTCCTGCAAATGATAGCTACAATGAACAGTCTCACTGTAAGTAAGTCACAAACCAATGTAATTATATTGTTGCAAGTGCCAACCTAGAAATATAATAAATCTCGTCGTGTCAATCATCGGAAGCTGATCATTTCCAACTAATTGCTAGTGCAGTGAGATGGATTGAAGAATGTATGATTAATTATACAATCTGAATTTCCTCAAACATTTTCAGGTCTTCATGCATTCTTACAGCGTGGGCTACAACTTTAATTTCATATCATACAAAATGCATTAAAAAATAGCCTCCACGATCCACGATCAAAGTGAAGATCCATATCTATCTATAAAATATATATAAAAGAGAAAGTATGTATGTATGTTCCTAATAGACTCCGAACGGCTGAACCGATTTCAAAAATTCTTTCACCGTTGGGAAGCTACACTATCCCTGGGTGACATTGCCTACTTTTTACCCCTGTATTCACACGGGAACGGGAACTACGCGGGTGAAACCGCGAGGCGTCCGCTAGTTAATATTATATATAGAAAATTCCATTTTCATTTCCATTGGACCATGTCCTAGATTAGGATTTAGTAGGACACTTTTACCCCAGGAGAATGGTCCCTAGGAACATTTGCGACCGGGCATAGTCAGAGTCAAACGCTAGTACTTAAATATACTTTTGGCGCACCCATGACAGTCAGCCCAACTACCATCTTGCGAGACAAGTCAGAAACTCCACAAAATTTTCTACCAACAGTTGCAATGCGATTTCATGCAAGAGCCTCATAAGAACCGTGCATTATTCAAATTTATTGGGCCAGTACAGCTGTGCACATCCCCCAGCTGGTGCGACCCACAAATTAAATTGAGCCCAACCCAGCCAAAAATAAGACAAACATGATTCTTAGCAACGAGCTCCAAAAAGAAAACAAAAAATATGTTAACGATATCTGTGCTACCACCTGTCTGTTTAAATACTATACGGAGACTTGACTACGTATGTATGGTGTATCACTCACTTACACATACCTACATCAGACTTGTTTGAATCAACATTTACCACCTTCTCTTATTATATTTGGGGCCAGCGCATCATATCATATATTCTTATACATTATTTATTTATATATGCACACTCAAAAATACTTTACATAGAAAAGAAAGAATACAGATTGAAGAGCACAAAAGTACTGTTAATTTCATTAGAAATTTCTTCCATCAGACCTGCGACAGGAAAGTTGGATGACAAACGAAGACAATGTGTAGAAAGATTAATAAAACTTAAAATAGACAAAAATAAGTTAACTAATCTACACTAATATTATAAATTTACACTTATAATATTATAAAGAGGAAATATTTGTTTGTAAGTTTGTAATGGATAAACTCAAAAAATACTTAACAGATTTTGAAAATTCTTTGACCAGGAGAATGCTACATTCTTCCATTTTAATCCCGAAAACGGGTCCTGTGGGTTTTGCCACGGGAACGAATCTATGATCATTAGTCGTCACCTCAGTTTTCATCGCCTTCCTAGCCATACCTGTCGTCGTTCGTACCATCCTTCCATTATTTCTCTTATTCTTTGTCAAGTGTGGTAGGCATAGCATGTCTTCTTCCATACATCTTTATCAGCAGTCTGTATCTAAGTTTTCTTCATCAAACCCTTTCTAGCATTACATTTGACAAAATCCTTATTTAGTTTATCTTCTCATATTTTATTATGTGTTCGATGCAGCATGTATTATTTGTCTTTCATTCTTTTCGTTGACATCTCAGTATTCATCCTGTTTCTATCATGATCATCGTGCAAGATCGGTCGTTCACACAATCCCTTCGTTTGTTCTGGCCTTTCCCTACTCATCAGTCCATCCGTACTCAAAACTTTCTTTAAGACAATCCTGTGTACTTTTATACCTTTAGCTACACAGTCTATCCATACCATCTTTTACATACAGTACTATACCATACAGTCCATCCATCCTTAATAGGACAAAGCTACGAGTACGGGGTAACACTTTCGAATTTCGAATATTTTCGTATAACGAAGCTGTGTCTGTGTGTTTTATTTAGTAATCTGTGGTACACCTGTCCAACGTCATCTGCCGACCGAATCTTGCACTTAGCATAACACCTGTTTCCGCGTTTAAAAGAATTGTTTGTCTGTTTGAAGCCTTGGTAAAGAAATAAAGATGGATTTCATTGATTTGATTGTAACAATCAAATCAATGAAATAAATACGTAAATTTGTTATGAAATAAAATTCTTACATATTCCAATGCCATAGTTGAAATATGATTGATATTGTAATGAAAAAAGTTTGCAATTTCAGCTGTTTTTCAAGGGAAGGTTGTAATAATATTACAAAGGAAATGAATGTCAAAAAGAACTGGTCTTCTAAATACTTCCTTGAAGACTACGTAGGTATGTAGCAAAATGTATCTCAATGTCTATCCGAATTAAATTATTTTCTTACTTCTTATTAATGACTAGCTTCTGCCAGCGGCTTCACCCGCGTGAATAGTGTTTTATCATCCCAAGGAAACATAATATCGGGATAAAAGAAGCATATGTGCTATTCCAGACTATAATCTATCACTGTGCCGAATTTCATTCAGATCCGTTCAGCCGTTCTGGCGTGATTAAGTAACGTACATTCATCCACACACCCATCCATCCAAACTTTCACATTTATAGTACTAGTAAGATTCTTGATCTTGATTTATGTATAATTTTAAGATTTCAATACTACCGGAATATTAACTCATTACCGTATCTATTTTTCATTATTGATAGACTCGCGTTTACCAACCGTCTCAATTCTCACCTGATGGTATGTGACGAAGCGGTTGGCGATCAGATACAGCACAATTGCCCAAAAGTAACATATTCACTCTTGACTTCTTCAAAACAATTAAAAGACACCGATTACAACCGTTTGTTTACTAAAACACTCAGGTGTGTCTACTAGCCCCACTTAGATCTAGACCGTTTTACACCGTAAAAAAACTTACATACTAATGAAGTAATTCTAACATAACATTCACATAAAGGTCAGTATATTCCCGCGGTACGACCCCTGCCGCATGATAATGTTGTATGCAAGGTACGTGAGACGTCACAGCGACATATGGCTGAGTTGCGCACGAGCTTTGTGTACGTACGTACGGGCGAGGATTTTGTGCGCAGATGGTATAGTGGTGATTTGGAGAGAAAAGAAAGAACAGCTTGTGTAATAAATAAGATGATTAAACATTTATTTACACATAAGATACGCAATGAATAGCCGTTCAAGAAATCTACAGGCGTTTCAGAATCAGTTTTTTACAACAAGCTTAGCAAAATAATTGAAGAACCTAATATTAAGAACCTACTCTTTAGAATGCTCATATTACTGACTGAGCAATTCTTTGACAGGTCGAGAGTGTGTAAAAGATTTTATCTACACTCACAACGCAATGTTCCAAATATGAATTCAAAACATATTGTATAAACATGTACTTTTTTTCGTGGATACGAGTAGGTAAATTTAAAAAAAAAATTGTAGTTTGTGCAATGGTCATATAATAGGGGTTATTAAAACACGAGCGTGGGTTTATCATGTGATAATAATATCACGCGAGTGTTTTAATACCTAATGATATGCCGTTGCATACACTATTTTATCTTCACTCATACAGTTCAAATAAAACAAAAGTGGAAACGGAAAAAATATGTGGTATGGCGGGCAATTTAGATTCTCATTGCGCATGACTGCGCAGCGCGCGTATCCATAGACAATGACACTACTTTTCTACATTTAGTCAATGAGCCCATACGCGCCAATAAATTAAAAAGTAAGAGTGTGCTATAAAAATTAAAAAGTTATTTTATGATGCAGTTGTTTGAAAATCGAAGGAAAATGTTGCACTGCAATGGTTTTTTTTTTTTTATTTTACCTATCCACGAAAATAAAGTACGTGTTTATACAATATTTTTTGAATTTATATTCTGAACATTACGTTGTGAGTGTAGATAAATACCACCACCACCACCACTGGGTTTCAGCGGTCTCCTGTTAGATCGGAAGCTGCCCCTTGTTTTAGTAACTGTGTTAGTTATTGTATTTCAGGCAAGTTAGTCATAGCAGTAATTTAATAAGTCGTCCATCTAAACAAAATGAATAGTCTGAACATCAACATAATATAACCTATACGATGTTATCTGTTGCGTGCCCTCTCCAAATATAAGCCCGTATGTATCTCCAACCCACCTGCACAAAATGGATTCACCCTTGTTTTGTTCGCATTACCTTGTATAAGGTAAATACTTGCGTATGTGTAATCAGCTCCACCGAAGGCGGTACAGATGTTATTACTGATAACGTGATATTTATTGTCAAGAAACAAGTTCAAGTTATTGACCTAGAGGTTTTGCTTTACGAGGTACTTTAAGTAAGTGGTTTTTTATTAATATTTGTATAAATCTACAGTAGGGCCTCGTTAATCTGGAGCCCTGCTTATTCAGTGATCGCTGTATACGGATGCGCGATGGTAGTAGAACTTTTGACTTCACAAGAAGAATTATGTTTTTGTTCATTTAACATCATATCAAACACACAGATTTTTTATGTTTTAATAGTCTACATGTTCATTTCAATGTACATATTTGTATGTTGTTGTGTACATGTATTTTTTGTACCATTAAAATATTGCGTACCACAATTCGGACGCCCCGATAACCCGCTTTTGCCTGTCCGAATTAGCGATGCCCTGCTGTATAACTATTTTCATTATCTTTTAATTTTATATCCTACCAGTACTGCAGGTTTTATACCTTATTTTTATTGTTCGTAACTACAATTTTGAGTACAATTTTACTACTTTCAATTTCTTTTATATCAAACAAATTGAAAGTGCTTTTGGTTTTTTCAAACAAATTGAAAGTGCTTTTGGTTTTTTCAAACAAATTGAAAGTGCTTTTTGGAAAATTCTGTGTAACAGTCCGGAGTTGAGGTTTCCATAGGCTCGCTCCTATTCCATCGGACTTAAACATTACTAACGAAATATGGGTGCACTGTACCACATAGGTATGCTTTTGCTTAATCCTTAGGGCGGGGCATACATGCGTGAAGTTTTATAAATTAGAAAAAGTGGTACAGGTACTGGCGGCTGGCTGATATCACGTGAAACCTTCAACTTTTATATTGCAGGTCAAAGTCAAATATATTCAACTAGGCCAAAAAGCGGCACTTCGTCTGCTGCGTCAAACAATTAAAACAGAAATTTACAAGTAATAAAAATTAATTCTACCGTGAGTTGATGATGAGTTTTAAAAGCATGTAAAATTGTCCTAATTTTTTTTTAACTCTTTTCATTGGTCACATACATACATAAAATAACGCCTTTTTCCCATGTGGGTAGGCAGAAACTACAGAACGCCACCTGCTACGATCCGAACACACTTCTCTTGCTTCAGTCACGTTCATACATCTAGTCATACACGCACGCTGGTTGTAACATACGAGTACTGCGCACCTGGCCTTTCTGAAGAACATCACCAATAAGATCTATGTCCTTATAGGGCATTCCCTCCCGGCGTTTCTATTCACGTCTGCTTGTAAATACTTTTCGTCAGTTGCCTTTCATTCATCCTCTCAACATGGTCAAACCATCTTAGCAAAGTCTTTTCAGTTTTGTCACTACATCTTCTTGATAATTTTTCTACTTTCAATAATCATTTCTTATAAAACCATTAATATTTAATAAAACTCCAGTACAATTGAACTAAACCAAGTCAACGTTCTATCGCAGAAACAATTCTGAAAACCCACAATTAGACGAAGTCCAAACATTTCAGTCTTACTCAGCGGAACTAGACTGGATTCCAGGAATAGTATGCAGTTACAGGAACACAATAACAAGTACAATGAGAAATCATAATAATAATAGTTTGAGTTCATGTTATTATAATGAGAAGGAACTTAGAATAGGTTACTTCTAGCACAGATAATATAATACTAGCATACAGATGCCTCATCCCATTCAAGAAACTTTGGCGACGTAACTAGCGTTTTTCGACGGACTATCCGTCCTATTTACGGTTCCATTCGTAGATGGTGTTAACAGCGACTTGCTAATAAAAGGGGTTTTTACAGTTTCATTGTAATAAAATGTGTTACAATACAAATTTAAAATATCGCAGTGGCCTCAGAAATTTAAAAACACGAAAAATTTAAATCAATTTTAAAAGATCCGTTCAAATAATCTTTGAAATGTGAATTAAGAGCCCAATATTCCATAACTTTGTGCATGAAACAAGAACAGCACATACAATTTTTAGAATCAATTCTAGAAAATGTAAATTTTACACACAATTCAATAACAAATCGATGCATATCGCGCCACCTAGTGATATTTATTTGAACCAATTTTTCTTTCATAGCGCTCCCAGCGCTTGTAAGCAAGCGTGCTTCACCGTCATCCATATCAACGCTTACCATGAGATAGTGGTCAAACGATAGCCTATCAATAATAATTACTTTTTGCGTTTTATTATTATTGATAGGCTCGGTTTTGAATCGGAGTTCATTGTTTCGTAAATTATTTCATCACCACTGCTCTCAAAACTGTGAAGGAAAACATCGTGAGGAAACCGACATGTCCTAGAACCAAAAATTCGAAGACAAGTGAGATCCACCGTACCCCCGCGTGGTGGATTACGGCCCATTCCCTCTCTCACAGAGAGGAGGCCTGTGTCCCAGCAGTGGGAATATTAAAAGGATGATGATGACTATTTTACTAATAACTACCGAATGTAGACATAACAGTAACAAAAACATAAATAAAATTACACATTTTTTTTTTAAACAATCTTTTTTGTATTCTTCTCAGCAAACCCTTTCATTTGATACCCATATCATGGCAGTGCACAAAAAAAACTAGTCCGCCATCTTGGGCCGTCCGCCTTATTGGGTTAACAATGACGTCACTTAGCTAACCATGCATTTTCATCCAAACTTAACGTGTATGCATAATTTCTTCTTTATCGGTGGAGGATAACTGCTTTAAAATTCAGTTGCAAGATTTGAACCGAACACACTTACATACGAGTACATACATACATTGCAAGTTACATAAAATCATATAAAAATACTAAACTTTAAATATGGCATGACATGTGGTAAATCATCACCTATATTTTCCTCCATCATGAAATAGGCTTCTAACTATCTACTCTAGGTGACTATCCAGACTTTGACACTGCAAAAGTCGGATGATCTTATGAATGACGAGTCAAAATCGATGGTGTACGCATCTCCTAACATTTCAACAATCATGAATGAACGTACGTCACTGTGGTCAGAACTTCACAGAAATGTATTCCTGGCCGTTGAGAAATGACGTGATTGTTTACAAACTAAACAACAATGTTAAAATATATTAGTTTGGTTTAAATTATATTTCAAATGTTAGTGTTATGTTATTGAAGTATCATTTCCTTGTTTAATCTTGTGACGATTCAGAAAGGAAAAGTTGTGGGCTTAAAATATTCAAGCTACTGGTAACGCCACCTAGCGGCGAGTAGCGAAACTAATGCCAGACGGTATCGTGATGATACAGTGAGGAAAAGTTTTTGAGTTCTAAATATTCTAGTTGCTGGTGCCGCCCCTTAGCGGCGAGTAGCGAAACTAATGCTATACGGCGACCACCACTAGTGCTGCCATGTAAGACTAGATGGCGCTGTAGAAGACTTAAGATTCAGAAGTTTTAGCCCAAGATAATTCTTGGTTTAACGAAGTTTTTACTTACGTGATAATATATTAAAAATTACTTATTAGCTGGCATCCGCTACGAATTACTACATGCATGAAGAATAATGAACTTACCTGTAACAGAAAAAAAATGCTCATAAGTTTTACGTTCAAAAATTCACAGTTTGAATAAATATATGTTTGCAATGTCGATATATTCATTGAACCATCAAAAATTATAAAAGTAATTCAATCCGAAGAAAAAACTAAAAAATGCATTAAATAATCCTGAATCGATTTCACGCAAAAGAAAGGCACAAGAAATTCAATAACATATTTATGAATAACACTTCATAAATACAGATAATAATGCTTATTTCATAGCAACCGCACTAGCCACTCAATCAAAAGAAAATAAATAACTCTATAGTAGATGCAATGGCGGCTGTGGTTGACCTAACTAATCTCTAAAGATATCGCCTATCTAATCCCCTGCAATGTATTGTGTCCATCCCCTCACCACACATGAAATACCTTGGAGCGAATACATACTTTATGTAGGTAGTTAGTTCAATCTCCTTCTACTACGATATCTAATAAATATTTTTTTAGTAAGAAAACTAGTGATACAGCAATATACAACTAGAAAACTCGTGTCTCATACTCTCTTGCTAAAAGATGTCTGATGAAAGAGACTGCCACACAGGAATGTATGAAAGTTACGACTCTTTTCACACACGAAAAAGTTTTCTACAACCCGAATTGCTGTATTTCTGCGAGCCATATTTCAGTGTAAGTATCTCATATAGCACAAGGAATGCAGCAGACAGTAGAAGAACGACACCGCTTAACTAAGCGGGTCACACGTCAAAATACCACATAACAACCACGACCGCTCTATCAAGAGTGTACCGCCTAAGAAGAAAATTGTAAGTGAGTGACTTTCATCCGAGAGAACCATAGTAACTTCGCCAGATCTAACACAATACCTTAGGCATCTAGAGGGCATCAATGCGGTTAATTAAAACCTGGACTTCTGTCTAATTGGAACACACGTGTGGGAAGCCTACGATATATAATATCTGGGTATAAATTAGATGAAGATTGAAGGGGAACTAGACCAATTAAATAACAATAATGCAACCCTATGATGAATGGAGATGGTTTTTTTTTATTATATGAGAAAAGAAAAGGGATTCATTCAGTGATAGCATGATGTTTGAAGGGACGAAATGGAAATACAAAACGTATTGCGTCAACCCCGAGTAACATGGAACAAGGTCTGGAAGGTGATGACAATGAATGCAGTCATGGTTGCGCTTATTAATTATGACATCGAGTCGCACAAAAACAGATGGTCCGCGTTATGTGGTAACTGCGAACGTCATTCATGGTCATGTACAAAACCAGGTGCATTGTAGAAAAAAATTCACCAGACTCACTGGTCTGTGTGCCTAGAGACGAAGTTAAAAAGTCTCACGAAGTCTCTAGACAGTCGAAGACTTAGAGGCAAATTTTAAATGTTAGTCTGCATTTAATTGCCATCCTTTTGCTACATAACAAGACTCCTTTCTCTGGTATTTGTGCGAACTGAGGCTTGAAAACAAAACAGATTCTCCAAGCATTTAAAGCTGCATTTTGCTGTTTCTAAAAGGAAATCAATTGTGATTGCGTTACGTGATCCGGCTTCAGTACGTTTGTCCGTCTGATTGCTCATTCAGTCGAATGAACACGGTTGTTTTAGCCCAATCAAGCTGAGATCGGACGATCGACGTATAATTTACATCCGTGTGTGAAATGGGTGCAATTCAGAACTTTTAAATACAAAATGAAACCGGAATCCATGATGTGGGCATTTTGTGACACGGAGGAATGAGGACAATTTTACAAAAGAATGGACACGGAATCTATGATATGAGTAATTTTGCGATACGGAGGAATAAGGCAAATTTCGTAAGTATGAATGAAGTTCTTGTAAGAAGACGAGGAGACCAAAGAAACGATGTTAGGAAGGAGGTGAATAATGATGAACACATGTTTCGCCGTCCTCAAATAAATCGGGATAAGGTCAAGAGTGATGAAATATAAAAAAAGATATGGCTATAACAAACAACATGGAACACCAGCAGGGTGTGCATGTGGAGCTGACTCGCAGTGAGTGTAGCCCTATGTGCCCCAAAACATGCAGCCAAAGTGATCTATGCGATCCCATCGATGATACCGTGGCAGTGGCAAAGTTTTGTAACAAACAAATTAAAATGACTGTCGTGCCAGCAACATGAAGAAGAACAAACAACATTATCTTAGATACATAATAAAACGCACAAAACAAAACAAAACATGGCTCCATCCACGTGTGAAGCTTTAATTTAACGGCTGGCAAATTCCTGTTAATGTAGAAATCAACCTGTTAGCTAATGCATATTGTAATTGGTTGGATCATTCAGTAAAAAGGAAGCGTTTTTCTCTTGTTAACCAATGGAAAAAGAGGGATATTATAAGTTTGACGTGTGTTCGTGTGTTTGTGTATTTTTGTATCTTTCTGTGGCATCATAAATCCTAAACGGATGAACCGATTTAAATTTCGATTTTTTTTGTTTGAAAAGTGGCTTTATCGTAAGTGTTCTTAGCTATTTTTCATGAAAATCCGATCAGTCGTTCAAAGTTTTGGGCGTTTTACTGTTTGAATTGAGTGTTTTCGCAAGACATCGTGTCATAATTACGTGCCAGTCAGTCTTTTTAATGTTCGCACTGCTGGGATACAGGCCTCCTCTCTGAGAGAGGGAATCGGTCGTAATCCAACACGCGGGCCCAATGCGGGTTGGTTGGATGTCACATGTCTTCGAATTTTTGGTTCTAGGACATCCCGGTTTCCTTACGATGTTTTTCTTCAACGTTTTGAGAGCAGTGGTGATGAAATAATTTACACAAAGTAACCACCACGTGACCAGATACATTATGTAGCATGAAATAAAAATGTGTCGGGGGTTTTATAAATATTAAAATTTTACTTGTGCTACTTTATAATGAAATTAACTAAGTAGAGCTGAAAAGAAGTTAGACTCGGGTTTGGCAAAGCCATTTTTGACTGTCTACAGTCTGTTGCCCGTGACCATGTGTTATTATTTCTGTTGATACTCGTTTGTAGCGAATCCATGCACGAAATTGCGATTAAGGCGGGGGCAGAAGTGGGTACGAGCCTAGCACTAACATCTCGGCGCCCCTCTTCATCTTCAAGTTCATCTGCGGCATTATCGCCTTAGGATCAACTACGCCCCTTGATCCACTCGAGGGTAAGTGGAGCCTAAACATCACCTACACCTATCCAGCGGAGACTAACCATCGCCGCCATCGACGCCGACGGCAGATGCAAACACAGGTGCACTCTTTAGTTCCCTCACTCTCATATTTCAATGGGACGGCAAACCGACACGACCCGAGATTGATTAGGAGCAAATCCAACTGCAAAGAAGAATTAAGAGGTACTACTAAACTAACAACCCAGTTTTCCATATAATATTTAGCAAACAATCTGCTTCTTTCCAAACAAAATTGGTATACAAATCCAGTAGCATATTGCTATGCAAATCGTAAATAATCGTAAAAACAACACCGGCTCGGTACACGTAGCATGTTATTGGGTCATGCCAAAATAAAGAAGGGGTGATATGATATGAAAATACGACAGACAATAATGTAGGCTCGTATTTCGAAGGGCGGGAATATCGTTTTGACTAGACACGAACGAAGAAAACTTAGTGAAACGTCAGCAAAGTGTGAACACGAAACGTATAGCAAAAGGAATCTATAAGAATCGTAACTGTCCTATAGTTATTAAATCCGAATCTTTATTTGTGCTATCTTTTGTCTACCTACCCTGATGATGATTCAACGCGGAAGCTGTAACTCTCAAACATTTTAGTACCCAACACAGAAACATCATCAAATTCCATACATTATCTAAACGGGGTACTTGGCATTGGGAACAAAACCCACGTGGCTTCGAGTGCGAATAGACGGAATTTTACTAGAACAACGCGTAAACACGCAACGTTCGTTGTTTTATGCGTGTGTTGTTGGTAATAAGGCATATAATATGTTTACGGATTAACGCATCTGAGAATTTAGGAAACAACAAAAAATATGGTGGTTATTTTTGGGATGGGTTGAGTCATCATCTTGATTTATGACTTAGATCTCCGTGTCTTTAGTAAGATTTTCAAAAATAGCGCATTGCGCAGCGCAATTCACATGCACATGGGCCTAAAGTTGCAAGTTGACAAGCCCGCTACACTACTTCCAACCTCTAGAAATCATGAAAGCCAGAATGAATCGCGGCGAGCACTAGAAAAGCGCCAAGTCAATCAAGCTCTACAGCGCCTAGTCACAGAGAGTTGATTCAACTTTCTTGGATCCCGAAAAGAAATCAATAAGAAAACAACTACGGATTCAAAAAAAACTACATTTCTACTTCTCCTTATCTGGCAGGGATGAGAACAGAGCTAGGCCAATAGGCAAAATAGATGATTACAATTGGGATAAGCCCAGTTGTCAAGCGCCAGGGGTTAAAATAGTATCCACAGGAGAACTAGGCCTAAAGAATTCCAAACTTAAGTGGCAGAGGGAAAGGCACATTGCTAGCAGAACGGATGGTCGATGAGGCCGAAAAGTTCTGGAGTGGCGACCGCGTACCGGAAGACGCAGCTTTGAAAGGTCTCCCTCTAGGACTAGGTGAACCGGTGACTTAAGACTGCGGGAATCTGCTGGATGTTAGACGCACAGGATCAATCGAGGTGGCGACACTGTGTCTTTCAGTGGACATCTTTCGGCTGAAATGTTGTTAATGATGAGTGAAAAATGGGTTGTGGAGGTCAGATAGGCAGTCGGTCCATGTGAAATGCTGGTATCCAGGTAAATCTGGTAAGACTGGATACCGACCCCAATGAAGTTACGAAAAGGCTAGGCAAGTTGAATAAGTGTGTCCGCCGCTGTATGGGTACGATGTCGATGTTTACCTGTCTGCAGTTTGTCAGCGGTGAGGCTGCGCAGCAATCGCTTGATGCTGCGCCGGCGCCGCACGCCGCACCCGTCGTCCGGTGAACTCATTGGCATATGGACGGCGACAGATCACTTGTCGCCATCTTGGTTTGCACTTTCTTGTTTATACACTTTCGGTTAGGTTAGGTCATTTTTGGAAAAAAAATCCAAGATTTTTTAATGGTAATTTTTTTATAACGTTGGATCTAAATAAAAAAAATATCAATTTCGAATTCAGGTCATAATGTAACTAGTTACAGTCACAAAATGTAAGGTCAAGTAATTTGTGAATATGCAACAAAATTTTGGAAATTAATCTCTTTCATTCCCGTTCTACTAAAATTGAACCAGCATAATCTCAAACGAAAATCAATTAAGGGGCTTAAGTCCTCATCTGTACAAGTAACCAAAGTAATCCAGGAGGGACGTTTGACATAATAAAGGATAACTCTGAATGTATTGCCCTGCAGAAAATTCACTAGCTTATATTATAAGATCCAGACGAAAAATAATGGCAAGCCTCTTTGACGTCATCGTAAAAACGGACCTATGACTAAAAATAAAAGCGTGAAAATACTTCAGTATTTTTCACGCTTTTTCAGCCTTTATAAAGGGGGTACCTGCCAAAATAGATACATTAAACTGGAATCTATACAATATTCCAAGCACGCTCTTATTTGCATATCCCTTTGAAACGACGCGACAAAAATAATCATAACAAACTACAGAGATAAAATATTTAGATTTTATTGAAGTACTGAAAAGTATTTTCTATCTAGCCGTTTTAAACGTGAAAGGGCGAACAAACGACGTCCTTTATATCTATATAATCAGGTCAATGCATTTAACGAGACAAACATTTTGTGAAACTCTTTTTTTTATTTATTTATTATAGGCTCGCGCTTGACCACCATCTCACCTGTTGGTAAGCGATGATGTGGTCGACGGTGAGACACGCTTGCCTAGAAATAACCTATTCACACTTAACTTAAACACTCCTAGATTGTAGCTGTCGGGAAACACAGATTCCGGCAGGGAATTCCACTCCTTAGCTGTACGCATAATAAAAGTGTTTCCAAAACGTTTTGTGCGTATGGGTGGAATATCCACCATGTACTCTTAGTAACAGGCTATATTTAATACAAGATATAAAGTCCTATGTCATACTTAGACTCCATGGTGTATCGGCATGCATATTAAGCCGTTGGTTCCGGATGTCATTGGTAGATCTATGACAGTAAATATCACGGGCAATCAGAAGCTAGGCAATCTGTCACCAGTCTTGCTAAGGAGAACCGTGGAACCAGTTACTGGGTTGTAGAGGATAGCTAGGCAGTCGCTCTATGTATACTTATAACTACGTATAACCAGACATAGTTGGGAAGACTAGGCAAATATATCTAATACCTTTAAACGAATAATTCTTATATATAGGTATCTTACACACTAACATCATAAAGGTGAAAGTTTGTGAGTGTGTGTGTGTGTTTGTTAGTTCTTCACGCTCAAACGGCTGGACGGATATGGATGAAATTTGGCACAGAGATAGATTATAGTCTGGAATAGCACACAGGATTTCATCATTTTTATCCCGGGAATATGTTCCCTTGGGATAATTCTCGACATTCACGCGGGCGAAGCCGCTGGCAGAAGCTAGTTTATAGATAATCTGAATCTCGGAAACGGCTCCAACGATTTTCATGAAATTTAGTATGCATGGTGTTTCGGGGGCGATAAATCGATCTAGCTAGGTTTCATTTTTAGAAAACGTTGTTTCTCTATTTTCACCCGAGCAGAGCTCGGTCGTCTAGTTACTAAATGTACTATGTGCTACTGTTACGCTTTCCTGATCAATTTTAACTAAATAGCTTACAAACAAGAGAGAATGTAAGTATTTTACAGAAATAAGAAATGTTTTACAAAGCTGGCTGGAAATAAATGCTGTTTGAAACTACTGCTTTGCTAATTTGAATTTTAGTGCAGTTTTAACAGTGACCAGTTTGAACTTTTCAGCTGTTGAAGAGAAACGAAAACTTATTTGCCGGCTAAAATATCATGCTGGCTGTTTTTGAGCTGTGATATGGTTTGTCTTAAACTTCACCCAGAAATTGCTTGGGTCGTATACAGAACAATATTTCACTTTTTTTTTATCCTCATCATCTTTCTGCCCTTGTCCCACGTTACTTGTGGTCGGCGCAACACGTTTTCTTCTTCCATACCGTCCTGTCCCCTGTCACGCTATCACTGACTCCCTTTTCTTTCATGTCACTCCTCACACAGTCCACCCATCTTTTCTTTGGCCTTCCCCTCCCTCTCTATCCATCCACATTTATATTCATAACTCAAAAAACTCTTCTCTCTTCTTTCTCATTTTTTCTGTTACTAAAAAGTAACATGCGTTTCATCCTTCCTCTTTCAAGACCATACCAGGACAAACGGTTTCCTTTCAACTTTTCTGTCCCTGGCGCCACTTTCAAACTTACTCTAATATACTTATTTCTCACTTTACCCATCTCTTCACTCCGCACATCCATCTCAACATTCTAATCTCTGCTACATGCAATCTCTTTTCATCCATCTTTTTCACAGCCCAACATTCTGATCCATACAGTACGACAGGTCTAATCACGGACTTGTAAATTTCCCCTTTAACTTGAGGGGCATCCGTGGGTCGCAAGTTGTTCCAGCGACCTGTCGCCTTTTTTCGGCAGTGAATCATAAATACTTACCTTCATTATTACCAAAGATACGGCCACGAAGGACCAAAACAAACTAGTAAAAATAATCACAAAATAAGGCCATCTTTGTAAACATAAAATAACTTTTTCCATGTACAAACACCATAGATTACGTAAGTAGCACAAAGTTTATGTTGTTTCAATGTCAAACAAGTAACCAGTGATCTGTCGCCATTTCATCCATTCCGAATTGATCCGGTGCGTATAATTCCATTTTTTTTTATAATTTAACATTTACTCTTCACAAAACAATATTATATTCTACCTATGTGTCATCAATTAATATTATCCCTGAAAGTACTGATTCAATTCTGAAAAATTTTACTCAAAGAAAACTATTTGATCGATCAGTGCCATGCTACTATAACTATTACTACTACTATTCATCCCGAGAAATAGTATGGTTTTTGTGGGATATGGCTGGTAGAAAAAGGTAACCTTACCCGATACAATTCAACTAGTACTTTGTACTAGGGTGTGTTGAATTCCCTTCGAATGAAGAAACCTATGTCCAGCTGTGAACTGCTACAGGCAGAAGATGATGATTGACCTTGCAAGATGTCACCTCAAAAGGGCGACCACTGCACCCAGACAACTCCCACATAAGTTTAAATATAAAAGCCAGCTCATAGTCCCGTCGAGGTCAAAATCAAAAATACCCTCCACTACAGACACGAGTGACTGACTCCAAATTGACTCGACTCTCGTAACTCTTCGTTTCAACATTCCTCCAATATTATTAATGTCAGTATAAATTCGTTGGATACATTTAAAGCATTTATTGCGCAATGTCAAGGGATAAGGTCGGGATAAGACCACAGAGTAAAATATTAATGAAGTGCTTATTTGATCCAATACTTCATTCAACTAATTCTATTATAAATTCTTATAATTTAAACTATTGGTCATCTTAAATTGTTTATTTAAGACTACAAACTAATATAATGATACACTATGGTTGAGTGCCATGGGCAACTATTTACTCAGGAAAATGAACGGTTTCTGCTTAATAGGCTGCGCGAAAAAGCTAGTTAATTCATTATTCAATATCATCGACTGAATATAATGTAGTCCTTGGCAGAAAAGTAAGTGATTTAATGTCGGATTTTATTCCAGAACCCTTCATCGCAGCATTTAAGAGTTAACTGTTAAACACATCGACCATATAATCTCTTACCAGCAGGTAAGATAGTGGTCAAACGCGAGTCTATCACCAATACTTTAAAAAATGTTGGCAACTCCATTTGAAACCTACTCCGCGCACTCGTAAAACCATCCAAACATAAGTCCCACGCTGGGCGCCAAAATAAACTGTTAGTTCCTGTTTTTGTTGACACAGTATAAATACAGTCGTTATTAAAAACATATTAATGTTGATGCGAATATTCGAATATGACAGAATGTGGCCAGATGTGATAGATATTGTTCCTTAGATACGGGGTGACAAAAATAGATGTTACCATTGGACCGTGACATAAATAGTGTTTGGAGGCTTATCTCGTTTGTTTATGGTTATCATTTAGAAAGAGGACATCAAGCCGGGAGTATTAGTAAAATAATTACGAGGTGTGATTGTTGTTGTTTGTTTTGAAACGTTTATTCAGTGCTAGGCCAACTCCTCGGTTAGGTTCGTGCCTTGAACTTTAGCTTTTCTCTAGTCACCTCCAGCTATACATTTTAAATACAAGATCTTGCTGTATCACGAACCTATTTACTCTCAAGGACCTGATCTGAATAGAAAGCGTTTGAATTGTCTCCACATCCAAATAAATATTTCAACTTTTAAACACTTCTTCTAACTCACTATCCCGGAATCCAAGCTTCACTAAACCCTGGCGATCACAACACATCCCAGTATCAATTAATATTTAAGTCGGTGTTGTGTGTCGTTACATAGAGGCGGCGAGGCGGAAGACGCGCTTTGATCTCAATTGTGCCTCGACACCCTGTTTTGCCTCCTGTTTTATCATAGATAGGAAAACATGAATTTGGAATGTGTCGTCGTTCAGGTAGTTTTAGGAAACAGTGAAAAAATTTTTTCGGAATTTATTAACAGAAAAGGCTTGAAAATTAATAATAAATATCGATTATTACTATTTTTTATTATTTTCTTTAATCAACTTCTCTTCTTATTATTTTTACAAAATATTTTTTTAAACATATGATATATAAAAAAATAGTATTTAATAAAGCGCACATTAGAAAGCATTATTACCACTCTTAGCACAAATAGAAAAAATTGTAGTTAAATAAAGAGGCTTTGTCAATGAATTGCTACGACTGCTACGAGTTCTTGCTACGCCGTAGCCAGTCGTAGAGGCACTGTCGTAGACGCTACGACAATACAGGTAATTACTACGCTCGACAGACAAAATATGATTTATAAAGTCTATATCTGTTTTTAACAGGAATAATAAAAAATAAAGTTTTATACTGCTCCTAAATCCTACTGGCATTAAACTTCACTTGTGAGACTTCCTTCCTCTGTCTTCGCCCGTTATACAATACAGCAAACATAGAAACCCATCTCTACCAGCAAAAGACAATACAATTCATTATAGAAGATGTCTCCATTCCGCGTTCTACAGCTAAGACAATGGAAACTAAATAGGTCGACTATTTTCTTCTATCTATAGACTACCACGTGTGTTACAATGACTTGTAACTACTTGGAAGCAACTATGGTTGTTTCAAGTTGGTCCTTTTGTAATGGATGTTCTTTTATTACTTAGATAGAACTTACTCTGAAGATTTAACTGTCACAATGTGCTAACTGTTAGCCATCCATACTTCCTACTAATATTATAAAGGCGATAGTTTGTGAGCGTTTAAATGTGTTTGTATGTGTTTCTGAATTACTCAATCACGCCAGAACGGCTGAACGGATCTAGATGGAATTTGGCTCAGAGATAGACTATAGTCAGGAATAACACATAGGATACTATCTATCCCGGGAATATGTTCCCTCGGGATAATTTTCGACTCACACGCAGGCCAAGCCGCTGGCATAAGTTAGTAATATTATACATGCGAAAGGAACTCTGTACCTTTGCACGCTTAAATCGCTGATCCATTTTAGATAAAATTTGATATGGAGATAGTTTGAGGCCCTGGGAAGGACATATGATATTTTTTATCCCGGTATCTCTTGGGATGACAAAAAAACTTTATGCGCGGGCGAAGCCGCGGGCAAAAGCTAGTTTATTATATACGCTTGAACAACGCTAAAAATATCTAAGCATTAGCCCTGCAGTGGAACACTAGCAAACTGGTACATTTTGGGTTGTTTTGGATTCCAAATTACACTGATACCTCCTCTCATCGAACGTTCATTCGATAGGGACTTTAAATAAAATTATTCATTAAAAAATCTTTTTTTTAAACAAGTTTCTTTCTATTCTTCTCAGCAAACCTTTCATTTGATACCCATGTCATGGCAGTGCACAAAAAATAACTAGTCCACCATCTTGGGCCATATTTGATTGAGAATGACGTCACTTAGCTAACCATGCATTGTCATCCAAACTAAACGTGTATGCAAAATTTCTTCTTAATCGGTAGAGGATAACTGCTTTAAAATTCAGTTGCAAGGTTTGACCCGAACACACTTACATTCATACACACATTGCAAGTTAAATAAAAGTTAGTAAAAAAAAACGTATAAAACTTATTATCTGAATATCTTTTTCTCAAGTAAAACCAACTAAAACCAATGTTCATTTTCACCGTAACAAACACGGACAAAACCTGCACGAAACTAAAATATATTGACAAAGCCTTACATGACACTGCAGTACGAGCCAAAAAATATGAGCTCACAAATTCACAGACAGTATAAATCAAGTAAATCCCTGGTGATATACAAAAACTATTCCAACCAACTCGTATACTAAAGTGACATTATATCTAAAACGTAACAAACATATATTCGTACTGCAGTGCTGCAGTGCAAACTTATCCCTTGCATGCAAGTTTGAAGCGCTGTCGTATAATAATCTTTGCTTAGAGTATGGAGACATTTAAGCAATATGGATTTGTGCGGTAGTGTGAATAGAATAAGGTCCGATTTCACCAATGAAACTAATATAAATACAGCGTTTTGATTGGTAGTTCCTCAGCGGTCTCAATCAATCAGAACACTGTACTCGTATTTGTATAAACTGATCAAGGAATATTTTTTTAACAGAACTGTCCAATAATTAGAGGTTCAATATTAACATTCTGGCTCCGAGCGGGCGCAGGGCCAGTACCGCGTTAACATTAGGGAATATAGTTATGATACGTTATAGAGGTTTTGTAGTCAACGCATTTTGTTAAGTGAAAATTTGAAAGATACCAGTCGTTTCATATGAGATACTAATCCAATGTTAAATTGCAGTGATTAGAGTTGAGTCTGACCGGATGCAACTGGGAAAGCTGACACCAACATCAGCAAAGGCAGATTGATTGACATTTGAAGGATGGATGTCAATAACTGCAAGTTAGCAATGACTTTGTTGTTTACAAGTATTCTTAGCAATTTATGTAATAAGAGAAACACTACTATTATAGAATCTACCAAAATCTATGGTTTAGTTTGGATACACTTCTCTACGTAGACAGAAAAATGTATTAGCCGATGTTTTTTGTTCCACATCATAGGTTCATAAAATATCTAATCTTCTTACACTCAACCAAATTGATTTTGATTGAAAATAGCAAAAAGGAGAAAAATATGGATGAAATTGGTTGATCACGGCTTGAACTTGAACCTTAATCAAAATTGAATAGCAAAAGTGATCCGACCATTACGAAATACAACTTGATCAAATAAGCTTATCTAAAATTTTGTTTAGTAATCGAGTTTTTAAATATACCTTTCGTGATTTTGTCCCTCCACTTGTCTTTTTTAGCCCATGACAGAGGACTAATCCGAGCGTAAATACCTAGAACGCTGATATTTGGGGTCGCCTCATAAAGGTCGCCCGCCGTCTATAAACAGTCTATATATTTAAGACTGTTTTAGCTTTTACATGTTAAAATATTTCAGGTTTAATGTTCAGGCTGAGCTTATGGTAATTTTAGTTTGGGCTTTGTAAGTTCATTTAAGTGTTCGATGCGTAGTTATTTCTGTTCAAAGAAAAAAGCACTTTTTGGTGCACAATAACACTTTAAATTTTCAGCAATATCTTGGCTGGTATATCCATTCTACCTTTAATTTTTTTTTAAGGATTGCAGGTGAAGTACAGCAGTTCACAAAGAGCTGTAAATTATTAGACAGTGTAGACACAAAATAAAATTATACATATTTTTTTTTAAAGCAATCTTTTTTCGTATTCTTCTCAGCAAACCCTTTCATTTGATTCTCATATCATGGCAGTGCACAGTGTCAGTGTGTTCGGGTCAAATCTTGCAACTGAATTTTAAATCAGTTGTCCACCGAATAAAAAGAAATTTTGCATACACCTTTAGTTTGGATGACAATGCATGGTTAGCTAAGTGACGTCATTCTAAATGCAATATGGTGGACGGCCCAAGATGGCGGGCTAGTTATTTTTTGTGCACTGTCATGATATAAGTATCAAATGAAAGGGTTTGCTGAGAAAAATACAAAAAAAAGCTTGTTTTAAAAAAAAAAACATTTTTTAATGAATAACTATCTGGATATTATGCTTCTTTGGGAACATTTTATCAAGCAAAAGCCAGTACTCCCGCAAAAGAAAATTCCTCCACACTTACAACACCTTGTCTTCCCCAAGAAACCCACGTCACCACACGTATATTCCCAGCTCTAACAAGCCCTAGATTCTCCCCAGGTAAGAGTATAAAACCGTAGGTATCTATGTCACGTCGCATTACCTTGGTCTCCGCACCCCGTGTGACGTCATACGACCATAAGCGTATTGTTTGCGGTGCTATAGCTAGAGTACACAGACCCTGGTGGACTTTTTATGTAATGACGTTTGCAGTTTAAATGGAGAACAAACGATATACTTTTACTGAATCAAATTAAATACCTACATAATACAACATGACATATGTATGCCACCAAAAATTCTATAAATCTTACATTAGTAAAGCGACCTCATCGAGTCTACCAAACGTATGTCCCACTACCACCTAACTTATTTTTGAGCTTTCGAGAAATACTTCTCAAAAATTGCTTCTTTTAAATTAGGTCCTATCATGTAGTTCTCGATGCCGTTATTGCAGTCCATGTCCTGCAATTAACTTTATCCTGTCTAACTGTTACTGGGCCCAAAATATTTAAAGAGTTTTCCATCGACTCGAAAATGAGAAGTGTGCATCTTATTTAAATCACGGTTTTCCATAAAGAATTGTGCATTGTGCCCTTGGGTTTGGATTCATGCCCGGTTGTGGCATAAATGGTCAAATGTCGCTTTATGCATCTGAGAAACCGTTTACCGATATGCCCACCGATGATCTTATCGTTTCAAAATCATCGTTTCTCTTTCAACAAACTACTCAGGTTATCACAACCTGTTCCCACATACCTTCGCACTTACCTAACCATGAAGCAACTAACGCCCTCTGGCGCCGCGCCAAATAATTAGCACTTGCTCATATTTTATTGTCCTGCAGTGTATTCATTGCTTTGATGTAGAAATTAATGGTTTGTTTCTACAGCTTGGTTTGGCAAGGTATTATATTTGCTTAGATTTTGGAAGAGACTTTGGTTCCGTGTTACAAGGTTACAATTGAACATGAGAGTCCTGATTTCAATAATCCATTTGACGCCTAGGAAAAAGTTTAGAATTATTTCTAAACCCGTAGCCAAGAAAGTACTTTTGAATAGGCTCATATTCGGACTTGACATGAACTAGGTATAGAAAGTTCTTCAGATTATTTCAGATTCCGAATTCTAATTCGAAAAAGCTCACAGTGTCTGTGTGATAATGGCCACGGGAGCAAAGCCGTGGAAACAAAACTAGTATTACTACGTGGCGTTCTGTAGTTTCTGCCTACCCACATAGGCAAACGGCGTGAGTAAATAAAATAAAGAAATAAAATAACCCAGCCAGCAATATCGATGGAAAAGCGCAAACACACACCTCATTACGCAACTCCACACAAACAATCGTGCGAAAGCATTCGATATTATGCATAAGTGCAGGATCCAAGATGGCGTCTGGCTTCCCGCCAAACGGTCAAGGTCACTGACGCAGGCTCGGTGTTTCCATTGTAAATTATAGTGATTTACACCCGTTTGTTACTCCATCGGTGGTCGGATATATGGCCTATAAAGCCTGTGGGACTTCAGTCATGTTGTAGTTTGGGAGGCAATATATTAGGAAAGGTTTGTGCCTGTAGTGATGTTAGTATAGCTGTCATTGTGTCTAGCTTTGAACTCTGAGATTACGTTTGAATGTCGAAATTATGATGTTCAACACACTCCATACTGAAACGCCAATTTTTAAGCCTACTATGGTATTTTAAATCCAGTTATGGTTTGGAGTTTCATATAAGAATTAAGTACATATGTGATTCGAAAAAACTATTGATATTCTTTGAATAATAGATAAGTAGTACACCATACGATGGTTAACCATTTTTGAATTCTGTACACAGAAATTAAAAATAAGACAGTTAATTTATCATCATAAAAATCTAAGATACAAGAAAGTATATTATGATTGAGAAAGCGCTTGTAAGATGACAGTGCGTGGTGGTGTGATGTGGTTAGTTGATGATAATTATAAATGAATGACCAATGTTCCAAGACAAGAAAAGAAAGGCTGGTCAAGTGTGAATGCACCTTAACAACTAATTAACAAGATTAACACAACTGCATACCACTGTCAGACATTAACACAAGAGTTCTGCACAATCTCCAACTATATGTGAATTATTTCTCTATACCAACAAACACATACCACTGCAGAATGACGGTAGTTGCTAATTTATACAAACATGGTTTCCAAATGCCTTGTTGGTCTTGTGGTCGAAGGTGAAGCACGCTTGCCTAGAAGTAACCTATTCACTCTTGTCTTGAAGACACCTAGGTTGTAGCTATCACGAAACAAAGACGCCGGCAGGGAATGCCACTACTTAGCTGTACGCACAATGAAAGTATTTTCCAAACGCTTTGTGCGCATGAGAAGGATATCCACCATGTACCGATGGCGCATTTCCGTGCGTCTTGTAGTCCGATGATGAAAAGGACTAGGCGGAATAAAATTGTGCAGTTTCATCGCACACTCCCCGAAATATTGTAACCGATAGAAAACCGACAGGCTGGCAACTCGTCGTCGGTGTTCAAGGCTCTGGAGCTTTGAGTCGGCCAGCGCATCGGCACAGCGCGTCAGGCAGTCTTGTTGTGTTTTTCGACCTGTAATTTCAATAGCAGCCCAGAGCCTAGATTTGTGTTCGGTTGGTGGCAATAAGTTCGCCCGCCTAACTGGCGGAATAAAGTTGTGCTTTAGGTGCACTCTGTCTAACCTTTCGGGCAATACAGCCGTGATGTTATGTGATGGTTTCCTACCTAACGCCATCTTTAATTTAGATTCAGCTATCATTTTAGCTTCAACAGTAATCAATTGCTGTTTACTTTGGCTGGGAATATCATTTCCTTTTGTTATTTCAGTGTTCGAGTTATATTTTAGTCCGTGTGAACTTATGTTGATTATTCTGCTGTATAAATAAATTTGGATGTTAGTGATTTTAGAACTGAATTGATTTCAAGAGGAAAGCTCTTGTAAGATTACACTTAGCAGAAAAGACCTTGCAAGAACTATATTTTTTTTATTTTATTTAGAAAAGGCTCACGCTTAACCACTATCTCACCTGATGGTAAGTGATGATGTGGTCGACGGTGAAGCAAGCTTGCCTAGAAGTAACCTATTCACTTTTGACCTTAAGACCCCTAGATTGTAGCTATCGGGCAACACAGACTCCGGTAGGAAATTGCACTCCTTAGCTGTACGCATAATGGAAGTATTTCCAAAACGTTTAGTGCGTATGGGTGGGATGTCCACCATGTACCGATGGCGCATCGCCGTACGCCTTGTAGTCCGATGATGGAACGGGCTGGGCGGAATTAGATCATGTAATTCCAACGCACACTCCCCGAAATGCAACCGATAGAAATCCGACAAGCTGGCAACTCGGCGACGATGTTCAATGGCTCTGGAGCTTTGACTTAACCATTGCCTCATTGCCGATCGCGAAACTCTCATATGACCGTTCTAAACTGTCAACTAAAGCTATAATAATTTAATGGATGGAAGTTTGCATGCTCATGAGACGACAATATACCGAGAAGCATGAACAGGTATGTAAAACAAGTTGTACCAATTAGCCGTGCTAGCAAATGAATAAATAATAGTTAAGAAAGTGACACCAACTCATCGCTAACCAAACATATTCACTTATCAAGCGTCTAGACACGAAAACTGACACCTCATCAATATACCTTAAAGATGTTATAGATCTATCTAAACCAGCGTCAAACCAACGCCATAGCGTTATTCAAAGTTAATGGACAGTAAACAGTTTGTGGCGGTAAATCGCGGCCGTTGTGCGTACCCCCGTCTAGACTGCAGGCCCCTCTGACAACATGCGCCTATGTCGAAACGTGTAGGGACTTGGGGAGTGCAGCAGTGGAAGCAAAGCGGAAGGAAAAATTTAAGTAACTATCAATTTTCTTGATAGTGAACCATAATTGGATATAGGATATTGTTATAGGATGGAAGTAAAGAAAAACGAAACTTATGTTGTCAATCAGCAAGCAACGACTGTAGTGACTGCTATGGAAGCTAAATGATATCTATAAAAATACTTCGATAACAATCAATGTTGTCTCCACAGTGTCAACTGGTATGTTTCAGTCGCAATAGATATTATTGGCATGTCTTCTGCACAAGATGGATTAAATTAAGTATAGTTCAGAATTGAATCAACAACGAATAAGAAACTGAAAAATCACTAAACTTTTACATCTCGTATTATTGCCGAGTTAGCAAATAAGAAGAAGTAAGATGAAGGAAATGATAAGTATAAAGCAAATACCAAAAACACAAGAAAACTTGACATAACATTGGCTATTACATCACGTTACATTGTCCAAATCAACTTGTTATGTTTACGACAAAATTTCAATTGAAAAAATTGTATATTTGTTTAAAAATGGACCCTGAAACTGGTCGCCCGTAATGAGACCACACCTCAAACAAACTCCCCTCGTTCACAGGTGAACAACTAGCCTTTGATATGCAATTGGTTTAATTCACTTCTCGTTTTGTTTTATAACATGTGAATAAACTTGTAATAAAATGGTAGAACGTGTCTTTGATATCGATTACTACGGTATCCAAAGATTATGTGTCCAAATTTACGGTCACAACATTTTAATGAGATATATTAAGTTTTACCTGTGTGAAAGATGATTAGTCGAGAAAGGGGGCGACTGCTGAGATGACGACTTAAGTCCATTCGCGTTAAGGAAATAGTGAGTCATCGTTGCCCGCCGCCCCTCGACCAATGTGGTAGAAGGGCGGCTATGGATAAAGACGACAAATGAAGCACCAACCACTTCTAAATTAGGATAAGGGCCAGATAATTAGGATAATGATATTGAGTTTGATGAAGATTGAAAATACAGTAACATAAAAGAAAAAAAACTTCACTGGCTCGAAAAATATCATCAGAAATCAAACACTAAAATTTAACTAATCGATTCTTGACGAGAAACCATCATATCGAATCAAGAGCTTTTCTACGGACCCTACGTTATAATATAGTCAAAGATACAGAGTCAAGTTATATATAGATTCCCGGAACTGGCCTTTGGGACGAAACATCTACAAGGTTCAAATTACAAGACACCGAAGGCACTTAGGCATACGTAGGTGCCCAGCTCCATTTAGAATTTCAAAGGGAATTCCGCCAACTAATACATACCGTGTAGTAAATTCCAAACTACCCTCAAATATCAGTGTTAACATGAACCACATCTAGTGTATTTCCAAGACCAAAGAATTACATTTGCTCGAAACAAACAGACGAACAGAAATGAGGTGTTTTTGGCACGCTCTCTCACAAACCTAAATGAAAACTTTCCTTGCATTTGACATTTGTGGATGATGTACAATTTATTTTGTTGTAGTTGTACTATGTCTTGTTTCAATTGGCAGATGACGTCATAAAATGGAGGAATATATGAAAATGTATTCGATATATTGGCGGTTTAATATTTTCTTCCCAGATTTCTGAGTATATAATTTGTTTGAAGCTGAATATTTGATAAATTCTACTATAATCAGAAAAATTATCAAGCTTTGTCCTTAAAATAAGGTTTGATCATCTAAACACATTACTTGGAGTATATTAAAGTAAATTATTCAAATAATTTACGCAGCATTCTCAAAGAAGCCACAAACAAGGGCCTCAACAATTTAATTAAAAAGAACTTCACAAAAACAGTTTTCAATCGCCCCTCCTCAAGGGGCAGAATGTCAAGATCAGGGCTAAAGAGAATCGATGAAATTGACTTTCCTTTGAGCTTTATTAAATCTCTTTCATGGTCTTCAAGTACCATTCTAATAAATCTTTTAGACCAGGGAGATAAGTCACGTATTCTACAAAGAGTTTAAAACTATTCTTGACATAGTTAGCCGCACCTCTGCTTAACCCAACGGGGAACACAGGCGTTATGTTGTTTTATGAAAAAACAATAGTAATGAGATCGACAAAATTAAAACGACGTAACTGCTCTTTATGCCTCTTAGACATAAAACCTTTGCTTTCATCGAGGGATCATAAGTCACGGATAGTTAATAATGCGCACAAAATAACCAATTAGCTACTCATTGGTACAAACGCGTAGGCGCAAGTATTCGGCCTTCAATTTATGAGTAATATAGTCATCTTCTAGAATTTTCTGCCCTTCAATATTTTCCGTTTTTTTTCTATCATCATCATCTCCTATACAAATTCTCTAACTTCACGGCAAAGCTGCTTCATAACTATAAAGCAGGATTGCCGAGAAATAAGAGAATTTCATGTGATCCACTGTTCACATGATCACTTACCACCAGATGAGACAATGGTCAAACGAGAGCCATTCGTTAAAAAAGATAAATGTTCAGATGTTAATGCCATAATTCGCATTAGCGAAACAAATCCTCTCATCATTGACACCTAAATGAACGTACGAACAGACGGATGTAGTCCAAGTTCACTCCGCTGCTCGTCTGTGACAGCGTTGCGTAAAAACTTGTAATAATATACACTATAGCGCCGGTGAGTAAATATTTGTGAGAATGGAAGTGTACAGTTTGGCACGATCTATGTGTGAATGATTGAGGATGACTCATTCTTTGTGCAGGGGATTTTGGAAATGGTGTAGGAAGAGAGAAAAACTGTAGGCAAAGATAACTACGAACCTTTTTACAGACATTTTAACTGCTTTATTAGAGGTGATAGAGAGACGACAGAGCACGCTTCATTGCTTATAAGCGATGATGTGGTAGGGTCGACGGTGAAGCACGCTTGTCTAGAACTAACCTTTACACTTCTTGAATTAAAGACGCCTAGGTTGTAGGTCCTTTTCAATAAAAGGAAATTTGACTCCGACTTATTGGGTTTGAGACTATGTCAGGATCCAATAAATAAATCCAATATCTGATGTGAACTGTCTAGTTAGTTGCCATAACTCAGCCTCTCGCAGCCACAACTGCTTGAAAGCAATCATGCACGCGGAGTGCCGTGTTCTATTTTGCATTCGCTAAGAAACCGACAATTTAATCAAATCGCACTCTCTGCACACGCTGTCTTTCTTTTTACATAAGGCTTCCAATAAATACATGTAGAAGTTCTATTATTCTATGTTATATTAACTGAAAAATAACATAGAAATAAACATCTAGCAAAGATGCGACTCTATTACAATGCATTAGGATACTGTCTTCGAATCAAAAATGAAACGACATGTGACATCGACCAACCCAACTGGCCCTTTGTTATGGATCCCAGTAGTGGGATTTGAGTCCCAGTAGTGGGAACATTTTTGTTTAATTATACTCCTGGTGATTAACGCTTGTGCCTTCTCTGTATGAGAAGAAGCCTTTGCCCTGCAGTGGAAAGTCAGTAACAGGCTGGTGTTATTATTATATTTACGTACTTCGACGGTCACCGAAGGGTGGTTGGTAGCAGCCGGATGAGAGAAACCTAAGATCAAATTAAACAACTTGGCACAGGAAAATGAGACCCGACCTCAAATAATGTAGGTCCAGAGAAAGAAGAAGAATTGAACAATAGGGCAACAAGAAGAAGAATTGAGGCATAGACAGATGATAATGTTTACGTTTGCATATCTTTATTTAACCTTGAGACCTCAATTAGCGAGCACATTTACAGCAGCCGGTAATTTTTACGCAACGTGTGTCACTGAAGACGGCTGGTGGAACAAACTTGAACTATATACGATGGAGCTGTGCCAACTGAGTCATCAGGGTTCCCCTCGGTGACTCATGCGAGTGACAAACTGTAATTGACGGCAGACAAATCTCGTGTGATGCGTAATTAGGGATGGGGTTTAATATTGATGACCTCTGTTTAACGCTAGTAAAGGAACATCGCTTAGGTTTTACGTTAATAAACGCTTTTCTTCCTTTTTTCTTCTTAGCAGGAAGTAGGTTTAGGTAATGAAAGTTGAGCATTTTTCGGGACTGTTATTTTGTAAACATATTAATGAAACAACTTTTTTTTAAATACATTCCATGCAGTCAATATGCCAGCTGACGATATAACTTGCAATAATGAAATTTTAATTAAGCTTATAATGCAAATGCTCTTATCGCCATTATACTGAAACATATTATCTGAATTCAAACTCAAAATCGGTGGTGGTATCGTGGTGGTATGAACGTAAACAAAGTAAGTATGTAAGTATCGTAGTAGATGGCGTTCTGTAGTTTCTCCTCACCAATATAAGAGACTGAGTTTAGGCATATGTGCATGCTTGTGCAAATAAATGATTTTTAAATCTTTCTCTCTGGTGACAAAAATACTTAATTTTTCAAATTCTGAAAGAACAATTTTACTTCCAAATTTAAACAGTTGTGAGAAAGTACCTACTTAGTAATCCATTTCCGAACCGTTCAACAACCGATTTGAATCCACACGCGTGTATGATCCTATACAAACAGACGTACGTATGACATGGAAGCATAGAAACCGAAATAGTAATGTTTGTGGATGCCGGTGATCCCGATCACGCCCGGAAGCGGGCCGGCGCGAGCGATTCGTACCGACAGATTGTACAATTAGACGTAATAGTGACTGATGATATTGATGGATGGAGATGGAGAGGAAGACCAAAGAAAATATATAATGGACAGTGAGACGATATAACAGAGGCGTGACTGAATGATAGCTTGACGTTTGAAAGAAGAATGGATGAAGAAAAAAACGTAATTCGCAAAAGTTACATGTTTCATGGCACAAGGGCAGGCAGATAATGATGATAACTTACGTATAAGTATTCAAACTGAATGTAAGTACCCAGAAGTAGTAATTTTTATACCTGTAACCTTGAGAGTAAGAGATCAATTAACCAGGATTTATAGAAACCACGAGAAATAAATAAATTTTAAACCACTTAAAAGTGTCTGAAACGAATTAATAACCAATATGATCATTAATTTAAGAAATACCTCACACATCTAAGAAACGATAGTAATATAATTTTAACTACAAAAATGATTCGTGCAATTCAAGGCAACGAATAAGAGACACCAGACGAAGAGAGATGACTAAGACATTTTCTGTAAGAACATGCTAAACACTACAAACTTCCAAAACATCATTATGCCAACTGTGTATGTAATGACAATTCTCCTTTCATTGATGAAGATGATTATAATCCATCATCATCTGCCAGGCCTTACCCCATGGTACTTGTGGACGGCGGTTGGAGTCTTCTTCCAAGCCGTCCTTTCAACCGTCACGCTTTCACTCACTCCCTTTTATTTCATATAACTCCTCACACAGTCGATCCTGCTTTTTTTGACCTTCTTCTCCATTTCCATCCTTACGATATAACCCGAACACAACATAATTATTGTGAAACATGAATGAATATTTTTTCTGCTACCAGTACTGCCGTCCGTCGGTCCGAGGCGACACGTGTCGATTATTTACAACATAATAGCCTGCATCAAGACGGGTTCTATTTCGGATCCAACTGGGTTATTGTGATCGACACAAATCAATGATGGAATGGATCACGCGGATGGACGAATGGATTGATATTGTGAGAATGATGAAGATACACAAAAGCTTTCTAAATAAAGTTAATAGAGATATACCAAAATATTTTCATATTTATAAAATTGGAAATAAGGCAAATGTATAGAAATGTATAAATCCAAATTTAGGGATAAATCCCCAAGAAAATTTTTGAACAGAGCGAGATGATAATGCATCTGGTGGGACAAAAAGCCGAACAACTATGGTGGGAGTTGGGAAAAGTCAAGGCCAATGATAATGATGAGTGACCTAAAGATAGTAAGCTAATCATCATAGACCACACTATCAAGTACTCGTAACACTGATTTTTCCATGCCCTTGGGCAGAAACAATAGCATCCAACAACAACGACAATAAAGGAGTTAATGGACCATGAATCCAAATAATTGATTTAACAAATGAAGTGTACAAGCAGTTAAAAACGTATTAACTAGTTTTAACTGGAAACCCGTGTAAGTTGCCCTTTGAAAAGTACCAGGGTACTAAGTGTTTTGTGGAGGTCAATGCTGATACGTCGCTGACGTCGTATGGTTTTAGTATACCATTTGTGTAGAACCGATGTATGACATTAGGAACCAAAGTATAATGTCCATTCTAGACGTCGTATAAACTTATTTTGATGTTGTATATGACAGAGTGGTGAATATTCTGAGGATATAAGTAAATGAGGTTGTCAAATTACAAGCCAGTAAAAATACCCACTACTGCATCTCCAGAAAGCCAGTTTCAACAACTGTAACTGTAACTCAAAAAGTATTACAGAGGAGTAAGAAAAATGTGGTTCCAATAGACAAACTGGTTAAGGATTGAGAACTAAAGAAGACAAATAATTGGCAGAAACAGTAAAAATATTTCTATGCCTGAAGTCTATTAGGTATACATCAGTCTAAAAAAAGGACCCAACCATTGTTATAGCACATCAAATTTTAGAAAAATTGCAACAGATTTGAAAAGCATCTTCTCTGATACTTATACCAGTGTGACAATTTCTTTTATTAGCTCTATATGTAACGTATTATGATCGCGGGTACTGTCCGCCTTTGAACGCTCTCCGGAAATGCGCGAACGCAAAACAAGGTCCCATCACTAACAGTCAAGAGGAACATTAACTACATTGTATACCTTTTGGCGTAAAGCCCGGTATGCATGCAAGTATATTATCGTTCAATTTCCTCGTGTACTAATGTGTCTGGCTGTTGAGGGTTATTTCTTTCTATAATCATTTGTGTAGTTTATGCCAATCATCGTTTTAATGATGACTATTATTTGTTTACGTCTTCCAAAGATTCCATCTACATTTTGGCAGTTCACATGATTTTGAGATTCTCCCACACGGGCAGAAAATCTTGATCAAATTTTTGCCCAATCTCTTCAAGATATCAACTACGGTAAGCTGATGAAATAATTTGTTACGAGATTTGAAGACAGATTCATGTATAATAGGGATTGCTTCCTGGGTAGAAAAATGATAATTCTATTCAGTCCGTCAGTGTGTTTACCAAATAATATTGAACATGTCGATTTTGCTTTACCAAATCAATAAAAATGACAAAGATAAAGCGCATCAAAGTTCAGAAGTGGGGGCTTGTGACGTCACTTGTCAGTATAATGTGCACTAACGGCGTGACGTCATACTATATTTCAACGCATCGTATCGTCGTCACTTTATGTTAAAAAAAAATGAGTGTCTAATATTTTTAATTACTCTACCTGCACGGACAAAAAACAAATTTTCAGTCAACGACTCTATAATCAGTCCAAGCGACCTTCCCGAAAGCTCGACGCGGTTCAATTTATATTACACCGATGGGCCGTTTGAATTGCAATTACTTTAATATGGACGCAATGCGATGCAATTCAACCGATTTACTCTTGACATTTTCTTAGTAAATACGTGTACGCGAGTTCCGGCCGATTGCCTATCGCAATTTAAGAGCCACTAAGCACTGTCGACTGATCACTTAGTCGATGGCGACTGTGACTTTCTATAGTTTAAATAGGTGTTTACGCACTTGGTCGCCGGCAACTCTGCAACTCGTCGCGCAGTGCGACACACAAGCGACTTTGCAGCCTTATTTCGTAATGAATTCTGCAAGGTAAAGAGTATGAAAAATGGACCAATCAAATGCGAGATGAAAGACACGATGTGGATTGCGATCTATGTGATTGGTCGATTCTTCATACTCTTTGCTCTTTGCCTTTCTAAATTCATTACGCAATAAAGTTGCTGGTCATCGACGACCAATAGGAGCACGGGTTGAAATGGAAGCGTTCACACTGCGAGCAACTGTCGAGACGACCGCTACTATTGCCACTTCTTCGATGTCATTCTTTACAAATATACAAGAAACATTACGCTCGGCTTGGTCTCCTAGCCCTAGTTGTTATTTTGGTCACCGAGAGACCAAGTCCCCGGTGACAAGTCGACAGTGCGTAATGGCTCTAGGTCACTTACTAACTAATTGCATCTGTGTTGACCAGTCTGACTACAACAAAACTTCGGAAAACCGTCGCTAATAATTTACAGCATGACTAACTAATAGCATCTTCACAAGCAAGACAAGATATATCTTCCACAAAAGACATAACTCTATCCAATTTGTCTACCGTTGACTAATACTTTTCCCGTGATGCAATCATGCAACACCGTATATTTCTTTCAGTGTCCAGTCTTACACACGAGTAATATTGTTAACTCCACATTTTGGCAGACAGCCCACAGTACATCGCGCTACTTTTATACAGACTGTAATGGAAAGGTCATATTTCAAAACTGACCATTTATATGAAAAACTTTCTCCAAGAAAGTCATAGTGAATTCTCTTAAAGAAAAGTTGTCTTCTATTTGTATGGTCTGACCACGTGATTTAACGTTCAGATGGGTCATTCCCACACATTGATTCGTTTTCTACTAGCGTTATCGATTGTAGATTGTCAACTTGGCTACAGGTGCTGAGGCTCAAGTACAATGCACTCGGAGACAAGGTCTCTTGAAGAAAGATCAGGTTGCGATATTTTTGGCAGTAGGCCCAAATATTTAGTGAGTGTTTATGTTATCATATTTGTGACAGGTTTTGAACGGCAGTTGGTTTCTGACTGTGTTTCCTCTTATATCAAGACCTTTAGAGCTCCAGAATGCTCAACAAAATCACGACTGGTTTTTAATAAAGAAAATGTTCAATGAAGTCCTATTGTACTGTACTGATCGTTTCAGGAACAATCGGCGCCTTTTCAGTCAAATTTTAGAGAAGTGAAATATGAGAGAAATATCATATTTTTTTTTGATTTTTATTGGAACAAGCTCACCCA
Source organism: Orthosia gracilis (assembly GCA_947562075.1). NCBI lineage: Eukaryota > Metazoa > Arthropoda > Insecta > Lepidoptera > Noctuidae > Orthosia > Orthosia gracilis. Next base: position 1,311,497 of record OX387266.1, read on the forward strand.
CTATATTCCCAACTACTCCGACTCCTAAAACCCAGAATATTTTTTGTGTCGCATGGGGTTCTTTTTTTTTTGTTTGCTGTTATACCTCGTGCGTCCTATGCGAGTCACATATTAAGCATTTTCGTTTCTAGCGGTCGCAACCACCAGAAAACCGTCGAATAAATGAAGCACGACGAGTACCGGCGAAACTAACGTACGTTTGCTTTCCTCTCATCCAACTGTCTCCAAACCAAGATCTTTGCCCTTTCTCATCCAATCTTTTAACAAACTGCCCAGCAGTGTCCAGTTCACGAAACAATAAAGAAGTTCGATGTAATTCTGCGCGTACGCAGGAACTATAAACCGATGTTGCGCGAACGCCGTCTATTTGCGAACTTCCGGGAGCGTGCCATTGGTACGGGCTGTTCAGGAACATGGGCATTAGTTTCTGGAGTAATGTGAAGGGAAAGTTTGAAAGCAAACTAGAAAAGCAGCCATAACGTTGTTACTTTGTGAGATAGGATTTTTGGAAAGACAGGACAGATATAGCTAAATATTGTAAAACACCTATATTGTATGGAGAGCAAGATGATGCAATCAAGCAGTCACTATGAAAGACTGTGCATCTAAGAGCTAAACTTGCAATACGCAAAGAAGAAATAATAGGAAAGAACAGGACCCTACCCTCTATTGTGAGCTCTCTGAATCACTCAAAATTTGCTGGGAGAACTCAACTTAATTCATTAATTATTGTACACCAAAAACAATATTCCATACAATGTGATAATAAGTACATGTACAAATGCGAGCTTAAATCAATGATGAATTCTCTTACAGCAAATCCTAGAGTAACAGAGAGAGAAGACAAACAATGTGTTTTGGTGTACACTACAGAATTAAGTCAAAAGAATCAATTAAGAAGAAATACCAGTGTAGATATATCATAAACTCAATCCGGAAGCTTCGAAACTCATAACAAAGAGAAATCATTTCGTCTAAGATTCCTCCCAACGACGACATACCACAACCTGAGTCAACTAACATCTTTAGTTACACAGCACATCACGAAACTGCACAGATGAGTAATCAGTTAGTTCTCCAACACATTTCCAGCCGAGTCACAGACTAGACCAGGGATGGCGAACGTATGGCACGTGTCAGAATATTTCGGGCACGACAGTGTGGCAACCGCGGCTGGCCGCAAACCAGTTTTGAAAAAAAAAGCGGGTTAAAATAGCATCATCATCTCTGTCACTCAAAACTTGGATTATAATGTGAAGAGTGAAATAGTGAATAAGTTCTAGACAAGCGTGCTCCATCGTCAAACGAAACATCGTTTACCATGACTGATTAGACTTAGATAGTGGACATCAATAAGGAAACCCTGTATCACGTCATTTTAAAACCCGTTTATTTAAACATCCTACGATTTAATTTATATAATAAGGGTAATTTTCGACAAACGTGTACTGGCATATAGCGGCCGTAAAATGAACTAGGTAAAAGGCAACTTTGGTGCAAAAAGGTTTGCAGTCTCTTCACTAGACCCTGGCTAAAACAGTCAGCTAGTTAAAATGAGATACGACTCTGCAGAATGACGGGCTAAGCTCGTTATAGAGAAAGATCATGCTGAAAGAATCCTAGACGCGGCTGTCGTTGCTATAATAAATAACCAGCAGCATAAACTTTCTTGTGATTAATGCTTTGAGCGAGTAGATTTTAGTGCAATTGAAAATTTAAGTGTGGTTGTGAACTGTTATGAAATGCATTTTGGGATATGTAATAATCGTAACATAACTAAGATAATAATTTTGTAACCCATTCATGTGACAGGGGTCAGTACGGTATGGAAGAAGAAAACGTGTAGCGCCGATCACAAGTAACATGGGATTAGGACAGAAAGATGATGTTGTATTAGTTTCTACAAACGTCGTTTTATTTTTTTGTATTGCTTTTCGAAGTTATCATCTATCATTTCCCAATTTGGCTGGGGTCGGCTTCCAGTCTTACTGGATACAATTGAATTGAAGCTAGCATCATAGTCAGTCTGAGAATAACTTGGAATAGTAGCTATTCCCAGATAGCCTGAACAGACAGCAATGCTTCATGGATTCCACCATGGATTGCTCACCTAGTTGCCATTCACTCCATCGTCGACTTTGTCTCTGTCACCTCTGACCTAGACTAGAGTCAGGAGCAAACACATCATAAATAAAAATAAAAAATCGGCAAAGAGGTATTATACAAAGTTTGAAGACTCGAAATGAATGTTTTGAGATACTTAACTTTGCACAATTCGTAAAAAGTTTCAATTTTGATCGTCCTGAAAACATACTTTTATTTTCAATCTATCTTGTATCTCCTGGAATAAATCGATGGATTCTCTCTGAATACATCAACACTTTCTTCAGTGGAATTGGTTTTCTTTGTGATGTTCATTTCCGGAAGAACCCGAACAATTACGATCGTAATTTCTGAAGCCGCTTTTAAGTTTGTTTACGCGATTAAATGGAGAATTTGTTCAAATGTTTGCTTGTTCTTCAGGTCAAATGATTATCCAACATTCAGTTGTGATGAGGAAGTATTGAAATGAATTTTCTGAAATAAGGGTAAGAGGATTTAGTTCGCCATTGACACGCTTAGAAATGGATTACCATGTTACAGTTAGTTCAAAATGCAATAGGAACCGATTTGGGTTACCAAACTTAGTCATCATCATCATATCAGCCGAAAGACGTCCACTGCTGGATTTAGGCAATCCCAAGCATTGCCACATTGAGGGGTCCTGTGCGTCTAGCATCCAGCGGACTCCCGCCACCCTCACCAGATCATCTGTCCACCTGGTGGTAGGCCTTCCAACGCAGCGTCTTTCGGTTCGCAGTCGCCACTACAGAACTTTTCGGCCCCACCGATAATCCGTTCTGCGAGCAATTTGCTCTGCCCACTGCCACTTATGTTTGGCAATTCATCGGTTATGTCGGTAACCCTGGTTCTCTTGCGGATCTCTATATTTCTGATTCGATCACGCAAGGAAACTCCGAGCATAGCTCCCTCCATTGCCCTTTGGGTGACTGTAACATTCTGAATCCGTATTGTAACATGAGGTCCATTGTGATCGAACACGTTTCAAAAGCCCTGCCTGCCAAACATAAAATATCTAACTTCTTTTTTATAATTTTATATCTCAAGCCAAAGTTCAAAGTGGAGTGACTGGCCCCAGAACTCTTCAATCATAAATCACAAGTCATAGCCAGTATTACACAATAAATAATTCCAAAGCAAAATAAAACCAAGAATAGATGTACTACTACGCGTATTACAAGACTGAGTGGGCATAAAAATGTAACGAACATTTCATGACATGACCTACACAAGGTTGAGTAAGATGGAGACGGAATCTAATCAACATATCTAAACATATTTACTACTATTTGATCATCAAGAATTCTTTCAGACACGCCACTGAGATGGGATGGACAACCTTTTTGTGACAAAGCTCCATGAATATTAGTATTCACGCTCCATTTACGCTGAGTTTTTGTTGTTTATTTACTCTCGATGCCGATTCTATAGTTCAAAGTGGTAGTGTACAAAACAAATAGAGGAGAATTACAAAGGAAATTTATTTTCATGAGTGTGTCAGACTAGTTTTTACAAGCTTTTATTTACTTTGACCTGTCCGGTATCAGTGATCAAATCTTGCAAGTATAATATGAGCCACATTCCAGTGTCCGATTGAGCTGAAATTTTGCAAACATGTTTGTTTCTCGCGACGATATAATTTTTATTATAAAAGCTTGTTTTACACAAACTTTTTCTCTCGCATAATAATATCTTGTGACATTGAAGTTTGTACAGATTTTAGGCAATATGTAGCCAAGTGTGGTAGAACTTAATAGTACTATCGTATTTTCATTTTAAAATCGATAGCTTTGTATAGCCAAAATTAGTCATGTTAAATGACCCCTTTGGAAAACTTTATTCCAGAGGTGGGGCAATTTTGTCTAGATTTTTATGCCTTAGGTCCGATTTTCAAAAGTCTGATAACTATTAACTGAGGAATGAAAATGGCGGTTTGACAGCTTTTGTATAGAAAATATGTCGAACGGCCATTTTTTGCCTTAGTAAAAAATAACAGACTATTGAAAAATCGGCCTTTAGTGTGCCAAATACGCAGCCTGTCCAGCTGACGTTAAATGGTCACCGCCGCCTACGGACATCAGCAATACCAGAGGTGAAAAAGATAAGGAGATGAGATAGGGAATTTCTTTTTCTTTCTTCCAATGCCTACTCCTAAAGATCAAATAAAAATTTGTATGTATACGGCAAGGCGTAGTTTTAACCGGCATCACCTTGTTGTTTGCAACGTGCCATCTTGACTTTTAATTTAATCTGAGGCCTACTCTTATGGAAAAATACGAAAGCCACTCAGAAAACACTAGCTTATTGTTGAGCACCCCTGTTCCAAAGATATGATAGTTACGTCATCGCTACTATAAAAACGTAGTAAAATGGCCACTGAAACGTTAGCGGAGTGATTTGCCAAAACAGATGCTGTTCTATGGGAACAAGGGGAATATGAAGCTACTTTGTTTATAGGGCCATGGGAGAAAAGTTGTGGTATGGTAAGGAAGATTATGGATGCGTGGCGCACAGGACCGGTTACGTATGTCCTATGTCCTGCAGTAGACGCCTTTCGATGAAAATGATGGTACTGAAGATTATGGTTACGATGTTCAATGGAAACTACTTGTTGACCCACGATAAGCAATTGGCATTAAAGCGTTCGTTCTTGGGTTCAAATCCCGCACGGAACCAAGTGTTAACTAGGAAACATTTGTTCTGGCTGTACCTGCATGAAATTTCGGTTGAAGAACCACAAAATTCAGACAAACCAAACGCCCTTAAACCGAACAAAAAAAACAAAATTTAATCACATCCCGTATCTCCGCCAATCATCCCGGAAATTACTTCGTCGGGGAATCGAACCCACGCATTTTTTCTCCCCCAGTCCCGGGCGAGTAATTATCGGAAAGCTCGAGGACGTATCTGCCATATCTTAATTAGATTCGCTTAGGGGACGCAAGAAGTTGAAGGATGGCAAATTGCAGTTTTTTATAGAGTTGCCCGAAGGCCGTTGTTGGGTAGCCACAGAGTTAGGGTATATAGGTTTTGCTTTTACAGTTTCGTCTTTATGTTTTGATTGAGACTCGTAAAAGGTAATATGAATGTTTTCACTTGATAATAGGATGATGTGGAGTATTCTCATGTAAGCTAACACTTGCATTATCCATACTAATACTAATCACACTAATATTACAGAGGCGAAAGTTCGTGAGTGTGTTTGTTACATCTTCACGCCAGAACGGCTGAACGGATCTGGATGAAATTTGGCACAGGGATAGATTATAGTCACGAATAGCATACCTTTTATCCCGGGAAAATGTTCCTTCGGTATAATTTTCAACATTCACGCGGACGAAGCCGCAGGCAAAAGCTAGTATTAGATATGCGAAAGTAACTGTGCACGTCGGTCTGTTTACAAACACTTGTTCGTCTGCTAAGAGTTGTAATTATAAAAAAACAGCATAAGTAATTAATTACAAGAACAATCAATCATAATCCCAAAGGTTTGATACTAAAATAAAAAACCAATCAAATCAACTTTTAGACAGCACGTATGCTTTCGTCTCGACAGCCTTTTTATCCCACAATTAGAATATGACAGGTAAAATATAGAAAGTAAAATACAAACGTAACACAAAAAAACTGACTGAGGCAAATAAAATATTTAACACGGCTCTAAATAAAAATCTCCAAAAATTTCAGAAACTGATTCAGAGAATATCAATTACTCATCCTTTCAGGAGAATATAAATAATATAAAACTCCGAGAAACAGTGACAAGTGTTGAATAATAACTGGAGGATTTTCAACAAAGTGGGGCCATCAGAAATGATTCATAAACTGCTTACAAAAAAAACCAACCAACCAACATTACATCAACCCTTTATTCCCCACAGGGTTAAGCAGAGGTCCGCCTATAGTACACCCACAGTTATGTTTAAGCCTACCTGTCCACTTGAGCGGAGCGAGGCAGCGGAGCGGAGTTGCGGACTGGATCTGTCCATAGACGCGGAGCTAGGTTGCGGAGCGGAGAGAGAAATAAATGCGGAAGAATTTTATGTCGGTGATCGGAGCGGACTGTGTTTTTTTCATACGCGGAGCTCAGTTGCACATTTTTTTTATTTGTTATAGGCTTGCGCTTGACCACTATCTCACCTGATGGTAAACGATGATGTGGTCGACGGTGGAGCACGCTTGCCTAGAAGTAACCTATTCACTCTTGACTTAAAGACCCCTAGATTGTAGCTATCGGGAAACACAGACTCCGGCAGGGAACTCCACTCCTTAGCACTCGTTTCTCTTCACCCTGACGAGAGATCATCTGACGAGATCGAGGTCTAGAGCGAGCTCGTAACGAAAAAAAAGACATCTTTGGAATATCTGATATTAATAAATAATAATGTTTTTGAAAACCAGCGTCGGACACTAGTCTCGCGACATTTCGCTGAACTGGTCCTATTTGGGACACAGTATTTTCCTCCTTTTTATTGTTGTTTAGTTTTAAGTTTTCTTTTTATTATTCTTTTTAGGGTTCCGTACCCAAAGGGTAAAAACGAGACCCTATTGCTAAAACTTCGCGGTCCGTCTGTCTGTCTGTCCGTCTGTCACCAGGCTGTATCTCATGAACCGTGATAGATAGACAGTTGAAATTTTCACAGATGTATTTTTGTTGCCGCTATAACAACAAATACTAAAAACAGATTAAAATAAATATTTAAATGGGGCTCCCATACAAAAATGTTTCTTTTTACCATTTTTTGCGATTATGGTACGGAACACTTCATGCGCGAGTCCGACTCGCACTTGGCCGGTTTTTATATTGTGTGCTCTAATGGCTTGTGACAAATTAATGTTTCTTTCTTTCTTTATTTAATGTCAAGTTAGAAAATAAGCCTGTGATGTTTTACCAATGTTCTTACTTCTTACCGTAACCGTCTCCCTGAGTTATCTTTACAAACCCTAGAAACCCTATAAAAAAGGACAAGACACGTCTTTTGTGACCAGAGAAAAACCTTTTCTACCTGACAAAAAGTCTTATATCAAGCAATGCCTATCCCCAAACTAATACGTATGCAACAACCGTCCATAACTTCTTTGCCACTTACAAAACTTTACTCTTTACGTTCACGTAACAGTACAAAGGTAAATATGATTTATCACAAATTCCAAGCGGAAAAGGCCGAGCCACAGAAGAAAGAATAGTAAAGAAGGTTTGCTTCATACAACGAGCGAACACGCACGCACTCATACTCATGTTTCACTTTCAGCGAGTGCAAGCGCACTCACGATCGGCATTTGTTTGAGACGTTCGCGTCCTTGTTTTCACTCGTTGGATGCTGTCGAAATACGAAGGGTTCTTGGCGTCAATAACAGTCGCACGGATCGAGCATATGAATTTTGCCAGACAAGGTCGGTCTGAAAAGTGAGCACCTTAACATACAGACACCCCCAACGTGCCTCATCCATTAGAATCAGCTGTCATTGGCATATCTTCACAAGCCGATTCAAGTCGTCAAAAGCCCCAGTATTTACCCAATATCGCTATATCCAGTATTGAGCCATACCATATCAGGGGAGTGACCATAAGCTCTTAGAGTATGGTTATTTTCTGTGTGCGTAGGGGACAGATGTATATGACTTGTATACATCTGTCCCTTTTTTATTGTCGAACTATGATAGTTTTGACACGTCAGGGTACGGAGGCTGACCTCGATACAGTTAGTATGTTGAGGAGGTCAGATAGGTCGTAAAATACTGGTACTCAGCTGCGTTCCGTGTTAGATGCCGACCCCATCACGATTGGAGGCAAAACAGATGGTAATATGAAGTTGGTCTTCTGTACCCCTCTTTTCCGTGGCCGAGCCGTCCAATTACATCAGTCGTGTCAGCCTGTCCGAGGCTACCGGAGCTGAATAGCAAATGGAAGAAAGGCTGGTTTGTCACGTACTTACCGACCTTGGGGAAGCTGCTGGAGTAATTTTGGCTTGAATAGTTAGGGAAGGCATTGAAGCTTTAAAACTTAGGAATAACAATTTTAATCCTCTAGGGTATGAGCAGTAAACCCACGAATCGCTTGTTATGGTTAAGATTAATGAATGAAATATGGACAGCCTACATCACAAAACGGGCACTAATACAGAAACAGCTTCGGATTTGGAATGGATAAATTTTCACCAGGAGTTAGTAATAAAATGTATTTCGAGCAAGGATGCATCTATTCAAGTAATGATTTTTCTGATCACTGCTTTTGATATTGAAGATAAAGGTAATTTAATACACAAACATTCTTCGATTTCCAACGATGATGACAGAAAAATAAGTAACACAAAGTAACATCTAAATCCAAATACAGCAAACAAACACCATAATGAAAAACCTTCATATGCCACAATAACCATCAGCTACACTAAAAGAACGTCAAAAACATGCCATAACGACTTCCTCCCGAAATCCGGAAGGGAATACTGTCGACCTTCGTAAAAACACAGGCCTTGGAACAGCTGATGGCAATGAGGAAAGGGAGAGGTTCGAAGGTCGAGGGTTGGTGAATGAAATTAATATAAATGATAATGGTGGATTATTAATATTTGGGAAGCTTTGAAGTTGAGATAGTGTGGTAGGCATTAATTTTGGTCGTGACCCAATACATAACGACAGTGGTGTAAATATTTACAAACGATTTAGGTTATTAAGGTTAGGTTATTCGACACTAGTCGATCATTCTTCCATACAAATGTAGTCTAGCGATTACTCCACTGTTTGTCTCATCATTATCTAGCCCTGTATGGAAACAAAAAAAAAGTAAAAAAGTAAATATTTGAAAGTTATGAGCGTCGAAAGTTCCATATTTCAACACTAATTTTAACGTATCTTTGGGCGGAAATAAATACCATAAGAAGGAAAATTGCAAAACGGCCTCCATACAGGGATAGATTAGTAATTCAATAATGCAAATAATTGTATTATGAAAACACATTTAGTCGTTTTTTCATTATATCTAGACTCCCAAAGATCTGTTTAAAAATTTCGCGCGCTCGTTTTCGTTCTATATCATCATCCATTTCGATACAAATTTGCAAAAGTGCTAATTCGTACGCGAACTAGCTTCTCAGTACTCATTACAGCATCTGTCTCTTTCGCACGTGTTGTCGGATGAGATAGCATGCATTTTAACCTCGCGCACAAAATAGTTCGCGCCGTCGACTAGGGACCTGGTTTGATTCATCGGTATGACCATGAATATTCATATCCATATTCATGGTCATGCCGATGAATCAAACAATTAATTTTCAAGGAAAGATTCGTAATTATTGATTTTATGTATTTTTCGTACTCATTAAGTGACAAGTACGAACGAATGTGTGAAATGTTAAGTTCAAAAATATGAGCACTTATTGAATTTACATGTTCTTAGAACACAGAAAAGATATAGATAATCAGTATATTCACTTGGCCAGAAATCGTGCAAGACAGAGAGGTTTGAAAGGAGTAAGGGGAGAACTTTGATCAGCCGTGAGGACAAGTAAGGCTAGGAAAACAAAATCACTGACACATCAAAAACAGCGGTCAAACGCGAGCTTTCAGCAAAAAATTGCATAAATTGTAAAATTAACAAAATTTTAACAAAACAGCAAACCGCATCAATCAAGGCACTGATAATCAAAATACAATAACCTCTCTAATCAATTTGCTACTATGCTACAGCGTATATTTATAGCGACAAAGCACTAAGCCAAAACACTGAACCCGTTAATGGATGGAATTAACCTAATTGATGGTATTATCCCTGATCGAGTTTCTAAGTGGTATCTTGGACCACTTGACGAGGCTTTTGGGGCAATTTTTACTGTTCTTCCTGAATCGGTTGATGTTTCCGATCTTGAGCCAAGGTTAGGGAAAGTTAAGATGACTTAACTTTAGGGAACTTTTCAAGGGTTTGTTGCACAATATAGACACTGATAGACAGATCAATTCTTAAAATTAAACAGTATCATCATCAATAGCTTTTTTCATTTTCCCACTACTGGGACACAGGCCTCCTCTCTCTGAGAGGGAATGGGCCGTAATCCAACACGCGGGCCCAGTGCGGGTTGGTGGATGTCGCATGTCTTCGAGTTGTTGGTTCTAGGACATGCCGGTTTCCTCACAATATTTTCCTTCACTGTTTTGAGAGCAGTGGTGACGAAATAATTTACACAAAGTAGAGCACCTGTCTGGGTTCGAACCCACGACCTACAACTTGTAAATCGCGGCCGTTACCGGCCGCCACTGCTCAAACTCTCCACTGCTGTCAAATTAAACAGTGCTCCTATAAAATTATAAATCAAATAATTTAGTTTATTTATCTACTTAATTTTATCATAGGAATACTGATCCATTTCATGTAATGGATACAGGAACGGTACATTTTCCAATATAAAAAAGTATCTATTCGTTTCAGAAAGTGTTGTTACGGCCCATTAATATTTCAGAAACAGAGTCACCCATGCAATCACTTCGATCCAGTCAGTTTAATTTTAGCCATGCACCAACTTTGATAAGGCAGTCTAGCTTATCAACGGCGTCATTAAAGTATCATTGAATAATCATGGCTTCCCTGACTCACTGCAATTGTGCTGATAGTTGTTATGGAGACTGTGGGCTCATCATTTTGCCATCGGATTAGATTAGCACCACGAACGAAAGGTTTTTAAGTCAAGAAAGAAAGTCAAGAAAAAATTTAAAGTTCCGTACATTGCGTGAATAATTCGACAAGCCGACTTGCGAGTAATTTCAAAATTGAATCTTATCCAGAAACGAATATTTAATATTTTTGAAATTACATGCAAGTTTTGGGGGAAGGCTATGTTCAGCAGTGGACGTTTTTTGTCTGAAATGATAATGATGATGCAAGTCTACAAGTCAAACTATTCACGCCATGTACGAATTGTTTGAGTACTTTTAGCAAATCACACTGAAAGAAATTTCACTTAAAATTCAAAGCCAATGTTCAAATTTTATTTCAAAAAGCTTAAGCTTGCCAGTATTTTCCGCATTTGCAACTTTATTGATTATGAATTTTGAAGGTCAAAAAGCGCCATTCCGAAATGAAAACAATGTTTTTGTTTGCAACGCTTTCCTCGCCAAAATTTTAATAAGTATGGTTTGTCTAGAAATTGGAACAGTTTAGAATAGAAACTGTTTCGTAGCTTATTTGTGACTACAGTAACTACACTTTGAGAGATGTACTAAAAGCTTCTCCCGCGGCTTTGCATAGAAAAAGGAGTAGCTTAACACGCTTGAAAAGTCACCTAATAATGAAGCTTTCCACAACTGAAAGAGTTTAAATAATTAGATCAGTACGTCCAAAGATTTCCTCTTATGAACAAGCAATATTACCTCTTTAAAACATTAGTTTACGATATTTCCTCTTTATAACATTAGTTTACAATGATTCATCTTTACAACATTATTTTACAATTTTAACAACTTTATAACATAATTTACGATTTACCTTTTTTAACATTAGTTTAAAATTTTACATTACATTTCTATCCACTACCTTTTTATAACAGTGTTTTTACTTTTATCATCAACAAAACGAAACGAAATAATGTTGTAGTCATCTACAGGAAATCATCCAACACTTGATTCTACAATAGCCACATCAGTAACATCAACTCATTGCACTGAACGCAACGACTTTTCTAGACTTTTCAGCCACAAAGGCCCTTCGCCACACAAGTACACGGTGTGTTTTTGTGGCGAATATTGATCGTAGTACCAATTCCCGGTTTCAAAGAATCATAAATATTAACGACCAGGGGCGGGCAGGATATACCGAATATACAGAACACTAACTTTCGCCAGCGGGTTCGCCCGCGTAAATTATCCCAAAGGAAAGTAATCCCGGGTAAATTTATATAATTTTTTCAGTAATTTTTTATTTGACGATCTTTTTTTGTTGTTAAAAAAAACAGATAGAAACAGAGTTACTTTCGCATTTATAAAATAAGTATGGCTGGCATGAACATACAGAATATTCGACTACCCACTCCTACAGAATTGAATGCAGTGTCATTGATCATGTTGGTTGGTTTGGTAGAACCGTTACGGGCCATAATGATTTCGGTTATGGCTATTCAATTCAGTATTTCATGCATATTTATGATCTATTTGGTGTAGTTCTATTACTTGAAATGCCTTCAAACAGGAAATTCATGAAGGAATATTACAGTGATATTGAAGAGAGTAAACACCAGACCATAATTAAAGATATGGTTATGGCTTGGGATTTGGAAATTGGAAAATGGAGTGAGTGCTAACGTTACTGATGACAGGACGGAACGGAAGAAGAAACTGTGTTATGCCGATCCCAAGCATGATATTCATATATTTATTCGTTGGAGCACAAATACTTGCCCACGACCTCAAGCACGAGAGAAGATGTCTTAGCCACAGGGACATCACGAGACACCATCACCATGAGGATAATGAAACACCAAAGCCGTGATATATCCTAATGATTACAATAGCTTACAAATTCGTATATCATAATTTTTTTACTTTTGTAAGAAAGAAAATTTTTTTCAAAGACAGCAAAACTACATTGTATCCTGGCAAATTACATAAGAGCAACCCTCAGTACAAATGTATGCATAAACATCCCTTTATTACGAAAACAGTCGGGAATGGACGAGCGACTCGACGAGGAAGCGGTAGGAAAACATCCTGACGGGCATATGATCCGGGAGTGAGATATATTGCAGGCCGGGTCACGACTTGACCTTGAACGGTGACGTAAGGGTACCAGGGTGAGGCTCAGTTTTATTGGGCTTTAATATAGTTTAGTTAGTGGTATCAAATATAACAGTCAATTAAGGGAAAACAAGGAAAATGAATGTTGGTATAAAAAACCTCTACTAAGGAGTATTCAATTCGCGTGATACGGGTACCAGAGGCTCTAGTCAAAGTGTCATTATATCAGTGTTGCCGATGTTCGAAACATATTTTACCAACCGCTATCGCGAAGCTTAAAATGTCACTTGCCAGAACCTCAGGATAGCGTAATCATCGAAGGTCGAAATGAGGTTCACCAATGCAAAGATAACCTCAGCTTTACCTTCAACAACCCGCATTGAACTATGCTTCGCCTTCCAAAACCCGTATCAAACAGTAGGTAATGATCGATCAATAATAATATTTTGAAGTCTGATTAAATTTTAAATGGTTGTGATTAGTCTGCTATCAAATCGCATAATACCTAAGATGATCGGCGAACTAAAATAACAGAATCCAATCAGGAATCACAGACAATGAAAACAAACTATCAAGAACCCAAAGATGACAATAAAACATTTTCAATTCCTTAAAAATGCAAGCTTCCAAAAGAGAAAAACACCCACTATCCACACGCTGACACGCTCGATTTATGGCAAGTGGAGTCGCGCGCGACGATTAGCGGTTATTCCCGTTCGCCACCGCCAGTATTGCCCCCTCCGGTGGCGACTGGGAATTATTCTAAAAAAATATCCCAGTCGCCACCTCCGGGTGGCAAACGGGAATGTTGGTCAGTAAAAATCCCAGTGGCCACCCCTAATAATAGTTAAAATAAATGCTATATCTTTATATTTTTTTGGAATGATTTTAAAATAATTACCGACGTCACAGAATGTTTAAAGTAAATGAATTGTTTAGTTAGGTACCTTTATGTATCTAGATATATATGCATTGAAATTTAGGCAATAGGTGCGGTTCACTATAATATTTTTCCTGAAATGGCCGTAAAATATAATTTTGTATGAAATAATAATAATAATAATAAAAAGAGGTGACCAAGGTGTGACTGATACGCGCCTACCGGATAATGACGCCATGTGTTCGTTCTGGCGCGATATCTGGTCGGTGCCTGTCAGTCACACCGAGGGTGATTGGACTCGGGAGGTCGAACAAGCGTGCGATCCGATACCACAAATGGGGGCAATTACCATCAGCCCCCAAGATGTAGCTCGTGCAGTCCGCCCGTTGCCTAACTGGAAATCTCCAGGGCCGGACGGACTGCACAACTTTTGGATTAAATGGTTCCAAAGGTCGCACGCTCGTTTGGCTATTCAGTTCCAGTCTTCCTTAGAGTCAGGATCGCTGCCCCAGTTCCTAACGACAGGAATAACCCACCTGCTCCACAAATCAGGTAGTACTACGGAACCTAAAAATTATAGACCGATAACATGTTTACCGACGGTCTATAAAGTTTTTACATCCATTCTGAGAGCTAAAATTAATCATCATATTGATACGAATTCAATCATGTCTGCTTCTCAGAATGGATGTAAGAACGGGTCCCGTGGTACTAAGGAGCTGCTCCTTATAGACATTGCCATAAGCCAGCAGGTTCGCCGTTCCCGAAGGGATCTGGCGACATGTTGGATAGACTACAAGAAGGCCTATGACTCAGTGCCACATACATGGCTCATGAGGGTGCTAGAGTTGTATAAAATTGATGCAACTCTGCGCACCTTCCTGATGTCGTGTATGGGGCAGTGGAGGACGGTCCTTCGCTATCCAGGATGTCGACAGATTCAAAATGACAGCGAACCTATAAGGATCGAGCGTGGAATATTTCAGGGCGATAGTCTGAGTCCACTGTGGTTTTGTTTAGCCCTGAACCCTCTTAGTACACTGCTGGAGGGTTCGGGCCTGGGCTATCGGTTGAGAAGAGGAGGTCAGGTCATATCTCACCTCCTTTACATGGATGATCTGAAGCTCTTTGCCCCCAACAACTTGCAACTGATGAAGTTACTGAAGGTGACAGAAACCTTCAGTGACGCCATCAGGATGGAATTTGGTGTGGACAAATGTGCAGTCATGCATGTAAAGCGAGGGGAGATTATGGAATCCGAGGGAATACAACTCTCGGATTCCATACACCTTCGATCCCTTTCCTCAACCGAAACTTACAAGTATTTGGGTATGTCGGAAGCATTAGGCATCAATGCTAGTGACGTGAAACAGTCGTTGAGGGAACGCTTCTTTGGCCGCCTGAAAAAAGTACTAAATAGTCTTTTATCAGGCGGAAACAAGGTGCGTGCCTTCAACGGTTGGGTCATGCCGGTGTTGATGTACTCTTTCGGCATACTCAAATGGACTCAGACAGAACTTGACGCCCTGGATAGGAGGGTCCGCGCGCTGCTTACCGCAAATCGTATGCATCACCCACGATCATCGGTTATGAGACTGTATATCCCGCGGAAGTGCGGCGGTCGTGGCTTTTTAAATGCTAGGACCCTGCACAACCGCGAGGTATGCAGTCTTAGGGAATACTTCCAGGCCGCCGACGTGGGTATGCATCGAGATGTGGTAGCGGTGGACAAGGGCCTTACCCCGCTCTCCTTGGCTAACGAGAACTGGCGCAAACCTATAGTATTAGATACTAATGACCGCAGGGAGGTATGGCAGAGCAAGGAGCTTCACGGACGCTTCTACCGGGTCCTACATGGGCACGATGTAGATCTTTTAG
Organism: Orthosia gracilis; assembly: GCA_947562075.1. Taxonomy (NCBI): domain Eukaryota; kingdom Metazoa; phylum Arthropoda; class Insecta; order Lepidoptera; family Noctuidae; genus Orthosia; species Orthosia gracilis. The sequence goes on from OX387266.1 coordinate 1,327,098, forward strand.
CGTCCGTGGCCTGGCTGCGATTTGGTGACCTTTTCGGGGAAACCGAAGGTTTTGTCTTTGCGATTATGGACGAAGTTATGATGACGAACAACTACCGGAAATACATTGTGAAGGACGGCACGGTTGACATCTGTCGGGCATGTCACCGACCGGGGGAATCAATCCGTCACATTATCTCCGGTTGTTCTAGTCTGGCTAACGGAGACTATTTGCATAGACACAACCTTGTAGCCAGGATTATCCATCAGCAACTTGCTCTAAAATACAATCTTGTGGAATCGGAAGTGCCTTACTATAGGTATGTGCCCGACCCAGTTCTCGAAAATGGCAATGTCACGTTGTATTGGGATCGGTCTATCATCACTGACAGGACTATTGTTGCCAATAAGCCTGACATAGTGGTGATAGACCGACTAGAGCGTCGCGCAATGATTGTTGATATAGCGGTCCCCCATGACGAGAACCTCGTGAAGGCTGAGAGAGATAAGAAAAGCAAGTATCTTGATCTGGCTCGCGAGGTTGTCGACATGTGGGATGTGAATACAGCAGTCATTGTGCCGATAGTCGTGACGGCCAATGGCATAATAGCCAAGAGCCTCGACGATCATCTGAGGAGGCTCTCGTTGGGCAGCTGGATCAAGGGCTTGATCCAGAAAGCGGTACTCTTGGACACGGCGCGCATAGTCAGGAGATTCCTCTCTCAGGAGCCCTGACCACCGGTAGCTTGGACCCTGTTCCCGATACCGGTGGGCTACTATTTTTGTATTTTTAAATGTTTTTTTATTTTATTTTTATAGAATAATATTTAAAAATATAAAAGTATGTTTATAAAATAAATAAATGGAATAATAATAAGTTTATTGTTCTTCTCTCACATAGAATTTTACAGACAATATAAAAAAAACAAACAAAACATTAGCGAAAACTCTTGTGATCTATGTGAGAGACTGGTTTCTGTACTAGGAGACCTGTATGACAGATTACCAGCCTCTCCAGACTCCGGACAATAGATGACAGTTGTATACAACATCAGTAAGAAGTAATAGTTAATAGGGTTTTTACTAGCTGATTATGCTGATGGTGACAGCCGAATTCTAATTTTCTGCACAGAAAAAGCTAAACTTTCAATTTGCAAAGCGACTGATTTTTACAGTGACGGAACTTTTAAAAGTTGTCCGAAACCTTTTTCGCAGCTATATGTTATACATGCAGATATGGGAAGTACATCAAATAGTACGAATTTAATGCCTATTGTTTACGCTCTTATGAGTGAAAGAAACGTGAAATCGTACTTCATTCTGTTTTCCATGATAAAAGCTCAAATCCCCGGCTGGAATCCGGTTAAATACAAAACTGACTTCGAAAAAGCGGCAATGACTGCTATAAAGAATTTATTTCCGCAAGTTAACACAAAAGGATGCTATTATCACTATAATAAAGCGGTTTGGGAGAAGGCCCGTAAACTTCAAATTACAAAATCAAAAGATGTGAAGAAAATAAGAGAGGTTGCACTAAGTGCAGTTCTACCGTTATTGCCCGCACACGAAATTTCAAACGGCTGGAAGTATATTACTCGCTACAGTACACAAGAGGAGGATTTAAAAAAATTCAGAAAATACTTTGAAGAACAATGGCTGAAGGAAGAATTTATTCCAATTTGGTGTGCTTACGGAGAGCAGCATAGGACCACTAACTTCTTGGAAGCTTGGAATCACAAATTAAACCAAGAAATTGGAAAAAAGAACCCTAATATTATTCATTTATTAAATGTATTGGTTAAAGATTCTGCATATTTCAGTGTTTGTGATAACATTAATAAAACCAAAATGACACCTTTTAAAAAAAGAAAGAAAAATAATGTCCTTACTGATCAATTTATTTTGGAAATTCAGTTAGAGCTGTTACATGGCAATATATCAGTAGGTCATTTTTTAGAAACTGTAAGGCATTAAGGCTTCTTGGCAATGAAAATAAATAAAAAAAGGTAAAAAAAAGCATAAGAGGTATGGTAAATTAAACAAATTATTCATTACTTGATGACGATCAATGAATAACGTAGTCAATTATGGGTACCTAAATAATGATGTTGATTTGTGCCAGTCATAACAAATTACCTAAGTATTTTTTTTTAAAGTAGCAAAATATCTAGTTCTAAGTTTTTTTTTTACATATAAAACCCAATTACTGTAAATACTCTGTGATACGAGTACATTAATGACGAATTTAATTGAGAGGACGCATCTGTGATTTTTTCTAATACTGATTAGGGTAGGGTAGAGTCTCGTTATGTCTGTGATTATTTGAAAATACTCATTATGCTTAGTGCATACTTTTAATTTTGTTAAAAATATTTTTTTATTAGGGCAGAGTAATACTTTATTTGTTTTGTATATTTTCTAATAATATTTTTTTTTCCTATAGAAATGATTGTTGACTTGTTGATGTGATTGTTTAGAATTTGTATAAAACTTGTTGATTTTGGAAATGAAAATGTAGATTTAAGAAGGCGGAGAATTGTTTTTTCAAGTATATTTTAAGAAATATTTTATATTCTATTGAAAGTACCTAATTATCTGTGATTTTGGATTTGTGTTTAAAATAGTTGATTTTGAAAATAAAAATAGTAAAAAATAATGTTTGTTTAATTTTCTACCAATTTATAAATATTGTAACTCTCTCGTTTGATTAACCCTACGTACTTCTATTTTTTAATCAGAAATTTAATAAAATTAACATTCTTTGTCATTCCAAAAAAAAAAATTAAGATAATAGGTAGCATACCTAGTTTTTATGTTAACTATATTTAGGGGTGGCCACTGGGATTTTTACTACCAACAATCCCGCTTGCCCCCGGAGGTGGCGACTGGGATATTTTTTTAGAATAATTCCCAGTCGCCACCGGAGGGGGCAATACTGGCGGTGGCGAACGGGAATAACCGGACGATTAGTGGCGACCTTGACCGAATGCCGTCGTTACTGACGAGCAGTCGAGCATGTTTTCCGGGATAGCTGTTCTATTCCAAGGTTATAGCTTTGTCCCTGAAAGGTTTATAGTGAATAGAAAAAGTTGGAAAACTATGTGAGCGTGGCTTGAGAAATTGTTTGTTTGCAATAAGTTTCCCGTGGAAAATGAAATGAAAGAATGAGTAGAAGTTTACTTTTGAATTTTAATTATGTTAGTGTAGCGGTTTTGATTATTTGTGTACCTATCTTTATCAAGTTCGATGTAAAAGATAGAGTAGCGAAGTATTCAATCTATTTATGATCATTATGGCTGGATAATCAGCATCATCGGAATGGCGCGAAAGGATCTGTCAGAAAACTGATTTGGTGTTCTGCAGCTACTTTCTGAGTACACAGGCCTCCTCTTTGTGAATGGAAGCAAGCTGGCCCAGTGCGGATTGGTAGATGTTTTCGAACTTTTAAAAATATTTACCTAGATTGATATACCTAATCATTATGACTTTCAAAGTCTTGCAGCAGAGTGAACAGTAAAAAAGCCTAACATTTAGACCGATTCAAATATTGTAACGTAGTCCGGTTCTCGAGTGAAATGAACATTTATCTGCAGTGGATGTAGTTATCACATCCTGTAGATATTACGAGTACGGACTGAGTTGCGGACTTCTGCGTCTGCCAGAGACAGACTGGCGATGTAGGTTTTGGCAAACGAGTACCGATATGGACGGGAATGGATCGAACATGGGACATACCAGTAGTGACAGTGTTGATATTTTTAACAAAATAAAAGTATTGTTATGTTCCTGTATAGGTATTTCTAAACATTTTGTGTACATAAATTGCGCTGTGCGAAGCATGGGTGGGACGTTAGTACTTAAAAACCGAACTTTAACACCAATCAACCTATAGATATTATAGTTTTTTTTAATCGTAATCAGAATCTAAACACAGAACCTATTTAGAAGCTAGACATTCTTTTGATGATTATTATCAACGACCGATGACCATCCTTGGTGGTCGTCTTATAAGACCAAAACAAAATGAAAGACATAGCAAATCAAGGAAAGAAACCTAACTAAAACAACTTGAATAAACTGAACAAAATGACTGACTACGGATCATAGCACACAACTAGAGTTTCTACCTTTTCAAATGGGAAAAAAAACCGAGGCATTTATCCGTCTCTGGAAACTTAAATATGAATGCAGTCTTTATCGTTTCTCATCCACGTGTAACCCACTCTTTGTCTGCATTATTTTCATATCTTTCTAGACGTCTCTAGAAGTGCCAACAAATAGGACTTTACAACTAGAAACGCCTCGCGACCGTTCCCAAGATACAAAGTGGAAGCTCGACCGTTGTTTTGAAGTCATAACGGTGCTACACTCACCTAGGTTTCTGTGATCTCGGCAGTTATAATATGTGGGGCTACAAATGATGTGATATGGACTGCTTGATTACAAGGGTGTGCCAACGTGTGACGTGTCTTCGACACCTTGTACATCTTTCTAGAAGTGTCCCCTTATTAACTAGTGGAAGCTCAACCGTTGTTTTGTAGTCATAAGGGTGCACACTCGCCTAGATTTCTGTGATCTCGGCAATTGTAAAATATGGGAGAATATATTACGTGAGAGGGACTTCTTGACTACAATGTGACCTCTGTAGCCAAGACGTTCCTCTCACATAATACTATAGTTAGTTTTGGTCTAGACTCTGACAACGTGAGACCCAATAGTCCCACGAATTCTTTCTACATCTTTCTAGAAGTTTACACTTAGTAAGCTGTTTGAGTTTTTGAGTGTCAACCCTTTAGTAGGAATTCGTTATGTGAATATGTAAAACTATAGACATGCATAGAGAGGGTCGGTCCAACTTTTGTTTGAGCCAAACTTTAGTAGCACTATTCTTGTAGCATGTAGAACTTGTAAACTAGAATTGGTACTCGAAATATCTGAGAAAAGAATTGAAGAATTTCCTTTATTACTGTCTTACGTAAAAGTCGAGGTCATCTTGGCAATTGCCCTGCCACTTGTTTAGCTGTCATACAGACATAGAAATAAGATTTAATAAGAATTCTTCTGTCTTCTCGACAGAGTATTATCGATTTAAGTTATTTTTATTGTTCTTAGGTTCGCATTTGACAATTATCTCGCCTAAGCGATGATATTTTCGACAATGGAGCACACCTGCCTAGAAGTAACCTATTCATTCTTGACTTAAAGAACCCCAGTTTTCAGTAAGTTCAATTTTTAACCAACAATAAAAGAAAGCTTTTTTTTAGCAATTCATATTTTTTACCAAATTCTCAAAAATAGTTCGCATACCAACAGCCCATCTAAACATATCTGTTTGCATGAATCAAGCATAAAACTAGCAACAATAACGCGTTACAAACACACTTTATGGATAATAAACAGTCAGTGTGTTCATCACGATGTAAAAATTTTATAAACGTGACAGTAAAGTAGCTGTGTAAAGGGCGCCGGGCGAGTATACAAATGTTTTCACGCAAAATTGGATACAACAGAAGTTTAACCATCAGACTTTTTTAATATCCTGCGAAAATCCGACTATGAATTTTTGATTCAACCAATCTACTATGTACCATACAGTCTGTGTTACGAATTTTATATTGGATATGTTGTTTGGGCCTAACGAAATGGATCCAGAAAAAAGACACATATTATCATCTAAATAGTACAAAGCTAACGCCACTAGCAAGTGATGACAAACGTTCAAAATTGCTTCAATCCTCCTACTTATTTAAATAACTACGAAACCCCTGAAGACAGTAGGTATAAGTTGATAGCAGGAGGAACAGAAGTTGCTTGGTTGTACCATCAATACATACATTTTCTCAAGGCAGGAATTAAAGAACGGCATCTGCTACGATCCTTATTCACAGATCTAGACATTCTCGCACACCGGTTATGAGTACTGCGCACCTTGCCTTTCTGAACACCATTAAATAGTAAAACATTTAAAAAACTCTCAATAGTTAGTCACAAACCCAACATACATGCCAATTGTGGTCCTTCGGTAGTATCCTATCCGCTGGCTGTTCCAATAGGCGATATTATCAAACTTCGTGTTATCTTTCCAGACATTTGAGGGGGAATTTTTAATGAGACAAGACTTTTTAATGAATACTTCGGCAGTTTCGCTAAGAATGAAAGTGGTGCTAAATGTTTATGGTCATTGCTAGTACAGAGAATTTTCAATGCCTAGCCTTTTTATTACGTAACAAAAATATTATTTTGTTATTTCAAAAATTGCTCGGCGAAACTAGAAGACATTGCTGAAGATGAAATTGTAAAGTTTTTTAAGTTATACATAACCGTAAATGGGGAGACGACTTTGTAACAATGTACCTTATTATCAAGGCTGTATACTTTGAAGGATAAGGCAGAGGCGTACATAAAGCACATAGTAGATTATCATAAATTATACATTTATAGTCAAAGTCCATTTTTTTGTAAAAAAAATCTAACTAATGTTGTTCTGTTCTGGAATTAGACATTAATTAGTTGCTAAGCTCACATGGTTGGATTGAACCTGAATCCAACGGCTTAAATACGAGTTCTGGGATACGCAAGGGACGGTATGAAATGTCGGGCCTTACTCCAATCCCATAACATCCCGGCACTTAATATAAAAGGGCAAAGCAACGAGCTAAACATAGTTAAACATGAAATGGCACTACCAACAATGTCTGCTACACTTCCGAGTAATTTGTTAATTAAATCTGACAGGAGGGGAAGCCCATTTGTATCCAAATATTACTTCCATTACGGAAAACAAAAAACTTCTAACAGACCATTTGACATTTCCAAATAAGAAATTTAATAAAAAAGAAATTTTATCCGAATATTTCGTTCTTTATTACATAAGAAATTAAAACAGCCAAAGGCAGGTCGAATTTCTATTTTGTGAAAGTAAATTGTTTTAAAATTAATTAAGGAATCTTTTGTAGATAAAGCTAACTGATTTCGTGCATAATATAAAGTGTTTGAATACAAAAATAGTGACATGAGAATCAAATACGTAACACGACATAAGGTCACGAGATATAAAGCAGGTCAAAGTAAACAAAACAGAGCTTGAAAATTTACACTATTTTTATTAAGATATTAACTAAACTAAATGTTACAGTACAGAGTAAACACATCCAATAAAAATAAAACGTTATCGTGATGAAGATTAGGAAACAGGACCTTCAGAATAACGCTAACCAAGAAAAGCTAAAACAGAAAAATCTTCTTTAACAACAACAGTCCGGATTACCAAGATATCATCAGAGGTGAAGCTAAAGAAGGACGACCACCAAAGCTAAAACATAAAAATCCCAAGAAAAACGTAAAAAACAATCACTGTTGTGCTGACAAAAACACCGTGTAATAGATCAGATTACAAAAAATATTGTCACATATGAAGATTAAGATAGACGACCTCCAGAACCGCATCGAGAAAAGCTAAAACAGAAAAATCTTACAAAACAAAAATATCTACGTCGCACCAACAAAAACACCGTGTAACATAATAGATCAGATTATAACAAACATTGACCAACACACCTACGAGACAGCAGAAGCACCTGCTCCCACAACATAATCAGCGCAGAAGGCTATGCAAATGTTTTGCAATCGATCTGTCCGCTATATATAGCAGTGTCGTAACACGGCAAACAGATCCAGTGGACGCCGGACGTAAAAACTGGAGTTGAGTATGTAGCTGCGAAACACGCGGAAGCATGGGGGAACAAACTGATGGAGATAATGGTGGAAGTACTGTCTTCGAAGTTATTGCAGGCGGGCTTTTGTATGGATATAATGAGTAGGATTTAATAAAAAAAAAATTAACTGAAAGGTACACAAGGTGTAAACACAGTGATGGTGCTATCTTGACTGGTTGAAGCGTTGCTATAGCCACCTTCTGGTTCTATCATGAGACCAGCTCCAAAGTACCATTATTTAAATGTTTCCAAACTTACATAAGAATGCCAAGTTTCAGCTTAGTCGGATGCCAAGAATTGCTTGCAAAGTAATATAAAGCTTGTAAAAATCTAGGGCAAAGAGATAGGTAACGATAATAAAAAACTGGAAGTATTAGTTTCATGACATAATAAAGAACTCGTTAATCATAATGATAGAGAGAACGACTTAGCTTGAGTAAGTAAAATCACAATGACAAATATAAACAAACCATAATTTGACCACGAATTTCTAAGTCATATAATCAAATCTACCACCGAAACATTCGCAAGTAACATTAACCAGAACCCTGGCTTGAAAGATAATAAAATATATCAAGGACTTACAGAAATCCCTTATTAAAATAGACCAAGGCCAAGATGCTTTCGAACAAAAAATGCAAATCAGTTAGGTGCTAAGGAGATAGACTTTGAGAAACTTCCGTATTGAGCACTGAGGCGTAAGATTTATAAATCGTTGAGGTAGACAAGGATGAAGTAAGGGGAGGCTTCAATCCCTCTAAAGCTGTTATTACGAAATTGAAAAGTCGTTTCAAATTCCCAAGTTTGGGAAAGTGCTAGGAATTTTGCAGTTGTAATATCTATATCCTTAGGACTTGTGAGAAGATTGATTTGGATTCTGAGTGTCTGGGTGGTTTATAATTGAAATAACAATAAGGAGACAAGCCAACATTAAATAGTTCTTCACGCAAGTTGTAACAATGTCCTTGAACTTTGGTACAAGATAGGCAGAAGATGCGGTAAAAGCAAGCAACATATAGCTGGATGGACAGCCAAATTGACAAACGGCTTTAAATGGCATAGCTAGGGCAAGCTTTGACAAAATGGAAAAGGCTTTTATAACAATGAGGATAGAAAAGGCATCCAAAATTATGAAATATCTGTTTAATACATCGAGTTTTGCATTAACTTCTCTAGGGCATAGCTACTCATAGATTTACATAAGCCGTTCTCTAACAAAATCTGTATAATATTTCACAATAACAGGCTCGTAAACCCGAAACGTTTCGTTCAAGTTTACGGGTGCGTTCGACTGCATCAGAATTAGCCGGCGCTACGAGCTAGCTGTTGGCATGGCATTAATTAATATAAACTTCAGCAGACTGGGCAGACAAAATTAAATTGTGCTAGCGGTGAAGGACGGGTGGGACGCGGAAGAAAATTTATAAAAACTTATTTCTTATATAACACATCACGACTGCGTTCCGCGAAGATTTAAACAGAGGTATGAGTTTACCTATGGTACATTTCGGCAATCTGACAACATGTAATAATTCCTCCATGACTGGAATCTTGTAATAATTCCTCCATGACTGGAATCTGGCCATTGATAAGTGGACTTAGGAATATAAATCGTGACACGTTAGCACCTAACAAGATCAAATTATAGGTTACCAGGAAAACATTGATTGACTTAACAGTAAGCTTTAAGGAATTCTTAGGACGCTAGTCCAATCATTCAGAAATTTTATAAAAAAAAATGAAATTTTAAAACGAATGCGAAGTATTTGTAATAGACGACCTTAGGGCTCTTTCAATTTAGAAGTCTGGTGCGGGACTGCTGCGGCGCCGCAGCAGTGCGTTTATCGTACTGGGCACGACCGGCTCATTTTTTCGATACAATTTATGCATACACATGCAAATACAGCGTTCTGATTGGTAGTTTCAACCTCCTCCAATCAGAACGCTATATTTACCTAAACTGAGTTTAGTAAAACTGATCGCGATTTTTTTCATTGGTGAAATCGGCCCTTAGAAGTCCTACAGTCGTGCGTGCGCGGCACCGGTGCCGCACCGCGCTCTTATTGTATAAATTGTATGGAAAAATCAACCGGTCATGCGCAGTAGAACAAACGCACCACTGCCGCGCTGCGGCGCCGCAGTAGTCCCGCACCAAACGTCTAAATTCTTTAGATCAAGTCTCCATTCTAGATTCTTTAAGATTTGATAGTTTCAAAAGTGACACCGAAATTGTCTTAAAAGAATCGCTTATCATCCCCCTACGAATCGTAGTTAAAAGCGAGATTACCAAACCTTACAAAATCGCTATTTCTTATAACATCATACAACTTAATAGCCACATACACTAAAGCAAGGTTGGCTCGCCTTGGCCGCGCCTTGCCAAAATCTGCAGCGCACCCCATAACTAAAGAAATGGTGGGAGTGAAGATATAACGAGTATTACTTAATGCGTTAGCGATGCGTCATAACCGAATGTTAGAGCTTGCTAAGGTGTTATTTTATGGGTAATAGTGAGGGACGTGAATTACCTAATTAATCGCATTACCATCACGTCTATTATACCTGCAAAGAAGTGCACATAGGTATCACACTCACACGTTGTCAATTATTTTAAACTGACTGTTCCAGAAGACGTGTAATCTTTTTAAATGTCATGTTATTGAGTGTGCAACGATTGCATTAAAAGTTACCTATTTTTGCTCATGCCTGCTATTAAGAATCCCATAGAAAACTAAACGTTTGCAAAACCCGGAATGCCAGAACACCACAGCATACACGGGTCTTTAAAGAAGCACTATATTTATAAAAAAGGCAATATACATAAAGACACAAACGAAAGTAAATCTATGTCTGTTTGTTTCTCGCCCAAACCGCTGAACCAATTTTTGATACGATCTTGAGAGAGATTGGATCTTGCAGAAGAATATAGGATACATTTTATCACGGAAGTACGTTCCTCTGAAATAATTTCCGACATTCCCACACAGGCTGCTGACATAAGTTAGGAACGACTATAATCTGTGCTACATCATAAATTAGCTAAACTCGTCTCATATTCATTCCTCCATCAATATGCAGAGTACTCTTCGCCTAATTTAATCAGCAAGTTTTCAATCAATACGTATAAAAAACCAACAGTTGCATAGCTGATCAAGCACAGCACGTCCTAAGCTGTATTATCCATGGATGAGAGCACAACACGGATGGAAGCGCCTGAAATTCTCGATCGACCGGATCCTTTCAGTAACGTAACATAGCTATTGTGATATTTTTAAGCGGAATTTTTAAAATGATGATACTGTTATCAAAAAATAGCTAAGCGAGCATCAACTCTTGTCAACAATTGTTACTGGGGCTTACAGCACCTTTATTTAAAAAGCCCTGCATTGTTTAGCAACTGCTAAGCAGATTCTAAATTTATATTTTCTATAAAATATCACATCTTACTAATATTATAAATGTGAAAGTTTAAATGGATGTGTGTGTGGTTGTATGTTCGTTACTCAATCACGCCAGAACTGCTGAACGGATCTGGATGAAATTTGTCAGAGATAGATTACAGTCCGGACGGAATAGCACGTAGAATACTTTTTATCCCGGGAATATGATCCCTCGGGATAATATTCGACCTTCACGCGGGCGAAGCCGCTGAGGGAAGCTAGTATTTTTATAAATAAGGTCATTGATCAAGAGTGAATAGGTTACTCTAAGGCAAGCGAGTGCCACCGACCACCGTCGACCACATCATCGCTTACCATACTGTTAATAAAAACAGAATATTGATCTTTCAATATTTTCAGTCAGCCAATCAGAGTAGTTACCGTGTACCTATTTGTAATTGTTCTGTTGTTCAAATAATTAGCTTTTCAGAACATGGGTGCTAATCTTTTTTTGAGGCTACAGACAATTACATGATCGGAAGCCAGTGAAGCGACTGAAAAATACTTGCATGACATCATGTTTGGCCAAGGTTTTAGGAAATCCATGTCAACGTAAACACAGTGTGCAGTAGCATGACATAATTCCAAATGTTTATTTTACAGCTATACCTATTTCAATAAAATCAGTTGATTGTTTATCGTTTTTTGTTAAAATAAAAATAAATGAACGTAAACGGCTCACGTTTGACCGCTATTTCACCTAATGGCGTGTGATGATCCATCTATCCTTCCCTAAAATTGCCTACCTACCTAATTATTGCTTGTCAAAAAGTATTTTTGGCACCATACCAGAGGGTTTTCGTGACCATACCAGTACAAACGGTTTCCTTTCAACTTTTCTGTTACGGCGCCACTTTCAAATTCCTCTAATATACTCATTTCTCACTTTATCCATTCTCGTCACCCCGCACATCCATCTCAACATTTTCATCTCTGTTACATTCAATCTCTTCTCATACATCATTTCTCACAGCCGAACATTCAGATCCATACAGAACGAAAGGTCTAACCACGGACTTGTAGATTTTGCCCTTTAAGTTGATGGGCATCCGTGGGTCGCAAGTTGTTCCAGTGACCTGTCGCCATTTTCTGGCAGTGAATCATAAATCCTAGCTTCATTATTACCAAAGATACGTCCACGACGGACCAAAACAAACTAGTAAAAGTAATCACAAAATAATGTCATCTTTGTAAACATAAAATAACTTTTGCCATATAAAAACACCACAGACTTACGTAAGTAGCACTAAGTTTATGTCTGTTTCAATGTCAAACAAACGCCCTACAGAGGGGACAGTCATGGTGTGGAGTGTAGACTATGTAACTGGGTAGTACATATCTAAATGAAAATTTCTGTTGGAGAAGGGATAGGGGATTAGCTATTTCAGGGTGAGAAGTTAAAGGGTTTCTTTAAGTTTTCAAAATTAGTGGTGGTTGGTTATTTTAAGTAAAGGAAATAAAGTTCTCATGCGTAAAACACATGAGATACAGAAAGAGACAAGGGCATATTTCTATAACTCCAAATGTCCGCCATATTTATGACTCGGTGATCCTTATAATGTGTCATGATGTGCTTATAATTTCCACATACAGTTTACTTTATTATCCCCTGAAAGTATTAACCACGTTTCCAAAAACAACAAAAGCTTTATCATTCAATCACATACACGCTATTTAACTTCAAAACCCGTGAAAAACGTAGCCATAAAAGCACGCGACAAACCCATCATTTTATACTATCCCCATAATATTTTGTTTACCTGACATTTCATTACAGACGCGACGCTTTTAAACACGCTTTTATTAGCTTGGTATGTTTGTACCTATGTAACAGAATCTTTGAACGTGTTTTTCACACCCTTCTAAACGTCGGATTAATTTGAAACTTTGCTCACTTATCAAGGACCGATGACAATGCAATAATTTAAATAGTTTGCCCCATTATCCTTACCAGGATCTTCAGGATTAACGATTTTTTATATCCGATACCCGGTAGTGTCTGTGCCAAGTACCTAGGCGCGTGCTAAGACATGCACATGGCTTAATTTTTACTTATATCCGAAACACGGTAGTGACAAGGCACTAGGCCGAGTATACGTATTAAACAAATGTTCCGGACGCTAATTACCCACTCCCATCACTGGTAGGTCGCTGCATTAATAAATTGTCGTTTAAAAACTTATAAACACGCCTTAGGGCCAATTTCATCAATAAAACTAATCGTGATTAGTTCAAATAAACTCAGTTTATGCAAATACAGCATTCTGATTGTGAGTTTCTCAGCGGTCTCAACCAATCAGAAACCTGTTTTGCATAAACTGAGTTTAGTTAAACTAATCGCGATTAGTTTCATTGGTGAAATCGGCCCTTAATGGTAAATTGAACTAGAAAGTAAAAATGATAAAAGTTAAAAAAACTAGTTTGGTTTTCTATTACAGCGTGTTTTACGCAATGGAAGTAAAGTAAATAGCTTATAGTAGTATACTGTGTTGACGAATTTTATAAGTACATTACTGGGCAGTAAAATCATTTTATTATTTGGTACATTCATAGGCTCGCGTTTGAGCATTACTCATTTGATGGCAAGTGATGATGCAGTCGATGATGAAGCACGCTTGACTAGAAGTAACCTATTCACTCGTGACTTGACAGGAACCCCAGATTATAGCTATCAGGAAACACACAATCCGGTATTTGACTCTTTAGCTGTACGCTCAATGAAAATCATCGTTTATGCAAATTTTATTATTTACAATAGAAACCTTACAATAACTAACTTTCTGCGGGATAGTGAAATTCTTAGATGGTTTTGTGCCAAAATTAAAAGTAGGCCTTTTAAAGACGTCAGTAATATTGCCGATTTTATTTTTCGTGAAAAGTCTTGTAGGCGTTTATGCAAATTTTATTATTTACGATAGAAAGCATGCAATAACTTACTTAAAGCGGGATAGTAACCTAATTCTAAGATGGTTGTGTGCCAAAACTAAATGTAGGCCTTTTAAGTTCGACCTATTTATAATATTTATTTAGATTGGTTTGATACTGATTAAATAATAGTTTTAAAAAAAAACTAGAAAGCACGCTTTAATAGAAAACCAAACTAAAAAGTAGAAAATAATTTTCAATAAATTTTAATTAGGATCAGTGTGATAAATCAAATATATATGTTGTTATCAAAAAGCGTGGGGTGCAATCAGCATTGCCATCCAACGTGGCAATGCTGCCAGCGTTCTGGGCAAGTCTCCCATTGACATCGATGTGGACGAATTGACGTGTTAAAAAAAAAAACATTTTACACAACGCGCCTGTATTCCCCGAAGGTTTAGGGGTAGGTTCGTTTATAATACACCCATATAATAATACATCTGATCCATCTTCATCTTTGCTGTAATATGACAGCAAATCACGTAAATGTCTGAATCCGGATCGAAATACGCTTTACACTGCAATTCGTAATTCGAATCATACACAAATATATAACACTTTTCCCATGAGAGTAGTATGCTATGATTCCTAAAAAATCCTTTTGCTTTTTCGTTTAAATTGAATGATCATAACCAAATCAAAACAGAACGTAGACAAAGCAAGGATCATAACACGTTTTATAGTTTTCCCCACTCTGATTGGAAAATTCATTGAAAAACTCGTCATTTAAAACTGTAATGAAAAAATACATTCACCACACATACACATCGCTTACAAACATGTAGTTGTTATTAGACAGAAAAACGCCACTATCCATCCTTCCAACCAAATCCCGGCTCACAACCTGAAACTAACCGGAACACGGTATTCACAAAGCTCCCAAAGGCCGTAAGCCGTCAATGGGATTATACTGGACCATTAGTTACCATGTTCAGAAATGCAATTACAGATAAGCCATGGGCCTATGAGAAGGATCAATGGTGTAGGGATAATTTTTGACTCCATATTGAAAGAAATATCTATCAAGCATGTCACAAATGAATAGAAGATCAATATATTTTAAGAGTCACAAATACCTCATCATAAGTTGCCTAGTTTTTTTAATTTTTCTGAATTCAGCTGGGTACCAGTATTTTACATAGAGCTGCCTATCTGGCCTTCCAAAACCTATGTTGGCTTTATTATGGACCACGTAGGTATTCAAATATCTGCTAATTGTAACTTTTGTATGTCATTTATGTAAACCATTCTGATACGATCCAAAATCTGCTTCTTGTCTAGAAGACATGATTTACTATTTGTTTTTTAACTGGTTATTTCCGAAGAACATACTGAAATCACGCCTTTTTCGCACAGTAGGCAGAAATTAAGTAACGCCGCGTGCAACGAATCTACATACTCAAACCACCAATTTATCGAACGAAATTAGTCTCAAAATTTGATATGTCCAAGTGTGCGTTACTTTTGAGATCGGCTGTGGACAATTCAGTAAATCAATCACTTAACGTATTTAACAATGTGTGAGTTTTGCAATAATCTTTGTTAAAATCGTCATTAAAAAGAAAAAAGAAACAAGTATTCTTGGAAGTTGCTAGGGCTTGTTTGTTTGTCTTGTTCGCGCCAATCTCCAGAACTGCTGTAACGAACTTTGATGTTGTTATATTTAAAGTTTAATGTTCTGTAACTAAATAACAAGGAGTCTAGTGTGGGCTGGAGCTAATGTAAGGAATGCTTTCAAAATCTGTGTGCGATTGAGTCAAATCGATTCTCGCGCATAAACACAGTGGCTTTCCGGATTTTCTTTAATTACCACCCGCATTGCAATTTTGTGGAAAACAGAGATTTGCAACTTTATTTGGTATAAGTAGATACGTTCACTTGTGGCACATGGGTTTGGAAGCTAAATCAGGCTGTGGGGGCTGATGTTTAACCCTATTAGCCTATTTGTTCTGTATTTGGGTGTTGAATATTGGGTATAATTTAGACGGTCATCAAAAATATTTTTAAGACTCTAAGCTTAGGCACCAAATAAAATAATTGGTTCCCAAAATGGATCAACGGTCACCAAATTCTATCCAACTCAAAGATTAATATACCGGGTGTATTCGTGTTTTTAACGAATTAGTCCAAGAGCGAGCGAAGCGAGCTCAGGAGCTTAGGGCACCCCGACACGGACAGGTTAGGTTCGAACGAGATGACGGGAGCCGAAGTGAGCGAGCAAAGCGAGCGAACTCGGCTCCCGTCATCTCGTTCGTGTTAGGTTACTTTAGACCCTGCGGACGGAAATAGGAGCCCCGCGCAGCGGGGCTCCGTCGACTTTAAAGGCGTCCATATATTTTTTTGGCAGTCAATAATACGAAAAAATGGATTTATTTCATAATATTTTAGGAAACGTTATTTGGTGACCATTTATCCATTTTGGTAACCGTTTAGAATTTTTTTGGTAGTAAAATAGGTACTTTTTTGGGCGGTGTTTAAACACAAGCCTTGAATATTTAGGAACGAGAATAAGCTATATTTTTTTTGGCATATGTCACATTTTATTATTATTAAAAGCCGCATAATTAAGACTTATAATCTACAAGATTCTATAAATTACTTGCAAAAAGACACAAGTTCGCAATAAATATACAAATTCACAAATTACAATCGACCATAATTGACCTTGTTATCACTAACAGCTGATAAACGTAATCAAAACGACTTTAGCCGCCAAATTGGAAGTCAGATTACTTTATCAAACCGTCTATTAAATAATTTAACTCTATAACACTCTTACCAAAACCGAAATTATCCAAATAAGACCGCAAAGAGAATAAAACACTTCACTTCAATAAAACATAAATACCACTTTCCACGAATCAACAAACAAGAATTCGACATTCGAAAACTGATTCCAAAATTCAAATCCACATGCCAATCACTTGGAATTCTATTTTCGAAAATTGTTACTATAAATTCGAAAACAGAATAGAATAGGTTCTTTATTCGATTTTCGCGGTATTTTAAACGTTTTCGTCGTAATATTTTCAGAAAGATTTCGGGACGCGTCCGTTCGTCGCGGCGCCGTCGACTACACTCCAGCCAGAGAGCTTTCAGTATTTTCAGTACTTACAGCGTTTCAGCGCTGTAGGGAATGAGGGAGGCAGCGCGTTTCTTTCGTGAAGCGCTAAGTTTGATGGCGCTTGCAAATTAGCTATTGGGGTGAGTCGTGTGTGAAATTATATGTGAAAGATTTTTGTAATTACCTATCTACTAGTTGACACTTTTTTATGGGATTTTATATAGTGTGTAATTGGTATATTGGTACAATGAGTATTTGGTAAATAAAGTTATTCTGAATGTGGTTTCTTGATTAACAAGGCTAAATAAGGTGTAATTGTAGTGTAAGTTAATCAATGTTTGCCCGTTTTTTTTACTGCTGTAAGAAGTTATTATGGTGGTTTAAGGAGACCATTTTTTTTTTTCGAATATATCCTCACAAATATTTATCTACTTTTTACATTATAATTAGAAGGAGGCATAAAAGGAGAGTTTACAGAAATTCTGGTGAAGGTTAAATGCCGAGACGAGTGGATAGCTATGGGGGGTGCCCCGTTGTGGGACAATATAGGTTGAATAAAAATTAGTTTAGGCTGTAGAGCCAGTCAAAGATTTAGACATGCATAACCCTCCTTTGGCAGTCGGGAGAAAAAGCTAAGTATGGCGGATTTGCATAAATCTAAATGGAGATGATTCAACATATTAATCCTTATCGCACAATAACTATAAATGAACGAACGGACACGTTAACGGAAACCATCCGCAATGTTACACATTTTTATCTCGCACAAAAGGTCAAGTACATAAAGATTGACACATAACGAAAATCTCATAAAAATATTATACTAATTTTATGTTCGTGACAGTAAAAATTTTAGATAAGGCAATTTTTAAAGAGCAATATCGAATTAAGGGCAGTAAGCAGTGAAGGTATAAAATAATAGTTTGAAAGTTATAAAGATGTATAGTTGCATACGGTTAGACTGGGTGCCGACCCCAAGATAGTTGGAAGTGGCCAGGCAGATTTAAACAGATTAGGTATAGTTCTCGCCAAACTTCTTGGCACTCTGAAGTTGGCTTTCCGATGCGCAAGGCACGGATCGGAGCAGTTTTTACCCGGCTATAAGGAAAGAGTTATGTTTTTCGCGCGTATCTTGTTTGTATGTAATATTCTTTATAACCTCGTATCTTTCAAACCCCTTGACGGATTTTAATAATTAATATATCGTTAGATAGATCTTGGCCGCCCAAGTGTACTTATATAAATGTCGTTAAAAAAAGGGACATGGCGAATTTTGGGCGCCATATTGTGGGGGTTGCAATTCTTTTTTCTTCTAAACCTATCGAGTGGGTTTAAATTTTCAAAATGAAGGGTTTTTAGAGGTGATTACAAAAATATATACTACTTATATGTTTAAAACGCGTTCGAAAAAAAAATTTAGTAAATAAAAATGTTAATAGTCGGTGGATATTTATGGTTTTGGTCGGCCAGCTCGCGAATATGTATCCTCCGACTGCACAGCATGATTTTCTTCTTGTTTACATCTTTGCAGTTGGATTTTCGTATAAGATTTAATACTGCGCAACCACTGTAGCCAACTTCAGGGCGGCCAAGAAGTCTAAAAAAGAAAGAGTTCTTTTATAATTTGAAAGAACTATAAGTCAAAAAACGGAAATGAGAAATCCTTTCTAGAGTAAATATCTAGTTGAAATCAAATACAAAACATTTTATGACACATAAACCTACATGGGCACTTATGAAACGTCATAAGCTAAGTGGACGATTCCATTTGATCGTTTCTTACAGAGAAGGACCTTCAAGAAACTCTTGAGTTATCTTTGGTTGGTTTTCACAATGATTTCATATACCTAACAGTGACAGGAGAATAGCGTAGGCCAGTGAATAATCAATTTTAATGATCGGATCTATGATTAGAAATAACTATAAAATAACCCTATTCCTCGCAGTTGACGCTTCTTATAGTAAAACAATCGTTAAGCTACCGTCTGAAGGCTGAAATTCTATTTCCAGAACTGTGATATAACGAGAAATTAGATTAAAACTAAATCTATTCCCTTTGACATTTACACTTTGAAATGTCAGACGAAACCTATTAGTTTCAGTATTAAAGGTTTCACTGCGCTTTTGTCATAAATTTATAATGTTTAACCTCGATACAGAGCGTTTATAAGGGGGTAAAAGTACTTATAAATATGAATACCTTTTACTATCGCATTAACTCTGAAATTTAAAATAGATCCCTAAAACCGGTAGCTGGTACCGGCAGTCCTCGGGCGACTCTCAGTGCGTACGGTCCGTTCTGACCGTACGCAATAACCGACCGTCAGTTTGTAACATTCAGTGTTCTCCTGACCGACAACCTGACCGTACTAGAGTACACACTGTACGCATCCGTGCTGTCGGTACACCGATCGGTGCAGCACTGAACGCGTTCATTTGTTGCTATAGCGCGTCGGTCGACCGACGCACGCATGCTGACGCGTATGCAGTTTGTAGCAATATACGCGTGTGTACGGTCATTCCAGCACTCACAATTTATGAACTTTCATATTATAAATGACAAGCGCAACTGACGTATGCACCGATGCCAACGGTCGGTCGAGCCCTGTAACTAGCCTAAATCTGTCTGCTTTCTTTCAGTACATCCAAAGGTTGTCTGTAAGAGATTGCTCTATGCGATAAGACCGACTGCCTCGTTGGCCAATTACTCGCAAGCGCTACTGCTGAGCCTGAGGTCTTTGGTTCAATTTCCAGCAGCCAAATTGCGTAAATGAATTCGGCAAGGCAAAGGGCTTGACCCCATGAAAGAGTATAAACAATTGACCAACCACAAGCGAGACGAAAGGCGCGATGTGGATTTCGGCAAAACAAAGTGTTTGACCCCATGAAAGAGTATTTTTTAACCCCATGAAAGAGTATTCTTTGACTCCCTGAAAGAGTAGTCTTTGACCCCATGAAAGTGTATTATTCGACCCCCTGAAAGAGTATTTTTTGACCCCATAAAAGAGTATTCTTTGACCCCATGAAAGAGTAGTATTCTTTCATAGGGTCAACCCGTCGGGCAGTGTTATTGGGTTTTGCCATCTGAAATTTCGCAGTAGCCACCTGGAATATGGACTTGTAGATACATGGAATGCATAGAGCAAACCCATATCAAATAAAAAAAATACTTGAAAAATGGGCCTTAAAATTTGTAGGTCGCTAGTTCTCATACAAAGCTAAGCTTTATATGCGTCGATTAGACGTGAGCTGCTATGGAGCAGTGCCTGAACTGTAATTTTCTAATAATTTTTAAATGAGTGACCTACATTTATGTGAAAGGTGAACTATGCCTATCATAGTCTTCAAGGTATGCCACTAATCAATGCATGAAGGCATTTTCGTATCGATGAGTTTTCTACGAACTAGAAAGGGTGATGGTTTTTTTTCTATGAATATCTAAGGCCGAGTTATGTGAATCATTGCAGTTGAATTCTAAAAGCCTAACATGAGATATTATGTCTGTTGATTAGCTTATTAAGGCCCTACCTATCTATGGACAGTAAAATAAAGGTGATGTCTTTGAGTGTCTAAATATGTTGCGATATATCAAAATACTGATTTAAGTACAATATAAAATCTTTTCTTTCGAAGGGCCGATTTCACCAATGAAACTAATCGCGATTAGTTCAACTAAACTCAGTTTATGCAAATACAGCGTTCTGATTGGTAGGTTCTCAGTGGTCTCAACTGAGGGCTAACTAAGGGCCGATTTCACTAGTGAAACTTATCGCGATTAGTTCAACTAAACTCAGTTTATGCAAATACAGCGTTCTGATTGGTAGGTTCTCAGTGGTCTCAACTGAGGGCTAACTAAGGACCGATTTCACTAGTGAAACTAATCGCGATTAGTTCAACTAAACTCAGTTTATGCAAATACAGCGTTCTAATTGATAGGTTCTCAGTGGTCTCAACTGAGGGCTAACTAAGGGCCGAATTCACTAGTGAAACTAATCGCGATTAGTTCAACTAATCTCAGTTTATGCAAATACAGCGTTCTGATTGATAGGTTCTCAGTGGTCTCAACTGAGGGCTAACTAAGGGCCGATTTCACCAGTGAAACTAATCGCGATTAGTTCAACTAAACTCAGTTTATGCAAATACAGCGTTCTAATTGGTCGTTCCTCATCGGTCTCAACCAAACAGAACGCTGTATTTGTATAAATTGAGTTTAATTGAACTAATCGCGATAAGTTTCCTTGCTGAAATCGGCCTAAAGTGAAGTTGTTGAACTTACAAACAAATCATAGAAGCAATATATTCCCAGGACAGATCAAAGTCGGAACATCCAACACCACAAATCCCAATGCAATTAGACATCGATAACAAATTCATAGGTTGAAATTTACTATTCCTTCGCGGATTTCCTATTTGTTTCTGAACCGAACTATTAACGACTAGTAGAACAAGGTCTTTTCATACACAGAATTTTCAAAACCATAGCGGCAGAGGAATCAGAGCCCGATCTAGCAAATTCGTAATAATTTTGCAACATTATGAATGCTAAGTTATTTAACGGTGGGTTTACAACAAGAACCAATAAAATACGACAGTGAAGCGAACTTAAAAATACGACAGTGAAGCGATCTTAAATATAAGACAGTGAAGCGAACTTAAAAATACGACAGTGAAGCGAGCTTGAAAATTTAAGCACCACACCACCAATAAGTTAGGTTTTCAGATGAAATGAAAAGGGCTTTTAGTGCAGTTTGGTCCCTCCTCCCTCTAGATCCAGCCCTGCAGAGGATGTTAGTAACAGAACAAATCTTGGATTATCACATACTAAAATGCACTGAATTAGATATATTCTACATTAGCTTCTTACAGAGCTAATGTAGAATATATCTAATCACGTTCTGTAGTTCCTTTCATATGGGGATAATATTAGGGATACTCAGCTCAACTTATAGTGGGCGATACGGGCAATAAACTATATCTGAAAGCGGTAGTTTTGATTTGTATACTGAATAATAAATAAGGAACCCTCTGCGTGAGAGGGCTGTGTTGTGGATTTGTTATGAGATATCATGTTTCTAACTGGATTTGTCTTTAGGGATTTCACAGTAGGAT
Source organism: Orthosia gracilis (assembly GCA_947562075.1). Classification (NCBI taxonomy): domain Eukaryota; kingdom Metazoa; phylum Arthropoda; class Insecta; order Lepidoptera; family Noctuidae; genus Orthosia; species Orthosia gracilis. The sequence goes on from OX387266.1 coordinate 1,349,329, forward strand.
TCCGAGAAACACTGGAGGACAGTTTAATTTAATAACTGAAACATGCCCAATCAAATAGAGTTGAAAATAGCATGCAAAACCATTCCCAGTGGCGTGTGTTCAGCTATGTTATTTTCAACTCAATTACTAGTACGATTAAGATCATTATCAATTAAAACTGCTCAACAGTTTACAGTTTAGATGCTCTTAGTGCGCTGCCCCTTAAACGAATATTTGTCAATCAATACAGAAACAGGCGAAAATGGCTTGAGACCACAGACATAAATCTAACTAGATAACACAAGTCCCTCCATCTGTATGAAAACAAAGCGTGCCACTTTTTCACAAACAAATTTACTTACACTGAAAGAAAACATTTCCAATGCCTCGGCCAACTTTTTCTACACATTCTTTACAGCTCAAAATGTCATAAAAAGGCATTTTTCTAGATTTCGGTGGATTTCCGGTGCCGATAATACTAAATGGAAAGCTCAGATTTCAAACATTGATCGTAACTTTAGTCCGTTTTTTGGCACGCGATACAATCGCGTCATCTATTTATATTTATATTTGTGCTTCAGACCTACACACCTTTGCCCTACAGTAGGACATCTCAGGCCTAAAACAAAATAACAGTTTTGAATATAATCCATTCATATTGCACACTCATCCGGTGCAGTAATACAAGTTAAGTTAAACGCAAGTTACCACATCAAGTTAACGGACGAGTGTCAATGAAGAACACGCAACTTTATGTAATAGGTGTTATAAGTTACGCAGTATTACAATATAGCTGGTTGGAAGTGATTTACTGATGAGTAGTAAGTAGTACTCGTAGAAGAGAACTTTTTTTATTTATTTATTTATTTATTTATTTATTCTTGGAAAACCAACAGCTATACAAAAGAGCGTTATTCATGGAATAAGAGACAGAAAGCCAATTATAGGTTTTCACGGATAGCAGTAGAGTAACACACTTATAGCCAATCAACTAATTTTACAAAAAGAAATGCTGAAAGAATTAGGTTTAGGTATATGAATATTAATATTACATTTTGAAAAAGTCAATGTTTAGCTGTCTACGTGCCACGCTGCTTTTGGTATTGAATGGGTCAAAAGAGTACTCTTTACACAATTTATTGAAGTCCTTGCTCGCTCGCAAGATATATGTATTCTGCCTGTAATTCGAGGATGAAAGTGGAACTGATATAGGTGGGTTGAACCTTACCGATCTTTGAGGAACAGAGAAATTAAGTTTTTGCAATAGGTTTGGGCAGTCAATTTCGTTTGAGAGTAGTTTCAGCAAAAATGTGCAGTCGGCTAAGCGGCGTCGGCTTACAAGTGGCTGAAGGTGAAATTTTTTGCATTGAATTATGTAATTCTCTGACCTATACGGTATATTAAGCCTATAACATAAAAATCTAATAAAACGTTTCTGGATGCTCTCTAAGCGATCAATGTACTTATCATAACATGGGTTCCAAATTTGTGAAGCATACTCAAGGTGACTTCTTACAAATGCACAATAAAGAATTTTAAATGTTTTAGCTTTTTTAAAGCAATTGGATATTCTCATTATAAAGCCTAAGGCTTTAGACGCTTTCGCAACCACCTGTTCAATGTGAGTATCAAATAGAAGCTTAGAATCATGAAACACACCAAGGTCACGCACCCCATCGCATCTTGATAATATTTGACCTTTAAGCTCGTAATTTGCTAATATTGGGGAGCGCTTCCTACTAAAAGTGACTACAGAACATTTAGAAGGGTTCAGATCTAATTTATTAATATGGCAGTAATCATCGAGTCTTGATAAGTCAGACTGAAGAGCCTCAACGTCCCTTGCCGACGACACGGAAGAATAAATCTTCATGTCATCTGCAAAGCAAAGAAGGCTGGAGTGGTGGAAACAAGAGTCGATATCGCTTACATAGATAATGAAGAGCAATGGGGCCATCAGAGAGCCTTGAGGCACACCGCTAGGAATTAAAATCCAGCTCGAAGTGTAGTTAGCAATCACGACAGCCTGAGACCTATTTTCCAAATAAGAAGAAAACCACCGTAGAAGGTCACCTCTTATGCCATTACAACATAATTTCATTTTTAGTATGTTATGGTCTATTCTGTCAAAGGCTTTACTGTAATCTGTGTAAACGACATCGACCTGTGCTCCACCATCCATTCCGGCCGTTACATAGTCGTTCAGTAAGGTTAGATTTGTTACTGTCGAACGACCTTTCAAGAAACCATGTTGCGAGGGACTGAAAGTATGTCTGAGCGCGGCACAGACCTGATCATAGACGATCCTCTCGAAGACTTTAGCTACAATGCACAATTTGGATATGGGCCTATAGTTAATAATTTCATTTTTTGAGCCTTTCTTATGTACGGGAGTGATATAGGCAGACTTCCATACTTGGGGAACCGTAGATGTAGAAATTGATTTCTTAAACAGCAGTGATATCGGAAAGGCAATGGATTTAGCAGTGCGTGTTATAAATTTGGGAGACAGGTTATCAGGGCCAGCAGATTTAAACGGATCGAGGTTAGTCAGCAATTTCGTAACGTATTCAACATCAATTACAATCGAACTAATATCACCACCAGCATTTACATTCATCGTGAGTTGGGGTCATTTTCTATAGGATTCATCTTCTATAGGCTTGCGTTTGAGTACTATCTCACCTGATGGTAAGCGAACTATTGATTTTATTAACGTAACAAGAGATGTAATTTTCGATGATAAATTAAACTTATTTTGCAAAGTAACTGGACGACCGAGCTCTGCTCGGGTGAAAATAGAGAAAACGATGTTTTCTAAAAGTAAACCTAGCTAGATCGACTTATCGCTCCCGAAACCCCCAGCATACTAAATTTCAGAAAATCGTTGAAGGAGTTTCCGACATTCAGATTACATATTTATATATACAAGAATTGCTCGTTTAAAGGTATTAGATTGGTAAAAAATATCAAATGCGAAACAAACTTAGATGTCAGTCTCTTTGAAAATTAATATAATGGACAAATAATATGAAATGTGAAGTGTTTGATAAATAAAATACTGCGTGTTGCTTCATAGTCGATTTATATAAATTCCTCACTTCTGACAGATGACATGTCAATGTCATCTGTCAAACATGACACTTGCCGCACCACAGACTTAATATATCACAAAATACATCAAAATTTTACATACAGGTTAGTTAGTCTAAGATACAAAATGAATCAAAATTTTACGTCAGAAGTAGTCTTTTGAGAAGAGCAACACACAGATTTGAGTGAACCTGTCCAGAGTGTCATTTGTCAGAGTCACTTTTCTAAATAAACAGTTCAGATAATGACTTACCTATCGTGGAACTAACAAACAAACTTACCTGTGTACTGGCGCCTTTGTTAATCTCTTTCTTTCCGCGTTGGGCTAAATCGTGAAGTAAATAAAGCGATATTCGAAATAGAACAATAAATTACCGAAAGATTACTTTATTTCATTAAAACGCATTCAAATAGAAAATAATTACACTGCCGTAACCACGTTGCTATACCTAAATGCGTAACTAAACACAAAAACACACGTTTCCATCACAATACAAATAAAATCACTATCTTTCAGTTGATGGTTCAATGAATAAACGCAGAATATTCTGCATACATTGCCGCGTATTACAATATAAAGTGACTTACCTATGACGGACGGTGTGAGCGTCTGCTCCCAAGGTGGGTCGTCCTCGGCTTTTCGGAAACTTCTCTCCACTGTTGGAAAGAAATATTAACAATCAGAATTATTATTTTTACGTAGTTAGTACTTCCATGTGCAGGTAGCGATTAGCGAAGTGTTCCGAGCCACCATTAAGTTTGAATCGAAGTGTATATCACCATAAAAAATTTAAATCATCATAAATCCATCCTTTTTATCGATTCGGTGTCTTTATCCGTAGATCACCATCAATCGTCACCTCAATAGTATTCCCTTTCTTATCAAATCATAGCCAAGTTGCAACACACACGAGCAATATCAACCACACGGTTATTTTTATAAGGTTCAAAATCGAATGACATGAATAATAATACGTACTGTTGAGAAAATGTGTAGTGCCCGACGTCTTTCTGGATTTCTTGTCATTTGCGTCGAGATCTGTAACAATAAATTCAAGATAAATTATATTGTTGGCGGCGTTGCCAGCAAAAAATTAGAGATAGCGCGCACGAGCAACTTTTGTCTCCGCAACTAATTAGTCTCTCACATCAAGTACACGAGGTTACATGGAAGTGCGCGCATGTAGCGCTAGCGACACGACAGCCTGCTGCTGGGAGACTCTGACACAATTTTATTGCGCAATCGGAGTCGCAAAAGCGATTCATGTTTTAACTGGGGTTCTATTCACGGTCCAACTAAGTGTTATTTGGTTTTTCTTCTTGAATTTCTCAGTCGCAGTCTGGAGTCTGCATTTGCGACTGTTTGATGTCAGTAGACCCTCCCCCTACTTCACGAGACTTGAACATACCTTTCGAAATGTGAGAATAGGAACTACAGGTACCCATCAGCTGATCCCTTCAGGGACTTACATATAAAGTTATGTTCTGTATTCTAAAATGATTTTGGAGTAACCACTTGCGATAAAAAGATCCTTAAAATGTTTAGTTTCACTGAATTTTGAACTTTGTCATGTACACTATTGAGATTGGTGATCGAAAAATATTTTCTTCAAAATCAAATGACATTTACTCGAATAGGGTTGAGAGCCAGCACTTTTTAATCATTAATAATTACAAAAAGCAGTCTACTTAAGACGCCCTCCCGTCATCATCTATTGTTTTAGCTGAGAGGATACAGCGCAACAGACTCCTAAGAAACACATCTGTCTGTTAAGTTAGAAAATCTATTTTATCTATTCTCATATCGTAATATTTTAATTATAAACTTCAAAACGAGTTTACATTGGCATCATACTAATATTATAAATGTGAATGTAAGTTTGTTTGTTACGCTTTCACGCAAAAACTACTGAACCGATTATCATGAAACTTTGTACTTTTTCTTGAAGGTATTAGAAGTAACATAGGATACAGTTTATTAAAAAGAATTTTAAAAAAAATGGCTTCACTGCGAGCGAAGCCGCGGGTAAAAGCTAGTACTTTATAAACGCAACACCGAATTTTAAAAATCGAATCTTATTATAACATTTTTTCTATAACAAAATAATGCTACATTTTTTTTTTATTACGATACAGGGCAAATCCAGGAAGTTAATTTCACCAAAGAGTTTCCTTCAATTATTTTCTTGTAATGGAAAGCTTATGCGGGGCGCGCCATTTTTATCCGACTGCGGGAGGGAAATGTTTTTATAGTACCTATTATAAAAAGTTTTGATTCAATTTTTACTTGTCTGTGGCAACGCTCGCTGCAGCGCATGCGCGGTTAATGCTTTGATGTGCTGGGTTTTGGCGCCATTCATACGTTTTGCTGTACTGAATTTGTCTTACTCTTTTGACTTTTTCTTTTATTTAGTAGGTTCAATCCCAATCTATGAGTGTAGATTATCTAATTTATGTAACTACACATAACTATATTTATACTTAATACCCCATGTTTTAATACCCCTTATTAACCAACATTTTCATAAACTACTTTTGTAAGCGTTTTGCGAGTACTTTCGTTGTGCATACAGCTTAGGAGTGGATTTTGAATGCCGGAGTCTTTGTTTCCTGAAAGCTAAAATCTAGGGGTATTTAAGTCAAGGGTGAATAAGTTACTTCTAGGCAAGCTTGCTTCACGCTTACCATCCGGTGAGATAGTGGTCAAGCGTGAGCCTATACATAAATAATAATAATATAGTATACTCACTCGTGGGCTGGTTGTTAGCATGTATCCTCTCCATGAACCTTGAGATCCTGTTGTTATGATGTTCTCCGTCCAAGCAACAGCCTTCTTCTACAGATCGAGCGCACATACGATGCACACGCAGCTTGCAATCTGACACAGATTAATAGGAAATTTAATGGTTTTTACTGCTAAATATGAAACATGGTCTATCAACAAAATACAATACATATTTTATTATAGCACTGTTAAAAGATTCAATCGAACTACTTACATACAAAAAAGGCACGCACTTGCGACCTTCGAATTTTCAAATACGATAGTCTTAGAAAAGTGAGCATTACGTTGTGGAAATAGGGGTCAATATGCTTTGTATATTCTTGGTAATTCGCTTGCATTGTCTCCGTGTGCTTCACCCTTACGATAAGTCTGCCATTGTAATAATTGACGAACAAAGCGTCCCTTGACATAATGTATAGTAGACACAGCGGATCTTTGTGTCTCTGAAGTTGGTTATGCGAACCATTGCGCAAGAAACAGTTTGTCATCGAATATACTGCGACAAACGTAGGCGAGTAAAAGAGGCAGTTATGCAATGCTATCTTCTACATCAACATTGACACAAACATATCAACTGCGCAGGGTCTTGCAGCCAACTTCAGAGGCACTAAGATCCGCTGTGAGTTTTATACAGTTAACCGTATATCAGTGATAACGTTTATGTCGCATTACTAAAGGTGATTATCGTAGTGCTGTTACCACTTATGTTTGGTTGACTGTATTTCGGAAAGCAATAATTATCTAATACCGTTAAACGCGCAATTCTTGTACATATGTACATACATAATCTGAATTTGATCTCGGAAACGGCTCCAACGATTTTCAATCGATCGAGCTGGTTTCATTTTTAGAAAACGTCGTTTTCTTTGTTTTCACCCGAGCAGAACTCGGTCGCACAGATACTAAAATTGAATAGAGTACAGTAATTCGTTAGTAGTTCCAGTTTTGGACAACATTTCAAGAAGCGAAAAGATGGCCTTTATCGACTATATCCTCTGGGACTACGTACCCTGGTACTTTCTTTCATAAATTTTCCTAGTCAATATCATAATTTCAATGTAAATCAATCAAAAGTTCAAAATCAATAAAAATATAATTTACCTGTACAGACGTAGGCTTGTGGCGCCAAGCCCCAGATAATGTTGTCGCAATGATGGCAGTGTGCAACTGACGTTAACGCTTGCAGCTGTAGGTGATGACCACGAACCACAAACTGTGAACGAAGAAATCATTTTTTTTTTTTAGATAAGTACAACTATTTTCTTAATGCTCCTCGGCAATCATGGCATTTCCAAATACAAACGAATGCTAATTTGCATATCCATCAATTATAGATTTATCGCGTATAATAATTTGAATTCAGAACTAAATACATTATTGTTTTGTTTTGATTTCCGTGTGAAATATATAGAGCTGTAACAGTAGCAGCTTTAGCAGCTTTCCTCCCATTTTTAAAATACATTACATTATGTTAAAAAGTATTAACAACTCTATATATTTCCAAGTTGATTGAGAGCGTCCGGTCTGCACCAAGGCGCAACTGATAGAACCTACGAATCCTACGACTGACGGAACACGAACTTACTTGATGGCACATTAAATTTTAAATTTCGGACAAATCTTGTGCTAAAAGCATGTAGACGGACTTATAAACAAGTGCTGTAGTAGCAAACAGAAATCAATCATACAACAAAACATCAAGGACTGTTTTTGCTTGCTCTATAACTATGTCAAAGTAATCAAATGTTAGTCATCATTATCATCATGCCAGCCGAAAGACGTCCAATGGTGGGCATAGGCCTCCCCTGGGCGTCGTAACAATGACAGATCCCGCGCGTCTCGCATCTCGAAATCACTTACGCAATTATGGGTCATCGGTACACCGAGTCAGTGTTATAGTAGCAAACAAAAATCAACCTTACAGCCAGATGTCAAGGTATATTTTTGCTTGCACTACAATCTACGTAGTAATGTATACTCACAGGCTGCGGATGCTGCTTGGTGATCTGCTTGACGCGTTGCTTGTACAGTTTATCTCGCTGTAAGAACGATGCTCGAGAACCGCCCACTGCCGCCGCTACTGATGCTGGCCTGAGGAAATAACATACATTTATTACTATTATCAATTTCTCAAAGAAAAATCTAAAGTTTGTATTTCTAATTGTTTGTTAAACAATCACGCCTCAGCGGCTGAAAATTGGGCACACGAGTAGACCGTGTCCTTTATTAGGACATAGGATAGTATTTGTGTGTATTGTATTGGTTGTGTTGTTGTTGTTATGGTGTGATAAGTTTCTAAACTTCTGTGTCTGGCCTAACTTTCTATGTATTTGTGTGTATTGCCAAAGCAGCGATCATTTTAGCCAGATTGAACATTTGTATCCCGTTGTTGTAGAGGCCCAGTAGTAACGGCTGCGTCTAACAAGTTGTGGGTTTCAAGCCAGGCAAGCGCTTTACTTTGTGTAAATTAATTTATCACCACTGCTCTCAAAACTGTGAAGGAAAACATCGTGAGGAAACCGGCATGCCCATGAACCAAAGATTCGAAGACATGGGACATCCACCAACCCAACTGGGACCGCGTATTGGGTTACAGTCAATTCCCTCTCTCACAGAGAGGTTCCAGCAGTGTCCCAGCAGTGGAAACATTACAAGGCTAATGATGATGGTGATGATCCCAGTCTCCTTCTTTTTGTGTCGACGGTACTTTTACACTATTGTTAATACAATCAATACTGTTTGGGCCCAGTAACTGGGCACGTTCATAGCGGCGTCGGAGGCCTTACTCAGATCGTCGAGGGTGCGGGTGTACGAACATTTGGGTCCCTCCAGCAGATGGGACATCAGTTATCCCGGTAGATAGACAAAAATTTAAATATTGGTATTTTAACAGAAATGTCACAGACTAACACATAGAGTACAATATATAGATACACAATATAGATATATATCAAAAGATATATAGATATATTTTTTAATGCAATTTGCCAGTACCTCAACAAACCATGTATTTTTCTAACATCATATCATTCATGTTTATTGCCAATAATTGTAGTAATTTCCTCAACATTATTGTTGAAGAGTTCAAGGAAAGACGGGTTCTTCGTATGTTTGTTTGCAATAGTAAGAAATCAGTGCAGACTATGTACTAAATTAATAACAAATCAGAATAAGGATAATTCTGGCTACATAATTAGTAACCCTGCGAGAGTTTAAAGTTTGCCGCAAATCAAGCTCATAAGCCTGAGGTGTTAAATCAATATAACTGTGAACGATTATTATGATAAGTCTTAATTCTATGTTTAAACTAGCTGTCCCACGCGGCTTCGCTCCCGTCAACTGGCTACCTACCTACCCATTTACCCTATCTACCCTGTCCTACCTACACTACATACATGATTGTTGCGTAACTTTAACCGCTTACGCATCGCAACTTTTCATTTATGTTTATCAGTTTTCATTTATGTTTATCAGTTTTCATTTATGATCCGCTCCTATTGGCCGTAGCGTGATGTTATATAGCCTATAACCTTCCTCGATAAATGGACTATCCAACACAAAAACAATTTGTAAATTCCAACCAGTAGTTCCTAAGATTAGCGCGTTCAAACAAACAAACTCTTCAGCTTTATAGTATTAGTATAGATGAGGTACAGTACTCCTCAATCTTATTGGTCACTCTGAAGTTGGCTACAATGGCTGCGCAGTAGTAAATCACTCTTGACACTTATTGTCACACTTATCACACTATCTATACTTAATATTATAAATGTGAATGTAAGTTTGTTTGTTACGCTTTCACGCAAAAACTACTGAACCGATCATCATGAAACTTTGTACATATATTCTTGGAGGTATTAGAAGTAACATAGGATACATTTTAATGAAAAAAGCTTCACTGCGAGCGAAGCCGCGGGTAAAAGTTAGTAATATTATAAAGGCGAAAGTTTGAGTGTGTGATTTTGTTTGTTACTTCTTCAAGCTCAAACGGCTGGACGGATCTGGATGAAATTCGGCACAGAGATAGATTATAGTCTGGAATAGCATATAGGATACTTTTTATCCCGGGAATATGTTCCCTCGGGATAATTTTCTACTTTCACGCGGTTGAAGCCGCTGGCAGAAGCTAGTCTCATATAAAATCAGCTGCGCGCCGTGCCTTGCGCATCGGAAAGCCTGTGTTCAGACCGGCCAATAAGTTGTTTGTTTGATTAAAAATCGATGAATAAGCGTCTGTTACCGAAATTTGAAAACATTGGTTAGCATACTTAAGTATTGGTTGAGTTAACTACGGATAAAAAACTGGGCCTAAGATTGGGGAGCATTAAAGTTGTGAAATCTAGTCGGTATAGCTACAAAAAAGACGTTAATTTAGTAAATTGGGTAAAAATATCGCTTATATTCCTAATTTCTTGTATAATAGCTACAGTAAATAAACCGATTTAAAGGATATTTGGAAGAGAGACAGGTTTGAGAAGAAAACAACAGAGGAAAACAACGCTCGACGAAAAAAGAGTTATTACAAAACTTGGAAGCTTTATTAGTTTCTAGTATTATTAATACCCTCTTTTTGTCCGCCCGAAAATGTTCTTGTAACTGTAGTCCTTGACACTCCACTTATCCGATTTACGTGTAATATTAACCGACTTCAAATACAGAAAAATATCTAAATTTGTCCTCTATGGTCTTTTTTTTAACAAATTTTTCCCTCTGAATCTAGAAAATTAAATTTTTTGGTCAGATTTCAGCAATTTTTTCATAATATAACAAATATAACAGAGGGCTTCTGAAACATTGTATATACAGCTGCAATTATAATTAATATTCTATAAACCTCAGTGAATACCCGGTAAATGACTCAACAAATAAACTCACTTATTATTATTACTCTTCAATTTCTTCTTATACTTGGACTTAGGCGACTGCCACCACTTCCGTCTGACCTCCAGAGCTTCCACTTCGCTAATATTCGACAGATCCATCACCATTTTGTAACTAAATATAGTAAAATCACACAACACTTCCTGAGAGACCAGAGGACAAACTAAAAATAAATAGTGGACAGGAAAAACGGGCACTTTGACTTATCCTGAGTCATTCAATTATTATTGTAATAAATTATTCGTAATTTTATTTTCCTTACATAATGATAAAGGCTACGTGTGTTTGTGGGTATGTGCGTTAGCAAGCAAGTTACTCGAGAACGTCTCATTCGATTTAAGTATTTTTCCCGACTACGAGCAAGCCAAAAGTGGGCCAAATAACTATTGATGTGATTGAGATGACATAGTTACTGAGTTTATTTTCGATTATTCCCGGGAGCGTAGTTTTATAAACAAAGTTGCTGTCAGAATGTCTGTCTACGCGAACTTCTTCTAAACCACGCAGCGGTGTTTGATACATATTTCACTAAGACTAAACTCCATTTGAAATAACCTAAGACATGTTTCCAAATCTTTTTACAGTCCGTTCAACCGATTTTGAGTTCTATCCCGTAAACATAAAGATGACATAAAAAGCATAAACCTGTTACCAAAACCAACTGTTTACTACAGCTACCATTTGTCGTATTACCAACGCAATAGACGTCAAAATCGGTTGAACGGGCTGTAAAATGGGATAATTTAAACATCTAATGTTATCGCAAATGGAGTATAATAGAGGACTATTATTAATATTACTAATAGGCCGAATTTCGGCCACAGCGGCAAATCTCAGTATACACTAGACATCGGCGGGGGAGATTTTTAAAGTACACGAGTGTGTGCGCATGCGCAAAAACACGTGCACTCTCTGTTCTCTCACTCTTAAAGTCTTGTGGGAGAGCATTCCAACACTAGGAAGAGCGATAAACGAGAGAAGTTAGTATAAATAATTTGACATGTGCAAAGCCGGGCCGGGTTTATAATAATTACTATGTTACCCATACACTATAACAACGAGTATCATTCGCTAGCATCAAGCTTAATTTATATTACGTATTTTTATAACTATCAAATCCGACTTCTTAGATAGTCACGACTTTAGTTAATATTGAAACCAATAACTCAAGATGACACCGCCATTGTGCTCATAGATTATTTGAAGTTAAAACTTATTTAGCCCGATTGTGACGAAAACGTGACAGTAAAGAGACAAAAATATACATCTATAGGATTTAACGTGCGAGAGAATGAGATTGAATTAATTATACAGTATCACTTTTTTTTTGTTTTAAGTAGGTATTTTTTTTCTTTGAGGAATTTACTTTACGGCTTTACGGCGTGTGAACTTCACATGTTTTTTTTTGCGTTGTAAGTGTAAAACAAGATATATTATATTCTCTAACTTGCACTTATATCACGTTTAAGTCCGTCTAACAATATCGGCACTGATTGACTGTGAATAGTATTTTTCCGTTATCAGTCAATGATAAGGTCTGTTTACTATGAGTATCATTTTCGCTGAATGATAGCCAATGTCGTATTGAATGTAAACATTTTCGCATGACGTGTTTTTAATTCTTTGGATTAGATTTGATTTTTAAAACTGGTCTGATTCATAGATTTACTCAGAACTTTTTCAAAAATATGTCAAGAAACACAATTTGTATCATTGATAATCTCGCGTTTGACCACTATCTCACCTGATGTTAAGTGATGATGTGGTCGAAGGTGAAGCACGCTTGCCTAGAGGTAACCTATTCACTCTTGACTTGAAGACCCTCAGGTTGTAGCCGTCAGGAAACAGAGACTACTTGATGAGGAAACTACACTTTGAGTTACAAGTAAAATTAAAAAATCCCCTGACATATTTCTATTTCATGCTACATAATTGATCTAGTAGTAAACGCGCTTCGATCAACAATCTTTTGAACACGTAATTATGACATGATATCTTGCGAAAACACCCCGATTCAAACAGTAAAACGTCCATAACTTTAGAACGGCTGAACTGATTTTCAACCAACATAGCTAAGAACACTCTCGATAAAGTCACCATTCAAACAAAAAACTAAATAAAAATTGGTTTATCCGTTTCGGAGCTATGATATCACGGACAACACAAACACACAGGTACACAAGTCAAACTTATAACACCCCTTTTTTCCGTTGGGGGTTAAAAATGGATTCACAAAGTCAATTGGGCTACAGTAGGTGTAAAATTGTATTGTTAAGAATTTCAAAAGGGACTGTTTTCTGGTATTCCCCGATAATATGGTTATGGACCATGGGTATGGGTATGGGTATGGTTATGGTTATGGTTATGGGTATGGGTATGGTTATTAACCTTAGAAAGATTATTGATTGGCTTGAAAAAAACAACCTGGTAATAAACATACCTAAGACTAATGTGATGCATTTTCACCAACGTAAAATTCCACCGACCGTCAATGTACAGTACAATGGACAAGTTGTTAATCAAACCAAGGTCGCGAAATTTTTAGGAATTGATTTCGACGATCAATTAACATGGAAACCGCAAGCAGAAGAGGTGTGCAAAAAGTTAAGCACTGCAGCATATGTTCTTTATAACCTGTCGAAAAAAGTTGAAAGAAAGACTGCTTTAGTAGCATACCATGGTTTAGTTGCATCGGTCTTGAGGTTTGGAATAATTTTTTGGGGTAATTGCAGCCTAAGAGATAACATATTTAGAGCCCAGAAACGTTGTGTCAGAGCTATGTGTAGTATCAAACCTAGAGATAGCTGTGAACCTTTGTTTAAATCTTTGAAAATTCTAACTTTTCCGTCGTTGTATATTTTAGAAATGGCAATATTTGTAAAATTAAATAAAGCACTATTTGCTAAGTTCTCGGATGCCAAAAAAGGTCCTGTGAGAAGCCAATACAAAAACCTTATTACCGGAAGTTATAAAACAGCACTGCTGAGGAAGAGTGTACTCTGCATGGGTTCAATCATATTTAACAAATTACCAGACAGTTTAAAAAATAACACTCTCCAACAATTTAAAAATAAACTTAAGTCGTTCTTGATACAGAAGTGTTATTATTCAATAAGTGATTTTTTGAATGACCCTATGTGTGACATTTCAACAGAACTATAGTTTTTACATCTAATTTTCTATTTCATTATTTTACCCTTTTATTTTTTTGATACAGAAATTCTGTTATTCGTAATGTGAATGAATGAATGAATGAATGAAGAGGGACTCCCTTTTCCGCACTTAGACTCCCATTTGGTCCGTTGTGCGTGGGGTTACCGGCTAAAGTAGCCAGCCTAGCTCCGTCCAGAAGCACAGAAGCCTCCTGGGGGCTTCACAGGCTTCGCGGAGCGACCTCACCGTTCCGAGGATTTCTTCACGTTGGGAAACCACGGCCTCGCAGTCCAGGATGACATGGGCAGCTGATTCCTCGGCGTTAAAGCAGCCCCTGCAAAGTGGGCTGTCTGTGGCGCCTATGTTAAAAAGATGTTTGTTAAGAGGGGTATGACCCGTAATTGTCCCTATGATTGTTCTGAGGTTATTTCTACTTAAGCTAAGAAGTTTTTTGGTTAAACGCGGGTTTACATTCGGTAGGGCTGTTCTTGACTGTCTACAGTCTGTAGCCCGTGACCATCTGTTGTTATGCAGTTCGATCGATCTTTGGCAGATCCATGCACGAATTTGTGAGAAAGGCAGGGGGAGTAGTGGGTACGGGCCTAGCACTATCATCTCAGAACCCCTCCTTGCAAGTTCATCCGCGGCATCGTTGCCTAAAGACCCACTATGTCCCTTGATCCACTGTAGGGTGATTCGATTGGATGTCGATATACTCTCCAGGGCAAGGTGGCATTCAAAGATTAGTTTGCTGTTGGTTTGTTTGTTTTCCAGGGCTTTGAGCACTGCCAGACTATCGGATAGGAATCTGATTCCATAGTTATGGATACCTAAACGCTTTACAGCAGTAGCGGCCTGTGTTAGGGCAACACATTCACATTGAAAGATTGAACTGTGTGAGCCAAGGGGTAGGTGAAAGTTAATGTTGAGGTCAAGGGAATGTACGCCAGCACCTGAACCGTTGTCTGTTTTTGAGCCATCTGTGTAAATGCGTACTTCATTAGCTCCAGACTGATCCCTGTCTTCCTCTACAGTTTGTATGCTATAGTTTTTGTTGAACATTGGTTGGTTTGGTGTTCTATCACACGGGGCGGCGATGAGGGGTTGGTACTGAATCGCCCGGTCCAGGATTGCAGCGTGTGGGCTGGTGAGATTCTTACCCCATATGCCCAAATGCAGCAGCCTGATGGCAGCTAGCGCTGCCTCCTGCTGTATGTATAGGTCAAGGGGAGTTAGTTGTAGGGCTATCTCCATGGCTGCTGTCGGTGTGGTCCTCATGCAGCCGGTGATAGCTGAGCAGGCCAGTCTCTGGAACTTTTGGAGTCTGGCACTGGTGGTAGACAATTCTGTCCTTGTCCACCAAACCAGAGCGCCATAAGCCAGCATTGGCCTGATCACTGCTGTGTATAGCCACAGCGTGATCTTCGGAGAAAGCCCCCATTTTTTACCTAACATTTTTTTACATTGATA
Organism: Orthosia gracilis; assembly: GCA_947562075.1. NCBI lineage: Eukaryota > Metazoa > Arthropoda > Insecta > Lepidoptera > Noctuidae > Orthosia > Orthosia gracilis. Next base: position 1,364,690 of record OX387266.1, read on the forward strand.
AAGTGCGATTGTACTTTTGTTAAGTTTGTAGTCAAGATGCTTGTTCCAGAGCAATTTGCTATCAAGGATCACCCCCAAGTACTTGACCTCGTCTTTAAGAGTTAGTTCTGTGTTGAAAAGTTTAGGGAGTCTATGGGGTCCTAGAACTCTTTTGTTTGTAAACATTATTAGTTCCGTTTTCGAGGGGTTAACCGATAGTTCATGCTTAGTGCACCAAACTTCGATTATTTTGAAAGCTCTTCTCATGAGATCACATGAGATGCCCTCAAATTTCCCAGAGATTAGAATTGCTATATCATCTGCGTATCCCACCGAGTACAGGCTGCTAGCGTTGAGCTCTGCAATGAGCTCATTCACAACTAAATTCCACAGTAGTGGTGACAGCACCCCACCCTGTGGGCAGCCCCTACTCACGACACCGCGTGTGGTGGTGTTCACAGAAAATTGAATAGCGCGGTATTTAAGCATGTTATTAATCCATTCTATAAGCGTTGGTGCAACACCGTGCGTGGCGAGTGCCTGCCCGATGCTGGTGAAGCTTGTTTTGTCGAAAGCACCTTCTATATCAATAAAAGCGCCAAGGGTTGGATTTTTGGTTTTGAGAGCATTTCCGATACGTGAGACTACGCAGTGGAGTGCTGATTCGGTTGATCTACCTGCGCAGTAGGCGTGTTGATTAGGGTGTAGGGGAAACACTTCCGAAATTTGGTTTCTGATCTTCTTGTCCCCCAGTCTCTCTAGTGTTTTCAAGAAAAACGAGGTGAGGCTAATGGGCCTGAAAGATTTGGGCTGGGTGTAGTCACCCCTACCCGGTTTCGGAATGAAGATGATTTTTACTTCGCGCCAGTTCAAGGGGATATAGCGGTGCGCTAGGCATGCTCGAAATACCTTAACGAGGTATTCCGCCAGAAAGTCACCGCTCCACCTAAGCAGAGCTGGGAAAATGCCGTCTAGCCCTGCTGCCTTGAAAGGTAAGAAGCTGTTGATTGCCCATGTTAATTTATCTTTGTCGACAACTTCTGAAGCTACTTCCCAGTCTAAGCTACTCGTGTCCCTGTCCCTATGTGGTTCCCAACATTGCTGGGTAGCAATCCGGCAACCTGGGAAGTGGGTAGCCAGAAGCAGCTCGCTAGTTTCCGTGTCGTTTGTTGTGTATGTGTTATCTGTTTTTTTCAGGCATCCTATTGAGTGTTCTGTCTCTTGAGCAAGACAGGTTTTGACCCTAATGGCCTGGTTGTTGTTTTCGATGTTCGTGCAGAAACGTCTCCAACTGGTCCTACCTCTGAGGCGTATTAGTTTTTTATAGTTTCTACGGGTATCAGTGTAGCGGTCCCAGTCCTCTGGCGACCGTGTATTCCTAGCTCTGTTGAACAGCCTTCTCAGCCTATGACGGTGTCTTTCCAATTCTGGACACCACCACGATTGCCTAATACCCTGCCTAGGTATGGTGAGGGGGCAAGACTGTTCGTAGCTAGATAAAAGGATGGATGTCATGTTGTTTACAAGTTCGTCTAATTTGGTTACAGGTATTTCAGCCGGTAAAGCAGGTAATTTTCCTAACTCTGCTTTGACAAGCCTCAAAAACTTAGACTGATCTGTGTTTCGAGGGGACCTTCTTGGCTGTGGTTTAGGTAGATTAAGGTTAATGGTGTACCGGATCCATCTGTGGTCTGAGCTGTGTGTGTATTCGTAATGTGATTATCTTATTTGTTTTATTTTTCTATTATGATCCTGTGTATGACATTCCAGCAATTTAATATTATTGACATTATTTGAAATCTACTTTTTGTGCTTAATCATTTTTATTGATACCGACATTATTTGTTAAATTTTGCATGCCAAAACTCAGGCAGAATGTACCCGGCTCACTATATTTTATAACAACATTATTGTATTTACCTACATTCGATGCGAATAAATGATTTGATTTGATTTGGACGAAAGCACTCACTTAATTTTATTTATAACTCTATGACTGCACCTATCTGCTAACTTTACATAAGCAATAAACAAATAAAGTACCTTACCGAAATAGACAAAACTGTTCTACACAAAACTTTTTCACAAAAATAAACCGACATCAATAGCAAAACACAAAATACCGGCTAAGTGCAGTGCATTATCGCAAAAAACGGCAACTTTTGTTGTATGTAATCAGGTAGTTAATGGTAATTACAGCTAGTAAGATGGATGTTATAACTGGAGTAATGTGGATGTGCTATGGTACGCCACGCACGGGGCCAATTTTGATGCAAAATAAAATTGCGTCATAGGATTTTAATATAAAAACATTGATATATATCTAGCCATGAGTCGAGCCCGGTTGATTTTGGAAAAAAATACACTTGACGTATGCGCGTCGTGTTCCACGCGCGTCTCTATACGTTAAGTGGGAGGACGACTTACTGCCTGCTAAGGGACGAAGTCTGCAGACACGCGTCCACAGCCCGCGATGCTAGTGTGCGACCTAACACCGGGATGGTTTTAGTCAGTAAATCTGAAAGACCGCCAACCGTTTTCCACCACGAAAAGAAAATTTTAAAGACATTACCTGCAGTGGCCCTACTACCTACCGACTACTATCAGCGTTATGTTTCTATGTATAATATGTTACCTGCAGTGCAGACACAGCGCAGCAGCTATGAGGGCAGCCATGAGAGTGGCGTGTGTGTCGTGGTGTGGCACAGCGTTAGGCCTGGCCGCGCACGCCGCGCCGCCCGCGTGGCACGCCGCGCGTAGCTGTCCGCACATTAGCTGCTCTACTACTATCAGCTCCTGGGGACGGAAAATAAATTATTAGCACTAGACAAATATAGCAAGGAGAGATTAGAAACTATCATTAACTATCGACTTCTTAGCGGTTAACCGCGGGGCCGGCTAGCCGCTTTTCCATTTTAATATGCAACCGCTTGTGATCCGTACGCACTTAACCGCCACAAAATTTCAACCGCAGCGTAGTTGACCGCGTCCTGCTTTGCGGCTGGCCGCCATTTCGTATACGCACTGGAGGTTTCGTTACCGGCGAGCCGCCGTCAAAGACTGCTACAGGGACATACACAGGCAACTCCGCCTTTAAATGCAGCGCCATCTAGTTTTTCGAAACAACATTTGCAATTTTGCCATCTGGCCCATCCAAAAGCCGACCTTGCGATGAGCGATGGCGGTCAGAGTCAATAGGGGGTATCGCACGATCCTCTACGAGGCGGCTTGCGTACTGGCCGGATTTCCGACATGGGACCTGGAGGCGAAGATACTCGCGTCACTGTATCGGTGGCGCGAGGAAGCGCGGGCGCGGGGTGAAGGGCCGGTGAAGAAGAAGGACAACGGCCTCTTCCAGCTCCCCACACGTCAAGACCCCAGGTGGCGGCGCGTAGTGTTCCACGAGTGCCCCTCTTAGACGTCGCGGCGGGAGTCTAACACCTCACACCCCCTCCAACCAGAAATCGTGATCCGCATAGGCGGGACGGCACTAGCCGGGCGGAAGAATCTTTGTTCCCGCTACTCTCGGCGTAAGTGTGAGATAGAACATCGGTGTAGTTTTTAGTCAGTAGGAGTCTGACAGACCCCTCCAATGAGGATTTTCCACTCCGGAACAAAAAAAGGGTACCGCAAAGTCGGTATTTGGATGGGCTAGTATTTTACCTCGAGCGGCCGGGGTGGTGAGGCCGTCAAAGTGGTGAAGCCGACAGATTAAGGAACACTTGACAATGACGCTACAGAACATAGCTGAGCCGCTATCAGTAAATATATAACCTGTGCCTTGTCCACGTCACACTTGTCGATGACTGCGTCCTCAGGGCCGTACAGCGTGCCGAGCCCGACCTGCCTCTTCACCTGGAACTCAGTCAGCTGTTGACTGAGCTCATCCTTCGCTTTCTGTCGAGCTTTGCGGAACACATTGCGGAGGAGCTCCTCTTTGTCGAATTCTGTACATTAAAATAAATTATATTAAAAAAAAACAGTATTCGTACTCCTCTCAGCAAACTCTTTCATTCTACACCCACATCATGAGGGTGCATAAAAAATAGTTGATCCGCCATCTTTGGCAGTCCGCCATTTTGGATTTAGAATGATGTCACTACTTTAATCGAGCATTGTCATTCAAATGAAACGTTTATGAAAAATTTGAGAAAATTTGATTAAACGAGCGAAAATAATTTCAAATTAAAGGTGTAAAAAAATACTGAATATGACTTACTGAAATACTAAATGAGCGACAAACAGTGGGCGAATACAAATGTTTTAGAGCGACTTGAAAATAAAAGTATGTCGACGGAGCCCTGTCTGTGGGGTCTAAAGTAACCTAACATGAAGGCGATGACGGGAGCTAAGTCATCCCCTTCGAACCTAACCTATCCGTGTCGGTGTTCTCTAAGAACACGAATACACCCAAACTCCCGCGCTGCACAGCGATGTCGCCTCGATAGTTTAGCTTTTTTCAAGATAATTATATGCTAAAACAGAACCCCAACTACAATAAAAGTATATAACAATATTACTACCGCAGCTCACAAAAACCCTCCTAAAAGATATTACTCAATCCCGATAAATAGTTTCTTACTTAGTATAATAGTCGCCCATTCAGTATATATTTAGCTCGGTTAATAATTTCAAATTTGAAAATAAAAAAGTCATCTTCTTACAAACATATCTATTTCTCCTTCTTACCATATATCCCCTTTCATACAATTAAGCGTTTTCTGATTCTGCTCTAATTATTGTGGGCATTTACTCCACGTATTTAAGTAAAATAATAATGAAAATTCGATAATTACCATTAACTAAAACATGTTCGATTTCATTCGCCATGTTCTCATCGACACCAGTCAACTGTAGAGCCTGTGGATCACAAGATATTTCTTTACTTAATCAATCAATTTTGTGCTACAAACACAAAAAAAGATGTCTGTAGTGTATCTATCTCACTCGCACGTTCGCTTAGTCATCCCCACTTTCCCTTACACAGGCAGACACAATCTCGTGCGCACTGCATTATTATTACGAGAGCCGTTAGCCAGTGTAGACGTGTTGAAGTGTGTTCATTTAGTGCATGTACGAGCATGTGGATCGCCCCCCAATATAACTGGCGACTACAGTGTCCCCATTCAGTTATCGCCGTAATTTCACAGTGAAGCAGAAAGATTCACATTCAGCAACGATTAACTTTGAACCAAACAGTTTGGGCGAAATGACTATCAAAACAAGTTTGCCTGTAACTTGTTACAATCTTGCGCAGCTTTTCATTCATAGGTCCTTGACAGTCTTCACGGGTAATCAAAAGCCCGAAAGTTGGAGACATCGTAATTGGTTTCCATAGGCTTTCACTCCATGTACAGTTCAACTATTTTCTTAATGTCCCTCGGCAATCATCTCATTTCCGAATACAAACGAATGCTAATTTCCATGTCCACCAATTATTAGATTTATCGTGTATAATAATTTGAATTCAGAACTAAGTACTTTATTGTTGTATTGTTTCGATTTCCGTGTGAAATATACAGAGCTGTAAAAATAGCAGCTTTCCTCCCATTTTTAAAATACATTACATTATGTTAAAAAAGTATTAACATCTCTATATGCTTCCAAGTTAATTGAGAGCGTCCGGTCTGCACCAAGTACAACTGATAGAAATCCGACGAATGACGAAACACGAAGCTTGCCGAGAGACATTAAGAACATGTGTGTACTGCAAAATATTAGTATTCAGATGCATCTAGTTAGACTGGAAGTCGACCTCTAGCAAGCAGCACATCCGTCTAATATGATTTGGTGGTGCCAACGTAGGCATAACCCTTATCTTGGGCACCATTACATAAAATATATTCTATTGTACAATCCGTAAAGTGATCTTACCGCATTAGGTACTAAAAAGGTGGAGTGTATCTCGTACGCCCACCGACGTAAGGTGTGCGTGTGCACGCCACTGGCTGAGCGGTAGCCGTCCGTCAGCACCAGCAGGAGACACGCACACGCGCATCTGTAAAACAGACAAAAGCTTACATCAGAAAAAGCTGCTTTGACGTTGGAGACTGAAGTATCAAAAGTAACTCAAATTTAAGTAGTGGTAAGGTCACATTTAACCAACGAAAGACTGATTGTATGTAATACGAACACACCGGGTGTCCGTTGTGTCTGCAATAATCATTTCTTACCCGAAAAGTCAATCTAAATAGTAATCTTTTTAAAAAAAAAAGCTTTTTACGTATTCTTCTCAGCAAACCCTTTCATTTGTTACCCATATCACGGCAGTGCACATAAAATAACGAGTCCGCCATCTTAGGCCGTCCGCCATATCGGATTTAGAATGACGTCACTTAGCTAACCGGGCATTGTCATCCAACTAAATGAGTATGCAAAATTTCTTCTTAATCGGTGGAGGATACCTGCTTTAAAATTCAGTTGCAAGATTTTACCTGAACACACTTACACACATACATACATACACTGCAAGTTAAATAAAAGCTTGTAAAATTACCTCCTTTCTCCTAGCAGCCAGTTGAGCAGTACCGCTGTCCGCGCCTTGGATTCCCGTACGGAGCGCAGGTTTGAGAATAAACCTGAGTACGTAGATGTGTCCTGAAATATACAATATTTATGCTACGATAGAGTTCAGAATCTGCTTTTCAGTTCGACAGTTTTCACAACATGTAATTATCTGTAGGATGAAAAAGAGTACACACAATGCAATGCAAATCATGTTTGAAGACTTTAAAAGTTGCTGGATTTATTACGATTTTTCTTGCTAGGAAAACAGATGGGAGCTGGCAGGGTTTTTAAAAAAAACAAAAATAATTGCTGAGAGAACACTGAAAAGTTTCAGATACCTTTGTTCACTTTCAGATTTTACAGCTAAGGAGTGGAATTCCCTGCTGGAGTCTTTGTTTCCTGGTAGCTACAATCTGGGGTCTTTAAGTCAAGACTGAATAGGTTACTTCTAGGCAAGAGTGCTTGACGGCGGGTTAAGGGTAGTTCGCCGACCGATAAGGAGCACGCCCGAGTCCACGCGCGTACAGCTCCACGCGCGCCTTAAACTGCCGCTGGGGCCGGTGCCTGTCTGGGTCCGAGATGCATTTGAAAGAGAGTTACCGCGGCCCTGGCACAGGCAACTGAAGGAACACGAGTGGGTTTTAGTCAGTAAAAGTCTGACACACCCTCCCGCTCCACATAGAGCGGGAGAAGTCATTGGATGATTTCCCATTAAAAAAAAAGGCAAGCGTGTCTCACCGTCGACCATGTCGTCGTTTACTATCAGGTGATATAGTGGTCAAACGCGAGCCTATCACATATTAAAAAATAAAGGCATGCAGGAAGGGCCGTTCATTTTTATTTATTTAGGTACGACAAGGCAAAAAAATTTGGTACGCAAAGTCATCATTTCAGCCGAAAAACGTCCATGGCTGGACATAGGCCTCCCCAAAGTGTTGCCAAACTGATCGGTCTGATCGGACCGGTACGAAACAACTAAAGTTAGAACTTACAGACGCGGGTGAATCGTCTTCCTCCATTGATATGATAGCCCTTTGCGGATCTGCACATGGCTGGAATAAGAAAAAAAAAAACATTTGAATAATTAAAGAGCCGATTGACAGTTGTCTGTGCGATCCTCGTACAGACATCTGTACGAGGATTGCACAGATAGATTGGCCCGCAGAGAATAGGGCATCGTGCCACTATATCAGTATCAGGGACCATGTGCCGGTCTATGTGACCATATTAGGAAAGTCGCGCTGGTACTAGAGACAGCCGGTATTAGGTACGTCGTGCCGGAGTTATGACCAAAGCTACGACCAGTATTAGCAATATCACACCGATATTAGGGTCGTCATGCCAGTATTAGCGACATCGTGCTGGTGTTTGGTTCTTCGTCGGTATTAAGAAGGCCGATGGCATCACCCTGCGACAAAACCCCAAAATCATACCACTTTCATAGGCACTGCACCATAATACTAATAGAAGAACAGTGTGACTACTCAGGCCGAAATAGATGAGAGTATACACCGACGGATCGAAGACTAACTCCGGTACAGGAGTCGGAGTCTTCTCACACGACCTCAACATAAACACATCCAGCTTGCTAGGAGTGTTCAATAACGTCTAGCAGGTGGAGTGTGTGGACAACACACAAGTGGTCTACGCCCTAGAAGCCAGGAGGGTTACGGATACCCACATACGTATACTTTCCGACAGCGCTTCAGTTCTTCAATCCTTACGGAAAAAATATATTGCCTCGAAACTAATGCTAGGATGTCTAACGCACTAGAACAAATAAGTGTGTCTAGGCGCAACACGGTGACATTTCAATGGATAAAGGGACACAGCGGATCGCTGGGTAACCACGCGGCTAACGAGCTTACTAGACGAGGATACAGCTCGGCGGTCTGTGGACCCTAGCCTGTCGTACCCATTCCCTACAACCAAATACACAGGTGGCATTCACCCAGACACAGGCGGAGAACTGATGGAGGAATAGCCTGCGCCTGGTATTAAGGACCATCACGGGACACTGCTCGCTAAACAAACACTTCCACACAATAGGCATAACGGACAGCCCTCTGTGCCCACGCACAATGGTCCGTCTGAAGGACTAAGTGCGGTAACCAAATCCATACCATAGATCATAGGCCGACACTTGCGGCAGCCGGTATTAGGAACCCCTGCCGGTATTAGTTTCTTCGTTCTAGCCGATATTAGGTAATATGCTTACTCTTTAGTCTATATCACTATTATTTACCTGCCGCCGTATTCAGAGTAAGAATGCCGTGCAGGTAATAAGGGCGGCTGATATTAGGCATCTCAGTGGGTATTAGGGCTCTTTTGCTGGCTTGTATTAGGAATCCCTCCCGGTATTAGCAGGGGTTCCTAGTACTGGCCAGTGTGACGACCCGGCCAGTACTAGGGACCCCTGCCGTTATTAGGGGATTATCTCTGGCCGGAATTAGGAACATGTATATGATCAGCTGACCTGTGTATTAGTATGATAAGGCGGCGGCGGCGTGCCGGGTGGCGGGGTGTCCCTGTCTGCGCAGTCCTTGTGTAGCGGGGAGCACGCGCCGGGCGGCGCCGCGGGGCACGCCGAGCGGCCGGCGCCCGGCGTCAGGCACGTGGCGCCGGTGAGGGGGGATGGGCCTAAGCTTGCTGGAAAAAGAAAGAATCGCACTTTATATATTGAAAAAACTTTTAACAAAAAATCAAACCGACTTCCAAAACAAAACACTACTTTTCTTCCGTAGCTCGCGAGCTTTGGATTCCAAAATCATTATCTTAAACTTAACTTCAGACGAGGCTAACGCTTACTTTATTATTGCCCACAACTCATTAAGATACTCTAATAGATCATCATACGTTCTTTCCTCCTAAAACTGTTCAATAATATCTCAAAACCATGATAAATAACTAGATAGACGGATGATCTGGTTCAGGCTTCCGGAATCCACCAAATGTAAAGGACCGGTAAATGTGGCGACATTTGGGGAGTCCATTTACTGTACTTATTATGTCGTTCGTTGACGCAGGCAGTTGAGTGTGTCATGCTCTCTCTAATGTCTCTCTGATGGTGGCACATGTGTTGGATCTTTCGATTCCCTTCATGATGGTTGAGCTGAGTGGTGCCAATCCAGGTGTCATGTTCGTGAATGGGCGCGATCAATTGGGACTGGTCATAACTTAGCTGTCTCGGCCTGTATTTGGTTACCTATTGTATTTTTAAATTTTTGGTTATACACTAGATGCTTTTAAGTGCACATCCTCACATATAATTATGTGCTTTTACATCGTTCTCACATATATTTATTTTACCAACAAGAATGATTTAACCAAATACTTGTAATTAAAACTGATGGAAAAGAGTATCTGTGGAGTTTCTTGCACATTCTTCTTCATAGAGACCTACTGCCGCTTGCGAAGCTGATATTAGATTCATGTTTCATTTGACAATTCAAAAGTACCTTTAAATGGTTTAGTTTAAATAAAATATTTTTGATATTGATTTTGACCTATATTCAGCAGTGGAAATGATGACAAATAATTACTTACATCGATTCAAGTCGTGGTCCAACTGTTCGGGAGACGACCGACTCCGCATGTGCAGGACAGGCACACCGGTTCGGTTGTCCGTCTGTACACACAATCATAAATACAGTTATTATTCATGTACGAAAAACGATGATAGTACGGGCTTTTGGATCTGAAACACTTTTTTACACTGTGATTCTTTGGCCAATGGTGTGTAGGCGTTATTTTAATTAAAACTCTGGAAGGACCTTTAATGAATTCTTCGTTTAATTCTTTTGATGCTTTTGTGACAGGAAGATTTTATAAAACTGACTATATTTTTTTCTCTTTATTGTATATTATAAGAGTGCTATAAATCGTGTAATGTATTATGCACTATAGTTGTGTTTCCGAGTGCACTAAATGCATCTGAGACTATCTAAATGTGAGTGTTGCTATATTATCTATGGTCATGGCTAAATAATTTCTCACTTTTAGTGATCTACTACGACTATGTCTTACTACTAAAGTGTGTCAGTGTCACTTAATACTAAAGTCTTTAATGCGTTCTATAATAGTGTTTATATTGAAAAAGATTTTTGTTATATTTTTATTTTGATTATATTGAAGACTGTATTAATTGTCCTAGAGGACATAGCATAGTAAGATTTGAGTAAGAGTTGACTTGGTTTTGTGTTTCAATTCCAAAAGGGGGTTAACATCACGCATACATTTTGTAGCCTTACTAATAAAATAAAAATACACTTTATTAGTACATAATTAATCTTAGTAATACAGACGAGACATAAAAGTTAAAATAAGCGTTAAAAATTATCTTGTATGAAAATTAGTAGGCAGTGTTGCCAGACCGAAATATAGAAAGCATTTATTAATATTTTATTACTGAATTTTATTAGTAAGGCTTTATGATTTTAGACGAAGTTATTGTTAGTCACAATTTGAAAATGTTATTACATAAAAAGATTTTAGGCATTTTTTGACATATTATAAACATGTAATTATAGATATTTTTGAGATTTAATATGTACAAGAGACATTCCCTGTTAGAAGTTTCCCAGTTTACAAATCCAATAGAGATTTCATAATTTATTTACTTGAAAAAAACTTGCAATTTGAAAGAATAAAAATATTTTTCAAGCGGTTAAGAAATAAAGTTGCAAGCTATAGCTACAAAATAGGATATTTAAAAGTATAGGCATAGTAAACAATCAGCCCGACGAGATACAGATATTTTATAATAATCAAAAACTTCACCTGATTATAATATGTTGTCGAAACGAGTTTTTAGAACAATTTCGACAAATCCGTGATGTGTATTATATTTATTTACAAATTGAAAATGTGTACAATAAAAGACATTTAGATGCCTAGATATTGGCAGAAGTTACTTATTTACAATAGACTTGCCAGAGCAAAACAAAACATTTATCAAAATGTTGTATTGCCAGGTGTAAAAAATTACAGGCACTTTGGTCAACTTTAAAAATGGAATTTGTTAAAAACGGAACCACAGAAGTTAGTTTTGAAAAGACTTAATTTGAATTACCATTCATGCCAAAATAAGCCCTATTTCAATTTTGACAGAAGTCAAAATTCGATTGTTCTAAAAACTCCCCCGCAAAACTTTACCTGCAAAGGAGGCGGCGGCACATTCACCAGAGGATAACTCATCTGCATCGCTATAGAGTTAGGCTGTGGTCCCTCTAACTCCCCATCGAGAGAATGTGACGACCTTCTCAGTTGCTTCGAATCATACGCTGGCATGGACTGATGCATATACTTGTCTCCAGGGTAATATCGTCCTTTGTAATACTGCTTATGTGATGGGGAAGCAGTACTGTTGCAAGGCTTCGGTTTCGCTAGCGGATTGATCGGTGGCGGACTCAGATTCGGGCTGAGCGGATTCCGTTTCGGTCTTTCAATGGATCTTGGTGGTAACGGAGGTGGAGTAACGTTGTCGAGACAAGTCGTCGGCACCATCGGTACAGTATTGTTATGTACATGTCTCCGCTTATTGTTGGATTCATCAGAGTTCTGTCTGACTAACGGTGGGGTATTCTCCTGTTGGATCTTGTTAGTTCTCGCTTGTCGAAGGTTCCGGAGACTCTGGCCGGTGAGGTTGGAGAGTGATCGAGGTAGCCCGAGGAAGCCGGTGTTGGGTACAGGGGAAGGCTTGTCCAGGGTCGTCTTGGTGCGCGGTCGAGGGGTGGAAGGCGCAGCGTCCAACGGCTAGACGTGTGTTAGAAGCGTGGTTTATGTCACAGTGTGCTGGTGTGCTGAGATTTTGTGGGTAGTTTCTAATTTACAACATTTATTTTTGTGAAGCTACTGAAAATTACGACATTGCTAAGATAGTGAAACAGATTTACAGATACTTTTTAAGGTGTAAATTATATCACATTAAAGTTTATATTTACTGTCATAGTTTAAAAAGGAGACTTAAGCGTTGCAATTGTGTAAGTTTGCTTCAATATTTTAGTGAAAGGAAAAAAGATAGTGCAGCAGGCAATATTAAGATCTGGGGGTTGAACATAAGCTCTTAGAGTAAGGTTATTGTGTGTGTAAAGGGCAGATGTATATGACTTGTATACATCTGTCCCTTACGCACACTTAAAATAACCCAACTCTAATAGCTTATGGTCACCCCCTGTTCAGAACAGCGATCATGTCGGTCCTCCCTTCCAGTTATGACCTTTTTGCCAGACCTAGAATAGCGCAATGTTCTTATCGAAAATTTTTATAGATAATTGTGCATTTCTATTCAATAGATATCCAAAGTTAAATTGAAATCATTTATTTTTTTAATTCAATTACTTTTCTGAGCAGAGAATGATAAAATTATGTTGGCTATCGGTTTTGAAATCCTCACCACAATTTATTTTCGGCACTTTCTTCCACAAAAGCAACGCTCATGTCTCACTACTCTAGAGGTGTTCTAAAAGTGTCGAATAACATTGAATACTAACAAAAATCTCAACACAGCCAAGCGCGTTGGTGTTGCCATAGTTCATATTATAGCTATATGCGATGTACAGTCGTTACAACCATTCCCATTTGTGAGACGAAAGTTACGTTTGATCAGCGTTTTGTCGATGTCTGGTTCTATGCATACTCCTGTTTTATTACATAACTCTTCTTGATGTGATTGTGACATTAAGTTTGGTATTTTTTGTTATATCTGTAGGTTTTCAAGTGCAGTTCAAAGATATTTAAATGCTTATTACAATGCAACTGATTTTTGTATCTTTTACAATAGTAAATAACGAAATACTCATTTATTTTATCAATGCTTATTTTTTGTAAACAAAGGAATTTAATATTATTTTTCTGGATTGTAAAATAGACCAATTAAAATAGTCAACAATTACCAATGATACCTGAAATATGAGATCCGAGACAGGGTTGCATTTTGTTGTATCACCAATTCTCAATAATAAATAAAATACATTACCGCTGACTCTTAGAGAAAAACATTACCCTGCTTCTTATTCAGTCAGGTAAAAAACAAAAATCCATCCGATGAAAAGTTTTCCCCAATCCAAATAAAAAAGATAGCAATAAAAAAACGTGACAAACAGACACAAATATATATATAAAAGAATGGATCGCACAGTGACGTCACAGTTATGCACAGGCATGCACAGAAGCAGACACGGCACAAAACATGTTACGAGCCGACTCGTCCCGTTAGCCTTGTTAGTTTACACTGGGCGCGGCTGGTTTTGGAATGAGGTGTGGTAACTTTAATTGTAGTAGAGGAAAATGGTGCGTTTCATTAATGATTCGGTCTTTGCCAAAATTGAGCCAGTACCAAAGTATTATCACTGTAGCCAGGCACAGATTAAATTAGCCAAATAAATCAGAAGACTGGCAACACTTGCTTACTCCACTGCGGTGAAACCCAGAAAGAGGAAAATTTATTGGAAAATTAATATACAGAAATGTTTCAAGTGAGACAAGCACTTTTAATATTGTATATTATTATTTTACATATTATAATTTTATGGCTAGATCTTCTACTCATTGCAATCACATTAATATGTATCAAGAAGGTATTATTTTAAAATCATGTGCGTAAACAATACTTTATAATATTTTTTTAATTTTGATGACTTAAGCACTTTCGAGTCTTTGACAACTAAGAAGTGCTGGCTCTCAGCCTAATTTGAAAAATATTTTTTTTATTTGAGGAACGATGGGTATTGAACTACAAGTAAAGTTAGCACCTCCGTTATTAAAAACGGTACCAATTCGGTGTTACGTGGGACAATATGATGTTTAATAAAAATATATAATATTTTGCGGTTTTCACTTTCGCCTCCCTTTAGAGTTACTGTTGCGGCCAGGTATTGTGTAACAAATAATAGGTAAATAAGGAATGTAGGTTATGTGTAGAAAAAGGAAGATACCGAAAATGAGATATGGATAAAATTGGTGTAGGTACTAGAGAAAATGTTAATTTTATACACAATTCGATGCATATCGCGCCATCTAGTGATATTTATTTGAATCAAATTTTCTTTGTTAGCGCTGGGACCCCGTGGTAGACTACATGGTATGATAAGCATATAAATTCGCGATCGTTTTTTTCGAACCTCTTCTCTTATGGCCACCCACAGTCTAACCCGAACATTAATAGAAATGGTGGCAATAAAATACAGTTAACACCGAAATAAAGATACTAATCAAATCCCTTTCCCAATCAGTACACCAGGTGTGAAATTTATGGGACCAGATTTATTCACCCACGATTCTCCACTATTATCAATTCAAAACACATAATTCAATCATATTAATGCGTTATAAACAGGGAAACCGTGTCCTTTCGTACTTGAATAATAATGAGTGTTCCAATTTATCGGCCCTGCGGTGTAACGCCATGAATGTATAATGAGTGTTTCTAGTTTAGACAAAACATGGTATTGTACTGAATTTTATAGTAAACACTTTTGTATTTATGTACTCGTAGTTTATTAGTATGTCTTTTTTTATTGTTGATAGGCTCGCGTTTGACCACTATCTCACCTGATGGTAAGCAATGATGTGGTCGACAGTGAAGCACGCTTGCCTAGAAGTAACCTATTCACTCTTGAATTAAAGACCTCTTAATCTATGTAGAGTATTAATTTGTTTACTTTAAAAGTTATGAACTTCGGTGACATGTATATCGTTGTTTTTTTTTGCGGTTTATTATTTAAGGGTAATCCCCGAGACATATTTTGTAGCAGTGACCTCAATTTACGAGAAAGATTTACAACAAAAAGAGTTGTAAATCAAGTAGGCAGGCAGATGAACATTTTTTTTTAATACAAAAAGGATTACTAAAAATGTCAGGTAATTTCAATTGAGACTTAATTTATAGACCTCGGAGGCGGAGGGGAGTAGGCTTGTAATACTCAGTTGTGGATGTAACAAGGCTGTCAATGAATATGATAACAAAGCATTTCTAAAAGGACAAGTATGGGTTTTAATAGTCTAGATTTTCTCAAAAAAAACAACCGTTACACACAACCCTGGCCGCAATCATAACTAAGACACATAGAAATATAAAAAAAGTACAAAAAAATACAGTGAGACATTAAAAATTAAGTAAAAAAAAAAAAACTAGGATGCAATATAGTTACAAAATGCTATGGTGTTGGAACTGTAACAGTGTCATGACAATATGGACTCTATTGTAAGGGAATATGTTTGTTACCTGGCCTGCCATGATGGTGTCGATCTCATGCTGTAGCTTTGAACAGCGCTGTTCTGCTGATTCGAGTTGAGTTTGTTTTCTTACGTCCGGTACTTTTAGGAGTTCATCTGGAATTGGTAGATAACATTTTTAAATGGACAATATTTTCGATATTTTATTCTGTAACCTAAACGAATTTCATTAAGATGTAATGGAAGAAAATTGCATTTATTCGAGCGACTTAAAAGAGGTCAATTATTTTTTGGTTCGTAATCTTTCCGTGAAGTGGTGGCCCGGTAGCTATAACCTCAGGGCGTGGGTTCACTTCCGTGCAATCGCCAATCCGTCTTGAGCAAGCATGGTGATCTAGATCTTCCCTTCTCTGTATGAGAAGAGGCCATTGCTCTGTAGTGGGACAGTTAAAGGCTGTTATTAATGACTAGCTGTGCCCGCGGCTTCGCTCCCGTTACCTGCCTATCCTACCCTACTTATCTACCTGTACCTACTCTACTTACCTAGACCTAGCTGCCTTACTTAAGGTAAGTAGCTTAATACCTAGATCGAGCGTTCACTGCACAGAATACTATTTACTCTAGGAGGAAAAATATCGAATTCTTACAAAAAATTAAGGACAGATTTGCTGCGCGCCATCGAGTAGTACTCCAGAACACCACACCGAAACGAAAACATAAAAATAATACTTTTTAAAAAAAAAAAAAGAAAGTTATTTTTCACTTTGTTGAGTTTTTATTTGGAAGTCGGTATTATTTTTTTGAATTTTTATTTTTTTATTTTTCACTTTTTGGTTGTACTTATATTGCCAGAATAGATTACCCGAATATCATAAAATCTGAACATAATAGGTAAAATGAGTGTTTACCAAGGTGAACTGTACACATCTGTGTGTGTGGAGAGTGGTGATGTTGGTGGTGGTGGTAATGCCGGTGGTAATATTGTTATCAATCGATCCCTAATCCCATCTGTAGTTTTTACGCCGGCAAAGTGCACGGTTCCTTCGAGATAAACCACGGGAGCGTAGTACCCGCACCAAAAAAGCCAGTATTTAATTACTCTAAGAAATCGTTAATATCCAAAATAATTTCACCTTAATTATATAACAATCATCACACATTCAAAATTAATCAAGGTGATTCAAGGTAGGTGCGCCTGCAAAAATTCCTATATGCAGCAGTCTAGTTTCACAAACTGATCTGATGTCTTATCTTTCACTGCCAGAGAAAAGGAATGGTAACAAAGAATGTCTGTTACTTACTGCGCAGATCCCTGATAAACTTCTGTTCTTGTTCTAGCATCAACCGCACAGTGTGTACTTTTGATACTTCCAACTGACGCTGTTTCTCAGACTGAAATTAAAAACATAAATCAATGATCAAAACTTGCCCCACACTGGTAATTTATTCCTGTATCGTTGGTGCGTTTACAAACATTGAAACTCACATACACATGACACTCAGATTCGGAACAACTATCTGTAGGCCATACAAATATTTGTTCCGTGCGGGAATCGAAGCCTCGACACGCAGCGCAGCAGCCGATCGCTCAATCACTACGCCAACCGTGTCGAAAATTGTTTTCAAAAAAATCCCTGAAGCAATCCACAAAGTAGATGACGGAACGAACTGGACAGATTTCGCCAAAACTGGAGGAGAAAGCCTGGGTATAGTGCACGGCACGTAAGTTGACAAGGTTTTGGCGTAGTGGGGGTAAGTTCGCACATATTCCGCGAAGGAGGAGGTGAGAATGGAAGGAGTGGAGGAAGGCCTTTATCTCAAGTTGTCTTTGTATTGTTAGTCTCAGTTGCTTTTTACAAAATTACTTGGAACTTGATAACAGACAGAATAAAAGCAAAAGTAAACTAGACTTATCCCCAGAAAATTAAATACCCGTAATTTTATCAATAGTTACTTTCTGCTATTTTTTTTTCAAGCATTTTCATGCGGATATTCCACCCGTACCCACAAAACGCTTTGGGAATACTTTCATTGTACGTACAGCTGAAGAATATAATGCCAGATAGTGTTTCCAGGTAGCTATAACTTTAGAGTCTTTAAGTCAAGAATGAATAGGCAACTTCTAGGCAAGAGAGCTTCATCTTTTACCAGTTGGTGAGAAATTGGTCAAACGCGAGTCTATCAATAATTATAACTGTAAATAAATGAAATTAAAGTTTTTTCGTATTCTTCGCAGCAAACCCTTTCATTTGATAAAAAATTTCATGGCAGTGCATGAAAAATAACTAGTCCACCATCTTTGGCCGTCCGCCATATTGGATTTAGCACTTAGCTAATCATGCATTGTCATCCAATACGTGTATGCAAAATTTCATCTTAATCGGTTGAGGATAACCTCTTTAAAATTCAGTTGCATGATTTGACCGCAACGACGATATAACCACTTGACGGCGCATACAGTGCCCCGACGCTCGAAAACTATTAGTATTTTGTCGCCTATGTAAAGGCTTCGGTACTAGTAACCATTTTAGTTGTGTCCAGTTATTAGACCTGTATGCACGCTAAATAAATACAAATTGTTTTATCTTTTTATTGCAATTATAACGCATCAAAATGCCCTCATGCGCGGTAAAGTTGTATGGGAAACATGCCAAGACATCTAGTTACAAAAAGGATGGTATAACTTTTCATCGGTAAGTGAACAGTACGAAAATTATTTTTAATTTTATCAGATTAGGAGACACCGTAGGGATCTAGTTAAAATGGTGGATGGGGTAAACGAGCACACTTTTGAGTCCCGCGTTGATGTCTTTTGGAAAAGTCTCGCTCTTTCACTAGACAATTCTAATGCTTCTATCCCTCTCCCTTTGTATTTTTATCGTAAATATCTGTGCTGTTACTTTTAATAGTTGATATCGATAATAATAAAATTAAACTTAATAAAAAATGTATTAAAAAATATCTATCTACTTTTAACCGACTTAATAAAAGGAGGGGGTTCTCAGTTCGTCGAATTTTTTCTTATGTATTATGTTCCCGGATTACTCGTAGACGGCTTGACCGATTTGGAAAAATACTTTTTGTTTCTCTATGTCCCTGACATACATATTTATTTTTGTAATTGATTGATTTTGATTAAATAATATTTATATGATTTTAATTGAGTATTTTTAATAATGTTAAAATCCATTTTATGGATATCGACAATTTTCCCTTAATCGAGTAGATCAACCCTAACGATAGCAATACCTATGCAACTTACTTTGAACTGACCAATTGCAGCCGCGCGTTCTTCCTCGTCCCCCGGCCCGTAGTAGTGAGTTAAGCTCTCTAGTGGTTATATTCTCTTTGTTTGACCGGAACACACTTACATACATACATACTTTGGAAGTTAAATAAAAGCTTGTAAAAAAATATTTTTAGTGACGACACTATTCGAAACGCCCTGAACATATTTGCAGTGTGTCAGCCCAGTGACACAGTGTATCTGGTGTGTTACGATGCTACGAGTACATTGCTCACTACGCGGCTGTTAGCTCATCATTTATAATTACCGAGATAATAATTAACCTAACAAGGCTGTTTCGACTTGTGCGGGATTTCCAGTTGTCTGTTTACGGTTTACATGGAAGATATTTTGAATAAGTCAAATGCATATAGTAAGTCTATACTATATAGACACCGAGACAGTCTGTAAGAACTTCAATTGTCATGAATATAAATCAAAATTAATGATTTCGCATGTAGAAGCAAGAATATTGTAAACTAGATTTTTATAATGACTAGATTTAAAATCAATGCAATCAGTGCAAGAAACTCCACGGGCAAGGGTGCCCACGGAGTTTCTTGCACGTTCTTCTACATAGAAATATACCGATTGGCATGTGCAAGTATCACCACGGGCAAGGGTGCCCACGGAGTATCTTGCACGTTCTTCTACATAGAAATCTACCGATTGGCATGTGCAAGTATCACCACGGGCAAGAGTGCCCACGGAGTTTCTTGCACGTTCTTCTACATAGAAATCTACCGATTGGCATGTGCAAGTATCACCACGGGCAAGAGTGCCCACGGAATTTCTTGCACGTTCTTCTACATAGAAATATACCGATTGGCATGTGCAAGTATCACCACGGGCAAGGGTGCCCACGGAGTATCTTGCACGTTCTTCTACATAGAAATCTACCGATTGGCATGTGCAAGTATCACCACGGGCAAGAGTGCCCACGGAGTTTCTTGCACGTTCTTCTACATAGAAATCTACCGATTGGCATGTGCAAGTATCACCACGGGCAAGAGTGCCCACGGAATTTCTTGCACGTTCTTCTACATAGAAATATACCGATTGGCATGTGCAAGTATCACCACGGGCAAGGGTGCCCACGGAGTATCTTGCACGTTCTTCTACATAGAAATCTACCGATTGGCATGTGCAAGTATCACCACGGGCAAGAGTGCCCACGGAGTTTCTTGCACGTTCTTCTACATAGAAATCTACCGATTGGCATGTGCAAGTATCACCACGGGCAAGAGTGCCCACGGAATTTCTTGCACGTTCTTCTACATAGAAATATACCGATTGGCATGTGCAAGTATCACCACGGGCAAGGGTGCCCACGGAGTATCTTGCACGTTCTTCTACATAGAAATCTACCGATTGGCATGTGCAAGTATCACCACGGGCAAGAGTGCCCACGGAGTTTCTTGCACGTTCTTCTACATAGAAATCTACCGATTGGCATGTGCAAGTATCACCACGGGCAAGAGTGCCCACGGAATTTCTTGCACGTTCTTCTACATAGAAATATACCGATTGGCATGTGCAAGTATCACCACGGGCAAGGGTGCCCACGGAGTTTCTTGCACGTTCTTCTACATAGAAATCAACCGTTTGGCAAATGCAATTAGCTTCATCTTTCTGACTGACTAACTTCTTGCCAGATCAAAAGTACCTGTATAAGGTATAGTTGCAATACAAATATTGTGTTTTTTTTATAATCTATATTATAAACAAGCTTATATTCCTTGTATAGAAATTGCTTGTTTTGTCTAGCCGTCGTTTTATCAGCTGGGAAAAGTCCTTCAAGAAATAGCTGACCACAGACACATTAAAGATATCTAACAGTATTCTTTCTTCATACAAACGGTCGGAACGCGTGTCATACCTACGCGTGTTGAGTTCAGCCAACACTCGATACACTACAGTCGCAAACAATCACGAACGGACGAATCAATAACGAACGGTGTGATTGTTTTGTAAGCAATAAGCTTGCTATTTTTGAATATTTTATTGAAATAAGTACTAGTACTTACTTACTTAATATGACAGAGAGCAATTATAGACTGTATTGTGCTGTTTTTGGTAGCTTGAATTCTTCTATATCGCACCCAGAGATAACATTTTTACCTGTAACCTCCGAAAGGCAAGAATTAAAAAGCGAAAAACCCACATATTAAAAAAAAAAAAAATAGGTGGGTTTTTCGCTTTTTCCACCGAGTAAAATACACCTGGATTAATAAATCAATAAGTGGATAGGGTGATAAAGTGACACACGAGTGACCTACCTAAGCTCGCGTTAAAAAGAACTAGTACGTAGTTTCCTAGGCTAGGCTATCTTCTTACTTATGTACTTAGCTTCTTACATACATGAATTAGATGAAATATCATTATGAAATGATTTCCTATGAGAGAAATAAATAGGTACCTACCTAGTAAGATTTAAAATAAGTACATTTAATAAAAATACAATATTTACCTCAGTTTAGAGAAAATAATCTGAGATATTTACAATCACAAAACTAAAAAGAAACTCAAGTAAGTATACGCGGGCAGCCCTAACGCGTGTTTACGTGACGCACACTTGTAGGCACTTATTTCAAGGACAGGGCCGAGTCATAATACTGTTAGATATCATTACCGTGCCACATTGATAAAATATTCCGTGTTAAAATAGACATATTAAGCTTTCTCTCTCCTCAACTTTACCGCATCAACAACTGCACGTCACAGTTGAGGAATCCTTCGCCGTCAGCGCATCTGTGCAAACAGCTGACTTTAAGGTCACGTACTCGCATGCTTGGTCTGTTTGTACACTACTTGTGTGTACTATGTCCTGCTTTAAAATTCAACACAAACTACCCTATGATGAATATTAAATAGGTGAGGAAGACGGTATGTTTAACCCAAAATTGTAGATACCAGCACAGTTTAAAAATCATACCGTTAAAAAAAGTTAGTTCCAAAAACCTGACTGCTTATGAAGCGAACCAAAAAGACGTAAACAAGAAGAAATTCATGCTGTGCAGTCGGAGGATATATATTCGCGAGCTGGCTTATCAAAACCAGTGTGCTTATTCCGTGTTTTTTAACGTACTCACTCGTGGTAAAGTAAACGATCTCTTAAGTCAAAATGTATACAAAAAAGAGGTTTCTCCTTACCGTCACCAGACGGCGCTTATCCAGTTTCAATACAATTTGACGTTAAAGTTAACGCGATTGAGTGTGAATAAAACTCGCACTAAGACCTCAGATGTACCCTCCGACTGCACAGCATGATTTTCTTCTTGTTTACGTCTTTTTAGTTCGCTTTTTAAGCAGTCGGGTTTTTGACTTTTTTAATTAACTTTTTAGTTAACTTTTGTTTTCGAATTAGGTACATTTGAACATATAAGTTTAACATATTTTTCAAATCAGCTCTTAAAACCCTTTATTTTGATACCCCACACGATGGGTTGGAAAGAAATAAAAAAATGTCTCTCCACAATACGGCGCCCAAGAGCCGCCATTATTCCATTTTCCAATTTTTATGTAGCCAGTGACACTCGCAAGGTTAAGGCGAATAGATTCACGTAAGAATCATCAAAATCGGCCAACGCGTTTGGTCTCTGGAACGCCACATAGGAACAAACAAACATACATACATAGACTGATAAACACATTACCCTCCTTCGGCAGTCGGGTAAAAAAGTCTCATATATATAGAGAACCTAAGTATATGAGATTTTTATCCTTCCATAACCGAGACGGGGTGCTAAAGATACACCCCCTCCCGGAAAATAGTCTCGCTGACGGCCCTGGGCCCTGTATACTAATCTCAAATAGCATAAAATTTCAATAAACACTTCAATCAGCTGACCAGTAGCAATACATTTCACAACAGTCTCACGGCGACCTTGCGACGCTCACGCTTCATGCCTCTACAATACCTACTATACTACGACTATTGCATTTCTCGCACTGATAACAAGCCTCAAGGCTAAATGTTCCAAGTTATTTAGTGTTTATTCTTTAATTAGCTAGTATTTTGATTATTTCCGTTATTTTTACGAACGGATGTCGGTGTAATTAGATTTAGAATGGTAGGACATGAGAAGCGAGGAGTTCGTAGCTAAATAATAACAAACACACGGTTTGTGTTTTCAAGGTTAATCAACGCATGCCGAGATCGATAGTGGATGGGTGACCATCAATTACATCCCTAGACTCCTCCGCGCATTGGAAAGCACTTTAATCCATTGGTTCTGGCTGTCATTTGCTCTCACAGTGTTTACGGATAGTCAGAAATTAGAAAATAGACTCTGGCTATTATAACTCTGCAGAACTCGTAATTGGTATCCCCAAAAAGTTTTGTATGTGGCATGCTTTTGCATGTCATACTCGCGGTACTTGAGCTGTCAGATTGCTTACGCTGTCTGTTGTTTCTCACAAAACCAATAAGAAAAGTGGTTAAACCAAACCAGTAATGGGTAAACCTTTTAGAAGAGGATTGCGGTAGTCATTACATCACATGTTCTGTAAATTCCAAGATGTGAAGGAACACCATTACCATGTCGTTCTTAGCCCAAAACGACAATGTTTACAAGATATCGCAACGTTGACGTTTTCGTCGAGCTAATGATTTTGATATATTGCCATTTGATGTTTGCATAATTCATTATTTAACTAAGAAAATTATTTCATACGCCTGTTCATGTTGTTTACGAGAAGATTATATCACATTACAACATCATGTTTGTTGTTTTGCAGTAATCACACACTGAGAAAACGGTAACTCATAGTAATAAAACTGTATTAAATCCACACTGCATCGTATTAAAGTGACTATTCTTTACAAGGAATGAATCAGAAAATAAACAAAATAACGTATCAAAAACACAAAAAAACAAATATCAACTACAATTTTCATAGTACAGTCGGTGTAACCTGCCCCAAATTTTCGGTTTTTGAATAATGCATAGTTATTATAATAGTCAAACTCTATGACAACAGTTTTGCCAAGGGGTACCACCGTTTTATCCAATTACTGGATTGTGAAGGTTAGGTAGGCAGTCGCCCCATGAAAATACTGGTATACAGCTGCATCCGGTTTAACTGGAAGCCAATCAACATAGTTGGGACAAGACACAGCAAACTGATTGTTTGTCAGTTTAATTCGTTTTTGAGAATGGTAGGAATGAGAAGTTATTAGAAAAAGCCTGAAGTTTCGTTATGAAGCGTAACATGAAAAAGGGTGCGGTCAATCGTTTGTTTAGAGAACCGATAGCGTAGGTAATATAAGCACAGTTATGTAAAACTCTCATAAACCATGATAAGCCGCCGCCGCCGTGGGGGTTATTACTGTATTCTGATATAAGTACATTCTTGAAATTTGAACTCTTAGACACAAGTTCAAGTTTCTCGAAACTTATCAATATTCTTAGCCTTACGGTTTACCAGCAGATCTGATCCTAAACAAAAAAGCACTACGCTTCTCTATCCCCTATTTACGTATCTAAATGCACAAGGTTTTTTTTATATATTCATATACGCGGTGCAAACGGAATTAGGGCTAATTTTTCAAGGCTGAGAACGCCCAAAGGACGTTAAAAAAACGATTTGTGTATAGTGTCTTTTATAAAGGTCCTTTTTCATAGTCATCAGGATACGTGAAAGTCCTTCCCTTCATTTAAACAAATGAAGGAAGATAGTAGAAGTGTATAAACTTACATTTACAGGCACTGGAGCTGTGATGGGCGTTTTATGTCTCGAAGAGTTCTGCTGGACTGTCAACACCGTCGTTGGGTTTGCTGGAAAGTACAAAAATATTCATTAGAACAATGGTACTACAAAAGTGAGCAAAGTGCTCTCAATTATCAGACCGTATTGGTGCTAAAAGAGGCTCCATAATTGTCCAAGAGTTAAACATCGTCATATGTATAGGTTTTAGGCATCCCTGAGCAATTAGCCCGGTAACTAACATTGCTGAATGGGTTATCTCTTCATGATATATACTTACATGGCTCGTGCCTACTCGACAGCAAAAGTACCGCATATACCAGTCATCATTTCCAAGACATAGGCCACTTCAATCGCACACCATTGCGCTTATTTCTTAGTGCTCCATTGCTGTGCTTCACAGCTGAACAGTGACCTCATTGGCCACTTCTTTCAAGCGATCGGTCTTCAGCAGTCTCTGGTCATTTACCTTAATCCAAATAAATGGAAAATCTATCAAGATCACTAATAGGTGGCTGTCAATCTGGTCGTAGTGGAGTTTTTGTGCTCATCTTCAGCACCCTAACTACACATAAAAACGTCGTTGCCTTGGTGATACAGAGCGCAGGCATTCGAGACATGCCCAGTAAAATTAACAGCTTAATAGCCACGTAAAAACACCATTAAAATTCACGCTATGATTCGCTTCGAGAAATCTTTTTCGAGGCTAAAAGAATTCCAACGAATAATATTATGAACTTCGACAATGTAATAATGAGTATTGTATTATTGTAAACGTTTTGTTGCATTTAATATGTCGTGACGTATCACAACTACTGAATAATATCCTTGTAGGCACTGTGATTTCTGACCAAGAACTCACCATCGGACTACAAGACGTACGGCGATGCACCATCGGTACATGGTGGACATTCCACCCATACGCACAAAACGTTTTGGGAACACTTATATTATGCGTACAGCTAAGGAGTGGAATTGCCTGCCGGAGTCTGTGTTTCCCGACAGCTACAATCTAAGGGTCATTAAGTCAAAAGTGAATGGGTTACTTCTAGGCAAGCGTGATTCACCGTCGACCACATCATCGCTTACCATCAGGTGAAATAGGCTAAAGTAAGCTCGGCTCGCCAGTAAAAAAAATATCCTTGTTGGTAGTGTGCGCTGAAACTCCGTCTATAATTACACCGGCCTATAAAACATTGAAAACGAAACAACAGATCTGCTTTGCGGCACTTTTGGAGGTATTTAAGACTAATTTCAATACAAAAGCAGAAGTTGTCCTTAAAATTGACAGCAAATCAAGGCTTATTTTTATACGCAAGGTCAATGCATTGAGGTAAATGGAATAAAGTACTCTATATACTCGTATGCTTTCATTTTCAATGAAATAAACATGGTCATGACGTCCCCAAGCATCAATCAGAGACTTTCTCGGAATCCAGAATGGCTAACTAGCCAATAACCGACGTCAAGTGTCGAGTCATTCACATAACTTTCAACGGTTCATCAATATCGCTGATTGAGCTGAATGAAACTAGGGAGTACTAGGATATATTTTTTTCTGCCGGGAATCGTCTAGCTTCACTATCTCGGCGCTATTGGCTTTAAGGAGTTGCAGGTTTTGGGAATAGTCTGACAGGCTTGACCTACAAAAAAATAAGAGCTCCTCGTTAATTGTTCACCAGAAAAGGTAGCCTAAATAAGTAGGACCAGGTACAGTCATAAAAAGTCTACTGTAAACAGCATAGCTGATTGGGTACAGGCGAACTAATAAATCGACTTTAGTCACAGGTTGATGTGGCAATACAACTACAAACCTCATGCATCTAAAAAAGGTTGCAGTCAAATTTGCGCATCAGTTGGGCAGTCGTCAGTCTGCTTTCGATCCCATGAGGTACATTGATTCTATCCAAAAATTTGGCATAGTAGCTGCACCCTTAGCAAATAAAATTGTTGACAAAAAATATCTATTCAGACCGTCCATTAAAAAATCTAAAAATATCGGACACGTATGTTTTCTTTTACCACGTTAACAAAAAATTACGACGATACAACGCACTTTGTTGAAATATTGTATCACGTCACGGTGTGCTACACTTTATACTGACAAAGTGACGTCACAAACTCACAAGTCCCCACTCCAGTCCTGAAGCATAGTGCTTCACAAGCAGAATGGAAACCTACCTTGGATCGTATGCACGACTTGCTAGTGCGTGTGATGATGCACCGGCACGGAGTCGACACGCAGGATCCTATATCCCGCACGGAAACCAGCTCGTGCTCCTTCATTGACTGTACATTTACGTGAACCTACCTCGGATCATGTGCACGACTTGCTGATGCGTGTGATGATGCACCGGCACTGAGTCGACGCGCAGGATCCTGTCTCCCGCACGGAGACCAGCTCGCCACGCGGCGCCGTGTTCTTTTACTGATTGTACGTATACCGGATTGTCACCTGGAAATATGCAATATTAGTATGAGAAATAGTGAGATAAACTTCGACGCTGTTCGGGTGTTTCCGGCTGTCTTCGGAAACGGCAAAGGTCCTTTACCAGAAGACCAAATGTTTTTAAAGGAGTCCGCCCACTATACTGTATCATACCTCTAGACCGTACTATGCCAACTATACAATGGAATGGAAATATCAGGCAAAGAATGAAACGTGATACGGTGTAGTGGGAAGACTCCGATAAGCTTATTTTTATCTCATTCCTGAGTATAGGCCTCCCCTTAGTTCCTTCCATTCCTCTCACCTTGCAAGAGCCAGATGATCTACATGCAAAAACGTCTGGGGGATGGCGAAGTCGTTTAATTTAAAAAAACAAATTCGAGTAAATTTAACATACATTAAACACAAAACGCACGACCTCGGAAAACCTAGATACAATTTATTTACACAGATTTCCCAAAGGCCAACATAAGCGTGATAACAATAGAATCCGGTAGTAGTTTTGACAATGAAATTAAATGTGGTCATCATTACTCAACAAATAAAACAACACTACAGTGCGTGCCACGAAAGATGAGACTTGACCGCGCATCCCGCGATCTGTCCGCCGCCCCGATGACGCCCGGTTTTTTCCCGCACTCAGACCTCATACCGCTAAAGAGACCTTCAAATTGTCTACTGCGCAAGTCAAACCACGTGGTGTATCAAGTCTCATCTTGCCTGGAACGCACTGTAGATTACATTATTGGTCTAGTGATCTCAAGTGCTACTGCTGAGTCCTGGGTTCCATTGCCAGGTCGAGAATATTGTACTTTCCATATAGCAGCCCGGAGCCTGGATTTAAGCCTGGATGATGGTAATAGGCTCGCCCCCTATTACATAGAACTTAAACATAAATGGCGAAATGGGGGTGTGTTATAGGTAGGGTTGCGTTGATGGTCAGGAATCATCTGGATCTGAATCTGAATTGAACAGGCTTTGGGATGAATTCCCTAGTTCTTTCCTTTCTCTTTACCTACATATTTCAATTTCACCGCCAAACGCACCCCTACATCTCCTAGTCCGACAAAGACAATGTATCAGCTCCGCCATCTGACGGCGCGTGGCAAAAACATTCAGTAAGAACTCGATATCAATGCCGGCCGGCTAAAATTCTCGTGCGCGAATGAAAATCATCGTGAAATAAGACTAAATGGACAAGTGTTGTGATCACCCGACTCCAAGCTGTGCTCCAAGTACCCTGTAAGTACCTTAATACCTCATTATATACTTCAGCCTGTTTTTGTAAGAATAATTACCCCAAGCCGCTTTCTTAGTTGGACGTGAAGCTCATTCACAGATTTGTGTTATCAATTCCTGTAAGCAATGCTTACCTACTGTGAAAAGATGTTACGTTTGCTTAATAATTTATATACCTAACAGAAAATTAGTATGGCTTTTGATATAATGAAAGTTGAGTAAGTAGACTGAACTTTGTAGTAAATTGTTTGAATTTCAAATCTTTTCATAAATTGGTGGACTCAGTAAAGTGTAATTCCAAATACATTTGGCATCCTAAAAATGTAGTCTAGTTAAATAGTAAGTTATATTTCATCAATATTAAGTCTATGAAATGTACAAAAAAACATTATTTATTTATTATTATTATTTATTATTATACTTCATTGTACACCACAAAAAGATACAGGACAAACTACAAAAATTTTTATTTTAAATATTTTTCTCGACCGACAACAACCTCAAAAGACAGAATTATTATTTTTTTTCAGATATTTTCGTCTTCCAATCTGGCATCCCTTGCTTATAGGAACTTCTCTGCCTGAACCTTCTGGGAATACAGGCGTGATATTTTTTTTATGTTATGTTACCGTAATCATCAATAGGCTTTTTTCCTGGGTAGAAAATAATAATTCTAAATCAGTGAGAATATCAAATAATATTGGACCCGTATTTTTTGCTTTGTCAAATAAATAAATATTGACAAAGATAAAGCGCATCAAAGTTCAGGAGGGCTTGTGACGTCACTTTGTCAGTATAAAGTGTAGCCCACCGTGACGTCACACGATATCTCAACGCACTGTTTGCGTATCCAATATTTTTAGGTTTGACGGGCTAAATGGATATTTTTGTCAACTCCCTATTCAATCACGCGAGAGAGATTCGACAATGCGAACGATTCGGATTATTCGGCCAATAATTTACTAACGATGATGCAGCAAAACGAAGCAATTAATTTGCGTAAACTAGAATTTTGTCACGCAAGTGAAGATGGATTGGAATATGTACCAGGGCTTCAAAAGTTTGTAGGAGTTTGTCTTTCAATATTAATTTTATAAGCTTGCGGTTTGGCACTTGGAATAGAAAACATAGAAGTATTCTAAAGGTGTATCCTAAATCTATAAATTTCGAATATTGCAATATAATTTTATTATCACTGACGATAGATTGGAAGCAAAGATGAGAATGTTGAGATGGATGTGCGGAGTGACGAGAATGAATAGTATTTTAGAGGCAGTTTGAAAATGGCGCCAGTGACAGAAAAGTTGCAATGGATCCATCCTGTGTGAGGCGACTGTGTGATATGAAAAAAGTCAATTATGGCGTGACAGGGGACAGGACAGTATGGAAGAAGAAAACGTGTTGCACTGACCCAAGTAACATGGGACAGGGGCAGGAAGATGATGACGAGAGATTGGAAGATGTACCAGGACTACAAAGATCATATGCAGTAGTATTCATTTTTTGATAATCTTGCGGTTTGGCTTATAGAATCTATATATGCATTTTGCTTTTTCCAGTATGTTGAAGTGTTTAGTACCTACACATAAGGGACTAGGGACATAAGGGTCTTCAAAAGTGATTGTTGCTTTTCAATGATAGATACCTGATTTCTGAGATCTTCTTAGACATATTTCGTCTATCAGATGGTGGGTTAACTCTCAGGTTAAAGAGGAAAGTATCTTAATCAGATTACTTCACAATATCAATAGCTGACGAAAATATATCTGAGGACTTTATAAACTCAGTTGGATAGGTTCAGATCGCCATACAATTTGATTTTGACCAAACAACATAAGTATAACACCATAATTATCATCATATAAAAAACTTTTTTACAAAAAAATACTACCGACTTCCTAATATAAAAACTACAAATAGAAAAATAATTTTCTTTTTGGAAGTCGGTGTCTTTTGTATGTACCATTTTTTGCGTTATGGACACCAACTTCCAAAAATAAAGTTATTTTTCACATTGTAGTTATAATATGTATTTGGAAGTCGGTAGTATATTTTTTGTAAAAATGTTTTTTTTTATTTTTCACTTTTTAGTTGGACCTACCTAATAGGCATGTTGTTTAGTAAGGTACCTTTAACGCCAGAATAGATACCCGAATATCATGAAACTTGAACATAACCGGTGAAATGAGAGATCTACGTAGCTTTAAGAGCTTACTGGCGCGATGTTATGTTATGTATTGGTATAAACTATAAACAGACATTCGATTCCAGCAATCCCGAGAGATTTGCCTTATTTATTGAAGAGTTCTGTTGTTTATCTTCGAAGTTATTCATCAGATCTTCACCAAATTAAAATGGGACCAATTTCAGAACATACTCTTTAAGCAAAAGAAGAATTCGATCCACAATTGACGGAGATATAGGTGAAAAAAACCCAAAAAAAAACAAACAAAGTCGAACATAGAACCTCCTCCTTTATGGCAAGTCGGTTAAATACACAACTTCTTATACCCTATACACTGATACTGACACCATACAATGTTCAACTTTAAACACACCTTTACACACTAACACCTTAATAACGCATTCAAACCATGTGTAATGGCCAACAATGGCGCTGACAGCACTCACAGGGTTTGGCATGGCGTAAAGGTACCAGCCGCATACTGCTTTCACTATTGACAGACGATTAGCCACCTTCCTGTGCCAGGTATAGCTTGATGGAATATAATTTGCATTTGGATGGGTTGGCAGTATGATGTCTACTTAGGGAGTCCTTTGCTTGACTTTTACTACTTGTGCCGGATGGAAATGCATTGCCAGAAATGTTTTTTGTGCGCCCGGAAATTTGAGATGTATGTATGTTTTAAAGAAACGTCAAGTGCTCTCTCTGCCCTTTGGGTGCTCCATGCATCAGCACGTTTTCAGTAATAATATTCTTTATCAGTGCAAGTAAATGATCATTGAATCTAGCTAGTCGTTTCTATCCAACCCACCTAAAAACTATGCAGTCCACGCAAACAATACGAAAACAGTTACTTCTCCAACTAACCAAGAATCGTTATTCTTGAATTCTTAGGAAACATAGAACGCGAGTACAACCTTTCGTTTTTAGCAACAAAATGTATACTTATTCACCGGTATTTATTTTACCGGTCAGCAAAGCTGCTTTTAATTGGCATTTTCAAATAAAAAGCATTAGCAGTTAGATAAAAATCATCGACCTCATCTAGTTTAAAATATTTGAAATATCCGTAACGCTCGCATCGTGTTCGCCTTTACTGAGGGTCCTCATCTTCCGACAGGAGCACAGCTTTTCTGTTATGGTGTCCCTCCATCTGTGTCTGTCCTTGACGTCGTGGAGTGCACAGTTTGGTGTATAGCGTTGAGAAAATATGATCTGACCATCTGATTGGGCTGCGACCTCACGGCCTCCTTCCATCGACCTTCCCAGTAACTATTAGCTGCTCGAGGTTATTTATGGTGTTTGACGTGTTTTTTTTAAACTAATTCGCAGATATAAATAAAATTTAACAAAAAGTTGGGTGACATACCAGAGACTTTCATTCCATATCCATGCTCATCGCGGACGACGGTGACGGTGAGCAAGTCGTCGCCCCCCGGCGACCCCGCCCCGCCCAGCATCACCTGCAACAATACAACACAACGATTACATACAAACATAATAAATAACAACTGTACATTACTAGTAAAAAAGAAAAGATAACCGAGAAGAGTCATGTCAGAATTGAAGAGGACATCGATCTTCAGCAGTTCTCACTACTGGATTACCACCATTGTACCCATGCATGAGATCAAAAAAAAATATACAGGCCTCATTAACAGAAATATAGGGCCATAATCTGCCACGCGAGTCCAGTATGGGTTGGTGGATGTAACATGATGTATTCAACTTGAAATCAGGAATCGATATTAACGGTAATAAACCAAAAAATGTATGAACACTTGGACTATATGGTTGAAATGCCAGCCTGAAAACTTATGTGAAATGAGAGTGAAGTGAACTGTCACTCTTCCTCTGAAGCTCTGGATCAACAGCACATTTGAAGCCTAGTTTCTACGGTGAGTGTCTACAGTAGAGCTATTTATAGACATCTCAACGTGTGACTTAGTTGAAGTGAATTCGAAGTGTCAATCCTAGGGATTCGCAGCGGGTGGAATCGACTGGCAGAACAGCACTGCATAATAGGTAGAGAGGCATAAACGTTCCGTAGCGGTCACGTCCTTCAGGCATAAGGATAACATAAAGTTGTCGAAATACACTGGTAGACCTTACCCTAACCCCATTAATTTTATTAAAAACTGCTACTACCAACGTTTATCCTTATAGCAAAAAATCGCGGCAACTATTAGCACGCTCAATAAACCTGAGCTAGACACTGCAAATGGTAGTTGGAAAAACCCATGCAACGTTAACAAATTAAAGGTAGCCATGGAGATTGTCGATGTGCCAACTATAAAATGATTATTTAAAGAAACACTAACAAGTAACGTTATCGTAATACTTAATAGAATGAACTATGGAACACATCAACTTTTTTTTTCACACGTACGGCGCCGGCGGTCTGCCATTGGTAAATGGTTGACATCCCACCCATACGCACTAATTCTTTCATTGTCCGTACAGCTAAGGAGTGGAATTCCCTCCCGGAGAATGTGTTTCTTGATAGCTACAACCTGGGGGTCTGTAAATTGAGAGTAAATAGGGTAGTAGATCTAGGTAAGCATGCTTCACCGTCGACCACATCAACGCTTACCAGCAGGCGAGCTCGCGAACCATTACAAAAAAACAAATGTGCCTAGTACGAGACATGGATGAAGATGATATTGCTATAGGAGTAAACCGGCATTTCTCTGAAGACGATTTAAAACGATCTTCCAATTACCACTCTAGCAGTCTAAAAAACTCCCAAAAGCAGGTATGATTAAATCATGTGTCACAAAACGGCGATAAAAAAACATTACTCACACCGGAAGACACGTAACAGGCTTGAACCCATTTCCTTTATAACCAAAACTTCTAACATGTGTGCCACAAAATGAGGTATAAGGTCAAAAAGGTTACGCTAGCCCTGATTAGGAAAGGAAGGAGTGGATAAGTTACATAGACGATACGTCACCGTACGGATTCAGTTACAACTAGTTAGCCAGCTTATCTTTCTAAAACGTAAATGGAGCAGTCTTACAGTTAGATAAACGATTGTACATATGTAGCGAATACATTATTTTTTAAATTGTAGATAGGCTCGCTTTTGACCACAATCCCCTGATGGCGATGATGTGGTCGACGGTGAAGCACGCTTGATTAGAAGTGACCTATTCACTCTTGATTTTAAGCCCTTCAGGTTGTAGCTATCAGGCAACACAGACTCCGGCAGGGAATTCCATTCCTCACTACTCTTACCTTATGTCATGTATCTACAATCTTTGCAAATAAAATAAACTTTACATTACTTTTACTCAGTTGGACAAACAGGGCAGGTTTATCGTGTTACCCAGCTAATGGGTTGTGGAGATCAGATAGGCTGTCGCTCCATTGAAAACACTGGTACTCAGCTGAATCCGGTTAAAGTGGAAGTCGACCCCAACCAGCATAGTTGAAAAAAGGCGCGCCAGATTGATTAACTACTCAGTTGGACAATAGCAAGAATCATTCTTATGAAAAGGAAATTCAAGAAACAATTTCTTCGATTTTTTTGCAGAATCGTTTACTACTATCGAGAAAATGTAGTAAAAACCAATTCACTAGTAACACGCAGAAAATAACGTGTTCTGTGTAAACGTGAATGCAAACGTAATTTCAGCGAAGAAGCAAATGTTTGTTTGTCAAGTCATCAATGAACATCCGATCATGTGTTCAATCAAGAATCAGATCTAGAAGAAAACAACATTAAAGATCGTATCAAAGAAACTAACGTAAAATACAGTTTTCATGACGATAAAACCTGTGAATTAAATTCCCTATTACACGAAACAGTGTACGTAAACAGGAAACGTAAGAAATCTAATCCTGCAGTCGGATATATATGCAGACGATTTGAGACTGAACTTTCTGGAGTGTAGAGTTCAATTTTGTAAGTTTT
Organism: Orthosia gracilis; assembly: GCA_947562075.1. Lineage (NCBI taxonomy): Eukaryota > Metazoa > Arthropoda > Insecta > Lepidoptera > Noctuidae > Orthosia > Orthosia gracilis. Next base: position 1,399,137 of record OX387266.1, read on the forward strand.
GAGGGTAGTCGTTCCGTGCACGGTCTCAGTACAATAAATATAACTTTTATTCTTGTTTATGTGTACAATTGGGAGTTCATTGAGATGTTTTTACACACTATTGTCTGGAGGAAACGTGAATGGTTGCGGACGAGTCCGTTTTGAATGACCATTCAATAGACAAGTACAGATTGAGTGCAGTAGGTTGCCGATGATTGCCATGTGGTCAGACCAACGATGTCACTTCCTTCTGAGTGAAAAGTTAAGATTCAGACGTATCAGACGGCTCTACGAAACCCCGTGTTAATAACAACTAATTCCTAATCCGCATATAGAATATTATAGTACCTAGTTGTAGCTGTTACATCATAACATAATAAGTGCTACAATATTGACAAATTCTATTACATCACGACTATCATGATACTCGAGTCGGAATAGTAAATACTCTTTTACGATTACCTTTTTTGCTGTTAAGGGGTAAAATTATGAACGTGAACAGACTGCATGTGCTTCTACTTCTTTGTTCATCGATATGAATAAAATTTTAAATGTAGCCACCTGAATAGCTCTATAGTCGTTGACATCCATTAAGTCGCAGAAGGTGGTCATGCGAGCTGGGCAGAAAAGGAGGTGACGTATATTCTGTGAAGGGGCTCCATACTGGCACTGTGTTTGGGATGGATCAAGGACACCCCACGAGTTATGATCCCAAAAAACTACTTGTGCTTCGTCAAGATTCGCACAATCATGTCAAACACGCGAAGTCACGCGCTCGGGTTTTACTCTATATACTATACCTTTATTAAGAACATCACCAATAACATCAGTTTAAATCCTTCACCGTCTAATTGCCACTGACATCCACTTTATAACAAAACTCCTCGACCATAAGCTTTTCCACAGACATCCAGTAATAAAAAAAATAACAGCCTTATAGTCCAGACCACAACAGAGCACTAACAAGCTCGCTTTGAAAGCTCGAAGGTTTTTAATACAATTGACTACGCATCGGGTGTGAAGTCTGAAATGGACCATGAACAAGGGAGGCTTAGCCTTCGCCAATTTACTACCCTGCTTCCCCCAGCAGACTTTTATTTTAGAATCGTAACAACCGGGGGATCTCGGGTCAGTTCACATTTATGAAGTTGACGATGAAATAAACTGTGGTCCTTTGTTGTTATGCCTCATTGCAGTGGGTTATTAATTTATTGCTACACAAGGCGTAAAGTTAGGTGTAGCTGTTCATGCTTGAGTTTATTAAAACTCAATTAGAATATTGACTTCGATGGTCCTTCTATCCAAATGAATGACAAAACATGCTGGAATTTGATAATCACATCTCCAGAAAATGACATGACCTGTCACACGAAACGACCTGCAATAGGATGAAAAAAACGGCTTTCAAAGACGCACAGAATTTCATCTGTGCGGTAATTTTCACGCAATAAGCCTCACCTCATAAAAATTGCGAATTTTAAAAATACCCATGTCAGAATTCTGACGCCCAAACAAACCACGTCAACGTTTTGACGCTAAAACAGCTATTTAAAAGTCTTATAAAACAAAAAAGCGTAACAAAATATTAATTAACGCCTACAAATGATCCACGACGGTGCGCAAGCGCCGGTGTTCTAGGAAACCGCGACTTTTGGCAGCATTCGCGTGTTTTTGCTCTATGACAGGCGTGGACACTGCCAAAATATTATGCTGGAGACTGGCTATTGAAAAATTATAAGATGGTAATTGACATGGCCGCAAATAGACCTTTAAGAAAACTGTTTCGGTTGCTTATGATGACATCCTGTGTTTGGACGCCCCTGATGCTTAAACGGGCACGTGTAAAAAGAATATTTTAAAAATAATGCCGAATACTTTCCAATTTAGATTTTGTTTTTTATAGTTCTAAAATATGACTTGTATCGTATGGGCAATTTTTATTTCATAATGGGCCACCTTTTCATCTCGATTTTGCCTGATTGAGATGGATCTACGACGGAAGAAGCGACCCCAGAAAATGCTAATTCACTCTAGCTATGAAAGCTGACGAGGTAACAAGGAACACAGACGCTGGCAGAAAGTTCCATACTTTGGCCGTGCTAATTTTGTTCATCCCCGAAGGTACTATCGTGTGACCTCTGGTTACGTAAAATGTAACCTTTGCACACGTAAACAGGTTCATCCTTTATACCTATTTATATAGCGGTGGATGCTTGCTATTAGTTCACATTTTTACGCACGAATAGTCCTTCTATTGATGTTTTCACTGTCGTATCGGTGCTATCCGTAGTGCTGTTTACCCGGCATTTGCCCAAAAACAAATTCTGTCATCGTGAAATTTACAATTATTTTTTTATTATTTATTTCTTTTATAAATACTTTATTGTACACCACATAGAACAGCACCAAAATTTATAAAAACAAGTGTACAATAGACCGTTTTATTGCACAGCGCGGACTCTTATAGATAACTTTGGGATAGACTGAATGAAAGGAGACAGATTCAATTTACTTTCTCTTCCTAGGCATATGACATTTGAAATCAATTATGTCTAATTATTTATTTAAATATCATGTGCAATGGCGATACATAGAGGGACTTAATGCAGCAAAGCATTCTCTACGAGTCAACCTTTAATTATGGTGAACGGACAACAGCCCTTAAATCTCGCTCTCTAAGGACCACAAATCTTTTTAAAAGAGCAACTAAAATCTTAACGTTCTTAAGAGCATCTAATAAATGTTTCAATTGACCATTGAATGAGCTAGACAACTATCTTAAAGTAGCACAAAATAAAATAGAGAGTGTTTAGCAAGCATTACGGACGTCCTTGACCTGGATAAGCAGTTTAACGGAAAAACAATCCTTCCTCAGATAAGATAGAGACCAATTAATTATCGAGACGTAATTTGTAAAATATCAAAGGTTACACAGCACTTACGAAATGATTTTAAAAGAACAATGAACTAGGGTCTAATAGTAAAAGCTATAAGTGTGAACAAAACAGAGAGTCAAACAAAATTAGCGTAGGTAGTAAAAAACTCGATTTCCTTCTGTATTTATATCTCTTTTTTTCTAGCTCAAGTCGTGTGCACTCCAAATTCTACATTCGAATTGTGTCCTCTTTTGTGATTCGACTAAAGCCAAAGAGACTATATATTAAAATGTCTGCGGAAGTCCCGTCCGACTCTAGGAATATTCCTGCAAGAACACTTATATACTGGTTACTAAAAGATAAATATGCTGGATAAAATAGGTATAATTATACTACGGTAATAGTTTCCTACATACAATCAACGTAGACATAGGTTACTTCTACGCAAGCGTCCTACACCGTCGACCACTTCATCGCTTTCCATAGTCCATAATTAAGTACGATAGTGCAAGCGCGAGCCTATCTAAAATAAAAAATAAAACTACCCCAAGAAATAAACAAGAAAATCAATACTAACCAAGACCAAGTAAATTAATAGACATATAATATATAGAGAGATATAGCACGATCCTTTGAAAGACAATAATTGCGGTACATTATCTTCTATATCTGAAGAATGTTGATATTGGTCTCACAGATGCATTCAATACTGACGAAGGAAATTCTGCGATCTAAGTGGATGGTCTTGTAAAACCGTATATTTTTCTGGAATAAAAAGTAAGCCTATGATACTCAGGGATAGTAAATAATTCTATCATTGAAGGAATTTTATTAGATCAGTTTCCAAAGATAAACTTTAATAATCATATTATCATGAACAGATAATTTTACCTATATTAATAATATTAGTTTACACAGACTATGTAGTCATCAAGACTGTTGAGAGTCATCAGAAGAGGAGGCGCCTAGTACAATCTCACTCAATCTTATCCAATGTGTCAGAATTATCAAATAATATATTTACACTTGATTATTATTAAATAATATTGGCGATATGATAAACTAAGTACAAATATAGACGTGCCATACGCAATCGGTGATTCATTAGATTTACGAATCACGCGATGGTTTTGACATTTACTGATCCGATTTCCCCTATCGTGGATATTTTGGTTTGCGCACGGCCATTTCAAAGGGATAAATTCAGTGTTTCTATCTTATCTGTATGCACTAGTTTCTAAAGCAGCTGTAACTATTTCAAATCAGGATATCTATTGGCTAAATGTAAATAGTTACATATTTAAATTCGGACTATTATTTCAGAAAAGACTCTTTTGGTCAAAAAAAGCATAGTTTCACATCATTATCATCATTTCAGCCAAAGTCGTCCACTGCGGGATATAGGCCTCTCCCATGAGTTAGAGTGTTTCACATAGTCTTACCATAATACTCCAGTGAAGAATCATTAAATCTAAAGAATAACGAAATGTGACTTTCTAAACTAACGAAGTAGAATCATTAATGTTTTCAAATTCAACATCACACCCCCAAGCTAACAACAGCACACTTCAATCATATTTTTATTGGACATGAGCTTACTTGATACTCTTGCTAATAGTTCTAATAAAATCCCTTCCACAGAACTTAATCAAATGTAAATAAAGCAGCAAAACGGGCATGCTACGTGTGTACGAATGGATTCACAGCATTGTCGCAGACACGGCGACGCCGGCGTTAAATAAAGATTTTATCTGCCAACCGCTCCACCGCGTTCGCCGCCACCAATGTCCACGGTTGTAACATCATAACGTGTTTATGCTACGTTTTATGGACACAACATGTGTGATACAATAAAAATAGATGTTTTCTATGAAACTTATTGAATGTATTTTTAAACAGGTCGACGTTATTGAAACTGCTAGTATATCGTCAAGATAAATTATGAATACATTTCATCACCGTTCTGAATTAATACGACATCAGTCTTGTGTCAATGAATCAATGCCATCCTTGAACCTGACAATCTCTCATCTATTTCAAATAGAAAAGGCCTAGAAGTTAATTTTTAAAGCAGCAAAGCATAATGAATACATTTCATCACCACGTTCAGATTTAATACAACATTGGTCTTTTGTCAGCAAATTAAAGTCATCCTTGAACCTGACTATCTTTCATTTATCTATTCCAAATAGTAAAGGCCTAGAGGTTTCATCTAATACAAAACCATGACCCATTTCAGACAAACTTGCGCAAACGCATGTACACACTACACATTCAAATAGAGAAAACCGTGGCACCAACAACAAGAATAATTACAATGAATTAGTTTTTCATTCAGTACTTTTACTCGAAAGTGTGTCCGTAGTCCGCCATTGCATTATGTAGATGATGTTATAATAATCTCGTACTTTCATCAATGGCGTAATTCACTAGATTCGGTGACCAGTTAAGTGGACTAGCTAGTGCATAAATTATGTCCCAGAAATATTTTAATTATTCGCGTATCGAAACGAAATTGTCGACTGGCTCGAAAGCCAAACTTGTAGTTTGCCGTAAGGATCTACTCTGGGACCTATATCGCTCAAAGTTTTGAAACCGTTTCCAATCACTTTTCGACAGTGAAAACTACTGAATGCTAACACATTTTCTTGTAACAAACTGTATCCGTGAAATACGCGATAAGTTGGCAAGCGGCAGTAACTTTCAGCAAGCCTTTTGTATTATAATTATAATTTAATTATGAGTCGAAGCTTGTTACTAGCAATTTAGTTATATATTATTGTTATTATAATGTTATTAGTCTGTAAGCTGTCCGAAAATGAAAAAAAAATACGAACAGCTGGTTAGTCGAGGTCGGGATTGTCTGGCGCAATGCGGTATTTAGTCCGGGATTGCAGCAATGCACGGGAATATTTTGCAGACTAGTTTATTTACTCAATACTTAAATGTTTTAAGAACCATTTTCGTCTCTTTGAGTCGCTCTTAAGTTCATTTTCCAAAATAAATACCTACGATGTTATCTTGCAGTCCGCACAGTGCACGTCTTTCTTGCGAATTATTTCTCCGTTTCACTCACAGTTTCGAAGGGTTAACAAGCTCCATCGGCACGTACGTAATTAAATCAAAGCGATGTCGTCATGATATCCAAACGGAATTCCGAATCATGTCGCTCCACACACCCCGAGAGTGAGTCACGAGAAATGCACTCCAAAACTAGAACATTATAACATCGCGAACATCACGTTCCCACGGATTGGTTGTTACAGGGCTGACGACGCGAATTTTGATGAATAATTATGTAAACAGAATTTTAGGACTTTATGGTGAACAGCCGTAGCGGAGAATATTCTAGAACTCTCCCACGTGTTTCACGCTTAGACAACTTGGATCTGAATGGTAAACAAAGCTTGGAAACGAAGATTTGGCCGTGCTTATTGGCTAGAATGGCTAATTTTATTTTTGGAAATTCATTTGACCGTTACAAGCTGACTTTATAGATTACAACCAGATGCTTTGTTTATGCGTAAGCATTTGGAAGATACATACGTACACACATAGGCCTTTTATGCGCCAATGAATTCAGGTAGCATTCCACGTTAAGTACAAAAACTTTCTTTTATTCTGGCTCGGGTGATATTGTATTCAGTTTGATGACCGCTTTCTTTGTCATTATAAAATCTAATTCTTGCGTGAAGAGTTTGTAGCCAGATAGCATTTAACACCAGTAAGTATTACGAACAAATCTTTACTGAATCTAAAAGTACTTTTCCCAAGGGTTTTATTTTAGCTGAAAGCCGTATAGTAGCAATCATCCTGAAGATTCGATTAATATCACACAGATAAGCAATTTTAAAACAAAATTGCAAGTACAATAGTAGTAGTAAATTTTTATAGAAAATACTTACTTGGACGATATCACTTATCGGTGTAGTTTAAATTGCGTCGCACCATCAGGAAGGTAAGTTATAACAATGATTATCCTGGATATCATTACGACTCAAGACTATTATGCTTAAAACTTTTTTACTCAGTCATTATGAGAAGTCCATCAGAACCAGATTAACTGGTTCCTTTGCCAGCCCTGATGTAACGCAACAATGCTAAGGGCTCGTTGTTTATGTAAAATAAAATTAACACAATGACTCATATCAATTTGCATTTTTTGCCTTCTGGCTTCTCAGTATCTCATCTCGCCACGAATGATATCACACAGCAGGCAATGCCAGACATGCCTGCTATGCCATACCATTAACAATATCATACAGCATTTTTACGACTAATACCATTACCAAACAACTGACATAATAGATTCAATATTTTCATATGAGATAAGACAAAAGTACATCATGTTGTTCGTAATTTTATACAGTACGCACGTACGTATGTTCCATTCCCCTTCTTGACCAGACAATTAACTTATCGTTTGCTTATCTGTTTTGTCATTCAATTAACAACAGTCGGCGTTACAAAGCTGTGAGAAATAAAAACAAATCATTATCACAGCTAGCGATAACCCGGTAAAGTCGTCCATGTGGAACGCAGCAGCGGAGACGTCCGGCCGCGGTGACTCATCAGACTAGAATGACATCGAACGCGCGAATACTTTTTATTTTTTTTTGTCGCATTCGTAGCGTTTGACAGCAAGGCCATACTGCCAACACGTTAAAATTTTGACGTAACCACACGAACCGAGCGATGTAATCATTGTAACCTCGGTGGGGTTACACAAACAAAATGTTTGTTGTGTACGCGTAGTTTACTGCGTTTCTAGTTTGTCGTATAATTATTGTTTTAATGACCGTAGGTAGGGGTCGGAGTGGCATTACGTCTCGGCGACGTTGGTTATGCAGCACGCCCTATTGGACACGTGCTTGCAATATAACACGTAGCAGTCGTCACATACACAGTGTCGTCACTTTTCTCCTTCATCGTAGCGTTACCGCGGCTATCTGCCAAGGTCTGCTGTACTCTCGCCCGCTCCTTTTGCCATACTGGAAAATGTTGTGCTATAAAACTATCTTGTGTTTTGTTTGAGTTGTAACATTTTTCAATGGTTGTAAATGTTTCCTTTCTTTCCCAATGGTACTTACTGGATGTGATCTTTTGCAGGAACTGTTCTCAGTTTACGATTTGGCAAGTTACTTTCTGGTTTTGCAGAAAGAAACTACGTTTCGGAATCACTTTAACTGAGTACGTTTCATCTCTGGAGAATCTGCGTGGTCGTGATCGAACAATCCAAGATTTCAAATTCTTATCCGCTTACACGACAAATACGAAATGCGATATTTCAAAGAACAGCTAAGGTGCAGCGGGGCAATCTCGACTGGTAAAACCTAAACCACAACTTTGAAGGTATAAAAATATTAGACGATATAGTTTTATTAAAAATGTAATGTATTGACGCTCCAGAGTCATTATCTGTGTATTATTTTTACAAACTCATATTGAAAAATATTCAATAGATAGGCTTAAAAATGTGTTTTTGTCAAAAAAGGCAAAAATAGTTGTAATTCCCCCTCCGTGGGGCAATTTCAACTATTAATTATAATTTCTCTTCTAGAGCTCTTAGCTTGATGTTAGTGAGATGCAGAGTTTTTTTTATAACGATAGTAATCTAAATTGAATCTTGTCATTTATGCAGCTAGGCTCATTTTTGAATAAAAACACGTTAAAGGTTTAGGCGGGGTAATTTCGACTGCTCGCCATACTTAATAGTGATGGGAACGTAATAAAAAATAAGTCGATAGACACACCAATAAATAATTTTGGTCTGCTATCTACTAAAGGTACTATATCTACTCACTAATCATAAATCAAAGCTTCATTTTAAGAAAGGAATATGTATTTAAAATAGAACCAGAGCACCCCTCGTCCTAAATCTACAATCGGTCATATAAACGTTACGCAATTTTATAATTTAGGACCAAGATTCATCTGTCTTTTTTAGTTTTAAAACAGCAATTAATAATCTAACAAATATAAAAATTAACAAAAGTCATAACAAAAAGTAGGTAATCAACTTAAAACTAATCTTTGAATTCATTACTTTATTTTTGACATCTTCCACTGCTTGCTGCAATTCTGCCATTGTGTATGACTTGTCCGTTGTTTTTTTATAGTGGCGAACCATCTGCAATAAATTAATAAAGTAGTAAGAAATTGAAAAATTCCTCGAAATGCATCGATTTGAATCGTGTTGCGATCCTGCGAATAGAAAGATTACAATAATATAGCTACAAGTTAAATATTTGTAAAGTATTTACATCGACAAAACATATCGAAACATGCACATCACTAGTGTTTGTTCATTTCCATATAAAATCTGGTGGGGCAATTCCAACTGCAAAAAAGTTGAAATTAGCCGCCATTACAATCCAGGTGGGGTTATTCAAACTCACACCAAAATGCTGTTAAAATGCAAGTTACAACAGAAAAAAATAGCTAAAAACATGAAATAGGCTTTAATTAAATGTCTTACCTTTGAAAATCTTCGAAAAACACATTAATTACCACTTTTTTTTCGCAAAATGTGAGACACTAATTTGCACGTGCAAACAAGAAAAAGAGAAGAAAACAAAATGGCCGTGCCGATCAAACAGTATTGGGTCTAGCAGTGCCATCTATTTAGAAACTATGAAGTTGCTTTTGAGCTATCCGGTCATAGATGGCACTTATTCAAATAAAGTAAAATGTAGAAGTTATTAAGATTAGTTGAAATTTCCCGCTGTCGAGATTGCCCCGCTGCACCTTACATCATAAAATAGTACCGCAAAAATTTCGAAAACCAGTTCTATAACGCCTAAAAAATCTTTCATCATCAGAGCTAAACGGTATATCCAATCCGCGAACCAATAACCAGTTTTGTTTACTACAACAAGTCAATAAAATATAACGTCGGATACTCTTAAATAACAACTCGGTATGCGATAACTACTCGCATAGTTGCAAAAGGTCTACAATACGAAATAGGTCAAACAAATTATAAGCTTTACGAATACTAATGAGCCGACATTAAAACGGTACGTTCCTTTATTTTGTTTTCGTCAATGTTTTATCACTAACTTATGCATATCACAGATGCTAAGTCAGACAAACAATACCGAATTGACTACAGTATTATGTCATCGAGGTAAGCAAATACGATAATGTAATTCGCGGTAATAGGCTTTCCGACTATATCTAGAGAAGATAACGGTCATGAAGAGTTGCAAATCGCTACTTCTTATCGCAGAATGATAGGTAAATAAATGAACGATGGTGCTCGCCGAAGGCCCTGTAGAAATCTGCTCATACCCTAACTGTAAGTACCTGTAAGTCTCTACCCTGCTGGTATCCTGCAACGAAGGTATTATTTTAACTACCTCTCTGATTAATAACTAATCCGTTCTTCTTATCTAGCCGGACACTCCTAAACCGAGTGACGTATATTACTTAGTGCAAGTTACTACGAAACTGGGTTACTTACGATAGTGTTTCAATAACTCGAGACCGGAATACTGAGAATCTCGTTGAATAAATCAACAGCTAAAATAGAACGATTAATTGCTCAAATTATTGTTTTATCTACTAAAGAAACTCGTAAAAACGTAATAAAAGTATGGAATTAGACCAGTGCCTAACTACCCACGTAATGATTGATTCCGCACCTGCAATTGAGATCATATACAGAGATACTGGGAGAACTATAGCTATTAATTGAATACTTTGAAACTACGGCACAAACGTTGGTCGGAATTAAGTGCCGTTTGAAAACGTGACAGGTGCTAACTTTGCTACAGAGTGAAAAGATCAACAGCTCATAAAAAATAGCGGTTACCAACTGCATTTCCAGGAAATTCTATAATACAAAGACACAGTAGTCGTAAAATCACAAAATTGGAAGACAACCAAGATAGATTTGGAGATTAGGAGAACTTGTAATATCTTCAAATAACTGTAACGCTAAACTGATATTGACTTGTTCTATATAGCGCCTTATCTGTCTGAAATAGTCAACGGGTATTTTCTGGGAACCTCGCACTTGAGGATACATTGATGTTCGTTCGAAGAATACTTTGCATAATTCTGAAGTGAAACATCATATGCACAAGAAACTTTCTAGTCCAACTCTCATCGGAACACATCTTTATAATTTGTCCAATGTCTTGTGAGCCAAGGCATGCCCTTCATGTAACCCCACTTAGTATAATTGCCTGCAATCCTTTTGATGTCGTCGACCCACCTGTCTGCTTTTTGACCTAATATTGCTTTTTAGGTTGAGCAGTGGGAACATAACAAGAATAACATCGGTTTTTAAATTGTGTATTTGTGAGTTTTGATTATAAAAGATGCGAGGTATTTCATGTTTCACCGCCTTGGTTTAAAAAATACTCGAAATTTAACCAAGACAATTTTGTGAACCATCATTTAAAAATATCATAACAATTAACTTGAAAATAATAATAGTCCTTCAGACAGAGTCAGTAGAGACTAGCCATCGGCGCGGAAGAAATTATATTGCACAAGTGTGTGCGCAAACACACATGCACTCTCTGTTCCCTTATTCTCTTAGTCTGATGGTACGCCAGTCCGACAAGACCGGAGGGAGATCAGTCCTAGGACCAACGGCTTTACGTGTTTCCGAGGCACTTGACAATAAGATGACTACAAACTAAGCCGCTTTTCTGATAATTCGAACAGATGAGTTTAAGAGCTACAATGTCAAACAGTATTTTAAATCATTTCTCACAACTTTGTTACGACATTCTACAAGCTTACATTTTGAGCACTAAGTTTATTTAATACGAGGCTATATTTAAATTCTATTTTGGTGAGAATGTCCACATTTTCGCACCCAAAATAACATCAAACATCGCGAGTTATATTCGAGTGCAACAAAAAGTAGAATTTTTCTCAAATAAGTTAGCCAGCGATAGCATTTCGGCGCCGACTAAATTATGGTTTTAGAGCATCGTCGTAACGAATTCAGCGATCACTTTATCATCATTAACAGATTTAAAGCTGCTACGGAGCTGGACAGCTTTGGTTTCTGATTGATCGTGATTTAGGGATTGTATCTCGATGATGTATTATATATGTCGGTGATTTTATTATAACAACAGGATTGTGAGCATGACTGATGTTCTTCAAAGCCGGGTTATCTAAACCTTTTATTGTTTTGGTTTACTCGCAAAACTTATGTACTGCCTTTTATCTACCCACGAAAATGGCACAGATCTATCACATGATATAGATTTCTTTGATAGAGTCATCATTAAAAAAAAACCGGCCAAGTGAGACTCGGACTCGCGCACGAAGGGTTCCATACCATTATCGCAAACAACGGCAAAAAAATCAAGTTTGTTGTATGGGAGCTCCATTTAAATATTTATTTTGTTCTGTTTTTAGTACCTATTTATTGTTATAGCGGCAACAGAAATACATCATCTGTGAAGCTGTCTAGCTATTACGGTTCGGTAATTTCGGTTCGGTGAGATACAGCCTGGTGAAAGACAGACAGACAGAAAGACGGATCGCGGAGTCTTAGAAATAGGTTCCCGTTTTTACCCTTAGGGTACGGATCCCTAAAAATCATATCTATTGACTATTTTCCTGATACAAATCCCGAAATCGTTTTGCTTCATAAAACACCTACTGGAGATTACGAGACAGAAACAACTGTTTTTAATAGATTTGGAGCAGAGACTTCGTCAAAAGAATCTCAGATGCCACATTTCTGAGCCTTTAAAACCAACATACAACCATTAAATCATCATCTTCCTGATGCTGATCTTGTATCATTTTACTTGGGGTCGGCGCAACACGTTTTCTTCTTCCACGCCGTCCTGTGGACTGTCACGAATGACTCCTTTTTCTTTTCATATCTCTCCATTCAACCATTTTTCTTTGGCATATTTCCATTAAATGTGGTCGCGAATATATACCATAATATTATCAGAGACAGATGTTGTTTGAAGTCGCACAAACCAAAACAAAATTAGAGTGAAAAATATTTAGGGCAAAGCTGAGAATTTATGTAGGAACTGATTTAGGCTGCTGACTTTTGCCAACATTTTAATTTTATGCTATTCTAAAAGCGCTTGGTAGTAGGTAGCCTACCATAGTTCTCGCCAAACTTCTTGGCCGCCCTGAAGTTGTCTTTCCGATACGCAAGGCACGGCGCGGTGCTGTTTTTGCCCGACTGCCGAAGAAGGGTAATGTCTCCATCAGTCTATTTATGTATGTATGTTTGTTCCTATGTGGCGTTCTAGAGACCAATAGGTTGACCCATTTCGAATATTTTAACATCAATCGATTCGTATTAACCCTTTTTTTTTTTGTTATAGACATGCTCATGCATACTGCGCTACCATGGGGAGACAGCGCAGTTATGTTGCACTCCACTAAAACTCCCCGGTGTCCTCATGTGCCGCTTATGGCGGGAACACGGGCACGCGTTGGCACTCACCGCGAACCCGCCACGGCTGACCGTCACCGGACCCTCCACTGCGGAGTAGTCCCATCACCGGCGCACCAGAACACACTGTGCGCCGTGACCACCCCAGGGACCAAACCAGCACATGGGTGCCAGACGACCCCGTGTATGGCACCCTTGGTCCCCTTGTGACGGGTCAAGGTCAATGGCCCCGCCACCTACAATTTTTCGGCCGCAGGGGATAAGGAGAGCGGGCAACGCTATACCGACACTCCTCGACCCCAGCGGCCTCATCGCGTCCGCCATCAGACGGTGGAGACCCCGTCCAGACCGCGAAAGGTAGGGAGAGCGGCGTACCGCAATACCGGCACTCCTCTCCCGCCGCTGCCTCCAACCCTCAGCCACGATATCGTATGGGTTTGGGAGGCCCCATACGCGGCCCACCTTAGTTGCGATGTCGCCCAGGCAGCACCGCAACCTTCATATTTGCCACTACGTCGTCGGCTTACAGGCAAAAGCCCTGACGAGCGGCCGCTCCTCGGGTTCCTCTTCGCTTCACCGTGGGTGACCAAGCTTCACGGTTACTGAGCCCCCCGCCTTGACAATGCGGGAACCCACCGGGAGGGTTCTTCTTAACCCTGCCAGTGTCACTGGCTACATTAAAATTGGAAAAAAGAAAATGGCGGATTTTGGGCGCCATATTGTGGGGGCTTTTTTTTTCTTTTCTTCCAATCCCATCGTGTGGGGTATTAAAATAAAGGGTTCTCAGAGGTTATTTTAAAAGTATATGAAACGTATATGTTTAAATGTACATAATTCGAAAACAATATTAACTTAAAGTTAATTCCAAAAATCAAAAAAACCGACTGCTTTATAAAGCGAACTAAAATGACGTTAACAAAAAGAAAATCATGCTATGCATTAGGAGGATACATACTCGTGAGTTGGCTGACCAAAACCAGATGAATTGAAGCCAACTCCAGGGCGGTCAAGAAGTTTGGCGAGAACTATTCCTACGTAGAGTAAGTTATTTCCCTACCAACTATAATACATTATGGTACGCGATAAAGAATTGAAGATGCGTAACGTGTTTCATCTCATATCAAATTATACTTTCTCTATTTTATGATGAGACTCATCATCATCAGAAGGGTTAAGTAAAACAAAAGAGAGAATATTAAAAACAGTAACCTCATCTTAACTCTCTGAAAGTACTGGCCCGATTTCGAAAATTCTTTCACTAATAGATAGGTGTGTCCTTAGGCTATTATTTCATCTTGAAAAAAGTAACGGGGCCTGTGGCGTAGGCCGCGGGATCGACGTCGCGGGAAAAAGGATACTTATAATACAAATTCCAAATGAAGGAAACTACTCAAATCTGCACTTTAAAAAGGAAAGCCAAGGGGAAACCACCAAATCTAATCCGCAAGGCTCAGATACTCATATCCTACTCCATTATAGTTTCCTATCACACTAATATTATAAAGGCGAAAGTTTGTGAGTTTGTATGTTTGTTACTTCTTCACGCTCAAAAACGACTAGACGGATCTGGATGAAATTTGGCACAGAGATAGATTAAAGTCAGGAATAGCACATAGAATACTTTTTAACCCGTCAATAATTTTTATCGGGATAATTTTCCCCTTTCACGCGGGCGAAGCCGCTGGCAGTAGCTAGTAATATTATAAAGGCGCAGGGTTTGTATGTGTTTGTATGTTTGTTACTTCTTCACACTCAAACGGCTGGACCAATTTTGATAAAATTAGGTATGGATACCTCCATAAAGACCCTGGATTAACATATGGGATACTTTTTATCCCGAGCATAAGTTCCTTCAGGATAATTTCACACGGACGAAGCCGCTGGCAGAAGCTAGTTAACATAATATGAACGAAGTAAACTCAAAACTGCCTCGTTGGTCTAGTGGTCACAAGTACTACTGCTGAGTATGAGGCCCTGGGTTCGATTTCCATGTCGGGCAAAGTGTTATTTGGTTTTTCAATCAGGAATTCTTAGTAGCAGCCGGAATCTGGACTTGTGCCTGGTTAATGGCAATAGGCTCGTCCTCTAATCGTCATCATCATCATATCAGCCGAAAGTCGTCCACTGCTGGACATAGGCCTCCCCCAAACGTCGCCACATTGATCGGTCCCGTGCGTCTCGCATCCAGCGGATCCCCGCAACCTGCACCAGGTCATAGGTCCACCTGGTGGGAAGCCTTCCAACGCAACGACTTACGGTTCGCGAACGCCACTCCAGAACCTTTCGGCCCTATCGGCCATCCGTTCTGCGAGCAATGTGCCCTGCCCACTGCCACTAAGTTGGCAATTCTTCGTCCTCCATTACATGGGCCTTAAACATAACTGGTAAAATGTAGGTGTACTGTAGGTGCATCTCTGCTTACCCCTTCGGCGAATACAGGCGTGATGTTACGCTCACAGCCATGCAGTCAGCCTTCAATAACTAGCCTTTCAGTCGTACGGCAATTAATGCATAAAATGATCTAACTAAGTCTGCCTAGTTGTCGAGAACGATCTTGATAAATAACCTTATGTCTACCGAACGACCTTGGACCTAGATATTTGAACGGACGACACTGATTTCGATTAGTTTTCATAAGAGTTATGGATAATAAATCATTGCAGCTAAGGTTTATTTTAATTCTTACATAAACGGTCTCTGCTCCTTTTCAAAATGTTTTAAGATAACAAATACTCAAATGAGTTCAACTGCCTAATCGTTTGAAAACAATGAAAACGTAAAGATATCCCTAAGAAACACTACAAAGCGAAAAATAACATTCTTTTCCGAAGTCTTTAAAACCTATTGTTTTTCGACACCGACTTCGGAAAAGAAATTTATTTTTTGCTTTGTAGTGTTTTATTTTGGAAGTCGGTTTAATTTTTATGTAAGTTTTTTTTCTCTTTAAAAAAAAAACCAATAGTTGAAGTTGGAACTACCAAAATCGCAATATATATGTATGCCTATAATATTTGAGGAGTTACCTCGATTTCCATGGGATCTCTTCATCAGAACCTGACTTGATGACAATGGGACCACCTCGGTATTTATTTCAAAATCGGTCCACAATTGAAGGAGAAATAGATGAACAAACATACGTGATACAGTCAGATAAAACCTCCTCCTTTTTGAGCAGTCAATTATAAGTTAGTCGGTTGAAGATTGACCCAGAACAGAGCTCTCTGGCGCAAACGAGTACAAGGAAGCCCGGTCCCAGCTGAACTGGGAAGAGGGTTAGTCAAAGAAGAGAAGGACTTGAAGATTGTTAGAAAACATGTTCCGTTTCTTCTCTCTCTCTCATTCATTTGGAAAACGCCTAAGGCCTGATGAAATGCTACTCATGATACGTAGAACCATTATTACGGAAACGAATACAGGAAACGGTACCCTTTTGTTCAGTCCACTAACACTTATTTTCTAGGATATCAATTACCATATCTCGCCAATAACGTAAGAAAACATGGAGGATATCAAAGTTATCGTTTAGTGCAAATTGTCGGGGCCGACATGACGGGAACTGGTTAATTAATAGTGCGAGTAGGCGGCATATCAACCTGCCAGTACTTACCAGGTATTGCAATCTTTGTGCCAAATACGGTATAAATAAATATGACTGCTTAAAACCGAAAGGCCAAATTTTACGTATCTGCTTAGGAAGTTGAATTGCAATTTTGATTTGTTGAATGCGCTTTTATTGTTGTTTGGGTGCAAATATTCTAGGTAGATTAATTGTGATAAAACTACCGCAAGATTGTTTGAGCGAAAATACTTATGTTTAGCGTAATCGGTGATCAAAACTTTATCGAGTGTTCTTAGATTTGTTTGATGAAACTCGGTTCTGCCGTACAAAATTTATGGGCGTTTTACTGTTTGAATCGGGATGTTTTCGCAAGATATCGTGTCATAATTAAGTTTTCAATAGATTGTCGATACTAGATAAATTATGTAGCATGAAATAAAAATATGTCGGAGGCTTTTTAAAATTTTACTTGTCCTACTTCCTACTAATTCTATTATTCTACTAATATTATAAATGCGAAAGTTTGTGAGGATGGATGGATGTATGTTTGTTACTCTTTCACGCAAAAACCACTAAACGGATTTGGATGAAACTTCACAGTACTATAGGTTTTAAATCAGAATAACACATAGGCTACAATTTATAATGATTTTTTGTAATTTGGTCATCATATAACAATAAATAGCAAGTAGGTCCGAAAAAAATTCTGCCCTCTGAGAGCTATCTTCGCGTGCGCTGCCTAAACCGTTGGAGATACACGAATGTAAGATTGTTCGTCTTAAATAGTTCTAAATAAAAATCCTTGACAGCATGTATCTACCTTTTATGTGGAAGCCAATATGACCATAAAAAATAGAGATTCTTATGAAAATTGCAATAATGTAACCCAAAGTAGCAAAATGTTCCATATAAAATTCATTCTTTGGCGTGCACTGAGAAAACTATTGTTGATACATAAAAAAATATGTACTACATTATTAGCTAGGGTAGAGTTGGGTAGGTAGGGTTGGGTAGGTAGGGTAGATTAGATAGGGTAGGGTAGAGTAGAGTAGGTAGGGTAGGTGGGTAGAGTAGGTATGGTAGGTAGGGTAGGGTAGGTAGGGTAGAGTAGGTAGGGTAAGGTAGATAGGGTAGGGTATGGTAGGTAGAGTAGGGTAGGTAGGGTAGGTGGGTGGAGTAGGTATGGTAGGTAGGGTATGGTAGGTAGGGTAGAGTAGGTAGGGTAAGGTAGATAGGGTAGGGTATGGTAGGTAGAGTAGGGTAGGTAGGGTAGGTGGGTGGAGTAGGTATAGTAGGTAGGGTAGGTAGGTAGCGAAGCCCCGGGGGTCAGTTTTTTTTTTTTTTTGTCGACGGGGAAAATCATCTTATGACAAATCCCGCTCTTGGGTGGAGCGGGAGATAGTGTCAGACTTATACTGACTAAAAACCCCGCGCCGTTCCTTCTAGCGTTCATACCGGGGCTCTAGCTTCCTTTCGGATAACCCCGAACCCCGGTAGGCTTCGACCCAGCTGGGCCCCTCTCTTTGCTGACAACTCCTTGAGGCGCGCGGGAACAGTGCGCGCCGTCGACGCCTTGGCTCGGTCCGGGTAGTTACCGGACGATCGGACAGCGAGCTACCCATGGCTCGCTGTCCACGAGCCCGCGTCTACGGTGGCTGGATATCGGGATTGGGATCCCGGCGGCGGCGGCGAGGGCGCCGTTGCCTGATGCGGTCGGCATCCTCCTTTGCTAGCATTACTGCTTCGCAGAAGGAGGCGACCGCCTGCCACTCCTCCTTGCTCCGGACCATGGCCTGAACCAAGGCCCGGCGCGAGAGGTCTCCGCCGCCGATCGCCCCCACGAGGGCACGGCGGTGCTCCGCCCAAGCAGGGCACACCTCGACTGTGTGCTCCACCGTGTCCTCCGGGCGTTCCGCACAGTGGCGGCACCCGGGCGTCTCTTCCGCTTGGATCCGATGCAGGAAGCTCCCGAACTTGCCATGTCCGGTGAGGACCTGCGTCATGCGGAAGGTAAGGAAGCCGTGAGGTCTTTCCAGCCACGCCTCAAAGAGGGGACTTACCGCCATTATGGTGGCGTGGCCAGCACTGGGTTGCGATAGTCGCTGACGCCATTTCACAGTGAGATCCCGCCGGAGGTCTGTCCGCCATACCTCGACCTGTCGCGGCAGCGGACTTTCACCCCGGCGTTGCATCTCCACGCGCATGTCGTGCATGTGTGCAAGGACTGTTGCCTCCAGATCCCACGGTGGTAGGCCAGCCGGGGTCAGCTAGTTATACATATCTGTTTATTGTCTCTGCTCTTACTTGTTAATAATAATATCATCTTTTATTCTCCACTCTCACTCTCCTTCACGTAACTTAGGTACATGCTGGAGTCTTTGATGTAATAACGCTACTGTTTCTGTTATTACCGAGGCCTGGTGTCAAATTAAATTATTTAAATCTCCCTCTTCTATTTTTACAGGATAACGATCTGATATTCGTGTGCTAATATTTTTTATCATCATACATATTATCGTGAAGCTTGCCTTCTGCAATGTCATGCAAATAAAGTATTAAATAAGCGTGAAGTAAAGATGTCCACGAACATGCATTAGCGTCTCGCCTTTCTATACTTGCAGTAATGTTCGTGTGTTACCATCAGATATTGAAAATCACACTTCTAAAGTTCAAATACACTAATTGAACAATGCTATGCGATTGTAAAAGTGAACCACCAGTTTTCCCCTTTTGATTCAACACTTTTTGGGTCATTTACATCCCAGCTGTTGAAGGATAAATACTGAGACGAGAAAATCCTGATAGTTTTCTTACAAAAATTCAAATACATAGAATGAGCAAGGTATCTGCGCTTTTGCTCATGAATATCGCATAAGCATCTCCAAGCACTAAACAATACAAAAGCTTCCAGTAACTCGTTTATCTCTGAACATTGAATACTCCTAATAATTGCGTATTGTAACAACACACATGTCATCGTCTCTGTGTTTCTAACATTTATCTCATAACTAGATATTTTCCTCAAGTCTATTTCAGCACAGCTGCACTAGCTAATTGTTTTCGGTATTTATTTATCCTCTATGTTATAATAAACGTTGAAAAAAATATGCGAATTTGTAAAAGCAGTTTTAATTGAGGAGAGTCTGTTGAACCAAACGAAAGACATTTTGTAGAATTGAAGAAGGATGGGTAATATAATAACCAGTCTGGCAAAGTATCAAGTGTAGTAGTAAGTGAAGATTGCATGTCGCAGAGATGAGAATATTGAGATGGATGTGTATGACGAGAATTTATAAAGTGAGAAATGAGTACATCAGAGGCAGATTGAAAATGGCGCCAGTGACAGAAAATTTGAAAGGAAACCGTTTGTCCTGGTATGGTCATGTGATGAGGAGGGATGAAACGCATGTTACTAAAAGAGTTATGAATATTAATGTGGATGGATGGTGAGCGAGGGGACGGCCGACGGAGTGATATGAAAGAAAAGGGAGTCAGTGATGGCGTGACGGGAGACAGGACGATATGGAAGAAGAAAACGTATTGCGCCGACCCCAAGTAACATGGGACAAGAGCAGGAATATGATGGTCTGGCCAAGTATCCTTACCCAGTTACTGGGTTGTGAAGGTCAGATAGGCAGTCGCTCCATATAAAATACTAGTACTCAGATGTATGTGGTTAGACTGGAAGCCTACCCCAACAAAGTATGGAAAAGATTAATTAGATATATAGAACGATGGTTAATAAACAACCATATGGAACAAAAGTACGAAGCCCAAAAAAAAACTATCCAAAAGATCGCAACAGCACAGACCATTTTCAAAAACCCGTATGCAAATTGGCAGGTAGAGGAGCCCATTAATAAAACGCAACCTACTCGGAACCCTATAATTTCGGAAAGCATCGACCCGAATCGACAAAAAGACAAAACGCATCGCTTTCGGTCCGGACGGTTCTTGGTATGTGTGTCAATTAACTTGACCTTAACAGATACATTATTAAAATTTGCAAGCGAGCTGCCTTTTGCAGGCTTTAACTAAACTAATTGGAGAGGCGAGAGTCGTAATTAGGTAACTGTGTTTTTCATGGAAACTGCTACATGTACGATGGCGTGATGGTTCTAATGATTTTGGACGAATGCGGTTGACGATGCGGTCGGGAGCAATGAGTACCTGTTTCATTCATGTCATTTATTAAACAGTTATGTTGTATATCTCCGAAGTCCTTCATCAGATCTTCACCAAATTTAAATGGGACCAATTGAAGAAATACCAACAACAAAAAAAAAAAACAAAGTCGAACATAGGCCTCCTTTTTGGAAAGTCGGTTAAAAAGGTTTCTTACAGATGCCTGATGACACACCTATAGTCAACAGCAAGATCTCAGATTGAAACTGAAAGGGGGAAACAATCTTGATCTGATAAAGATTCTGATTCTGATGAGCTAAATTGAACTGACTTGAACTAAATTGAATCTTATGATGCCATTGAAGAACAAAAAAACACTGCAAAAAAAATTACTGCCAATTACGACCTCCACTAGGCGAAAACAGCACTTCAAAATCATTTATTTATTTATTCAACCCAAAACAAACAAAACCGAAAGAATATGATATTTTCTGAATCTTCCCATAAAAAACATGATAAATGCGACAACGCAGCCGAAGGTCGGCTTTGGCAATACATCAGAGAATCAAACGCCTCCTTGCGTCAGAATTGAATCTCGGTGCTTAGCTCATCGCGACCGGTTTGTGCATCACGCCGTACTGTTTACTATTCGTTACTATTTCTACCTGTTGGCTAAATATCATTATTGTATGTATTACGCTCTTGGCGTGGTTGTAACTACTGTGTACTCATTTCTCCTGTCTCTCACATTCCTACATGTCCGCTGTCGTAACGAACCAGCGGTTCTTCAATTCCTTCGTTTATATTTTATTCAATTTTATCAGCATGCTTCTCGAATTCATCTCTATCATTCATCTTCTCTGTATTCTCTCTATTTCTAGCCATATTATGTTTCTCAATTTCCATTCATCTGCTCTCATATAGAAGAACCCTTTTTTTGCCTTTGTTATATCATGGTTTTCGATCCAAACTAAACTTAACTCGCAACCAAATCTAACATTTAATTATTCCCAGCGGTAAATCGGAACATTTCTTTCCGTTCATGGTTCGACCAAAAACTATTTTGAACTCACTACAAATGTTTACAATTTGTCCAAAGTCAACAGTCGAGTTTTTAGGACTTGTTTTGGAGATTTAACAATAACAAACGCCCGAAACAAAATACTGTAATTAAACAGAAGTGTAATTATGTACAGAAATATAGCTTAGGCAAATAACAAAGGGGATTTAGGAAGGAGAATTTTGAATGGAGAGGGCTATGCTCGACGTTTCCTTGCGTGATCGAATCAGAAATGAAGATATCCGCAGGAGAACCAGTGTTATCGACCGATATAGCCCGAAGAATTGCCAAACTGAAGTGGCAATGGGCAGGGATGCATTGCTCGCAGACCGGATGGACGACGGCGTACCGGAAGACGCAGCGTTCGAAGGCCTCCCTCTAGGTTGACCGATGATCTGGTTATGACTGCTGGAATCCACTGGATGCGAGACCCACAGGAAAGATCGATGTGACGACACTAATAACGAATAGGCAGAAATAGTGATGATTTAGGTAATAGCGATTCCAACTTTAATGTGTAGAAATAAGGCTAATGTTTACAAATAACACGACACTAATCAATCTTGTATCTTATTAGTATCCGTTAATTAAGTTTGCGAAATCTATGGAACAGTAATTAATCAACTTTTATTCTCATTATTCATCATCACTTAAACCCGTCAACGTTCTCAATAACACCTAGGATAGCTAATAAATAAACGCCAATGAAAAACGGCCTGGAAGGAATATCTCTACTGAGATACAACTCGACCCACGAGAAGAATGTTAGTAATGTTTAGTTACTAGGTACTAGAGTCAACACCGTCTGCCCTATGACGTAAAGCAGGTATTTTTTCGTCCGACAGCCTAAACAAAACATCACAATCTGAAATGATAACTTGCATAGCATTTCAGAAATCAAAATGTTTACAAATCATTTGACGAATGTAAACATCACAAAGTATGCAGAAATATTGCAAAGCGGAATTATTGTCCGGCTCAGAGTACTTCTATGAAGAAACTGTTTATAATTCAAAACTAAGGAATCCGCGGAAGCCGTTGTGCTCAATGCTGGGCAGTTGATCCAGAATTCTCTGTAACGGCACTTCTTGATTTAAAACAAGTAATGTATCGCCTTGTATTTTTTGCAATAATTCTGCGAGGCTAACGACCTCTATGGACGACAAAAAATTACGTCAGCCGTGCAATATAAAAAGGTTAATGACTTCGCGACATTATTGAGCCCTTTTTGATGATGATGTGATACGAAATCTTTAATCAAAAATCTAATATGATATGCCTGATATGCACAAGACCGGTTGCAGGACGATAGACCGATCCTGAAAGAGAACTCCCAACTCAGGCAGTAAATATTTGGGATTTATGTCGCCCTACCGTCATCCCAAAGTATTACGGCCATCCCAAAGTAGTAAGGCGTAAGTACTTCTTGCTTATCTCTGCCTGCCGTATTATGCGGGGTGAGTCCGATTGCCAGGAACTCGTGGCGCAGTTGTTGAGGCTGTTTGTTCCTGTGGTGCCCAAACAACAGCTTAGACCACGAAGCCACCGGCTTTTGGCCGTACCATCGGCACGTACAGTGCCCCGATCTAACTCGCCTCAAGTTGGGGCACTCACAATGCTAAATGCCCTTCTAACATCAGCACCGGAGTGTGACTTGTTTGCTGGGAGATGGATCGATGTGTGTCGTGAATGTTTAAGTTTTTGTGAGAAGATGGATGAAAGTGAGATGAATTTTTGAAGATTAGTGAATAATTTAGATTTGTATTTTTTTTCTTCTGTATGTTTTTCTGTTATTCTTTCCTGGTTTTTTTTTCCTTCAATGTTTTTTGTTAGATCGTGTTGTTATTTTTTTTTTAATTAGGTTTTATTTGTATATAGATATATTTAATTTTACCTAATTCCCGTATGTTTCGCTTTTGTTTTTTTTTATATTTTTTTTCATTGTATAACGCCTTAGGTCTGACCTGTAAAGTTATACATGTATTCTTAAATAAATAAATTACTTGTTGCTGTGGCCTAACAGAGTTCATATGTGAACATAGCTACAAGCCTATTTGTTAAATCTGTAAAACAATATGGCATGTAAGATATGAATATGAATATTTGGGTAGCAAGTCTTATGCTAGCCGTCTTGTCAGTATTTTCTCCTCTTCTCTAGTCATCACCCCTTGCAGTACCTTTTCATCGTTACTTTGGTCTTCCTCTACTATCTCCATTTACAAGTGGAGATAACGTATATTTGGATAGTAAAACAGATTTGCCCAGTAGATTGAAAATAACCAGCTTTTAAAACCCACGTACTAATTGACATTTGAAACCGTCAACTACTCTATCGACGTAAGATAAAACACCCTTGGGCAATCAGCCGTGTCGTCTACACATATAACCAGTAATCATACAATTCTACGTTCAAACAGTTTCCAATACCTCGTCAAGGTATCAGAAGTCGGGTACGCACGTCGGCTACCTCAGGCCGTAAACCCGATTGGTCTCGAGCGATAATTAGTATGTTTGTGCAACATTTTACAACCGCACGACTACAAAGACCATGCATCCACATGAATTTAACGACGAATCGATGTCTATTCAACGCTTTGGACGCCGGTTACTAGAAATTTATTTAGTGAAGGTACCCTCCATTCTTCTTGCGCTTGCACAGATTTCTAGCAATGATACGAAATTACGTATGTTGTAGTTTTGTAACGAATTTCAAAGGAGGTCGCGCTGACCTTTTATAACGTGCCTACTCAATGAAATATTTTCTCATTAAAAATCATAGAATTTTTGACTTCCCTTCTAAACATATTTAGGTGCCAACATCGTTTATTATAATGTTGAAAATATAAAAAATGTTCCGATGACAACCGTGACGAAATGTTAAATGGGAACACATTAGGGTTAGACATTTTATTTTTACGCACGAGAAATACATAAATTCGTGTTGAGGACTCTGTTCCGTTTTCGAAGTACCTACATATATGATAACAAAGCCCCAATAAACGTTGTATCACGGAGGCAGCCCTCACAATCCGACAATTATGTCCGAGTGCGTGCGCGCCGGCGCGAGTGTCCGATTTCATTCATCGGCGCTTGGGCACCTACAAACAACAATGAACGCTGCCTATAGAAGCGAGGGTGACTGTGAACTTGTTAACTGGCTGTTGTGCTTCCTTTGCGACTATGTTAGACTCGGCTGTGATGATATTCTAAGGGAAACTTATGTTTGGAACCATCTTCTTCAAATAACGATTGAAAAATTGAGACCCTTATCCCCGAATTTGATTTGATTCATCTTTACTTATATTATTTGGATAAGAGATAGGCTTTACGTTATGCCATATCCCCACGAAGATCGTCTAGACACCCATTCTCATAAAAAGCAAGCTCAAGCAAGCTTTGATCATTCAAGAAAAACGGTCGGTTACTCAGTTACAGTCTCAACATGTATATGTATGTATGTTATGTAAAGAAGAACATGAAACATTGTCTCTAAATCTTACAGTTTCCATGTAACTGCATATTAGACGCTGTACTTCGCCTTCTCAATTACGACTCATTAACTTGATGACGTCAACTATTCACAAGATATTTGCCTTACTGTTCTGGGAACAGATTTTAAAGAGCTCTAGAATTTGGTCTAGAGTTCCGTAACCTTTACAGAAATATGGAAAGTATTTTATTTACTCATAGGCTCGCGGTTCGACACTATCTCCCCGATGGTAAACGATGATATGGTCGACAGTGAAGCACGTTTGCCTAGAAGTAACCTATTCATTTTTTACTAAAAGACCCCCAGGTTAGGTAGGTATTAAAAAAATGCAAATCTCTAGGAAGGGCCAACTGGATACAGCAAAGAATAAAAGAGCCAATGAACTCTTGATTGAGGATGTCGAAAAGAGTTAAGTAGCCTTAATTGAGCCGGAAAACGGACCTTCGCTGAGGCCGGAATTAAACACGCAAGAAAGAGGTCTTTAATAGGATTGCCGAAACAATTTAATGAGATTCAGTTAGGTAACGACAGTTAAAACAATTTGGTTCGCTTAGGTAAGAATGTTCCCCATCCCACCATGTGAGTGCTGCACCATGCTTCAATGAACTTACGTCACAAATTTTTATAACTATAGTTTTAGTGCGCACTTTAGAGTAATCTTTACACCATAATTTTATGGTGCACGTGCGCTATACGAGTATTGAGTACCCCTTTATTATCCCGTAGATACGGAGCCAAGAAAGGCGTAAAAGGGGTCCTGTTATATTATTAAATGCGTCAGTTCGTGCACATTCATTGGTTGAAAAAATTGTTTACATGATTCGATACGATAGTTTGATTAATATTCTATGGAACCTCGCTTACTTAGTTAAAAAATGATACTTATATACCTACGAGTGCTGCTTACGATTCCACAACAGGTCTAGTTACTACTAGGAGTATTGAATGCGGTAATAGTCAGGATATTTCGCAATGTACAATGCACTGGTGCATTTATCAAGAATGCATCGTATTTTACTGTTACAGGACGTACTTAATTTAAATAACAACACGACGCTTCAGTTATGCTGGCAAGCTATTGAAGTCAGCTCTGTTTTCAGGATGAGTTTTTGGCAAGGATTTGGCAATCGACCGCCATTGCAACCTATTGCATAACGTCGCTAGTTTGTACCCTTCAGGAAGGGATAGAGTATGAAATATCTAGACTTTTGCCCAAGCCAGGCCAAAAGACCAAGAGTGCGAAGTACTCATAAGCCGTGGGTTTGTGACTAGATAGATGTATGAACGTAAATGAAGAAATTGGAGTATGTAGCACATTGTATTCTATACTTTCTGCCGACCCCCATGAGAAAAAGGCGTGAATTTATGTACGTAAGTGTATGAGTTTGGCAAAATGCAGGTGTGGCGAGAAGCGAAGGTCCGTCATACTGTCGTATTCTAACTTCGTATTCTCTCGTTAGGGCGACTAAAGCGCCTAATAGACTACTTACATCCTAATTGAACCTGCAATTCACACAATGTACAGTCTAAGGACTCTCGCACACAGCCGAGCGTGAGTAGCAGCCGTGAAGGGCATACACTACGGAAACTGGTTTCTCTGAGACTGGAGGCAGCTAACTGTTTTATAACACATTTAATTTGTTGCTATTGTTTGCTGGTAAATTACTATCAAGGAAATTAAGAATAATTAGGAAGGCATTACTTATAGCAGCGAAAAGAAATCTTGTTTTAAAACATTCAGTCGAATTAAGAACCTCCTCCTTTTTTTAAAGTCCATGGATTATTATTTCCTTAATCCTACATTTTACGACTACGCATAATTCGAGAAAACGAACAGGCAATTTGGCATGCCTAAAAGGGGCGACGCTCTCGAGCACAGTACAGAAACTAAGAAACACATCCTTCCATCATGCATTGTACACAACTTTTTGTTCTGCTTTTCTAGCTTTCAAAATATCATGTCAGCGCTTTCAGTGCCCTTAGTAGCGATGGACACATGTCATCACCAGCATTTCCACCGTAAGTTATAAAAATTAAATAACGAAAAAACACTATTTTTATGAAAAATCACATTGAAGTTGAATTTTCAGTGGTATTCAGGTACAAAGAGATTGGTTAGATAGACAACCACATTAATACCCTACCTACACACTTAATTGTCCTTTGTTTGAGGTAGTCATATCTGTGCTGCAATGTCACTGGGCGATTATGTCTCAAACTAGCAAATTGAATATAGGAATTCTACATGCAAATCATAAGTTTTTATGTGGTATCAGTTGCCGTACAAGGGGCTATGGACTTAAGCGGTTTTGCTATGAGGATGTTTTTTATATTTTTTATTTGTTAAATAGGTACCTATTTCAAATGTTATACCTAAGTTTATAGTTTAATTTATAGTTAAACAAGCTTCTTCATATGGCTTTATCTTAAGGGCAGTGGTGGCCTAGTGGTTAGGCAGCAACTTACAAGTTGTAGGTTGTGGATTTGAACCCAGCCAAGTATTTTATTTTGTGTTTATTATTTCATCACCACTGCTCTCAAAATGGTGAAGGAAAACATCAACAAAAATTCAAAGACATGTGACATCCACAAACCTGCACTGGGCCCGCATGGTGGATTACGGCCCATTCCCTCTCACAAAGAGGAGGCCTGCACGCACGGACCGAATGTGTGGCAAAAGAGGTCCTTCTGTCTGTGCTAATAGCTTTATTTTCTACATTTTCTGCTCCAGTGGCCTTTCCCACAGGAACCATGCAGTCAGCAATAGTAGGTATTTTTAACTTTCTATGAGTTAATGTATTTTTATAATCAGATTTGAACCTGTCAAACGGGGTGAATAGGAATGCAGGAGTGAATAGAAGCAAAACTTTGAAGGAGATTTTCATGTTATTTTAAAATTGTTTGCTGCATTTTAGTGGGTAGTCCAGCCTAACTAATTATAACAAAAACGATGCTTTGTTTGAAATCAATAAAAAAAAATAAAAACAACATTAAATAAAGTTAAAATCCTAATCAAAGTATTGTTCCCATTCACCCCTGCAATCCTATTCAGTTCGTTTGTAGGTATTTCCAGAGATTAACTTTTAGCCACACAAACTAACAAACAATGGGATGGCTTTGTTAGTAAGTTTGGGGGCAAAAACAGTATTTCCTGAAGCGGAAGTATGTTTAATGTTTAACTGCAATACAACAATTTAATTATATGTAATAGTGATTTCTCATTTCTCTGAACAATCGATAACTTAATTTCTCTGATAATAAACCAAATATTGTAACTTCTTTCATAGACGCCAAAAATTTAGTATTCAAGTTTTGATTGTAACTTATTGGGTAAATTTTCAAATTATTCTTGAAAATAGTAGGTAGTTTAGCAAAGTTTCTGGTGGAGGTGTAGCCTAAAAAGTTTAGCTAAACTATAAACTTTTGATAATGGAAATACCATAGTATACTAAATAAATTAATGTTTGGTTTCAAAAGAAAATTGTAAAGGCAATTATGTATTAAAAAATATCAGTAAAAAACAATAGAATCTCCAATAAGTTTTTCCTTTATTATTATGCAAACATCAAAGGAGTCTTGCTGGCAGTGTGCCCAACCACATTCATATTGTGAGTTTGCCACATTATATTATTTATAATGCACTTACAGACACAAATTATGTTTTATTACCTCTGTGTCCAAGTCACTGCTATTCAGAGAGGTGTCTACAAACTCAAGGACAATTCCGATTGTAAATAGACTATAAAAACACTGCTCTCTTGTACATTTGAATATCATGGATCTTCAGATGAGCAAAGACATTCTTACTAGATTTCTAAACTGCTTTATTTAGGTATCTAAATACCATCAAGCCTACTAACTAATTAATCATACTGAGAAAAAGTTTCAAGTTCTGTAAGTGTAGGCAGCAAGTAAAAACTTTTAAGTGAAAGAATTAAAGCTATAAAATCAAGTTAGTCTCAAATTAAGATCTGTTATTATGAGATGGCCAAAATTTGTCATGAAGCTTTTACAAGCTGGTCTAGTCTACTTCAGAGGATCTACACTTAATATCATATCCTTTGATAACAATGCTCTGTTACGCAGGGGTGGACTGTGGATGTTAAGTGTCATGGTTTGTGACGTACACACGGCGACTCCGAACACACTGCAGATTTGTGATAGTGAAAATATCATATAATTATTCTTAAAATACGCGAATATGATGTCACTGTCGCACACTCGCCATGCTCTGCCTACGCACCTTATGTCACATTTAATCTTAGAGGGCCAGTGTCTAATTGCCATGCTCGACCTCCGACATGGCAGCCACTCAACAAACCTCAAATTTCGTAATAGGTCACCACCAAAACAATAATACGCGGCACACTTTCCAAGGGATAGGGATTGACTTAAGCATACCCCACTGTCTCTATCGCGCTTGCCAGCGAAACTATACAAACAAACGAGACAAAATACTGTCAAAACTTTAGGAAATTAAAACTATTTACACACATCCTAAACTGTTACAAACTAACTTTTATCGATAAACATGTATGCAGGCATTACACTTACCGAATTCAAATGAACATAAATCCAAAACAGATGTCAGGGTAAGTTTATTAACGAAAACAAGGCACAAAACACAGACAAACACCTTTTTAGAAGTATATTAAATCACAACGTGATCACTTGGGAGAACACAGCATGCACTAACACTGATCACTTGAACAATAAAGGGACGCGACACTTGAACAATAAAGTTTATTTACGAAGGATAACACACGACATCTCGCAAAATTTCCAACACGTCTGTCGTATCACAATGAGTTGCGGCCATTTTGCTTGCTGTCGAAAAAGAAAGAGATGCACTCTGCCTGCCAACCAATCGCAAAGCTTGTCAATCAAAAGTGCTCCATCTATTGGTTCGAATTGGAGGACTTCAACACTACGTTTTGTTATGGCGCCGTGATGATAATCTTTATACCATTCCCCCTCTAAAAAGCTTATTTTATTCACTGAAAACAGTGAATAAAAAGCACTTTTAATCACTGTTTTGGTGTTTGAATTTAGAATATATATTTGATCTCCATCTCAATGCAATACAACCTACTTGCGCATAAAATACTCGATACAAACTTCTTGTGCAAAGAATATTCGAATTTCAAACTCCTTCGTCGATTTAATTTTGAGTTTGTTTATATTTAGGATTTTGATAATGATTTTATTTTGGTCTAGGATGTTTGGTGAATACCTATTTGGATTGTAATTCTAATATTAATTGCATTGGTGTTTAATTAATTATAATTATGTAACTTAACGGAGGTGGTCACTGGCGTCTGAAATACAGGTTCTGTTTAGGTAACTCAAACTCAAAGGCTCAGCTTCAATTTAATAAAAATGTGTAGCCCTAAGGTTTCTCATTTTCTGTAAATTTTGAAGGTAATAAACCATTTATTTATTTATTATTATTCCTTGTGCTTTTGGCTTAAATCCTTCTTTTTCTCGAAGTCATGGTATAAAATATAGTATGCAACTCTTGAATAAAACGGATTTATATCGAGGGCCATGAATCACTTGCGTCGTTCAGGATTCTAACACTTGAATCACTCGCTATGCTCGTGATTCAATCATCATGAATCACTCCCTACGGTCGTGATTCAGTTGTTAGAATCCTTCACTTGTTCGTGATTCATCTATGGCCCTCGCTTTAAAACCGTCCTTTATTCACTAGTTGCATAATATACTATTTTACTTTAATTTATTGATATTTTGTGCGACAACCTGATTGCTGTAATAATAAATGTAGTCAGTGGAATGCGCAGATTCTAAGATCAAAAACGAAATGAGTTTGAAGCAATTTTTAACCGACTTATAAGTTAAGAAAATTCTCACATAGCGATTCTAAGTGAGACTTGTATAACGCTAAGTTTATAATCTGACAATTGAAAGCATTGGAATTTTAGTTATTGACATTTTAATTTATTTCATTGACATTTAATTTTAATGATTGGCATTTTTTATTTTTATTGACATTTTGATTTATTTAATGTTTAAATTTTATAATCTGACTATTGAAAGTATAGGAACGCATCAATATTGTTTTGGTTTGGTCTGTTTTTTTTTTATCTAATGTTTACAATTTTGTTTTGGGTACGATGTCTAAAAACTTAATGACTTTATGATTGAAAGTAATTTGCACGCTTGCTTGCAGGCAGAATACAATGACTTTAAGGCTTTAAGATCTTTCCTTGCTAAATAATATATTTTCTGGCAAATAAATATTTTGATTTGATTTGATTTGATTTAAATTTATTGTTATTAGTATACAATTTGTATCTGTTGGGATGAGGTTTGGTTTATCAAACTCATTTAAGTCCTGGCTGAACAGAATATTTGATGTTGTTGCTTTATTTCCAATCAATCGCACTTGTCAAATTCAAATAGTTGTTGACTGCTGATGTCAGTCATGATTTTCATACCAATCGAGTTTTCACTGGTTTTCACCTGCATAGCGTAATGTTGATTTTTATAAAGTATTGTGTTCGATTACCACGCAGAGTCTTGTTACATAAATATACGTCTGCTACAGCCCACCGGCTTTCCTTTAATAGGTTATGGGCCTTCCAGGTTATAAAAGATAATGTATATTTTTTGATTTTTAATAATATTTCAGTCGCCAACAAATCTACGTAAGGATCCTAACAACCAAGAGATGTTGATTTCATAACCCTAGTAAGGGACAAATGTTTGACAAAAATGGAAGACTGATTTGTAAGTATTTTTACAATTATAAAAAGATGGAGTCAATAAACTGAGAAAAAATTCTAACTACAAATAATGGAGACAAATTACAAAATTATTCCTGGAAGCAAAAGGTCACGAAGGAAAAGAATTAAATGAGGCAAAATCAAAATACTACTAAATGCTACAGACGAACATTTATTACATTATGTAATTAATTTTAAACTACAAAAGATTTATTTGATAAATTGGATTTAGTTTTTAGACATAATATAAAAGAAGATAATCATCATAAAACCATAAAATTTTATAGCTATAGCCATACTGGAAATATTTTTGAAGACATTTGTTTTTTACAAAATTTGTGTGCAGAGACAAATCGCACAGAAAATAAAATATCAGAAGAAAATAACATGAAATTGTTTAAATATATCTGGGAAATAACACCTAAAGAAGATAAAAATGTACACACACTTATTCAGAGACTTCAAACAAATAATTTAGAGAGCCGGGAACGATTTGTAATTCGATTTGTAATAATGAAGTTTTGAAATCAACAGAAAAAATATGTTTTGACTGTGGTAAACCGGGCCACATTGCCAGGTTCTGTAATAAAAACAATTCAGCTTTTGTAAAAAAACAGGTCATGAATCTGAAAATTGTTTTACAACAAAGATTTGTAGAAATTGTAATAAAAAAGGCCACATTCAGAAGTATTGCCGGAACTACAGTCCGGTAGGTAATAAGTTACACATGGAGATTCCAATTAAAGCTGTATTTGATTCGGGAGCTTTTTCTCATATGTTTGACAATAAAAACATTATAAATTTTGCAGAAAAAATAAATATAGATATAAAGTACACTAGATATAAAGTGTACGAACGCAAAAAACCTCATAGCCAAAGGAACAGGTACAATCAACACCAATTTCGGTTTATTTGAAGATGTGCTGTATGTGCCGGGAGTTTCCAGAAACCTGATCTCAGTGAGTTCAATCACGGACAAGAATGGTTCGAAACTCTTCTCTGGAGACAAGGTATTTATCACTAAAAATAAAAATAATTTTAAAAGGATGTAATCTAAATATGGCCTTTATGAAACTGATTTTTCGGCTAATTTTACTCCCGAAGCTTTACTTACTGAGAGCGTCAATATCTGGCATCATAGGCTAGGTCACGCATCCGACGTACTGCGTCTAGCAAAATTGGTTAATGGAATTGAAATTGGGATCCCAATATTTGGATAAAATTTGTGAAATTGCATTGAATCAAAAATGACTAGAAAGCCTTTTGGAAATAATAGAGTTTAAGCTAAATGTCCTCTTGAAATTATTCATACAGACATTTGCGGCCCCACCTCAATTAAATGGAAAAGCTTAAAGATTGAACATAACCTAGATGGAAAGGACAAGAGCTTTGATATTCGACGGTCGTGTTCCTAATTATTTATGGGGTGAAGCTTTACTCACAGCTAGCTCCCTGATTACCAGAAGTCCTACGGAAGGAAGAGACAAGACATCAGCTGAAATGTGGTTTAACATAAAATCTAACCTATCAAACATCAGAAGATTTAAATTTTCTTTCTACAAAATTAATTCCGGTTTGCACAAACTTGACGAAAGATGCAATAAATGCATTTTGGTTGGCTACGTAAGAAATGGCTATAAAATTTGGGTAGACGAAGATAGGAAGATAAGAGAAAGGGATGTGAGAATAAATGAAGAGAAACAAGGCATTTATATTGATGGTGGAGAAAACATAGTAAGAACAAATGGGCTGTGGGAGACGGATGAAGATGAACCAGAAGTACGAATAGATGAAATAAGAGAGACGCGTGGTAATGGAGAATGTGGAGCAGGGGAAAATATAAGAAGAAGCATCAATGTGGATAACAATCGAGAAGGAAAAAATGGTGTCAGATTTAGTGATGAAACACATGATGTTATAAGAAATGAAGGTGAAATAAATGAAAACGAAACAAGTGAAGTTGGAAGAACCAATGAAGAAAGAATAAATATTGAAAATAATAATGATAATTTTGGAAGCCGGTTTAATTTTGATAACACTATACAAACAGATGAAGAAGGAAACCTGCCACATGCACGGTTATTGACAAATGCGTGCACTGACTGGACAGGTCCACTCAATCTGGCTGGTTCTTTCCTCAAAAGACCATTTCAGACTTCAGTCTACATGGTCTTCACATGATCTAACCAAGATTTTGTCTGGACTTTAAAAGAGACTGTGACCTCTGAGTTTGTTTCGGCCTTTCTTCTCAGAGTAGTCAGATAGGAAACGCCGACTTCATCTAGTTTTAAAAAATATGATCGACATGTAAAAGTGTTTGTACAAACCTACTTACAGAAATAAAATCATTTATCATTTATCATTAGAAATGAAGAATTTTTTGATGTTGATGAAGTTGAGGAAAATGAGAGTCGAGCCGTGGCGAATATTGAAAATCAAATCGTGGAGAATAATGAAGATCGAGCCGTGGAAAATATTGTAAATAGCAGGATTCAACCTGCAAGAGAGCGAAGACTACTAGAACATTATAAGGATTATGTAATGGATTATGATACTGAATTATCTATTTTAACATATGAAGAAGCAGTAGAATCGAGAGAAAAAGATAAATGGAAGAAAGCAGTAGAAGAAGAAATTAAATCTTTAGAAGAGATTAATACGTGGTCTTTTGTAGACAAGAAAGAAGCTGAAGGTACAAAATTAGTAACGAGAAAGTGGATTTTTACGGTAAAATCAGATGGAAGATATAAGGCAAGATTAGTTCCAGGACGATTTCAACAAAAGTACAAGACAGATTATGATGAAACATACAGTCCAGTTGTAACACGAATTCATTAAGAATATTACTTTCAATGTGATGTGATGAAAGGAGAAAGAAGAATCATTCTTGCAATTTACGTGGATGACCGCTTGGTCATTGGAGAAAGAGAAGATCTTCTACATGTAATTAACACATTAAGAAAAGCTTTCGAATTGAGAATTTGTAAAGAAGTGTCCAATTACATCGGCTTAGATATAAAACAAGAAGAAAATGGTGTGATTTTTTTGCAGAAAACGTATGTTAGGAAATTTGTACATGAATGAATGAAAAATTAAATTTAACATGAATGAAGCTAGAGAATGTAAAAGTCCAAGTATTTTAATAGAACAATATCCATCAATAAAAATTAGTATAAATCTCATGAATTGTACAGAGAGATGAAAACTGCAGATATTAGTTTTCATGTGGGTTATGGTTCGAGACATCAAAATTCTCCAAATTTAAATGATCATAATAACGTAAAAACAATTTTAAGATTTTTGAAAGGTTCGAAGGATAAAGGTATTATTCACTTTGGTGAAGGTGGTAAAGTGCTCAGAGAATATTGAGATTCGGATTTCGCGGGGGACCCAGATACTAGACGTAGTACTTCGGGTTTTGTGATTTGGTTGAACGGACCAGTGGCATGGAGCTCAAGAAAACAGTCAGTTGTAGCGCTGTCGAGTATAGAAGATGAATTCATAGCTGCAGCAAAATGTTGCAAGGAATTTTTGTTTATAAGAGACCTCATAAACGAAATTACGAATGAAAAATTAGAACTTGAGATGAGAGTGGACAACCAATCAACAATTTGGCTAATGAAGAAGGGATTAATGAATAAAAGGAGTAAACATATCGATGTGAAATATTATTATCTTAAAGATGCAATTGATGCGAATAATTTAACGGTTAAATATTGTCCAAAGGGATCATAAATAGCTAATATACTCACAAAATGTTTACCACCTGTGAAGTTTAAAAGATTTCAGCGAAATCTTGTGTCTTATTGATAGTGTTAGTGTTTAAGTGCGGGCTAAAGTGAACTAATGCGTTTCTTTCGGTTGATGTATAGGTTTTTATTATTTAGTATGTGTCGGGTTTAGTCAATAGTACGGACGTCAAAACACGTCACAAGCACCAACCACCTGTCGACAAATCAAGAACAACTACGCTGTGGCGCGCTTTCTCTAACGACTTGCGTGGTGGGGACAGCAGAGTATAGGAGTTGAGTGCTGACCGTCTTAGAGCTAAGATGTCGTAGAATCAGTATCGATCCGTAATTCTAGTAAGCAAGATTGTAACTATGAACTATTTAAATAAACTCAGTGTATCGAATAATTTGTGATATTTCATTTTCACGACTGTACTCACCGACCTGCACACACACGATGTCTTAACCTAAGGGAATACATATCCTGACTCCCCGATGGTTTGCATCTATCGGCCAGCCATGAT
The DNA here is from genome assembly GCA_947562075.1 of Orthosia gracilis. Taxonomy (NCBI): domain Eukaryota; kingdom Metazoa; phylum Arthropoda; class Insecta; order Lepidoptera; family Noctuidae; genus Orthosia; species Orthosia gracilis. The sequence continues at coordinate 1,435,626 of OX387266.1, forward strand.
GCGACATAAGTTTGTGATATGGTGTGTAATTATCTATGTTAAAGTAGTTGTATAGAGTTGTGATATAAACTCAAGGAGTCCTGATATTAGTTCATGTGAATGAAAGTGTTGGTTGAATTTAAATTTTCTACTTTCAGCTGAATTTTAAGAATTAAGGGGGCGCCAAATTATGATCCATTTGACAGGGTGTGGCAATACTAGATGTTGGTAAATTGTAAAAGAATCATTATTAGTCAGCAAGTAACTCGAATATACATAACTTTTCTTAAATTTTACATTGTTTTTAGTATGACGGTAGGTTTTGTGATATTTAATATTGGATGTAGTGTTGTTTCGATATATTATCACCCATGTTGTGGATAAGACTGAATAAGCGATCAAACCTCTGGGCTAGGCTGGCTAGGATAGTTGAAATGTTGTTGTTGTTATGTTTTTAGAATATTGTTGAAGAAGGAACATATATTAATGTTAATGAGTGTATGTTTATGATGTTATTTAAAGACAGTTTGGTGCTTGTGAAATTATGTTGAAGTTTATAATATACAGGGTGCTAGTAAATATGTCGAAATTTATAATATACAGAGCGCTAATAGAAATATGTTGAAACTTTAGGATATGCAAGATGTTTTTGTAGATGTAAGGGTATTAGCATGTGCAATTGATTGAGGGGGTGTGTTGGAATGAGGTTTGGTTTATCAAACTCATTTAAATCCTGGCTGAACAGAACATTTCATGTTGTTTCTATATTTTCAATCAATCGCTCTTGTCAAATTCAAATAGTTGTTGATTGCTGATGTTATTCATACAAATGAAGTTTTCACCTGCATAGACCATGAACCATGACCATGAACCATGAGCCATGACCTGCATGGCCATGATTGCTGACAGGCTGGACTGTGTTCATATGAATCGTTGCTCCAGTATTTCAGCTGGAATGCTGAAGCAATGATCATTGAATCTTTGTAAATTTTTAAATTTTGTTCAAATTTATTGTGCTACTAACATAGGTATAAGTTTGTATTGTTACTAACACCATTATTATTATGTATGTTTAGGTTTAAGTTATTTTATCTGGGCCCTGTCGCCTGAAATAAATGAATTAATAATAATAATAATAGCGTAAAGTTGATTTTTATAAAGTAGGTATTATGTTAGATTACCACGCAGTCTTGTTACATAAATATACGTCTGCTACAGCCCACCGGCTTTCCTTTTATGTAAATAGTTTAATAATATTAGATGAGGCTGACATAACCTGTTGTTGGTTTCAAGTAAATAAAGAGGCAAAAACTGTAGTCTATAGATAATATTAAAACAATTTCGAGAGCTTCTTGGTCAGCGCCAGTCAGCGTGGCCGTGATGGCAAACAAACATAACGTAAGCCACAGAGTACAATATAATTGACGTAAACTGAAGTGATGCTATTTATGTATTATCTGTGATGAATACTTTTTAGCGCGTCTTATGACATATTTTGAAGAAAATATGTCTATTTTACTTTTGTTTTAGTCGTTTTGCTAATAATAATAAATAAAATGGATTTTCGGTACAAATTTATAATATTTATAGTAGTTATGTCTGTGGTACGTAAAGTTGCACTTTTATTTCATAATCAATTACTAGTAATTAAGTAAATGGGGGTCGGGTACGTAAACTTGTAAAGTTGAAAATTTTATCTTTTATAGTTCAACATCACAGAGTTAGAATGCAGCAGGAGCAGTACAAAAGAAAAACTTGGAAACAAGCATAAGACACGCGGTAAATGAACCACACATATTTTCTTTCAATACCATTATACTATTTTATTATTGATCACCAGGCTTCTAAGTATTTAGTTGAATTGTTTAAATTTAAAGCTTCTCTATTATGCACTAGGATTAGTAGTACAACATTTTCATGAGGATGTCTTCAGCTTCAATATACCTAAAACCAACCTGTAACTATTTTTATAATCTATTGAATTGGGAAACTGTGAAGTGTAATCGTAATTGTAGTAATCCTGGCCTTTTTTTTTTTAAGTTACTCCTATTACAATGAGTACTGTGGATTTTGGTGTGTCAGCAGTAGTTGACAATGCAAGCGACCTGTTCAGGAAGTTTATCACTAAAATGGTTGCAAAGAAGAGACTGGTAGGCCTGGAATCTGGGTGGTACTGGTAATACCTTATACAAATAAATTTTCTGGTCCAAACTATGCATTCACTGGTTTCAATCTTTAATGATTTAATTTCAGAAAGGATTAATAAAACAAAGTTAGGGCCGATTTCACCAATGAAACTAATCTCAATTAGTTCAACTAAACTCAGTTTATGGAAATAAAGCATTCTGATTGGTTGAGACCACTGAAAAACTACCAATCAGAATGCTGTAATTGCATAAACTAAGTTTAGTTGAACTACTCGCGATAAGTTTCATTAGTAAAATCAGCACTTAGTGAACAAACATTTCAAGTACATATACAAATGTTTTGTATGACTTATTATTGGTAATCCCAATAAGTCATACACAATTAACATTATTTTTTGCTTGAGGATTATAATATAATTTACTTCTCACATCAAAATGCCTTTTCCTGTGTTGAGCTAAACTTTTATCACCCTTGAATTTACCATGGCAGATATCACATTCTAAACTTGATTGTGTATGGTGTCGCTTCACGTGTTCCGAACGACGGGAAGCAGACAAAAATGTCATATCACAAAAGTCACATTTATATGGCTTTTCTCCTGTGTGCGTTCTTGTGTGATACAGTAGCGATGTCTTCGTTACAAACTTGCCTCCACACAGTTCACATTCAAAGTTCTTATGTTTTGTATGTGTTATAATATGATCATTTAGCCGACTGATACAACTTAGTTTCTTACCGCACCAGTCACAAGTCCAAACTTCACCTTGATGTTCATGTTCTACACGGATGTGAACACGTAAAGCTGATTTCTGTCCATACTTTTTTCCACAATAATCACAGCAGTGCTTTGCTTCTGCATTTGACTTTCTCATTTTTTTACACAATTTCTTTAAGATGTGGTTATTGAATGCGTTCTTTCCTTTATAAGCTTTCCCGCAAGTCTGACAAATGAGGCGTCGCAAGCTATGGTAGTGTAGTTCGTGATGCCTTAGTGAGAATTTGTTAGTGTACGTCTTGCCACATTGGCTGCAAACAGCAGTACAGTGGCTGTCTTTTGTATGCTGTTTCAGCAGTAGAGAAGAACCAAAAGCTTTTGGACACTGAGAGCATTTAAAATCTTTTGGTGCATGCAATCTTATATAATGCTGTTTGATTTTTATGTCTGTTGAAAATAACTTCAAGCATACTTTACATTTTAGATTATTTAGATCATCTTTATCATGTACTATATCAGCAAGTATAAGAGATTGCCAAATGCTCCTACGTTTTCTTTTCACAGCACACTTTTCATTACTGTTGTTGGACTCCAGTTCAAAATCAATAATTACTTGTTGGGTATCTTTGTATAATCTTTGAAATCGCTTGTGTAATAGAGTTTTATCATTGCAGTTCCGATGTTTATCATAATACAATTCCACATTATAGTTACTGGTGTCCAGAGCAACAAATAATGACTTGTAATCATAGTTTCCTGCACTTTTCTGGGTGTGCTCCTGGAGGGAATCTATTACACAGTGCAACTGCTCTATATTTTGTCTACATTGTTTAACAAACTTATAACAATTGATAACCGTTTCTGTACACTTCTGACAAATTATATTGTGTGCAGAAATGCTATCCGAAACCTGAAACATACAAAGTTAGCTGTTAAACATAGGTATTGGGAAAGTTAAAACTTATTGAAGTACATATAAGATGTTACTAGTTAGGTACTTTTAGCTAGAATTTGGTAACTCACTTTATCTCCTAAAACATTGTATATTATTTCATGTAATACTTTATTTCTTTCGATATCGGAGCCCAAAGAAACCTCATCTTCATTATTAAAAATGGTTTCATTTTCTCCTATTGCATTAAAGCACAAACAACAACGGTCCGATATATCGAACAAAACATAACGTATTACATTAATTAAAATTGGCATTTTTCAGATGAAATGATTTATTATCGCTACAAGTTCCAAATATTTTTGGACAATTTTATAAACAAATAAACCCAACAAAACTTTTTGACACTACTGTCAGTGTCATTCATGTCTTACACTCACAGATGACTAAAATACCTAACTTGATCTCTGCGACAGGTGTCAGTATCAGTACAGGAACAATAGTGCTTGACAGGATACCATCCTGATTAGAGATGTGCAACTCGAGTTACTAACTCGAGTTGCGCCTGACTCGAGTTACTAACTCGAGTTGCGCCTGACTCGAGTTAACTTCCGAACTCGAGTTACTATCACTAAAATCTAAATTTAAAAAATACAGGAGAAAATGTTTATTTCATAGAACAGTTTTGTTGTTGGTTATAAAATGATAATTGTTTAAAAGACTTAAAATACTAAAATCAAAAAGGTAACTAGAATTTAACTACTGCACGGAAAATCGCGGGCTGGCTTGCATAACGGGGACGTCGCGGCGGGCCTCGGCAGCGAGGACGGAACAAATACGGTCGTTTTATGTGTGCTATGTGTATCGGGATCGCGAGTGCTCGTACTATTTACGAATCCATTGACCGTCCTTGTAGACAAGGCTATCAAGTTCCCTAGAAATGCATTCGTACCTCGAGAAGAGAGCACTGCATGAAGCGGGGTTGAGTGAGCATTCCGGGTTTCTGCATCCAGAGGACGGGCTTAAGGAGTCATCCAAATCTAATACGCGCTGATTATATTTTCAGCTACGCTCAGGTATGGCTTATGCCCGGTGGGGGCGACGGGGGGTGGGCACCTGGCGGCGACGGTGGTGTGAGCCACCTTTCGGCTTAGTGCGGGCGTACGGGGGCGGCAGGGGCCACTGGGTCGGGGACTGGAATTGGCGTTGCGAAGGGCCATCAGCGCTGGAATGGTCTGGGAGTAAGACTGAGGAGCCATAATTTGGTGGTTCAGTTTACCCCACGAAGAGGTCCTCTGAGGGGCGAGTCTTGGAGAGACTTGTGAGGACGGAAGCCTCGAGGTGGTGGTGGGGGCTTAGCGCTTTGTGCGTGCGTTGAATTCTTTATGTGTATGGAACGAAATGTTCCTACCTTTAAGGAAGTAGGTATGAAACAAAATGTTCCTACCTTTAAGGAAGCGAGTTAACTCTTGGTAATCTGTGGAAGTGGGAACTTGGATTCTGATGCCCTGTTGGCATGCAGCCTTGGAGTAGTTGATTTTACGCTCAACAAAAGCGTTAGACACGTAATTCCACTTTCCTTTATCTTGAAGATAAATAGTTGGAGGGGGGTAGCTTTTTAGTGGAAGCTATAATCAGGGGGCTGGGAGAGCGGTTAACCCGCAGAGAAGCGTTAGTGGGGGCGGGGGTGGTTTCCCTGTCGGGCGAGGCCGGTGGCAGAAGTGGCTGAGGAGAGGATTTCGTTACAGCCTTTTTGGGCTTGTTAGCGTGAGAGGGACTCTTCCTCTTTTTCCTCTTACCTCCAGAGTACACTATGGAGTCATCGGAGTCTATCGGAGGAGATGGTGTCATAGTCCTCTGATATGTCTGGGACATCTGGGTCTACTGAGTCAACAACTGAATCCACTTGGTTAGCTACTGCTTCCCATTCGTCGTCAGTGCTGAGGGCTGTTTCCATTTCCATGATAGAGTCATACTCATCGTCATAACATGATGATTTGGATTTGGACTTTTTGGACTGAGCGGCTTGGCGCTTTTTGACCTGGGCTACAAGTGTAGCAGGTGGGGGATACCTCCATGATCGGCGAGGATTTGGCTCGACGGCCAGTGTCAGGGGCTTAGGAGGACTGAGATCTCTCCCAGAGGGGCATGAGTCAGGCTTGATGACCTGTGCATCACCCTGAGACAGGGTGGGCGACCTAGGCCCGGAAGTAGGCCTGACCGGTGGGTAGGGCGACATTGGCGAGTCCCGGCACACGCCGACACGAGGGCCTTGCTAGGTCCAGGGGCCCCGGTCGGTCCCGAAGCGGGCGATAAGGAAGCGAAGGTACTCGCTTCCTATTCGCCTGCTTCGGTTCGGTCGAAGTATGTTCGGTTCGAACATTCTGGAAAATTCCATTCGACACGAACTTTCTAGAAGATTAGTTTTGCTATTCGATACTAGTTGGCGCCACTAGTAACTACTTACGTTACCCCTGGACCTAGCAAGGCCCTCGTGTCGGCGTGTGCCGGGACTCGCCAATGTCGCCCTTCCCACCTGTCAGGCCTACTTCCGGGCCTAGGGCGCCCACCCTGTCTCAGGGTGATGCACAGGTCATCAAGCCTGACTCATGCCCCTCTGGGAGAGATCTCAGTCCTCCTAAGCCCCTGACACTGGCCGTCGAGCCAAATCCTCGCCGATCATGGAGGTATCCTCCACCTTGCTAGACTTGTAGCCCAGGTCAAAAAGCGCCAAGCCGCTCAGTCCAAAAAGTCCTAATCCAAATCATCATGATATGACGATGTGTATGACTCTACCATGGAAATGGAAACAGCCCTCAGCACTGACGACGAATGGGAAGCAGTAGCTAACCAAGTGGATTCAGTTGTTGACTCAGTAGACCCAGATGTCCCAGACATGTCAGAGGACTATGACACCATCTCCTCCGATAGACTCCGATGACTCCATAGTGTACTCTGGAGGTAAGAGGAAAAAAAAGGAAGGAAGAATATTAGGTTCATCCCATCTTTGCGGAGCGTAATGATGTTGGAACATTTCAAACGTTTATAAGCGACTTAAAAAGTGATGAGCTAAAGTTCTATAATTACTTTAGAATGTCTATTCGTTCATTTGATTGATTTTGCGAAAGTTAAAGGAAGCGTAAGCTGACAAGTGAGATTGGCGCGCTATACAAAGCAGTATGCCAATATTATATCCGACCCGACAGAAATCGTGGCTGAATGTCCGGTAAATGTGTCGTCATTGACAGTTTCATCGGGTCGCCCTAATGTGAACAGCGCTATTGAAATGGTTCTCTATTGTGTCACCTAACTTTTTCATCCATAATTTAAATTGCCATAACTTTTTTTGTCCTAATCATCATTTGTCCGAATGTTAACTTACCCGAACTTAATAACATGCCATAAAATTGTAATCCCTAAATATAATATGTCCTAAATCCGTTTGTCATAAATATTACAATCAATAATATACAAAAGACATAAAACCGTGCCGTATATTATACATGTACTCAAAAAAGCAGTTGATTGTGAACATGTGGTTTTTTTAAGCAAGCAAGCATGCAGCATGCAGCAGGCATGGTTTCTAAAAACTATTTATAGGTATTTATAAAACAATACAAGTGCACTGCAGTGTCTTTGCAGAATCGTGTCTAGTGAACAAACAAACGGACGACAGACCGTATGCAGCGTGTAGTGTGTTAAAAATCATCTCCGATAATAATGTCGTGCGGTGCCTCGTGTTCAAACGACCTAAATCGTCACTGCAAAAAAGACGCGACGATATAGCGGAATCGACGACTTAGCCGTAAAACCATTAGTAAATCGTGTCGCGTGTGGTGCGGTGTCGTGCAATGAACAAACGGTCCATACAAATATATGGAGCTTTGAATCGTGACCATATTTTGCGGTGTCGTTTGTCGCGTTGTGAATAAACGGCCTTAGAGGCGCTTAGAACGAAAATTTGAGGCGCTGTCAAAGTCACATTCTTTTTTCCATCCAGGTTAGTTGCAAGTGTTAAAAATTGCAAACTTTGCATTCAACTCTTCTTTCCGCTATTAAATAAAAATGCTAACTACGTAAACGTTTTTCAAGAAATGGAGAACTTGTTTTAAGATTTTTTGTGTAAAGCATCCCTAAATATGTATTAATTTAAACCAACAGACTAAAGTATTTATCGCCGCCATTTTGTTTCATGGCGACGATTGATCTACGTTCTACGTGGGAACAGAAGGTTCTTGAACGAAAAATTTTAAACGCGCGCTCTACTTTGAACCGAGTTACAGTTTGTTTAATATCAACAAATAATTAGAAGGATTTATTCGTGAAAATGATAGAGGAATCGGAATTAAATGTGCTTGTGTCTAACGTACTGAGTGAAAACCGGTACAGCCATTGTAGGTTATGCCTAAAGGAAATTAAAGATCATTACGTTCGTTTTTATGATTCCGTGTCGTTGGAATCGACGAATGTAACTTATGAAGCACTTGCTCAGGTTCTGAAAAAACTGTTAGGAGATGAAGTAAGTACTTAATATAAAATAAGGAGCATGTTTTAGATTGTTATTGCCTACTTGAAAGTAAAGCCACTCTGATTTTTGATACCTGTAGTCAAGAGATTGAGCTTATCAAAATTAAGCTTATCAGGCTTCCTGTATGTTGCTATTAAAAGTAGACTAATATTTTGGAAATAAACTACTGAATATTATTCAAATAACAATATCCTGTATCTATATCATATCTGCATTTTACTATTTTCAGATCTGTGAAGAGATTCCTGGGATTGATGCAGTGTGCATGTCATGTGTTGAGAAAGCACTTGAATCACTACGGTTCCTAAGGTTATGTGAAAACTCAACCAATATTCTGAATAATGTCTTTAATAATCTCTCTAATACACTGGCTGTTGATATCGACACATCAAATACAGATCAAACTATGTACATATCAGTTAGTGAACATGAGTCTCAAGTTATTCTGGTTAATAAAGATACAAAGAAGAAAAAGAAGAAATCTGAATCAACTTATATTTTTCAATGTGTTAAGTGCAATGAACAATTTGAGGATATATTGGAGCTCAGAGTACATAATGTATCAACTCATGACTTACTCACCTGTGAGAAATGTTATGATAATGTAACCGATGAGAGTGAACTGGCTGCTCATGAAGACAGTCAGCTCAGATATGAATGCCCTGAATGTAATCAATTTAGATGTACTGAGGAAAGCTTGAAAAAACATCAGGATAAATCCCATGGAGTGTTTGTATGTAAAGATTGCGGAAAGTCATTCAAAAGTATGGATAAGTTGCAGTTGCATGAACAAAAACACATCTGTAAAAGTGAATGCCCAAAGTGTGGCAAAAGCTACAACACTAAAGGGTTCTTCTTGAAACATGTCAAGTTATGTCTGGAAGACATGTTGGATCCACATCCAATAAGAAGTAAAATTGAGAAGACATATTTTTGTGACAAGTGTGGTAAGGGCTATAGTACTCCTGGAGGTTTGCGGGTCCACCATAGATTTGTTCATGGTGATGCCAAGCCACATACTTGCAAATATTGTAATAAGCAGTTCACAGCTCCAAGTTACTTGAAGGTTCACATGGTGAAGCACACAGGTGAAAAGAATTTCAAGTGTGACCTGTGTAGTAGACTGTTTGTTTCCAAAGAAGCATTGTTGTACCATACTAGGAGACACACGGGGGATAAGCCATACAGTTGCACATTGTGTGAAGAGAAATTTGTAAATGCCTCTGCTAGAGCTGAGCATATAAAATTCAAACATGTTGGCCCAACTCTTATGTGTGAGATATGTTCTCGAAAGTTTTTCACTCCCAATTTCCTGAAACAGCACATAAAGAAACATCATGATCCTTCCAACAAGCTGTATGCTGGCAGGAGTCTCATACCTCCAAATGTTCCAGCTGTTGAAAATATGCGAGTTAGACTTGGAGACTTATAATCAAGAGTCTGTTTCATCAAAACTGTCAAAAGTCGTTATAATAATGAATGAAGGCTCCCTTTTACTACAGATTTTACTATGTGATAAACTTTAAATCAATTATTCCAATATCAAGCAGGCTTGTCGGGAGTCGTTAGTATAATGCAGTATAATTATGCAGATAGTTATTTTACTGGGCAAGGCTTGTGCGTCAGACCTATTTCTTTCTGCAAGCCTACTGATTAGCTCCTTATACAAAGTCATTATGCATGTTATGTAACTGATCATTTCAATATATTCTAAAAGGGGAAATCAATAATGTATTTTAGATGTTAGGACTGCTTGAATAATAAAACAAACAAATTTATAAAGTGATGTTTTATTTTAAACATTAAGTAATTAACTGCTGCACTTGAAATTCCGGAAATATAATCAATGAAAACAACCTTTCGTTGTAAAACAACCTATCGTTGAACAATGTGTCACCTCACTTGTCACTAATTAATTTTATTTTTATTATAAATTAAATTAGTAAAAAAATCTCAAACTATGTATTCAATACTTTGTTTGGTTTAGCTAAATGTTATGTCCGTGACTACCGCTGGAACACCAACGCCAAGTCGCTTCCATATTTGGTAGATAATTACTACTTAATTGGTATCAATTAGTACTCGAACTCGAAAATAGAAATCTTAAAAAGCAAATTTAACACCGTGACTACCGCCACCCCACCATTGGCATGGTATCTGATTTTGAAGTTGGGTACTCATTTTATCTTGCAGGGTATTAATTTTCTATGTAGGTTTGTGGAAAGCGACAACTTCCTCAAACTTGGAATCAACAGTCTCCTGCTGAACGATTGATTTCTCGGTAAATACGAATGTGTCAGTTCTTTTGTTCTCACGAAATGAATCACATATATGAGTAATATAAGTATTTGTGTACTTAGAATAGCTGTAACATGCCCACTTTTTGGCGCTCATGGTGGTCCTGCTAAGGGAGCGTGACTACCGCCGCCTTTACCGACCACCTTCAAAGTCAATTTTCTCGATAACTACTACGGTACCAATTTTGATGTTAGTGTACCTTATAATTAGTACCAATTGAGTAGTAATTGTCTACCAATTATGAATGCGATTTGTGTTGGTGGCCAGCGGTAGTCACGGACATTAAATGACAGATGTCTATGTATGCCTTCAGAAGACTACAATAATTCTGGTATACATTTTTCAGGTCAATAAATAAATATTACAAGTCAGTTTAATTTTTACCTTCTTCCTGTCTACATCCCATGTTACTTAATTGGGGGTCGGCGCAACACGTTTTCTTCTTCCATACCCGTCACGCTATCACTGACTCCCTTTTCTTTCATGTCACTCCTGACACAGTCTGTCCATATTTTCTTTGGCCACATTTATATTCATAACTCTTTTAATAACATGCTTTTCATCCCTCGTCATCACATGACCGTAAGATACCCAGGACAGTTTCCTTTCAACTTTTCTGTCACTGGAATCTCACACGCACATCAATCTCAACATTCTCATCTCTGCTACGTATGCAATCTATATAAAACCATATTTTTCAAAGTTCAACATTCTGACACATACCTACGGTCTGAAAGGTCTAATCACGGCGTTGTAGATTTTGCCCTTTATATTGAGGGGCATCCGTGGGTTGCAAGTTATTCCAGTAACCTGTCGCCATATCATCCATCCTGAGTTGATCCGGTGCGTAACGTCTCGGTCTACCTCGCCATCCTCTTGGACAAGCGAGTCGGAGCAGATCGGTATGGGCTTTCACGAGAGCTATGAGCACATATTCCGCTCTGCTCAATTTCAGGCCAACATTCTCCAGTCTGTGTCACCACGGCACTCTCGGCAACCAGCGCAATCTCATCGACTAACAGCATACTCCAGGGTGCCTCTTCCTGTATATCCGACGTCAGAGCATCCGTTATCATAAGGAAGAGGTAAGGGCTGAGGGCCGACCTTTGGTGCAAGCCAACTGTCACATTGAATTAAAGCTGCAAGTAGTGCCCACTGTAGACCGGATTAGGGGGTACCTAATGCATTAATTGTACATCACTCGGTTCAACATACTCCCCAAGCACACCATCCTTCTTAAAGGGCCCACCACAAAACAGCAACTTGGTCCTAACCAATTTCTTCACAGAAGGCATTAATGAACAATACCCAAAGAAAGAGGCACTAAAAAAACGTCAAATTGTCTCCTCAATTTCAATTAATATTAGACTTTTTACAATCGTTTATACAGAGCGTTCAACCGATTTTAGTTCTATTCTGTAAACAAAACGATGCAATAAAAAAATAAAAATAACAAAAAACCCGACTGTGACATCTTGTTTTGGTCAGCCAGCTCGCGCATATATGTATCCTCAGACTGCACAGCATGATTTTCTTCTTGTTTACGTCTTTTTAGTTCGCTTTTTAAACAGTCGGGTTTTTTGTTATTTAAAAAAAAATACAACTTTCTAGTTATTCTTTTTTTAAATTATGTAAGTACATTTAAACAGATAAGTGTTATATATTTTTGTAATCACCTCTTAAAACACTTTATTTTGCTACCCCACAAGATGGGTTTGGATGAAAACAATTTGGTCCCCCACCCAAAAGCCGACATTTTTCCATTTTAATGTAGCCAGTGACACTTGCAGGGTTAAGACGAATCGATTGACGTAAGAATCATCAAAATCGGCCAACGCGTTTGGTCTCTAGAACGCCACATAGGAAATACATACATAGACTGATACACACATTACCCTCCTTCGGCAGTCGGGTAAAAAGCATAAACCTCTTACTAAAACTATTCACTACAGCTGCCATAATGTCATAATATCACCAATGCATAGAATTCAAAGTTGATTGAACGGGCTGCAAAAAGGCATTATTTAAATATCTAATGTATTTCAAAGGATTTTTCAAATTCTGCATTGCATTGTCACCAACAATCACATAGATAATAACTTAGAAATGTTTGGATACTGCTGTGACTTAACATTATTATTAACACATGAATTAATATTATTATATTCTGTGTATGATGCCTCTGCTTCAGGCACAAACAACTTGCTATGAGGATTGTAGTGTCTCTGAACATGTTTCCTCAACTGATGACCTGTGACGAACTTGACATGACACACATGACACTCTTTCGTAGGTCCGAAATGCTTCCGTCGCTTGTGTTCCATCCTCCGAGATGCTGAGAGAAAGCTTTCGCTGCATAAGTCACAAGAAAAAGGCCGCTCACCTGTATGCAGACGGGTGTGGTAAACTAAAGCTGCCTGCGTCACAAATTTTCCACCACAATGACTGCAGTGGAAGTTCCTTGCTTTTGTATGCTTTACAATATGATTGTTTAATCTACTTTTAGCATCAAACTTTTTTCCACACCAGTTACATGATAGGACAGTTCCAAATCCATGGTCTGTTTTCAAATGCGACCGTAAACCGTTTTTCGTAGCATAGCCTTTGTTGCAGATATCGCAAAAGAAGCTTGGTTGACGCTCTTCAACTTTGCCACAAATTCTTAAGTGCAGCTTAAAGGTGTGTTTGTTAAGGAAAGCTTTGTTGCAGCGTGGACATGTGTTTACTTCGTGTTTATTTAAATGTGCTCGTAAGTCCTTCTTTGAAGGGAACTGAATAAAGCACAGTTTACATATTGCGGCTACATGATGTAGTTTGTCATGCAATGTCAGCATTTTGTTTGTACTAAACCTTTTCGAGCATTTTGGACATTTTAATTTTTTAGGGTAATGCACTCTTTCACTGTGTTCATCAAGTTGTAGTTGTGAGGCGAAAACTTTAGGGCACTGCATGCAAGGATGCTTGGAGTTGCTGTGAACCTTCATATGTTTGACCAGGTGGCAATTGGAGCTGAATCTTTCTCCACATTCCTCACATATTACATTGGATTTTTTTTGCTTCTTCACTCTATAACGTTTATCTTTAACGAGTTCTCTTATTTTGCTAAGGGCAGTTTTTTTACTCCTCACATTGTGCCGTTTTCGACTAGTGAACATGAGATTTTCATTATCCTTTATCACTAAGTACACAGTTTGAACACCTAGCTTAGGACCTAGATTTGCAGACTGATCTAAACTTGCGCTTAGTCTGTTTAGGATTATGTTCCAGTTGTCATTGGAGGCCTGGCACAGTTTTTGGAATAGGTATGAGTTAATGGTCATTGTGGCACAGTTCATGCACAGGACTTGAGGTAAAGAAGCCTCCTCAACAATCTGGAACAAAGCATTTTAGATTTATTGCAAGACATAAAATGTTAAGACTAGTGTTGTCAAAAACTAAAAGGCCCATTTTAACAACTATAAAAATACTTAATAATAATTAAACTTAATGCTTGCGAATGATAATCATTGTTATAGTATATGGGTAACATATTAGTTAATTAGGATTATGAATTTGATTTTTAAATTTCTTACATGGAAAGTTATTGCGGCATGTAAAGTGAGAGACGTCAACAGATTTCTTAGATTGTAACAAGTTTAGTACACAAATAATAATTAATTCTTCCTCTCTATGGCAGCCATAATGAATATAAAGCCTTTAGAAATAAAGTAATAGGTAAGCATTTCATTTTTTTTTCTAATTTGAGATGAAAATAAATCATCTCAGCATGCACTTCGTATTTAAAGAAGTTGATAAATACTGTTTTGGTCTTTGTTTAACATGATGCACCTACTGCATTGCCAATGATTTCATGGAAAAACAAAATCATTCTTTAAACTTGTCTTTCTAAATATCTGTCTTGGTTTGGTATACTTACACCTAGTTCACGGAACATATCAACAAAAGTCAGGGTTTCTTCCAAATAGGATCTCTGAAGCCGCACAATGTCTTCAAATGATACTTCTTGGTGCTCCGTCGAAGAAAAACATAACCTACAAACATGTTCACATTCACCCGTAAAGAATTTGAGAGCTGGTAAAGTAATGTCGGCTTCTGGCTCCATTTTCATTCAGAAATCGTAACAGTTTTATCATAAAATTCAACTGCTTGAATAGAACTCGAACACGAAAGTTTATTTTCCGTTTGAAGCTTCTTTTGAAGTTTGTTGCAATTTTGACTTGTTTGTTGAGTTGACAGGACACTGACAGAGACTCCTTCAGTTTTCGTTTTTAAATTGGCTGCGTTCAAATGAGATGCTCGCTCATATTCAACGACACGGACGATACTTTGACTGAATCTTTAGTTTTGGTTAACAGTAAGTGGTATGAAATACCCAAAGAAAATAATGCCATTATTTATGAAGATTCCAATGCAGATACTTAAGAGCATTTCTTAATTTTTTCATTTAGGCATATATTTCATTTAGGAACAGGCGAGCAGTCATGCCTAAAATAGTATCAAGGTCAACACACTCGGTTTATTTTTGTTCAGCTTAGCCGGCAATATAGCTTGAGAACCACAGAGTACATTGAATATATGAGAACTCGATCAATTATGTTATTTGTTGTATTTTCGTTCTAATTGCAAATATTTGATTGATCTGGGTATATTTTCAAGGTAGGTAATCGAATTTTTGTAAACTGGTCGCTGATCTGGACGGTGGTGGTAATCTTCTTATTTATTCACCTAATTCTTTACTTTTCTCCTGCGTTGTTAAAAATTCTAAGCAAACATAAATTGTATTTCATCAAAGTTCACAAACGCTGTTACTTTATTGTAAGAAGGTATTAGCTTCTGTCAGCGACTTCATCCGCGTGAAAGTCGCCAATTATTCCGAGGAAACATATTTCCGGGATAAATAGTATCCTGTGTGCTATTCTCTGTGCCAAATTACATCCAGATCCGTCCAGCGTTTGAGCGTGAAGAAGTAACAAACATACAAACACAAAAACTTATGCCTTTATAATATTAGTGTGATAATAGTATGATTATCAAAAATGTTGATATAGCAATATCTTAAATAATTTTGTGTTTATTTCGATAATGAATAGATACAGAACAGTTCAGGACTTTGCTTATCATTTCCTCTAATAGTGTTGGTACTTATCTTAACACCTTGTGTGCCCGAAACGTGGATCCACGCGAGACATAATGACTTTTTAATTGTTTCGGCAATTACGGCATTCAACCGGCTAATACATGTCTTCATTACGTTAGCTATCTACAATATTCTTATCGATCGAGTAGGTACATTTCAGTAAATAATTTATGTTTCCAGATGGCGTCACTTCTACCATTAACGTTGGTGGGAGACAACCTGGGCCAACGGCATCATCACCTCAATTCTGTAGTGCGCGAGGCTAAACAGAGCGGTGCTTCGATCCAGGATGTCGAGGCCCTGCCTGAAGATTCTGCAGTCGATCGTCTCTTCAAAATAGACCTCGCCATAGAACTCAATCATGTAGACTACGTAATACGTAACTTAAAAGACGATGACATGTTATACGTGAGCAGAGCCTTGAAAGCAACATGGCTTATAAACCATCGTAACATTATTAATCCTAAATATTTAGAAGATGTTCTCTTCCCAGAAATGATCACGCCAGCTGTTACCAAAATGAAGCACTGGCTTTACATAAATATACGAGATCCAGCTGTGTGTCAGGAGTTCTATCAGCATTACAAAGAGAATACATTTGGGTTTGCCATAAAGTTTCTAAGTCACTGCAGTCATGGGTTCATAATCAAAGAGGCGCCCGAGATATTGACTAAACTATCAACCCATTCATTAAAAGTGTTGTGTGAGAAATGTCCTGGAGTTGCAAAAATATATTTTGATTCGTTGGCGACGGATGAAGATCTCAAAACCCGCTATCTTGAACGAGATGAGTCCTACTATAACAGTGTGAAGTGTGTGCTAAAGCTGGATGCAGATGTGTTCCTTGACATCACAGAAAAGTATTTCAAAATGCACAACTTCAGTAGATTAAGTTCTTTGGCGACTGACTACATCCTACGCTACCATAAAACTAGATTCACAAATAAGTTGGAGCTGTACGTTGCGTATTTCCTGCACATCCCGACTCTTGCTGCTCGGCTCAGTGTCGAGGAGTGTCAGGATGTAGTTGTGAAGCTAGCGCGAGCAAGCTTCTTGCAGCATTGGTTCCAGTACAAAGTTGTGGACCCGCTGATAAAGAGAATCAGCCCCAACAAGAGAGCCGCGTTCAAGAAACGGGTCTTCGTTGAAAAGGATGTCGGAGAGCGCGTGCTGGAATGGCCGTACCCGACGCCGGAGTCTCCTGCACCTTCCGACTCCGACCCGCATATATTCGACGACGAAGATTACAGGCCAATAAATAACTTATGTGAAACATTAGACTTCCGTCGCATGCTGAAAAAAAGGAAATATGCTCGTTTTTGCAAAACCGACATCCTAGACTCATGTGTGCAAGGTAAATCGGACTTAGAGCGGTTGTTTGATGAGTTTCGTTTTATCGGATTCAACCGAGCTCTACACGATTTAGGGCAACGGTTAAGGGCTGCAGGTTCTGCGGACCGTAGGCGCGATATATTCCTTGTTCTAGTGAGCAAGAGCGGCGGGCACAGTGACGCGGTGTCGGCTCTGTTACGTCTGGCAGCCAGCCACAGCAACGAGCCCCCACACACCCGCGCCGCCATACTACGCAGCCTCGTCAAGCGCGCTAAAGTCTGGCGTCTGCCTGCAGATGTCTGGCAAAATTTTCTGGACTTCGGCCATGGACTCGGGCTCGACGGCGCACCATCTGAAGCCGCGTGTCGTGAGGGACTGCACTGCGTCATGATTCGCCAGTTACTAGCTGGCGAATGCGTAGAAGCCGTCCGGGACTCTTTTCTAAAAGAATTTTCAACGCTGGCAGAGTATTCCTTAAAGGTGGACGAACGAGTGCGCGTTGGTAATAGTCTTCAAAAAATGTTGACAGCGGCCGCCACAGATGTAGAACCAGTTGTAGCCGCGGAGCGGCTTTATCAACTGCTTGACGTCATTAAAATATACCACGTTCGCGTCGAGGCAGCATCACCTGCCGTGGATGCAGTGAAGACCTTAACTTTCCGCGACGCTGATGTCGCAAATTCGTTACTGGAACGACTATATAATGCGAGAATTGGACGTCGTGAGTTACTTCGTGAAAACTTAAGGTTTCGGCGCGATCAGGAAGCGCTCGTGAACGCGCTACGTCACGACCCGCATGCCCTAGAAGCCGATAAGGTTGCAGATATAATTGCTACTGAAAAATCTCAGTTTGACAAATTTATTTCGAAGTTAGTGATATACTTCAACCAGAAGGAAGATTTCATAGTACAATTTAGAAGCGCATTAAAGGAGAAGATCTGTGATCAACAGAATGAAAGTTGCCAGAACGTTAAATTGGCACGACCTTTGGCAAGTCTCTGGTACCAAGACTATGAGAAAGAACTGCGTGAGTTTGACGCAGCAGGTGAAGAAAGTGCAAAGTTTGCTGCGGCGCTGAGGGCCTGCGTACACCGAGCCCGGCCTGTCGTCAACTTGGCGGAGTGGGGCTGGTGCAAGGCGGGCGTGAAAGCTGTCGCGACGCGAGCGATGCGCTGCCGGAAAATAGAAAGAGATGCTTTAACCCGTGCTTTAGCGACTGAACGAAGCACGGTGAGAGTAGCCTTAGCACTGAGTATACGATCTATGGGTGGGTTACTTCTGGACACCTTCTCATTAGCAGCGAAACTACGTCCTGTGGTAGCATTACGAACTGCGTTGTCATATTTCCGTCGCCACGGCGCTATTGCTGACCCTAAAGTGTGGGCTATCGTCAAACCGCTGATGCATAGTGTTGACCTCTCGTCCCGTGAGAGGCTTCGCCAGTTACTCCGAAAAACTGAATGGATTCCGTCTCACATCAAAGCTGATTACTGCGGAACGTTGTACTTCGTTCTTGACAAAATCTCCAAATCAGGCTCGGACTTGGTGCTTGGCGATTTGGGCATGCTTCTTCCTGAGGTAAGAGAAGATATGATCGAAAAAATTTTGCTTTGTTTGTTGGAGAAGACTAATGAGGACGAACTGGCGTTAGCGTTCCCTGCAATATTTGTCAGATACTTCATGTTATCTAGAAATCAGGAGGACTTAGACAGGAGATTCGCTAAGGTGGGTGATAGATTTTTAGAACAATTAGAAAACTTACGCTGCGAAAAGGAATCGAATTTTCAAAAAAGACTTGACCAAATTATGAACAGTCTAAAGTATAATGCGGCGTTTCTGGACACTAAATACACGTCATGTTTGTCAGTGATCGAGAAGATCTTAACTTGGGCGCAGAAGTTCATGCCGAAAGAAGAAAATTTTGGGAAGTATGTGAATTTACATTTAACGATGTTGTATTTTAAAGCTGCTAGACAGAGTATGAAACGGATGCCTGAAGTTTTCGCTGATCCGAAGAGGAGGAAGTCGGAGGGTGTAGAGGCGGTGGGCTTTGTCTTCGGCAGATATATAGTTAAGGAGGTGGCAGAACTTGTGAGCACATACTTCGACTCCATAATAGAACTGTATATGGATGCTTTGGTTGATTACTTACGTGACAACTTCACATGCGGAGCTTCGAGGGCGAAGTTCATTGGGTTCGTTCTCAAAGGTTTGTTGGCGGAAGCAGTGGGCATCCAGCGTCGTATGGCAGTGTATGTCCTTAAAGATCTTCAGTATGATGTTAAAAAATTTACCAAAAAGGAAATTGTGGAACTAATGCTACAGGATAAGTGTATTGAATTATTTGTTCATGCTGAAATATTGAATTAATTTATTCACTGAAATGTACTCCTACTTACATTGCTTGATTTTTTTTTACATTAAGTACAAAATCTATAATTTCTTAAAGTTTTTTGACTTGCCATTGATTAAATTCTTCTTGTAGGTATTGTGTGTTAGTACTTAATTACTTAATTACTTATTTAATGTTTAGCCAAAATACTCCTGTGCTGTTTTGAGATAATTGTTCACAAGTGTATTATTGATTGAAGACAATCACGGAATACAGACACTAGAGAACTAACTTTCTTCTTTTGAATTAATTCGAGAGCGTGCTATGGAATTGCATAAATAATTTCGGTATGTAAAGAATTTTTCAGGTATTTTTTTATATTTTCAATTTATAGATTTAGTTATTTTATGCAACTAATTTCAATTGTTTCGTTTTTCTAAGCTGTAGTTATTTTTCAAAGTTTTGTTCGCGCTGACGTCATAAAGTAGGTAGTCTGATTTGATACGTACAAAACAACGGCACAAAAAACAACAACAACAAAATAGAAAAACAACATGAAAAATATAAATTATTTTTTTTTATGTTCAATTCCAGAAAATGGTAAATTTACACACACCTACATATCGCGCCATTTAGTGAGATTTATTTGAACCAAATTTTCTATAGCGCTGAGACCGCTTGGCTAAGGAGTGGAATACCCCGTCGTCGGAGTCTGTATTACTCTGTATTTCCTCTCCTTCTCCTCCTCTTTCTTTACAACCTGGGAGTCTAGTGTATAGGTTTCTTCTAGGCAAGCTGAAGTTTATAAAACTTCAATTAAAAAATACCTACTTGAACCATTGAGGTAATAATGTATGTACGTAGTAGTACATATTATCTCAATTACTTGAACTTGGAATAAAACAAATTATTATAAAAACAGAAAACCCGACTGCTAAAAAATAATTAACTGAAAAGAGAAAAAGGAGTAGGTACTAGATATAATTTATACATTCAATATTGTAATAGGGTTTATTGTTTTTTTTTTTTTATAACAATCTTTTTAGTTTTAGTTATGAACGAGTTCTCCAAATAAGTTATGTGGTAAAAGATTATTTATTTTGCTATCAAAGTTACACTTATCTTGAATTTGTGCCAAAATAGGAACATAAAACTGCTACAATATATATATTTTTGGAATGACCTATTTAGTAGCTTTCATTTGATACCCATATTGTTAGGATAACGAATAAATATATTGGACTACCCCCTTTTATTTAGGGAGGCTTGTAAGAAACGCCAGGGCGGTTGGTGGTTGTGGTGGTGTTGCCATATACTTTCGTGCGCACATTCCCTTCTCTGTAGTCCATATGTCAGCGCAGCCACCGCCATCGAATTCTGATGAACACCTCTTTCTTGAAGTCGAACTACTTCACTCGAAATTACTTCTTGGCGTCTATTAGGTACTGTCCCTCCTTACGCATCAATTTCTTCTCATCTTTTGAAAAACTCTTAGAACTTCTGGTCACTTACAGTCATAGCATAATCATGGGTGATTTTAACACTTGTCTCCTAAAAAAAGACCATCGCTCATCTTCTCTGACTAATGTTGTAACTTCTAGCAATCTTTCCATTCTGCCGCTAAGTGCTAGTCACCATTTGCCAAACTGTACTCGCTTCTTGACTCGATTTTTGTCTCCTCTCCTGATCGCGTCGCTAAACATGGCAAATGCTCAGCCGACAATTTTTCGCATCATGACCTGATTTTTCTGTCATATAAAATTCGTCCTCCTAAGGCTAAAGCCAAAATTCTCATGCAGCGCAATTTTGGTGGTATGAACGCTGACAGTTTTTGCGAGGATGTCTGCAGTATTGATTGGTCACGTTTGTTTGCCTATACGTCGGTCGATGAGCAGGTTAATATCTTCAATACTAAACTCATCGAACTGCACCTGTACGAGCTGTTAAAGTTAGACATTTTCCGGCGCCGTGGCTGACAGATGAGATCAAAAAGTTATTGCACAAAAAAGCTGCAGCAAAATCTAAATATAATTTAGCCTACTAATGCGAATAGGGACAAATATATCTCTCTTCTTTTGTTCCTGTATTTTCTGGTATGATAAAAAATATAAATAAATAAATATAATTTATCAATAAGTAGGTATGTTTATGAGATGTAAGACAATTAAAGAGCGTCATGTTTGCTTTATTTTGGGTATCCTTTTGTTACGATAAAAATAAAAAATCAGTAGTAAGCTACTTTTCTTTCTTTGTAAAAACATTTATAAAAGTTTCTGTATTTTTATCAATACAATCTGTAGAAAAGTCGTTTTTGGACATCGCAAATATTTCCAAAAAAATTGCCAGGGTGTTAAAGGAGATCCAACAGAACCCATTTCCAGTATTTTTGGGATTTTTGACTGTTTATCTGTTTATTTGTGCACGCATCTAGTAAAATGTACGAAACCAATGTAGATAACTATTATACATTTGTGCGTAACACAAAGAGAATATAATCGTCGTTGGCGTAACATGAAGGATTACTTAGTTTTTGTTTCACCGCAATCGGTTCACTCTATCAAAAGTTAGATGAATTTAAAGTGTTCAAGAAGTAAAATATCACAACATATGCAATTCAGATACTCGGACTGTTGAACTCCATATTCGATAGATAGCGTTGTGCGTTTGGCGTCATTTTCTGAATGACGGTGTAAAGATTTTCCGTGGCAGAATGACCCTAGAAAAAAAAATTGGTACCATCAAAATCGACCAACTCGTTTGGTCTCTAGAACGGCACATGGGAACAAACATACATACATACATAGACTGATAAACACATTACCCGCCTTCGGCAGTTGGATAAAAATCAATTTTTGTTCGTTAGTCTCGCTAAAACTTAAAAACTGCTCGATCGATTTGAATAATTATTTTTTTGCTTTGTTCGCCAGAATACAGGGCAGGATTAAAACCAAAACAAAATGGGTAGGGAGGTAGGTAGGTAGGTAGGGTTGGCTAGGTAGATGTATTGGTAGGTAGGGTAGGCTAGGTAGATGGATTGGTAGGTAGGGTAGGCTAGGTAGATGGATTGGTAGGTAGGGTAGTATTTTTTTTATTTTTTTTATAAAAACGTTGCCCCACACTAGGAATTTCTTCCTGTATCGTGGGTGCGTTTACAAACATATAAACTCACATTTACCCAACACCCAGAGCCGGAAAAACTATCTGTAGGTCATACAAATATTTGTTCCGAACGGGAATTGAACCCGCGACACGCAGCGCAGCAGTCAATCGCTCAACCACTGCGCCAACCGTGCGCCCTGTATATGGCAGTATGGCAGAGTGGGTAGAGGGTAGGTAAGTAGGCACGAGTAGAAAAACAAAAAATGGGTAGGTAGGGTTCCTACCCTACCTACCCATTTTAAGGTAGGGTAGGATACGTATATGGATAGGTAGGTACGTAGGATAGGGTAGTATAAGGTAGGTGGGTAGGTAGGTAAGCAGGGTAAAAACGGATAGGGCAGGGTATAACAAAAAAAAGTGGAGGTAGGGCAGGGAATTAGGTAGGTAGGGTAGGATAGGTTGATGGATCGGTAAGAAGGAACGGTAGAAAAAAATAATGGGTTGTTAGGGTAGGGAGGTAGATTGGTTGAGTGTGTAGAGGGTAGGTAGGGTAAGGTAGGTAGGGTAGTATAGGTTGAGTGTGTCGAGGTTGGTACGGTAGGGTGGGTAGGTACAGTAGTGTAGGTAGGGTCGGTAGGGTAGTTAGGTAGGTTGTCAGACGATGGGAGCGAAGCCGCGGGCACAGCTTGTAAATATATGTATAAAATGCGTAGAATTAAAAGTAAAAAATAATTATCATGGGATATGAAGTAAAATTAATAAAAATATATAATTATTACTCTGATTATAATATGTAAATACTTGTCTAACTTAGAGCACATTTTTTAATAATCATGGGCTTTTATCTGAATAATGTAATACTTAACTATGGCGTTTAACATATTATTGAGCTTTCAAACTACCACTTTTAAGCCCTAAGGTAGGCACAAGTTTATTAATTAATTTACCTATAGTTATTTTACAGGTAGAACCCAAGGTAATAATAGTAGTCATATAATGCGGCACTCAGTGACGCCCCAAACTGTTCAAACACCTACTCGCGTCCATGATTGACCAGTCCCAAGTAACGACTCCGGGTATCGGCACATGTTAAATAGAGGACATCACAGTAACTGTCACCCAAATTATGCCAAAGTACAGGAAAAAACAACCAAACGCCGAGAGACGCTATTAAGAATCATAACAGCTCGGTGCAACACACTGGTGCAAATTTTAATAGGTTTGTTCGGGTTACCGGATTTTTAAACAGACTCTCCCCCGGCCCTAACCGTAGCATGTATGTTAGCACTGTTTGGATCGAGTGATC
The DNA here is from genome assembly GCA_947562075.1 of Orthosia gracilis. NCBI lineage: Eukaryota > Metazoa > Arthropoda > Insecta > Lepidoptera > Noctuidae > Orthosia > Orthosia gracilis. Next base: position 1,459,392 of record OX387266.1, read on the forward strand.
CCAACGATTCTAAGTTTTGTGGATTGTTTAACATCCCACGAAAAACCATAAAGAAATATTTCACCGGAGTAAGATTGCGCCTTACTTCCAACTTACAGTGCCCAACCACCCCTATAATACAAAGAGATTTGGATACATACGCTGGTAAAACTGATATACATCAAATTGCCTCATGTATAGGTACCGTGTAAATTTGTTATGCTTCTTTGCCACCATCTGAGATTATTTGATTGCATAAGGATTCCAGATGATAGCACTAGTTTCCAAGTTGCTTCGCACCAATGCGTTATAAAGCGACTTCACTGCTGCCATTTTAGTGAATTCAGGATGACCTCCGGGAGATCATTGACCATGATTATGAATGCCAAGAATACTAATTTCAACCCCTGGCTTACCGCCGTAAGGGTGCAATACTTGTCCAAGGTGTATCCTGCGTATTCATTTGTTTGCGGTTACCAAGTAGCTGGAAAGAAATTTAGAAGGGCAGGGGTAAAACCAGCCCTCGCAAATTTATTTAGCAGAATAGCATTGTCTACACTATCGAATGCCTTCCTGAAGTCAAAGTAAGCGACGTCCAGTTGGGCACCTGCCTCAGAGTCCATTGATGTGGCGGCCTGGTTTAAAACGGCTTGCACGAAACCCATGCTGCGCATCTTTGAGCTGTGAGGCTACTTATGAGTGGATAGTAAAGCACAGCGCGGACTCGAAGACTTCAGCAAATGCTGACACTAGGTGCGACTGGTCTATAGGGACGTCTGAGCTTGGGGCACCACCTCTACGCGCCACCTTCTCGGCTACCCCAAAAAGTCCTCGGAGGAGTTATTTGACTATTGAAAAATTTGCCCTTAAATATATAACAGAAACAGTACCAGGACGCAAGGTTGAAATTATATAAGTATTACACAACTTTATAAATTTCTTATTTGAAAATTATTGTAATAAGGAATAATTGGAACCACTGGACTGAATAATTCTGAATGGGCAAAAAATTGTAGTGCCTTGTCCTTCATTATCAGCTCTTCAATTTCTTTCTTCACAGATTCCTCTATTGCAATCTGATACTCTCTCAGGACATACACTGCTACCCGACCCTGGATACCAACAGCGTCTGTCAAGATACCTTTCAAAACAAAACCAATGAAAATATTCCTCGAAGCTCCATACATTAAGTTGCTGCTCAAATAATTAGCTAATGCGTCGGTAAACAGTTCTATTATGGAGTCGAAGTATGTGCTCACAAGTTCTGCCACCTCCTTCACTATATATCTGCCGAAGGCGAAGCCCACCACCTCTACACCCTCCGACTTCCTACTCTTCGGATCACAGAAAACTTCAGGCATCTGCTTCATACTCTGTCTAATAGCTTTAAAATACAACATTGTTAAACGCACTTGCGTATAATTTTTGAAGTATTTATCTTTTGGCATCAACTTCTGCGTCCAAACTAAGAACCTCTCGATCACTGACAAACACGACGGAAATTTAGCGTCCAGAAATGCTGAATTGTACTTTAAGCTCTCCAAGATTTGATTTAGTCTTCTCTGGAAATGGTAGTCATTTTCAAGTCGCAGCGTATCCAAACGCTCTAGAAACCTGTTTCCTATCTTCATAAATCTCCTGTCGACATCTTCCTCATTTCTGGACAGCAGAAGGTACCTGACGAAGATAGTAGGGTACGGTATCGCTGTGATATCCTTATCAGCATCGTCGTCGAGCATCTGAAGCAATATGATTTCAATGGACTCGTCGCATTCAGGAAGTAGTTTTGACAGGTCTCGAAGCACATTTTGGGCATTATAAATAGAAATTTGGTAAAGTGCAAGGTATAAGGTAACGCAGTAGTCAGGTTTTATGGTAGATGGGATCCAGTCAGTGTTACCGAGTAGATTTCGGAGCCTTTGGCGGGGCTCCAGCTTGATACTAGATATCAGGGGTTTGACAATATGCCATACTGTAAGGTCAGAACTAACGCCATGTCGACGGAAGTACGGCAACGCAATACTCAGTGCTACTGCTGGACGCAACTTTGCTGTTAATGCGAAGGTTTCGAGGAGTAACCTGTTTGTAGATCGCATACTCAGAGCTAAAGCTACTCTTACTGTGCGTCGTTCAGTCGCTAACGCACGGGTTAACGCATCTCTTTCTATTTCCCGGCAGCGCATCGCTTGGGTCGCGACGGCTTTCACGCCCGCCTTGCGCCAGCCCCATGCTGCCAGCTTGACGACAGGCCGAGCTCGGTGTGCGCAGGCCCTGAGCGCCGCCGCAAACTTCGCATTTTCTTTACCAGCTGCGTCAAAATCATGCAATTCTTGTTCAAAATTATTTCCAAACAGACTTGCCAGTGGTCGAGCCATTCTAACATTTTGCCTTTGGGTGATATTCTTTTTCAAAGCGGTGCATAGATGTGTTTTCAAATCTTGTTTCTGGTCAAAATAAATCACTATCTTCGAAGTGAACCTATCAAAGTTTGTCAGTCGAGCACCAAACCTACGAAAGCCCATCGGACGATAAGGGATTCTTTGGAAGCCCATAGGTTGAGGACCGGCATTACCCATACCCATCGGTTGAACAGCTAAACTACTCAAGACCATCGGTTGAGGAGTAAAGCTACCAAAACCCATTGGTTGAGGAGGCGAAGTACCGAAAAGCGTCGGTTGATCAGCGGAATTACCGAAATGCGTCGGTTGATCAGCGGAATTACCGCAAAGCGTCGGTCGATCAGTGGAATTACCGTTTCCCGTTGATTGATCAGTGCGCTTGCCGAGTACCAACGGTTGATCAGTTAAAGTACAGGAGTCCATCAGTTGAACAGGGAAATTACTGTCAGCCGTTGGTTGAGCAGCGGAACTGCCGAAACTAAAATCTGTCGGAGGAGCAACAGAACTACCGACATCTGTCGGCTGAGCAGTAGAACTGCCGCAGCTGAATCCTGACGGAAGAGCAACAGAACTACCGAAATCTGTCGGTTGTGGAGCGGAACTGCCGAAGCTGAAACCTGTCGGAGGAGCAACAGAACTACTGACATCTGTCGGTTGGGCAGGGGAATTGCCAAAGCTGAAACCTGTCGGATGAGCAACAGAAGTACAGAAATCTGTCGACTGTGGAGTGGAACTGCCGAAACTGTAACCTATCGGCGGAGCAACAGAACTCCCGAAATCTGTTGGCTGTGGAGCGGAACTGCCGAAACTGAAACCTGTCGGAAGAGCAACAGAACTACCAACATCTGTCGGTGGCATACTGAAACTACCGACATCTGTCGGAGGAATAGTAGAAATACCAAAACGGAACCCTGTGAGAGGAGCAGCGACACTAATGTCATTTGTTGGAGGAGAAGCGTAACTACCGAAACGGAAGCCAGTTGCAGGAAGAGCGGAACTATCAACGGCCGTCGACTGAGTAGTTGAAATGCCGATATCTGTTGGAGGAACATTAACAGGAACAGTGGAAATACCGAAAGTATAGCCTGTTGAAGGATTAACGGGTCTGCCGAAAGTGAAACCTATTGTTGGAGCAGCTGAAAGAACAAAAGGCATCTGTTTGGCGAACATTTTCGGACAAGAAGCAAATTTATTAAAATTTCTTTCCCAACAGTTCCAAACAGTCAGTGTATCCGCTAATCGCTGGGGCTCGAGAAGACACGGATCATGCCGCAGTGCATTCAGAAGCGCCGCTTCATCTCGTCGAAACTCCATGTTAAGTCGCAGCAGTTCGCGTCGAGCAATCCTTTCATTATAAAGCCGCTCCAGTAAAGGACGCGCAACATCAGCGTCTTGCGCAGCTAAGGCCATCACTGCTTTGACCGCTGGTGACGACGGCTCAACTCGAACGCGGTATATTTTTAGAACATCAAGTAACTGCCGGAGTCGATCCGCGGCGACTGCAGGTTCGACGTCTATTGTGGCCGCTACCAACATATGTTGGAGACCGTTAGCAACGCGTACTTGCTCGTCCACTTTCAGCGAATACTCTACTAGCGTTGAAAAGTCTTTCAAAAACGCTTCGCGGACGGCTTGCTCGCATTCACCAGCTAATAACTGGCGAATTATGACGGCGTGCAGACCCTCACGACACGCGGATTCGGCAGGTGTACCGTCGAGCCCGAGTCCGTGGCCGTAATCCAATAAATGTTGCCAGAGATCTGCAGGCATGCGCCACACTTTAGCACGCTTGACGAGGCTGCGAAATATGGCGGCACGTGTGTGCGGGGGCTCGTTAATGTGTCTCGCAGTGAGACGCAAAAGGGCAGACACTGCATCAGTGCGTCCACCAGTCTTGCTCACTAAAACAAGGAAGATATCGCGCCGCCTCTCTGGGGAAGCTGTAGCAACCAATCGCTGACCCAATTCGTGCAACGCGCGTTCAAAACCAATAAAACGAAACTCATCGAACAATCTGTCCAAATCTGTTTTCATTCGTATCATATTCATGTGCATGTAATTTAACGTTTGAGGTTGCGCAGCGCATAAGGACGCAGAGGCGCCAAACAGCATACCTCCGCATGGAGCTGCTGGTGGGCAAATTAGCGGGATACTGGACATAAAATCCTGATCATCGAAGATATGTGGGCCTATGTCAGAGTGCACCGGAGGAGCAGGTATCTCGAACGGCCATTTGTCTTCACAGTCACCGACATCCTTATCAACAAACACCCGTTTCTTGAATGCCGCTCTCTTGTCAGGGCTGAGTCTCTTTATCAGCGGCTCCACCTCTTTGTACTGGAACCAATGCTGCAAGTAGCTTGCTCGCGCTATCTTTACCACCACTTCCTGGCACTCCTCGACACTGAGCCGAGCAGCAAGACTTGGGATGTGCAGGAAATACGCAACGTATAGCTCCAACTTATTTGTGAATCTAGTTTTATGGCTGCGTAGGATGTAGTCAGTCGCCAAAGGACTGAATCTGCTGAAGCTGTTCATATTGAAATACTTTTCCGTGATGTCAAGGAAAACTTCTGCATCTGACTTCAGCACGCATTTCACACTATTGTAGAACGATCTATCTTGTCGGAGATAGCGGGTTTTTACGTCTTCATCCGTCGCAAATGAATCAAAGTATATTTTGGCAACCCTAGGACATTTCTCACACAACCTCTGCCAGTATGAACTCATGACTGCAGTGACTAAGAAACTTTATGGCAAATTCAAATGTATTCTCTTTGTAGTGCTGATAGAAGTCCTGACACATTGCCGGGTCTCGTAGATTGATGTAAAGCCAGTGCTTCATTTTGGTAACAGCTGGCCTGATCATTTCTGGGAAGAGAACATCTTCTAAATATTTAGGGTTCATAATGTCACGGTGGTCTATAAGCCATGTTGCTTTCAGGGCTCTGCTCACGTATAACATGTCATCATCTTTTAAGTTACGTATTATGTAGTCTACATGTTTGAGTTGTATGGCGAGGTCTATTTTGAAGAGACGATCGACTGCAGACGTTTCGGGCAGTGCCTCGACATCCTGGAATGAAGCGCCGCTCTCTTTAGCTTGGCGCACTACAGAGTTGAGGTGACGATGTCGTTGGCCCAGGTTGTCTCCCACCAACATTATTGGTAGAAATGACGCCATCTGTAATTAATGATAAATAATAATGACGAAGCAGTTGATAAAAGCTTTTTTGGCAGCAAAGACAAAAGACCTTTTTATTTGCGAACCATTCGACCTTAGGTATGTATGAAGCAATGGCCTTTTTTGGATTTTCGGGCAGTTGCTTTTTAAATGTTTGATAGCGGTCACTTTTCTTCTAAAAAGTACACTTGTTGTTATAACATGGGATTCAATGGAAACAGCAATTGGGACCCATCGATAATACGACACAACTGAAATAAATCAAAATTAGGATGCATGATATGTAATAGTCACCTACAAAAACTAATATCTGCGTAACATTATTAAAGTGCGAGGGTGGGAAACGATCTATTATCTTCCTATGTATTTCTTCAAACAATAAAATCGTAACTTACTATCCAGTGCAGAATATCGATTGAATGAGAGGTCTGCTGCTTATATTGCTTTTGATAACACTGTTTTGCAGTCGACAGTATCTAGCTACTTACACGATAATGTAAGTAAACAATATTCTTAGTCTAATTAAATTTAAAAGACTGTCTTTCTCATAATATCTTATCTTTTTCATTAATCTGTAAATTTTTATCGTGTCTCACTAAGTACAGATAAAACTTACAAAATATATAAGTTTCTCTGTGTTACAAAGATATTTATGAAAATGACGAAAGCCCAAAAAATATAACAAGGCAAAGATTATTATTTTCCTCCATGGCAAAGATAATTTTGGCAATATATACCTTGCACACTTAATACGATTACGATATCTATTTTGTTTTTTTATCCATTGGCGGCAAAATATACAAGAATAATAATAATTAACACCAAACAGAATTCATTTCGCAAGCACAGAGCATAAACTCAAGAGCAGACTCAAACATGAATCACCTGACCACAGACAAAACATTTGCCGGCCAAATGACCTTGAATTTAATGAATGTAGTCTTATTCGGATGCGTTCATAGGAAAAAAAACATAATAAACGGCTTGTTGTTGTTTTTTTTTTGTCGCACTTACATGGGATAGTAACAATTTTTAACGCAAACAGAAGGTATGCCTGGGTGACTACGAAAGTACCTTTGCGAAGGTGGCATATGGGGTGCCCCAGGGCAGTGTCCTTGGCCTCACTCTGTTTCTTCTTTACGTTGATTGTTTCTGCTCACTTAAGTTGGACAATGCGCAAATATACGCTTACGCTGATGACACAGCTACTATTTTCCATGGCGAATCTTGGAAGGATGCCTACAGTGCCGCAGAGGCTGGAATGTCGAAAGTTTCTAGATGGCTGCAGCACAACCTGCTCACCTTAAATGTCAAAAAAACTAAAGTTGTTAACTTTTCAGTGAGTAAAAAGACAGATGCCCCTGATAAACTTGCACTTAAATTTCACCAATGCAATTGTGACGCGGGTCGTGTCTGCAGCTGTCCTGTCTTTGAGCGGGATAGGTATATTAGGTATGTCGGATTAAACATAGATCAACATTTGACATGGACAAAACAGATAGAATCGGTTACTGTTCGCGTAAGGAAGCTTTTGTATATATTTAAAAGACTTCGATCTGTAGCTGACAAAAATACTTTGAAGATGATCTACCTGGCCTTATGTCAGTCTGTACTTAGTTACTGCATACTATTTTTATACATTTGCTTCAACTGAAGAGTGAGGCGACTAATTGTAGGCGCTGCATGTAAATTAATGACTTGCATATTACCGAAATGAGGGAACTGTTTGACGAATTTAGCAATGCCCAAAATGCCAAGTTGGATGCGCTAAATTCTTCTATGTTACAACTGAAGGAGGAAACAGCGGAGATGAAGAATTCTATCATTTTTATGTCTAAGAAGTATAATGAAGTATTGGAGAACCTCGCCAAAATCCAGGAGGAAAATACAAATTATAAGGTGCGATTTGAATTACTTGAAAAAAAGGTTGGTTTTCTGGAACGTAAATCCAGGTCCTCAACAATTGAATTAAGGAATGTGCCTCAAGCGCCTACGGAGACCAAGGAACATATCTTACAAATTATTACAAAAGTCGGTGAAGTTCAAATATCTGACGTTCGAGATGCCTATCGATTGAAAACCAAGAATAAAGGTTCTTCCCCCATAATAGTAGAATTTGCTTCGATAACCACTAAAGAAAATATTATCCAAAAAGTAAAGCTGTTTAATAGGGGCAACAAAAATAATATCTCAACAATTCACATTTAATGATTGGCGGCCCTACCCAACCAGTGTATATCTCTGAGTCTCTAACTCCATTTGCCAAGAAACTGTTTCATTTGGCGCGAGAGCATGCTAAAAAACATTTGTTTGTGGGTTGCTGGCATTCTTTCGGGAAAATATACATGAAAAAGAGTGATGATCACCCGACGAAGATGATATTCAAAAACTTGTTCAAGCATGACTGTCTGCGTTAAGCCTGCAAATCATAATAATATTTTTATTGTATCGTAAGCATATTTCCCAAGATAGTATTTTATTCTTTGTTAATTATGCTACGAGTAACTTTAATTTTTGGTATATTTAAAAAACTTTGACGACTACACTACACATATTTGCACTACTCTTACATGCTCAAACTTTAACTTTTTAAAATATATGCTTTGTACGGTACATTTTTACTGCCATAACTGAGTTTTCTTAGACTTATCGATACTGTTACCCAATTTTCAATAATAATAAATAAAGTAAATATCTCTACTGATATCGATTCAATATCCGTGGCAATACTTCTACATGTACTATAAACCAATGCTGAAAACTTATACCAACATCTGGGAAATCATTTAGGGTTCAGAATATCAGAAGCTTAAATTTTAATATGGATGGAATGCTTGCCCTCTTTGCTCAATCCAATGTTGACTGGGACCTAATAATATTGACGGAGTGCTGGCTGCTTAGTGTTTCCAATCCTCCTGTACTAGATGGTTTCGATTATTTCTGTACAACTAGAAACCATACACAAAATGAAGGAGTTACTATTTTTATTAAAAAAGGCATAAATTTATGTGTACAAGAACCGGTCATTATGGATTGTTATAGTCTACTAATAACCCTTGATAAAAACACTGCAGTTCTCGCTCTATACCGCTCACCCAGTGTCAGGAATGTTGATATGTTTTTGGAGAGTTTGAATGGTTTGCTGGTTGAGGTTGCTCCTAAACTTAAAAACTTTATTTTGACTGGTGATGTAAATATTGATATTGCTGATAACACCTTCGACACACGAAAATACCGTTATTTAAATCTTGTGGCATCACATGGTATGCTACCAGCCTATCAAACTGTTACGCGTGAAAATTCCTGCAATGACCACGTCATACTCAAATCCGAATTTCCAGCATCATGTTTGATTGCAGAAATATCTCTCACTGTTCATTATAGTGTAATTATTTCGGTCAATGTATCAATCCCAGCTAACCAGTTCCTCAAAACCATCAAGCGTGTAGACTATACTGCTCTTGACTCGGCTATACCCAAAATAGACTTTATGGCCCTCTATTTAATTACAGATGTTAATAAAGTTATTGGAAACTTCACTGGCTCTCTTAATGCTGCTATTGAATCATGTACAAAAACAATTACCTTATTAAGACGTAAACGGCCATGAACGGCCACGACTAAAGCCATGGATCGGTCCAGGTCTCTTGAGATGCGCAAGGAATAGAGATAGCCTCCATGTTAAATAAACAAAATCTCATGATAATGCAACTCTTAAATTAATCTACACAATGTACAGGCATTTTTGTAATGAATTGCTGCACAAAGTAAAACGGGAATATGAAAGGAATGAATTTGCTAAGGCAGGTAACAATTCTAAAAAAAAATGGGAGTTGTTAAAGCTGTAACTAATACTAGAGGGCAGAATGAGATTGCTTCTGAATTAATATGTCCTAACTATCCCCAACTCTTCGTTGATAATATAAATGAATTCTTTGCAAATGTAGGAAAATCACTGGCAGAAAAGCAGTCACCCCAAGGACCAAGGTCTGACCCTTCACCACCTATTCATCCTGCCTGCATTAACTCTTTTGCTCCACTGCCAACCGATGAACGTGAGATTAACAACATCATTCTTAATCTAAAACCTAGCGCCACTGCTGGAAGCGATAACATAACCTCAAATTTCCTTTCACGTTATCGATCCCTATTGGTTTCCCCATTGACGTATATTTGTAATTTAGCGCTCTCATTTGGATCCTTCCCACAAGCTTTTAAAACTGCCCAAATAATACCTGTATTCAAGTCTGGTGACAGGGACTGTGTCAATAATTATAGACCCATCTACATCAATATAAAACAAGCTACTATCTAACGCTCAATTCGGTTTCAGATCCAACAAAGCTACTAGTGATGCAGTTCATGAAGTCATTGAATATGGAGTAGATAATATTGATAACAAAAATAAAGTTCTGGCTTTATTTCTCGATCTGGCCAAGGCATTTGACACAGTCTCTGTCCCTAGACTGTTGGACAAAATGGAGAGCATGGGGATCAGAGGTCTACCACTTAAATTATTCACGGATTACCTCAGTAATCGTTATCAGTGTGTTAAGGTAGCCGACTGGGTAAGTGACAACCTTCCCGTAACTTACAGAGTGACGCAAGGTAGTGTACTTGGATCTACCATATTTCTGATCTATATTAATGGCCTCTGTGAACTTGAACTCCAAAATGGGAAAATTATAACTTTCGCAGATGACACTGCCCTTGTTTTTAGGGACACGTCGTGGTTCAAAATGCTCAATGCGGTTTCGATGTTGTTAATTACTGGCTTAGATGTAATCTTTTAAGGTTAAATGTCGAAAAAACCAAGTTTGTAAAGTTCTCACTCCGTAATGAAGCACATCTCTCAAAATTCGCATAAAATTATTGCAAATTCTCGGATATGTCATAAAATTATAAGTTGCAATTGTGCTTCGCTTGAACAATCTAAATTAATAAAGTACCTTGGAGTCGTGATCGACGAGAGACTTAGTTTTGCTCCTCACGTAGACCTTGTTTTAGAAGAAACAAGGTCTACGTGAGTATATACATATATAGTATATACATGTATATAGTATATACATTTAAAAATCTTAGACACACCGCTAGCCCGAAGTTATTAAAGATGATTTATTCTGCTCTATGTCAGTTACTGTTGGTGTATTGTATAACTAGTTGGGGAGGTGCGTGTAAGACAGTCTTAATCAAAGTCGAGCGTGCTCAAAGAGCACTTCTTAAAGTAAGTCTGTTTTTACCATTCTTCTATCCCGCAACTAGCCTTTATCAAACCTGTAAAGTAATGATTGTTAGGCAGCTTTTTATACTACAAACAGCCCTTAGAATGCATAGTTCCTTAAAGTATAACCCCTTAGTATTTCTACAGAAGCGCAGAAAATATACAGTTGGTGTGTCTAGAGCGTGAAACTGAAGTAGGTTAAGTTCTGATTTTGTTCAATAAATGTTATTATTAATATCGTAGGGTTCCGCTGGAAAAACTTTTGTGATTCCTGCTGAACGTGCACAAAGACCTATCCTAAAGGTCTCTCATAGATTTAGAATCCGATACCCCATTGATATGTTATCTCGGGTGACTAAAGTGCTTACGGTGCTTGGTTTTGTGAAAAAGTTTTTTTATTATTACTGTTTAGGAAAAATTAAGCATTAAAGATGAAAAAAAGTAACGGCATAGTTGTATATTATAACAAAATAATAAATATACACTGAAACCGCGCATACAAATACATTTTATGAGACGTCCATTTTGCAGACAAAAAAAAATTGAACAACAATTCCGACGACTCAATTCTTGAAATCGATCAATTCAATATTTCAGCATGAAAAAATAACTCTATAGATTTATCCTGTACCATTAATTCTTCAATTTCTTTTCTCGTAAATTCTTTGACATCGTATCGAAGTCCTTTAAGGACATACACTGCCATGCGACGCTGGGTACCCACTGCTTCAGCTAACATACCTTTAAGAACGAACCCAATGAACTTCGCCCTCGAAGCTCCGTACTCGAAGTTGCTACCTAAGTAATCAACCAAAGCATCCATATACAGTTCTATTATGGAGTCGAAGTATGTGCACACAAGTTCAGCCACCTCCTTCACTATATATCTGCCAAAGACGAAGCCAACAGCTTCTACACCCTCCGACCTCCTCCTCTTCGGATCAGAGAAAACTTCTGGCATCTGCTTCATACTCTGTCTAGCAGCCTTAAAATACAACATTGTTAAATGTATGTTCGTGTACTTGTCAAAGTATTCTTCTTTTGCCATAAACTGCTTCAGCCAAGTTAAAATCCTCTCGATCACTAATACACACGTCATATATTTAGAGTCAAGAAACGCCGCATTATACTTTAGACTCATCATAATCTGACTCAGTCTCCTATTAAAGTTCTTGTCTACTTCACATCGTAGGCTTTCTAATTGCTCCATAAACCGATCACCAACTTTAGTGAATCTCTTCTCCAAATCCTCCTGATTTTTAGACAACATCAAGTATCTGACATATATTGCAGGGTACGCTACCGCCGGTTCATCAGTGTTCTCGAATAACCAAAGTAAAATGTTTTCGGTCATATCTTCTCTTACCTCAGGAAGAAGCATGCACAAATCGCGTAGCACATAGTCCGAACCTGATTTGGAGATTTTGTCAAGAACGAAGTACAATGTGCCACAGTAATCAGCTTTGATATGAGACGGAATCCATTGGGTTTTTCGCAGTAACTGGCGAAGCCTCTCGCGGGGCGAGAGGTCAACACTAGAAAACAGCGGTTTAACGATATCCCATACTTCAGGGTCAGCAGTAGCGCCATGGCGACGGAAGTACGGCAACGCTGTTTTTAATGCTACCACGGGACGCAACTTTACTGCTGATGCGAAGGTCTCGAGCAATAACCTGCTCGGACCCGTAGATCGCATACTCAATGCTAAGGCTACTCTAACAGTGCGTTGTTCAGTCGCTAATGTGCGGGTTAAAGCATCTCTTTCTATTTCCCGGCAGCGCATCGCTCGCGTCGCGACAGCTTTAACGCCTGCCTTGCGCCAGCCCCACTCTGCCAAGTTGACAACAGGCCAGGCTCGGTGTGCGCAGGCCCTCAGCCCCGCAGCAAACTTCTTACTTTCTTTCCCCTCTTCATCTAACTCGCGTAGTTCTTTCATAAAATCTGTATGAAAGAGACTGGCCAACGGCCGCATCATTTTTGTATTCTTGCAACTTTCATTCCGCTTTTCGGCGATCTTCTCCTTTAACGCACTTCTGAGTAGTACTATAAAGTCTTCCTTGTGGTTATAATATATCACGAGCTTCGAAACGAATCGGTCGAACTGTGATTGACCGGTAACTATTACATCTGCAACGTTCTCGATTTCGAGAGCTGGCGGGTCGTGACGTAGCGCGTTTATGAGCGCTCCTTGATTGCGCTGAAACTTTAAGTTTTCACGAAGTAACTCACGACGTCCAATTCTCGCGTTATATAATCGTTCTAGTAAGTATTGAGCGACATCTGCGTTACGCAAAGCTAAGTTCTTCACTGCATCCACGGTAGGTGATGCTTCCTCGACGCGAACGTGGTATTTTTCAATGATGTCGAGCAGTTGATTAAGCCGCTTCGCCGCTACAGCTGGTTCCACGTCTGAGGCGGCCGCTGCCAACATGTTTTGAAGACCATTAGCAACGCCCACTCGCTCATCAGTCTTAAGTGAATATTCTGTCAATGTTGAAAAGTCATTCAAAAAAGCCTCGCGGACAGCTTGCTCGCATTCGCCAGCTAACAACTGGCGAATCACGACGCAGTGCAGTCCTTCACGGCACGCGGCTTCAGATGGTGCGCCGTCGAGCCCGAGTCCATGCCCGAAGGCCAGAAAATGAAGCCAGACATCTGCAGGCAGGCGCCAGACGTTAGCGCGCTTGACGAGGCTGCGCATTATGGCAGCGCGGGTGTGCGGGGGCTCGTTGCTGTGGCGGGCTGCCAGACCTAACAGAGCTGACACCGCATCACTGCGCCCGCCGCTCTTGCTCACCAGGACAAGGAATATATCGCGCCTCCGGTCCGCAGAACCTGCAGCCCCTAACCGTTGCCCTAAGTCGTGCAGAGCTCGCTCAAATCCGATAAAACGAAACTCATCAAACAACCGGTCTAAGTGCGATTTTATTTGACCACATTCCTCTGTTATATAATAACCGTTATCATGGCACCTTCCTTTCTTTTTCATTACCTTGCGCTTGCACATTTTCGTCCCGCAGACCGGGCCAAAAATCTTGTCGTCGAATATATGCAAACCAGAGTCAGAAGATGGAGGAGTCTCCGGCGTCGGGTACGGCCATTCCGGCACGCGCTCTCCGACATCCTTATTAACAAACACCCGTTTCTTGAACGCCGCTCTCTTGTCGGGGCTGAGTCTCTTAATCAGCGGCTCCACCACTTTGTACTGGAACCAATGCTGCAAGTAGCTTGCTCGCGCTAGCTTCACCACTACTTCCTGACACTCCTGGACACTGAGTCGAGCAGCAAGAGTCGGGATGTGCAGGAAATACGCAACGTACAGCTCCAACTTATTTGTGAATCTAGTTTTATGGTAGCGTAGGATGTAGTCAGTCGCCAAAGGACTGAATCTACTGAAGCTGTTCATATTGAAATACTTTTCTGTGATGTCAAGGAACACATCTGCATCTGATTTCAGTACAGATTTCACACTATTGTAGTAAGACCGGTCTTGACCCAGATAGCGGGTTTTGAGATCTTCATCCGTCGCCAAGGAATTAAAATATATTTTGGCAACTCGAGGACATTTCTCACACAAATTTTTTAATGAATAAGTGGATAATTTAGTCAATATCTTGGGAGCCTCTTCGAGTATAAACTCTTGACTGCAGTGACAAAGAAACTTTATGGCAAACTCAAATGTGTTCTGTTTGTGGTGCTGATAGAATTTCTGACACATTGCTGGGTCTCGTAGATTGATGTAAAGCCAGTGCTTCATTTTGGTAACTGCTGGCGTGATCATTTCCGGGAAGAGAACATCTTCTAGATATTTAGGATTAATAATGTCACGGTGGTCTATAAGCCATGTTGCTTTCAGAGCTCTGCTCACGTATAACATGTCATCATCTTTTAAGTTACGAATTATGTAGTTTACATGTTTGAGTTGTATGGCGAGGTCTATTTTGAAGAGACGATCGACTGCAGATTCTTCGGGGAGGGCCTCGACATCCTGGACTGAAGCACCGCTCTCTTTAGCCTTGCGCACTAAGGAGTTTAGGTGCCGGTGTCGTTGGCCCAGGTTATCCCCTGTTAACGTGATTGGTGTGAAAGTCCCCATCTGGAATTAGAAATCATTTGCTGTAATGTAGTGCAGATAGAATATTGTGCCAAAACAGCGTTCAGAGAGCAAAATATCATTAGTTTTCTAGACTTGTTGGCCAGTCTGACTATTTAAAACATTGCGTAGGAGGGAGAATTGTATTTTTGTACTTGTTTCCTATTGATTGCGCAGAACATTTTTGAAATCGTGTCTTGGTAAAACTATTAATTATGTTAAAAGTACTGTATAATAATTGTGTTCATTATTTCCTATTCTATAAATCATAGGAGTTAAATTGTAGGTGTAGAAATATTGAAACATTAAACATTGTTTTGCACTGCGATAGTCACCTATAAGTCTATGACATAAAAGCGTTGTCAAATTCATATTAATGTTACTACTGTTTGCGGTTGACTGTACTTAAGTAATGTATCAATCGATGAATTTAGTTTGTGTTTATAGATCGTTCAGATCATGTAATGACATTGGCTTTGCTTGCTATATAAAAATATAGAATACTTAGAATAGACTAAATACTCGCCAATCTTCTTGGCCGCCCTGAAGTTAGCTTTCTGATGTGTCAGGCATGGCGCGGGCGTGCTGCTGTGTTAGTACGAGATTAACTAGTGCGCAGCCGCCGCAGTAGTTTATATAGTAAAAAATAAATGTACAATCCTTACTTACGGTTTGGTTTCCGAGATCAAAAATGAAATGTCAAAAAGACAGAACACTCCTTGCAGCATAGCCGGCTGAACCTGAACTGAGTATAAATAAAAACATGACACATACGGTTCGACCTTGATATTATTTTTGAAATGATACCAAGGTGCCTGTCCACAACATTCAGTTGATATTAATAGTAGTGAACGACCGAAGATTCGGTTTCGGTTTTTGTATCTAAAAATCTAGGTTCGGCACCAGTTTCGGTTTCGGCATAAAATCTACCGTCGGCCGCACCGAAACTATGCGTTCGTGAATTATCGCGCGTCGCTCGGTTGATTTCGGGAGAGTTCGTCAGTTCGTGTCACCTATCACAGAGAGGAGGTCTGTGTCCCAGCAGTGGGCGCATTAATAGGCTGATGATGACGTGTCAACCACCATCGTCAGCTGTCAGATCGCCGGCCGGTCCAGCGTGATGGTGTTTATGTGTGATTTCTCGCGCTTAGTGTTTAGGTAATCAGCAGCCTTATTGCGTAATGAATTCGGCAAGGAAAAGGGCAAAGGGTATGAAAAATCGACCAATCACAAAGACGGGAATCCATTTCGCGTCTTTCATCTCGCGAAGATTACAGGTCCTTTTTAACCGACTTACCAAAAAGGAGGAGGTTATATGTTCGAATTCGTGTTTGCATTTTTTTTTTTGTGTGTTCACCGATATCTCCGTCAATTGAGGACCGATTTTGAAAATTCTTTTTTTGTTTGAAAGAGCATGTTTCGAAATTGGTCCCATTTCAATTTGGTGAAGATCTGATGATAAACAACAGAACTCTTCAATAAATAACGCCAAATCTTTCGGGATTGCTGCAATCGCATGTCTGTTTATTGATTATACCATTTCATAACTTAACATCACGCCAGTATGCTCTTAAGGGGTACGCAGATCTCTCATTTCACCGGTTATGTTAAGTTTTCATGATATTCGGGTTATCTATTCTGGCGTTAAGGTAACTTACTAAACAACTTGCCTATTAGGTAGGTACAACTAAAAAGTGAAAAATAAAAAACTTTTCTACAAAAAAATACTTCCGTCTTCCGAATAAGAAGACTACAAAGTGAAAAATAACTTTACCTTTGGAAGTCGGTGTCCATAGCGCAAAAAAATGGTACCCACGAAAGACACCGACTAAGACATTTCCCGTTATTTATTGAAGAGTTCTGTTGTATATCTTCGAAGTTCTTCATCAGATATTCATCAAATTAAAATGGGACCAATTTCGAAACAAAATATAATACGAAAAAAGAATTTTCAAAATCGGTCCACAATTGACGGAGATATCGGTGAACATACATAAAAAAAAAAAAAGATACATACATGAAGTCGAACATAGAACCTCCTCCTTTTTGGTAAGTCGGTTAAAAAGAATCAAAATTACAGCGGGTATATGCTAAATAATTCTCAAATACTAACAAGTGCACATCAGTGACCACTCCGTCCGGCCATCCTTTAAACAAAAAGTGGTGGAGAGTTTTTAACCCTACAGTGCATAATGTGCCACATATGGGACACACATGAATATTGCTCTTGGTTTCGTACAATACGTAGTTAAGCGCCATCTAGTCATAAATATGATAACTACGCACTCCAGTGAAGTATAAAATAGGTTACCTTTTTCGCCACAGTGGCGGTAAAGGGTAGGGTGTAAATATGAATTTGAATTTGCAGGCAGTTGAGAAAAAGTTCAATTACGTGAGTTTCGATCCGACAAAATAAATAGAAAATACTGTATTTTCGTGCATATAAAATTATCAGAGGTAAGTTTATTTTATAATTGTCTTGTGAATTACTTTTATTTACAATATTTCTAATAAATCAATGATTTATCGAGATTTTATCGTATGTGCCTAATGTGGCACAGCGTGCAATATGGGTAATATAAAAACTTTTTTCTATTTCAGATGAAGCCTCACAAATCGGTAACAGAATCAGAAATTGAACACTTTTTGAATGTCCCATCGGGGAGTGAAGATGATCTGGAATCATCTGATGGGGACACTGATGATGACCTGATTAAAATCAGTGATTTGGTGATGGAGGAAATAGATAGAACACCTCAACTGCTGCAGGCTGACTTTTTAAATGATATAGTCGATGATTCTCCTTCTCAAGCAGGTAACTTGTCAGCAATTATTGATAACCGTACTAGTCAACCCCAACCCAGCGTTTCTGGTCATCTCAGCGCTCCTTCAGTATCTGAAGTTTTACCAGTACCACGATCCATCAATGTGGGTCCAACAAGACGGTCAATGGTACTACCTCAGCCAACTACTTCTACAGTTCGTACTGTCAATGCAACTTTGAGGACAACTAAAAGGAAGAGAAGACATGTCTGGCGAAAGACCATGTTTCATCCGCCATCTGTGTTATTCAAAGGAGATGACAAGATAAATGACCCCTATATACTGAGTTTTGAAACGCCATTGCAGTATTTTTTATATTTTTTTGACGACGATTTACTGCAACATATTTCTGAGGAATCTACAAAATTTAGTATCCAAAAAAATACTTCTAAACCTTGCCGTATTACCAAGGAAGAGATCAAGAAGTACTTAGGTATTTGTCTTATACTTGGACTAAATCCTCAGCCTAATATCCGAACAATCAATCTGCCTAGCCTTTTCCCAACTATATTGGGGTCGGCTTCCAGTCTTACCGGATTCAGCTGAGCACTAAGTGTTTTACGTGGAGCGACTGCCTATCTGACCTCCACAACCCAGTAACAATATCCGAACACTGTGGAATAATGAATTAGGCATGTCTCTCGTATCTGATTGTATGCCACTAACCCAATTCGAGAAGATACGTCGTTTTATCATAGACATATTAAATAGTATGGACTGGAAATACCTACGAAAAAAAGGTGCCTACCTAAACCTTAAAATGGCACATAAAATGGCTGCCGATGCTATGGTTGTGTGAATCAAGGAACACACACACACTCACAAATCTCAATAATACAATAAGTAAACAACCATTTGACAGCAGGCCTACCACGAACACAAGCACAAAAATCGTAACATAATATGGCGGATACGGCACTTACCTACAACTGTCACTACGTCACAACTAAATGTTGCCATTATGAGCAACAACTAAAATATTGTTGTCTCTTTTGTCAAATACGATTACTACATTGGAAAGAATGAAACAACACGATGTTTCACATTCTGTATCGTATTTCACTCATATTTGTATAAGCTAATGTATGTATAGAACATCGCGGCGCCTCCATATTTTCCTATCTCAATGCGTTTTATACACTTCAATGATAACCAAAATATGACAGCCAGAGGGGAACCAGGATATGACAGACTATTCCGTATCAGACCTATTCTAGAAACATTGAAGAAAAAATGCCAGAGCATTCCGAAAAAAGAAACCCTCTCGGTTGACGAACAAATGTGTGCTACTAAGGCTTGTAACTTTTTACGTCAATATCTTCCTAATAAACCCCATAAATGGGGTTACAAGCTATTAGTTTTGTGTGACGATTCCGGTTTTGCCTATGACTTTGAAATCGGGTATAATTTAGACGGTCATCAAAAATATTTTTAAGACTCTAAGCTTAGGCACCAAATAAAATAATTGGTTCCCAAAATGGATCAACGGTCACCAAATTCTATCCAACTCAAAGATTAATATACCGGGTGTATTCGTGTTTTTAACGAATTAGTCCAAGAGCGAGCGAAGCGAGCTCAGGAGCTTAGGGCACCCCGACACGGACAGGTTAGGTTCGAACGAGATGACGGGAGCCGAAGTGAGCGAGCAAAGCGAGCGAACTCGGCTCCCGTCATCTCGTTCGTGTTAGGTTACTTTAGACCCTGCGGACGGAAATAGGAGCCCCGCGCAGCGGGGCTCCGTCGACTTTAAAGGCGTCCATATATTTTTTTGGCAGTCAATAATACGAAAAAATGGATTTATTTCATAATATTTTAGGAAACGTTATTTGGTGACCATTTATCCATTTTGGTAACCGTTTAGAATTTTTTTGGTAGTAAAATAGGTACTTTTTTGGGCGGTGTTTAAACACAAGCCTTTGAAATCTACTCGGGAACTGAAAATGACCCAGAATTGAGACTGACTAGTGAACCAGATTTAGGTGCAAGCAGCAATATCGTAGTTCGTCTCTGTCGAACTGTCCCTAAACATGAAAATTATAAAGTTTTTTTTGACAATTACTACACTTCGCCAGAGTTGATTGCTCATTTAGCCAAATTGGGAATCCACACACTAGGAACAGTGAACAGAGGTCGTTTAGGATTGAATATTCAAATGCCATCTCAAAAGGAGCTCCTAAAGGCCAAAAAACCGCGTGGTTATTCTGAAGAGTGGCAAACTACTGTTGAAGGTACACCAGTGGTCACTGTCATGTTGTTAGATAATAAACCTGTGACACTTGCGTCTTCATTTGTCGGCGAGCAACCCAAAGACAAGGTTAGAAGATTTTGTAAGAAGACTAAGCAGTACATCGATGTCGATTGCCCTGACATTATTCGCCACTACAACCGCCATATGGGTGGTGTAGACCTGTTGGACTCATTTATTGGAAAGTATAAAATAAAAATGCGAACGAGGAAATGGTATATGAGGATATTCTACCATCTGCTCGATGTGATGATCATAAACAGTTGGCTTCTTTACAAGAGAGTTGAACAGCAGAGACAAAATAACACACAAATAAAACTACGTGAATTTCGGCTGGAAGTTGCAAAAGATCTTTGTCTATGTGGACCCTCACTTACACGCAAAAGAGGAAGACCGTCATCATTGGTTGCCGATATGCTTGAGGAAAGGAGAAAGAAAAAACCAAAAGCTGTAGTACCACCTAAAGACGCCAGAGTTGATGGCATCGAACACTTCCCTTTATGGTCCACTGCTAGACAACGTTGCAAATTACCAGCTTGTAAGGGAAAATCATTCATTATGTGCCAGAAATGCGGAGTGGCACTGTGCTTGAATAAAGATAAGAACTGTTTCCTGGCATTTCATCAGTAAATAAAACAATTGTAATGTGAAGGAGTAAATAACTTGCATTTATAAAATTTTGATCTCAATTTGTTCGTTTTTTCAATTATTTTTTGTTACTTTTTTAATTTTTTTATTACTATAATTTGTTGATCATTTCATTAGTTTATTATAGTTTCATTAAAATTAGTTTTTAATTTCATTAATGTTTAATTATATACTATTTTGTTTAATTGCTGCTGAGTATCCTACATAATACTTTTTCAGCCATAATGCTATTTGGGACATATTAGGCACATACACTAAAAAACAATATATCTTAATAAATAATGCATATTGATTTTTTTTATTATTTTTCCATGTATAAAAATGGCCTTTAGAATCATATATATTTTTTTCGTAGCAAAATAAAAAATCGTGCATTGTAGGGTTAAGTTGATACAGGTTGTTCCCATAAGGGATATTATAAATTGCATATCAAATAAATAAACGCCTACCAATACATACTCATCATTTAAATTCTTTTTTACATCAAATAACTTACTTCACTACAAATAAACTAAATGTTTAACAAAACTCAAACTGCAGATAATTCGAAATTATACAACAATGTGACATTACCTCCTTTTTCCTCATAATGTAATACAGTTAAATTTATTTTTGTACAAAAATACTACATACATAGCATAAATACTGACTGCACAGCAAATTTTCCATATTTCATAGCAAAATAACTATCCCAGTCGCATATTAACCAGTAAGTACAACAAAACCTGTTCATCATATTTGTCTTAATTTTCAAGAAGCCATGCTCGGCAAATTTAATGATCTAATTTAAAGCAAAAATCTTGCTGAAACCACAGATATACGCATTTTGAAACAATATTACTCACCGTAAAACAAAAATACTGATTTGCACACAAATTAGTTAGGGCACCCCGACACGGATAGGTTAGGTTCGAAGAGGTGACGGGAGCTGAAGTGAGCGAGCAAAGCGACAGAACTCAGCTCCCGTCACCTCTT
Organism: Orthosia gracilis; assembly: GCA_947562075.1. NCBI lineage: Eukaryota > Metazoa > Arthropoda > Insecta > Lepidoptera > Noctuidae > Orthosia > Orthosia gracilis. The sequence continues at coordinate 1,480,959 of OX387266.1, forward strand.
AGTGTTAGGTTACTTTAGACCCTTCAGACAGAAGACAGAAATAGGAGCCCCGCGCAGCGGGGCTCCGTCGACATTGTTGTTAAATAGTAATTGTAAAAACTTCAACCATGGATACGAGTGTGAGAAAGATAGAGTGATGACATGACATTTACTCAAGATTGGGACACTTTTGATGGTTACAAAAAAAACGCTTTCGCATATTGAAGAGTTGCTTTGCCCACCCAACAAACCGCCTGGGTCAACGGAAAATGCACCTGCCCCATTTTTTTAAGAACTTTATGTGCAACCATATCATCGGACTTGCGATCCGACTCAAGTACGTGGCGCCACCTGCAGAAGCTAAAAATGTGCCTATTGGGCAAAAAAGGAAGCGTGGACGCCCCGCGAAAGCAAGACCCGCTTTAATAATTCAATAAATTACAATTTTGTATCTAATTTTATATTTTTTTTGCTGATCTCATTATGTGGTAATTAATAAATAATAAGACGACTGTGACTAATAAAATGCTGTTTTATTTAGAAAACCTGCTGTAAATAATATAAAAATAGAAGCTATATTTAAAAGAAAAAGAGTTGACATGTATAATGTGCATTAAGATTATTAGCTGTGCATTGATGAAAAAGCTTATGCTTTAGGAAAAATCGCTGTACGCTGCGAAAATAAATTGTAGTGTGTTTAGTGATATTTTGAGTTGAATATTTTGCTGTGCAATCAGTAATTTTGATGGGAATTCGGAATCTTATTGCATAGAAAAAGGATATTTTTTTATTTGCGTTTAAATACTACCGTTCCCAAAATAAAACCTAATGTTTATTTATTTATTTATTTATATATACTTTATTGTACACCAAGATAATAAAAACAATACATACAGAAACCTTAAAATAGACACAAACATACAACAGGCGGCCTTATCGCGTTCTGCGATCTCTTCCAGGCAACCCAGAATGGAAATAGATAGCCTGGACATGATATGGGGTTGCACTTGGTGCGATTTTTAAATTAAATAATAATTTAAAAACAGGAAGCACAAAATATAAAATACTAAAATATATACATAAATACATACATACATATAAATATACAGGCAAGAAAACAATACAGCTCCAACAAGAATAAGATCACAGTGACAGGTAGTGTTCCTTTACTAGTGTTTTAAAGGTCGGTAGTGATTGCGCGCGTTTAATAATTCGCGCGTTTAATGTTTTTAGTAATTCTTAATTTTTAACTTTATTTGTGTTTTGATATTATTGTTAGGTATTATTTTTGTTTCTTTATTGCCTAAAACTCTATAATTATAATAAACTAGCACTCCGCCCGCTACTTCGTCCACGTGATTTCGTTTATCCTATAAATGATTTTCTTATGTGCAGTTAGTGAAGGCGACCAAAAATAAGGTATTAATAAATCAATAAAAAATTGGGTATCGTAGATATACAGGGTTTATTGGATTGGGACGATTCATTATTTGACTTAAAGAATAATAAATTTCAGGTTACAGCCACAAAATAAAATCCTCCCCTAAAATTTGATTACTCCTTTTTGCCCCGTTTAGGGTCGAATGTTGAACAACCCAAATATAATATGCATTCTTTTCTTCTCTTTTTTGTTTTCCTTTTATGTTAGTCAGATTGCGCAGTTTGAGGAGCTCGTGGCTAAATAATAGCAGCCGCATGGGTCGATCTTCAAGGTTAAGCAACGCTTGACGAGGTCGGTCCGTGGATGGGTGACCATTTTCAACATACCGAGTTTCCTCCGTGCCTCGGAAAGCACGTTAAGCCGTTGGTCCCGGCTGTCATTTGAAGATCTTTGACAGTCATTACGAGTAGTCAGAAGCTTGAGATCTGACACCAGTCTTACCAAGGGGTACAGTGTTATCCAGTTACTGGGTTGTGGAGGTCAGATAGGCAGTCGCTCCATGTAAAAACTGGTACCCAGCTGAATCCGGTAAGACTGGAAGCCGACCCCAACAATAATTGGGAAAAGGCTAGGCAGATGATGTTAGTCAGATTGCGCAGTACGATTCCTCAAAAAAAAATTAACACCCCTTACTCTAGCTGGATGGTAGTTTTATGTAAATTATGATTATTAACTTTATCGTCAAGGAATTCGATTTTGCTTACAAGCAAATTTTGCTCCTTTTCACCTCCTTAAAGATTGAAACCCGGTCCAGTAAGATTCTTAGCTTGGGGTCACTTTTGAAAAACTTATAATGGCAACCTTTATTGTTTGCTCAGGTTGATATTTTTACCAAGTTTCAAGTTTATTAATCCAAGAAATATGATTCTTCAAAAAAACTTTAAAACCCCCTAAATCGTCTTTTGGGAGAAGATTCGATAAACTAATAATGACAACCTTTATTGTTTACTAAGGATATACATATACTACTTTCAAATTTATTAACCCAAGAAATAAGATTCTTCAAAAACACTTCAACACCCTCGTAATCGTAGTTTGAAAAAACTATTAATGACAACCTTTATTGTTTATTTAGGTTGGTATTTAAGTCAAGTTCCATGTTTATGAACCCAAGAAAAAAGATTCTTCAAAAACACTTTTACACCTCCTAAATCGTCTTTTGAGAGTTGTTCCAAAAGACTAATAATGACAATCTTTATTGTTTATTGAGGTTGATATTTATGTCAAGTTTCATGTTTATTAACCCAAGATTTAAGATTCTTCAAAAAAGCTTTAACAATACTAAAATCGTCTTTTGGGGATAGATTCGAAAAACTAATAATGACAACCTTTATTGTTTACTTTTGTTGGTATTTATTTCAACTTTAAAATTTATTTATCCAAAAAATAAGATTCTGCAAAAACACTTTAACACCCTCTAAATACTGTCTTTTGGCGGTAGTTTCAAAAAACTATTGACAACCTTTAGGGCGCTTTCAATTTATGCGTTTCGTGTCGGACCGCTGCGGTGCCGAAGCGGTGCGTTAGACGTACAGCGCACGGACGATCCTCTTTTTTTATACATAACGCACGGAGCGGCAACAGTGCGGCGCCGGTACCGCGAACGCTCAACAACACTTAACATCAGGTGAGATACTGGTCAAGCGCGAGCCTATAAAAAATAAAAAAAAACATACATACATAGACTGATAAACACATTACCCTCCTTCGGCTGTCGGGTAAAAACACAAGTCTTGCGGCGCAGTACTTCTACCGCGTAAAGTAGTGAGATCGAATGTAAAACCAAATCGAATATTTTTTTCTGTAGATACCTTATTGATTAAGTTACAATCAAACAAATTAACCGACTTGGTTTTACATTAGAAGAACAAAATAATGTCGGTCCCATAAGTAAAAGTAAAACCAAGTCGGTTAATGTCGGAAAAGCTGCGATTAACAATTAACTTACGAGTTAAGTATTCAATTGGCCACAAATTTTCCGATGTTTTGTTAAAGGCGGCCCTCCCTGAGGAAAACCGTCAGGTGCCTCTTCCCGATATTCTTTGCAGAGTCGTTTCCTTCGGCGACGTACTTGTATTCGGAGACATGCCCCCGTGTCAAAACAATTATGGTTCGACTGTGAAAAACGGACAGATGTATATTAGTCAGATACGTCTGTCACTTACGCACACTAAAAATAACCTTGCTCTAAGAGCTTATTGTCACCCTCGTCAAGTATCCCTAACGGATCAAGAACATCCTTGGTTTGTGTGAACGCGCTGCACTAGCTCCAAGCAACGATGAAGCCGCTACTAAAGAGAAAGAAACAAGGAGCGTGCGTTCGAGGATCCGGGAACGAACCATACCATTCCATACCATTCCCCGTGGCTCTAACGAGCACTCGTATCGGCTCCTTTCGTAATTGACGTCCTTCATATTGATTATTTATTGCAGCTTATTTACGTAGGTTGTTTGCTCCTATCATTGAATAATTTGATCTTTTTTTTGGTAATTGAGTAGGTTGTTTGAAAACACTCATACTAAAATATTTGTTTTCTGTTTGTAAATATTTAGAGATTTTAACGAAGACTATCTCTGTAACGGCAACTCTTCAGTATTCAAATTATTAAGTGACGCTGGCTATAATCTTTATTACAAAGCTTGCCTCTACACGTGGTGGTACTCAAATACTTATACATATAACTTCACTTGAGAAGTTGGATTTTATAACTCGTACTTCAGTTACCGTTGTCCTATGTAGGCCCGTTTTTAGACGTTATGAGTAGCTGAAACCGTTTTAATGTTCATGTAACAATCATAAAATCCTCTTCTTAGTCCACATTATTATGCAATTATGGAACCCTATTACTGCGCGTGGCCCGACACGCACTTGGCCGGTTTTTTATTCATTCATAAGGGATCATTACAGCTGTGAATCTTAAGAGAATGATTAGGCCCCGGTTGGGTGTTATTATATTTCGTAAAAGCAATGTATTTGGTTTTGGAGGTGTTTAGTGTTAATAGATAGGAGTTCAACTAATTTGCAATCCTAAAAAGGCCCTTTTCAGCAGACTTACACACAGTTTCCCATGTATCTCCAGTAAAAACAACGGCTGTATCGGGTAACGGTGTAACAGGCTTCAGCACCGTAGACCACATACATACGCTGCGGCAGGTTATACAGAAGACCGAACAGTACGACCTGCCTCTCTGCTTAGCATTTGTGGACTACGAGAAAGCCTTCGATTCGATCGAGACTTGGGCTGTACTGCAGTCTCTCCAAGTGTGCCAAATCGACTACCGGTACGTCGAAGTGTTGATGTGTTGGTACAAAAACGCCACCATGTCAGTTCGACTTTAGGGTCAAACCTCAGAACCTATCCTTCTGCAGCAAGGTGCGAGACGAGGAGACGTCATATCTCCGAAACTGTTCACCACTGCACTGGAGGATGTCTTCAAGGTTCTAGACTAGACAGAGCTAGGCATCAAAGTCAATGGCGAATACATCACTCACCTTCGGTTTGCCTACGATATATGCAGTCAATCTCAGTACAATGCTCGATGACCTCAGTAGAGCTTCCGAAAGAATAGGTCTTAAAATGAACATGGACAAAACCAAGGTGATATTGAATGCCCATGTTACAGCCACTCCTAACAATGTTGGAGACCCTACTCTCGAAGTTGTGGACGACTATGTCTACCTGGGACAAACGATCCAGTTGGGTAAAGCCAACTTCGAGAAAGAAGTCAACCGTCGAATCCGACTCGGCTGGGCAGCGTTCGGGTATTTGCGCGGTATCTTCTCGTCCAACTTACCACAGTGTCTCAGGACGAAAGTCTATGACCAGTGTGTGTTGCCAGTTATGACCTATGGCTCTGGGACGTGACCGCTCACATTGCCCCAAAGGGCAATAGAATTTTCAGTCTTCTGCTTGTATTGAATACAACAAATTATTCTATCCGATTACTAATCTGTTGAACTTCCACTACTTGACTACATTGTCTCTCATCATCATCATAATTTCAGCCAAAAGACGTCCACTTCTGAACATAAACCCTCCCCCAAGTGTCTTCACACTAGCCGATCCCGTGCGTTTCAAATCCTGTGGATGCCCATAAACAAAGCATTAATCAATAAAAACATAATTGTAATAGGTTGTATGAAACTGTGCATTTATTTGTATTCTTAAAGGTAACATTTTTAGCAATCTCGGGACTGTAAATACGAAATTTATCAAGTCATCTATTATTATTATTTTTTCATGAAGTGAAGTTAAGTAAATAAGCGCCCGAAAAGTTTTTTTCTGATTCCGATATTGGATCACTCAGTATCGGAATTGAAATATCGGTAATTTCGTTCCGAGATACTGACATTACGAGATTCCGATATTCATGGCCTAACTGCCAAACGTTCTGGAAGTTTCTTTCGCTTCGGGAATAATAGGTTCGAAAGTCGAATATCCTGGCAAGTTCTCGAAGTATCTAGAACAGTATGGAACGTTCCAAAAACATCTTCAGTTCTTGGGAAGTCGGTTAAAATGAGGTCTATCCTCGTTTGCCGTATGACATTACTTCCAAACATTTTGGGAAGCGAAACGACTATCGGATGGTGTAATAATACACCTTGAGTTTTTTTTTTCAATTTCATTGTGTTTGATACCTGACTAGGCATATTGATTTTTCAAAACACCATGATGCAGTTTTTTTTTTTTATCAAAGCCAGGCCTATGACTCCTTTGAGTGTTTTTCGGTATTCCTCTTAGTATCGAATTTGGCCATCCACGACCACATGAAAAACTCTTCCTGTAAGTATACCGAATGGAACTTTCAACCATACCCGACTTATAAGAAGTTCCAAAAAAACTTTAAAAAATATAAAAAAAGATAATTCAATAAACCTGACTGCTTAAAAAGCGAACTAAAAAGACGTAAACATGAAGAAAATCATGCTGTGCTGTCGGAGGATACATATGCGCGAGCTGGCTGACCAAAATCAGATGTATCCTTCGACTGCACAGCATGTTTTTCTTCTTGTTTACATCTTTTAGTTCACTTTCATCTTTTTGTTCACAGTCGGGTTTTTGATTTTTTGAATTATCTTACTTTATTAATAACTTTTAAGTTATTTTTTCTAGGATTTTGCACATTTAAACATATAAAGTGTTGTATATTTTTGAAATCTCTTCTTAAAATCCTTTATTTTGATACCCCACTCGATGACCCCATCGAGTGGGGTATCAAAATAAAGGATTAAAAGAAAAAAAAATTGGTCCCCCACAATATGGCGCCCAAAATCCGCCATTTTTCTATTATCCAATTTTAATATAGCCAGTGACACTCGCACGGTAAAGATGAATCGATTGGTCATAAAAATCGTTTGGTCTCTAGAAAGCCACATAGGAACAAACATACATACTTATATACATAAACACACACATAATTACATACATACATAGACTGATAAACACATTACCCTCCTTCGGCAGTCGGGTAAATAACAAACTAAATGGTATGGTTGTTTATTAATACAAAAAAAAAACTAATCAAATAAATACACTCTGAAACCTACAAACTACGCAAACAAAAACATTTTATAGAGACATCCATTTTAGTAGATTCTTTTCTTGAAATCGATCAATTCAATATTTCAGCATGAAAAAATAACTCAATAGATTTATCGTGTACCATTAATTCTTCAATCTCTTTTCTCGTTAAATCGTATAATTTGACATCGTATCGAAAATCTCTAAGGACGTACACTGCCATGCGACGCTGGACACCCATTGATTCAGCTAACATGCCTTTGAGAACGCACCCAATAAACTTCGCCCTCGATGCCCCGTACGTGAAGTTGCCACCTAAGTAATCAACTAAAGCATCACTATAAAGTTCTATTATGGAGTCGAAGTATGTGCTCACAAGTTCAGCCACCTCCTTCACTATATATCTGCCGAAGAAAAAACCCACCGCCTCTACACCCTCTGACTTCCTCCTCTTCGGATCAGCGAAAACTTCTGGCATCTGCTTTATACTCTGTCTAGCAGCTTTGAAATACAACATTGTTAGATGTATCTTCGTGTACTCTGAAAAATATACTTCTTTTGTCATAAACTGTTGCATCCAATTTAAAATCCTCTCGATCACTGACAAACACGACATATATTTAGAGTCCAGAAACGCCGCATTATACTTTAGACTCATCATAATCTGACTCAGTCTTCTATTAAAGTACGAGTCTTCTTCACATCGTAGGCTTTCTAATTGCTCCATAAACCGATCACCAACTTTAGTGAATCTCCTCTCCAAATCCTCCTGATTTCTAGACATCATCAAGTATCTGACAAATATTGCAGGGAATGCTATCGCCAGATCTTCCTCACTAGTCTTCTCCAACAACCAAATCAAAATGTTTTCGATCATTTCTTCTCTTACCTCAGGAAGAAGCATGCACAATTCGCCAAGCACTAAATCCGAGTCTGATTTGGAGATATTTTTTAGAACAAAGTACAACGTTCCGCAGTATTCAGCTTTGTTGCGAGTAGGAATCCATTCGGTTTTTAGGAGTAACTGGCGAAGCCACGTGTGGGGCGAGAGGTCTACACTGGAAATCAGCGGTTTAATGATATCCCATACTCCGGAGTTAGCAGCAGCGCCGCGGCGACGGAAGTAGGGCAACGCCGTTTTTAATGCTACCACGGGACGCAACACCGCTGCTGATGCGAAGGTCTCGAGCAATAACCTGCTCGGACCCGTAGATCGCATACTTAATGCTAAGGCTACTCTTACCGTGCGCCGTTCAGTCGCTAACGCGCGAGTTAACGCGTCTCTTTCTATTTCCCGGCAGCGCATCGCTCGCGTCGCGACGGCTTTCAAGCCCGCCTTGCGCCAACCCCACTCCGCCAAGTTGACGACAGGCCGGGCTCGGTGTGCGCAGGCCCTCAGCGCCGGCGCAAACTTCGCACTTTCTTTACCAGCTGCGTCAAAAGCAAGCAATTCTTGTTCAAAATTATTTCTAAACAGACTTGCCAGCGGTCGAGCCAGTTTAGCATTTTGCGATCGGGTGATCTTGTTTTTGAAAGCGAGGCGAAGACGTGAGCAGATCCTTTTAGTATTCTTGCAATTTTCATTCCGCTGTTCAGCGATCTCCTTTAACGCGCTCCTGAGTAGTATTGTAAAGTCTTCGTTGTTGTTATAATATATCACCAGCTTCGAAACGAATCGGTCGAACTGTGATAGACCGATAGCTAGTATGTCTGCAACGTTCTCGACTTCGAGGGCCGGCGGGTCGTGACGTAGCGCGTTTATGAGCGCTTCCTGATCGCTCCGGAACTTTAAGTTTTCACGTAGTAACTCACGACGTCCAATCCTCGCGTTATATAGTCGTCTAAGTAAGAATTGAGCGCGATATGCATCATGTACAGCTAAGTTCTTCACTGCTTCTACTATTGGTAATGCTGTCTCGACGTGAACATTGTATAATTCAATGACATCGAGCAGTTGATTAAGCCGCGCCTCGGCTAAATCTGGTTCCACGTCTTTGGCGGCTGCTGCCAACATTTTTTGAAGACCGGTAGCAACGCACACTCGCTCATCAAGCTTAAGGGAATACTCTGTCAACGTTGAAAAGTCATTCAAAAAAGCGTCGCGGACAGATGGTTCGCATTCGCCAGCTAACAACTGACGAATCACGACGCAGTGCATACCCTCATGGCACGCGGCTTCAGATGGTGCACCGTCCAACCCGAGTCCACGCCCGAAGTCCAGCAAATGTTGCCAGACATCTGCAGGCAGGCGCCAGACGTTAGCGCGCTTGACGAGGCTGCGCAGAATAGCGGCGCGGATGTGCGGGGGCTCGTTGCTGTGGCGGGCTGCCAGACGTAACAAAGCTGATACCGCATCACTGCGCCCGCCGCTCTTGCTCACTAGAACAAGGAATATATCACGCCTCCGGTCCGCAGAACCTGCAGCCCCTAACCGTTGCCCTAAGTCGTGCAGAGCACGCTCGAATCCGATAAAACGAAACTCATCAAACAACCGGTCTAAGTGCGATTTCATTTCCTCCGTTGTAATGCAAACGGTTTCATGGGGCCTTCCTTTCTTTTTTATTATGCGCTTGCACACTTTCCTTATTTTCTTCTTGCGGATCGGGCTAAAACTCTCGTCGTCGAATATATGCGGATCAGAGTCGGAAGGTGGAGGAGATTCCGGCATCGGATACGGCCATTCCAGCACGCGCTCTCCGACATCCTTTTCAACGAACACTAGTTTCTTGAACGCCGCTCTCTTATCGGGGCTGAGTCTCTTTATCAGCGGCTCCACCACTTTGTACTGGAACCAATGCTGCAAGTAGCTTGCTCGCGCTAGCTTCACCACTACTTCCTGACACTCCTCGACACTGAGCCGAGCAGCAAGAGTCGGGATGTGCAGAAAATATGCAACGTACAGCTCCAACTTATTTTTGAATCTAGTTTTATGGCTGCGTAGGATATAGTCAGTCGCCACAGGACTGAATCTACTGAAGCTGTTCATATTGAAATACTTTTCTGTGATGTCAAGAAACAAATCTGCGTCTGATTTCAGTACACATTTCACACTGTTGTAGTAGGACTCTTCTCGTTCAAGATACTGTGTTTTCAGATCTTCATCCGTCGCCAACGAATCAAAATATATTTTTGCAACTCCAGGACATTTCTCGCACAATACTTTTAATGAATGAGTGGATAATTTAGTCAAAATCTTGGGAGCCTCTTCGAGTATGAACTCATGACTGCAGTGACAAAGAAACTTTATGGCAAACTCAAATGTGTTCTGTTTGTGGTGCTGATAGAACTTCTGACACATTGCTGGGTCTCGTAGATTTATGTAAAGCCAGTGCTTCATTTTGGTAACTGCTGGCGTGATCATTTCCGGAAAGAGAACATCTTCTAGATATTTAGGATTAATAATGTCACGGTGGTCTATAAGCCATGTTGCTTTCAGGGCTCTGCTCACGTATAACATGTCATCATCTTTTAAGTTACGTATTATGTAGTCTTCATGCTTGAGTTGTATGGCGAGATCTATTTTGAAGAGACGATCGACTGCAGACTCTTCAGGCAGGGCCTCGACATCCTGGACCGAAACTCCGCTCTCTTTAGCCTCGCGCACTAAAGAATTAAGGTGACGATGCCGTTGGCCCAGGTTTGCCCCTGTCAACGTAATTGCTGTGAAATTCTCCATCTGGAAATAGAAAAGTATTTGCTGTAATGTATTGTAGACAGAATATTGTGCCAAAACAGTGTTCAGAGTGCAACATATAAGAAGTTTTTTTGACTTGTTGGCTTTTTTTTTGGCTATTAAAAACATTGCGAAGTAGTCAGAAATGTATTTTTGCAATTGATCCGTAACGATTTCGGGTAGTGTGTGATGGAAATGCATCATCTAATTCCGCCTCGCCTGTTTCATCATTGGACTACAAGACGTACGGCGATGCGCCATCCTTTTAGTCTGCAATAGCTGTTACCTGATCCACCCTAAAAACTAACGAATTTAAACCCTCTGTCAGTAACATTAAAGATTATTTAATTTGTATGAGTTTATAAGACTAGCGACACTTCATGAACTAATACAATAATAATACAGATGTACGCAAATTTGATCTGTCAAACGTTAGCGTTAGGATATTTATAAATCTTTGTTATGCGATTTTGATTTTTATGCTGTAATAATATATGACTAAAAGTTTATCAGATTATTGTAATATAATTGGTGTCATTGCTTACTACTAATAGCTTATTTTAAATGGTATATTTAAGTAGATCTGTTCTCGTGGTTCGTGTATAAAGTTGAGGCGAACAAGATGCGAGTTAAAATCCTGCGTCTAGAATATTATTGTTTCCCTTTCAATTTAGAATCTATTCAATAATAAGTATTTCTTACATTATTGTCAAGAATTATAGATGGACACATACTTCTATACTATTTCCATACTAATATTATAAATGCGAAAGTATCTATGTAAAATTTTCTTCATGAAGCTGAATTTTGGCAGGTGGTTGTAAAAAGATAGTAAACGTTAGTTAAGAAAGGCTTTTTGTAAATTCGTGTTTTAAGGCGGTAAATAGCAAAGCCGATCTTTGTATGAAACTTTTTATTTCGGCTTCCGATTTGGTTTAAACTTTGCAGGCATGTTTTTGATAACAAATGATTGAGATATGCATATTTATTAAGATTATGTAATGGGATGAGGCTTCGTATTACACAATAATTGCAAAACATAATGGGTGCATCTCTTAATTATCATATAAAGTTATTTGGTATATTTTGAGTTACGCCAACTGTTGTTATAATTTCTTTACATATAACATTTATATACTCTAAAACTTATTTCGTATAAAGTTATTTTATAAAACGTTTATTTAATGGAAAATCATTAGGCCTATCGCTTAAAATATATAGGTAATATTCATACCACCTTTATGGTTAACACCCCGATTCAAAGCAATCCGACTCGGATGGGTTATATAAGGTTAGAAAGTTAAGGGCCTACATCCGTTTTAGTGCTGTAAAACGATAACTTTCTAAAGCATACTCCTTAGTAACGGCTAGGTTAAAAGGTTTGAAATAAAAAAAAAATTGTTCCTACGTTATTTTTTAAACATGGTTTTTTCGTATAAAAAATACTTTTGCTTTAAAAAAATAATTAGTAACACGATATTTTTCGCAACTTTTGGGTACTCCTCCAAAACGACTTGGATGTTTAAAAATATTTTTACACAGAAAAATTGATGGCTGGAATTTCTTCATAACTGAAATAGCATATGTAAATTAAATAATATTTTGCAAACAAAACTGTTCAAAAGGAGGTTCAATATTGATATTTTGGCTCCGAGCGGGCGCACGGCCAGTACTGCGTTAACATTGGGGCGTATATATCGCCTTAAGGCGGGAGCGGAGCGGAGTGCCAGGTTCCCTGTATGTTGGTGATTCATTTCGGTAAGGTTTAGAACAGTGACCATTAACGCGCGAGGGCGAACGAGTGAACCGAGCGTGCGGCGGGAGTAAATTATTGCGGGCATTATTCAATAAAATAATAAATTATGGTCAATGAATCAGTCGCAAAGCGAGCGAAGCGAGCTCGGGAGCTCAGGGCACCCCGAGGTTAGGTTAGGTTACTGGAAGTGTCTCCGACAACTAGTAGAGCTATAGACAACAGGAAATATCTTCACAACTAGGAGTGCTTCAAACAACTGCAAGTGTGTCCGACAACTAGGAGAGCTTTAAACAACTAGAAGTGTTGTCTGTAAGACATTATACTATGAAAGTAACAAAAAACTAGCCTCGCGGTATCTACATCAGTAAATTGTCGATTTTTTCTAACACCTGCTGCCGAACTTAGTCGCAAATGATATTAAATGAGGACCCCATTGTAACCTTGAGTCTAGCGTGATCCCCAGGAAAACCGTTTTGTCGACGAATTCTGGCTTCTCGTTGTTTAATATAATGTCACAATCATAACTTTTGACATTCGGCAAGGCAAATTTTACACACTTAGTTTGTTTAGCATTTAAAACTAAATTATTGGCAGTGAACCAATTTTGAACTTAGGCAACGTTACTCGTACGTCTATTTATCTTAAAAATCAAAGAATTGACATCAGCAAATAACACCATGTTTACTTTGCAGTTTTAGTTTTCATCCAAATCCCCGTGTCTCCTTTGAGTGTTTTTCGTTATTCTTCATATCATAGTGTCTGATTTGGCCATCCACGTCCCCTTGCAAAAATTCAGCCTGTAGATAGAGGTACCTACAGGAAGCATTAACGTAATTGACCGATAAACTTATTTATTCTAAACGTTGGTCAGTACAGGTAGAGGTTAAATAGTTACAATATTTTCTCTTTAATTTCTCCTTTTCCGCGAACTAAAATATCTTAAATTTTATCTACAGTTAATTGAGATTCCTTAATTATGCCGTTAATCATGGGTACATCTTACAAGGACGCTGCTTTATACTATTGTGTTTGTCCTTCCTATGACAAACGCGAATATGCTACATAAGGTCGTACATTTTCCCTAGCCTTTTATTAAGAAACCCATCAATACATAGTCATTTCAGCATGAAATGTAACAAAGACTCTTTGGAAAGAGTATATTTATCATCATCAATCATCAATACATATAATAAATCTGTAGAAAAGTCGTTTTGTACATCAAAATATTTCCAAAAAAAAAAATAGCCAGGTTGTTAAAGGACTAAAGGAGAACCAACAGAAACCATTACCAGCATTTTTGGAAATTTTGTCTGTTTGTCTATTTTATGTTTTAACGTTTGTTGTGCACGCATCACGTAAAATGTACGAAGTTTCATGCAAAACTAATCATCTCCCCCAGTTCCACCCACCCTTCGTGTTTTATGCATAAAGAAGTAGCTTACCTTTCCCAGGGATTCAAACTATTTCCATACCCATCTAAATCGGTTTAGCAATTTAAGCCATAATAAGAAGTTTCTTATAAAATTAACCCCACCCCCCATTTCTCCCCTTTCAAGTTTTATAAAAAAAAATTGTATCCTATGTCCTTCCCAAGGTCTCAAACTATCTGCACACCAGATTTCATCTAAATCGGTTCAGCTGCTTAAGCGTGAAAAAGTAACAGACAGACGGAGTTACTTTCGTATTTAATATATTACTATGGATTATATATATAGTAAGATGAAGTATAGGTAATGTACTAATATTGTAGGTACCGGAGTACCTACCGGGACACCAGCCTTGCAATGTGATAATCATCAATAAGTCTACGACGTAAAAGCGCTGTCATATTTTTGTTACCACTGTTTGCGATTGACTGTACCTACGTATATACATATGTAATCAGGAATGGAGTGGAATGTTAGTCACGAGTTTTTCGACATCATATTTTGATAGTTTATTTTTAGCCTTAGTTAATTATTAGTGAGTGTATGTATGTAGAATTTAGTATTTTTAACTCCGTACTAATATATTTTTATCTATGTAAATAAATTGGTTTTTATTGTGTTATTAAAAAAATATACTTAAAATCCTTACCTACGGTTTGGGTTCCGAGTCTATCAGAAAAAAAACTTTTGATCTGGGTAAATAAATGCAACAAAAAGACAGCATACTCCGTGCAGCATAGCCGGATGAACTGAGCAAAAATAAAAACGACATACGGTTCGACCTTGGTATTATTTTGGAAATTGTACTCAGATGCGTTTCCAACATAAACAACGGTATATTGCGAGATGAAAACATTGGATATACTTCTACAAAGTGGCCGCATTAAATAGTAAAGGGGACGGAGGGCTCCTTGAGCTATGCCTAGAGATGTAAATTGAAAAAAAACAAAATGTTTTTTTTCACAATCTTGAAAAAAAACATGAAAAAAAACTTGGCACCATTGTTTTTTTTCTACATTTGGTTTTTTTTCAGAAAAAGTGAAACACTATAACTAAAGTGGAATAAAACACTAAATTTGATTGTTTTGTTTTTATTCAAGTCAAATTATGTTTAAATCAATGGGTAACATCTGTCGTCTGTGGCGCGGACCCACTAAAAAATACTTAATGTGTTACACTCATCTGTATCAGTATCAGTAGCTACGGCTACGCTTGTTTTATCAGCATCGGAATAACGTTCTGTGTCTGTATTTGTTTCATCTGATTCTGAATCAACAACTATACTATCAGGGACTCGAAAAAAACGAACTCTCACTGTCTCAAGCTTTCTGCAGTCTGCACGCAAATCAACCAAAACATAAACCAAACGAGGATTAGGGAAATCCCCGTCCGTAAATGTAGTTTATATTTGGTGTTGCCAATTATGTTAAGACATGTATGTACTATTTAACAAAAAAACAAATGGTATTTTCTTATTTAACAAAAAAAAATTAAAATAATATCAACTCATATACGACAACCGCCTTACCATATTTTTAATTTCCTACTCATGAAAAAAAACCTGCTCCAGAAAAAATACTGTTTTTTTTCATGTTTTTTTTAAACGTTTTTTTCATCTTAAAAAAAAAACCGTTTTTTTACAACACTAGCTATGCCTATACCAATACTTCTACATATTACACTGTTGTCCCATAGTTCAATGAATAGTTGTCTTTGATGAAGATACTGCCAAAGATAATAACAAAGAACAGGAACCCGCTCCCAGGTTATCCAAAATCCCTTAAAGAGATGTCAAGATTATATTATTGCAGGCACTTTCAATGTCTATTAAACAGCCAATAGCTGGTACACTTTTAGAAAACCCTGATTCTACCCGTGTAACCATTTTTTTGTTTTTTTTTTTCATTATTAAAACTGTTCGCTCCGTTACTTGCCACTAAGGTTTCATTGGTTCGGAGTCACCCAGTCGACACCGGCTATCGCTGAAAACCAGCGCTGTGGCTCTGTCTCGCACACGAGACCCAGCATTTTGCTGAGCGATGACCGTTTTGCGTAGTTGTGACGCATACTTTGTAATGATTGTTTTTAAGAATTTTTGTTCTTTGTATGGTATGCGTCGTGCCTGGCGCAAATAAACATTTTTTCTTTCTTTTCTTTCTTCTTTCTATCAACCTGGAAGGACCATCATAACATGACTTAGATCTTCGAAAGCCCGTGGTGTCAAGGGATAGTAAATTATTTTTCTCTAGAAACTATTCAAGCCTCCGTGTTATAATGGTCATAAACAAGATATAAGTCCAATATGTCGAACATCCGCTTTTGAGCCCGGCTTCGGTATAGGAATTTTGACATTTTTCTATTGTTCTGGTACGAATCCGGATGACATAAACTTATTGTAGTTATATGGAAGTCAGCAAAATTTTAGAGATATATGGTAATTTTTTTATCATAGAGTATGAAACACTGGACTAAAAAGACGTAAACAAGGAGAAAATCATGCTGTGCAGTCGGAGGGTACATCTGTTTTGGTCAGCCAACTCGCGAATATGTATCCTCCGTATTTTTTTATTTTTTGAATTAACTTTTTTCTATTATCTAATCGTATTGCAGCCAGTGACACTCGCAGGGTTAAGGCGAATCGATTGACGTAAGAATTATCAAAATCGGCCAACGCGTTTGCTCTCTAGAACGCCACATAGGAACAAACATACATTCATACACACATACACATACCCTCCTTCGGCAGTCGGGTAAAAAGAAGCCTTGTACAGTAAAATTCTTCAAAAATGTTTAAAACTCCCTAAATTGTATTTTAGGAGTAGTTTTGAAAAACTTGTAGGGGAGACTGGGGAGATTTAATCCTACGGAAGATTTTATCATTTCAGCCGAAAGACGTTCACTGCTGGACATAGGCCCCAGGCGTCGCCACATTGACCAATCCCTCGGTCTCGCATCCAGCGCCTTCCCGCAACCTTAACCAGGTCATCGGTCCACCTAGTAAGAATCCTTCCATCTTAACGTCTTCCGGTTCGAGGTCACCATCCAGCATTTTTCGGCCCCATCGGCCATACGTTCTGCGAACAATGTGCCCTGCCCATTGCCACTCAAGTTTGGCAATTCTTCGGGCTATGTCGGTAACTTTGGTTCTCCTGCGGATATCCTCATTTCTGACGTGATCACGCAACGAAACTCCGACCATAACCCTCTCCATTGTCCTTTGGATGACTCTAAGCTTTCTGAAAAGGCCCATTCTGAGCGACCACGTCTCGGTCCCATAGGTGATCAGTGGCAACTCACACTGGTCATCGACTTTTGTCTTGAGACACTGCGGTAAATTGGACGAGAAGATTCCATGCAACTTCCCGAACGCCGCCCAGCCAAGTCGGATTCGACGGTCGACCTCTTTCTCGAAGTTAGACCTACCCAACTAGACCGTTTGTCCCAGGTTATTAGGATATTCATCTACAACTTCGAGTGAAGAGTCTCCGACCTTGATAGGAGTGGGTGTTACATGGGCATTCACATGACCTTGGTTTTGTCGATTTGGCGGATACGATCCTGCCATCGTCGATCTACAGTTTCGTGAGCTGGCTCTGCCCAATAGCCAGATCCCTTGAAAACACCTTGGACCCTTTATTTCGCTCAATCGCGTCATTAATACGCTCGGTATTAAAGCGGCGGAGGTCTCTTTTCAAGGATTTAGAGATCTGTCTATTGAGCTGCCGGCACGCCTCATTTGAATACTGCAGGATTATCTTACGCCTCTCCTTCATAAGCTTGAGAGTAGGATCAGAGATTTTTTGTTTCTATCTGTATGACGGGTCTTGATAGACTTAGACCCAACCGTATGGACAGCTTCCACGAACCCATCGCTGTATTCGTCCACGGAGCTCCCTAGGCACTCGAAACGATTCTGGAGTTTGAGCTGAAAGCTCTCGGGGTGTTGGACTTGAATCTGTGCTGGACGGAGCGTAGACTTCATCAATCGAGACCTTTCTTTTTCAGGGCGTTGCACAACTGACGCCAGTGTCACCCTAATAAAGAACATCTTTAACGCCTGGGAGGAAGCACAAGACGCCATTGGAATCTTTTGCGACCTCTCGTAGGCGTTCGATTGCGTTAACCATGAGACACTATTGTTGAAGCTCGAGCACTACGGAATTAGACATACAGCCCTTGAGTTACTTAGATCATATTTAAAAGCCAGACAAGTTAAAGTTCAGGTAAATGGCGTAAACTCACTAGGGTCTGAAATGACAATGGGTGTTCCTCAAGGCTTTATATTGGGTCCATTCCTCTTTTTAGTTTATATTAATGATTTAGCCCAATTACTACAATATCAACCGAAGATGGTGTTGTTTGCCGATGACACATCATTGATTTTTAAAATAGATCGGCGGTCACAAAATGTTTTTGATGTGAATAACTCTATTCTTCAGGTCCAAAATTGGTTCACAGCAAACAATTTGGTACTAAATAAAAAAAAAACAAATGTATTAGATTCACATTACCGAATGTTAGAAGTACTGAATGCGACATCATATGGAATGGCGAAAATCTAGACTTTGTAAATCAAACAGTTTTCCGGGGAATCACTCTAGCCGACAAATTGCAATGGGGTCCTCACATAACATCTCTTGCGGCTCGGCTAAGCTCAGCCGCTTATGCTGTTAGAAAGATAAGACAGTTGACGGATGTAGAGACCGCGCGTTTGGTCTATTTTAGTTACTTTCACAGCATTATGTCGTCGTTGTGCAGCATTATGTGGAGTCGAGCGGCTGACATTGAATCCATATTTGTATTGCAAAAGAGAGCTGTCAGAGCCATATATAAGCCATATTTAAAAATATTAATATTATGACAGTTTCTTGCCAATTCATTTATGAAAATATTATGTATGTAAGGAAAAATATACATCTTTTTAGTAAAGTCAGTGAGAGACACAATTGTAATACGAGAAATAAAGATAAGTTAGATCAACCGTCTTATAGAATTTAACACAGTACTTGTTAAATTCTATAACAAAATACCTTGTGATATATTAAAACTAAATGAAGGTATATTTAAAACTTTAGTTAAAAGCACACTTTGTAAACAAGCATATTACAAATTAGATGATTATATTCAAGATAAGAATGCTTGGAAACATGCTGGTCCTGCTCCATAGGGCAATCTTTAGCGTGGACGAAATCAAATTTCATCATCATTCATCATCATTTCAGCCGAAAGACGTCCACTGCTGGACATAGGCCTCCCCCAGGCGTCGCCACATTGACCGATCCCGTGCGTCTCGCATCCAGCGCCTTCCCGCAACCTTAACCAGGTCATCGGTCCACCTAGTGGGAGGCCTTCCAACGTATCGTCTTCCGGTTCGCGGTCGCCATTCCAGAACTTTTCGGCCCCATCGGCCATCCGTTCTGCGAGCAATGTGCCCTGCCCACTGCCACTTAAGTTTAGCAATTCTCCGGGCTATGTCAGTAACTTTAGTTCTCCTGCGGATATCATCATTTCTGACGTGATCACGCAAGGAAATTCCGAGCATAGCCCTCTCCATTGCCCTTTGGGTGACTTTAACCTTTCTGATAAGGCCCATTGTGAGCGACCATGTCTCGGTCCCATAGGTGATCACTGGCAACACACACTGGTCAAAGACTTTTGTCTTGAGACACTGCGGTAAATTGGACGAGAAGATACCACGCAACTTCCCGAACGCCGCCCAGCCGAGTCGGATTCGACGGTTGACCTCTTTCTCGAAGTTGGACCTACCCAACTGGATCGTTTGTCCCAGGTAGACATAACCGTCTACAACTTCGAGTGTAGAGTCTCCGATCTTGATAGGAGTGGGTGCTACATGGGCGTTCACCATGATCTTGGTTTTGTCCATGTTCATTTTAAGACCCACTCTTTCGGAAGCTTTACTGAGGTCATCGAGCATTTTACTGAGGCTTTCCATGGTCTCAGCCATGACCACTATGTCGTCGGCAAACCGAAGGTGAGTGATGTACTCGCCATTAACGTTGATGCCTAGGCCCCTCCAGTCCAGAACCTTGAATACATCCTCCAGCGCAGCAGTGAACAGTTTCGGAGAAATGACGTCTCCCTGTCTCACGCCACGCTGGAGAAGGATTGGTTTTGAGGTCTGATCCTGAAGACGGACTGACATGGTGGCGTTTTTGTACAAACACTTCAACACCTCAATGTACCGGTAGTCGATCTGGCACCGTTGGAGAGACTGCAGTACAGCCCAAGTCTCGATCGAATCGAAGGCTTTCTCGTAGTCCACAAACGCTAAACAGAGAGGCAGGTTATACTCTTCGGTCTTCTGTATAACCTGCCGCAGCGTATGTATGTGGTCTACGGTGCTAAAGCCTTTTCGGAATCCGGCTTGTTCGGGAGGCTGGAAATCATCAAACCTGCGCGCGAGACGATTCGTGATGACTCTTGAAAACAACTTGTAGACATGGCTAAGAAGTGAGATGGGTCTATAGTTCTTCAGCCGGGCATTGTCGCCCTTCTTGAAGAAAAGTACCACCACACCCCTGCACCATGCCTGTGGCGTTTTGCCCTCGAGTATGACGGAATCAAACAGCTTCTGAAGGGCCTTAAGGACCGGTTTTCCACCCGCCTTCAGGAGTTCAGCCGTGATTCCGTCATCACCCGGCGCCTTGTTGTTTTTAAGCTGTTTCAGAGCCATCCTAATCTCGTACAGGCTGACATCCGGGATATCTTCGGTATAGTGACGGGTCAATCTAGCTCTTGGGTCGTTTGCTATACTCGCAACGGGCTTGCTGACTGATGTGTACAACTGCCCATAGAATGTCTCGATCTCCCTCAGAAGCTCCGGTTTGGCGGATACGGTCCTGCCATCGTCGGTCTTCAGTTTCGTGAGCTGGCTCTGCCCAATAGCCAGATCCCTTGAAAAAAACCTTGGAGCCTTTATTTCGCTCAATCGCGTCTTTAATACGCTCGGTATTAAAGCGGCGGAGGTCTCTTTTCAAGGATTTAGAGATCTGTCTATTGAGCTGCCGGTATTTGCACGCCTCATCTGAAGACTGCAGGATCATCTCACGCCTCTCCTTCATAAGCTTGAGGGTAGGATCAGAGATCTTTTTGTTTCTATCTGTACGACGGGTCTTGAAAAACTTAGACCCGACCGTATGGACAGCTTCCACGAACCCGTCGCTATATTCGTCCACTGAGCTACCTAGGCACTCGAAACGATTCTGGAGTTCGAGCTGAAAGCTCTCGGGGTTTTGGACCTGGATCTGTGCTGGACGGAGCGTGGACTTCATCAGTCGAGACCTTTCAAGCTTAATATTAATGTTCAATGTGCCTCTTACCATGCGGTGATCGCTCCCGGTTTTTACCGAATTGATCACAGAGACATCATTGAACATTTGCTTCCTGGTTGACATGATGAAGTCAATCTCATTTTTTGTTGCACCATCGGGGCTCTGCCAGGTCCACTTCCTGTGTTCACGCTTTTTGAAGAAGGAGTTCATCATATAGAGGCCCTCCTTCTCCATAAAACTGGCCAGTAGGTGACCCCGGTGGTTCCGACGTCCAACTCCAAATTGCCCCACTTGGAGCTCATCCTCGTCTCGTTTGCCCAGTTTCGCGTTGAAGTCCCCCATGACAACGGTGAAGTGAGTTTTGAAACCATGCATGGCTCTAGAGATATCCTCATACATGGTCTCTACCTCGTCGTCGGGGTGTGCCGAGGTTGGGGCGTAGACCTGTATGACCTTCAGCGAATATCTTGAGGATATTCTGAGTATAAGGTACGCCACCCTGGTCGACACACTCTCGATCTTCACCACGTTGTTCACAAGGGACTTGTGGACGATAAACCCGACACCACCCTGGGACTGCCGGTCACCCTCTCGGAAATAGAACAGGTTACCGGATTTGAGGATTATCGAGTCCTCCCCCTCTCTTCGGACTTCAGATAACCCTATAATACTCCATCGCAACCTGCTCAATTCCTCTTCGAGTTCGGTGATCTTCTCGTCGGTCCGAAGTGTGCGCGTGTTGTACGTTGCCAGGTCCAGTCGTCGGTGATTGTTGGGGTAGCCGGATCTCGTCCGGAGATTCTTTGCACCCCTTGCCATGCCGTAACCTCGACCGCTACCGTAGTCGAGGGTAGGCAGGCTGCCGGGTACTAGGGGCCATTTTTTAATTGTGCTTTTCATTGGGGGGGTTTTGCCATAATCGCCACGCTTGGCAGGCGGGTTGGCGATCGCAGTATGGTTGTTACAGAAGCACAGAGAACGCTGCTGCCCATTCTCTGGTTTGTCCCTTAGTCGCCTCTTACGACACCCACGGGAAGACATGGGATGGTGAAATTCTTAACGTCCGGCACCATACGGAAATCAAATTTGTTAATTTATATTCCTATTCATAGTTATTGTATAATTTTATTTTTAAGAATTTTTCCTCACACACTGTTCCGTTGTTGTTGAATTAGGTATTTTACCTATGTTTGCAATATTTGTAAATATGTGAGAACCATGTTCCTATTTATCAAATTAATGAATTTACCTGTTAATGCTTTTAATACTTTATACCTGTACGTAGTATAGCGTGTAGTGCTATTCTGGGTGCATCGTCCTCACTTAAATGAATTTATTAATGTATGTACTTATGTAAATATTGTAAAACACTGTTTTTTTTTAATGAGTAAGCATGGAGTTTCTTGTGCATTCTTCTCCATACCAAGCTACTTTTCCGAATGCACGGTAGAATCAATTTTTATTACAATTTTAATTTTAATTCTTTGACGTTCAAAAGTGCCGCTTTTTGCTTGCTTGCAAGCTTAATATTAATGTTCAATGTGCCTCTTATCATGCGGTGATCACTCCCGGTTTTTTTTTCAATACGAACCACTTCAATCGATTCAGGTCTTTGGCGACTGACTACATCCTACGCTACCATAAAATTACATTCAAGTTGGAGCTGTACGTTAGATATTTCCTGCACATACCGATTCTTGAGGCTCGGCTCAGTGTCGAGGAGTGTCAGGAAGTAGTGGTGAATCTAGTGCGAGCAAGCTACTTGCAGCACTGGTTCGAGTTCGAGTACAAAGTAGTGGAGTCGCTGATAAAGAGACTCAGCCCTGACAAGAGAGCGGCGTTCAAGAAACGGGTGTTTGGACGTCGGTGACTGTGTAGACAAATGGCCGTACGAGAGACCTGCGCCCCCGACGAAGTCCGACTCCGGTCCGCATATCTTTGATTACCAGGATGTCTAGCCTGTCTGCAGAAATAACAGGTATGACATGTTACGTACGCCGATGGCGGGTATGGCTCATTGCGCGATGAAATTAGAATGCATGGCACAGATGAAAACAGATTAAGACAGATTGTTCGATGAGTTGGGTCATCAATTGGGTGTTACAGGGTCTGCCGATAGGCGGCGCTATGTCTTCCTTGTTATGGTGAGTAAGAGCGGTGGACGCACTGACGCTGTGGCAGCTGTGTTGAACCTCGCTTCGAAGCACAGTAACGAGCCCCCGCACACGAGCGCTTCCATACTGCGCAGCTTCGTTAAGCGCGCTGACGTCTGGCGCCTGCCTGCAGACGATTGGCGAAATTTGCTGGATTTCGGGCACGGACTTGGGCTCGACGGCTCACCACCTAAAGCCGCGTGCTATGACGGACTGCACTGGGTCGTGATTCGCCAGTTATGAGCTGGCGAATGTGAACAAACTGTCCGCGACGCATTTTTAAAAGACTTCGACGCTGACTCAGTATTCTTTCAAGGTAGACGAGCTGCTGTCCAGCAATGAAGAAGATGTTGAAAGAAGATTCATGAAGATAGGGGACCGATTTTTAGAATGTCTAGATAAGCTGCAATCTGAAGAGGAATCTTATTTCAACAAAAGACTTGATCAAGTTTTAGAGAGTTCATTGTATAATTCTGCATTATTTGACACGAAATACTCCTCGTGTTTGTTAGTGATCGAGAGGATCTTGACTTGGATGCAAAAGTTTATGCCAAAAGAAGAACACTTTAAAAGTTACACAAAGATACATTTAACAATGTTGTATTTCAAAGCTGTTAGACAGAGTATGAAGCAGATGCCTGAAGTTTCCGCTGATCTAAAGAGGAAGAAGTCGGAGGGTGTAGAGGTTGTGGGCTTCGTCTTTGGCAGATACATAATGGAGGAGGTAGCTGAACTAGTGAGCACATACTTTGACTCCATATTAGAACCGTATACAGTTGATTTGGAAGATTACTTACGTGATAACTTCTCGTACGGCATTTTCAAGCCGAAGTTGGAAGGCGAACTTCTCAAAGGAATAATGGCAGAAGGACTTGGTGTACAGCATCGTATGGCAGTATATGTACTTGCAGATCTCTGGTACGAAATAGAAAAGAACACGAGCAATGAATTTCTAGAACAAATGCTTACAGACAAAGATATTGAGATCTTTGCGCATGCGCATGCCCAACTTTTCATCTAGTTTTGCTTTTCACATAGATAGAATCTCTCTTCATTCTTTTTTTTATTTCTTTTGTCTAATTTGGTTTTCTAATAATTGTAATTTCTGTATAACCTACTAAAGAAGACGTTAGTGTTTGTGGTAAAATGATTTTCATTAGTACAGGTATGGATGGATGGAGGATTCTCTTTTCTGTTAAAACTGTCCTTAGGTACTTTCTGATCCTGTAAATATGTTTTTTCTGAATAAATTATTTTTATGTTTTATTATTATTGTATTATTCTTAAGATCGAGTATGGCTTGGTTAAAGTATTGTTATGTAAAAGATGATGCTACTTTAGCCAGCCTGAAACCTGGTTGAATTAATTGGTCCCTATTCCTAGTAACATAATTATGTCTGTCGCCGTTATTACTAAAAAGATATAAAATTCTTTTGATGTTTTCATAAATATATTGTCGTCATGATGTTAATGTACCTTAAACAGTTCCCTTAGAGAATCGCGCCGGCAAAGATTGTATATCGCTCTGATGGCTCGTTTTTGCAGAATTAAAAACATTATACTATGAAAGTAACTAAAATAGACTAGCCTCGCGGTATCTATCGGACCCCATTGTAACCTTGAGTCTAGCGTGATCCCCAGGAAAACCGTTTTGTCGACGAATTCTAGCTTCTCCCTATTTAATACAATGTCACAATCAGTACTTTTGACATTCGGCAATGCAAATTTTACGCACTTAGACTAAGTGCATTAGTACTAGTATTTAAAACTAAAGTATTAGCCGTGAACTAGTTTTGAACCTGTCGCAAGACGTTATTTACGTCGTCAACGTTACTCGTACGTCTATTTATCTTAAAAATCAAAGAAGTGTCATCAGCAAATAGCACCATGTTTAAATTGTTTTTCAATAGATGGGGTAAATCGTTAATGTAGACTAGAAATAAGAAAGGACCCAAAATTGAATTTTCACGGTTAACCCGGACGAATTGACACTATTTATTTGAACTAATTGCTGTCTATCATTTAAATAAGATTTTACTAAACTCAACGCTGATTGGACTAGCCCGTAATGCTCAAGTTTCAAAAGTAATGTTTCGTGATTAATGCAATCAAACACTTTCGACAGGTCACAGAAGACACCTATGGCATCTTGTGCCTCTTCCCACGCATCAAAGAAGTGTTTTAATAAGGTGACACCAGCGTCGGTCGTCCAACGTCCGACGCTGTTGCTGTTTTTAAATGTTTCCTAGACTATTTAAAGAACTATTTAGTATGAATGAAAGCATATAATATCAATGTAATCCATGGAAATTCGTTATTTTCTCAAATTGAAATGATAGGTAAAAACATAGAGAACAGCAAATCCAGAAACTTAGGACAAGCAAAATGTATCTGACAAATCCAGGTGTCAAAGTGTGGATCGGGCACATTCCAAAAAAATACTAACTACCGACTTCCAAACAAAAAACTACAAAGTGAAAAATAACTTTATTTTTGGAAGTCGGTGTCTTTCATAGGTACGAATTTATTGCTTTATAAACCAATAAAATAATATTTATTACTTAGAAAGAGAGGTCGCGCATAATATGGTTCCTATCGTTTGTGAAGTTTGCGTTTTCATATTATTACGGTTTTAAGTTTTGACTTATACGTTCTCGCACGCAAGTAGAGGTTTTAATTCGATAGTTTTTGTGATATCGTTTATTTTGATATAGATATCGATATGATATGTTAACTAACAAATAGCCGATATTAATGAGGGTATTCTGAAATCATGTACACTAGGTGGCATCACTGAGACGTGAGGTCCAAGCTGCTGTCAAATGCTTATTTATTGACATTATTTAAATTGACGTCAACGTCATGTTGATGACTTATTTTACGTTTTCCAAGTAGAAGACCTCTCGCTAAAGTGGCGCCATCTGGTAGCGTAAATTTTCTTGAAAACCCTCCTTCCATCCTCAGTTTCATTTCATTTCATTCAGTTCAGTCAGGTTTCAGTTCTCTCCACATAGTAGATACATATTGTATTTCTCAGCCGAATGAGCTTTTTCTTTTTTATCTAGAACCACAGTAGAGCTGTGAAAGTAACGAAAAAAAGTATACCCGCATGTATTCGTTATTTTAAAACTTAGTACTCGTTACAAACGTATCGTTACTCGTTACTTTCGTTACAATCTCGCTTCGAATTGTCTTGCGTAAGGCTTTCCTTACTGACAGCTTTATTGAACAATTTGAATAGGTAACAGTATCCACATCTGGTACACTATAATGGTCAATGGTTGGCTATTAAGATCGCAAAAGGAAACAAAAACGTGTCGGGTTTAAGGGCTTTTGTAATTCTCAGAAACAAAATACTCGTGCAAACAATATAATCAAAGACTGCTTTCTCATGTCTGCTTTTTTTTTTTTCAATCAGTTTTTTTTATGTACTACTGACACAGAGGAGTTAATTGACGATTTGATGAGCTTAAATAACTCTATTGTAACGTGTGTGTCGAACAGGAAAAGACTGAAGAACAATTTACAGTGCAGACTTTGAATGATGGTCTAATCTCAAGTTAGTGTATTACGAAAGATTGTTTTTTTTGTTGAACACTTTCATATCCAGGGAAATTATGATAGTGTATACTAATTAAAATCCAGAAGTGATCACTTCGCAAAACAGACTAAAATTACAGATTTTATTAATACAGATCGATGATTATACGTTTTATGTACTTAATAAAAAATATACTTAATTCGATTATAAAGTAGGCAAGTAGCAAAACCAAAATAATAAATTGCTTTGCCATTGTGTCTCATTTCATATTACTTGCCGGGCTACCTGTACCTCATATTATATAGCCGAAATGCAGTCTATTAACATTTACTAAACAGTAGCCATCCAAATGTACAAAAAGAGCCATTTTATTGAAGATATATGTTAAATATACGCTACTGCACAGAAAATTAAATAAACTGTTTATGATATACTTATACGTGAGAAATATTAACACTGTATTATTTCAATTAAAATAATAAATCATAAACCACATTCCACAACGCAATTTGTATATGTACAAACGAGTAGTGATATCGCTTGGTACAAACATTGAAACAAAATTTGTAATGAATGAATTCAAAATATCAAAATGCGCGCTTTTCGAACCCGTATCACGAAAAATATCCGGACAAGATCGAGTCGAGTCCAGCGCACGATTCATGCATCGCATCGCCACGTTCCGTTCAAGGTATATAATACTATACAGATGTATGACGTCGTATATTCGTGCCGAATACCGACAAATGCGAATAACGAAACATATTTGAGAGTACCGATTCGGTACTCCGATCCGAGTCAGGTGGTATACTCGTTATCGTTACTCAGTAACGAATACATACGGTTCGACATAGCTTTAAACCACAGTGAAATTGTATATACGGCATCTAGATTCTAGAACTACAAGCCAAAGCTATTATATACTACAGTCTACCTACAAGCTGTGCTACAAGTGAGTCATGTTTGGGTGTGTCAAACAAATTAAATGAATCACTTCCAAGGAACTTGTATGTGTTCATATATTAGGATAATTTCTAAAATAACATCTAGGTCAAATAGCCGGTGTTATTGATGATACTGTAGTCAGTCGGATTGCTAATAAATATTTTTTCGGGAAAGCGCGATTGTCAATTTGTCATTTCAATAGTAGTAGCATAGATTAGATTAATTTGTAGTTATATTTTCCATAAAAACAAAACTGAGTGCAGTGTAGAAAACCAAATTACAAGGGATTAGTGAATCTCAATTTAACATTTTTGGATATTTCAACAAAAAGGTAAGGCTCTGTTATTTGGCAGAGCTCGGTCAGTGAGTCGTCTGATCCTTTATTTTTAAAATCATTGTCACTGTTTCACGATTGCTTGAAATCTTCTATTTGTTTTTTGTATTTCTTTAACTATTCAGTGAGTTCAGAGATTTATATAAATATGACCCAAACTGTAAACTTTTCCTTAGCCTTCACTAAGTATGTTGGTCCACAAAAATAAGAATAATTTTGTGTTTACTGATGCAAGCAAGTAGCACTTCTTGTATTAATCACAAAAAACAGTCATGCATAAAGGATGCCTAAATAAAAGCACTAAGAAATTTATTCATTAGGTACCTAATTAGTTTTGCTAACTTGATTGTATACTAGTGGACGCCTCGCGGTTTAACCCGCGTAGTTCCCATTCCCATGGGAATATAGGGATAAAAAGTATACTATGACACCCGGGGATAGTGTAGCTTCCCAACAGTGAAAGAATTTTCAAAATCGGTCCAGTAGTTTTTAAGTTTATTTGTTACTTAAAAACTACTGGCTATTTAGTATAGACTACATATTATTATGTTACTTATGTACAGGACAAGCCTTATAAAAACAAGTGTACAATGATCAGTGTTACTGCATAAGGCAATCTCCTTTAGACTGTTAAGGGCTGTCAGTGTTCAAAACTTCTTAAATTAAAGATATTACATAAACATGATAACAAAAATACATACATACAATACTAACAGATATCCAATACATAACAGAAAAATGGGAAGAATAACAAAGACCTGCGAATTGAAGGTTTTTTCCCCATTGGGTTTGACAACTGACCTTGGGGTGTTTCGGTGCTCTGGTCACGAATATGTTTTTAGTTTTTCCCCATCACACTCAGCATTTTCTGTAAAAGGCCCTATGGCTCAGTTCTTGTTTGGATCATCTTGCTTCAGTAATCAAAAATAGCCTGCAATAATTCTAGTATTCAGATTCAGATATATTTATTTGCATAAACATGTGTATACATACAACAAATCTAATACTTTTTAACAAGCAATTCCCATTCTTGAATATATATCATTTGAATCTTAGAAACGGCTCCAAAAATTTTCATGAAATTTAGTATGCAGGGGGTTTCGGGGCGATAAATTGATCTAGCTGGGTTTAATTTTTAGAAATCTTCATTTTCTTTATATTGCATATATTAAGCAGAATTCTAGAATGCCCATAAAAGATGCCTAAGATTATGAAAAATAATGATGGTGTATTTTAAAAACTATATAATTTTACCTTTATTAACACTTTTCTCATAAAATAGAATAAAGAAAAAAACTTTTCCTCCGAATAATGACCTCATCAGCAACTGACCTAAAGTTTCCCTTTTTTCGCACAGTAAAAATATGTAAATTATTTAATTCATTAAATTTTAACAAATCTATTTAATGACTTTTATTAATTGACTAACAGTGTAAAATGCATTATGTGCTGGCATTTTTTGGATATTATTCTCTTAATCAATGCCCCAAAATTTATCAATGTCAGTAACCAAAAAAGAGGGGTAAACCATCACAGGCCTGTGTAATTATTGAGAAATTAACACCATGTAAATTTTATTACAAATATGTATGTACCTACCCAGTTAATTCGCAATCACACTTACTTTGTCAGATAGGCTTTTTGGGGAGAGTGTGATAATTATGTAATGTATGAGTGGCTACTTTCTAGCGACCTATAGATTTATTCATATTTGTTAACCTGTGAACAGTGCTGTGAGCTGCATTATTACGTATACGAAACTATTTTATATTTCGATTGTTTTATCCTATAATGTAGTTGTTTACTGTTCCTTATTTTCTATACTCTATACTAATATTATAAAGAGGAAAGATTTGATTGTTTGTTTGTTTGTTTGCATTGAATAGGCTCCGAAACTACTGAACCGATTTGAAAAATTCTTTCACTGTTGGGAAGCTACACTATCCCCGGGTGACAGGCTATTTTATATTTTCAAAAAAAAATAGGTATATAATAAAAAATATATCCTTACTAAAACTCCAATAATGTAACCCAAGGTGTAAAAAAATACCTAAAATATTCTTTACATCACGTGCGCTGCGAAAACTATTAATGATAGAATAAAATAATGTACTACGACTTTGCAGCACACATCATTAATTACAAAAAGTTTCGGGGCAGCATATGTCTAACTATTATAGTTATGCCACAATAAGTGTTCTTTTTATTTTAAATTTTTTAATTGAAATGCCGCCGCTAGAAAAGGCTCTTTATTTTTTTTTTGGTATTAATCATTATCAAAATAAATTACTTCATATTCCAGACTGCTTCAATACCTTTATAATTTATGCATTTATTGGTTTTTGGAAATTCTGCCTTTAGAGGGGTAAAAAAAGGGTTGAAAGTATGTATGAAATTTTAATATTTTGTAAATAGGGCACATGAAATTTTTGATTTACACTCTTGGTTGATAAAAAGAATTCATGTATTTATAGGTTTTTGGAAATTCTACCTCTTAGGGGATAAAATAGGGGTTGAAACTTTATGAGAAATTTCTTCGGTTTGCAAAGTAAAACATCTGAAATTGTTGATTTACGCTCTTGGTTAATAAAACAACGAGTTTTTTTTTCGGAGGTTCTACCCCTAAGGGAGTAAAGTAAAAAGTCGGTTGCAATTTTGTGTGAAACTTCTACGCTTTAAAGTGAATACTACACGTGAAATTAAAGATTTACCGCTTTTGGTTGATAAAAAAATTCATGAAAAAAATGAAATTAATGAATTCATGTATTTATTGTTAGTTTCATTATTAGTTTTTGAAAACTACTCCTAAAAGACGATTTAGGAACATCTAAGAAGGGATTTTTGGCAATTCATCCTTTAAGGGGGTGAAACTAAAAAGTCGTCTTCTGTAGGATTAAACATGGATCACGCGAACGAAGTCGCGGGCGAAGTGCTAGTAATAAAATAAAATTAGTATAGGTGAACGAGGATTCACCATATTTTTTATTTTCCTAGTGTCAAGAGTTAGAAATCTAGCATTGTATTTAGTCATAAGTTCAGTTGACATCTATTAATAGTGAAAAGGGGCATTAGCACTGTTATATTGAGTTTTTACAATGATGTTTTTAATACATTTAGTGGTTTCATTATTTAACTGACTTACAAACCTTAAATATAAAGAAATGAATTGAATAAAATAAAAAATAAATCTTATCTACTTAAACTGTTTATTTTGTTGTAAAATATGTTTTTTTCCCTGCAGATGGCGCTATTCCCACCAGTATCGTTGGTGGGAGACCATCTGGGCCAACGGCACCTACACCTCAACTCCTTAGTGCACGAGGCTAAAAAGCACGGCATCTCAGTCAAGGACGTCGAGGCTTTGCCCGAAGAGTCTGCTGTCGATCGCTTCTTTAAAATAGACCTCGCCAGAGAACTCAAACATGTAAACTACATAATTCGTAACTTAAAAGATGATGACATGTTATACGTGAGCAGAGCTCTGAAAGCAACATGGCTTATAGACCACCGTGACATTATTAACCCTAAATATTTAGAAGATGTTCTCTTCCCAGAAATGATCACGCCAGCAGTTACCAAAATGAAGCACTGGCTTTACATCAATATACGAGACCCAGCAATGTGTCAGGAGTTCTATCAGCACTATAAAGAGAACACAATTGAGTATGCCATAAAGTTTCTTGGTCACTGCAGTCATGAATTTATTCTGACAGAGGCTTCCAAGATATTGACTAAATTATCCACTCATTCATTAAAAGTGTTGTGTGAGAAATGTCCTGGAGTTGCCAAAATATATTTTGATTCGTTGGCGACAGATGAAGATCTGAAAACCCGCTATCTTGAACGAGATGAGTCCTTCTACAACAGTGTAAAGTGTGTGCTAAAGTTGGATGCAGATGTGTTCCTTGACATCACGGAAAAGTATTTCAATACGAACCACTTCAGCAGATTCAGTCCTGTGGCGACTGACTACATCCTACGCTACCATAAAACTAGATTCACAAACAAGCTGGAGCTGTACGTTAGATATTGCCTGCACATACCGACTCTTGCTGCTCGGCTCAGTGTCGAGGAGTGTCAGGAAGTAGTGTTGAAGCTAGCGCGAGCAAGCTACTTGAAGCATTGGTTTGAATACAAAGTGGTGGAGCCGCTGATAAAGAGATTAAGCCTCGATAAGAGAGCGGCGTTCAAGAAACGAGTGTTTGTTGATAAGGACGTCGGGGACTGTGTAGATAAATGGCCGTACGAGATACCCGCTCCGCCGACGGAGTCCGACACTGGTCCACATGTCTTTGATGACCAGGTTTTCATGCCTGTCTGCGGAAATAACAGGTATGACATGTTACGTATGCCGATGCAATGTATGGCTCGTTGCGCGATGAGATGCGATTTTCAAGATGATGAGTGTTGCATGGCAAAAATGAAAACAGATTTAGACAGATTGTTTGATGAGTTTCGTTTTATTGGTTTTGATCGCGCTTTCCACGAGTTGGGTCAGCGATTGGGTGCTACAGGTTCTGCGGACAGGCGGCGCGATATCTTCCTTGTCTTGGTGAGCAAGAGCGGTGGACGCACTGACGCTGTGTCAGCTGTGTTGAACCTCGCTGCGAAGCATAGCAACGAGCCCCCGCACACACGCGCCTCCATATTGCGCAGCCTCGTCAAACGCGCTGACGTCTGGCGCCTGCCTGCTGATGATTGGAAAAATTTGCTAGATTTTGGGCACGGACTTGGGCTCGACGGCGCACCATCTGAAGCTGCGTGCCATGAGGGACTGCACTGCGTCGTGATTCGCCAGTTATTAGCTGGCGAATGTGAACAAACTGTCCGCGACGCATTTTTAAAAGACTTTTCAACGCTGACACAGTATTCTCTCAAGGTAGACGAGCGATTGCGCATTGCTAACGGTCTTCAAAACATGTTGGCAGCGGCAGCCATAGATGTGGAACCAGCTGTCGCCGCGCAGCGTCTCGGTCAGCTACTAGATGTTCTAAAACTATACCGCATTCGGGTTGAGGCAACCTCACCAGCAGTGAAGGCAGCCGTGGAATTAGCTTTACGTGATGCTGTCGTGGCACGCCCTGTTCTGGAGCAGCTTTATAACGCAAGGATTGCACGCCGTGAGCTACTACGTCTTAACATGGAATTCCGGAAAGATGAGGCGGCTCTAGTAAATGCACTGCGGCATGATCCGTCTGTTCTCGAACTCAAGCGAGTTGTCGATATATTGGCCGCTCGTCAGACGAGCTTCTATAGGTTTACGTCAAAGTTAGTAGTGTACTTCCAGAAACAAGATTTTACAGTAGATCTCAGAAAGGCATTGAAAGAGAAGATACCTCAGCAACTGATTGAAAAAGTAAAGAATGTAAAGTTGGCTCGACCTTTTGCAAGTCTCGTGTACCAAGACTATGAGAAAGAATTGCGTGAGTTTGACGCAGCAGGTAAAGAAAGTGCGAAGTTTGCGGCGGAACTGAGGGCCTGCGCACACCGAGCCCGGCCTGTCGTCAACTTGGCGGAGTGGGGCTGGCGCAAGGCGGGCGTGAAAGCTGTCGCGACGCGAGCGATGCGCTGCCGGGAAATAGAAAGAGATGCGTTAACCCGTGCGTTAGCGACTGAACGACGCACTGTTAGAGTAGCCTTAGCATTGAGTATGCGATCTACGGGTCCGAGCAGGTTATTGCTCGAGACCTTCGCATCAGCAGTGAAGTTGCGTCCCGTGGTAGCATTAAAAACAGCGTTGCCGTACTTCAGACGCCTTGGTGATAATGTTGACCGCGGAGTATGGGATATCGTTAAACCACTGTACTCCAGTGTCGACCTGGTACCTCGCGATAGGCTTCGTCGGCTCCTCGGGAACACCGACTGGATCCCGTCCACCATCAAACCTGACTACTGCGCTACCTTGTACCTAGCTATCACCAAAATCGCCCGTTCCAATGCTGACGATGCGCTATGTGACTTGTCGCAACTTCTTTCCAAAACTGATGAGAGTGTCGATAACATTTTGCTTCAGATTCTCGACCATACTGATAAGGATGTACCAGCGATACCGTTCCCATCAATTTTCGTCAGGTACTTGCTGCTGTCCAGCAATGAAGAGGATGTTGAAAGAAGATTCACGAAGATAGGGAACCAATTTTTAGAACGTCTAGATAAGCTGC
Source organism: Orthosia gracilis (assembly GCA_947562075.1). Taxonomy (NCBI): domain Eukaryota; kingdom Metazoa; phylum Arthropoda; class Insecta; order Lepidoptera; family Noctuidae; genus Orthosia; species Orthosia gracilis. The sequence continues at coordinate 1,515,183 of OX387266.1, forward strand.
AATCTGAAAAGGAATCTTATTTCAACGAGAGACTAGATCAAGTTTTAGATAGTTTATTGTACAATTCTGCATTTTTTGACACGAAATACTCCTCGTGTTTGTTAGTGATCGAGAGGATCTTGACTTGGATGCAAAAGTTTATGCCAAAAGAAGAACACTTTAAAAAGTACACAAAGATACATTTAACAATGTTGTATTTCAAAGCTGTTAGACAGAGTATGAAGCAGATGCCTGAAGTTTTCGCTGATCTAAAGAGGAAGAAGTCGGAGGGTGTAGAGGCAGTGGGTTTCGTCTTCGGCAGATACATAATGAAGGAGGTGGCTGAACTAGTGAGCACATACTTTGACTCCATGGTAGAACTGTATACAGGTGCTTTGGTAGATTACTTACGTGATAACTTCTCGTACGGCAGTTCGAAGCCAAAGTTGGAAGGCGCACTTCTCAAAGGAATCTTATCAGAAGGAGTTGGTGTACAGCGTCGTATGGCAGTGTATGTACTTGCAGATTGCCGTTACGAAATAGAAAAGAACACGATAAAGGAACTTCAAGAACAAATGATTAAGGACAAAGATGTTGAGATCTTTGCGCATGCCGAACTTTTCACCTAGATGCTCAGTTGGGCATCATAAGAGAGATTCTATCTATGTGAAGATTTCTTCACATAGATAGGATCTGTCTTCATTCTTTAGATCGAGCATGGCTCGGTTAAAGTATTGTTATTTGCTTAAGTTTTGCATTTTAAAAAGTATTAAGATTATCAATCAGTCTTCTTAATCATCAATGTCAGCCTAGAGATTGACAATGATAATTTAGAAATTAAAGAATTTAAACTCATTCAAGAGAGTTGAAATATAATAATAAAGTACCTAATTAAAACACTGAAGTAATTCTGATCAAGTGAAATCTCCTGGCAGGTACTAGGCACACAAAATTAATAACTTTTAATCGTCACGTGCAATTGCAACTTCAAATTTGATACTTCCTAAGGGTCAAAGCACATCCAGACCAGAGACGAAGGGAAACGACGCGTCACTGTAAAAATATAGGTACATAGCATATTTAACCCTATGAATTCGCGTGTGAAAAGAACCCCATCCACTAACGTTCATTCCTTATGACTTGTCCTGTTGTACAAATTGTACGGAAACCCAACGGGATAAAATAAAACCGTTGAACTCACTAATACCGTCATTCTTTGTCGCTCTTGCAAATCGACTGACGTTTATTTCTTAAAGATCGTAGATTCCGACAGGAATGAACGTTATTGGATGGAGCATAATTCTAGGAGTAGACAACTTTACGTTGTGGAGATGGGTTTAATATGCTATAGGTAATTATTAGAAAGTCTGTAGTCTATTTCTGTGCTAAATTTCAATGTGATTGAGTAAAAAACAAACATCCACACATTCTACCTTTCGCATTTATAATATTAGATTTTTTATCGCACTAATGTTTTTCTCTGTTAATGTTACCATATTAATATATTTTCTTTACTGTTATAGCTTATGCATTGTTTTTAAAGCACTGTTATTTCTAATGATCTTTTTATTGTTTAATAAGATTAAACGCTTAACAAATAAAACTCGTTTTATTTTTTTAACATTTTATTAAAAGACAACTTATATCAAGCGGTTAAATTAACAACGAATAATACAACGTAGCAGGTCCGTCGCCAATGCAGATATACGCTTGAGTTCCTATTAATAAAATTATTTACTTCATCTGTTGTAGGACTAGCCTTTTTATTAAAATCTTTTGACGCTTGAATAACATTGTCGTCTCTGACTCTGTTAGTAAACATTAAATTAATTGTAAATGGCAATTTAAAAAAAAAAGATGGCGGCATCGATTTTGGCGCCAAAAGAATCCTTGAGTGTGTATTTTCAATTTCTGCACATCCTTTTGAAAAAGCGTTCTTAGTTTTTACAAGGCTGAATATTAAACGCAAAATCAGTTACTAGTATAATAACATAGTTTACAAAAATGTATTCAAACGTGGAAAATGGCATTAAAAACGAAACAGTTCATGAAATTATGGAGTGAAACAGTAAATGACTGAAATAGGAATAAAAAGTTTGTAAAAATGAGAAAGTTCAAGGACAAACAGATGATTATTTAATTATAAAATACAGTACTGGAGATTTGGTAACATTACAATCTTTATAATAAACTATGACCAGTTTAAAAACAATTATACATCGTGCCATTTTAATTGTCTTGTCTTCTTCTGTCCGTTATATGAACACATTTCTTAATGAAAGTCACCCAATACTAAAAAAAAATGGGATCTCCCATACAAATTTTGATCAGTTGACGAGAACTTTGTAACCAAAAAATGTTCTTATACATGGTTAGAAGAAGTGTACTGCTTTTCTAAGACGATTAAAATGCCACATTGTTAATCTAACAATATTAATATTACAACTAGAAGCTACAAGTACATAATGCATCACAAAGGCTTAATCTGGGAAACAAAAATAAATAATTTAACTCAAAAAGTACATAGTCACATTGATAATATCGCTGGCCCCGGGCAATATGGCGGTAAACGCCGGTTACGCCCTTTTTAATGTTATTGGATTTTTGGCTTCTCTGAGTGTCAATGTATCACTCTTATTTTTTTCAATTTTTTTAAATTAATATTTCTTTAGAATAAATGACAATAACAGCTTTATTGCATGGAAAATTCTCTTACGACTAAAAATGTATTATTGCGTTACTCTATGAAACATAACACAAAAAACCGGTGAACATCTTTACACTACATTTCTAAACAAAGAGTAACAGTAATAAATTTAACCGCGTTTTTGGAAATAAACGTATTGTATCGATAAACTGTAAACATTTAATACGAAGTAATCACAAGAGATTTTATTCTGTACAAGCTATTACGCCTTTCTTCCCGGAAATGTATTGTAACCTCGGCGCCGCACTATGGGAAAGCCCCATACAAGGCCGTCTTAAAACCGTTTCACGTGAAAGTCGTTGTTATGGAGTAAAACTAATTAATTAATTTAGTCTTATAAATAAGCTAACTTTTCTATATTTTTTTAAAAAGGCATCAAAGCTAACTCATGTTCAATGATGTGATTTTGGCACAATACATTACTACAATTCAACGCCACATTATTCGAAAGTTTTTGATATAAATGTATAAGTATTATACATTTTTGAAATGCTTATAATCTCCTCATAACCTTTCTTAAATAATAGTATGTATATTAAATAAATAAATTAAAATTAACCAATATAGTTTAAGATGGTATAATTTTCGGGTTAGTTTTATTTTAACGAGACTGTTACCCGTTGCCGCTGTTTGCCGATGTCGAGATATTTGTTGTATTACGATCTTTATACATTAGTTTACACAAGGAGAAAAAAAAAAGTTGCGCATACTTGCGCCTTTTCTGACACGGTGCCAAAACATATCGCGAGATAAATAATTTTTTTTTTTTTTTTTTTTTTTTTTTTTTTTTTTTTTTTCCAATATATTTTTACTTCTCACATATCATCTGTTATCTATTAAGGTCAAATTGATAAAATGGTCATTACAGTGATGAGTATTATTAATAGTTATTTGTGGATTTGATATAGTTTTGACCACCTTATTTGATAAAATATGGTCACTTTATCTATTAGGGTCAAATTAAAAACAGGTTGTTTATGGGAAGAGTGCAAATATTAGTTTCTTATCTTTTTGCACATAGCACTATTTCATTGGCCTATAAAAGAAAGGCGAACCCTGAAACATCCACAGTTGTTCGTCAGAAATTCAGTTGCCTTAAAAAAGCTCACCTATTTTCAAATATTCACAGAAGTTATCTGATTTGAAAATAATGGGTGAATTTGTTTGTAGTAAACTTTTCAATTTGTCACCAGAGGATATGGCTACTGTGGTCTCCTACATTCAAAGAAACTTGGTATCTAAATGTAACGAACGCTGGAGAAATGCATCCCGGAAAAAAGTACGCTTTTAAAGTAAGAACGTCGACTGGTTAAATGGTGAATTTCGTTTTCCACTGGAGTGTCGAGTCACAGTTAATGACCCTAATACGTCTGGAAGCAGTGCAGGTGGCAGACCATCATAACCATACGAAGCATCTTCAGAAAAAACGAAGAAACGAAAAAACATGGAATTAATACAAGAGTACGGATTGGACTGTGTGCTCAATGCATATGCTCAGGAGTTGCGGTCTATGGGTGAGACGGAGGAGGCCACAATTGTTAATATTATACGAACTGCGTCAAAAACTGATAAGAAAAAGTTTCTTAAATTCATAACTGAGAACCCTGAAGACGTTACACCTTTTACAAAGGAAGAAGCACTACGGACATTTATTGACTTAGACCTTAACAAAGAACAGTATGGGAAACTTCGAATTTGTTTGGCGGACAAAAACTGCTCAGTGTTTCCTTCTTATCCAACTTTAGCCGAAGCGAAGAAGATGTGAAACCCACCAGATTCGAGCATAACCATTACTAACATAAGTGCAAAAGTCAATCTGCAGGACTTATTGGATCATACTGTGGCACGTATATTACTAATTGAAAATTTCATCTTAAGGAAATGGAACAACATAATTTCTTCGATTTAAAGGAGATAATGGGCAAAAGACACTGGTTGCGGGCAGACCAAACTAATGAAAAAGTTATGTGGACAAAGATTCACGAAATTAAGATTACTCGAGCGCATCCAGATGTTATTTATTTGAAGTATAACTTTGATGATAAATATATTTCTTTAAATACTGCATCAAACACTAGATTTTCCAGAGGAAGGCCCAAAAAGACGCCAGTGACTGATGTTTCAGGAGATGAACTGAGAAATCTGTACAGAGAGCCAATCGCCTTACCAAAACCACTTTACGATGATTTGATGAGTCTCTGCAAAACTGAAGCAATCCCGAAACATTATCATACATTTTATAACAATTTGCATTGTGTTGGGAACTCTGAAGAAGAAATCGATATTGAAAGCGAAGATCCAAATTAAAGTGGCATAACTCTTTTTTCTTTTTAAGGTTTTGACTATTTTAATTTTGTTTCCAAAGTATTACAGCTTATTAAAATTGTGTGATTTTATTCAAATTAAGGTAGAATAGTATTTTTTTCTTTTTTAAGTGTTTTTGTGTTTTTTTTTCCAAAGTTTAACATTTAATAAAAAAATATATGTGATTTGAAAGGTTTTTTTTTAAACAAAGTCATTAGGTATCATTTTTTAAAATGTAATTAAACAAAAATTTGGTAGTAGTAACACTAAAAAAAAATGATTAATTTAATAAAATACTGTCTATAAAGGTTAAAAATAAAAATAAATCACATTATAAAGTCGGTCTGTTACAATGGTTACATAAAAATATGATTCATTGATAGGATTCTAAAATAGCGATTAGTGAATGTTACAGCCAAGCTTAGGCAATAAAATTGCCCTGAAGAAGGTGGTATTCGGCTGGTACGCTCGAGATCTAAAGCGGAAAATACGTCGTATTATAATCTTAAAGTCTTGAATCTCAGTGGTAGGTGTGTTTATAAAGTCATTAATGATGTAACAATTGAAACAATATCGTATATAATTTGTATTATACATTTTTTCAATTATTTCATTAAATATTTATACCATTACAATTATTTTTTGAAGGTTAAATTGGTAAAAAAATTAGCTTTCATTTGACATTTTGAACGCCTGTTTTGGATCACTGTACGCTGCACTATAAACAAATTAGCTTCTTTTATTTCTCCTGTAAAAAACGATTTTTGATATTACCGCTTTATTGCCCGGGGCCAGCGATATCAACCACCCTTATTTATAAAAAATCCCGACACTTTTTAGCGATTGCATAATTTTCTATGGGTGATATAATAAGTAGTATTAACACCAAGAAACACTTTATTTTTGACCTAAAAAAAAGTGGTTTTGAAATCAATTAATAATAAGCTTACTGATTTGGTAAATAAATTGGTTTACGTGTTGTTATTCCCATACAAAATCTGAGGGGTAATCGCCCCAGCTCAAAAATATATCAATTGATTGGTGGTGTCAACGACCCAACCCATAAACATGCGGCCCGCAGTGATACCTCACATGTCTATGTGGCCCTTGACTACAAAAGTCTAACGTCCACTGGTCTATGGCCTCAGCTCAGAGATTTCTATAAATAAGCCTGTAAGAGTTGAAATTACAGTTAAAACTACTAACTCTGTACAAAGGTTTAGTGAACCAACCGGACATTTTCACTAATTATCAAAAACACACAATAATAAATTAAAACAAACATACATTTCTGTTTTCGATTGTGCAGAGTTAGTAACTTAAACTGCAAGAGATAAACACTGGCCATGTGGCCATGTATATAGTGATAAAAATGAATGCTGCGATTCCGTGCTCTTTGATAAGCCATTTTTTACAGTAAAATAAATGTTCTATGCATAAAGAAGCCGCATAACGAAAAGTCAATAAATGGAGATCATTTACCAATAACATTTGTATTAGAGCAACTTATACTCCATTTGAGATAACATTAGACATTTAAATAATCCCCTTTTACTGCCCATTCAACCGATTTTGACTTCTATTGCGTTGGTGATATGGCAGCTGTATTAAACAGTTAGTTTTGGTAACAGGATTATGCTTTTTATGCTATCCTTATATTTACGGGATAGTACTCAAAATCAGTTGAACGGACTGTAAAAAGGGGGTTGTAAAAATTTCTTATGTTATTTTAAAGGTGTATAGTTCTCTCCAAACTTCTGGGCCGCCCTGAAGCCGGCTTGCCGCTGCACAAGGCACGGATCGATGCCGTTTTTGTATGAGATTTTCTATTGCGCAGCCATTGTAGCCAACTTCAGGACGTCCAAGAAGTTTTGCGACAACTATACTTTGCTATAACTCTTTCAAACATAATCTCTTAAACATTACATCACGCCTTCCCCAGAAGGTTTAGGCAGAAATGTTTTATAACATTTTGCCAAACATGTAGGTGACGAGCACAGATATAAATCTAACTAGATAACGCAAGTCCCTCCAGCTGTATGAAAAACAAGCTAAACTTTTTCACACACAATTTAAAAGCAAATTTACTTACCAATGAAAGAAAACATTACCAATAACTCGGCCAACTTTTTCTATACAGTCTACAGCTCAATATGGCATAAAAACGCATATTTCTAGATTTCGGTAGATTTTCGGTGTCGATAATGCTAAATGAAAAACTCAAATTACGATTATTGATCGTAAAATTTTACTTCGTTTTTTGACACGCGAAGTTCATACAAATCTAGTTAGATTTGTATCTGTGGTGACAAGTATAGAACTTGTAACTCGTATAATAGGTTCTGCACTACGGTATTACTGCCATCAAACGGGCACAAATGTAGACTCCGGAATACAATTAAGAAATTCTTAATGGAAAAATGCAATTACACTTCCCATTCTAGAATTGGAAAACTAAACTTTCGAATGATATACTTTTATTTATAACATAATATCATGCTTGTAATCGCCGAGGGTTAAGCAATAATACCACCACATTTTATGAAATACAAAATCATGGCTGTATTTCCCGAAGACCATTTCGCCCGTTAAGTCTCATAGAGACGAGGCTATTGCCACAAATTGAGCACAAAGTTCCGACTTCGACTTATTTTTGTATGTATAAAGCAGGTCAGCATCTTCAGCCTTTTAGTGTTCCCACTGCTGGGACACAGGCATCTGCTCTGTGAGAGAGTGGATGTCTCATTTCTTTGAATTTTGGGTCTAGGACATGCCAGTTTCCTCGCGATGTTTTCCGTCACTGTTTTTAGAGCAGTGGTGATGAAATATAAAGCTGGTGAACATCTTGGAGGACACGGTCGAGCATACGGCGGATATCTACCCCGCTTGGGCGGAGCACCGCCGACTGCTAGTGGCGGCCGAGAGGGCATGGGAACTGCTGTTCGCAAATGAGGAGGCGGAATGCGGGAGGTAGACGCAACGGAGACGCCTTCACAACCCTAGTCTCCGCAGGAGACGCCCTTAACGTCGGGGGTCACAAAGCGCCGCAGGAGTCGCCCTGGGCGCCGGGAATTGCAAGCCGATTCTCTGCCACCGTAGGCACGCGGGCTTGCGGACGGCGAGTAATGGGTAGCTCGCCGTCCGATAAAGACCAGGCTCGAGCTGACACCAAAAAGAGATGTCAGCAAAACTAACGGGGTCCGCTAGGGCCGATGCCTGTCTGGGTCGCGGATACATTTGTAGAGGGTTACCGCGGCCCTGGCACAAGCAACTGAAGGAACAGGGGTTTTCTGACACAGCCTCCCACACAGCCCAGAGCGGTGGAAGTAACATTATTAAAATAAATATATAGCAAGTAATATCCGTGGCGCACGAATGCATTGACGACGCGAACCCCTATATATACGCATACACGTTCATACATATTTAACTACAATATACAACTAACGACTATTTCTCCTTGTTAAGCGCCTCTATGAACTCTTCTAATTTCTCTTGGACTTGTCGCACTTTCTCTGTGGAACGAAAAGGTAAGATAAGTTTCTTATTTTATTCTACACAATTCTCTACGGTTTTGAAAGCCCTAGAGGGTAACTATTAAAATGACAAGGAAGGGGGTAAGGGCAAAAAATGATTTTACTGAAATCCTCATCATTTCTAGGAACTTCTCAACTATGTTGGAGCCATGCTTCCACACTGAACCGGTGCAGCTACATGAATTTTACATGGAGCACACCATACCATTTACTAAGACTGTCTGATTTTCGAGCTCCTGACTAAAACGCCCCACGATAACGTGGGGCGTTTTAGTAACCAAAAAATTAGCAGCCTTGTAATGTTCCCACTGCTGGGACACAGGCTCTGTGAGAGGGAAAAAGGAATATGACTAAAAATAAAAAGTATATAAACTTACTCAGTTCTTCCGCTAGTTCTACTCTTCTGCCGGAAAGCAGCTTTTTCTTCAGTTCGGGGTCAGCGGCCATCTGCAAAATTACAAGCACAATATTGTAAATTACTCATGGTAGGCTTATTTTTTTTCTAGTGGGTTTAAAGGTTACCTAAAAAGCACATGTGTGTTAGGTAGTTTATAACCCGACTTCAATTGTTGTTCATAATTTTTATTTTGTACACCTACCACTGTTGTGTCCTTTTTTACCCAAAGGTTGACTGGTAGAGAATGCCTTGCTGCATTAGGTCCGCCTATGTATCACCAATGTACATGAAGTTTAAATAAATAAATAAATAAATACATGTGACATTTCAGTATTGTTGAGGTGGTGACATGAGGTCTTGGTATTGTAGATGTCTATGTATATAGGTGGAGATGGTCACTTATGATCAGTTCGTTTGTCATTTTTGTAAGAATGGAATAGTTCTTTATTTGCACAGCAACTGGTACAAGTTACAGATGTTAACTTTAAATATAATGATCCATATACTAACTATCTTAACTAAGGCATGCATACAATTTTAGGTATAATATTAAAGACCCATTTAATACATATTATTAAAACAATACAAGTTTTCCATGTCAATATGAAATTCAGTAAATAATTTGGAATAGGCAATAGAATACACAATGTCAATTTTAATGAAATGATAATATAAAGACGTCAAGTATATAGTAAGTTAACTTTGTTTCATGTCTTTTTAGGATTCCGTACCTCAAAAGGTAAAAAAAGGAACCTTATAAGATCACTCTCTTGTTCGTCTGTCTGTCTTTGAGTCACCACCGATTTTCTCAGGAACTGGTGGACCTAGCAAGTTGAAATTTATACCAGATACTGAGGTCTAAAGTCAAATATATATAAAAACACGGGCAAATTTAGATTTTCGCGAAAACTTGTAAGAACTAAAATTGTCTGAATTTGCAACTTTTTTACATTTCGCTATTTTCCCTTCTTGTGCTGTAAGACCTTGCTTTTAACCAATATTGTAAATTATAGGTCAACTGGTAGTACCCTATAGGTTTTGGTTCGAAATCCTATATGGTAGTTCCAGTTGACCTAGAATCACGAAATTTGGCAAAAAGTAAGGTCTTACAGCACAAACAATTAAAAATGAAAAATGCCAAAAAAATAAAAAAGTTGAAAATTAAAGGGTATCTCCATACATACATAGTTGACGCCACCCTGGGTACAGAACCCTTCGTGCGTGAGTCCGACTCGCAATCGGTCGGTTTTTTTTATAGTATACCATATTTGCTGCAAGTAAATTGCTTTTTAGGGTTCCGTACAAAAAGGGTAAAAACGGGACCCTATAACATTGACTCCACTGTCCGTCTGTCTGTCACCAGGCTATATCTCATGAACCGTGATGGCTAGACAGTTGAAATTTTCACAGATGATGTATTCCTGTTGCCGCTATAACAACAAATATTAAACACAAAATAAAATAAATATTATGTTATGTTAGTTTGGTTTCCGCACTTAGTCCCTCATTGTGCATGGGCCATGGCGGCCGTTTGGTGGTCATTCCAACCAGCCCACCTCCCTCTAGAAGTCAATTAGAGTAAGCCTACTGTCCAAAGATGGCAGAGCTTCTTTGGATTGCCTACAGCCCGGTGCCGAAGTCCACCAGTTCTCTGCCTGGGTAAATTCCTGTAGCCATCTGCGTATTTGGTTGAAGGGGATGGGTACAACAGGTTCGGGTCCGTAGACCGCCGAGCTGGATCCGCGTCTCGCTAGCTCGTCATCCGCGTCGTTGCCCAGCGATCCGCTGTGTCCCTTTATCCATTGTAGTGTTACCGTGTTACGGCTGGATACAGTTATTTGTTCTAGTGCTTTGTGACATTCTAATATTAGTTTTGATGTAATATATTCCTTCCGTAAGGTCTGGAGGACTGATGCGCTGTCGGAGAGTATCCGTATGTGGGTGTCTGTAACCCTCCTGGCTTCTAGGGCGTAAAATAAATATTTAAATAGGGCTCTCATACAACAAACGTGATATTTTTGCCGTCTTTGCGATAATGGTACGGAACCCTTAATGCGCGAGTCCGACTTGCACTTGGCGGTTTTTTTATTTTTTCGTACGAAGGAGTCCCCCAAATTTAAACTGCCTTTTATTGATTAACATAATTATGTTGGTCTTATTGTTTCGGATTCGATTATAAAATGTCTTAATCAAGACTAGTGGAGGAGTAATGGAAGCGCGAACCCCCAGCCAGCAGTCCAGGCCAGCCCCACAGTTCACAACACTACAGCACTACGCTACTCACCTCATCTAGAACCTCTCGCAGCTCCCTGTCCAGCCGGGCAGCCTCCCTGTTGCCGATCTGTTGTCGTAAAGCGTTGGCCGTCGTGCGGAGAGTCTGTTGTACTCGCCAGAACATTACCACTTCGCAGCATTCTTTCTGCAAATAGATATTATCAAATTTTCTGAATATAAAATCACACTGGTTGGGAAAAAAGTTACACAAGAAGTGAATAATACAACACATTGCTGGTTATCCTATGTACAATAGGGAGCATGCCTATTGTTATGTTGTTAGCTAGGCTGCCCGGCTACTATTATGAATTTGATGATAAGAAACACTTCGCTTCACACTTGATTTGTGGTCCGCTCAGAGCACTGGTGACCCATTGGTAACGGCCGCGACTTACAAGTTGTACGACATGGTTTCGAGCCCAGGCAGGCGATTTACTTTGTGTAAATTATTTCATCACCACTGCTCTTAAAAGGGTGAAGGAAAATATCATGCGGAAACCGACATGCCCTAGAACCAAAAATTCGAAGACATGTGACATCCGCCAACGTACACTAGGCCCGCGCTTTCCCTCTCACATAGAGGAGGCCTACACGCACAAAGGACCAAATGCGGAAAAGGGGTCCATCTACCCTATCCTTGTGGTCAGCTCCTCACTAGTACATTAACAATAAAATAATCTAGTCAATTTATCAATTATGTACTTGAATTACGTAATTTTATAATTATAACTAAATCAATTCAGGAGATGCCTGGCTGGCGCTGTCCGCCTGTGGCATGAAGTAGACTGGCTGACCTACACCCCCCCCCCTCCGAGAGGCAAGCATTTAAATTTGATTTCACCATCTATATAACTTTGTACTTTCTTTTGAAACCAGAATTAGACTAGTCAACTGCTACCAAAAACCCAACCGATATTTTTAAGTTGAACATATTTCGGTACTGGTTCAATTTGATTGATTAAAACTAACTGTCAACGGTGAACTTGTACTTGATTTACGCCGAATCCAAACGTGTAAAAAAGTATGTAAGGATTGTAGAAGGTGGCTGGTGCTGGTGCTGGTGCTGTTGTTTCTGCCTTGAAAAAGGCGTGAGCTTATGTGTGCCAATTATTAAAGGCCTTCCACCGCTTTAGTGCCGTAAAACGATTACTTTCTGAAGCATACTCCTTAGTAATGGCTAGGTTAAAAGGTTTGAAATAATATATATTTATTTTTGATTCATGTACATTATTTTTTAAACAAGGTTTTTTCGTGTAATTAATAGTTTTGTTTTAAAAAAATAATTAACAACACGTAACTTCTAAAATCGCGGCAATAGAACTGCAGTCGGCCCTTTGGCACAATCAAAGAGTGCCTTATGCTCAACAGTGGGCAAAATCGGGCTGGGGATAGTGATGATGACATGTGAGACATAAGTATGTACTGACCCCATTCCCGTTCTGTTGACTGTACAAGTAGAAGCTCTTGCGACAATCTCGCGCGCGAGTCTGTGCGCGCTGTAAGAAGTTCCTGAAATGTACATACAACAACATTACAACAACATTACAATAACACTAACAGTTTATACTTATAGTATAGTGATACTTAATAAGAAACAGTTGTCCGAGACATTGGAAATGTTTTCTTTCATTGGTAAGTAAATTTGTTTTTAAATTGTTTGTGAAAAAGTGGCACGCTTGGTTTTCATACAGATGGAGGGACTTGCGTTGTCTAGTTAGATTTATGTCTGTGTTCCCTATGATGACCTATGCAGGGTGAGTTTTTTAAGTGGGCGTGGATGGCCAAATCTGAAACCATGAGGAATAGCGGGAAACATTCAAAGGAATCACGTGACCGATTTTGATGAAAACTAAGACTGCATCATTGGATTTTTTTAAAAATCAATATTGCTACCTAGGAATCGAACCAGTTGATTAAAAAAAAAACAAGTTGTATTATTACACTATTCAATAGTGTCCCTTATAAGGATCAAATTCTTTAAAGTTATGGCATATGGCAAAATTAAGGAAAAGGCTCCTTTTTAACAAAATACTTATTTTTCCTACTTTAAGTACTACCTTAAGTAATGACGTCATGATGGCCATCTAATACCTTTAAACGAGCTGTTCTTGTGTGTATATATAATCTGAATCTCGGAAACGGCTCCAACAATTTTCATGAAACTTAGTATGCAGGGCGTTTCGGGGGCGATAAATCGATCTTAGCTAGAGTTTAATTATAGAAAACATCGTTTTCTCTATTTTCACCCGAGCAGAGCTCGGTCGCCCAGGTAAGTTTTAATAAATAGCCGAATTCGATAAATCAAGCATCGTACTACATTCAGCACTGCAATAATTTTGATTCCGTTTAGAATATTCTCCAAAAACTTTTTCATGTCATCAATTTCATGATTCGAGTCTTCGTAGATTTCATACAAAATAAATATTTTGTAAAAAATGAGCCTTTAAGGCTGCGGGAATTTGGTGGTTGCGAGACACTCAGGACGCTTGAGGGAGGCCTAAGCCCAGCAGTGGACATCTGTCGGCTGAAATGATGAAGACTTACTTCAAATACACCGGCCCCCAAGTCTCCCTGATATAATCGTTGTCGACTTCTATCCCCTTCCTCCTGAGGTTGTCCCTCACAGCCACCACCTCATCATACGACAACATAGGTCGCGCTACGCCTAGCTTATCAAGTTCGTTGCGGACTTCTCCACGTCGGGATTGTTCTTCTGTGGTGGACTGCCAGTACAGCCAGCGTTCTTTTAGACCTGGACCTGGAAAGTTAATAGAGGTTTTTGGAAATGTAACGGCATCTATAATCCACCACGCGAGTCCAGTGCGAGTTGTTGAATGTCACATGTCTTCGAATTTTTGGTTCTAGGACATGCCGATTTCCTCGCGATGTTTTCCTTCACCGTTTCGAGAGCAGTGGTGATGAAATAATTTACAAAAGGTAAAGCACCTGCCTGGATTGAAACACGACCTACGATACGTTAGTCGGGACCATTACCACTGGGTCACCACTGCTCTCGCACTGATCCCTCGAAATACGAAATTATAACACGATATCTTGCGAAAATATCGAGTTGAAGAGTTTGAGTTTTGTTTGAACAGCTAAACAGATTTTCATCAAACATAGCTAAGAACACTCTCGATAAAGTCACCTCTCAAACTACAAAAACTAAATCACAATCGGTTCATCCGTTTAGGAGCTTTGATGCCACAGACAGATATACAAATACACACATTAAACTTATAACACCCCTCTTTTTCCGTCAGGGATTGAAAAGACCTGACATTTCACAAATCCTTCATTACGTAATCAAAGTTAACCGCGTGACAGACAACAGTCCAACAACAATCGTTGCCCAGCTGTCCTCCAGACGCGAACCCCTTTTGCGAGACTTGACGCCCTTGTGACCCGACTGCCGAAGGAGGTTAATGTGTTTATCAGTCTATGTATTTGTTTGTTCCTATGTGGCGTTACAGAGACCAAACGCGTTGGCCGGTTTTGATGATTCTTATATCAATCGAATCGTCTTAACCCTGCGAGTGTCACTGGCTACATTAAAATTGAAATCAGAAAAATGGCGGCTTTCGGGCGCCATATTGTGGGACCCAATTTTTTTTTCTTCTTCCAAACCCATCAAAATAAAGGATTTTACGAGCTGATTTAAATTTCACTTAAATGTTTAAATGTACCTAATTCGAAAAAATAATAACTAAAAAGACGTAAACAAGAAAATCATGCTGTGCAGTCGGAGGATACATCTGGTTTTGGTCATCCAGCTCGCCAATATGCATCCTCCGACTGCACAGCATGATTTTCTTCTTGTTTACGTCTTTTTAGTTCGCTTTTCAAGCAGCCGGGTTTTCTTGTTATTTTTTTCGCATACCCATAGCGATGATTGTGAAAAACAATTTAAATATATTTAGACATTACAAGTTACATTAATTTAGGGTGACATCTAGTGCTATTGATAACGCGCATTAGAGAGGCTTCGTGTGGTGATCGCAAATCGGTTAGCAAATTGTGAGAAAAAACTTTGATATAGACCAACACCATTTAAAAGGTGGTTTTTAGGGTTCCGTAACCAAAGGGTAAAAGCGGGACCCTATTACTAAGACTCCGCAGTCTGTCTGTCTGTCACCAGGCTGTACCTCATGAACCGTGATAGCTAGACAGTTGAAATTTTCACAGATGATGTAATTCTGTTGCCGTAATGCTACTTTTCTTAAAAATAACAGCGCAACTTTGGACAAATATATTCATCAATGGTCTACTACTGGCTCAGTTGTCTATTTGGAGGTATTATTACCTGTGAGTTCTTTCAGCTCTTGTTGCGTTAATTCTAGCCTCTGTTTGACAGCGGTGTCCATAAGAGTGACGGCGGCGTCCCAGTCCTGGCGCGAAGACACGCAGCGGTCTTGTAGGGCGTTCAGCTGGAGTACACGGAGGACCTGGGAACAAAAACAGGAAACAATTAAGGCAAATGGAGGTTTAAAATGAAAATGCAAGATAGCTCCGATGGAAAATCGTCATGGGTGTCGTTTTCACAGTTTTCGGGGGTGCTAAATACGAAAACGGGGTCGAAATGAAAATTAAAATTTCATTATGGTTTTAAGGGTCGCGTAAAACGAAAATGGGCTTGCAATAAAAATCCAAGACGGCGGCGAAGGAAATTTGAAAATTGGCAACTTACGTCCTGCGCGCGGTCTTCCCACTGATGCCTCCGCAGAGCCTCTTCCACAGCCTCTCTCTTGACGGGCTCGTACACGGGGTCGGAGTCCGCCGCCCGAGCCATCAGCTCGGTGAACTCCTCGCGCAGGGCTTCTCGCCCGGCGCGGATGGAGGCGTTGGGCAGCTCGGCCTCTGCCCACTCGCGGAGTTTTATGTCTACGGAGGTGTTGAATTTGTCTGGAAAAGATAAAATTAAGATTAGAAGAAAATAACGTGGTTGATAAAGCTGATATTCGCCTAACCACATATGCGGCATTTTGGCTATGTCACAGATGATTTGAGAATCAATTCAATTGAATAGGGTCCAAAAACTGGAGGTCAAACTTGTTAAAGACATACTCGAATAACTTGTTACAGATGGAATATACAATACAACAGTTAATTATTGATTATTTGCCGGGATAAAAATATTAAAATGTTGCTAATTATTATGCGATATGAGCAATGAAACAATGGAAATGTTTTTTTTCTGGTTGAACCACCTATCAAAAGATGTACTTTTAGGGTTGTGTTGCGCTAGGTTTTAGTGTACGTGGCCGTGTAGTTAGTTCATCAGGAAACAAATTACTTTTTTAATTTAACAATTACACTGATTTATCTATGCGACAGTAATCTAGCAACAGTCAACACTAAAAAACCTATACACAAAAGATACAAATCTCACTAGAATCATAAAAGTATGGATCAAGCCAAACAGTAGCGGTGTAAGGCTGTGGCACGGTTGCTTCGATGGCGTTGTTGATCTGGCGGGTGGCGGACTTCACTTGACGGACCACCGCCATTACATCTAGAAGGATAGGATACAGAATAAATAGGATTCATAAAAGGTATTATTTAAACGCTTTATATTAAGAAGGATAGGACAAGGGTTAATGCCTTTCAGGTCAACAATGCAACAACATTCATTGCATTATTATAAGCTTTCTAGCAGCAACTAAATATATTGTTTGTTATTTGTTATAGGCTCGCGCTTGACCACTATCTCACCTGATGGTAAGCGATGATGTGGTCGACGGTGAAGCACGCTTGCCTAGAAGTAACCTATTCACTCTTGACTTGAAGACCCCTAGATTGTAGCTATCGGGAAACACAGACGCTGGCAGGGAATTCCACTCCTTAGCTGTACGTATAATAAAAGTATTCTCAAAACGTTTAGTGCGTATGGGTGGGATGTCCACCATGTATCGATATTGTCATCTAACCCTGAAAGTGAGTTATATATGAAAGAAATGCCACTAATTTTCTATGTTTTTTCAAAGTATAACATTAACTGGTTCACCACGGATAAATAAAAAACATTATACATGAAAGTTATTTGATTTTTTCGTCTACTTTCATTAGCTTAGTGTTGTGTTATACTTATTCTGCTAAGTGACCAGATCATTATTGTATTTGTTATTATAATTAAACTGAGTAAATGAATTAACAATACAGTTTATGTCTAAGGTTCTTGCAGGTAAGTAAGAATACTGTAGTATAGTAGAAATAATTGAATTACTTTCAATTAATGATAGGCGAAAAGACTATTACCTTATTCTTAAAAAAAATAGCTTGGTTGTTAAAGTATAAATAAATATACTCTTTCCAAAGAATACATTTTATATTTCATGCTGAAATAATTAGATAAGGGGAATACTAATGCGATATTGCCCTTTTACTGCCACGAAATTGAATAATATTACCTTTTAAACACATTATAAAGAGTTACCCAGACAACCTAGTAAAGTTCATGACTGAATATCTGTTATTCTCAGAATTCTCGAACGAAAATTCTTGAACAAACTAATTCAGAAGATGACCCTGAGTTAAACCAGATATTTTTCATTTAAATACATAGGAATTTAATCTCAGCTAAAGCAATGTATAGGCTTCTGCCATTGTCCTTTGAAAGTTTTAATATACAAGTCTTATATCCATTTGTTTTTATGTAAAAAAATGGATAAATGCTTGTTTAGGTTTGTCAAGCCCATGAATATGTCACCTGCTTGACAAACTTTCAAAATTCTTCAGACTGAGATAGAAAGTGTGTTACGCATTTGGTGTAATGATTTACACGGTACGAAATAATTATGGCAAACCATAAGAAGTGATTTGCTGCTTCAATTTTATTGAATGTCACACGAAAAGATTGATGGGGCTTTGGTATATTGGACTATTGGGTCTTAGTATTCAGGATCTGTTTCTCAGTATTTACTACATGTAATCGAGCCATATGGTAATGGTGTAAGGTTGATAAGGTCGTGTCGATGGCGTTGTTGTTCTGGCGGGGGTCGGACTTCACCTGACGGGCCACCGCCATTACATCTAGAAGGATAGGATTAGGATGAAAAGGATTTATTAAAGTCAGGATGGATGGAGAGGGAGGGGAAGGCCAAAGGAAGACGAATGGGACTGTGTGAGGAGTGTCATGAAAGAAAAGGGATTCAGTGATAGCGTGACGCACAGGGCATTATGAAGAAGAAAACGTGTTGCACCGACCACAAACAATATGGAACAAGGGCAGGAGGATGATGAGGTAGGGTTGGAAAATAATAACAAATATGAAAACTAAAAAAAAAATCTCTTAATTTTGTCTGAAATCCTGTCAAATTTTGGCATTAGTCGGCATTGGCTGATTTTTCAGATATTTCTCTGTAGTAACCCAGAGTCTGGTTTTTGGCCTGGTTTGTTGCAATAAGTTCTCCATACGTGAATTTACCATACCTAAACTGAAGGATCTTTTGGGCCTGAGAAAAGACTTTAAAATTTTGTGATACTTGAAATGCTTGAAAGTTAAAGGAAGGTGAGCTGCTTGTCGAAAGTTTGAAACTCTTTCCCTCGGAAAAGTTAGATTTTTATTGATCCTTTATTTAGAAATATTTGTTTGAGATACTTCCTGAATACACTAAAAAAATGAAAATTAAGGATGCATGAGCGAGTGAAGTGAGATCAAATTTGTATCCATAGGTTTTTACGTTAAAAAGTTTGCGAATAGATTGTAGCATGTAAGAGCTGGTGTAGTTTTCTCTAAACAACGTACATCTCACTAATTTAAAACATGTTGGCCTTGACTTCTCATCAAGTGGGGGCCACCCAGATCCAGGATCGGGGGTCCCCGCTCTGTGCTGTCACTAGAGGACGATATAGTCGGGGAAGATGGGTACATGATCTAGCGTCAAGATATAAAAATCAAGGTCTTGAGTCAGTACCATAAAAAGATATGGGCAAATTTAGATTTTAGCGAAAACTTGAAGTACCAAAATTTACCTTAATTTTCAACTTTTTTTATTTTTCGGTTTTTTCTCCTTAACTTGTGCTATAAGACCTTGCTTTTAACAAAATTGACAATTCAAAATCAAAATCAAAATAGTTTATTTCAAATAAACGTTAAAGGTACTTTTGAATTGTCAAACAAAAAAAAAAATGACTCTAGTTGCAAATTCGCAAACGTCAGTAGATCTCAATGGAGAAGAATTTGCAAGAAACTCCACGGACACTCTTTTCCATCAGTTTCAATTACAAGTTTTTGGTTACATCATTCTTGTTAAGAAATAAATACATATATGTGAGAACGATGCAAAAAGACGTGCACGTAAAAGCGTCTAGAGTAACAAACAATTTCAACATAAAAATGCAATAACAGGCCGAGGCAGCTAAGTTATGACCAATCCCAACTGATGGCACCCGTTCACGAACATGACGCATGGATCGGCACCACTCAGCTCAACCATTATGGAGGGAACCGAATGATCCAACACATGTGCCACCAATTCTAGGTCTACCGGAAGTACTCTTAGGTTTTGGGTCGAAAACCTATATGGCAGTTCCCGTTGATCTAGAATCACGAATTTTAATAGTAAATAAATAAACTTCAGTCGTTTTTTCTTTTTCAATATACATATTATCTTGTTATACAGTCCACTCTCATTTCATTTGCTCCACCACGACCTATCGTCGCAATCACACATACACTAACACCGAGTTGGTTTTGGTTGAGTCTGAGGTACGTTCGAGGGCTGATCACCATAAGGATTTCAAACGGGCGGATGATGCTCTAGTTGTGTTACTTACCAACATCAGCTTGTGCGTTAGCAGCGGCCGGCAGGTAGATGCTGCCGAACACTCGCTCAGCAGCCGCGGCCCAGAGACCCTGCTGCAGCCGCATCTCCCAGGCGGCTGCTGCCACCGCAGACAATTCAGCTGACTGGTCCAGGAGTTCGGCGCGGGCTCGCTCAAAGAGTTCGTCACGGTCTAATTCACGTTGTCTGGAAGAAGAAACAAAATCAAAATTTCTTTATTCAATTAAGCCATTAAGCGGCACTTTTGAACGCCAAAAATTTTAATTTAAAAGTAATCATAATTGATTTTCCTGTCCATTCGGAAAAGTAGCTTGTTATGGATAAGAACGGACAAGAAACTCCACACTTACTCTTTCAAAAAAAGTGTTTTACAAGTATTTCGTTACATCATTTTTGTGGAAAAAATACATATATGTGAGAACGATGTAAAAAGACGTGCACGTAAAAGCGTTCAGAGTAAAAAAAAAACAATTAAAAAATACAATAAACAGGTAATTAAAACAAGACCGAGGCAGCTATGTTATGACCAATTCCAACTGATGGCGCCCGTTCACGAATATGACACATGGATTGGCACCACTCAGATCAACCATCATTAAGGGAACAGAATGATCCAACACATGTGCCACCATCAGAGAGACGAATGTTACGAATATATTCAAAGATGTTTAAATATTTGAGATTGCTCATTTCCAACGCATCATAAAGTCACTGTTAGAGCTGAAGCCAGCTGGACGGGGCCGTAACTTCCTTGAGAATTGGCAACATGAAGCACAACACCGAGAGATTCTTTCTTTCTCTGTAATATAATATCTGACAGTCGTTACGGCTAGAAGCCACAAAATCAAACCCCAGTCTTGCTAAAGGTCAAGTATCGTGTGTGTGGAGTTCAAATAGGCAATTACTTCTTGTAGAGTACATATATGGGCGCACGGTTGGCGCAGTGGTTGAGCGATTGACTGCTGCGCTGCGTGTCACAGGTTCGATTCCCACACGGAACAAATATTTGTATGGCCTACAGATAGTTGTTCCGGCTCTGGGTGTTGTGTATGTGAGTTTATATGTTTGTAAACGCCCCCACGATACAGGAAGAAATTCCTAGTGTGGGGCAAAGTTTTCAAAAAAAAAAAAAATACACATATTCAGCTGCATCTGATTAAATTTGAAGCTAACTCCAACATAGTTGTAAAAAAATCTTATCGTACAGATCTTACTGAGAAATACTAGAGTAGAATTCCCTGCCGGAGTCTGTGTTTCCCGGTAGCTACAATCTAGGGGACTTTAAGTCTGTAGTGAATAGGTTACTTCTAGGCAAGCGTGCTTCACCGTCGACCACATCATCGCTTACTGTCAGGTGAGATAGTGTTCAAGCACGAGCCTATCCTTACTAATATACTAATACTAATATACAAATACTAATCATACTAATATTATAAATGTGAATGTAAGTTTGTTTGTTACGCTTTCACGCAAAAACGACTGAACCGATCATCATGAAACTTTGTACATATATTCTTGGAGGTATTAGAAGTAACATAGGATACTTTTTACATATTTTTTTTTTAATGCCTTCACTGCGAGCGAAGCCGCGAGTAAAAGCTAGTCGATTACAAGAGAGATGGAGATGGTCGAAATATGCAAATGTAAGTTACCCATAACCACGCAACGAGGATGGTATCGGCAGGCAAATTTGATGTACCTAGGATAAGGAATTATTTTGGCGACCGAACGCTCGATAAAAGAGTACCCTACCTTCTCAACCAGTTGCCTACTGAAATAAGAAGTCAGGAAATAAAAGGTAAATTTGCCAAATCACTTAAACAGTTCTTTTTAAGGAGTTTGTAAATGATCTTCTTGGAAAAGTGGTTTGCAGTTTGTTGAGGACAGGTCAATAAGTAATTAAGTAGTTTAGTTCCAAATTTTCATTGGATTATATATTATTGTTAGTTTTTTCTTTATAATTTCAAGTGTCCGCACTAATCAACTTTATTTTTAATACTGTTTGTTCCGTTCCCACAGACAAACCGTGAAAACGGTTTTGTGGGGCATAGTTCTTAAGTTAAGGTTTTGTGAACTTGTACTTAAATAAATAAAATAAAATAATAATAAGGGATCACGTGTAGGGCATGCAAAACCGGTTTTCCGGTTTTGCGCAAAACCGGAATTCGGCCAAAATTTAACGATTTTTGAAAACCGGTTTCGAGAGCTAAAACCGGAGCTCGGCTCCGGTTTTCCCATTATTGAGTAACAATTAACATTTTGATTTTTATCAACATTTTTTTCGAACACTCAAAAAATAATTAATTTTGAGGCATCAAATGTATCCGAACCGAACACAGCCTGCATCCACCCACTTACACGCCTCCCTCCACTACCCCCGCACCCCGCACCCGTAACCCGCCAGCCTGCGCCTGCGTTGTTGCAGTAATACCCTTACCGGGAGTGCAAATTCGTGTCCGCCGCCCTCGCCTGCGACGCTAGGAAAAATGTGAGTATTTACTTAGTTATTAATTTCCTTGTGCCGACATGATGCTACGCTGCACACAGCTGACACAACATTAAAATTTATGTTTAAGAAGCTTGACGAACAAAACAGCGTTTTGAGTCTCAAGCTAGCGAATAATTTGAGAAGTCGCATAAAGCAAAGACGTCTCCTTCTAGCAGGTGTTTTACACTATTTACATGATTGGGAAGACTTCTCCGCCCAAGATGATGATGACACATTTCCCAAACCCAATGGTGCTGAAATAACTGAAACTATTATCAACTTGTTGCAGCAGCTAAAATATAAACCCGAGGACACAGACACCATCACCGCAGTTCTCACCGAGCAGTCCATACCTTCGCAATCGTCATCATCTGACGCTGAAGAGCTAACTCTTCAAGAGCAGCTAGAGAAGGAATTACACAAATGCAAGAGAAAGAGAACCCCCAAAAATCGGTCAGATTTCGACCTGGCTGGGTTCGTAAAAGTAGAGCAAGCCATGTATGAAAGCGGAGGGCATCGGGGTGTGTATCTCACCGACGCATATAATTATTTATTATGTATTCTACCAACAAGTGTTGAGAGTGAAAGGGTGTTTTCGAGTGCTGGGTATTTCTGTAAAAAAATAAGAAGTTCGCTGTCTGATCGAATGTTGGATGCACTTATATTCTTGAGATCACATTATCAAGAACAGCGATCTCTTGAAAACAAGTGATTTATGCTTTATTTAAATTGGTATACATAGTTGATTATTGATCTCTTTTTTAGTGAAATATGAATCATATTATAATAATATTATTTTGTAGTTCGTCTTCAAAGTTACAAAAATGTTGATTTTTTTGGTAATTGTGGGTGGCTGTGTTTAATATTTGAAGATGCTGGTTGTGTTTTCTATGTTTAAAATATATTATTTTTGATAGCAGACTTAATAGGTACCAAAGATACCAAAAACTTACTTGTTGTTGATTTGATCTCAGTAAATTAATCTTTATACTATTATAAGTTCATTGTTATCTGTACAATTATTATGGTTTGGATTAAAAAGAAATGTATTATACCATTTGTTTATTTGTAGACTTAGTGGGTATTTAAAAAAAATGGTGTTTCTTTTTAAATTATACTACATTCGATTTTTTTTGCTAAAACCGGACCTAGCTCCGGTTTTCGGTTTTGGTCCCAAAAAAACGATGTTCAAAACCGGTTTTGATGACTTTCCGGTTTTGCATGCCCTAATCACGTGACATTTCGATAGCGCTTGGCAATACCATACATTTTAAGGTTTATCGCTATCACGACGCTTTTGTTGATAAAATGTCACTTGTCTATAGCCTCAAATGCTCAGTACACGTAGGCCAGGCGAGCATGTACAACTATACTCCATTCGACACATTACATATTTAAATAATCCCATTTTACAGCCCGTTCTACCGATTTTGACTTCTATTGCGTTGGTGATATGACAAATGGCAGCTGTAGTAAACAGTTTTGGTAATAGATTTATGCTTTTTATGCCATCCTTATATTTACGGGATAGAAATCAAAATCGGTTGAACGGACTGTAAAAAGGGGTTGTAAAAATTTCTAATTTTATTTCTAATGGAGTACATATTTGTGAATTCAAATGATGGAAAAGAAATATGCAAGGGTCATAGCAGGTGACGCTTTGTTGTCTCCTTCTGTAGGTGGCATCCTGGGCTATATTTCCAACAATAGGATAAGCTAGGTAAATCGTACCTGGGGAAGGTGTTCTTCCACTCGGTCTCGAGGTTGAACCGCTTGGCCTTGAAGGCGTCCGCCTGCTGCTCCACGGAGGCTCGCACCATCCGCCAGAAGCACTCCGCCACGGCCAGGGACAGGTTGCGGGTCGTCACTTGGGAGGGAGTTACTAGGCCGTCTCTGCAAAATTATAATTAATAATAATAAAGATAAAACTTTTTATTATTCCTCTTGGCAAACCTTTCATTTGATGCATATATCACAGGGTTGCATAAAAATAATTAATCCGCCATCTTAGGCCATAGAATGACGTCACTTGGCAAACCGTGCTTTGTCATCCAAACCAAACGTGTTTGCAAAATTTTTGCTCAATAATTGTAGTATGACGCCACAAACTAACTAAATCATAAAACCCAGCATCGCGTAAACAGAGTTTACGGCGCGATTTGACCATATATAACAGTCCAACACAACCATCAGGTCAGTTGTCCACCAGACAATACCCGTCTGATCAGGATCTGACTTTAAACCTTTTTCCGCATACCTTCATTGCCTTCAAGGCAACTTGAGGGCGGCCAAGAAGATTGGCGAATACTGTACAAACTAACTAACAAGACAAGTTGTATAGATAAAAGCTTATAAAAAGAGAATTTTCATACAGCCGAACATAGAACCTCGTCCTTTTTGGAAAGTCGGTTAGAAAGTTTACTCACTTGAAAAGCTTGGAAGACCTGAAGAACCGTTCCTCGTACTCTCGTATGCTCTGTATGGAGTCGTCCTTGCGCGAGCGGCCCGTCACCACCGCGTAGTAACCCAGCGCTTTCATTGGGAACAGCTTGCCTTCGAGGATGCGGCGGATCTGACAGAAAACGTTACAAAGGCGGCTAGTTTTAATCACGCTACAGAAAAGCAGTGGAAGTGCAATGCAGCAAAATTACTAAGGGAACGTATAGGTAACGTAGTGTGGGATGCCCTGAGCGTAGGTGGAGCGACGATCTTCACAGGGTGGCTGGTAGTAGTTAGGTGAGAGTTGACGAAAATCGAGATGAATTTGCGGTTGGAGAGGCCTATGTCCAGCAGTAGACTGCTGTATGCTGATGATGATGATACTTAGCAGTGGGCGAAGATGATCAGGTCTCCACTCACCCTGTTAGGGTTGGCAAGGTTCTCCTCTGCCAGGTCCACCTTGGTGAGCACGAAGATGGTGCGCTTGCCGCCAGGGTCGCACGAAGACACCAGGTCCGTCACGTTCGAGCGCTCGGCGTCTACTGAGCCGTCCTGGAACAGACGAAAATGCCTTTAGTATCAGTTAAAGGTTTTGTGATATGCATACTAGGTGATTAGCAAATTCAAATAACATAACCGTTCATTTGTACAGACGCCCGTCTGTTCAGAAATTCAGTGTAGATGATTCGTTACTGCCCGCAACCCCCAATCTACGAATTTCGGTGAGGGTCTTTGAAGACACAAATACAATATGAAAAACAGAAGTTTTTAACATTTTAGTCAAACGATGAAAGACAAATAACAACAGATTATAATTTGTTTCGGACTTTGCCTTGCCTATGCTATCCTAGAAGCGACTAAAACAAATTAATCACACGTCACCTACTGCGTGGTGAGTAAGGTAACTCGACGGAATAAAACCTGCAATTCGCATGAAGGAATGAAATCTGCAATTTTCACTGCCCTTCATTTACAGCATTGAAATTTTCGGTCTAGAAACTGGGAGTAACTTCAAAGGCGTAAAAAAGCTTAGACTTTGAAACATACCTGTATACACAGAATGATAGCGTTCGGATTGTCCATATACTGCTTGGTCATCTGCTTGATAGATTCTCTTGTATCTGATGCCATGTCCACGGTTTGTGTCTGCAAATCATACATTACAGAATAGAAAAAATAAGTTGCTACATAATTAAATAGAATCCATGTACATTCTGCCTTAATATATAGCATGCGAATGTAATACAAAGTAGAAGACATTACAAAAAATAATAATTTAAGAAATCTTGCACAGAATAATAACATTTATCCACAAATAACTGTGAAACGATTTTTTTTATTTTAGACTTTGCTTAGTTCCATTAAAGAGAAAAAAGAGCTGAACAGTGAATAAATTAAATTTATACGTGACGGTTGCCAGGAGCGAATGGAAGAAAACAACGCGTTGCGCCGACCACAAATTACATGAGGCAAGGGCAGGAAGATATAATCATTGAGTTCCATTAATTCCCTTCGATCAATAATATACAATCCCATACAAAGCTTCTCTTTTAAACTGTCGCCAATTCTGTTTAGTTCTAAGAATTCTTTCTAGTTGAAATAAATCTATACTAATACTATAAAGAGGTAAAGTTTGTGAGGTTGTGACGTTGTAAGGAGTAATCTCTGGATCTACAGAACCGTTTTTGAAAATTCTTTCAACAGTAGAAAGCTACATTATTCATAGGCTATAAAATATTATCAAAAAATTAGAGATCCTTGTGAAAATTGCAAGGTAGCAAAATGTAGCCTTTCATTCTTTGGCGTGCGCTAAGAAAACTATTGATGATAAATAAAAAATATTTACTACATAATCAAAGTACTCATTATTATCTACAAAAATGTCTGCGAGAGAATATATCTAACTATCAAAGTTAAGTCACAATAGCAGCTTTTAAGTTCTCATTTTGTTTAGATCGCCGGTAGAAATAAATGTTGGTTACATTCGTATTGTAGTATTAATTCTTGTTCAAATAAATAGTTTAACAAATTGGTAGGTATGTAGGTAGAGTAGGGTACGTAGGATAGGGTAGGTAGGGTAGTAGGTGGGTAAGGTAGGTATGGTAGGTACATACGCGAGCGAAGCCGCGGGGGTCAACTAGTATGTAAATAAAATAACAACTTACAGAAATAACTCCGGGCAGGTCAACCAGCACCATACGATGTAGACCAGGCCCCTTCACAGACATAGATATCACTTCAGTAGAGACTGTGCGACCGCCCCGGACGCTGTTCCGCATTCGCAGCTCTACTTCTCTGTGCAAAAAGAAGATTTCGAAAATTAAAATTTATATTTGTAATGACTACACTAAATATCTCTACAGGATGAACAGGTCCACTCAAATCTGTATGGTGCTTGAAAAAACACCTCAGACTTAAACTTCATAGTTATCATAATGATTTGATCTAAGTGCCAACCTTTAAAAAGACTTCAATCAGAGTTTTTTTTGTCAGTTAGGAAACACTGACCTCACCTATGTAGTTTCAATTGAGGTAAATAAAATTACGAGGTTTTGTTTTTAACCATTTTACAAAATATCAATTATATCTTACCCACATAAGTTTTCGTAGAAGCAAACATGGATTTTTAATACGAGTACAATTCGTTATTAGCACCCTCGATGGGTACATGTTGGTTTTAAATTTTTAAGCCCCGACGGAAAAAGAAGGGTGTTATAAGTTTGACGTGTGTACCTGTGTGTTTGTATATATGTGTATCTGTCTGTGGCATTATAGCTCCTAAATGGATGAACTGTTTTTGATTCTGTTTTTGTTTGAATGGTGACTTTATCGAGAGTATTCTTAGTTATGTTTAATGAAAATCGGTTCAGCGTGTTTTCGCAAGATATCGTGTCATAATTACGTGTTCGATAGATTGTTGATCGAAGCGTGTCTATTACTAGACAAAATTTTGTTGTTTAAAAAGTAGGAAAAAAAAATATGTCGTTAGTTACAGAAATTTTTACTTGTTAAATGGAATGAAAAAAATGGCTTGAAAAGTTGAACAGTTGTTTGAATTTTATTCCTGGCAACGAAAACTGACAGTACGGTTTTATTTTTGCTGGTGCTACTGCCATTGTTTAAATTAGTGGTCGATTCATAACATCAATTTTAAATCAGTTAATACTTACTTCCTTAAATCCGCTAAATCAGATTCCTTGTTGAGATCGAATTCTCTCGATGAATCCCTGAACTGTGCGACGTGGTAGGGGCCTTCGGATAGTGTTACTTTTACAGGAGCCCTGTAAATAAACATAAAAAATTGAAAATAAAGTAAGATGATGGACAAATAGGTCATACTAATAATAATGACATTAATCTAGAACAGCCCCAAGATATATTCTACAGAAAGGCCGTGTCAACCACTTTTCAACCTTATTGTCAAGGTATAAGAGCGACAAATGGTCGAATGAGATTTTTTCCGATAGTAGCGATGATGCCCAAACTAGTGATAGGACTATAGCGGCATCTATGCCGCCTTATACGAACTACAAAAATGTCGTGACGTCACACAAAATACTGCATCGCGCAAGCAATTTTCCACACGATTGGAACAAATACTACAGACCGACAACAAATGCTGTTGCCCACCGGACACAACACCCACCTGATCATAGGATCCTCCCTTTTCAATGGAAGTTTTATTTATTTATTAATTAGGTCTACCAACAATGTTTTACATCCAAGCATGCAATAACAGTTTTTAAAGTAAACTTATAACAATGCAAACATTACTTAAAGGTAAACACCGCATATCGTAGAAAGATAAAAGAGAAACTTAATACTTAACTAAAATAAAATAATTGAGACTTAAAACTTAACAAAAAAAGATAAATAGAAAAGAAAAAAAAAAAGTGCACATACTAATAGACAGACTAAATATCACTAATTAAACTTAAAATACGTTTTTGTTTAGGCTGGGTATCATAGTGAAAGTCAATCCTGTCACTGAGCCTGTTCACAATTCTAGACAGTTTCGCGTATGCAGAATTGGAACCTAAAACTGTCCTTCTTAGAGGTGGGCAGAGCGGTGTGATTGGTTTGCGAGGGATCCTAGATGGAACATTGAATCTAAGCAAGGCCAGTAATCTTGGACAACCGTGAATGTTCGCCCTGTTTCGCATACCTCTATTCTAGTAAGCCCAAGACAATGCACGTCAGCGCAGCTTTCATGCAGCGTGACGTCATCAACATCACTTCCTCGTGCAAGACACTATGTTTGCCCAAGTCCGTTATACAGTACCTGGTACACATCTCCCCCGCGCCCCTGGGGAAGATCCTGGCCTGCGCGATCATCTCCAGCACGGAGGTCTTCCCGGCGGACTGGTCGCCCACCACCACTACGCGGGGTAGTCGATCCGTCTCCCCAGCATCCCAGCCCGAGAGTTCGTCTAAGACGGATGAGTACATGTCGATTAGAGAGCGCTGGAAACAAATAAACATGGATATTAAGAGAGTGCATAGCCACGTTCAGGGAGTTTGCAAATCACGGAAAACAAACACATTGGCTGTCTAACACCGGTTTGGAACACTCCAAGAAATACCTGGGCTCTATGTTCAAAGCACGGGAATGCATTTCTGTGCACATGCGATGCACTGGCTGGTAAGCGAATGAGTCTCCTAGGGATTGAATATCCAAACCAGAAGTGCTAAACTATAGGCACATATCTCCTAGTCTCGTTGCAAAACTGATGAAGAAAGTTTTCAACGAGATTGGGGAAGAGTAGGGTATCTAGGGGACCACAAAAGATCCCAATGGGTCGAAGTGTCCCAGTTATTTCCCAGCCCCTACACAAGATAAGAGGGTGCAAATGTTTTCAGTCTAACCAGATGCTTCTAAATGTATAAGAATAGACTGGCACACTGCGCAACAAAAATAGTCTGTGCGGAAAGAGAACCGTCATAAGATTTGAGGGCACAGCTTAGTTGACGCTGTTACGTCACTATAGTGCGACTGTAACATCTTGATATTTTGAAACTATGTTAGAAATATTATTATAATATTTTCAGTGTTTTTTTTTGTAAAATGATTATAGTTTTATAAAAATAATAATGTTAGTTCCATTTACGCCACGACGGTTCTCTTTCCGCACAGACTATTGGGTATAGTTCTCGCCAAACTTCTTGGCCGCGCTGAAATGGGCCTTCCAATGTGCAAGACACGGATCGATGCTGTTTTTGTATGAGATTTTCTACTACGCAGCCATTGTAGCCAACTTCAGGACAGTCAAGAAGTTTGGCTAGAACTATAATTAGATTCCAGGCGGCAACTGACTGTACTCTCAAAATACTGGCTATAGTATTCCCGATTGAAATAAGTTACCTTTTATGCAAAAAAGAATCGCTTTTGGTATCTTCATGGAGATGAAACCTCTGGGCGTGGCTAGTATAAGATTTTAGGTGCTATTAACGTATATGCACACAACGAGTAGGCACACATTATGACAAATATTATGTACTAGCTGACCACAGCGGCTTCGCTCCCGTCAACTGGCTACCTACCTATCTAGCCCACTTATCCTACCTACCTACCCCACTTAACTTACCTACTCTACTTACCCTACCTACCTACCGACTCGCCTGCCCTACCTACCAATTTGTTAAACTATTTATTTGAATAAGAATTAATACTAAAATACGTATGTAACCAACATTTGTTTCTACCGGCGATCTTATTAAATTTTAGAACACAAAAGCTGCTATTGTGACTTAACTATGATAGTTAGATATATTCTCTCACAGACTTTTTTGTAGATAATAATGAGTACTTTAATCATGCAGTACATAATTATTATGTATCTTCAATAGTTTTCTCAGTGCGCGCCAAATAATAAATTTTATAGGCAAAATTTTGCTACTTTAGGTTACATAATTGCAATTTTCATAAGGATCTCTATTTTTTTCTAATAAATATAGCCTATGTTACTCAGTGATAGTAGTTTTTAAGTTTATTATAATATAAGTGTAGATATGCAGAAGATGTTACACGGTGGAAAGTCTCGCAACCTCCATTGAGAAGGACGGATCCTCCGAGCAGACGGACCCACCTTCATATTCCTAGTAGAAGGCTGTCGTCCCTGCCGCAGCAGCATGTTCTGCTGGCGCAGCTCCCTGTTCTCCTGCTCCAGACGCTGCAGCTCGCGCTAGTAGGGACCCACCTTCATCTTCCTAGTAGAAGGCTGTCGTCCCTGCCGCAGCAGCATGTTCTGCTGGCGCAGCTCCCTGTTCTCCTGCTCCAGACGCTGCAGCTCGCGCTAGTAGGGACCCACCTTCATCTTCCTAGTAGAAGGCTGTCGTCCCTGCCGCAGCAGCATGTTCTGCTGGCGCAGCTCCCTGTTCTCCTGCTCCAGACGCTGCAGCTCGCGCTAGTAGGGACCCACCTTCACCTTCCTAGTAGAAGGCTGTCGTCCCTGCCGCAGCAGCATGTTCTGCTGGCGCAGCTCCCTGTTCTCCTGCTCCAGACGCTGCAGCTCGCGCTAGTAGGGACCCACCTTCATCTTCCTAGTAGAAGGCTGTCGTCCCTGCCGCAGCAGCATGTTCTGCTGGCGCAGCTCCCTGTTCTCCTGCTCCAGACGCTGCAGCTCGCGCTAGTTGGGACCCACCTTCATCTTCCTAGTAGAAGGCTGTCGTCCCTGCCGCAGCAGCATGTTCTGCTGGCGCAGCTCCCTGTTCTCCTGCTCCAGACGCTGCAGCTCGCGCTAGTAGGGACCCACCTTCATCTTCCTAGTAGAAGGCTGTCGTCCCTGCCGCAGCAGCATGTTCTGCTGGCGCAGCTCCCTGTTCTCCTGCTCCAGACGCTGCAGCTCGCGCTAGTAGGGACCCACCTTCATCTTCCTAGTAGAAGGCTGTCGTCCCTGCCGCAGCAGCATGTTCTGCTGGCGCAGCTCCCTGTTCTCCTGCTCCAGACGCTGCAGCTCGCGCTAGTAGGGACCCACCTTCATCTTCCTAGTAGTAGGCTGTCGTCCCTGCCGCAGCAGCATGTTCTGCTGGCGCAGCTCCCTGTTCTCCTGCTCCAGACGCTGCAGCTCGCGCTAGTAGGGACCCACCTTCATCTTCCTAGTAGAAGGCTGTCGTCCCTGCCGCAGCAGCATGTTCTGCTGGCGCAGCTCCCTGTTCTCCTGCTCCAGACGCTGCAGCTCGCGCTAGTAGGGACCCACCTTCACCTTCCTAGTAGAAGGCTGTCGTCCCTGCCGCAGCAGCATGTTCTGCTGGCGCAGCTCCCTGTTCTCCTGCTCCAGACGCTGCAGCTCGCGCTAGTAGGGACCCACCTTCATCTTCCTAGTAGAAGGCTGTCGTCCCTGCCGCAGCAGCATGTTCTGCTGGCGCAGCTCCCTGTTCTCCTGCTCCAGACGCTGCAGCTCGCGCTAGTTGGGACCCACCTTCATCTTCCTAGTAGAAGGCTGTCGTCCCTGCCGCAGCAGCATGTTCTGCTGGCGCAGCTCCCTGTTCTCCTGCTCCAGACGCTGCAGCTCGCGCTAGTAGGGACCCACCTTCATCTTCCTAGTAGAAGGCTGTCGTCCCTGCCGCAGCAGCATGTTCTGCTGGCGCAGCTCCCTGTTCTCCTGCTCCAGACGCTGCAGCTCGCGCTAGTAGGGACCCACCTTCATCTTCCTAGTAGAAGGCTGTCGTCCCTGCCGCAGCAGCATGTTCTGCTGGCGCAGCTCCCTGTTCTCCTGCTCCAGACGCTGCAGCTCGCGCTAGTAGGGACCCACCTTCATCTTCCTAGTAGTAGGCTGTCGTCCCTGCCGCAGCAGCATGTTCTGCTGGCGCAGCTCCCTGTTCTCCTGCTCCAGACGCTGCAGCTCGCGCTAGTAGGGACCCACCTTCATCTTCCTAGTAGAAGGCTGTCGTCCCTGCCGCAGCAGCATGTTCTGCTGGCGCAGCTCCCTGTTCTCCTGCTCCAGACGCTGCAGCTCGCGCTAGTAGGGACCCACCTTCACCTTCCTAGTAGAAGGCTGTCGTCCCTGCCGCAGCAGCATGTTCTGCTGGCGCAGCTCCCTGTTCTCCTGCTCCAGACGCTGCAGCTCGCGCTAGTAGGGACCCACCTTCATCTTCCTAGTAGAAGGCTGTCGTCCCTGCCGCAGCAGCATGTTCTGCTGGCGCAGCTCCCTGTTCTCCTGCTCCAGACGCTGCAGCTCGCGCTAGTTGGGACCCACCTTCATCTTCCTAGTAGAAGGCTGTCGTCCCTGCCGCAGCAGCATGTTCTGCTGGCGCAGCTCCCTGTTCTCCTGCTCCAGACGCTGCAGCTCGCGCTAGTAGGGACCCACCTTCATCTTCCTAGTAGAAGGCTGTCGTCCCTGCCGCAGCAGCATGTTCTGCTGGCGCAGCTCCCTGTTCTCCTGCTCCAGACGCTGCAGCTCGCGCTAGTAGGGACCCACCTTCATCTTCCTAGTAGAAGGCTGTCGTCCCTGCCGCAGCAGCATGTTCTGCTGGCGCAGCTCCCTGTTCTCCTGCTCCAGACGCTGCAGCTCGCGCTAGTAGGGACCCACCTTCATCTTCCTAGTAGTAGGCTGTCGTCCCTGCCGCAGCAGCATGTTCTGCTGGCGCAGCTCCCTGTTCTCCTGCTCCAGACGCTGCAGCTCGCGCTAGTAGGGACCCACCTTCATCTTCCTAGTAGAAGGCTGTCGTCCCTGCCGCAGCAGCATGTTCTGCTGGCGCAGCTCCCTGTTCTCCTGCTCCAGACGCTGCAGCTCGCGCTAGTAGGGACCCACCTTCACCTTCCTAGTAGAAGGCTGTCGTCCCTGCCGCAGCAGCATGTTCTGCTGGCGCAGGTCCCTGTTCTCCTGCTCCAGACGCTGCAGCTCGCGCTAGTAGGGACCCACCTTCATCTTCCTAGTAGAAGGCTGTCGTCCCTGCCGCAGCAGCATGTTCTGCTGGCGCAGCTCCCTGTTCTCCTGCTCCAGACGCTGCAGCTCGCGCTAGTTGGGACCCACCTTCATCTTCCTAGTAGAAGGCTGTCGTCCCTGCCGCAGCAGCATGTTCTGCTGGCGCAGCTCCCTGTTCTCCTGCTCCAGACGCTGCAGCTCGCGCTAGTAGGGACCCACCTTCATCTTCCTAGTAGAAGGCTGTCGTCCCTGCCGCAGCAGCATGTTCTGCTGGCGCAGCTCCCTGTTCTCCTGCTCCAGACGCTGCAGCTCGCGCTAGTAGGGACCCACCTTCATCTTCCTAGTAGAAGGCTGTCGTCCCTGCCGCAGCAGCATGTTCTGCTGGCGCAGCTCCCTGTTCTCCTGCTCCAGACGCTGCAGCTCGCGCTAGTAGGGACCCACCTTCATCTTCCTAGTAGTAGGCTGTCGTCCCTGCCGCAGCAGCATGTTCTGCTGGCGCAGCTCCCTGTTCTCCTGCTCCAGACGCTGCAGCTCGCGCTAGTAGGGACCCACCTTCATCTTCCTAGTAGAAGGCTGTCGTCCCTGCCGCAGCAGCATGTTCTGCTGGCGCAGCTCCCTGTTCTCCTGCTCCAGACGCTGCAGCTCGCGCTAGTAGGGACCCACCTTCACCTTCCTAGTAGAAGGCTGTCGTCCCTGCCGCAGCAGCATGTTCTTTTGGCGCAGCTCCCTGTTCTCCTGCTCCAGACGCTGCAGCTCGCGCTAGTAGGGACCCACCTTCATCTTCCTAGTAGAAGGCTGTCGTCCCTGCCGCAGCAGCATGTTCTGCTGCCGCAGCTCCCTGTTCTCCTGCTCCAGACGCTGCAGCTCGCGCTAGTTGGGACCCACCTTCATCTTCCTAGTAGAAGGCTGTCGTCCCTGCCGCAGCAGCATGTTCTGCTGGCGCAGCTCCCTGTTCTCCTGCTCCAGACGCTGCAGCTCGCGCTAGTAGGGACCCACCTTCATCTTCCTAGTAGAAGGCTGTCGTCCCTGCCGCAGCAGCATGTTCTGCTGGCGCAGCTCCCTGTTCTCCTGCTCCAGACGCTGCAGCTCGCGCTAGTAGGGACCCACCTTCATCTTCCTAGTAGAAGGCTGTCGTCCCTGCCGCAGCAGCATGTTCTGCTGGCGCAGCTCCCTGTTCTCCTGCTCCAGACGCTGCAGCTCGCGCTAGTAGGGACCCACCTTCATCTTCCTAGTAGAAGGCTGTCGTCCCTGCCGCAGCAGCATGTTCTGCTGGCGCAGCTCCCTGTTCTCCTGCTCCAGACGCTGCAGCTCGCGCTGGTAGCGAGCTTGCAACGCTAACACTTCTTCTTGTAACGCGTGGACGCGTTTTTCTGTAGGGGAGAAGAATGATAGTAATTAAAGAGTTTAAAAGTATAGTTTATTGTTTCTAATTTGACTTTTGATGTTTTTAATTTTGGTAATGGATGTTTTTTCTATATTATTTTGATTATTGTAGGCAAGATTTCAATTAAAATCGCATGCATTTTTTATGTGTATTCCGTGGGCAATGTTGGTTGAACATTTGGGCGTAATTTTGGAAATAGTAAGTAGTAAAATTTCTCTAAATAAATAAAATAAAATAGTGAATATTCACAAACATCTCTGCAACAGAGGGATAATGAACTGATCTAATAACGGTAGTTTCGGAACTAAAAAATACCAAAGCAAGGTTATTCACTTAAATATGTATATCATTTATTCTTTCTTCTCAAGGGAGCGAAATAATTTTTAGAAATATTGAACACAATGTTGCACATTTATTTTAAGTTTTTTTACACTACTTTAACCAGTCTTGCTACCCCACAGTTGATCAACGCGAGATTTTTCACATAGCAAGCCGATCAATAAAATATGCGAAATTCTCATCTTGTTCTTTAGGGGTGCTAATGCCGAATGTGCGGTCAACTTCAAAAAGCAAGATGGCGATCTAAAAATTGTGACCCTTATTAATTTTGCTTTTACTCACTCAAATAGTTAATTATTTTTATAACAAGTTTTTTACCGTAAGTGGTCGCATCATCGTTGTTGTTGCGGCTGGGCGAGGGCGCCGTTGGCCTGCTCTGGAGGTTGTTCACGATTTTCTGCGGCTGGTCTGAGGAGGTACAACTTGTGTTAGACATAGTGCGATTAAGTACGATTAAATATAATCTATCATAGAAAAAGATGTAAGTGATTTAGCTGATCATTTGATCATTTGAGACGCTCAAATGACAAATTAATTCACCACAAATAAATTTTATTGTAATGAATTGATAAGCCTTGCATTGATAAAATGCATCATTAATTTACAAAAGTAATAATTGCTGCCAAATCAAAAAGATTACAAAATTATATTTTGATCGATGGAAAAGCTCACTCAAAAAATAACTATTTTTCATTTTAGAACTTAGTTTTAAAGCTTTGGAAGTAAATCTATATTATTATATAAATC
Source organism: Orthosia gracilis (assembly GCA_947562075.1). Lineage (NCBI taxonomy): Eukaryota > Metazoa > Arthropoda > Insecta > Lepidoptera > Noctuidae > Orthosia > Orthosia gracilis. The sequence continues at coordinate 1,551,424 of OX387266.1, forward strand.
ATGGTCGGTTTAGAACTTGACCGCAATACCCTCTCTCTCGAGAAGGCTGGACCGATTTAAAAAACCGAAAACGTTGAGTTTTTTTTAACTTTCATTTCCCAAACGCTTTGCGACACACATGCACTATCTCTGATACATGAGAGAATACAGGAAAGATTTGAAAACTATAAATAAGATTGAGTAGGATAGGTAGGTTAGGTTAGGGTAGGGAAGGGAAGGGTAGGTGTAGGGTAAGAGGTAGGTAGGGTAGGGTAGGTAGGTAGCCAGCTGACTAGAGCGAAGCCACGGGCACAGCTAGTTTCTTACTAAATTAGAATTACAACGTCATTTATGTTAGTCATTAAAACATTTTTCGCATCAAAACACACACTTAATACAGTCAGTCTATGAAAATCTTGATCATACCTTGTCTTATAAAATAATGCAAATGGAAACATGAGCAATGAAATACACACCGATAAATCTAATGTAATAAAACCAATAAAGCCCAAAAATGATCAACATTCTCATAAGGTGATTGTACACAGTCAGGGAAATTAATTATTTATCACCTTCACTTGCACGTCATAAATGGACATGGTCTATTTGTCTATGTAATAACTAGGCTCAGTTTCTGAAACTAAAATTATCGTGACAAATTACCAAAAATGTGTCAGCTGCTGTAGTCATTTGAATGAATTTCTAGCAGTCAATAGCATCACTGGATTTGCGTATTAATTTTGACGCGTCAATTCTTTCTTTCTAGAAACCGGGTGTTAGACAGCTTCAACCTTTAAAGGAAGATCCAATTCAAACATTAATTTCCCCCACTTAAATTACATAAAACACAAACTACACGCCAACATACCAAGACTATTAGCAGCAGCATTGTTAGCAGCGGCCGCAGCGACAGCATCTTCATACCGCTGCGCCAGCCACTCCCGCAGCTCAGCAGCCCTGGCTAGCCCCGCGTCCCGCAGCCTGGGATCTATGTGCACCGACAGCGTCAGTGGGACACCTGACCACAATGACAGAGCTATCCAGGTGGCTACATACTGGTCGGACGATCGACAAGATGTAAGGTCCTCTCAGCAATATAATAAAAGTCCAATGGCTTTCCGTGTTTTGCGAGGCAAACTCCGGGATGCTACTGAGAAATTCCTAATGGAAAAACCCAATATCACTTTGCCCGATACGGGAATCGAACCCGAGACCTCACGCTCAGCTATCGCATTTGCGACCGCGAAACCAACGAGGCAGCTATTTACCTACTTTCCATACATAACATCACGTCAGTATTCGCCGAAGGGTTAGAAAGAGGTGCACCTAATGGTACACCCACATACTAAAGTCAACCTAACAAAAAAATAAAAGTCCTTAACACCTGTGTACCAATGTATTCCAATATTTCAAAACGATACGAAAAAAATGTAAACGCAGTGTCGCTAACACGATCAAAACAAACATATCGCGGTAAGGGGCGTCCGTGATCCTTTCACTTGGCATTCAGTAATCAGTTAATATCTCATAAACGCGTGGACCGATTTATATGATTTAAACGCATAAAATGGTTATACGCCTATACCTTTATAAACGACTTAAACATTTTTCTAGTTACGTAAGGTACAATTCGGATCAATGACTTTTATTTCTTTGGGATCTGGCGGTGACCTTAAAGCCATTTATACCGTTATACATAATAACACGCCTGTATCCATCGAAGGGGTACATATGAAACTGTTAAATAGATATCTTTTCTGTACCACTTCATGTAAATGCTTCTTCTCATGCCATCAGTTCATCACACTTTGACATTTAAGTCAACGTTCCATGTAATATAGGCCTTTTAGACAACAGGGCACAAATTTAGACATCGGGAAAATGTCCGTGGACGTAATAGACAAAGCCATTAACACTGCCCAATCTGGGTATCGAACCCAATGACTGCCAATTTGCTTTCAGCAACTGCAAATACAAGGCCACTTCTTTTGACTTCAATGAGTTTGCTCAAAGCATGTTAGTGTTGACTTCTAAAATCTATTTACTCCAAAAACATTTAAATAAATATTTCTACTCACATTGTATGTGTGACTGAATAAAATCTCAAAGTAAGACTGGAATCAGTATCAAACTAAAACCCGACAATACAAACTAGAGCACCACTAAACTATGGATGGAATCTAGCACACTCTAGAATGTGGTGAAGATTTAATGCCTTTATAACAGATGTAAAACGCCCCTTCAACCCTTTAACTGACCTATTTGGATGTTCTCTCCAATCTTTTCCTTGGCGTTGATGAGGGTAGTGGTGAACTGATCCCATTTGTCATTGTCTGGCAGCAGGTCGTTTAGCCAGCCCATGTCGGGTAGACCGTCCTTCCATTCTGTGTATTTCTGGAAAAAGATAACATATATCTTCAATATTGTCTTTTTAAATTTTGAAAGGTAAGACGAGCTCTATTTTTTATTGCAAGTACTGGCTGTGCGTCGTGAGGCTAACAAGGCCAAATAATAAGCACAATTAAAATTGTCTAATAATGGTATTTTTGTTTACAGTTAATGTTTTAATAAAAGAAAATGTCTGGATTAATTTAAACCTTCATAATATGATTTAAGATTTTCCTTTAAAGTCCATTAAAAACCATAATAGCTAAAAAAAACCCAGCCAAGTGTGAGTCTCTTTCACGTTTGTTGTATGGGAGCTCAACTTCAATATTTATCTTATTCTGTTTTCAGTATTTGTTGTTATAGCAGCAACAGAAATACATCATCTGTGAAAATTTCAACTGTGTAGCTATCATGGTTACAGTTACAGTGTAGTATCATGAGATACAGCCTGATGACAGTTGGACAAATAGATAGACAGACGGACAGTGGCTTAGTAAAATTGGATCCCGTTTTTACCCTTTGTGTAAGAAACCCTAAAAAGAACAAGTAGTGGTAGTAAAAATCATTTTTTTTACCATTACTCGTCTTAAGCTAGAATAGAAATCAAAATTCAATGCTTATGAAGTAAATACATATTTCTCATAAGAAACGGAAACAATGCAGTACACTCAATTACTGTACAAACACCCAAACTGCATTGTGAAATAAGATCTACATGCCTTTTACATGGCTTTGGCAAACTACTTACTGACCATAAACCACAGTTTTATTTATTGGGGAGTCCAAAAGGGCAAGTTTGGCATCAATTTTGAGATTGAATGAAAACAACTGAATCAGACTATTTAAAAAAGAGGTTTTGTTGAAATATCACATTTTAGTTTAATTTATTAATTTTCTCTATATTTTTTATCAGAACTCACCTTATTCAAAGTCATGCCGCCACCCACAGCTCCGCCCAGCACCAGATACCGCACCTTCAACAGCCCTCTCACGGCTCGTGCCACCAGCATGCCGTATTTCCTTCGCTGGACATGACTTGTGTCTATGGTTTTGTGGAGGAGGACGCTGCGCCCCGTCCAGACGGAGAATGCAACTGCTCGCTTGTCTACAATTGTCCATTGTGGCTTTTTGAGAGATGATCTGAAGAATTCAGTTTATAATAATAAGTAGATGAATACAACTTTGAAATTAATGGGTTTTCCAATTAGGAACATCATAAGACTATTAGGCACAATTCGAAATGGATTTCCTCCTAAAGTATTGATAAAAATAACTATTTATCAAATAGGTCAGGTTCTTGATGTTATAATTGTTATTTTCGTAGACAGTTTGTTTTAGATTTTTGTGCAAATGTTAGATATTTTACGCTGGTGACAGACTAAGGTAATATAAAAGTGTGTCATATGACAGTGAGGAGAAGGTATTATGGTTTTATTACACATCAAATCTCATTAATTTAGTTATAGCATAATACATAAACCCATTATTTACTTTTCACATATTATTGCAGGTTGATAGTTTATGTATGATTAAACTTTGCTGGAATAGCCAGAGTACATATAATACTCATCTAACTTGATCAATACAATTGGGTAATTACTTATTAGAATCCTATATTTCTTCTAATCCTAGATTTGTTAAGGAATCACTGTGTGAGGGTGTAGTGCGTATATCAATAAACAAAGCAGTTGGTAGGAACAATTTGGCACAAAGGTTTCAGGTCAGTAGATTGTCAAGGTCGACTATCATAACGTGTTACATTACTCATTGCAAGGCTTAATTAAAACTGATATTAAACCGAATAAAGGGCTTGTATGCGAGCCATATATTACTGCGACGATTTCTTAAGGAAAAGTATTATACCAGGGCGACACAATATAATAAAAGAAGTCATAGGTCAGTAACGAAGTTTAGACACCACTCACCTCATCCGATTATGCAGTATTCTCGACATGTTTACGTAATACCTATGGTTTGTTTAGTATTTCATAACCCTTCAATAGGCTTTCGGAAAAAATAATAAATTAAAAAGATGTTCTCATTTCATAACCTCCACCGGTACTATAAAAAAAAATATCACGTAATAACAAAACAGTTATGTTGGTATATTTGGAGAAGTTTAGAGTAAATATGAAACAATCAACTTGTAAATAGGTATAAATTACTTCATATTTTGAATATTGACAAATTACACATTTCAAAGGACATTTTCGATCTCATTTTTGAGTAACGTTTAGTTTTTGCGTTTCGCGAACTAAGAACGCAGCCCAGACACTTTAAGTAGTTTTTATTTTCATATTTAATATATTTTTTTACAAGAAAAGTAATACATAATTAAGTTATATATTTTAACACTTCAGTTTATGTTTTATACTATGGCACTGACCCGTTTGCACACTCATGTTTATGGAACTAAAAGATATGTGTTTAGTTCACATGAAAATGCAAAAATTTGCATTACAGGCACCGAACGAAACGTCAATTACGTCATTTATATGTCAAAATTGTCAAATGGCGACTTGTTTTGCCAACTGGACAAAATCCTGTCACTTGTAAAAATAATGCAATTTTCTTATTGTTTACATCCACTAATACCAATTATTTCCGTTTCAATACTTTAGTGTGATATGTGACGTTAGTTGTTCGCTTTAGAAATGTCGTGGCTAAACTTGAACCACAGTTTAAACAGCCTAAAAGGACAGATCACAAATTTCGCATCTGAAGTGTTATCTGAGGGTCCTGCACAGGATGCTGCTAATGAGAGTTTACAAGGAGACTCTTCTAGGTCAGACCTAGAGGAGAAGTGTCGAAACCAGGAGCTTGAGGTGAGTTTACTCAATTTTAAACCTGTTTAATGTAATTCTTGTCAGCTGACTTATAGGTTATGTTTTTATATTTTTTTATTTATATGCAGAGACAAGTATCTATACGATCTGTAATCATCCTCTCTAATTCTTTCGAGGTTGCATCACTGTGCAAAAAATTGTGAAGTAATCTTGTAATTCATACTGGACTTTAAACAAAGATATTCTTATTAGTATTTTGATATTGCTGTCTCTTTCTTGTTTAGTAAACATAACATATGATTGCTATTTGCTTTTCAGTTTATTGTTCTTTTAAAACGCAGACCATTAACTTTATGTTCTAAATGGAGCATTGTGTCACCACCTACATCTATTTCATCCTTTGATACATAAAATTGTATTGACCATGTCGTAGAATATTCTACATAGAATCTGATAATGATTTAAGCAAATTATGTGGATTAGTTAGCCAAACATTGGCTACTTATAAGGTATCTTAATATTTGTTCTTCAATTTAACCTGAATGTTACATAAAATAATGTCGCTTACATTGTTCTGAATCTAGTTTACAGTACCTGCTTAAGACTCTTTATTTCAAAATAGTTTTGGAAATGATATTACATAATTATGTCTACTGATTGTGGTTATATCATAGATCTAGATTAATTAGTGAATCAATAGTTTTTTTTTACTTTTTCTGCTTTATAACAACATATCTTGTTGGGCATTAAAATACCAATAAACCAACTAACTTATTAGCAATACAAGTTTATAATTTAGTCTCTGTAAAAAGTATAATGGCTAAAATAAATGCTTTGAATTTCAGTTCCAATTTCTGTTGCAATATATCTGTTTCAAACCAATTGAATAATGGCTGGTTTTAAACCCAATATGTTTGTCTTTATTAGGCTCTTATTTAATAGCAGAGCCAATAAAAACTATGTACCTATCACCTACTAGGCCAGAACAGTATAATCTGATGAACCGTCAACACAAAACATTACATATTAGAAAACTAGAAAATAATGGGTTTGGTGAGGTTTTGTACGCATATAGTATACTATAAGGATAATGGATAAATCTATTCCACCCCTCAGTCAATAGCCATAAGATATACACCCCAATTTGTCAAACTAAATTAAGGTTACTTCTTAGATTCATATCACCAAACCATACTTTTGCCCGATTCTCAAGCTGTAGTTTGGACTGAGAGCAGGGCTTAAAGTCTTTTGGAAGATGTTCTTTTTCTTACAAGAATCTTATTGGACCCCTAGCAAATATTTGTATTGGGGTGTAATAATGGTTAATAATTTGACCTTTTTGTAAATTAGCATGTTCCCTTTTTCGATTGGATAGATTTATACCTGTTTTTACTAATGACAACGAAATGTATGCAACAGAAAAGTGTGGTAATCGATTTTCAACTTTCAGTGCTAAGTCCAGAGTTGAAAATACAACAGTTTTATTTTATTTAGGGATTCCTTTAGGTGTCGCCAAATGTTATGGCGCGTTTACATAGGTCGGCCACCGTATACGGGGACCATTTTTCTTATCGGTTAATCGAATTGGGCTGTTTACATTAAGGCGATATATACGCCCCAGTGTTAACGCAGTACTGGCCGGGCGCCCGCTCGGAGCCAAAATATCAATTTTGAACCTCCTTTTGAACAGTTTTGTTTGCAAAATATTATTTGATTTACATATGCCATTTTAGTTATGAAGAAATTCCAGGCATAAATTTTTCTGTGTATAAATATTTTAACTATCCAAGTCATTTTGGAGGAGTATCCAAAAGTTGCGAAAAAATATCGTGTTGTTAATTATTTTTTTAAAGCAAAACTATTAGTAACAAGAAAAAACCTAACCCATATTTTTTTCAAATCTTTTAACCCAGCCGTTACTAAGGAGTATGCTTTAGAAAGTAACCGTTTTACGGCACTTAAGCGGTGGAAGGCCCTTAAGGCGGTCACCGAATACGGCGACCGTATTCGTTTAAGTTGTCGGTTTACCGGATTCGGCGACCACATTCAGCCATTCATTCATTCACAATGAGTGGCGCGATCCAATAAGTCAGTCGTGTTCGGCCACCGAAAACGGTCTGCGGCCGAATACGGCTAACCGAAAACTTGTTTACACCAGTCGGTGACCGAATATAGGCTGCATCCGAATCGTTCAAAACGACCTAATGTAAATGAGCCATTAGTAAAGCAGGCATAAGATTCTTTAACCCCAATCAGCTTAGAGCTAAAGGCATTAAAACACATAATCGTTGAAGTTGTTTGACACTGCTTAAACACCGTGCATACCAGGAACACTGGACTGGTCGATGCAGAGACGTTTGGAGAACGCCCATGTCCAGCTGTGGACGTCTTTTGGCTGAACAGATGATGATGATACGCTGCGCTGACCTGGTTGCATACGTTATGATGGGTTGGAAATACGACGCGACGTTATCGTCTCGTTTACGTACCATTTCGATACTACGTATATTATATGTTCATAGACATTCGACGAAAACATATACTGAATAAACACAAAGGGCACCCCTGTGTAAGATGGAAAGTAAAACCGATGAGGTTATAAAGTTTTCGTCCTCCGTGGAAAAGGAAGGGTTCTCCGACCTAATCTAGTGCGGATAACTCTGCTATCGCGATACAGGACTTGTGTGACGTCAGGTCTGATTTTTAACACGCTTTTATTAGCTTGCTATTTTGAACGTGATTTTCACCCCCTTCAAAACGTTGGATTAATTTGAAACTTTGTACACTTACCAAGGACCGATGACAATGCATTAATTTGAATAATTTGTCCCATTATCCTTTCCAGGATCATCAGGATTAGCGGTTAAACTAAAAAGTAAAAAATAAATAATAGTTTAAAAAAACTTAAAAACACGCCTTAATAGAAAACCAAACGAAAAAGTAGAAAATAATTATCAATAAATTTAAATTAAGAATAGTGTGATTAGCAAAATAAATAATAGTTAAAAAAAAAACATGCTTTATCAGAAAACCAAACTAAAAAGTAAATAATTTTCAATAAATATAAACTAAGAATAGTGTAATGTAAATGTGAAAAAGCGTGGGGTGCTTTTTAATATATTTTCAAATGACTACTTTTACCAAGATCAATAATAGTAGTTTATGAAACTGTTGCATATTAAGGGGTATTAAAGCTTGAGTGTGTGTTATATTACCCCTTATTATGTTTTTAAAAGTATTACACGAATGTTTTAATACCTAGTTATGTGCAGTTTCATACACTAATTTATCTACACTCATACATTGGGATTGAACCTACTAAATAAAAGAAAAACTCAAAAGAGTAAGAAAAATTCAGTACTGCAAAACGTATGAATAGCGCCAAAACCGCATAAACCGCATAAACCGCGCATGCGCTAAAGCCACAGTCAAGTAAGAATTGGAATCAAAACTTTTTATTATAGGTACTATAAAAAATCATTTCCCTCCCGCAGTTGGGTAAAAATGACGCGCCTCGCATAAGCTTTCCATTACCAAAAAAATTTTGATGGAAACTCCTAGGTGATATTAACTTCTTGGATTTGCCCTTTGTCGTAATAGAACAAAAAAAATGTTTTATAGCATTATTTTGTTAGAGAAAAAGTGTTATAATAAGATTGTATTTTTAAATTTTGGTATTGTGTTCATAAAGTATGTCAATATAAACTCGTTTTGAAGTTTATAATTCGATTATTACGATATGGGAGTAGATAAAATACTATATTATTTAACATCAAGCACCCCACGCTTTTTTAAATTTACATTACACTATTCTTAATTTAAATTCATTGAAAATTATCTTTTACTTTTAAGTTTGATATTCTGTTAAAGCGTGTTTTATAGTTTTTTTAAACTATAATTTATTTTTAGTTTTTAGTTCAATATACCATTAAAGTGGGTTTTTTAGTTTATTAATCAACAATTTATTAATGCAACTACCTCCCTGTGACTGGATTAGGTAATTAGCGTGACTACTGCCTTCCCTGGATCTGACAGCTGTTTCTCCGGAGCATTTATTTAATACGTGTACTTGGCGCAAGGCACTACCGTGTCTTCGGATATAAGTAAAAATTAAACCATGTGCATGTCTTAGCACGCGCCTTGGTACTTGGCACAAATAAACTACTGGGTATCGGATATAAAAAAAATCGCTAATTCTGATGATCCTGGTAAGGATAATGGTACAGACTATTTAAATTATTGCATTGTCATCGGCCCTTGATAACTGTGCAAAGTTTCAAATTAATCCGACGTTTTGAAACGGATGAAAATCACGTTCAAAGATTCCTTTACATAGATACATACATACCAAGCCAATAAAAGCGTGTTAAAAAGTGTATTATGTTGTACTTTAAGTTTTTTTTTTAATTACTTTACTTCTGTCTATCTCATTATATCATCTTCTGTCAATAAAATATTATAACAATTGACATCAAGCACTCCACGTTTTATTTTTACAACAAATTATTTTTTTGTTAATTTAATTACACTATTCTTAATTTAAATTTATTGATAATTATTTTCTACTTTTTAGTTGGGTCTATTAAAGCGTGTTTTTAGTTAGCATGTGACAATATAGATGGCGCTACGAGTGCCTAAGGGGATGGATAGCAGCTTTCTTTAGAATAGATTGAATATAATTCGAGAGACTCAAAATTGTCGTCGGAACAGAGAGTGCACCTGCGTTTGCGCACGTACTCGTGCTCCCTAACATCTCCTGGGCCGATGGCTAGTTTTACTAAAATTGGGTGCCGTGGCCCAAATCCGGTCTGGAAGACTTATATATAGATGGTTAGTTTCAGCTCCATTCTGTGAGTGAGGTGTACCTACTAATTAATTTATGTCTTCCAGTTGATTGCTTGTTGACTGATAAGCGTCGCGGTTGAGGAGTTCAGATGTAAAGTTATGTTAAAAGTTGGTGGAGTTATTTGGTTGGATATGTTGGCTATTTATAGATAAGAGTGGTTTTATTTCACGTAAAAATGTCGCCAAGTTACAGTTTAAGCCTTCTACAATATAAATAAGGGCTAACGTTTTATTGCTCACCAGTTGGTGCCACTGTTGACTAGGGTCCATATTTATGTAGATGTTGAACGTTGTTATAACGCGCACGGAAGCAAAGTGTGAATTAAAATTCATTTCCAATGCCGTAAAAGTGCGAATCGAATAGCCGCAGTTTTGCGCAGCCCCTTTTTTGAAACAAAGGAGAAAAACATTTCCCGAAACAAAGACTCTATTAAAGCAGTGGTTGGTAATATATTTGGAAAATATTCACAACAAAAAAAGTTAATTCAAAAAATCTTTTCAAAAAAGATTTTTTTAATTAATTTCTTTTATTTATAACTTTTTAGTTATTTTTTTTCAAATTTGGTACATTTAAACATATAAATGTTATATATTTTTCGAATCGATTGACGTAAGAATTATCAAAATCGGCCAACGCGTTTGGTCTCTAGAACGCCACATAGGAACATACTTACATACATAGATACATACATACACTGATAAACACATTACCTTCCTTCGGCAGACGGGTAAAAATTGTAAATAAACTCGCGCTACAAGCCAAAAACTAAGAAATTTGAGATTTTGAATACCTCACTCTACACTAGCGCCCCTAGCGGAAAATTCAAACGCGGTAGCCCCCAATTACGGAAGATTATAGTAGGAACTTCTATTAAAAATTGAAAAGAAGGGTTATTAATGTTACCCGTAATGAAAAAGAAAAATATTTATTTTCACAGTAACTAACATGCCAGTACAATATGCTTAAACTAAGCCATTAATGATAGTAGAAGCAGAATTAGAAGTCATTCTGTGACTTCTGTGACAAGCTACACTTCCGAAGTTATTCATACTTCTAGGGTGTATGCGTAAAAGAGCTTCCTATGGCTAAGGACCTTGGCTGTCTTTGGAGAAGAAGGCGTCGTGGAGACAACCGCCTCGACGCCTACAACGCGGAAACCCCATCTGCACAATAGGCAAGGGGGTCTACGAGGTCACGGCTGTTCTGATTGGGGACTCTAGTACGTGACTCCAGGTAAGACGGTGGCACAGTGATCACGTGCTGCCGTGCACAGCGAGGCTTAGGGGAGATGCTTTTCAGTCTCCCCAGGGATGTGCCCTAACAGGCGTTGCACAGAGTGAGTTGCGGGATGGTCTCTTAAGAGGTCACGGGGCCCATGTGCTGATGGTGATCACCGGGGTGTTGTAAGTGAGATAATAAGCCCCCACTCCAGGCACCTTTTGAAGTTTCCGCCCCGACAGCAAAAATAAATAGATGACCTAGGTTGTCTGATCTAGTTGCAATGTTAACGCAAACCCATTACCTAATTTCGAATCAACTTTTAGGCTATTGTAGAGCTACCTAAGCAATCGTACTGTTTCTATACCATTATAACTTCCCCTCCCACAATACTAATTTCTATTCTCACTCCTTCTCTGTTCATGCAGTACGACTATGGAACTCACTTCCACCTAAAATCCGTGACTCTAAAAACGTATCTTTATTCAAGAAACAGGTCAAAGAACATTATCTCACCACCATCTTATAATTTTATATCTTACTAGCTGTCCCACGCGGCTTCGCTCCCGTCAACTAGCTAGATACCTACCTATCACCTACCTACCTACCTATCCTATTTACCTACCCACCTACATACCCACCAACCTTGCCACTACCAAATAATGAATTTTATAGGCAAAATTTTGCTCCTTTGGGTTTATATTATTGCAATTTTCATTAGGATCTCTATTTTTGTTTTTTAATAATTTGTAGCCTCGGTTACTCGAAAAAAATATAACTTTCCATAGGTGAAAGAATTTTTAAAATCGGTCCAGGAGTTTCGGAGCCTATTCGGTACAAACAAACAAAAAAATCTTTTCTCTTTATAATATTGGTTAGTAGATATGTTGTGTCTATTCTATATCGTTTATGTTTGTAGTTAAGGTATATTTGTAATTTATGTGTAATAAATTAAATTATAATAGTCTATTTTAAGTTTCTTTGTACATATTGTGTCTTCGTCTATCATCCAACTTTTCTGTCGCAGGCCTACTGGCAGAAATTTCTATTGAAATTAGCAGTACCTTTGTGCTCTTCTACGAGTATCTGCACCTTTGTGGTCTTTCTTTTCTCTGTTAAGTGTTTTAAGTGTACATAAATAAATTATGTCTCCTCACCACAGGCAGGTGTCCTTTTTGTTCGCATGTGTTTTAATCCGGAGATTTTTATTAATATGATAGTGTATTTGCCAACGTATGCAAGGGGTAAATTCACATATTAACTATTGGTACTCCACCGTTGTGTATATTACGGTTATAAAAATAATAACATACGTATGTAGTTCGCGTCTCTTTCTAGCATATGTGATTGGATAGAGATAAAGTTTCTAGGTACTACTGGCCCATATACTAACCATGGTGTGGCTATAAAGTTAGCGAATTTGTAAAAAGTGAGTGCGTATACAAATAAAGAACCTGGTATATATCAAAAACATGTTAGGAACGCTTGTAACAATTTAGGACACATTAATATAAGTTGTATATATAATATGTGTTTTTTGCCTGGGAGTTAGAATTTGGTGATACAGACAAATATTTACGAAAGCAGTAAAGGTTATTTTTAACCGAATTACCAAAAAGGAGGAGGTTCTATGTTCGACTTTGTTTGTTTTTTTTGTGTATATTCACCGATATCTCCGTCCATTGTGGACAGGTTTTGAAAATTCTTGTTTATACCATTTCATAACAAAACGTCACTCTGCTCTGAAGGGGTACGCAGATGTGTACAGTTCACCTTGGTACACTCTCATTTCACCAGTTATGTTCAGTTTTATGATATTCGGGTAATCTATTCTGGCACCTTACTAAACTACTTTCCTATTAGGTAGGTTCAACTAAAAAGTAAAAAATTAAAAAAAAAAACATTTTTACAAAAAATACTAACTACCGATTTCCAAATAAGGAAACTACAAAGCAAAAAATAACTTTCTATTTGGAAGTCGGTGACCATAAGTTATTTTTCACTTTGTAGCGTTTTTATTTGGCAGTCCGTAATATTTATTTTATTTTATTTATTTATAATGTTAATTTTAATCCTTGTTGCTTGGCGACTGTGCTTGCCCTAGTTGTTACCGTCCTTTTTGTGCTTGTTGGCCTAGCTGTGTTCTGTATCTTCTTGATAAAGAGGGAAGTGTAAATTATGTTTCTCTTACTTATACGCTGTTATTTTCTGATTAATTCCGTTGCTGCATCCAACACAGTTTCTCCGGAAATAGTCGTGTTGGTCGCTACTTTTGATTCTGGCTTTCAGGAGTTGCGGTGAAGGAATAGACTGGCGGACTTGTCTATACCCAAAAGGACTCTATTCGCATTCTTGGTAATAGAGTCCTTCCGCCCGTCTGTTTGTTTGGCACAAGGTTGTAACTTAAACACACTAGAATAAGAACTATAAAAATTAGCCAGTTAAAATATATATTTATTGAGTAACTGTGTACGTTAAGTTCTTATTTATAAACATTACACTTTTAGTTTCAACAATCTTCCCAAGTCGGATATGCAATAGTATTTAAAAAAATTAGTACTTAGTAATGGTATCATTAAACACTACAAAACAGATCACAAAGGACATATTTTTTGCTTGGAACCAAAACAGTGCAGAAATGTTATGTGAAATCTCATTCTTGCACAGTTTTTCATTAATGCACTGTTTTTTTTTTATTATTTAGATATAAATTTATCACAGAGGTTTAATGTCTCCCATTAAGTTTAATATGAAATGTTTGCATAAGTTCAAAAAGATACTGACTGAAAATAAAAATCAGCTGTGTAAAATCGATTTGATGAAAAAAAAAAAACAAATTGCGCGCATTTTGGTACCATTGTAAAACTTCTATACTTCATATTTAGCAAGAGAGGTAAAAACATGGAAACAGACAGCGATAGCGATATGAATTTAACCACAGAAAGTATAAATACAGCTGCAAATTATAAATTGAGTATTATTATACACCCTGAAATTTAATTGGTTGTTTTCCCGCGGCAGAACGACTTGCCTTAAGGAGTACTTTCAAAGTATAGAGTTAAAGTAAATAAATAACGATGTTTCTGTTTTAAAATAATTAAAAAAATATTCATCAACTCGAAAAAGTGAGTAACAATAGTAACTCTGGACGTAACTTGTAGGTACTACTCGTGTCACCACCTACAAAGAAAACCGATGCACAAAATAATGTCAAAACAAAATAAACTCTCGCACGTGGTGATACGGCATAAAAGTTTGCACGCAAAACAAACGAGCGAGCCACAAGCCGACAAAGCAAAGACCGATTTATTAAATGTTTAAAGTAAAATAAGCTCTCGCGTGTAATTATACGGCATAATCTAGCCCGCGCGTAACATGATCAAACGGAGCCGCCTTCGAACCTAATCCTTTCGACGGTGACCTAGCACCCGGGTCAACGGCCTGCTGTCGTTCGGCCGTAGATCGGGAGGTATACTATTGGTTCGTGATCGCTTTCGAGTTTAGTTTTTCACAATGTTAAATATGCCAGTTTTTGTTTCTAATATTTTATATAACTACGAAACGATTGTATTACATAGACAAAACCATTTCGCTGCGGGAAAACAACCATTTAAATTTCACGGTGTATATTACCACGGTAGGTAGATTGGTAGTTGAAAGAAAAGTAGATTACGCACCTCGCTCAAGTTAGTAATTAATGCACTCGTGTTAATTTATTTAACATAACACTCATGCATTAATAACTCACTTTGCGCTCGATGCAACAATCTACTATTTTTATCATAAAACTCATGCACATTATACAATGTATTACCAATTAACATTTTCGTCAATTTTTTTTTTATATTTTAATTTTATTGCTTAATTAATAGCGGTAACTTATTGTACACACGAATAGCAGTAACATAGGTACTTACTACTTTTACATCATATTGTTAACAAGCGGTAAATTAATGTCATATTTGTATTGTTTCCGAATGTAAGTAGTCACCATTCTCCTGCTCCACACATCTCTATCTGCGGGCGTATCAGGACTTATTGAATTATTACAGTTATAAATATATATTTAAATTATTACAGGTTTATAATATCAGCTTTATAACCATATCATCTTAGATCACATAAACAAACCATCGTTCTCTAAAATCCTCAGTCATCAACCAACCTCGACAGTGAATAGGTTACTTCTAGGCATCATGGGCGACCACATCATAGTTTAGCTTTAGGAGAGATAGTCGTCACACTTGAGCCTATTATCAATAAATAAAGAAAAACGGCCAAGTGGGAGTCGGACTCGCCGACAAAGGGTTACGTACCATTATCGCAAAAAACGGCAAAAATAGCGGACAGCCCAAGATGGCGGACTAGTTATTTTTTGTGCACTGCCAATCCATATCAAATGGATATCAAATGAAAGGGTTTACTGAGAAGAATACGAAAAAAGCTTGTTTAAAATAAAGATTTTATCATGAATAATTTATTTAGTATTCTTTACCAAGCGGGACGCGGGGAACGTTTAGCACCGTTCCGAGTTGTTCAGTTGACACAAGGATCGACTGAACAATCGCGTCGCGTCCAAGTTCCTTTCGCTTATTACGCCAAAAATTTCCAAGTTACATGACGGGGACTATATCATTCGTAACCATCAAGTTTAATTATAATTGAGTATTTTTATTGCTCTCAAATCCGTCTTCTTAGATTGTCCCGATTATAAGTTCGGGTGTTAGACATTTCGATTCCCCAAACCGCTGTTCTCCTTGCCCGCCCCGCCACACGCTCCACACGCGGCTCGTTGGCCGTTGGTAGGGTAGATACGGTATCGCTGTTTGCTCCGCGATAAGGCTCGATAAGGCACAGCTTTCGGCCAAACCTGTGCGTCGACGAGCTTGGATTACCTTGTTGGCTTTGACAAGTTATTTTAGTTAGAATTTAGTTGGTTTTTGGAGCATGTATAAAACGTCCACGAGAGACAGAAAACGCGTGTCACTAGCTTCGTTTTACGTAGCATTCTTTCTTCGAATAATCTTGCTTGAGAAATTTTGGTTCACCATACATATTTCCACCCTTTAAGAATGGTTTCCGGGATAACAACTGTCCTATATCTTTCCCAGGGTCTCAAACTATCTCCGTACCGAATTTAGTATAAATCGGTTCAGCGGTTTAAGAGTGAAAACAGACAGAGTTAATGTCACATATGTAATACTAGCTTCTGCCAGCGGTTTCACCCGCATGAAAGTCGAAAATTATCCCGAGGAAACATATTCCCGGAATAAAAAGATCCTATGTGCTACTCCTGACTATAATCTATCTCTGTGCCAAATTTTATCTAGGTCCGTCCAGCCGTTTGAGCGTGATGAAGTAACAAACATACAAACACACTCAAAAACTTTCGCCTTTATAATATTTGTAGGTTTACTAGCTTCTAGCAGCAGCTTCTCTCGCGTGAGTCTCAAAAATTACCGCAAGGGAACATATTCCCGGGATAAAAAGTATCCTATGTGCTATTCCTGACTATAATCTATCTCTGTGCCAAATTTCATCCAGATCAGTACCGTTTTTGCGTGAAAGAGGTAACAAACATACAAACACACACACAAACTTTCGCCCTTATCATATTAGTAGGAAAGTAAGTAAGTACTCATGTAGGAAGAGGGGCTCGTGGCTAAATAATAACTGCCGCATGGGTCGATCTTTGAGGTTAAGCAACGTTTGCCAAAGTTGGCCCGTGGATGGGTGACCAGCCAACATACCAAGCCACATAAAGCACGTGAAGTCGTTGGTCCCGACTGTCAATTGTAGAACTTTGACAATCGTTACGGTTAGTCAGAAGCCAGGAAAGCTGACACCAGTCTCGTCAAGGGATATCGTGTTATCCAGTTACTGGGTTGTAGAGTTCAGATAGGCAGTCGCTCCATATAAAATTAATTTATGGGCATCCGATTAAAGACGGAAACACTTACGTGTCGTGGCGTGGTGCAGGATCCACCAATCAATCCTCTGTTCCAGCCTACGTCATAACACAACGAGTTTTGCAGGCACCAAGCCACGCCACGCCACGACACGTAAGTGTAATTCCGCTTTAAGACTGGAACTCAACCCCAAAAAAGTTCGGCAAAGCACTGTAAAGTTTGATTTGTTTTAAGTTGATTGGTAATTCATGTAGGAAGTTAGCTGCGTTCAACAGGGCTTTTCTACTGTAAATTTACTACGTCTCAGTAAAATAAATAATTCTATGACTGATGTCTGTAAAATTGAAAATTCAAATGAGATTTCGAAAGGACACAGGCTCAATTCATTCATCGCTCTTCGGTCACAGCATCCGTTCGCTAGGGTGCTAGATTTATATAAGTATAAATTTAGCCCTCAAGCTCTGTGTTTGAATAGAATTGAAAGCTATATTCACAGACATCCTCTCGACTTCTCGAGTTGAAGATCGCAAGTTTCCTACAGAGACTAGGTGACTATGGTCTACGCCAGATAATAAGTCATTGATCCGTCTCGTACCAAAAATTATAATTACGTAACTTGAATTGTTTAAATCATGTAAATCGGTCCACGCTTTTATGAGATATTTACTCATTACTGAATGCCAAGTGAAAGGGTCCAGAACGCCCGTTACCGCGATACGTTGTTTAATCGTGTAAGCGACAATGCCTTTACATTTTTTTTCGTATCGTTTTGAAATATTGGAATACATTGGTAGACAGGTGTTAACGACTTTTTTTTTCTCTGTCGGTGACTATAGGCGTATTTAACTGAATAACTTAATTATTTAAAGTCTCAAGTAGTAACATGTCGATCTAGTGGTCACAAGACTCACAAGCACTACCTACTACTGAGCATGAGATCCTGGGTACGATGCTCGGGTTGGGCAAAGTGTTATTGGGTTATTCAATCTGGAATATCTCAGTAACAGCCCTGAGTCTAGATGTGTGCCATAGATGTTCTTCCTTCTTACAGTAAACCGTAAAGTTGCAATGACATCATGCCAGTGAATGGTAACTTGGTAACTTAACAGGTTCACTGTCCACATAGCAAAAACAATAGTTATAAAAAACTTTTTTACAAAAAATACTACCGACTTCCAAAAATAAAGTTATTTTTCACTTTGTAGTTTTCTGATTTGGAAGTCGGTAGTATTTTTTTGTAAAAAAGTTTTTATTTTTAAATTTTTAGTTGAACCTACCTAATAAGCAGGTTGTTTAGTAAGTTGAAGAGATCTGTCGTATATCTTCGAAGTTCTTCATCAGATATTCACCAAGTTAAAATGGGACCAATTTCGAAACACTTTCAAACAAAAAAAAATTTTCAAAATCGGTCCACAATTGAAGTCGAACATAGAACCTGCTCCTTTTTGGTAAGTCGTGAAAAACAATCACAAATGTGCGTCATAGGACTGTGAACCTGTTAAAGTTACTTTTGAGAATTTGGTTTTGTTTTTTAGAGGCCTCATCCGGCGTAAATCCAGACACAATAGAAAAACAATTAAACAGACAGCTTTTAAGGTCTCGCACCGGCTGAGGGCCATTTTATAATAATTTTGACAGAACCTGTCAAAACTTTAATAAAATGCAGCGATCTCTTGTAAAAAAAACAGTTCGTAATTCTTATTCACAAAATATGACAATTCATCGTCATATAAATTCCGGTATTCCGGTGTTTCACCGATTGCGAAGTCGAAGCTATGATTTCGTACAGTTTGGGAACACGCGAATATGTCAGACATCTGTCGATCTGAATTATTTGTCCCAGTCTTGGCCTTATTTGAATTGCCCCAATATTACGCAAGTTGTGGCAAGTTGGGGCCAAAGACCTCCCTGCGTTCAGATTGGGACGGGAGGTTTTACTGGGAATATATTCAGATATTCGGGATGGTTCCGTCTAATGTTATTTAAAGGTATGTTACAGGGAACGGTATTTGTTTATGTAGGGACGTCAAAGGATCAAGTACTAAGGTTTAAAAATACATAAATGCTTAAACTGCTTACTGACTCCGTCACAGGTATACCTAGTTTGGGAGGACACCGTGGAGTTTTAGTGGGTTGGAGTCCCCCATAACTGCACTATCTCCCCGTGGTAGTGCAGTATGCATGAGCACTTCTCCATGCAAAAAAAAGGGGACGTTTAAGGTACTAATTCTATATGTTCTAATTTTTAACCTCCGACGGAAAAAGAGGGGTGTTATAAGTTTGACGTGTGTTGCTGTGTGTCAGTCTGTGGCATCGTAGCTCCTAAACGGATGGACCAATTTTAATTAAGTTTTACACCCAGGTACAATCTATTTCATCGGTTGTGTTCAAGTTTCATGTTATTCGAGTAATCTATTCTGGAATAACTGTGGGCATTATAGATATGTACCACAACTAAAAAGAAAATAACCCAATAACATTGAAACTTAAACAAAACCGGTGCAATGAGAGTATACCAGGGTGAACTGCTCACACCTGTGTACACCCCTTTAGAGTGTACCAGTGTGATGTTATGTTATGAAATGGCATAAACAATAAACAGTCATGCGATTGCATCTATCCCGAGTGATTTGCCGTAATTTATTGAAGAGTTCTGATGTATTTCTCCGAAGATCTTCATCAGAACTAAATAATAAAAATTAAATGGGACCACATGAGCAGCATCAGCTTTCAAATAAAAAAAAGAATGATCAAAATCGGTTTACCCAATAAAAAGTTCTGAGGTAACACATAAAAAAAATACAGTTGAATTGATAACCTCCTTCTTTTTACGAAGTCGGTTAAAAATAAAAACTTTTTAACAAAAAAATTAAACTGACATTAAAAACAAAGCACTAAAAAGCGGAAAGTAACTTTCATTTCGGAAGTCGTTGTCAAAAACGAAAAAAAATAGGTGCCAAAGAAACCGACTTCCGAAAAGACTTTATTTTTCGCTTTGTAGTGTTTTGTTTTGGAAGTCGGTAAATTATTTTTTAAAAGAGTTTTTTCACAGCATAGTACAGCTCAAGGTGTCCTCAAGTACTGTCACTTCCGAAAGCATACACTCAACAATTGGGCTATTTGATGGATAATGAAATATCCGCTGCAAAGTTTTGTTCCTCAAACAGATATTCCATCCGCGGTATCCTGAAAAAGTGTCCAATTTGTCAATGACCGAATCTGCGATTATAATCTGTGTCCCAGTTCTTATGTTAATCTCCTTCTTACCATTGCTAAACATTGACGATTCCTGTTTTTGCCTCACACCTAACAGCGCTACCTGATGTTATTTTTTTTTGTGAGACGGTACTTCTTGATTTATGTGAAAAAAGTTGATTTAGTAACAAATTTATCCATGGGTAAGTTGCTAATTTATTCTTTTGTTTTTGAACTTTTTGTTTTTAACAGATTTTTATTTTATTTTTTTTACCAATCTGGGTCGTTGATCACCAGTAAATTTGTCGGTAGTCCTCCTTGAGTCAAGCCTCTGCCGAAGTAATAATTTCTTAGGTTGGCTCTATTTTTAACACGCTTTTATTAGCTTGGTATGTGTGTATCTATGTAACGGAATCTTTGAACGTGATTTTAACCCGTTCAAAACGACGGATTAATTTCAAATTCTACACACATATCAAGGACCGATGACAATGCAATAATTTATATAGTTTGTCTCATTATCCTTACCAGAATATTCAGGATTAACGGTTGAACTAAAAAGAAAAAAGAAAAAGAGTTCTAAAATAACTAAAAAACACGTTTTAATAGAAAACCGAACGAAAAATATCTTAAACACCACCAAACGTTTTTTTATAATAAAATACATTTTTTAGTTATCACATCATATACACTATTCTTAATTTAAATTTATTGAAAATTATTTTGTACTATTTAGTTTGGTTTTCTATTAAAGCGTGTTTTTTAGTTTTTTTAGAACTATTGTTTATTAGGTAGGTAGATGCGATTTGGATTCTTTCAGTGTTGATATCTGGTTGATATGGATAATGCTACCCTATACCAAAAAGGAGGAGGTTCTATGTTGGACTTCATGTTTGTTTTTTTTTTATTTTTTGTGTATGTAAACCGATATCTCCGTCAATTGTGGAACGATTCTGAATTTTTTTTTTTAAAGAGTATATTTCGAAATTGGTCCCATTTTAATTTGGTGAAGATCTGATGAAGAACTTCGAAGATACACGACAGAACTCTTCAATAAATAACGGCAAATCTCTCGGGATTGCTGCAATCGCATGTCTGTTTATTGAATATACCATTTCATAACATAACATCACGCCAGTACACTCTTAAGGGGTACGCAGATCTCTCATTTCACCGGTTATATTCAAGTTTCATGAAAGTCGGGTTAAGGTATCTTACTAAACAACTTGCCTATTAGGTATGTACAACTAAAAACAGAAAAATAAAAAAAAATAAAAAAATATATAATACCGACTTAAAAATAAGAAAACTACAAAGTGAAAAATAACTAATTTTTGGAAGTCGGTGTCCATAGCGCAAAAAAATGGTACCTAAAATAATAAATAAAAATAATAATATTAAATTATTTTTTCGGTGCGTGAATCGAACCCGCGATACGCCGAGCAAATCAAAATAAAAAAATAGCCAATCGCTCAGCCATTGCGCTAACCTGGAATATTCATTCCAATAAATGTGGCTGGTGTGTAAGATACATCATTAAAAACAATTAAAATTGCAAATGTTTGCCATGTGTCCTAAATACTATTAAAAGAAGATTCAATGATAGTTGATTAAAACCAGGAAGAGAATATGGGACAGGAAAACATTTAGTAAAATAGAAAGATACACGTGCACGTGCAATACTGGTAACGGTTTTACATCTATTAATAGAAAGTCCAATAGTTGACTGACTGGCAGGCACACAAGCCTAAAGTACAATCACGAAAAAATAACCGACTTCAAAAGCAAAAAATATAAAAAGTGCAAAATAACTTTTGTTTCGGAAGCCGGTGTCTATCGTTTTTTTATATTTTTTGCTTAGTCGGTTTATTTATTTGTGAAAAAGTTTTTATTTCTTTCTTTTTAGTTTTAGTACACTATCTCTAAAAAGTGAGCAAGTTTTATAGTAAGGTACCTAAAGCATTGAAAAATACCCATAATAACTCAATTTACACATTCGTGCTGTTTGTCGCTAAGGAGTTCGGCTGTATGTTCCTTATCTTGAAAACTGAAGATTCGATTTTGACGAAACTTGTACTATTCTAAGTTGAGAGATACCTAATCCAATAAAAAAAGAATGGTCACGATCCGATAAGTACTTTCGGAGAAATGCGTGCACATACATACAAACATACACTTACGAAATTTGGCACACGTGTTTTGAAGTCCACATAGAGTAACATATTATGTGAAAGTTGTACAATTCCAATCCAACAATATTACATACGTATTGAATTGATTACCTCCGTTTTTTGAATTCGGTAAAAAGTCGTGAAAGTCTAGGACTACTGAAACCAACTTAGAACAACATAAACATCATCATTGATGACACCGTTGGCGCAGTGGTTGGGGTATTGGCTGCTGCGCTGCGTGTCGCGGGTTCGTTTCTCGCATGGAACAAATATTGGTATGCCCTACAGATTTAAAGGTAACTCTTTCTTATTCCATTCCCCACGATTTTGGGCAAGTTTGGGTCAGCCCTGTCTGTAAGTATCAAGTTCGTCCCGCAATCGTTCCCTGGGTATGCCAGGCACGATGTCACCGTACATTTTCTTGGAACCACGTTGTGGTAGATTAAATCAATTTAGCTGGGCCTAGAAGCATGGAATTAATTTTGCACAAGTATACCTCTTGCCCCTTTATGGGTTACATAAGGTAAGAGAGTTTGAATAAGTATGTAATTTTTTTCTGATGGGAAATCACATCGACACAGCTTGTTATTTACACATTGCATTTTGTATACAATATTACACAAACCAAGTACAAAAAAACCTTGTCATCGAAGTTGTTCGAAAAAAAAAGTCACTAACGCACCAATGGCGCGGCAAGGTTTTGAAATTCAAATTTGGAAGCGATTTAAATGCGCGCCACCAATAGGTCAGAGTGGAATGTATTGGCATCGCAAGTGGGTGTTTACGAACCTCTGTCTTTATGTAAAACAAACGTATGTAACTGGCATTATGACGCTTTTCCTGTCGCAGACGCGGGCAAGTAACACACGAGAAAACAATCTTTTAACCAACTTCAAAAAAAGGAGGTAATCAATTCGACACTTATGTATTTAATATTGTTGGAATTGTACATTATTCACATATGTTCCTCAATATGGGCTTTTAAACACGTGTGTCAAATTTCATAAGTGTATGTATGTATGTTTGTCCACGCATATCTCCGAAACTACTAATCGGATCGTGACGATTTTTTATTGGATTAGGTATTTATCAACTTAGGGAACAGTACAAGTTACATCAAAATCGGTTCAGCAGTTTTCAAGATAAATGGAACATACAACCGAACTCCTTAGTGACAAACAGCACGAATGTGTAAATTAAGTTATTATGCATATTTAGTCAATCTTTAGGTACCTTACTATAGAACTTGCTTACATTTAGTGACACTGTATTAAAACCAAAAAGAGAGATGCAAAATAATTCCAATAATAAAACCCGACTTCAAAAGCAAAAGACAAAAAAGTGCAAAATAACTGTCGTTTGGGAAGTCGGTGTCGAAGAATGACAAAAACAAGAGGTACCAAAGACACCGACTTCCGAAACGAAATTTATTTTGCACTCATTAGTGTTTTAGTTTTAAAACCGGTTTATATTATAACCGACTTTTCAAAAAGGAGGACGTTCTATGTTCATGTTTGTTTGTTTTTTTGTATGTTCACCTATATCTCCGTCAATTGTGGACCGATTTTGAAAACACTTTTTTTGTTTGATAGGGTACGTTGCGAAATTGGTCCCATTTTAATTTGGTGAAGATCTGGCGTTTGTAGATATGTGTATGTTTTTAAATTTAGTTTTGCTCTTTATATCAGATCTAATCTCTACTTTTAACTCCAATTACGCTTCTTTCCATTCCGTTTGGACATACTTGGCTTTTTTTGTTGACAGAGTTGTTGCTTAGTTACTGCACATGTTTGACATCCATACGACAGGCATGGAAGGTTACACGAGTGATTGCATGCATGTCTTTGTAGCTTTTCAAATTCCTATAAAATTGAAAGCGTAAATTAACAAATTAGGATGGGCGGTGACCTCCAAACTAGGATATTTTTATCTTTGGGGTCAGGATAAATGGCTAGATTCAATAAAATTTTAAAACTATCAAATACATTTTGCTGGGAAGTTTGTTCCGCTCTTTCTTCTTCCCAGTTAAACAATAGGGGGCTTGTTTATAAAAATCTCAACGGTGTTTAACCGTTATTTAACCGTTTAAAAAAAAAGGTTTTATTGAATCTAGCCATTTATCCTGACCCCAAAGATAAAAATATCCTAGTTTGGGGGTCACCGCCCATCCGAATTTGTTAATTTACGCTTTCAATTTTATAGAAATTTGAAAAGCTGCTATAAAATCGAAAGCTTAAATAAAATATAGGTAGTTAAAAATAAATAATCATTTTAACAATTAATTTAATCCGTTTTGTATTATTGTTACAGATTGCAACTCTGAAGAAGTTCGTCGATGACCTACAAGCTTCTTTGCAGTCTGAGGTAAGTTTATATAATTTGAATATTAGTATATATAACTCGAATGTAGCGGCAGGTCTTAGCTTTGGACTGGATGGAGACAAAAATGTACGGGTGAAGACTGAAAAATGTAATTATCCGGTTTGGCTTGTACAAGTCATTAGCTCAAGAGAAATTGAAAAAAAAATTAAACACTATCAAGCGAAAAATAACTTTCTTTTCGGAAGTCGTTGTCTTTGATACCTATTTATTTTTAACCGACTTCCCAAAAAGGAGGAGGTATGTTCGACATTATGTTCGCTTTTTTTATGTTCACCGATATCTCCGTCAATTGTGTACCGATTTTGAAAACTTTTTTTGTTTGAAAGAGTATGTTCCGAAATTGGTCGCCATTAGTGTGAAACCGCGGTAAATGATATTTAACGATTTCAAAAAGGAGGAGAAAAACTGATGATTCTTTTTTTAAATTTAATTTTGGTGAAGGTCTGATGAATAACTTCGAAGAATACAACAGAAATCTTCAATAAATAACGGAATATCTCTCGGGATTGCTGCAATCGCATGTCTGTTTATTGTTTATACCATTTCATAACATAACATCACGCCAGTATGCTCTTAAGGGGTACGCTGATCTCTCATTTCACCGGTTATGTTCAAGTTTCATGATATTCGGGTAATCTATTCTGGCGGTATATGTACCTTACTCAACAACTTATAAAATAACTTTATTTTTGGAAGTCAGTGTCCATAACGCAGTAAATTGGTACGGTCTACGAAAAACACCGACTTCCAAAAATAAAGTTATTTTTCACTTTGTAGTTATTTTATTTGGAAGCCGGTAATATTTTTTTGTAAAAAGTTTGTTTTTTTTCATTTTTCTCTTTTTTCTAACTTAAAAAATACTCGTCAGATCATGATATCATGGGACCACATAAGAAGCACCAGCTTTAAAATAAAAAAGGAATCATCAGAATCGGTCCACAATTGACGGAGATATCGGTGAACATAAAAAAAAACATGAAGTCGAATATAGAACCTCCTCCTTTTTGGTAAGTCGGTTAAAAATACATCATGATGTTTTTTTGAATACTGGCTCCTGGCTATATTATTAAGTTTTTTTTTCTTCCTGGTTCTTTTATAGGTCAGAAAACACAGCGGGTCACAGGAAACACTAAATATTAATGATTGCTAACGAATGTTAATTTTCTAAAGTATTCCTAAGGGAAGGAAGCTTTTGTCGATATGTATCGGGTCAGAGGGTTCGGTACGGGAAATTGTAAGTGTATTTTAAATAGATCGTATATCTTTGTTAGGGTATAAGTTGTCTGTCTGTATACGATTAGCTATCCAACTTTTAATATATAAAATAAAAGAAAAAAAAAATAATAAACCTTTGGTTTTTCTTATAGCAAAATCAAACGGGAAAAGGCAATTAATTTATTAAAACTTTATACAACATAAACGCACAACGGTGGATTGAACGCCTTAGGCGTTCTCTAGCAGTCAGCCAAAGGTGGTTGATTGAGTATGATCTATAGGTATTCCAAAATTGGTCCTTCTGGAATTTTATTAAAATAGAAAGTTTATTACATGAAGAAATTCGTCCTGTCTAAACGTCATTTGAAATAACATTAGACATGTTTCCAAATCTTTTTACAGTCCGTTCAACCGATTTTGAGTTCTATTCCGTAAACATAAGGATGACATAAAAAGCATAAACCTGTTACCAAAACCAACTGTTTACTACAGCTACCATTTGTCGTATAACCAACGCAATAGAAGTCGAAATCGGTTGAACGGTCTGTAAAATGGGCTAATTTAAACGTCTAATGTTATCGCAAATGGGGTATAGTAGTAATAGTCAAATTGAAGCAATCAATACTCTAACGGCTTTTGAGGAATTATTTCATTAATTATATTTTAATAATTCAAAATGTTATTTTGAAATTATTTATCTACATGAGCAGTTATGAAAGAAATCTCGGTTTCCGTATCCGGCAAGAAAAATCACAATTTGATTTGAGGACCTGTACCTAACATGTCACTTTTACAAGCTTTAATTTTGTTACAGTATGTAATCAAAACTTGTATGTGAATTTTGATAAATTTTTAACCGACTTACCAATAAGGAGGAGGTTCTATGTTCGACTTCATGTTTTTTTTTGTTCACCGATATCTCCGTCAATTGTCGGCCGATTTTGAAAATTATTTTTGAAAGAATATGTTTCGAAATTGGTCCCATTTTAATTTGGTGAAGATCTGATGAAGAACTCCGAAGATAGACGACAGAACTCTTCAATAAATAACGGCAAATCTCTCGGGATTGCTGCAATCGCATGTCTGTTTATTGTTTATTATACCATTTCATAACATAAAATCACGCCAGTGCGCTTCTTAAGGGGTACGCAGGTCTCTCATTTCACCGGTTATGTTCAAGTTTCATGATATTCGGGTTATCTATTCTGGCGTTAAGCTAACTTACTAAACGACGTACCAGGTAGGTACAACAAAAAGTGAAAAATAAAAAAAAAAACTTTTTTACAAAAAATATATTACCGACTTCCAAATAAGAAAACTACAAAGTGAAAAATAAATTTATTTTTGGAAGTCGGTGTCCATAACGCAAAAAAAATGGTATCTACGAAAGACACCGATTTCCAAAAATAAAGTTATTTTTCAGTTTGTAGATTTCTTATTTGGATGTCGGTAGTATTTTTTTGTAAAAAAGTTTTTTTGTATAATTTTCAATTGAGCTGAAATTTTGCACACTCGTTTGTTTCTCTTGACTGTGCTATTTTTAACTGACTTCAAAAAGGAGGAGGTTATCAATTCGACTATATTTTTTTGTGTGTCTGCGTTTTCAGAACTTTTTACTAGGTGAACCGATTTTGATGATATTTTTTTTTATTTGAAAGCTCGTGCTTGTTTTGTGGTCTCATTTATCTATCATTTATAATTTCATCAAGACCCGATGAATATCTTTGGAGATATACATCAGACCTCTTCCATAAATAACGGCAAATCTCTAGGGATTGCTGCAATCGCAAGTCTGTGTATTCTTTACACCATTTCATGACATAACATCACACTGGGTACGCTCTAAAAGGGTACGAAGGTGAGAACAGTACACCCTGGTATATTCTTATTCCACCGGTTTTGTTCAAGTTTCATGTTATTGGTTAAATCTATTCCGGCATCACTTTGGCCAATTATAGGAATCTAACCTATAGAACTGGGCCATTATGTACCACAACTGTCCACAACTAAAAAGTGAAAAATTAAAAAACATTTTTACAAAAAAAAATACTACCGACTTCCAAATAAAAACACTAAAAAGGGATTCTACATGAGTCCGCATTCCCCTTACCTAAACTCACGGTTAATCATGAGCCCGTTCCCAAAATCGGTTACTACCCCCATAGATAACGCGTTAATTTTCGCCCATAATCCCCTCCGTACATAAAACACAGAACACATAATACAAATGTAACAACTAACACACGGGCTTTGAGATAAAACTATTGATCGGTGAACTCTAGAGGGTTGATAAGAGGGCTATATAAAAGCTGAGATAAGCATGTCACACCTTTGTTGTGTCGCAATAACGGGTGCAGACGGGTGGCAGAGGTAAGCATTTTTTTGTGTCATTTTGCCGGGTTTAAAGAGTATATTTTTCTTCCTACTTCCCATATCTCCAGGTTACTTGTGAATCATCTAAATTTCATTTTGTCAATTCCCAGTATTCATTGCGTGTATTACGCTGTCTATAAGAAAGATTTTTGAACATATGAAGCAATGAATGGAGGTCTTTCGGTTTTGATGGAAACGGCTGCTATAGTTCATATTCTGGATTATATTCAAACATTATTAGCGCTAGGTCGACGTCGGATTTCATCTAATAGGGGATGTTAACTGAATATTTGTTATTTGTTCGTCCGGAAGATTTATAAAAATATTAGACACGTATTTTTTCTTTAGCCACGTAAACATAAAGTGACGACGATACGATGCGTTGAAATATCGTATGACGTCACACCGTTAGTACACTTACTTGACATAGTGAGGTCACAAGCCCCCACTTCTGAATTTTGATGCCCTTTAACTTTGTAATTTTTTATTGATTTGGTAAAGCAAAAAATACGTGTCCAATATTATTTGATTATCTCATTGACGGACTAAATAGAATTATCATTTTTCTACCCAGGAAACATCCCTATTGATAGTGATATTACATGCAATTTTCGAGATTTGTAAAACAAAACACATTAAATTAACAATCTAATTTAATTTTAAATGTCGTAAAAACACTTTCCTGGTCTAAGCCGTAGAACCTTTAGTCCTATGCCTGATCTTTCTCCGGTCGTGTCAATTTGCCGTCCCATCGTAATATCAGAACAGAAACTGCACCTGTGTATGCGCACACACTTCGACACTAATATTTCCTACGAAATAGGCAAATCTACGTTCAGATTGACTACCGTGACCGAAATGGGGTCGGGAGGATTACACAAGCTGTAACTTAAAAATGCCATACAATTTTTTGTAAATAGAAAAGCAAAGATAAAGTAGATAAAGTAAAATAAAGTAGTGTATGCAACGGCATATGATTGGGTGTTGAAACGCTCGCGTGATATCATTATTACATTCGGCTTCGCCTCATGTGATGAACCACGCTCGTGTTTTAATAACCCTATTATTTGACATTGCATAAACTACTATTATTTGATTGAATTTTAAAAATGTCACAATAAAATCATAAGATTTTATTGTGACATTTTTGATTTTGTTATGTTTGAATTGAATGATTAATTATCTATACTAGGTATTTATTCTGGCGCATAATTTTAAGTTTACTAACCTAATGTTTAGCTGTTACTAACCATTGGACCAATGTAGTTGTCTTTTAAATAAATCATATTATTATTTTGTCGGCTGACGACAACTTTGTATGAAATTTTTTTTTTTTTTGGGAATAGCGTATGACTTTTTATTCACTAAGGCAGACACAGTTTCCGTTACATCTCGTATGTGTTGGTTTTTCTTAGATTCCGTTCTCATTCTAGTCGAAAAATCACACTCCTACCGACACCCCAATACATACGACTTTATAATCACTTATTCTAAGGACCGTCAAAGGTGCAGGTCGCAATCGATAGTAAACTATACAAACGATTGCTCAACACTGATGTCCTGTGTCGAACGGCCTTCTAATGCATGCGTGTGTGATTTTATTTTATTTAAATGGCTACCCAGTTAGGAAAAGGAAATGACCTTTCCCCTTTAGAAAACACAAATAAAATAAAAGCGGAAATGTTTATTCAAGTGGGTTAGTAAATTAGTTCTAGACACAAAGCTCCATTTTTTTTGTTTTTAACAAAACCATGCTGGGACACAATTCATTTCTGCTGTATTGTTGGCACACCTGAATTGCCGCAATATTAAGTAGGCATTCCTACCTAGCATGACCTGTGGGTCCTGCTTTTGATTTTCTTCTATGTTGCCGTGTCCAATTACCATCACCTTCCGATTACGAAAAGGAGTGTAAAGTCCCCGTCATGAGAAGCTATTAATTTTGTAAATAAAGAACTTCACTAAGTTGCGTAGCGACAAATCAATCAAAGTAAATAATCCCAAATTCAATCAACGTAAAGTAACATACGTGTAATACGAAACTAACGAGCAATTTCACTTGGTCGTGTTATATTTTAGCGATATAAAGCGCTGTCGTCTAATGTTTTGCGCGTCTAACTCATGGAACGTTCCAGTACCACAAAAAATGGGATTATTTGTTGTTGATTGAATTGTTGCTATGTAGCTTAGTAGAAGTTCTTTACTTACAATAGCTTCTCCTGACGGGGACTTTAGGTACCTACGTAGCTGTGTTTGCGCACTTAGTCTTGTGCACTATAACCTCTTGCGTAGTTGGCTAGCCTTCGATGTATTTGCAGCCGTGACCGAAATTCGGTATTCTATTTTAATCCTTTGCACCTTAATTCCTTTTTTAACCGACTTACTAAAAAGGAGGAGGTTCTATGTTCGACATTTTGTATGTTTATTTTTTTATGTATGTTCACCGATATCTCCGTCAATTGTGGACCGATTTTGAAAATTCTTTTTTTGTTTGAAAGAGTATGTTCTGAAATTGGTCCCATTTTAATTTGGTGCAGATCTGATGAAGAGCTTCGGAGATATACTACAGAACTCATCAATAAATAACGGCAGATCTCTCGGGATTGCTGCAAACGCATGTCTGTTTATTGTTTATACCATTTCATAACATAACATCACGCCAGAACGCTCTAAAGGGGTAAGCAGATGTGTGCTCATTGCACCGATTATATTATTGTTTCATGATATTCGGGGAATCTATACTGGCATTATAGGTACTTTACATAACTACTTGCCTATTAGATACGTACAACAAAAAAGTGAAAAATAAAAAGAACATTTTTCCAAAAAATTACGACCGCCTTCCAAAGAAGAAAACTACAAAGTGAATAAAAATCTTTTTTACAAAAAAATACTACCGAGTTCCATATGAGAAAACTACAAAGTGAAAAATAATTTTATTTTTGGAAATCGGTGATTTTCGTAGGTACCATTTTCTTTCCGTTATGGACACCGACTTCCAAAAATAAAATTATTTTCACTTTGTAGTTTTCTCATATGGAAGTCGGTAGTATTTTTTTTGTACATTTTACACTTTTTTGTTGTATCTATCTAATAGGCAATTAGTTTAGTAAGTTACCTTAACGCCAGAATAGATAACCCGAATATCATGAAACTTGAACATTTTCGGTGAAATGAGAGATCTGCGTACCCCTTAAGAGCATACTGGCGTAATGTTATGTTATGAAATGGTATAATCAATAAACAGACATGCGATTGCAGCAATCTCGGGAGATTTGGCGTTATTTATTGAAGAGTTCTGTCGTTTATCTTCGGCGTTCTTCATCAGATCTTCACCAAATTAAAATGGGACCAATTTCGAAATATATACTCTTTCAAACAAAAAAAGAATTTTCAAAATCAGTCTGCGGACTGATTTACGGAGATATCGGTGAAAATACACAAAAAGAAAGAAAAAAAACAAACACGAAGTCGAACATAGAACCTCCTCCTTTTTGGTAAGTCGGTTAAAAATAACTTTATTTATGGAAGTCGGTATCTTTCATAGGTACCAATTTATTGCGTTATGGACACCGACTTCCAAAAATAAAGTGTTTTTTCACTTAGTAGTTTTCTTATTTGAAAGTCGGTAGATTTTTTTTGTAAAATGTTTTTTTAAGGGTTTCTACTTTACTTCTGCTTTGGTGTGACTTAGCTAAAAGTTCATCATTTCGAAGTATAAATCCAATATCAAGTAAATTTCAAGTCAAGCTGCGGCCCGGATCTACCTTTCACCGGGCATTGCCGCCCTGATTAACGGAAGCACCAAAAAAACGAGCATAAAAAGCAGCAAGTATGCTGCACTACCTCAAGTGGAAGTGGCCACTCACCGATGCCGTGTAATGCGATTTAAAGGGAAAACAATCGCATTGCTAGAGTGGGGGGAGGCTACTCCATTTGGTCAGGCAAGCTCATTGCTTCAGAAGATCGGGGAGGCAGGAGACTACATGTCAGCCGCGGCCCGAACCATAAGCGTGGACGCAATGGTGGTGGGAGGAGACAGAGGAGACGTCGCAGACCGCTTTGGCTATCTAAAGGCCTCAAAACATCATGAGGTCGTTGTCTACGAGGACAGAGGCGAAACCCTGAGTTTCCTCAAAGACCCCAGACAACCAACAGCCAGCGCGACGAGCCCCACAACAAGCCCCACCACTCAAAGTGGATCGGAAAGGGCCCAGCAGAAGGCAGCAGCCGAAAAAGCTGCAAAGGAGCAGTGCAACACCATAAACCCGGAGGACTGGGCCCGGTCGAGGAGTCGCCTGAAAGCTTTCGGCTCTTTCCTCAGTGCACTGCTCCCAAGCACCAGCCACATATCACCATCTCACAAGCAGGAGACAGCACTGGAGAGGTTCTTCAGAAAAACACCAAAGAAACCAACCCAGCAAAAGCCAAAGCCAACACGAGCCGACAAAGGGCAAGTCAGTCCGCCGACCCTCGCAGTAAATTCGGGTGCCACGGACCACGTAAAGAGCGCGTTCCTCGAGTACGTAGCAATCGTAAGAGCGACCAGAGAGGTCAATCTTACGACATGCAGGAAGATCCTGCAGACCTACCAGAGAGACACAGAGGGTCTGTTAAGGGTACTGCTCGAGGAAGCAGGGGCAGCGGTGTACGACAACGTCACATCCCAAGTCATCAAAGGGGAAATGACGGGGTCGTATATGGCAGCCTACAGCGCGAGGAGTGGTTTTGTGGCCCTGGACAAGGAGGAGACGGAGCGCTCAGGCAAACTCAAGTTCAGCGTGCCAAATGACGACCCGATAGTGGTTACCGCCAAATGTACCAAAATCATGCCGGATGATAAGATCCTGGAAATGGCACAGTCCATTTCGGAAACCTCAGGTATCCCGGCATCACAGGAAAGCTGGGCGGTACCCAATATCAGGTGGATTAACGGAGTTCCGGGTTGCGGTAACACAACCTGGCTGGTAAAGCACTTCGACGAGGACAGGGACGTGATAGCAACCACGACAACAGAAGCTGCCAAAGATCTTAGGGAAAAGCTTGCGCGCCGCTTAGGAGACCGAGCAAAGACCAAGGTGCGCACTATGGCCTCAATCCTAGCAAACGGTTTCAAGAGTCAAGACAAATGCTACCGTCTTACGGTAGACGAGGCTCTTATGAACCACTTTGGGGCCATAGTCATGGCAGTAAAGTTGTCTGGAGCAAGCGAGCTTGTCCTCGTCGGAGACGTTAACTTTTCGAGCTTAGGTATACCCGTCCAGACCTGGTGGCTGGCATCACCCAGGAGTTTCTCTGCACACACCGCAATCCAATGGACGTGGCGTTTGCACTGAGTGAGATATACCCCGGTATATACTCCTCCAAGTCGTCGCTGTCGCGGGTCCACTCTCTGAAGGTGAAAGGTTATACAGGGGCGCAAATACCGAGCACTGCCCAAAACACCCTGTTCCTGGTTCATACGCAGGGGGAGAAAGCTTCTCTTGCGAGCCAGGGATTTGGGTCCGGCGAAGGGTCGCGCCTGCTAACCATACACGAGGCTCAGGGGTTGACCTACGATGACGTCATAATCATCAACACCAAGTCCAGGAGGCTTCAGGTCCACGACAGCATCTCCCACGCGGTAGTGGCGTTGTCCAGACATACAGTTAGTTGCGTCTATTACACCGACGACGCCGATGACGCCACAGGCCGCTTTGCTAAGAGGGCGATGGATGCGCCAACTAAAACGGTCGTCAACTACAATCTTAAGACGGCCATGCAGCATCGAGACGTAGTCGTCATAGAGGCTTTGCTCACGCTGGCGAAGTCCCTGGTCAGCAGACATCACCAAAACACCACCTAACAAGTCCCATCCAAAAACTCCAACCCAAACACCTCCCCAAACCCAAACCATCACCCTGTCTAAATCCTGTAATGATAAAATAAAAATATACATGTAAAGCTGCATGGTGGAACGAGTCAGTCATACTCATCTTAACGTCCTTACGACGGGGTTCTAGAACGGGAACCGTCGGCCGGTACTGGTCTGCTCGCACTGCCATGCATCTCCCCCGCAAAGTGTACAAATAGAAATAAGTAGACAAAATAGTGAATAACATAGGCAGTGTATCAATAGAAATTAATAAACCAAATAGTTAATAACATAAAGATAAGTAGTAAATAGAAATATAAAATTGTAATGCCAGTGTGAAATATATAATAAACGATAAAAATATAGAATTTAGTGAAAGATGAACTCACGTAGACTTAAGTTAGTTAAGTAAGCCTAGGAATAATGTCCGACGTAGGAGTCAAATAATTTTATAAAATCAAATCAAACCAATTAACATAGTAAAAAAGGGCGCGGACGTCTATGTCCGCGGTAGATTACAATAATAAAAAAAAAAAAAACAAAATATCAAGTAAATTTCACAAGATCTCAATCCAATTATTGGCAATTGGTGTTTTAGCAGCCAATCCATCTTTCCTATCTTAGTCAACTTCTGAGTCAATGGGTCTTAAAACTATTTGCACTGCTAGATACTCGTACCACGTAAGGTTTTATTGTGAGTGTCACAGTCCGATCGTTTTACATAATTATATATAAATGTAATTATATTCAAATAATTGTGTTACAATATACATGTTTGTCTGTTAGTCGCGCTACACCTGCACAAATAGCCCGAACAATTATTTATAGTTCCACTTTGTACCCGGTACCATGTTTAGTTTTAATTTTGGGATAATTTCCAAATGGTTTTTAAAATGATAAAATTAAAGGCCAAAATGTCTTTCTTTAGACTGGTCGATTCAAGACTCGCACATATGGTGCGATGCGGCAATGCGACAATTAAAACATTCTGGCAATCGAACGCAAATAAATTCAGAATCGAATGTAGAAAGACAGACAAAAGGATATGGGCCAAATCGAGTATCACAAAAAATATAATTTTCAATAATAATTCCATTCTCCTCTTCTATTTCTATTTCGGATGTCTTCATCACCAACAGGCAGATGTATTGAGATCCTTATCATTTGCTGGTATCGAAACTAATGTTCCTGTATGTTTTACAATCTAAAAGTTAACAAACCTTCTACTATTTGCAATATTAATACTAACTTCAACCTATTTAGTCCTTTAAGTTTTCCTACATCAGTTTAGACTTTACAATCGTTTATCGGGACGTATTCGATTAAATTATTTACAATGATAAGAAACTCGTTTATAGTGAGTAACATAAACGTTTTCCTCTCAAAGATATTAGTTTATAAGTTCACGGACAATCTCTCGTTGCTAAGTCGCCTCTTGCATACAAATAGAGGTTAGGGCAATTAAGCAGTTGCATTGCACTACGTAGGATAATTACTTCTTTGTAGGTACCAATATTTATACTATCGTTTAGATCTAGGTTTTCAACCTTAACCATTGTTATCTCTATATCTGCAGGTTTATGCATCTGCAAGTTGTAACGGTTTGCCATAATCAATCAATCAATACTTATAATAAATCTGCAGAAAAGTAGATTTTGCACATCGAAAATATTAAGAAAAAATAGCCGGGATGTAAAAGGATAAGCAACAGAACCCATTTCCTGCATTTTTGGAATTGTTGTCTGTTTGTATGTTTAGTTAGCACGCATCACGTAAAATGTTCTCAACCAATGTAGATATATTTTATACATAAAATTGTGCGTAACTTGAAGTATTACTTTGGTTTTTGTTTCATCGCAATCGGTTCACTCTAAAGTCAGATGAATTTAAAGTGTTCAAGAAGTAAAATATCGCAACACACGCAATTCAGATACTCGGATAGTTGAATTCCATATTCGATAGATGGCGTTGTGCATTTGACGTCATTTTCTGAATGGCCGTAT
Organism: Orthosia gracilis; assembly: GCA_947562075.1. Taxonomy (NCBI): domain Eukaryota; kingdom Metazoa; phylum Arthropoda; class Insecta; order Lepidoptera; family Noctuidae; genus Orthosia; species Orthosia gracilis. The sequence goes on from OX387266.1 coordinate 1,587,743, forward strand.
AAGATTCTCCGCGGAAAAATGACACTAGAAAAAGAATTAGTATGTAGGTAGGGTAGATAGCAAGGTAAGTAGGGTAAGGTAGGCTGGGTAGCAATTGGCAGGAGCGAAACCGCGAGCACAGCTAGTATAAAATAAGATTAGTTTTTAACTGGGGCTGTCGATCTGTTTCATTGCAGTGTGTATGTTGCATAGAAGTAATTTTCGTGAAATACAGACATGATGATATGCTCAACGAGATATATAGTATTTCGCTTCATCTGTGGCAATGCCTTGGCTGCACGAGGTCTCCTAAACTTCAGGTAATAGCAAAATAAGCAGTAAGAATAGAATAGACAATCATTTAATCGGCACAGACACAACATAAAAGCAATTATTGCAAATGAAATTAAATTTATTTATTTGCAAGAATATAGGTACTCACATAATACATGGTAGAAATAATTTTAGTCTCACTATATTCGACTTATCAGTCGTGCAAATATTTGAAGAAAAAAAGAGCAAAGTAAAAGAGATGTACAATATAAACTGCAATCATATATTGCGCTGAGCGTGCCCATACTGAAAAGGTTACCAAGTCAGCATAGTAATTTGGAGACAAGGACCTCTGCGAAAATTACAGTTGTAGACATGCTATACAAACTTGTTAAAAGTCAATTCTAATGTTTAAAGGACGTCCTTAAGCTATCTTGATTTTATGATTATTGTAAGTTGTACCTAACTGCGTAAGTACGCGTTGATTGAGTGATTAAATTCCTTTGAGATGATTTTCCAATACTGTTTGTTAGTCATAGAGTTTCACTCAAACAATGTAGGCGTGTATTATTTGCCATTTCCTTTCTTGCTAAAGAACATTTAGTAACGGTAAAGACATAAGGACCAATTTTTATTTCTAGGTTTACTCACGATGTTTTCCTTCACCGTTGTCAGAAATGTCCAAGATAAACTTGTAAAGTACATATGAATTTGAAAAAGTCACATTGGTACTTGCCCGGATTCGAACCCACGACCTCAAGCACGAGAGGCGAAGTCTTAGCCACTGGGCCATCACAACGATAAATAATATTTTATACGCTTCATCGAAATAATCCTCAAAAATGAAAAAAAAGCTTGGCTTTTCATTATTTTCCATACCTTTTACTACGATATTTGGGGCCGCAGCAATTCTATATCATTCTCGTTCCTTTTCTTTCATATCCTTCCTCACAGAGTTCATCCATCTTTGCCTTCATCTCCGCAATCACATTCATGGCTGTTTTAATCAGATAGTTTTTACAGAAACTAGGTAACTAAATCAATCAATAAAATAATCCAGGCATTTCCTCTACCTATCTTCGCATAGTCATTCATTAGACTCATTACTTAATAAAATATCACTCATTAAATAAGCTAGTTTTAGTATTTCCTTGACACGCGGCTGCCCGGCTGACTTCTTTGAACTATGGATATGTATAGATACAGCTATATCATCATCTATAGCTGCCTCGACAATATTTACTGCACATTGTTTGTAATGCTCGTCCAGTGCATTGTCATGCAGTCTTGCAATTGCATCTAAAAGTTAGTAGTCTTTAGGGAATATGGGATTTCATCTTCTTTCCTTCTGTACTGCAATTTCCAGTTTATTTTTCTGTATTTTTAAGACCATTGTCATTCTAATCTGTCACAATTTGTCAACATTATCTAATTTATCTCGGTTTTTACCCAGTTCTTAACATTAATTGTCGCTGGGATAGGCTTACTAGATTTTGTACCTGTTATAGAATTTAGATTTCTGTACATTTCTAACGTGCATTTCAGGATCTGTTTTTCGATCTTTGGCATTATTTTCTCTTGCGGAATACGTATTTAGCACGACAGGGAGGTATATATATATTTTATCTGTAACTCATTTGATTAAACTCTTTCATACTATAGTTACGCCTTCAGCATTAAACTTCTTCGTTTGGTTTCATTTCGATACTAGTAGGACCCAGAATAATATTAAATTTGCTCGTTTATGTTTCTTTATCGGGAGTCAATATCCGTTAGAGAATATAAATTATTACTATTCCTTATTCAACGACTCGACCAGTGTATTGACTTTCAAAAGAATTTTGAACAGTTCAAAGGTCTAATTCGATGCAATCCCGAATATAAAGCGCCCAAGAGTCGTTTTTATTAAAATTTCATTCATTTGAATTGTCGCACCTTGTTTCGTAGAACACACTGCATTTTCATGCAGGCTTCGATCCTTCGCGTGTGTGTGACCCGCCCCACCTAGTGTGAGTGAAGGCGTATCTCAAGCGTCGCAGGCGCCGCCTCGTCACTCAGTTACACTGAGGACGCCGTCGCGAGCGGACGTCCCGACCCGAAACATTTTAGAACGCTCGATCGAATTTTTCAAAAATTCTAAAGTGACGGCGGAGTTCAAATAAGGTTATCGGTTTATGTTTGCGGGTAGGATATCCGCGCCTACTCGAGGTAAGTTTTGTAATGTTTGCCTTTTTTGTCTATTGTTTATCCAGTTTTTTTGTTTGTCTTTGATTAGCGTTCTGCTGTACGGTTGCATAGGTCGCAAGAGTATTCTTTTTTAATATTTTTTCTGACTCATATTTGTACAAGTGACATCATGGTAGTTCTTTTGTAATGTGTCAAAAGTACAGCTCATTAACAGAGTCAATGGATTTATTATCATGCAGTGATGGTATATAATATGATAAATAATGATTCATATTAATATTTACACATGGCGTGTGTAGACAGGGTAAAAGATATCTTATTGATAAGATGATAAAGCTCTCATTATCTGAGGCGAGGTGGTTTGAAGGCTAGACTTGTCACCACTTACGTATCGAACTTGTATCTTCAAAGTGTTAGGTACTTTTTCATGAGATATGACGTAGGCTTCAGGACACACCTTTAAACCTTGTTGAGTTCTCCTGATAAGCAAGGAATGTGAAATTCAAATACGAAGCCAAGCCATGGTTGAATTTCAGTGAGACTATAGTGTAGTAGCGTTTTGGGTTATTAATTAAACTTAGTTTAGATTTTTTTTTAAGGATCGTTTACATTCATCTACAATTTCTTGAAAATATTTCTCTGAAAAGCTTCAAATTATTTGTAGATAGCTTCTTAGCTCTTAGACTAAGTTCTATTAATACCTGGCCATCAACGCCCCATGGCCAATAACGCGATCATAAATTATAAAGCCAATATTTTTAGAGACTAAACTAATAAGCTTCAAAATGTACTTTCATTATTTACCATCCTTTTCGACTTTACCAAATACAAACCAAAAATTTTGGAACGGTTTCTGAATTGAGAGTATTGAGTGAGGAAGGTGACAAATTATACATCAATGCAAAAAAATACCCGTTTTCAGGCTAAAGTAGAGACTGAAAAATACTCAATACTCAACTTCAAATTCTTAATTCAGAAATTGACTAAAATGAAAATGTACTCGAATCAAATCCAATTCATGAGACCATAGAAATCTAATTAACTAACCAAAGCAATACTGTCAAACACATTACGGCAAAGATAATGATCACAGGATAATTAAATTGAAATACCAATAAATACACTGGTAGCTTTAAAATAACTAATTATGTTTAAGTCCAGCCTTGGCACGGTTTGTGGGTATGCACCTCTTCGTGACTGCGAATACTAGATTTTTTGTAATAAGTCTTACCCCGATAGGTCTTGATGTATGGAAGAAATTTATTTATATTATTTTCGTGCACTTTTCAAGCTGATTTATGTGACTTTCCTAGAAAAAGTAAAAAATAAATGTGGTAAAAAAAATAACATGTTACAGTAATTTAAGAGTATAAGTTGACCTATGTCACGCTTTTGATTCCCGTTTCCCTAACAAATAACTAACATTTTCTTTAAAAATCTTGACCTAATTTGGCTCACGATATTAGGGGTCCCCCAAGGTAAAAAGGTACCTACTTGATCCTATACTCAAATTGTGGCATTGTGGATAGCATAGTATAAAATTACGAAAATATTATTTGCCTAGTTACCGGTCAAATCCAGTAGTCCCCCAAGGAGTGATACTCAGCCTAATTCTTATTTTGAGATCATCTTGGTGAAGATATCTATATATTTCATTTGATTGTTGACTGATCAGTGGTTTTATTCATATAAAAAATTAAACTAACCGCCCAGTTAACTTCAGGACGCGCTAACAACGGTTCAGACAACTTATTTCCATCAAACACAATTAAAGATGTATATTTTTTTCATAGCCGTTTGACGAACAATGGTTCTCCTCGCGTGTCGATGCAATGTGTAATTTTATTACAAGTACCCAACCAATGACAGATTACAATTGTATAACGTTGACGTTTACCTCATTCAATGTCATTTGGTACTCTCTGATGGCCTTTTATTGCTTAATTTCACAGTTTTCTTACGGTTCGAATTAGCTATGGCTATTGAGCAGGGTTTTAGGATTTCAGTTTTCTAGTTCAGACTTAAGATCTACTGGGAATGTATGTCCTACAGTTATTTTAGCTACCTGTGTTATGTGTATAGGGACTGACTCTGAAGGCATTTTTCTATATTTCTTATATTATATCTATAGGTATAAATAGTTTGCGCTATTTTAAATTCTTTGGCTAGGTAAATCCAGTTTTCTACCAGTCTCATCGATTGGTCCATTAACTTATAAATCGTGACTTTACGCGATTATTAGTCATAAAAATCATAGTTTTAAAACCTCAACCTGCAAGTTTACGCATTTTTTATCCTTCCATAAAGGCTTGCTGTAAAATCAGCCCAGGTAAAAATGGAGCTTCGTCTATTTTAAAATCTATATCGATTTCTTCTGGCTAACCTGTCTCAAAGTCAATGTTCGCGAGCTAAGGACGAGTCTTTGTACAAAAATTACTTATCTTCGTCACCTTCAAGAACATTTTCATTATTTAAAGTAACTCGACGACAATTTGTACAGAATACAGCGCCAAGCATTTTACCAACGTATAATACTCATACATTATTCATCACCTACAATTAGCGATTCAAAATTACTTATTTATCGCTGAAAGACATTAATTCGTCCTCGCCGGGTTTTTATATCGCACAATTAAACCTCTTTAGTACATCACGCGTCACGAATTTCGAAAAAGTAAATAGACCATAGAGGCTTTACACTACAGATAATGACAACTATGAACGTGACAGCAATAATGGCGGGAAACGACTTTCGAGTTTCGACCGTTATTTGTTATCGGGCATGCAGCGTTATCTGTGGAACATCGCCAAGGTACTAGTTGTACGATAATTTTCTGATAATTTATTTTGCTTACACACGTTCATAAAACGACGGTTCGATGATTGTTCAGTTAGAACATTCTGTAATACAGATATATCAAGCGAGAAATAATCAAATTAGAACTGCATACTACACAGCGACTGTGTCGAAAGAATGTATGCTGTACACATATACAAGTACAAATAAAACAATATACACTAGCAAAATTTGTCTCGCTATGTTACGTAGAAAATCACGAGAGAACTATTTATTTCTGTGTATCGTTCTCACTGAAATATAATATGCAGACATAGCTTTGTCATATATGCGGTAGTTTATTTAAATAATTGCTGGACATAAAAACAGAATGACTTTGGTTGAAAACTTAATAAATTGTTTATTGTTTTTTGCGCTGAAGATGAGATACTATATGTTGTATAGAAGGTTGCAGTAGTCGAAGTATATTTTTCAAGCTTCTGTCAGCGGTTTCACCAACGTTAAAATGATAAGTAATACCAAGAGAACGTCCTCTTCGTCGTCGTCTATGTTCTTTTTCATGACCCAATCTATTTCTATACCAATATTCATCAAAATTGGTTCCGCGGTTTAGGTGTGAAAACGTAACAGACAGATATAGTTACTTGCGGTTTATAATTTTAGTAAGAAAGTATGTGTATTTTCCCTGATTTCTCACTACAATTTCAGAGACACCATTATCTCCGGCTAAAATTTCTGGTCCTTTGTGTCACATTTTGTCAGTTGTAATACAACCCATAAGAGTAACGATGGCCACCCACAATACATCACGTAAGCAAATATCGCCAACATGCTTTTTGTCCACATTCAAATCCAACGAGATTTTTGGTTACAGTAAAGTCTTTTCACAAATCAGGATGCTCATTTGACCCTCCACCGATTGTTCAATTAACTATGCAAGCGTCTAGAACTATTCTATTTCCAGGTTTTTCATTACCCCAAATACCTACACACATAACAACTACAGAATATATGCCACCTCAATATCATTGAATACTGTTAACAATATTCTCTCATTCTATGTATGTTTAATTACTTTTCTATTGTTATCGGGTACCAAGTTTTGTTTGTCATTAGCATATGTCACCTACGTATCTGCCGTCACGATTCACTTGAGGTACTGATAATATACCGGATATTTGGTACTTGTACTCGTGTAGTTTTCAAGTATTATGCTTTAAATATAATTGTATTTGTGGTTTGTGAAAGACTGGATGAAAATATTTCGTTAGGGTAGGAAAGAGACACTTAACTGGCAAAATGTGGGTGCACCCCTACCCAACCCTTCGGGAAATATTGGCGTGATATTATGTATGTGTAGGTAGGAAATACTGTAGGGATTGGTGGGTAAACAAGTATTGCAATCGTAGATCATTAAAGCTTGCTTTTGGTGCTTGTAGACAGATTCTTAAAGACAAATTAAAGTTTTGGAATCTTGGGTTGATTGGACAAGATATAAACGAAGTCTTCTGTTAACCTGCAATCTTTGCTCTCTATTAACAAACTGTATGATACATAGAAAGACTAGATGTACTTTTTCATCATTATCATCATTATCAGCCTTTTGATGTGCCCACTGCTGGGTCAAGCTTCCTTTCTGTGGGAAGGAATGGACCATAATCCACCATGCGGGCCCAGTGCGGGGTGGTGGATATCACATGTCTTCTAATTTTTGGTTATAGGACATGCCGGTATGTCTATCTATCTGGTCAATTAGAAATTCATTCTAACGATTAAGAAACAATATAAAACATACAAAGACAAAAAATCTTGCTAAGCTTTACTGATACTGCTCGTCAGACATGACTGACGGAGTTTCGACGGCAGACTGAGTTACAATTCAACCAAGATTTTGTAGTACAAATTTTTCGCATATTATTAACTCGCTGACGAGTCCTATATTCACGCAAATAATAATTTACTGTTTTCAAAGAAGAGACACTTAATTTAGAACCCGCTTCTACCACATGAAGCTGACAGATGCGATCTTTACTCATTTCTGCAGCCATTGTAATGGTTCCTTTTGTAAAAACCGGTTCTAAGACGTCGAAAAACCCGTTTTAGTCAAAATTTTGGAAAATGACAGTGAAGTAAGTAGTTCACTTATGACGTGTACAATGACTGGTTTCCAAATTCGTGTGGGAAGATTTGCGAAGACAGCCCTGGTTTGATATTTGTGTTATTGTGGTTGGCACAGACACTTTGGATCTTGGTGTTATTTATCATCGAATGATGTTTTCTGGATGTTTGTAAATGCTGCTTGAGTATTCTTCCTTGTGATCCAATGAACATTATTTTCGTCGTTTTGGAGCAGCTGAAAGCAGCAATAACATTTCATATGGTGGCACTTGGGTAGGTCAATGCTCAGCAGTGGACGACTCACATGAGTTTGTGATTATATCATCATTATTTCAGTTTTGAATCAACCGCTGCTCGGCATGGAGGAGGTCTTCGTTTTTATTCTGCTATACTTCCCGGTGTGCACCCCTTATCCAGGCGTTGCCCTTTTTTTTTATTTATACAATGTCCTGTCGGGCAAGGCCTCTCCTGAATCCTTCCAGGTATTCTTTTCCTGACGCACTTCGATCGAACCATTGCGGAAGGCATCATTAGTCTCACCACCTTTTCCAGTGATTTCGTTTTACGCAAATATCCATGTGTCCTAAATTCTGGTCCTTTGTCTCTAAGCTACAAGGACTTCAACAAAATATCTATATAAAACATTGTTTATGTCTAGAGGAAACAAGTTGTAATGTTAGAAAAAGCACCCATTTTACTCGAAGCTATAAAGTTAATGATATAGAAGACTGTTTTATCTTTGTTCAAAGCATTTCTAAGTGCGTTTTCCTCGGTGTGTGAATCTGGGTCATATTATCTGATAACTTTGAGAGGGGAATATAGATAGATACAGGTACTACTCGAAAATTCAATTACAGATACCGTGATATGACTGATTTCTAAGTAATCGATCTATGTAATCTTTTGTTAGTCTTTTTAACGCGTTTCGTAGAAGTGTGACTGTTGAAATTGTTTGGTTGTACATCGTATCTAAAAACCTTGGGTTCTGCACCTTATTTAACCTACTTTAAGAGTTAATATATTTTTTGATACGCTTTCGTCAAGCCTGTATTACTCGAAGGCACCAGGCTGATACTGACTGAGTAATTCCAGATGGAAAACATCAATAAAACTTTGCACGTCATGGGAATCGAATTCTGGACTAAAACTTCTGCTGAGTAACACTCAGCAGTAACGTTTGCGGTCTACAGGAGACAAGTAGGAGGCAGTCTAAAACTCAAAAAATGTTTATCTAGGTATTGTTTCCGATAGTGGAAATATTTTTTTCGTCGTTAAGGGGGAAAAGTCTATAAGTCCGCGATTAGATCTGATCGATCAGAACGTTAGGCTGTAAAAAAGACGGATGAAAAGAGATTGCATGTAGCAGAGATAAGAATGTTGAAATGGATGTGCGGCGTGACGAGAATGGATAAAGTGAGAAATAAGTATATTAGAGGAAGTTTGAAAGTGGCGCCAGTGACAGAACAGTTGAAGGAAAACCTTTTTTCCTGGTATAATCCTGTGATGAGGAGAGATGAAACGCATGTTACTAAAAGCGTTATGAATATAAATGTGGATGGATGGAGAGGGAGAGGAAGGCCAAAGAAAAGATGGATGGACTGTGTGAGGAGTGATATGAAAGAAAAGGGAGTCAGTGATAGCGTAACAGAGGACAAGACGGTGTGGAAGAAGAAAACGTGTTGCGCCGACCCCAAGTAACTCGGGATAAGGGGTTGAAGATGATGAGTGGAAATCATCAACCAGGTTTCGCGATCAATCTTGTTACCCATTCACACAAACAGCTAAGCAAGGTAAAGGGCCACAAATGTGTTGTACAGCAAAAGCTGTGAGAACGCAGCGCGATATGTAACACCCTGTAGTCAGCAGTATGCACAAACGTCGCCGCTTTGTTCCCAGAATGTTGTGTATTGCAACTTGTTGTATTTGTTGGTTTTCTATCGATCTGGGAAAGACGAGAAAGTATGTCTCGGCTGTAGTCGCTCGTTTCTATTTAGCAAAAAAGGCTAGTTCAAATTTCTCCATTAGTTTCCTGTATGAATTTTTCAAATCTACCGTTTGCATACAAGGAGCAAAAATAATAACTAACATGATTTTGAAAATGATAACTTGATTTTGTCGCTTCGCTCTATAGAAACGGTGCTTTTTTTGGGATAAAAAGTTTTCTTTGACACTCACTTTTGTAATCGAATCAGTACTGCCAGATATTGACATCTACAAATAATCATCTACAGTAATCACGTTTTTAAAAACGGCTCTAAAATTTTCAAAACAGTTTGATTTCGGTGGCGAAAAATCGATCTAGCTAGGTCTCGTTCTGGCTAAATACGTTTTCTCGAAAAAAAAGTTTTCTCCATTTTCACCCGAGTAAAGCTCGGTCGCCCAGATACTATCTATAAAACCGGCCAAGTGCGAGTCGGACTCGCGCACCCAGGTTTCCGTAAAAACCTCAGCTTAGAGGTATTATAGACCTGAGTATTTGATATGAATTTCAATTTAATACCTCTACGCGTTCATGAGGAAAGGGGTAGTAAGTTTAAAATTATTATAAATATTTTTATTATATGATGTAAATAAAAATTTACGGTTTTCGCAATTATTGCTTTATCTGTGCTATAAGACGTTGGTTCGTACCAAATTTCAAGGTTGTGAGTTCGGGAAGTCCTGTAGGTTTTGATTCTCTTGCGAGTGTCGAAAATTTGCGGCATAAACGGCTGTTTCTTTTGATTGCGTTGACTTAGAAGTTTGATTTTTTCACAGCTTTGAGGGACAGTAGACCTGAGTATTTGATATAAACTTGATACCTCGACGCGTTCCTGAGAAAAAGGGTCTTGACAGACAGACAGACGGATGGACGGACACGGAAAATAAACATTTAAGTGACGCTCCCATACAACATTTTTTTTGCTATATTGGTACGAACCCCTTCGTGCGCGAGTCTCTCTCGCACTTCGCCGGTTTTTTGAAAAAACACTGGCATTAAAACAAAATGAGGTTGGCAAATAATTTAAAAGTAAATCATTTTACGCCACCGTTGTCTTCGTCACTCCTTCAGTTGACTTTAAACTCCGTAATTAAACAACTTTAAATAAACCTTATTACGCAGGGTCAAAGACCAGAGTCCGTTCGACCCGTATTATATGTAAATCGATATATTTATATCGGTTGAAAAATATCGATTACACTCACAAAGCGATGTTAATACGAATTTCAAATCTATATTACAAACGACTTGTATATTCGTTGACCAAGATATTTTTTCCTTTGAGATGTTGTAAGAGATTTTGGTATTATAATTTTTGTTTCTTCAATGATTTTCTGACATGTATTTTGGTTTGTAAAATCTGTATTTGTGAATGGTGATGTTTCGAAACGTGTGTTGTATAATTTACGTATATTTCAATACGAAAGTCGGATCAGTCTGCTTTAAGAGTCTGTTTTTGATCGTAAGTCTTATTAAGAAAGACAAAGAGTGATCGCCTTAGTCCGTTGTTTTATTTACATACATTTACTCACGCCTTTTGCCCGTGGCAGTAGGCAGGGTCTACAGAACGCCACCAGCTACGATCCTTTCATTCTTGTTATTGCTTCAATTACTTTCATACATATTCTATTTAGATTTTGAAAGAAAGAAAAGATGGATGAATTGTGTGGTAGGAGCGAATTAGTTATTGCGTGACAGTTAACATTGATATTAATAATGGAAGAATAAAACGTGTTGCGCCGACTTTAGGTAACAAGAGACTTATTCTTTGAAAACTGTAAATAGTTGAATGTGGAAAGCGTAGAAATCGGTCTTTGCAGTGATCCTTATGGAGAGCTCATAGCCGTGGACGATTTTCGACTGAGATGGTGATAGATGAACTGGCTGGCTTCAGTAAAGATTCTTTATCTTAATACATGGAAAGCCGTCTATTTTCCTTAAAAAACTCTGATAACCTATTTTTTTAAATTTTCTCTCGCTTGACCACTATCTCACCTGATGGTAAGCGATGATGTGTTCGACGGTGTAACACGCTTGCCTAGAAATAACCTATTCACTCTTGACTTAAAGGCCCCCAGATAAAAACCAACCCACTACCCACCTACTTTAAAAAAGTCTTTACAGACAGATATACTTTCCATGTCACAGTATATCTGGTATGTTACAATTGAGCGGGACTGCATTCTGCATATGTTGACACAGTTGTGTTGACTCCCCGCGTCTGCGCATGTACGAGGTAGGTTATATGTCGCCTTATACATAGGATGTAGTTTGGGGAGCTAAACTGATATTATAAAGAGGTAAAATTATATGTTTGTCGGAGGTAATCCGTGGCAGTATTGATACGATTTCGAAAATTATTTCATTGTTAAAAGCTATATTATCGCTAAATGTCCTAGGCATTTTTTTTATCTCGAAAAATGTTTGCTCTCTGTAGAGTAGGCTACGAGAGCAAAACAGTAAGGTCTTTTCCTGATGGCGCGATGCAATTTAAATTGCGTCATTAGGCGATATGGCGTAAGTATTTTCTAAGAAAAAATTAAGTGCATATCGGTCGAATTGCATCGAACTGCGTCCATTTTTTTATTATTTATAGGCTCGCGCTTGACCACTAACTCACCTGATGGTAAGCGATGATGTGTTTGACGGTGAAGCATGCTTGCCTACAAGTAACCTATTCACTCTTGACTTAAAATCCCCTAGATCGTAGCTATCGGGAAGTCCACTCCTTAGAACGCATATTAAAATATAACTATTAATAAAATTTAAAATAACCTAGTATATGATATCGTCAGAAATTATAGAGTAATTAATTAGTGCAAAGGCGTTTATCAATCTTGTGATATTTACAGGCGAATGGTATTGAATGATTATAATATTGCTATATTTTTCAATGTCTGCCTCATTGATTTAGGTTTAGATTTTCAGGTCTGACAAATTTATTAATAATCATTCTATTGCCCTTATCCCAATTTATTTGTGGTCGTGTTTTTGAAATCGTATTCATTATTAATGGTAAATTAAATAAAATGTTTGTAGTAGTTAATTAAATTAAATTAAATCAGTAACTTCAAAACAAGCAAGTTATACTTATTGAATAAAAGCTTCGCAGCTTTACAGCCTTCCAGTCTATTTCTCAACAGTTCATAAATTAGACCAGCACCACTAAAAAGTGGTTCGCTTGTTACTGAACTTGGTGAGCACGAAAAATATTGACAGGCAATCGAGTTCAGGGGGTTGAATTTAGTATTTACTTATTTCTATAATAATACGTTTTTTCTCTATTGTACGCGTTGATTGCAGTATTTTGCCACCGCAGCCGCTGCATATCCACCTCCAATAACTTACGTTTTAAATATTTCGGAAACAAAATTGCAATCGGAGGTTTAAAAAATATCGGAAGTTCCGACTTTTCGGCATCGGAATCGAATCTCCGTAACATCCCTAATCTCTATTATGCCCACTTGCACTAAAAACTTAACTCAGAGTTAGTTGCTAGCGCAGGTTAAATCGACAATATTGTATGACAAATTGTCAATAAGTAGTCATCTCCTTTCTAGAGTATATAATCTTTTATCTTTGGTCTGCAAATTGACAAGTATTGTTATATTAATTCTCACCATCTTGGAAATGTGTCCTATAATATCAACAACATGTGTCCTAATATTCTGCCATCTTTTCTCTCTATAAAACAAAGTCGCTGTCTGTCTCTGTCTGTTTCTCCTCTTATAACTTCTAAACCACTCAACCGATTTTGATACGATTTTCACTAAGAACGATAAACGAGGAAGGTTTGTGTTCATGATTTATCCCGTGCGAAGGTGGGCGGGTCACTAGTCAAGTATATTTCACTTCAATTTAAATAATAATGTAATTAAGATTTAGCCTATCTTAAATGTATATACAAAAGCATATATCTTCGAAGGTTGCCGTGTGAGTTTATGTCGGAAACGTGCCTGTTGTCAGTCTCGGATCGTGTCTGCATATAATTGTTAACATATTAGGTTTATTTTGTAGCCTGTGGCCCACTTTTACTCCTAGGGCAAGTAGTATTTTGCTGTCTGGGCACGCAGTGTTGGGCTGTTTGGTTTTATGTTTCAACTTGGATAGTTGGTGGATTGTGAGTTCCATTTCGAAGTGCTGTCTAGCTGTGGACTAATTTATATTTAAAGAGGTGGTGTTTATAGAATTCGTCTGATCATTTGAATGCGTTATCGACTGGTAATAAAGAAGCTTAGGTTCGTCGAAGAGAGAAAATGTTTTTGTGTTCCGCACACTGTAATAGAGTTATTCATAACAGATTACATTTTGAACTTATTTAAATTTGTTGCGAGGCAGTCGCCCTACTAAATTTTGATACGCCAACCCGCACTGGGCCCGTTTGGTGGATTAAGGTCCATTTTCTATCTCACAGAGAGGAGGCCTGTGTTCCAGCTGTGGGACCATTTAAAGGCTGATGATAATGATGACTAAATTTTGAATTCATAGAATTCAACAAAAACGAGTTATATGTCTAATAAGTACCCTCGCGTAATTCAGGCGTTATTTAGGGTTACCAGATAGAAAATTTAAAATGCCGGATAAAAAGCCTGATTACTATTAAAAAATTCTGAGATTTTCTCGAATTTTGCGAATTCTCTTCCAAACGATATTAACAGCAAACGCATTTTTTTATGTAATGCTCCATAAAATGTGGGCAACCATTTTGAAGACCATCGGTGTTTCAAGATTACCAGAGATAATGCGTATATATCAATACATATTTGCTATTACAGCCCAGTATGCAAATGTAGATAAACAGTTTTTCTAGCATGGGGGCTCAATGATCGAATGAAAGAATTGGACTAACGACGTCCTCAGTTCGAGCTTTACTTTTAACATAGTATAGTTTGAAGAGTTTAACGTGCAAAGCATTTTATAGAACAGTGTTAAAAGACAAAGGTTTACTTAATGAAGACGGTTAAAAACGTTATCATCGCAAAATAAATATGATAAAACTGATGGTTAGAATGGGTTTCATAGATTTTAAGAGTTGATTTTTGCAATTTGATTATTGGTTATTGTAATAAATAAAATCTACTAAAATAGAAACTCTCTAAAAGTCCAGAGATATACAAAAGTCGGCCGGCAATCTCGAGAAGAGCCTCAAATTCATTAGATCTTAGGATAAATCCTAAGCTATGTTAACCCTAGGCGTGATGAATCATATGATAAGTTTTTAATCCGCAAGTTATCCTAAGCTGCTCTTCAAAAAAGTCCAGTTAAAACAAAACCAGTAGCTTTACGGAGTTTTATTTTCCACGTACAGTGTGTACAATTTACATCTAATCTGAGATCTTAATGTTACCCGTTGTACATCATCTACATATGTGCCCGCATCTCCTAACTGTATGGGGGCTAGTACATGTCTGTTTAGGAGTTGGTAAACATACTTAATTGGTTCTAGGGTGGGTAGACCAACCTTATGACTGGTAATGTGATCTTTAAACGCCCATTCACGTGGTCTTTTAGGCTAAACACTTCTTGGTGATACCCGCGGTATATCATCTACATTTGTGCCCGCATCTCCTAACAGTACTATGGAGGCTAGCACATGGCTGCTTAGTTGGATAATACATACGTGATTAGTGCTAGGGTGGGTAGACAAGGCAACCTTATGACAGTACATAGATGTGGTCCAAACAAGTGATGTGGAACAAAAATGATTTTATTTTTTGTTGCTTTTGTCGGTTTCAGTATAGGGTTAGCTTATTCGAATGAAGTGTTCGACGACTTTTGTAACTTATCCTTTTTAACACCGACGGAAAAAGAGGGGCGTTATAAGTTTGACGTGTGTACCTGTCTGTTTGTGTACATTTGTATCTGTGTGTGGCATCATAGCTCCTAAACGGATGAACCGATTTTGAATTTGTTTGAAAGGTGACTTTATCGAGAGTGTTCGTTCAAAAATTATGGGCGTTTTACTGTTGGCATCGGGATGTTTTCGCAAGATATCGTGGCATAATTATTTGTTTAATAGATTTCCGATCGCAGTGTGTCTAATAATCGATAAATAATGTAGCATGGAATAAAAATGTGCCCCAGAAGTTTTTTTTTTAAGTAATGCTGTTTTTACCTACATTGTTTTTATTTTTTTATTTAGTTTTAGAAAGTGCCGAATATCTTTCACAAAAGTCACACACTACATTCATTACTCACTACATCGGTATTAAAACTTGCTTTATACAAAGAAGCGTTTAAAAAGTTAACAATCGCGGTAGCACTGTTCAAAGGCTTACTACGACACTTGACAAATGAGTTTTTACGTCCGATGTTCAACGTAAAATTTCATTATTATAATACGTATATTATTTTAATATTTGTTTGGCTTTTGGACCTTAAGAACTTAACTTTTTTTCGGTCAAAGTACGTCAGAAAATAAATACCTTTATCGATTTTTGATATTGGGAGAAAAATTGCGTTTTTACGCACCTAAGATGGAATAGTACATTGTTCACCGAGAGGAGAAAGTGACCGATTACCGTCGAGGGTGTCGTTTGAAGCCCGAGCCGTAGGCGAGGGCTTTAAAACACCCGAGATCGGGAATCGCACTTTCTCTCGAGTGATACATAGTGCTTTATACTACACCTACGAGGAAAATAAAAACTAAATCTTTACTAATTGAAATTTATATTGAAATTGTTGCAGTTAGTGAAGCTTAATGTAACACTTTTGCCCGTCTGCAATTTTCACATGTTCTTTTTTCAAATTGTTTGACACCATCCAACACACAGCTAGTGGCCAGTGTCATTTTGCGAACTTGGAGATAAAAACTCACTGTAAAAACTTTTTGGCTTTTGATATTTAGGTTACCAGCGCATAGTCTTACCCAAAATTAAAAAAGAAAAACCACGTAAGAAATGGATTTTCATACACTTTTCTCTCCCGCTCAGATGCGTTTTCTCGCCGCATATTTGTTCGATATGCAATGACGTACTTTCTTCCGTAAATTTGATAAAGTATCAAGGTACTTTCCGAGCAGGTGTAGTATAAAAGTAATTCTTAGTATGGAAGGAGGAACGCCCACTTTTATCTTACTTTTTTTCCCGTTTCCAAAGTTGAGTAAATAAACCTGTATGAACTGTATCATGTCCCTAATCGTTCTCTATTTAAACCATATGCCTTCATTCCAACCGCGTACATAATTTAAACTTGTGCCACCACCATTTTATCTCGACCCCTGATCTCACTTCAGCTGCACACGTTTTGTAAGCTTCACAGCTCAAATTATGTTGGTCGTATGTTGCTAGCTGAACGTGACAAGAATGAAGAACTCACGATACATTTTTAAAAAGAGAATGCGGGTTTTGCGCCCAAACACCTGTCAAGTGTTCCGAGCGTTTGTCTTTTAATTGCCGAACGGCCAGTATTTGCACAGTAACTAAGGAGGTTTTATTGTAACAGTCTAAAATTTTACGTGTCATTGTATTGAAATGTTTGGTTTGTGTTCTAGTTTAAAGTTATAAGTTTTAGAAGTTCTTAATTGCTTCCTGAGGCGCTAGAAAAAATTATATTCTATCAGCGATAGCGGTTGTCGAAAAGCCAAAAAAAAATTGGGATTGACTTTTCCACACCCATTTTCGCAATAGAAACAATTATCTAGAACACTTTTTGAATTTTTTTCCTTTATCAAATTATAAGAGACAATCATGCATTTGATCATTTTGTATTGCATGTAGTATCAATATTTTTCAGTTATCCTTTCGAACTCTAAGTTCCAATCGATACGTGTACACATAAGTTAAGTCCCACAGAAAAGACACATTCGAACATATTTCACATTTTCAACTCAGGGTTGTCAAAGACATTCTTCAAAGACAATTCAGTCTCATAACTCTTTTCGGTCATTCAAAGAGGCGCTCGTTCATATTTGTCTCTGTCTGACCCTATTGTGTTAACGTGTAAGAACAGTTAACTTTGTCGACCTCTGCGTACGTTTAAAATTCTACATAATATTACGATATACTGTGAAGATACGGTTAAGCCTGTATTGTTTTTACATTTTTTGTTGGAGATTGTGAAAAGTCAGGTGTTGGCTGGGATGTCCCTATAATTGAGAGCCACCGAGTGAGCGTAAATTTCTGTTTTATAAATTACTTTTTGATCAGGTTTGACAGTAAACAACAAATAAAAGAAATTGGCAATAAAAAAAATTGCAATAATTGCATAGTAGTTTTTACAGGAGCGTAAAAATACTCTGCTGCAACGCAATACTCATTCAAAAATATGGAAGTAACGGCTATCAAAGTCTTAAAGATACCGATCAGCAACACATGCCCAATTCAAAATCCCACATTTCAAAAGCAGCGTGATTCTGTAACAGAAAAAAGAACGTCTCCGCTTTCACTGCCACAGATAATAAATCTACAAAGTCAACCATACCATAGAGCTACCGGCGACATTTCGTAACCTAACCCCTGTTAACCTCAGCTAACAATAAAGAAACATTACCAAGTAAATACATACTGTAGTCATTGTAATTTAAATAAATTCAAATTACCTACCTATACCCTCGTCGGGTGTCGCAAGTGGACCTAATATTGTAAAGCTGAACGTGGCTGAATGATGTAATCTTTGATCTTTTGTCTCTGCTATCTCTTCTTCAATCTGTGGCGCGGTTTATTTTGGAATTGTGGTAGGTCGTTTATTGAGTTCGCGTATTACTGTCAATTTGTCGATCTGTCAATTTTAACAAAAATGTTTGTCGTCGAAGTCGTGGTGTGTGTTACCTGCACCTTCATTCAGAACTGTTTGAAAAGAAACCAAATAAATATTATGATATTTTCAAATTTTACCATGACTAAAAAAATGTATGACGAAGTATAGACTTCCAATTGAATATCAATGAAAAAACAGGGTTGTCCAAAATCGCGTTTACGATATCGACATATTTACTGGAACCGGTAAACTTGACGAGATACGCAAGGAACCGGGCAATATGACGAAATAAAGGGCAGGCCGATACCCTTAAGTCGGCGATTACGGGCTAAAATATAAATGATCAATGAAGTGACCAGTACAGTTAGACAATCCTTTCGATGTATATCATATGAGTGATTGTAAGGTTCTAATTCGGGGTTCTGTATTGAATTCAATTAGACTTCTATTCTACTTCATTATATTATATTTATATTATGCTTTGTTTGCATAAGTAGGTACAAGTTGGTTTAGGTAGTTCCGTTACTTATCACCTTTAATTTTCCGCAATTAGTAAAACACATTAGTCACACTATCACATACGAAAATCTTGATATGTAGTATTGTTCCGATCCGGAACTCGCATTAACAATGAACAAATATCTTAAACCGTCTTGAGTCATATCTTAGAACAGTTCAAGCTTTATTTTAGGATGTCACAAGATATTGTCAGTTGAAAGTTTCTTATTTCCGTCATAACAATGAAAACTTTTGGTCCAATTACACATCCTTGCGGTACCCCTCTGCTAGTATCCATATTACTGTAAATCTCTAACGCATAGATTCAAAATGACAATAGTAGGGTTCAATTTATTGCCCCACAAAAAAAATGTAGCTTAACAAGATCTGCTAAAGATTTTAGCACGTTCAGTAATGATCAAGGCCCTCATAGGCTGAAATGAAAACTGTATTCTACGCGCTTCCAATCCTAAAGACTTAAACTTTAACTTCATACCTGCCCTCGTTCCAAATATATCGAGTACCCTTACAACAAAGGGAGGCAGTTTTGCAAAGGCCCTATTTGCACAGGATTTATCTCGAAATCTCTCAAAAGTGAGAATGAGTGGCTGCGTGTGGCCCAATATTTGTGCCTTTAAATGTTTACCCTTTTTTGTAAATGTTTGTATTATTGCATCCCGCCGGTCGATGACTTTGGTTGTGAATTTTTATATAAAGGATCTGGAGTAACAGATTTTTTTTTAAAACTTGGGCATGTAGATCAGTTCTTAGAGTGTTCTTCAGCTATTCTTGAAGGCGTGAATATTCACTAAAAATATTTTAGATATCCTTCCATGATTGCTGAATTAGGAATAGGCAGATCCAGTGTATATGGATAAGCTATATGACTCGTCGAATCAAAACCAATGTTAACGTATGAAAACCTGTAATAAAAGACAAGTTTAAGTAAAATCGTAATGTTTATTATATTTTTACGACTACAACCCAGGAAGCGAACCGAGCCAGTTCATAAAACAATTCCATATAACACAGGGAAGTAATAATTTCCCTAATAAAACTACTCGTCAAATCTACCGTGAACTATGGTGTTTGCAGGCTTTATCGTTCAACAAACCCTTTGTGTTTGCTTCTCCTTCGCAGTTGTGGACTTCTAATACGTCTGTCTCTTTCGCTCTTGTGATTCTAATATGGCGGCAGTGGTTGCTAAGCAACGCTTATTGTTTACACATGGCGCGAGCGCTGTTTGAATGATCGAATCTGTATAAGGCCTGAATCGATTTAATGTTCAAATTATATCGGTGTTATTTGATTTTTTTGTTTGTTCTGCTGTTGACGTGTTGCGACCGTGTTGAGTTTTTAGGCTGGATATTAGAAAAGCGTAGAGCCAAGGAAAGTGTAATCTTATGGAAGTGAACGTTCGGGTAACATGTTATTTGGAGATCAGAATGTATCTCATCTTGTATGGAGAGGGCTACCACAGGGTTCTGTACGTTGTTCTCTTCTGCACAATATTTATAGCCTTTATTTAGACTCGTCCTTACTTAAATTAAGATCCAGGTGTAGATCGTGTCTCAGGGTCCCTATTCGTTAATTCTCGTTAGCGAAAAAGGTGACGATCCTAGTGCAATGTAGTCGCAACTAAAATAGTGTGAGCGTTTCTTAAATCGGCATAAAATTTAATCCAGTGAAATAGGATTCCCTAATCGTGACGATATATCGCAAGATATATAATCTTAAGAGCTATTATAGCATAGTTATCAGATCACGTACACATGACACACATGTTCTGATTCATTCAGAGTCGATCGCGTCGCTGTCTCGATAATAGTATGGTCAAATAACACCTTGCTACCTTGTGTGACGTTCTCGTCTAGATGTCTATACTGTACTACTCATATACCGTGTGACTTATGATCTAGCTGTGTGTTCATATAAAAAGTATGGGGCGAATGCATCTAGATATTAAAGCGATGATGACACTTACACCCTGAAAGACCTTTGAGAGGCAAATGAAAATGCTGTTGACGTGGCTGAATTCTGGTCAAAGCGCATTTAATTTTGGAATCATCGATACGACGAAGGAGCAGAGTTAGTGCGGAACTGAAGACAGTTTAGGGAACCCTACGGAGTTATTTGTGCTTTTGCGAATGAATAACTTTGATTCGAAGCAAAACTAAGTTAGTTCAACGCGTGGTGGTGATGATACAATCCAGACTTATAATATTATAAATGCGAAAGTCTATCCGTCGATCAAATCTTAACCCTTGAACGGATTTTGATGAGACCTGGATTAGAACATACGATATTTTTCATTTCGATAGTAAGTATCCTTGGGTTAACCAATACCTATACCTGTGGGCGAAGCCGCGGGCAAGAACCGGTATTACTATATCGTTGGAAATGATAAGTATCTTAATCACTTTCCAATCTATCACGGTTTTGCTTTCGATCCCGGATTCGCCAGCTCCCCAATAAAGCCCTGAGTAAACGTTACGAAGTACTATTACCGTCACTTTTTCGTTGCCTAAAGTATTAAGTTCGTCAGTACCTTTTAAAACACAAAGTAAACATGCGGTTTCTTCACAGCCAGGTCAGTGGCATTCAGTAAGCCAAGACCCTGAGGTTGGAACTGTCACATCGATTGCGTTGACAGACTTCTTGGACAAGGAACCTGCTCAAACATTCCTAGATTTTAGAGACCGCTGGAAACATACATTTTTTTTTTTTTTTTTTTTTTTTTTATTTGTTATAGGCTCGCGTTTGACCACTATCTCGCCTGATGTTAAGTGATGATGTAGTCGAAGGTGAAGCACGCTTGCCTAGAAGTAACCTATTCACTCTTGACTTGAAGACCCCTAGGTTGTAGCTATCAGGAAACAAAGACGCCGGCAGGGAATTCCACTCCTTAGCTGTACGCACAATGAAAGTATTTTCGAAACGCTTTGTGCGTATGGGTGGGATATCAACCATGTAACGATGGCGCATTGCCGTACGTCTTGTAGTCCGATGATGGAAAGGGCTAGGCGGAATCAAATTGTGCAGTTCCATCGCACACTCCCCGAAATGTAACCGATAGAAAACCGACAGGCTGGCAACTCGTCGTCGGTGTTCAAGGCTCTGGAGCTTTGAGTCGACCAGCGCATCATTGCCGATAAGTCTCCTGGCCCGTCTGTCAATCGACTCAAGTGCGTCAAGTTGGTACCTGGCAGATCCGTCCCAGAGGTGAGAGCAGTACTCCATGCATGACCGAACTTGCGCTTTATACAAGTTGAGCAGCTGTTCAGGCGTGAAGTACCATCTCACCTTCGCAAGGATCCCCAACTTTTTTGCAGCTAATTGAGCCTTTGCCTCAATGAAAGGACCAAAATTGAGGGTCGATGTCAACGTAACACCAAGAAGGTCGAGATGGTCCGTTATCGGCACGGTTACACCACGGAAGGATGGAGCCGGGTGGAATTGGCTCTTTTTTGCGGAAAAAAGACACGCCTGGGTCTTAGCAGCATTGAATCTGACTAGATTGGCATTGCCCCATTCGGAGACTGCCTCCAAAGACAGGTTCAAGCGCTCAACCATGGCCTTCCGAAGAGACCGGACCTGAGGCCCAGTAGCCCGTGCGCCAGACACGTATCTCTCAGCAACAGTGCTGTCGTCTGCATACCCAAAGGTTCCGGGTTTTAGCAGATCATTAATGTGCAGCAAGAACAATGTTGCCGAGAGCACTGACCCCTGAGGGACTCCGGCGTTAATACCTAACTGACCGGACGAGCAGCCATCGATAACCACTCGGATGGACCGATCCCTCAGGAAGTCTGCAATCCAGTCACACAGACCACTAGGCAGACCGAAGGAAGGAAGCTTACCAATAAGGCTCTCGTGCCAGACCCTGTCAAAGGCCTTCGATATGTCAAGGGAGACAGCAAGCGCCTCCCCGTGGTTCTCGATGGCCTCACTCCAGATGTGAATGGCATACGCTAGAAGATCCCCAGTTGACCGGTTTCGGCGGAAGCCGTATTGGCGGTCACTAAGAAGGTCGTTGTCTTCTAGGTATGCCAGGAGCTTATTATTCAGTACACGTTCCATACTCTTACAGAGGATGGACGTTACTGATATGGGTCTGTAGTTGGCCGGGTCAGCTCGACTACCCTTCTTGGGCACGGGCTGAACGTTAGCTTGCTTCCAAGCCTTCGGCACTTTTCCAGTCACCATCGAAAGGCGACATTATATAAACTGATGTCTTTTCTGGGGGTTAACAGATACTTCATAAGGCCACCTGTTACGAAACTTTTACTTCTTTTGTTGTGATCTGTATTAGAAATAAAGCATTGTAGCATTTTAAAAATGCATTTTCAGCTGTCTTCGACACTAGGCATGTCCAGGCCATGAGGTTTAAAGGATGTTATTGCATCTGAAACCAAAAATGGCTTTTGGACTGATATTTTGATTTTAAGAGGTGATGAACTTGTGACACTTTCTCATTGCGTCTTTTAGGATGTCACAAAGGCTACATAGGGTTAGACCTATGCAGCCTTTGTGACCCCTAGGGGTCTTTAAGTTAAAGAATGAATAGGATACTTCTAGGCAACCGTGCTTAACCATCTTTAACCACATTGCTCGATTGTCAAAAGCGAGCCTATCAATATTAAAAAAGAGTTGCTAAAATACCTTCAGATTTTTTTTTTATATGGCCATAAAAGTCTCTTTTGTGGACGTTTTGCCCAAAATTTTGATTTACCATACCTCCTTTCTTTCCCAACCTCAACCAAACAAAATTTGAACAGCGTATGACAGTCAGCTATTTTGCCGTGTCAATGCGGCAATACTCAATAATGGGCAGTAACAGCCTTACGTTTGTCGGCCAACAATCGGACGCAGTTGCCTCAACGTCCCTTCGTTGTGAAATGAAGCTAAACTTCGCGAACGTGACTTTTTCTGTGTCAAAGCCTTCGGAAGTCTTCGGGTTTGTTCGACTTTTTTCGAAAGCTAACGGTAAAACCTTTGCTTGGTTATGTATGAGACCAGTAGTTATCTAATTGGTTGTCTTGTCATTTCGGAAAAAACTTCTTGGAAGATACGGCAGGTCAAGCCTAAAAGAAGGACCCTGTATTGTAATTATGTCTAATTTTAATTAAATACTTAGATAGACTATTTTTATTTTTTTTAATTCTTACTTCATACTTTTAAAACTTATACAATTTGCGACTGGCTCCAGCTTTGATCCGACGATCACTGTAAAGATCATACTGCTAAACTTTCCCTTAGAAATTATTCGAAAAATTTTGAATATCGTATGAACACAATTTATTTGAAGCGGACGGTAGATATTATAAGTTATCAAAATAACATCAAGAATGTTATATTTATTTAAACGAGTGACTGTAAATTAAAGTTTTAAGTGACAAAAATAATTAATTTGCGTTATAGTATTACTAAGTGAGCGACAAGAAATCAACAGAACAGCAACTTACAAACATTAATTTGAGTTACTTAAAATACAAAATGAGAAGCTTCATAATATTTGACTTGAAAATAAAAGTTTGTCGACGGAGCCCCGCTGCTCGGGGCTCCTATTTCCGTTCGCAGGGTCTAAAGTAACCTAACACGAACGAGATGACATACACATCGTCATCTCGTTCGAACCTAACCTGTCCGTGTCGGGGTGCCCTAAGCTCCCGAGCTCGCTTCGCTCGCTCTTGGACTAATTCGTTAAAGACACGAATGCACCCGAACGCCCACGCATTTCTAGTCTTTCACTTAGTAATTTAGTCGCCCGGCTAGAATTTTAATATCTGAAATGGATTATTCGCAACCCACTTTTTGTAAGCTCGTTCTGGATTTTATTATTAATCAATATTCGTCGATAGTTAAGTTAATTTTTCGCTTACTCAAATTCATACCGCTCAAGTTATTAAAATAGTATCTCATCATCAGTCGCATAGTTTTTTTTTATTCGATCGTTTTATAATTCCCCTTTATTAAATTCTTGATGTTATTTTTGTCCAAATGTTTTCCTGTACTTAGCTTACTTTAGCCTTGTTTCTTTCCCTTATTGCTTTCTGTTCTTTATCTTTGCTGCTGCAAATAATACCTGCACGTTAAAAACCAATCCTTCATTCGTATTAAGCACATAACCGCTCGCAATGCAAGTCATATGTCCGATAGCACGTCTAAACACTAAACAGAGTTCACTCAGCAGATGTGTCGTGTAACACAGTACCAGTTGCAGTGAGGCCTTGTGCTCGATGCTGGCTAGCGACTCTTTATTGACTGTTTTGCTAAACCTATGCAGCTATGTGTGACGAATTTCTTGACAAAATTATGATGATAGAGTTGGAAAGCTGAGAATTTTGCGGAGAGATTTTTCAGAGACTGTACTGTATACTTTGGCAATTCAAAAGTGCCTTTAAATGGTTTAACTGAAATAAATGCTTTGAGTTTGAATTTGACCTATATGACAGGTTAAATTAACAACTGAATCTTCTGATTCAGTTTTACTATGAGCAATTTTATTACTATCACAAACATATTCTGAAGGAGACGAATTAGATGATTTTGTCGTACTAGTCGAAAAACCTTGAAAAGTCTTTATTCTCTACACCTGGCACTCTTTCTTCTGCTAAAAACAGAATTAACACTACAAAACGAGGATCATCATAGAAGTATTAACCAGATCAAAAACTTCAAATTTAGATGAGAATAAAATATAGGTAATTGTCATGCAAAGACAACTTAAGAAGGAAGACCCGAAAAATTATATCCTAGAGTAACCAACCATGACATTACATTAAGACAACCACAAAGTCTTTAACACATCAGTCAACTCATACACCGTAATATTTACCATTGTAATGGCAGCAACTGTAGTCATCTTAATATACCCTTTAGTTTTAGTATCGATTCATGCGATGCGTTTGATGAGGTTAGGCACAGGTAAACCTGTCGACATTGCGGTTAACAGAGACAAAGTTGAGACCATAACGACTTATGGTCTTAATCTTAACTTTATCAATGTTTGGATTGTATAGTTAGGTGTGGAGCTTGTCTTTAAATAATATCAACAGGTTCGATCCTTGGGGTCAAGCAACGTTTGCCGGTCGTGGATGAGTGACCATTACATACTGAATCTCTTCCGTGCCTCAGAATGCACGGTAAGCCGTTGGTCCCGGCTTTTTTTTATTGGGACAAGCCCGCCGCACTATTCCCACTGCAACACCTGAAAGCCAGAATCAACAGTGGCGACCACTAAAAAAGCGCCGAGACAATGAAGCTCGACGAAATCCCATAGATTCAATTTAACTGTCTCGGATCCCGCAACGAAATTAATCAGAAAATAATAAATGAGGAGTAGGACAACAAGTTGGTCCCGGTTGTCACACATATTTCACAGTCATTACGGACAGTCCAGAAGCCGGAAAACCTGGCACTAGTTTTTCCTTTTAACCATTCACTGGGTGATGCAAGTCAGATAGGCAATCGATCCATTTAAAATACTGGTACTCAGCCCCATCCAGTTAGACTGGCAGCCGACCCAAATACAAATGGAAAAAGGCTAGGCAGACTGGTCGATTTCAGAGTAAACCTCTTTCAAGACTTCAAGCAGTTCAAAAAATATATCAGTCATTTGTTTTTCTACATTAACAAAGTCTTCATTGGGTGCCAAACCCCAGTTTTCAGCCAACTGTCAAGGTCCCATAGCCCGCATATCAACCATGTGCCATGACACAGTTCCGGACGATTTCCCGCCAACCACTCATGCACACGTTATGCTCCAACACCGGTTCATCGTTTACGTTGATTGTATAGTCTATCAATGGTAACTGGATTTGTTTGTTAGAGAAAATTGTGACATGAGGTTGATTATAAAGGGTTTGATTTGAATGAAAGGTTTATCGCTATTTTTGTGTATAGAAATTAGAGCTGTTGCTTTCTCATCATCTTCCTGTCCTTTTCCCATGTTACTTGGGGTTGGCGCAACACGTTTTCTTCTTACATTACGTCCTGTCAACCATTGCGCTATCACTGATTCCCTTTGCATTCATATCACTCCTCAAACAAACCATCCATCTTTTCTTTGGCCTTTCTCTCCCTGCTAAGATGTTGCTTTCAATTGTTTCTTTTCATGATCGTCATCCTCCTGCCCTTATCCCATTTACGGCACAGCTTGCCCTAAAAAATGCCACTGATGATTGTCGTGGCCACCTATTAAGCCCAAATCATTGAATTAAATACTAAATGTACCTTTACTATCGGCTCGAATCTCTAGAACACCTACGTTGTGTGAATTATTATAAAGCTTACTCTAAATTTATCTTCATTCATTGTATTGTTAGTATTTATATCTATATATTATGTATTTCTATCTATTTAGACAGGTTTGCTGTCCATCTTAGCGTAACGCGTTTAACTTCCGGCCTTTGACTCTTCGTACCTTGAAATCGTAAGATTTTACCCACACAACGACTTATAGTAACTCCAATCCGATTGCCGACTTGCGAAAAGCATTTGACATCTAACCTCACCTTTGCCACTGGGTATAATAGCCCATTTTTCATTTTTTGTCTCTGATATGAGGCTTTATATTTGGGCTACCAAGGTCAGTAAGCTCACAAGACCCTCGTTTTGAATGGCTACTTATTAGTAGCTAATTCTCACAACCTTCGTTGGAAGTCAATCATGCGCCGACATTGGCCTCTTACAGCGAAGAACAAAAAGACATAAATTAAAATTATCGCATGGTATTTGCTGCTTTATTGTTTTAGTCGCAAAGTTAGAATTGCGGTGTGGGTTAAGTGTTTTATGTGTTAAAGATGATCTGTGGATGAATTGCTTGTATAGATCAATGAATGCAGTGGGATCCAGTTCTTAATTTAGTTTATAGTACAGTTTTATAGTTATCGAGCTCAAAAGAGGTAAATTCTGAGGTAGCGGGTCATAAAAATTAAGAAAGACAAAATTAACGGACTTCTAAAGCAAAACAAAAAAAGGGAACAAATAACTTTCGTTTCGGAAGTCGGTGTCTTTAGTACCTCTTGTTTTTTATCGTTTTTCTTTTTGTTTCACTATAATATTTATCACTAAAAAGTGAGGCTGGTGGTTGGTGTTCCGTAAGATGGATAAATATGGCTTCTGCCTTCATAATTGTTACGTCTTCGCATTTTGGCGTACTAAAGGGCCTGTGCCCCTGTGTTCATTAGGGCAACTTTCTAATTCCTTTGTATTTTCTTTCCATTTTCACGAATCATCTGTCAATGCTGTGACTAACCATCTTCAATGGAGCCAGCTTCCGCCATCTCCGACATGCATGCGCGACCGATAATGACCTCTATTACTAACGATTTTAAGTAAAAAATGTATTACATGCACACCATTCGTTACATAACATTCTAACTTGGTCTCTTCATTTGAATTTCAACTTTATTCCAGCGTCGTAAATTCGAAAATCTTTTTGCAACTCTATCGATTCTATCGTTAAACAAAATTGAACTTTATTTCTCCATTAACAAAGTTCTTTATCCTGTGGATGATGTGTCTACAAATGCAGGGTTGTCTACAAAGGAAATTGGATTTAATGACATTTAAAATAAGGTTGTATGTCATAGCTGTGCGGTGTGAAGGTCGTATGCGCACGCGACTCGTTCCGGCTGTGATTGCGCTTATGAAGGACACTCAGTCATGTGAAATTGATTCCACTCGATTTTACTGCTGTTTGCAGATATTGTTGTTATCTCTTTTGCTAGGATCGTAAAAACTATTTTTAACATTAAACTTTTTTAACTATTTTTATTTCGGAGGGCAAATTATTGCGGCGTCCATCGTCGATCATCGCTTACCATCAGATGGGATAGTGGTTAAAGGCGAGCTTATAAAAAAATGTCGAATAAGTGCGAGTCGGACTCGCGTATGAAGGGTTCCGTACCACTATCGCAAAAAAACGGCAAAAAAATCACGTTTGTTGTATGGGAGCCCCTCTCGTTTTTAGTATTTGTTGTTATAGCGGCCATAGATACATCATCTGTGAAAATTTCAACTGTGACAGACAGACAGACGGACAGTGGAGTCTTAGTAATAGGGTCCCGTTTTTACCCTTTGGGTACGGAACCCTAAAAAGAGTGAAAATCCCTACCTGAGTCTGCATTTCTTTACAGCTATAAACTGGCGGTAATTTAAGCCAAGATTGAATATGTTACTTCTAGGTAAATGTGCGCGATCGTCAACCACATCATCGCTTACCATCAGATGAAATAGTAGTCAAACGTGAGCCGGCTAGAGTCTGTGTCACAGATTACTAAATAGTTACTATCTGTGTTTCCTGATAGCTAAAACCTGAGATCTTTAAGTCAAGAGTGAATAGGTTACTTCTAGGCAAGGTGCTTCATCGTCGACTACATCATCGCGTACTGTTGGATGAGATTGTGGTTGAACACGAAAATATCAAAAATAAATAATGTCGGTAATCTGAAACTTGCTAGTGGTCTTTTTAACCTCTCCCAGGTTCAAATCAGCTTGAATGATAAAAATTTTTTGGCACATGGGGGAGGCAGAAACTATTGAAAATCGCCTCATATCATATGCTACGATCCGCACACACTCCTTTTGCATCGACTTCTTTCGACTGTAAGTTAAGTTGATTAAGAAATTTAAGATTCTTATTCATGTAGAATATCAACAGCTTCCAGTAAAGGAAAATCTTAAGGAAATCCGTACAGTAATAAAGTTATCATTATACCAAGTCCAATACCTAATTTGTCATCATTTCTTCGATTGGTTGTTCGAGTATGATTCAAAGGGCTATCCCGACGCCCGGGGCGTCTCCTGCGATGATTAGGAGGTTACAGCTTCCCATGCCCTCTCGCTCCGTACCATGGCCTGAACCAAGGCCGTATGTGAGAGGTCGCCACCGACGTTCGCCTCCACAAGGACACGGCGGTACTCCGCTCTAGCGGGGCACAATGGTGACACCCGGGGATTTCTTCCCGCCTGGGACTTTCGACCCTGTGCCGCATACCTCCGAACATAAACATTTGCTTTTTTCACCAGGGGGTAGGGAGTAACTACAGAACGCCACCTCTGCTACGAGCCTGACATACTCAAATGATTCACAGCCAAAGTTTACAAAGTATCGAATTGAACCTCTATTGTCTCTATCTACTTTTAATTGACCGTATGTTAGTTTAACGTCGATCAGGTTAATATTTGGCCTTCAAGCTAGACATAGGTTTGTAATAAAAGCGATCTTCGCGCGTATTATAAATAATATGCCATCGAAAGATATGTTCCAAAGTCTACCGAAATTTGTGCCAGGAGCACAAAAGGGCATTGAAGGAAGCATACAAATTAAAAAAAAATGTTTCAAATATGAATATATAATTGTATTTTTTTATGTTTAAATATTGTGAATAACACTATTTATTCCTCGGTATAACATCGTCTTGGAATACTGTAAGATGTTGTACTTATTGGTGTGAAATAAATAAAATAAAAAAATCTTCGCGCTAATACGCGATAACGCGTTCATTTGTTCGGAAAAACCGGAAGGCGACCTCTATTCTATTAGAACGACACCCGATTATCAACATTTACATGTCCTCTTCAGATATTAAGTCCTACAAACGCACCTTAAGGTTACACTAGTCGATCATTCTTCCATACAAACGTAGCCAGGCGATTACTCCTCTGTTTGACGCTGTACCTTCAAAATGAAAAATGATATTAATTTGTCTCATCATTATCTACCCCTGTATGGAAACAAAACAGTAAAAAAAAAAATGTCTTTTAAAGTTATAAGCGTCGAAAGTTCCGTATTTGAAAACTAATTTTAACGCATCTTTGGGCGGAAATAAATACCATAAGAAGAGGGAAAATTGCAAAACGGCTTGCATATAGGGATAGATTAGTAATTCAACAATGTAAATAATTTTATTTTGAAAATATACATTTAGTCGTTTTTTGGTCTGTTTATAAAATTTCGCGCGCTCGTTTTCTTCCTAAATCATCATCCATTTCGATACAAATTTGCAAAAGTGCTAATTCGTACGCAAACTAGCTTCTTACTGCTCATCACAGCATCCATCTCTTTCGCACGCGTTGTTGGATGAGATAGCACGCATTTTAACCTCGCGCACAAAATAGTTCGTGCCGTCGACTAGGGGAACCTTAAACGCAGCCGAGACGCCTCCTAGGAAATACGATTTACAGTACATTATCAGCTAAACGCTTTACTACACTATGTAGTCAGATGTAACTACAATAGTCATACAGGCATACTACAGTCACCGCCCAGTCATAAGTCACTGTATACTCAATGCCTTGAGGTTACAGATTGGGGACTCTTCCGCAAATGCAGTAAGAATTAGGGGTCACAATTTGTAAAAAACTTGTGTTTGCCGGGGATAGAACTCGCAAACTTCAAATCTATGAGTTAAAGATATATGCACACTACCGTTATTAATCCAGTTGACTACAGCGGGGCGAGCATGGCCTTTGTGATAGGCTTGTGTCACAGATTTTATCACGGTTTTTGCTCCCAAACTGTGATAAAAATGTGTGACTCAAACCTATTACACTAGGCCGTGCTCACCGGTCTGGTGTTATAATCTAGTACTCGGATTTCAGAAGAAAAAGAAGAAGTTCTCATCTTGCTTTTAGAGTAGGAGTAGGACGCCATAGAATCTAATCGTTGAGAGAAAAGAAGGTCCTTAAACTTTCTTGATACTCGCCTTCCGTCAGTAACAGGTTTCCTTTTTGTTGTTTCTGAACTGCTCGCAAATAGCCTACATCTTGTTTCAAAGATGGGAGTTTCACATTGTTTCTATTGCTTCTAATTTGAAGGCATACAACAACAACTTAACAATGATAAACCATATTAAAAGATTCACAGCCAAAGTTTACAAAGTATCGAATTGAAACTCTATTGTCTTTATCTAGTAGTTTTAATTGACCGTAATGTTAGTCTAGCCAAAACACTTACAGGTGAGTATGTTTTCAAAACAGCCCGTACGGAGTACGCCAGTCGTTGCACACAGCCTGCCATTGTTCGTCGTCGAACGTATTTGAAAAATAACGATGCTGTATTTTGTATTTCGAATTTTAGTAACGGTCTTGTTCGATTTTTGAATATGGTTTTTTATTTTCGTGTTGGATTTCGGCGGGTGATGATGTGTGTTTAGTGCAGTGTCTAAACAAATTATTATAGTATTGAGGTAGTGATTCGTAAATAATTTTGTTACATAATGGTTCATCAGATATTATACTTCTAAGCAAAATGTAACTATCTCTTCAGTGATGTTCTTACTTGTTTCTTTAGTAAAAACTGAAAAGGTACAAAAAGTAATCTTTTTATACTTCGTAATCGAAGCCAATGCGACAAAATAAACCGCTCGTCCGCTTGCAAGTGTAAACTATATCGAACGTAATACCGAACCGTTTAAAACGTCATTGGTGATCAAAAAGCGTACTACCGTGTTGCAATACAAATATAAAAGTAAATAATTACAAGCTATGCAGAGCGGAAAATAACCAAATATTGAACGTGGCTATGAGAGTTGACTTCATTTTATTGTGGTCCTATGTCCGCTTGAACACCTCTGCCATGGTAGAACGGATAACTCTTAATAAGCCATGGCACATGCTTTCAAAAATGATGAAATGATGCTTAGCTCTATAAGTTGCATATATATCTTTGATATTAAATTTGCTTTTAAACATTTTGCAGCAGTAGATTATTTCTTTCAACAACAATGTTTTCTGTCTTTCATATTCTTCTAGTTTCATTTCCCTTTAGTTGCAAGAAAACCTTCAATTCTTTTCAGTTTTAGTAAACCTCTAGTATTTTCTTCCATCATCTTCTTCTACCTCTTGTTCTTATTTTTATTCCTGGTCTATGCAGCGTGCCTTCTTCTTATATACGGGTACATTTCTATCTACCGTCATCTCAATATTCATAGGTTCTTTATGGTCGCTACTGCCCATTTCTAAACTCTTGATTTCGCCTCTTCAAAACTTTGTTGTATCAGGTGAACCATGTCTAAAACATTATTAATTAGTTAAACAAGATGATGGCAATAGTGGTGATATAATGAGAAGACACATACTGTTGCTGGTCTTGCAGCTAATATTCTTCACTCACTCTGCCTTCATAGCTTATGTGGGCATTGATGATATTCATGTGAGTATATTAACAGATATATCCTGGTTATTTTTTTGTAGGTTGTGGAAGTTAGATAGACAGTCGTTCCATGTAAAATTCTGGTATTCTGCTGTTTCTGGTTAGACTGCAAACCGACGTCAACATAGTGGTGAAAAAGAAGGCTTTTTGCAATAAAACTCTACAATTGTATCCTAACCTATGTATTGTATCCTTTGATGATAAAATTTTTGGAGCTTTTCAGAATGATGGTATACAGATTAGTCTAATTAATGCATAGGAGTAGGTTTCCGACAGCAACTTGTACTCCTTTCCGTTATTCTGTAGTTATATAGAAGGATATCTAGATGCAAAAAAAAAGTTAATACTAATATATTTTCTTCTCGAGTCGATGGAAAACTCTTTAAATATTTTGGGCCCAGTAAGTGACACATTAATTGCAGCGTCAGTGGCATTCATAAGATCCTCTAAATTGCAGGTGTGTGGACACTTGGGGTACTCCTGCTAATACTAGTGTGATAAATGTCACTAAAGACTCATTATATTCGCCTGTAATTTGCCCTATATATGAATTTGGACTATTTTGGTCACTTTTATAAGCCACAAAGCTTTTGATTTATTTAACACTATATGTACCAAATGTCAGTGCGGCCCTGGCTACTGGTACTAGGAAAACCAGAAAACAAGAGTCAGTTTGTAAATGGAGTCTTCCACTTCTATTTATTTTTCATCACGACTATAAAAAATAATGGAATTTAATACCGGAACAGTCAATATAGTTTGTTTATAATGCCGATCAATTGATCGCACTTGGATTGATAATATCCGAGTACCTTAGATGTTATTATAACATACGGTATGATGCACTGGCGTATCAAGTAATGTGAAACTGACTGAGGTGGATCACTGGGTAGCATGATGACTAAGGTTGACTTAAAAACTACCTCTTTTGAAGGGGTCCGTTGTATAAAAATGACTACATTAGTTATGTTTCACCATCATAACGTCTTGACCTTATACCATTTTATTTAGTGTTAATCACACCATTTCTTGGATTGGATTGGAACGGATAAGTATAAGAAAAGAAAGACCTTCGTTTTCCCTATTTCTGTAATAATTGCATCTAAATAGTAAAAAAAGGACCTTTTTTTCAAGTTTAATGTAGTCAGTGACACTCGCGAGGTTGAGACGAATCGATAGACGTAAGAATCATAAAAATTGGCCTACGCGTTTGGTGCCAAGGTGCCAACGCCACATTGAAACAAACATACATAGACTGATAAACATTAACCTCCTTCGGCAGTCGGGTAAAAAGGTTTTATTTTTCAATTAATGTGTCTTCCACAGTTATCTAATCCATTAGTACCTATATTCTTAATCTACTCCCCAAGAGAGACGTGTGAGATCAACTTTGGGACCAAGTCCTCCAATGTTTGCCTTATCTTGCTCTGCTTCGTCTTCCTAACACTATCCCACTTTAGGTGGGGTCGGCTCTCCTAATTTTGGGGCGCCATGATAAGCTGTCATAGGTTGTCGGGTCGGGCAGTTCTTCCTCCAATAGGAGCTTCGACATGCTAGTCCACCACGTAATCTCAGGTCGTCTTCTGCCTCTCTTATGTTATTTGCAAGTCGCTGCTAACACCATCTATAGCCATGGAACGGAACCGAACGCGATCGAAGTACATATAAACTAACTAATGTCGTGGTGACCCATTGGCTAAGACCTCGCCTCTTGTGCTTGAGGTCGTGGGTTCAAATCCGGGCAAGTACCTATATGACTTTTTCAATTCATTTGTACTTTTTATGTTTATCTTGGAAATCGCTGACAACGGTGATGGAAAACATCGTGATGAAACCTGGACTTATAGTTTGTGCTCCATTGGTGTAATTGCTGCAAGGCGTTTCAGTGCGAGGGTAAACAACAAATAAATAAATAAAAGTAATCATTTAAATCAGATGAAAAAATGACAGCACGGTTTCTTTGTATGAGATGAGGCTTTGTTTGATAGTTGTATATTATCTGTGCTCTCACTAAGCCAGCTTGTCGTTCCAAAATATTTCTAAAGCGTAATTCCTAAGTTTTCTTACACTTAGCACCGAGTTAACTCGTCGTTCGTCGTTCAGTTGACAATGCTCCTTACGTAAGCCTAAGTCGGACAATTATGGAAGTTTGACAAGCGACGGGAACTCGGTCAAGGCGCTGCCAGTGAAGCCGTGATGCGCAATCTTCGGTATTGTAGGAATTATTTAGCATTTTTACTTGTACAGACGCCTTGGGTTCAAGTTATCTGGGAGTCAAATTATGTTGTTTTTCGATGTTATGTTCGATTAAGTTAAAATTGTCGATTTAAAAGATAAATGGTCCAATAAAGTCATCGTCTTTAGTTTTGTATGTTAAGTTATTCCGGGCATCTTTCAGAAATCACAATGCCGTAAAAGCGATAACCGTTGATTAAATCTTGATATGACGCCCTCAGGCCAGGTGGAGCGACAATCTTCGCAGGGTGGCTGGTAGCAACTGGACGAGAGTTGGCGAGAACTAAGATAAAAGGAGGGGTCACCTCATATATTTGTATGAGCCGTGGACTGCCTGTTACGATGACGGCGATGAAAGCTTTGGGTTACACTGAAGTTATAAAATGTTACGTAGTCTACAGACCAAAATTATTTGTTCATTTATACGAGTACGAGCAACAAAAATTGCAGAGGTTCAACAGATGTTTACCTTTTTAAATTGTTTTGGCAACTCATTCATAGAAACAGAAAACTAGACTCTTACTTCAGACCAATTAACAATAATTTCTTCCTACATGTGAAAGCTTGTCTCCCTACAGAAGAAAGCCTTAAACAAACACCAGTGAAACATTTCCCGATACGTCACCGGTCCTAGGTTCAGTGTCCGGTTCGTACAATGGCACATAAATGCTTTATAACCGTAGTAAAACCTAGTGATATCGCTATACGCGGAAGTATTAACAAAAGGACTTAAGCGCTAAACTAAAACTATTGAGAAATGGCTTTTTTGAAATTGACGGTTTTCTTGAAGGGTTGTTGAACTTGTATGTTACCTTTGCTTGCTAAGGCCCAGGGTTTACAGCAAATTATACTTAGAAACATTGTCAAACTTGCAGACAAACGGTATGCTAAAAGAATTTCCATAGGCAATTTCAGGTTTTCATTACTTTATTGTTAAATTTGATCGCTCACAATGCCTCATCAGAAGGCTTAAAGTCGGCTCTCTAGCTATGGTCGGAGTTTCCTTGCGTGATCGAATTAGAAATTAAGTCATCCGCAAGAGAACCAAGTTTACTGACATAGCCCGAAGATTTGCCAAACTTAAGTGGCAGTGGGCAAGGCACAGAACGGATGGCCGTTGGGGTCGAACATTTTTGAGTGTCGACCGCGAACCTTTATAGTTAATATCTTCGAACCTTTGTTTTTAATACATGCTTGTTTCGTCAGCTATAATGTGAAAAATTAATCTTCTATGGTTTCGAGAGGCCTATGACGAAACGAGTAATTCATAGCCAGGATTTCCTGTGTACGCCTGTGTTTTGACTTGGCACGAATACCTATGAGCTATTGCAAACATTTCCCACGATACTCGTAGGACACAGGAAAATGAACTCTCGAATTTTCTATAAATGGGAGGGAAGGATGAAGAAAATCTATTATTTTATTGCAGTGTTCAATAATAATTAATCTAAGAGGAACCTTTTAAAACCACGAAAATAGGATTCTTCGCCGTTTCATGTTGATTTCAGTCAAGTTTTGTTCGACCAGTACGTAACCAGTAGCCACCTGGATATCGTCTTAAGATTTTGCCTTTGATTCAACAAAAGAACAGATAAGAAAATTAAAATATAACAAACCTGTGTGTTGTTTCTGTTCCGTGTTAAATATATAAAAAAATATACCTACCCAAATCCTGTAATTACCAGATCTTGGTCTTCGACAGGAACTCACAGGAATCTATCGCCAACGCGAGTTGCCATCCTTGTACGTTCATATATGTATATCATAAATGACAAAAACTCGAATCTAACTCTCATTTGGGTCGCAGTAGTAATAACAATAATTTTCAAACGTTAGCCGGTATGGCGGTATGGTCTACGGATTAAGGTAATTAAGATAAAGTTAATATCAGCGTGTTATCTGGCCGGTCTGCGGCGAGAGCGGTGTAAAGATGTTGGATGTTGTGTAGCAAGCATTTGTAGGTTTAGAAAGAATTCCTAAGGAATGTTGCTATGGTTTTCGTTTTCCTAGGAAAGGGTAAAGGTATACTTCGACTTTTCTGTTACAAACCGTGTACCTACTTGATGAGATTTCCCACTGGCAAAAATGGCGAAGCCTCCTTTTGGTTGATGATATTTCACGATGACCTTCTTCTTCCTGCCCTTACCCCATGTTACTTGTGGTCGGCGCAACACTTTTTCTTCTTCTTTACCGTCCTGTTCCTCGTCACGCTATCACTGACTCCCTTTTCTTTCATATCACTCCTCAAACAGTCCATCCATCTTTTCTTTGGCCTTTCCCTCCCTCTCCATCCATCCACATTTATATTCATAAGTCTTTTAGTAACATACGTTTCATCCCTCCTCATCATGTGATCATACCAGTACAAACGGTTTCCTTATATTTCACTGTAGCTATTATCATAATTTATTTTCATATTGCTTGCATTCATAAGGTTCTCTTGTGGTAATTCTCATACTTCTAGACTTTGAGGATTAAGCTGTGCGTTGTGTGTCAGTGAATTCACGAATTTAAGATTTGTATTAAGATTTTTTGTTTTGTTAATATAAGATCTAAGACTATAGGCAAAAGATTCTGCAAAAA
The DNA here is from genome assembly GCA_947562075.1 of Orthosia gracilis. Classification (NCBI taxonomy): domain Eukaryota; kingdom Metazoa; phylum Arthropoda; class Insecta; order Lepidoptera; family Noctuidae; genus Orthosia; species Orthosia gracilis. The sequence continues at coordinate 1,625,252 of OX387266.1, forward strand.
AATTCTAGAGCCTCGGGGCATCCTTTGTCATCAGTTTTAGCCTATTATCTTACAATAAAAGTAATCAATATAATAATTATCCAGAATATCCAATAACAGTTATTCCTTCGTACACTCATTAACTCTCTTTTTAACGTCACAATGGTGTAAAACGGTTACAATCGTAACTCTGTCACCAAAAGTGTCGCGTTATCTGGTTTCACGCACCACTTAGCAAATGGGGGCTTACTTGCGATACTGGTGGTACAATCAACTGTACGACCATGATAACACTTTCACAGCGACTCCATATGAATAGGTTATTACCTTACCTCACTGAAACAGTTAAAAGTTACAAGAAAAGTAAACAATTCGCTCTAGCATGGTAGGAATCCATACTAATATTAAAATGCGGAAGTAACTCTGTCTGTCTGTTATATTTAACTGCTGAACCGATTTCGATGAAATTTGATATGGAGGTAATTTGAGACCCTGGAAACGATAGTTTTAATCCCGGCAATCATTCTTAAGGGAATGAAAAACGGGGGGGAAGATATATTGTATGGTGAATGGAGTTTCTTGTGCGTTCTTCTCCATAACAAGCTACTTTTCCGAATGCACGGTAGAATCAATTTATAATACTTGTAATTTTTAAAATTTTTGTCGTTCAAAAGTGCTGGTTATTGGCCTTGTTGAATAAATATATTTGACTTTGACTTTGAATCAAAGTATACAGCCCACATGTATACAGTATTATTGCGCGTTATAAAAAATAGGCTATTCGAAGTACTAATGCTACGCAGACAAAATCGTGGGCAAAAGTTAGTTTCTTATTATATATTCAGTTGCATTATCAAGTACATGTTTTCATTGATATTTCTGTTTGGCTTGGTCCTGTCATCGTTTGAGACAATTTTGGTTCTGTACTATATACTGAACTAATTCTAATTTATATATCTAAATAATATGCTGAAATGTTAAAGAAGCAAACAAAGGCACAACCTTACCGTCCTTTATTCACACATTTTCGACTCCTATATTCTTACAGCTAGAATACATAGGTATAATTCCCAGTGAGTCCCAAACCAAACAGTTAGTCTTTATCTTGGGAGCATCTAGGGCTGTTTTGTAGCTCAACGTGCGGTTGACTATACTAGTATGACGTGTGTTGGCTTTGTTTCCAAGTACTGTTAGTTGTATCGATGGGTTTAAAACAAAAGATAGATAATTGGTTGAATGGGGTTATCATATAAAGGTTGAGTGGAGTTAGAGGCTCGTACAAAATTAGTCGTCCATCGTCTACTTATAACTATGTATCTTCTATAATTTTATTTTATTTCCGTGATAGAGGCCTTGTAAAAGTATCAGCTAAGGAGTGGAATTCTCTATCGGAGTCTGTGTTTACTGATAGCTGTAACCTTGTCCTTAAGTTAAGAGTGAATAGGTTATTTCTAGGCGAGTGTGCAATATCGTCGTCCATATCATAGCCCACAATCAGGTGAGATTGTGGTCGAATGCGAGCTTATCAATCATAGAAAACTAGCGACCCGCCCCGGCTTTGCACGGGACAATTATATACACAAACCTTCCTCGTATATCGCTCTTTCTATTAGTGAAAAAACGTATTAAAATCAGTTGCGTGGTTTAAAAACACCGGCGAAGTGCGTGTCGGACTTCGCACATATGTTCCGTACCAAACCGCAAAATCAAGTTGGTTTTAATAGGAAAGGCTTTTCATTGCTTTGTTTTACAATATTTTATAAGCAGAAAATACATTAATTATCTACTCAACGAGCCCCAAAAAACGATGCGGTAGGTCAAAATGTTTTTTCGCACCGCCCTTTTGCTGTATGTATGTATATACCTTAAAATCTTTAAAAATGTTTTTTGACAATTTGTGTGGTTTTGGATCAACAAGATGCTTATACAGGTTTTATAGCCAAATTTTCATAGTATAATGAAAATTTGGCTATAAAACCTGAGTGTCAGACGACAGACGGACAGACTGACGGACGGACACGTGAGTGCCAGCAATAGGGCTCCGTTTGGACCCTTCGGTTACGGAACCCCAAAAAGCAAGCGGAAAAACAGGCAGAGACAGACAGCGACTTTGTTTTAAACTATTTGAAGGAAACGAGCCTGTCCGCTAGTGTTAGGATGAATTTGAGTCTTAAAAATGAAAATTTCTGTTGTCCGAAACTGTTCCGTAAATATTTTCGGAAAATAATATACCTATATGTTGAGTCCAGTCATCGAAAAGTCTACTCCATCTGAATCACTTAAAACAACCTAGTACAAAAGGACCAACGATTACCACATTTGTAATATCCTGAGCGCCAGCTAACCCAGCACTATGACTTATGTCCTCAACTCGACGACATATCGACGATACTAGTATAGAATAACCCAGCATTGTGAACACTTTAGTAAAAATTAGAGTTCAGGTTGTATTGGCAGGTGTAGTTAACATCCCCAGCATAACCTAACCTAGTATTGTAAAGAATTTAGTAAAAATAAGAGGTCTGTTTATACTGAGAGGTATAGTACCAGTATAACATAACCCAGCATTGTATTGTCTCAAGTAAAAATAAAAGGTCTGGTTATAATGGAAGGTATAGCTTCATATGAACTGTATAGCATCTGAGTCAGGCCAGCCATAAAAAGAGTAGATAACGATACCGTGTGTTTAAACAGACGAACACATACTCGTGTATGTACAATTGGTCTCGGGGCGATACAGTCGATGTAGCTGTGAATTTGTTGAAAACACTGTGAAATTAAAATGAGAATTTGTGTTTGATGGTGGATATATTGGCTGTAATTTTGCTCGTCCATGTCTTATAGACGTAGGTACAAAAGAAAATTAATGTGTTTGTCCTTCAATATGTTTGGTGAACTTACTGTAGCGTTATCTTTAGTGCAAATATCATCTAATATATTTTTTCTAGTGATTTTTGAAATTTTGTTTCCATTCTACCTCGATAAAATTTTTCTTCGAATTCCGGTCCGGGTCGTTAACCCATTTCAAAAAGCAAACATGAAACTCTTATCCGTTACTGTGTTTAGATAATATTTTTGTGAATGGTTTATGAAGTGATATTAATGTTGCTTTTCTTTCTTTTCAGAAGCTCAGTAAAAAGAATGGCATCAAAGAAGAGGAGTCCAGTTGGTACTGGGACCCGCCACCCCAGCCTTCGAAACTATCGGATGAAGAAGCCGATAACCACTACAAAATACAAATACGAGATCTACAGAATGAAGTTACCACCTTGAAGGAGAGGAGCACCACAGACATGAGACCTGATGAAGAACTGGTCAAGCTAAGAGAAGAAAACAAACATCTCTCCTCAAACTTAGAAGATCTAGACAGCCAACATCAGCAGGCTATGGAAAGACTTCTCACACTTAAGAAAGAGCTACAATCCAACTTTGAAGTCCTAAGACAAGAACACGAGGATCTCAAAAATACAAATGAAGAATATTCAATCGAAATCCAGAAGTTGTTAGGTAAGATCGGAGAGAGGGATAAAGAATTAGAGGGCTTTAAAGGAGCTAAGGCTGATTACGATACTCTCTATCATAAATATCAAAATCTAGAGAGGATACACAGTCTGTTAAGAGAGAACGCTGAAAAGTTCCAAGAAGAAAATCAAGATTTACACGAAGAGGTATTCAACTTAACAGAAAAGGTGACGAAGTTAGAACATGATGTAGAGGTAGCACATAAACATGCTGAGCAATCTGATATGGTCCCCAGAGATACTTACGATGAACTTGTGAAGCAAGTCAATGAACTGAGAGATAGAAGAAATTCTAATCAAATTCATCTAGACGAAATCAACATAGATGATAACGCTAAAGGTGTAATTGAATCCCTTAAACGTGATATTAATGAGCTTAAGAATAAATTATCCCAGAAAGAAAGTAATGGTCAAGAAACAGTAGACAATAAAGTTATAAAACCGGAAAAGATAATGCAATTATACAACAAGTACGTCAACTTCGAACTGCCCATTGATTATGTTGGAGAAATACCTTCAGCTGGAGATAACATAGTCCTTTTTAAACTTGAGAGCGTTTTCAAAACAGTGCACTCATTTAAAAAAGAAATCGACATGCTAGACCACAAGTTATCGGAGAAAAACCTCAACGCCAATCACCTTCAGACACAAATAGATGATCTGACTACAGAAAATGATTTCTTAACAACTGATATTCAACATTTAGAGAGAGAATTAGGTGAGATGAAGAAAAATAATGATTTCCTCATATCTGAAATAGCGGCCTTAAAAAATACATCCAAGTTAGAACCAATAATTGAAACACACGAAGATAATTATGCAAAATTAGAGACAGAACTCGCTGACTCTAATAAAATGAATAAACTCTTCGAATCTGAAATCAAGAGGATACTCAAGGAGCTCGATGAAGTGCGGACTGAAAAGATTTCCCTTCGTAACAGTTTGAATGATATAAAACAGAAATACTCAACGATGTTAGATGAGTTCGAAATGTTGAGAAACCAAAGTAGCGCAGTTGCAGAACTAGAGCATAACGTCAATAGCCAAGATCATGAAAAACTTAAAAAGACAGCCGATGAAATAGATGACCTAAAGAAACGGTTAACCGCTGCTAATTCTAAAAACGAGCAACTTTCTATAGATATACACATACTAGAAAATGATAAAGTGTTACTTACTAAAAAAGTTGATGATCTTAAGGTAACATTAGATGAAAAGTGTTACGCGCATAAAGAATTAGAAACTCTAAAATCAGCTTTGGATAATAAGCTGCAGGACTTTGAAACTAAACTGGATGATGTCATAAAACACAAGCATGACATTGAAAACGACAAACACAGTTTACTACAAAAAGTTGCTATGCTAGAAGAACAATTAACAACTGTTAGTACAGCTAGTACGAATCTGGAAAATACGACTACAGAAAACAATTTGATAGCTGAAAAATTGCATCAGATGACAATAGCAAATGAGACTCTTACAGAAACCATCAATACGCTGAAACAAGCGATAGCCGAGCTGCAGCGTAAAGAACAGGAGCTTTTAGCAGAAAACAATAATCTTAAAACAGATATGAAGACTGAAAAAGAAATGAAAGCACTTGAAGGTACCATCGAAGAGTTAAAGTCAAAAGCCATTCGTCAAGAACTGCTTAGCAAAGAACAAGTCACAAATCTAAAAACTGAAATTGAGAAGCTTACGGAAAAGAAAGCACAAGTAGAGGCTGAATTATCTTCCACTGATAGCAAAATTATGCACCTTGAAGAAGAATTTGATAAGTTGGTATCAGATTTAAATGAAAAAGATACTCTGATTGATGGTCTTAACAACACAGTTCAATTTAACAACATTACAATACAAAAACTAAATGAAAATATAGCTGATTTAGAAAAAACTGTCAACATAAAGAATGATGAAATCAATGTCCTTAGAGACATAAGTTCAAATACAAATCGGAGTGAGGAAGAACTAAATAGGCTTCATAATGAAAAAGAAGATCTAAGCAAACAGATTTACTCACTAAACGATGAAATTAGCTCAAAGAATACCGAAATATCAACTCTTTCTGCGCGTTTAGAAGAATTAGAGAAAGCTCGCGAAGAATTTAAAACAACAATAAGCGGAAAAGAGAAAGAAATAAAAGAACTAAGTCAGTCAATAGTTGAGTTAACAGATAAACTAAAGACTACAGAAAATATAACGCATCAAAATGATGATTATGCGAAATTAGTGCAAGAAAAAGAAGCAATACAAACTGAGGTAGATGAACTAAAGTATTACGTAGCTTCAAAAGACAACTATATCGATGAACTAAAAGAGTCACACGCCAGTGTCGAAAAAATGGCCACAGAATACAAAGCCATCATAGATGCTGCAATGGTAGAAAAGACAGAACTGATTAACTTAATAAACTTGAAACACAATGAAAGCATACAGTATCATAATGAAATACAGAGGCTAAACCATGTGATCTTAGAACATACTAACGAATACAAAAAAGTAATTGAAGAAAAGGACAATTTGATACAAAGTTCTGCAATCAACTGCTCAAATTGTGAAAATCTAAGGATGACTCTCAAAGAAAAAGATGGTATCATAGTTTCGTTGAATCAAAATATATCAGATTTTGAAAGGGTTAAGTCTGAATTATTGTCAGCTACGGAAACTGTGATGAATTTGACTGGAAGGTGTGAAAAATTGGAGAAGAATTTGGGTGCTCAGATGGAATCAGTGAAAAAATTGACAGCAGAAAACTTACAGGTAAATATTTTTTAAACTTTACGTTTGTCGCTAAGTTCTGTATTTAAAATAATATGTTGTTGGTCTTGTGGTTACAAACGCGACTACAGAGCATGACATCCTGGATTCGATCCTTACTTCCTGCAAAGTGTTATTAGATGATTCCATGAGTAATTTCTCGGTAGAACCACAGAGTCACCTCCTGATTAGCGGCAATAGGGTCGCCGCAGTTAGTCCCAACTAACTAAATCATCAACTGCGAAAATGAAAAAGCCAAATGTTGACTCCATAACCTACATCTTTAGGGAATAGAAGCGTTTTTTTTAGATACTACTTGCTCCTGTCCGCGGTTTCGTCTGCTTTGAAGCATCAGAAAAGATAACCTCTTACAAACACAAAAAAAAACGTCTTTATCCCTAAACCAAACCAAACCTCGCAGTGAAGCAATTTTTTTTTTAAAATATATATTATCCTATGTTACTTCATGATGATCGGTTCAGCAGTTTTTGCGTGAAAGCGTAACAAACAAACTTACATTCACATTTATAATATTAGTATGATATAAATATGAATTCAGATTTTATTAAGATAAACCTTCTTGTACTTACAGTTGTCGGATCAAGAACAGAACTCCTCAAAAGAGCTAGAACGTCTGCGGCGCCACCTGGTGGAAACAGAAGAGAACTACACACAGGATCTGATGGCCACGGAACAGAAACTAACGGAGTGCCAGACCAAGCTGCACCAGGTGGAGGAGCGAGCGAAGCAGACCAGCACTGTTTATACTAGTAATAGGTAAGATAATTAGCAACTAGTGGTGAAATGACGATGGTGATGCCATCTAGTTTACTTTATACCGCCTGGTAGGCTGCGAGCCAAGATCTCATGGACTTTTATGAGGGTTATCGCATAACAGTCTGACTAGGATAAAATAATATTTGAATATCGAAGGGAATATTATAGGGTAGAAAGAATATGATGTGATAACTGCTTGAAATTTCTGCAAGAAATACGACAATGGTCCACTCAACTTGAACCATGTGTTTTAGTAGACTTTCTGCTATCTTGATTTACAGTTTAATTTAATATAATAGCACTACTCACAGCTGGAAGGAAAAACATACTTTATTTTGATTAATTTCGCTAAAAGAGCTCTTATTCATACTACCAAATGACGGACACCCTCATTCTCATTTCCAGCATCAGAGCGAACCAAGAAGTAGAAACCTATCGCAACCAGATCAAGCTGCTGGAGAAACAGCGCGAGGATGTCCAAGCACGGCTTGGCGAGGCGGAAGATGCGCGGGAGCGAAGCGAGGCTGCGCTCACCAACCTTCAGGTTGTGTTGGAGCAGTTCCAATTAGGTAAGTCGCGAACATCAACATCATTTCAGCCGAAATACGTTCACTGCTGAACTTGCCCCCCTTCAAGTGTTGCCTCATCAACGGGTCCTTTGCGTCTCGCAACCAGTGGTTTCCCTTAACCAGGTCATCGATCGGTCAGTGGGAGGCCTTCCAACGGTGCGGCGTCTGTATAGCTGCTAGAGTATAATGTGTCAATTTGGAAAGCAACATATTCCCCTGACTGTACAGACTAACGAACGTAAGTTAGCTTAAGTTAGTAAGCAGAAACCGCTCTTACTGCTATGAAATAAAGGCGAGTTTAGTGCCAGTTGTTAGTTACCATTGATGTACCTACCTGTACAAGTCCAAATAATTTCTAAGTCTTAATCCGATCAGTGAGATGTCGAATAGACTTTATGACAGCCGGTAAATGTCCATGGCTAGGCGAAATAGTGATATGAAACCGTTGACCAAGCGTATTAGGTAGATTTTTAACTGTAGTCTATTTTTGTCAACAGACCACAAATTACTTGATTAATAGATTGGCTACAAGCTCTATAAAATTATTAAACTACAAAAATAACCTTCCCCAGATAAAGAACGTGACACTCACGCCGCCACAGAAAAAATCAGAAACAGGATAGAAGAACTCAAACGCGAGAACCAAGGTCTCCAGACTGAGATCTCACGACTCAACACCAAGCTCGAGGAGTCCTTAGCTGGTCTGCAGGCGGCTTCCAGGCTGGGTGACCAGGTGGAGACTAAGAGAGCTGAGATCAATGATCTGAAGGAGCAAGGTATGTGGGTCGACGTTTGGGATAAAAGTGGGGTCAGTTAAATTGTGGAAGTGCAGTATGGATCTCCATTTTTTTAATTTTTTTGGTTTCTTTCTTGATTTCAATGAGGCAATTTTAGATATTTTTCGACCTTACGATAGATATCACTAATTGAAATGGTGTTCTTCTTCTGTTGAACCAATTAAATTGAATTTTAAAAGGTATAGAGAAGTTACAGAGTTATCATTGTTCCAGTGAGAGAAAGAGATGGATATATACATGGCATAAAGCGCCATCCCTTCTTCATAACTAACATTCATGGCTATAAAACTTCCCTGTACATTACCAGGTTTTCAGAAACATACAGTGATTTATATATCCACCATATAATTGCACCAGTTAAAGGAGCAGTGATTTTTTTATGTTTGTATTTTTGACAGCTTGATTAATGTTTTGATAGATAAATGGATCAACTAATACATTTCCACAATCCGATACAACGTAAATAAACCCCAGAAAGCTTCCATAGATTAGATTTGAATGTTAAAATTAGTTTGAATTTTGTGATTAAATAATGTTTATGTTTCGATTTTTTTGTGATAATGATTGGTTATTTTATTTTAATTGGTTTATCTTCCAATGTCAATGCAACCCGAGTGACTAGCGTAGTATCGACTTGTAATATAGATTAGATCTGAGTGATTTCATTGTAATATAAATATGGGTACTGATTTGTGAGATTTGCAAGTTTGCGAGAAACAACTGTTATGAATATTTCAATGTGACTGGCTTTTTGGTCTAAAGGACCAAAGGACGACAAGGTCCTCAGGTGCTATTTGAATATGCTCAAACTAATTTAGCGGTTTCACAAATCGGCACCCACCCAAACCCATAGCCATATCGCCGTAGTAAAGCGTGGCCCGGCCAAATATCAGCTGGTAATTCTGGGGTGAGTTCGCCCAGACTACCAGTTGGTATGAGGCGGGGTTGCGACTCACACACGCACCAGACACAATGTAAGTCAATCAATAACTTTTGTATCTATGTGTCGGCTTTGACGTGTGTCTTGATCGTGTATGTTTTTGGCCAGTATTTTTTTGTTGTTGTTGTTTTTTTTTGAAGCTGTGATTTTGTTAAGTAACTTTTGACACTTGATTTATTTTATTTAGCATTGCCTAAGACGTCCTATTAAAAAGCGATCATCGTGCGAATACGCGATGCATTTGATCGGCAAAACCCGAAAGCGCCCTCTACCAGCGCGACGGGTTTGCCGCACAAATATATATGGCTTTGTAAGACAACACCTAACAATTTGTAATTTAAAGTTGATTGCTTTTGTAAGTAAAAAAAAACAATTTTTGACTTATGAATACACAGCTTATTGCTATTTTTGCGACTGAGCGCCTCGTCTATGAAAGAGTATTTAACTTAAATAAAGAGTTATCGTAATTAATCTAATTACATTTGTTTAATAGACACCTAAGAAAGTCGCCCGTAATAAAAGATAATCATGGGCAAGGCGTTAAATATAAAAAAAGACTTCTAATAAATAGCTTACTTTAAAAGAAAATAGAAAGATTTGTAGTAATTCTATATATTCAACAAGCACAAAAAAAACAATCATGTAGCAAAAAAAATGTCTAGAATGTAACAGAAGTAAATGATGTGTGTACCACCGCTGTATGCTATAAAATACAAGCAGCTTATCAACAATCAAGAACCAGCGCTTCCGCCAACTTCGGTTTAATCTCATTTGGTAACTGTGAGGTTTTCGAACGCAGCGGCCGCCGTCACCTGTCGCCATGACAGACGTCACGCTCTGACAGCTGTCACTTTGACAGATGGTAATGGCGGGCTCGCGATACTCAGATTACCATATGGGGTTTGACTGAGGGTATCGGCTTCACGTCGTGTCGTCTATGTGTTTTCACCATTTTTATTTTGCGCTTTTTTTGAGAATTTTTGTGTATGTTTCTTGAAGTTGAGACTCTCTGTACTGCCACATTTTGAGACGAGTAAGGTCTGTTAAAACCTTAGTCATTGCAATCCTATTATTATATTTTTTGTAGATAACATCCATGTCAGTTTATAGGTACCAAACTGAAATAAAACCTGATAATCTCAACTTCATCCGCATTTCGGTCAGCGCAGACACCCCAGAAAATTCCTCAAGAAGTTTTTATTAATTTATTGAAAATAAACTTAGACACCGGAATAAAGTTCAATACAAAATAAATATTATCCTATTGTGCGCGTTAAGTCGCCTATCTGTCACGATCCCATTTCACGCTCTATTGTAGTTCATATTGTGTTCCATATAAATTGAATCAATGAAAACTGCTAGAGCTGTTAACTGTGGTATTTGCTCTGACCCTTATATTTTCATAAAGCACTTGCAAGTTTACGTCTTGCAGCACCTTGTTGTCGTATGAGTGTTATGTGAATGTTGTGTTTTTCTTGTTTATGTTTTAAATTGTTTTGGATACATTTTTAAATTATAACATAAACCCATCAAAATTTTTGCCAATCTTAACAAATCGAGAAGAGAAGTATAAAAAATACTTCTTGCAATTACTAACTACATTCGTTTAAAGAATTCAAAACATAATTCTGTTTCTGCCAACCTTTTCTACATGACAGAGAAAGCATGTCGTTTTAAATTATGTTTGGTGCGTATTGAATTTATTGATTTAATGCAAGGTGACCGAAAAGTATGTTAAGTTGAAAATAAAGTTAAAATATGACTTACTCATTTATTTCTGAACTACCAATATATCCAAGACAAGTTCAATTTTTCTTTTATTTTGAATGCCCCGAGTTCCGTAGAAGAGTAGAAAGTAGAAGATCACCGAAATCGCCGCATTGCCTCTGAGTATTACTTCAGGTACTGGTGGAATCAATAAAAGGGAGACGGAAATCGCTCATCACTTATTCTGTCATAAAATTAACAGCTTAAAATTCATTACAATATCAGTCGAAAAAAAAAACTGGATATACCGAGTGGTTATTACCAGCTGGAAGTATCAGTCACTGTTTCTGTTTCTTAACAACCGGAATGGCTGCAACTTGCAATTTTATTGCAATTTTTTGATATTGGAAGTTTGTTTGTTTGTCTTCTTTTCATAACTTATAGAATTGGAAATATACGACAATTACACCAGGCAATAAATTGTATTATAAATTGATGACATGATGATACATGCGGAAAAATTGCTAGTTTTGTCCAAAAGTAGACTAAAATAACCCTCAAGTTTTTTGACTGATATTTGGTGCCTGAAAATTCATCTACAAAACATCTAAGAAGGTCTTATAGTAGTGTCTGAGCGGTTTCCGGTACCCTACCCAGTGGCTGAATAATACTTTGAGGTCGTGTGCGCGCACGCAACGAAGCTACGAACGAAGATGTGCTAGATGCATGGTAAGAGTAGAATTATAGTTTTTTTCTTAACCTTTTTAATTTTTCTGATCTGTGTATATTTTACAATGTTAATGATGTGAATGTGTTTTTTTTTTTAATTTAGTACATGATTGCATAGATATATAGCAGCCTATACAATGACGATTTCTAAATAAGCCGATTTTTCTAATTCTTTAGCTTGTGAACTTTTTTATTCAATATGATTATCACGTTCTTTTGCCGTGTTCTTCTACAAGTAATTTTTTGACACTTTCTACATGTAAATAATATTTCTCTATCTAACAAGATTTTGTGGTCCCAGTTAATGGCTACTTACATATATGATTAATTAACGTTCCTCCTCTCTAGCACATAATGTCTATGCAAAATCTTCCGAAATATGTTCCGTTTATGTGTATGTGAATGTAAAGGCAACTAACTAACTGTATCTATATCCTACTGCTCACCCCAGTGCGGACTCTGCAGACATCAGTAGCAGCGGCAGAGGAGCGGTACTACAACGCGATATCGAACCAGCAGGACAAGGTTGATAAGAACCTTGTGAAGAACCTCGTTATCAACTATGTGATGACGGCGGGCGGGAATAGTACTAACAAGTAAGGATTTGTTTGACTATATTTGTTTGTCTTTTTCTATGCGTGTTTTTGGCCTTAGTATCTGTGACCGTACTATTGTCATGCTACTGCTATTATGATTCCCTTGTGAATAAGGAATAGTGCTATGCTACCGGCTCTGTCTTTCTTTTCCACGCCGGAATAATAATGATTTTAAGCCGTCATAATAAAGAGTTTTGTTTGAAGATGAAAAAATTCCTTTTCACAGTTTTTTTTTTTACTTTTTGCAAGTGTGTAAATCGCTGGTCTAGTGATCAAACGCAAGACTGCTGGGTGTGAGGTTCTGGGTGCCCGTTTCCCAGGTTCTTCACCTCGACACTTCCTGTTAGTCGGAGTCGGCTTTCCTAGTCCTAAAGCGCGTGTTATTACGCTGATAAGCGTCGTCACTAGATATATCCTTCATGTCTTTCTGAACAGTCGTCATCCAAGAGGTTAACCGTATCCAGGTTGAGAAAAGTATAGTACTTTATGAAACTGTTGCATAAGAAGGGGTATTAAATCATTCTTTTGTGTGTTTAATAATATCATACGAATGTTTTAATACCTAGTTATGTGCAGTTTCATACACTACTTTATCTACACTCATACATTGGGATTGAACCTACTAAATAAAAGAAAAAGTCAAAAGAGTAAGAAAATATCAGTACAGCAAAACGTAGTACATTCATAAATGGTGCTCAAACCCAGCAAATCACCGCATTAACTGCGCATGCGCTAAAGCATGCGTTGCCACAGATTAAGCCATAATCAGAATTTTTTAACCGTCTTACCAAAAAGGAGGAGGTTCTATGTTCGACTTCAGGTTTGTTTTTACACCTTTAATTTGAATTTATTTTCGCTCGTTTAAATACTATCCAAAAAAAAAACAGAAAAGACCTTCTTACTAAACCTACATTTCCTTCTCCCCAGAACACAAGTCCTCCGCGTCCTGTCTACAGTCCTGGACTTCAACCAGCAGGAGTGCGAGCGCCTGGGCCTGTCGCGCTCCACCGTGGCCCCAGACAGTCTGGCGGCCGAGTTCGTCAAGTTCTTACAGAACGAGTCGAAGCCTAGGGCTCCTCTGCCGAACATGATGACGTTAGCGCAGGGCAACGGGAGTAGGAGCACTACCCCGAGTTCGAGGAAGAATTCTAGTATAGGTGAGACTCGATTCACAGTTTTTCAGTCACCAATTTTAGGATCCTCTTATAACGTGACGAAAAGGACAATGGTGAGAGTGAACAGGCTTCTTCTGGGTAAGCTCACTCCATCGTCGACTCTGTCTCTGTCACCTCTTACCTAGACTAGATTCAAGAGCAAATACATCACAAATAAAAATGGTTGGACAATATTTAGCAAAATACTAATGTAAGACCCACCTCGTGAGAAGTCATTACTACTGTCTACATAGAGGCTTGCAACACCCTTGTGGTATTATTTTTCTGGAGACTGGATAGTTGAAATTTGAAGAATCTCGTAGTTTCTTATCATATAGTCCCCAATATCCCGGCGCGTTGAAAAGCTTGATAACCAGGTCAAATATTTCATAACATTAAAATTTCAATATGATCCTTACTCTTCAAACTGAAACATAGTAATTCTAAGCTGTATAATACGTTTAGTTTGGTACTACACACGTGTACTCTTCAGCATTAATTACGAAATAAATCAAGCTTATACATTGATTAACACATTTTTATTCTTTTCCAGGCCCACCACCAAACTTACCAAAAGCAGGCCACAGCCGCACCGCCTCAAACAGTTCCAACAACCTTCTGTTCCAAAACATAGACAACATAGAAACATCCTCTCAGCTCTCGCGAGACTCCGACCGAGAGCCGAGAGTGCTCTCACAAAGTCTAGACACTGGTGTCAACCAGACCAGGAACACAGAAGGCGCCATTTTGAAATCCGTATTAAAAGACATGTGATTTGAACAACAAGTTTTTAAGAATAATCCGAATGCGTTTATGTGAATGTCGAAACTTTGATTGGAGTCCAAGAAAGTAAGATGGCGCTATGCAACTACTGCATGTATGAAAGACAGTGCATCCTTTCTATATTTAAATGATGTATCTTAAAATATGTGATCAAGATAATGAGTGTCCAAAAAGGAGTGAGATAACGTTATATAACTGCTAGTTAGTTAGGTAAGAAAGAGATAGCAATAGTCAATATGTTTCATCTTTAAATTATGTGCTCAACTTGAAAAAGCGAGACGCATAATTCAACGCGAAGGTATGTGCTTTCTACGCGTTGTTATGGGACAAACATTACTTGACAGCTACCACAAACAATTCACACTGTCAAAACAAAAGAGTAAGTGACAGTAGCCATAATATAATGCATAATTTGAACTGTCAAAGAAAATTTGGCAGTTGACAGTTACCTTACACATTGAACTGTCAAAGAAAATTTGGCAGTTGACAGTTACCTTACACAATGAACTGTCAAAGAAAATTTGGCAGTTGACAGTTACCTTACACAATGAACTGTCAAAGAAAATTTAGCAGTTGACAGCTACCTTACACAATTATATCTGTTAAAGAAGAATTGTCGGCCATATTTTGGACTCCTATTAAAGTTTCGACTTCCGTTTTTACTAGCTCAAATATTTGAGCAATGAACTATGAATGATATGATATTGAATTCCGTATAATATACTCACATTCATTTATTATTATTTTTATTCCGTCTAAATTGATGAATTTATAGCATTTTTTTAATTCAATTCTATATGTATTATAATTTAGTAAAACATTATAATAGGCACGGATTTCAAGGAATATAAAATAAATTCTTAGCGGAAGTGTCATAAAAAATGATCTGAGAATTCCGTAAATTTGATAAAATGTACCCCAAAAGCGTATTTCGTAAATAAATTGGCGAAAGATTTATTCATATAGTTATTTTTAAAACTGTAATCCGATTATGCAAAAACTGCCAAAATTATTATTGTTTAATCCAAAAACGTTTAGAGAAATAATAATTACTTATTGTTTATTTTATACCGTTTTGACATATTGTGTATGATTCCATTACTGCAGATACCTGACTTATAATAATGGTTTAGGCAATCAGAATACGTAGCTACTAGCTGGCTAAGGGGTTCTACCAAATAAGAAAAGTTTCTGCACTTATAAAGGTAGACATGGCTTTTTGTAAAAAAAAATGTGATGTTTCCAATTTCAGATTCAGTGTTTTAGCACTATAACTACTAATAATGGTAATACTCTGTGCAGGTCAGAATTGACAATTAAGAATATCTTAAATGTTTGGATATGTCCGTATAACTAACCCGAATTCCAATACCCCTTACTCCATGAATTCATGTTCCTTGAAATAATAACTCCCTTAATGTCTTATTCCCATACTAACCAAATCCTGCACAACCCCATATCCGTAACTCCTAGTCCCTTGTCCCCGAAATTCCAATTTTCCATGACCTGAAATTCAGTTTTCCTTGGAGTAAGGTACCGATTCCCTGAAATCCCATCCCATCTTAACTTCTAATTCTCATACTAACCAACTCCTCTAACATCCAAAATGTCGCATTAAAAACGAGATAATTTCAAGAATCGGCCATTCTAAATTTTAACAATAATAAAGTTGGGCACTTAGACCAAATGCCTCTTCAAAAACATTTCAAAATTACTGTCCGTATTCTGACTGTCTTCAAGCATTATCAGAAACACAAACGCATTAAAATTAGCATTTATATGTGTGTATAAAATGTTCAAACATCATCTTTTTGTTGTTTTTCATTAAATTTCAGTAGCTTTAGTGACTGTATAGTTATTTTGGTGCCTTACTATCGTTTAGCTGGTGACCTAGGACTGATCATAAATGCAATTTAGCACTTAATGGCGCTAAAAACAAGATGCATTATTCAATGTCATGAAAATCCTCTGCTCTTAATTTCTCTATCGGCACGATGCCGCAACATTTTAGTAATAGATTATAACAATCGATTATATCGTACGATATTTATCCTACTGTACCTGGCAGTAAGATCTATAATGCCATGATACATTTGCATAAAGTTATTAAATTTGTCGTACGGTGTCGTCGTTTGATATTGTAGCTTATATCTATTGGCAAAATTTAGTATCCAAAAAATATTTGCAAGAAGAAGTTTACCCCAAAAAAAATGGGGTAAAGACAGAAAAATGGGAGGAAATGATGAATTATCCAAAAAAAATGTTTAATTTCTTGTTAATTTTCGACATCCTTTGGTCAAGCCAGTTATAAGCTTAATAATTAAGTTGTATAGAATTGTACATTGTGTAATTATAAAACTTATAATATTATTCGTTTTCAGTTCAATTTAAATTGTGATCTTATGATTGATTTATATCAAATTATTGTATTAGTATTCTATAGGTTTTGCAGTTCGTTGCAAAAGTATAGGTGTTATTTTAAATTAAATTGATAATATATTTGAAATTTTATTAAACTGATGTAATTATAATTTATTACAATCAATTATATTTTTTTATTTCCCCATAATTTTTATTTCATATAAATAATGCATGCAATGTTTTTTTTCTTGTTTTATTTATTTAGTAAAAGCAATAAAACAAAGCAATAAATAAGACACCAATACTTTTGTACAAAACTCGTAAGTATTTAGTGTAACGCAATTTTGTAAAATTTAATTTGTGATGATTATAAACGTAATATATAACACTACTGTAACTAAGTAACTATAGTAATGTGGCGTTAATATAGCACATACCGCATAGATGGGCAGACGGCTTTCTAAGGCATCTTCCCAGATAAAAACATAATAAAAATAATAGACATTCAGACCGAATTTCGGCCACGGCGTTCAATCCCAGCGGAGACTAGCCAATGGCACGGGAAATATAGTACACACGTGGTACGGGTGATATTATAGTACACACGTGCAGAGTGCACGTGTGTACTATAATATACTGATCTTTTATTCTCATACTCCGATGGCACACCAATCCGGTGAGAGATCAGGGGTAGGACTGACGTGCTTTCCGAGAGGATTTTACACCGCCAACACAGAAATTCAATAACATTGCCCGATCTGGAAATTGAACTCGGGACCTCACGCTCGGCAGAAGCATTGGCTACCGCAAAACTAATGAACCTCATACTGTACACACATAAGTCACGTTACCATCAAATCTAATCTAGTAACAATCAAGTCGAAAGATATAGTTTTTGGAAGTCGTGTGGGACGTACGACACTTTCAGTCATTCACACAAATACCTTCAAGTCCAATGTGCTGTATTAACGCCTTAGTACTTGATGTATTGTCCTAAGCAGTGGGTAGCTGCTAACATTGTATTCCTTACATAACGAGGTAATAAATGAATGATTGAAATGTACTTCTGATTTTTATTTAAATTCCCCCCTAATTATACTTTTAAAGAATTTCAAAATATAGAGACGTGTCCCCGTAAAAAACCATTGCATTCGCCAAAACCCTCTCAAATACAGTTGTGCCTGTACTAAAGTCACCGCCAGATAAAAAAGTCTGTCAGCCAGTCTACCAATGTATTCAAATATGTCAAAACGATACGAAAAAAAATGTAAAGGCAGTGTCGCTAACACGATCAAAACAAACGTACCGCTGTAAGGGGCGTCCTTGACCCTTTCACTTGGCATTCAGTAACATCAAGGTAATAATGTACTTGTTCAGTAATGAGATAACATCTCATAAACGCGTGCACCAATTTATATGATTTACACTTGATTTCCAGCACTCGATTATCGCAGAATTAATGTATTCGTGACAAATTGTCAAGCACGCGTTATCAGCTGTGATTGGCTATTGAAAATGCATTCAACCAATCACAGCAGATAACGCGTGCTTGACGTTTTGTCATATTAATTCTGCGATAATTTAGAGTTGAGAAACTCGGTCTTACGGATAAAATGGTTCTACGCCTTTATCTTTCATTTGAGACCAAAATAATATTATTTAAAAATATCGCTCAAAACAAAAATGTTATGTTTTCAAGTTACGTTCCTAATTATGCTTTTTGGTGCAAATCGGATCAAATGACTTTCATCCCGCCATCTCGGAAAGAGTATTTTTGCTCTTCGATATCTGAGTGCGAAACCGTTTTTATCCGCTAGAGAATAAAGTAAATTGAATTTAGAATCGTGTGCACTAAGTTTGTAATTTAAAACATCATTAAACCTATTTACTTCTACCTCCATGGTGCCAAATTTATCATACAACCTTTTTTAATTTGTTATAAACTCGGACTCGAAACTTTCTTGGTGTAGGTACTTTTTTTTTAATTTGCTTTGCGCGCGCCTTTTTTATTTCACTTCATATTGTTAAAACCTTAGGTTAAAAACAAGAAACTTGAAAACAAGTGAAAAACCTAAAATGAGTGATTCTAGCGACGAGAAAGTTTATTTGACGGCTAGCTAAAGGAGCCAAAACTTTCTCAGAAAACGTTTTGCTGGCATATTTTATTGAATTATCCGAGATCAAGAAATCAATCACTCTATGGAGTACGTATTCAGTGCTAAAAGCAACACTAAAGATGAAAAAAGACACACATATCGACACATATCCTAAATTAGTGGCATTTTTAAAAAGAGCCTCATCATCCTCATCATAAGGTGGGATGAAAAGTTACTTACTGTGTTGTACACGAGTGCAAAGGATCTTTGACCTCGTGCTCTTTTGATTCCCTCGCTGACGCTCAGGATTCTACTTTTAAAATCCTTCGCTTGCTCGGTCATCAAAATTAAGCACGCGGTTAAAAAGCAACTTTGCACTAATGTATAACTGAGATGTTTTTAGAGGGAGAGTGTGCCTATTTCCATAAACCGGACACAAAACCAGGACAACTCAGACTTGCCTTTATCCCACTCCTGTACTTCTAGGACAGTCTCTGTGAAGACAAAACCCACACAGCAAAACTCCGGACTCATGGATATTACTTTTTTCCCCGACTGCAAGGAAAGTGAGGTTAAAAAATAAACGAATTTTGGGCGCCATATAGTGGAGGTCCCAATTTTTTTTTCTTCCAGAAGTATCGCGTGGGGTATCAAAATGAAGTATTTTTTGTGGTGATTACAAAAATATATACCACTAACATGTTTAAAAGTAATTCGAAAAAATAGATAACTAAGAAGTTTTAAATAAGAAAAGCTAAAAAAAAACAAAAAACCCGACTGCCTAAGAAGTGAACTAAAAAGATGTAAACAAAAAGAAAATCATGATGTGCAGTCGGCGGATGCATATTCGTGAGCTGGCTGGCCAAAACCAGATGTATCCTCCGACTGCACAGCATAATTTTCTTTTACTACTTCTATGCAGTTGGGTTTTTTGATTTTATTAATTTATCAAAGCAAAATTTAACACGTTTCAAATGGAACTTCATGGTCAGCAGTAAACACCACTGGACTAACGATAAGCCTGCATAATTATAAATAGTTGTGTTACTATATGTGCACGGTTCAGCCCATCCTTAAAATCGCCTAGCATTAAAATCCGTCAACAGGCGTCAATTATGTATTTGCGGCCAATAACAGTAACATAATAAGTACACTATCATACAAATGGGCAAACTTGTAATGATAAGTGCCCACGTGTATCAAACGACGTTTGTCAACACAATTAGAAGAAATAAAATTATGACAGAACGCATAAAGAACAGCAAATAGGCTAATAGGCATGAAAGGCCTTCTTTTGTTCTTTATTTTATGTCATAGATGTTACCATTAATTGTATCCCAGTTCCGAAATATTAGGGTAACTGCGTGCGTGCCTAAAAGCGGTAGGCTAGGAGCGAGCTTTAGAATGTGTTGAAAAATAATTAAATAAGCCATCGTATTTTCCGTCTAGAGGCTTTCCTCTAGATACGTTAATTACCTGTAACGTCATAGCCGACGAAGCTCGCATTAGCTCTCGACTGCATCGTAGGTGCGGTCGGAGCGACCGCGGGCTCCGTATTGCAGCTTTTGGTTTTATATTGCGATTCGATGGCGATACGATTTGTTTCCTACACATATACAAATTGACTTACTATCTTACTAATTCATACCATTATAATATTACTAGCTGATCCCCGCGGTTGCGCTCCCGTCAACTGGCTACCTACCTACCAACCACCTTGGGTAGGTAGCTACCCACCTACCCTACCTTACCTACCCTACCGATCTAACTAAAATTTAGAATATAAAAGCTGCTATTGTGACTTATCTATGATAGTTAGATATATTCCCTCGAAGACATTTTTGAAGGTGATAGTGAGTACTTTAATTTCTTTTTTCTATTTGTTTTTTCATTAAGTTGCTCCTGCCATAATTTATCTCTGGACCACCCTAAGATCGACTGGTAGAAAATTCCTAAGGCATTAAGTCCGCCATTGTACTTGTGCATAAAGTTTTATAAATAAATAAATAATCACGTAGTACATAATTTTTATGTATCATCGATAGTTTTCTCAGCGCACGCCAAAGAATGAATTTTATAGGCAACATTTTGCATCTTTGGGTTACATTATTGCAATTTTCTTAAGGATCTCTAATATTTATGAAAGTAAATTATAGCCTATGACACTCAGGAATAATGTAGTTTTCTACTGGTGAAAGAATTTTCAAAATCGGTTCTGTAGATCTAGAGATTACCCCCTACAACGACACAAATTCACAAACTTTACCTCTTTTGTGGTGTTCACACGTAACCTTGGGTTATAAAAAAATTCAGTAAGCACACACAACTCAAGATTAGCGTCTAGCCGTTACCAGGGACCGAATGGGACTAGTCCAGTATTAAGCATAGATATATAATATAGATAAATGCGAATATGAGTTTGTTTGTTTGTAAGGCTTTCACGCCTTAACGAGTGAACGAATTTGGAGGAAACTTCCCATATGGATATAACAGAACCGGGATAAGAAAGCAATGAAACAGCCCGACCTGGGGATCGAACGCGGTTTCCTCTAGCTTCTGCTTCCGACCAACGAGACCGTTTCTCAAGTTGCCTAGGATCTTTTATCTCATCAGCTCCTGTAGCCTGCCTTTGGAGGCTGAGTGATGGCCTGCTGCGCTTCATGTCGCGGGTTCGATTCCCGTAAGGAACAAATATTTGTATGGCCTACAGATAGTTGTCCCGGGTCTGGCTGTTTGTGTGTGTAAACACATCCATGATATGGGAGAAATTCCTAGTGTGGGGCAATGTTTTTAGGGTTCTGTACCTCAAAAGGATAAAACGGCACCCTTATAGTATCACTTTGTTGTACGTCTGTCTGTTTTTCTGTCCGTCTGTCTGTCAAGACCCTTATCTTGGGAACGCGTGGAGGTATCAAGATGAAATTAAAACCTTATACTCAGGTCTACAATCCCTTGAAGCTGTGAAAAATCAAAATTCTCAATTAGTCACGTAAAAAAAGCGACGAAAAATCTGCGAGACTCGATGAACCTGAACTATTTATTGTATGGACCTACAAATTTGTACGGAACCCTCGGTGGGCGAGTCTGACTCACACTTGTCCGGTTTTGTTTCACATTTGCTCTTCTTTTAATGCCTTACCTGTAGTACAGGTAGGAAGGTAGATTGGCTACAACTAGTGAATAGATACTTGTAAGTAAACTAGCTCCCCCAAAATCGTACCGCAAGCACTAAACATCGTTGATATAGCTGAAACATTAAGGTGATTGGTATTCTCTATTACTTTGAGAGGCACACCCTAAGCTACGGTGGTACGGGAATTAATAACAGTCTGCTTATCTAGACAAGGTACTAAACGATTGTACTCACCTAAATAATATTAATTAATATTGGCAATTGACCTTAATTAATTACCTACTGTCCACCATCCCGTAGTGTGTGTGTGTGTGTGGTGGATTACGGGCACGGCCTTCTCACTCTTACAGAGAGGAGGCTTGTAGTGAGATGACTGTACTCCCTATTTCTCAACTAAGAATATGAAGTTGAGTATTTTTCAAACTTTAGTTTAACTTGCAAACCTGTCAAACTTTTCCATTCAAGTAGGTATACATAATATGCTTTGATAAATTTAATATATCAAAAATCCCGATTGCATAAGAACTTCAGAAGCTAACTAGAGATATAAACAAGAAGAAAATCATGTTTTGCAGTCGGAGGATTCGTGAGCTGGCTGACCAAAACCAGATGTATCCTCCAACTGCACAGCATGATTTTCTTCTTGTTTACATCTTTTTCGTTCGCTTCTTAGGCAATCGGTTTTTATTTTGACTTTATAAACTTTTCTTATTTACAACTTATTAGTTATCTTTTTTTCGAATTACTTTTAAACATATAAGTGGTATATATTTTTGTAATGATCACTAAAAATCCTTCATTTTGGTACCCCATGCAATATTTTCGGAAGGAAAAAAATGGGACCTCCACAACATGGGCGCCATAAAATCCGTCCATATAAAATCCGTCATGTTTTGTTTTTTAGGGTTCCGAAGTTAACAAGGAACCCTTATAGTTTCGCTCTGTCCGTCTGTCCGTCCGCAGCTTAGCTCAGAGACTCTAAGTACTAGAAAACTGTAATTTGGCATGGATATACATATTAATAATTCCGACAAAGTGGTAAAAAAAAATCAAGAAAAAGATTTTTTTTTCGGGGTCTTCCTATCAACGTAAAGTGGGGATGTTTTTTTTCTCGTCTTTCCCATGGTGTGGAGTATCGTTGGATAGGCCATTCAAAAATATTATGGGTTTGTTTAAACCAATTTTCTATTCAGAGATCCGTTTGCGTAAAATTAAGCTTTAAATTGCAAATGTTTTGTTAGAGTCAAGTGTCGTCCCCTTTCCCCCCCTCCCTGCCAGAGAAATAGTCGATCTTGGCCATGTGAAAAAACTTACGGCAGTAGTAAATATAACGAAATTAAAAGGAAAACTATCACAACTAAGTAGGTTTTACAAGTTTACAAGTAATAGTCGACCCACTTATAAAATTTACTTGGAACAGTAAAAGTTTTGTACAACCGTAACGGCATTACTGCAGTATTAAAATTATTAAGTGACGCTGGTTACAATACTCACCACTTAAAATCCTTCATTTTGGTACACCATTCGATGGGTTTGGAAGAAAAAAAAATTGGGACCTCCACAATATGGCGCCCAAAATCCGCCATATTTGTTTTTAACATCACATATCAAATAAGACCAAATTCTAAACATACTCTTTCAAACAAAAAAATAATTTTTAAAATCGGTCCACAATTGACGGAGATATCGGTGAAAATACACAAAAAAAAAACAAACGTGAAGTCGTACATAGAACCTCCTCCTGTTTGTTAAAAATAACTTTATTTTTGGAAGTCGGTTTCCATAACGCAATAAATGGTACCTACGAAAGACACTGACTACCAAAAATAAAGTTATTTTTCACTTTGTAGTTTTTTTATTTGGAAGTCGGTAGTATTATTTTATGTAAAAAGTTTTTGTATGATATATTGGTACATTTTTTCATGGTATTAGGCTTTTTTTCATGGTATTGCATAACTCTAAATTTTATATTTGGGAACCGGCCCTGGTAGCTTACGGTACGTATTTTTGAGAAGTGTTGGATCAAGTATAATCACCATCATGCTTTGCCTTGCCTAATTCATTAAGAATGCGAAGATCAATCAATTTCTAAGGTGTACCTGGTGATGTTGTAACAGAGGCGACCGCTATTTCGCTAAACCACTATGCATATTGTTGTTATGTTGACTAGTATGAGATTTCAGTTATTTACCATGTTCGCAAAAGATGTGGCAAGGGCGACGTTTCAGCGGGTAGCCCCGCTGTTCAGCAGTGGACATCTTTCGACTGAAATTATAATCTGGGTTGTAGAACTGAATCCTTATCTGCTAACTTGCTTTTCACAAAGCTAAGGGATTATCCATTACAGATTGATTATATTGTTTGAAATAAACAATGGCTATAGGTATCATTTGGATAAGGGTGGCTCAGTGGGGTTTTGGTAGAAGAAAACAGAGGCCCATGCGGATCATCATCATCATTTCAGCCAAAAGACGTCCACAGCTGGGCATAAGCCTCCCCCAAGCGTCGCCACACTGATCGGTCCTGTGCGTCTCGCATCCACCGGACTCCCGCAGCCATGACCAGCCGCATTATTGCGTAATGAATTCTACTATGAAAAACCGGCCAAGTGCGAGTCGATTTCGCGCACGAAGGGTTCCGTACCATTATCGCAAAAAACCGCAAAAAAATCACGTTTGGGCGGCCTACTTAAATGTTAATTTTATTCTGTTTTTAGTATTTGTTGTTATGGTGGCAAAAGAAATACATAATCTGTGAAAATTTCAACGGTCTAGCTATCACGGTTCATGAGATACAGCCTGCTGACAGACAGACAAACTGACAGACGGACCACGGAGTCTTAATAATAGAGTCCCGTTTTTACCCTTTGGGTACAGAACCCTAAAAATCGACCAATCACATGCGAGATGAAAGACGCGATGTGGATTTCCGTCTATGTGATTGGTCGATTTTTCATACTCTTCGCCCTTTGCCGAGTAAAACAATTCTTCCACCACTTACAACTCCACCAAACTGCTCACAGTAACAGAAACATTCTACTTAAGCTTGTAACACAAGTTACACCCTTCACTACAAGGTCCTATGTTATACACGGCCCTGGGCACAATCAATCTACCTAGCCATTTTCCAACTGTTGGAGTCGCCATTTAATTACTATTGATAGACTCGCGCTTGACCACTACCTCGCCTGATGTTCCTGATGGTAAGCGATGATAGAATAGAATAGAATAGAATAGAATACTCTTTATTATGTACACCATAAAAGTTACAGAAAGTATAGAAGAAGTAAACATTACACTGGGTGACACAATTGGCGGCCTTATTGCTAAAAGCGATCTTTTCAAGACAACCTTTGGATGGATTTTAAAATTGAAAGGAAAAACAGTATGTAGGTAGTCTTTGGTGTACTATTTATATATAAATAAATACATATACATATATATTATATAGACAAATATATACAGTAATAAGTATGGAACAAAAACAGAGAAATCAAGAAAAACAACTATTAAAGAGAGAGGTAGTGATTCTTTACCATAGTTTTAAAAATGGGCAGAGATTGAGCACGCCTTATTGACACGGGCAAAGCATTCCACAACCGCACCGCTTGAACCGTAAAAGATTTGTCATAAAAGCTGGTGGAATGCATCGGCATCTCTAGTCTCAAGTTTTCCGATGCACTCAGATATTTATGTGTGTCATGAAGGAACTTGAAACGTTCTTTGAGATAAGAGGGGGTTGTAGGATTGTATAGAATACTGTAAAGAAGAAATAAAATATGAGAATCCCGGCGAAGACGTATGGGAAGCCACTTGAGCTTTGTCCGAAATTCAGAAATGTGATCATATTTGCGCAGGCCAAATATAAATCTTATGCAAAGATCTTATGTGGTCGACGGTGAAGTACGCTTGCCTAGAAGTAAACTATTCACTCTTGACTTATGCCCGTAGGTTGTAGCTATCGGAAAAACAAATCCCGGCAGGGAATTGCACTCCTTTGCCACAGATAATATAATACTAGCATACAGATGCCTCATCCCATACAAAGAAACCGTGCCGACGTAACTAGCATTTTTCGTCTGATTAATCTGATATTTTTTTGTACATCGAACGTGTTCGATTCTGTTTCACGACTTGCAAGTAAAAGTGTTTACTAGGTTCGTCAATATTTTTTTCATTAAAAACAATGAAGGTTCGTTTTATAGTATTTTTTTGCACGGTTTTACAGTTTTTTTTACACCAAAATGTGTTACAATGAAATTTTTTACAATCGAGTGGAATGCCTCAGAAATTTAAAAATGCGCCATCTATTGGCATCCATTTTAAATGATCCGTTCAAATAATCTTTGAAATGTGAGTTAAGCCCAATATTCTATAAATTTGTAATTAGGAGAGTTGATTAAACAAGAAGATACAATTGTTGTGTTCAATTCCAGAAAATTTTAATTTAACACACATTCAATAACAGATAGGAGCATATCGTGCCATTTAGTGAGATTTATTTGAAATAAATTTTCTTTCTTAGCAATGAGACCCCGTGCCTTTGCTGTATGCACAATGAAAGTATTTCCAAAACGTTTAGTGCGTATGGGTGGGATGTCCACCATGTACCGATGGCTCATTGCCGTACGTCTTGTAGTCCGATGATAAAAGTAAGGCGGTTAGGCTTCCAGACGAAACGGATTCTGCTGGGGACCAGTATTTTACATGAAGAGACTGCCTATGGAACCTCCACAACCCATTAACTGGATAACACGATACCCCTTGGCCAGACTGGTGTCAGATTTCAGGCTTCTGTCAACCTTTAACGACTGTCAATGATTTTTGATTCAAATGACAGCCGGGACCAACGAGTTAACGTGCTTTCCGAGGCACTGAGAAAACTCGCTATGTAAAGATGGTTACCCATTCACGGACCGACCTCGGTAAGCGTTGCTTAACCTTAAAGATCGACGCGTGCGGCTTTTTTTATTATTGATAGGCTCGCAATTGACCACTATCTCATCACAAGCGATAATGTGGTCGCCGGTGAGGCACGCTCGTTGAAATTGAAGCGACCTATTCACTCTTGACTTAGACTCCCAGATTGTAGCTATCAGGAACAGACTCTGGCAAGGAAATGCACTAAAGCAATAAAGGTGGGCCTACCACCATGGAACGGGCTAGGAGGAATAAATTAGTTCATGCAATTCCACTCCCCGAAATGTAACGATAAAAACCGACAGGCTGGCAACTCGGTGACGATGTTCAAGGCTGTTATTTGCCTCGAGCTCCTAAACTAAAGCTTGTAACACTAGCCGCCACACAAGTTACATCCTTCACCACAAGGTCCTATGTTATACACGGCCCTGAACACAGCAGTATTAGAATACATTACTTGTGTTATATTAACTAACTGGCTGGCTTTCAACTTTTTTTCTGACTAATATAAATTATTATGTTGTTGGGTAACATTGTTGCGAATTGCTTGTACTTGGTAATGTGGCGTTAATTGAAAAAGAGATGTTAACACAGGTAATTTACCTAAAATTGTGTGTTTTTAAGGAAGGAGCTTACATGGTGACAATTCATGTGCAGCCATCGTCATATTCCTGCCCTTGCAAAATGTTACTAAAGGCCACGCTTTCGTTCAGTCCCTCTGTTCTTTGTATCTGTTTCTTCACACAACCCGTTCTTCAATTCCTTCTTCTTGAAATTGTACAAAAAATCTAAACGAGACACAGGAGTTTAGATCCAAGAGTTATGACCAGTTTTGTCTGGCATAATTAGATTTTCAGGATAGAGCATCATAACAGTTTCCATTGGCGAGAAAGGCTGAGTGATTAAGGACTGTGATAAGAGTGCAAGACTCAATTCCAGCACGGTTTTATTTTGTCTAGAATTCTAGGTGTTTTTTTCAGGATCATAGTATCATTCTAGGTACAATGAAAAAAAAACTGTCTATTATCGTTCATTCGATCCATGACATTATATTTCTATATTTTGATCTAGCAGAGCATTCATAACTCTTTACACAATTTAACACCCTAATCCTCCTTGACATCCCACCTAGAACTCTGCTCACCCCCTCACACTAGCGTGAACCCTCCACCAGATATTTGCAAATTAGCCACAAGTACAACGCGGCAGCCACGCATGGCGGTCGAATATCGCTCTGTATTATGTTACGAATTCTATAGTGAAAGTTTTAATTAAAGAAAATTATTCGAATATCTGTATGTAGTTATTTATGTATTACTACAAGGTTTCTTGGTGTATTGAAATTAATCTTACTTAGAGCTGCTGTAGAGTTTAATGTTGGTTTTATACAACAGGAAAATGCAGATATGTTCACCCTTAAAATACAAAAAGGGTTGGCTATATGAATGGGGTCATTTCGATGCAAAAATTGTACGAAAATCCCGTGCCCCCATTCTGTTTGGCGCCGGATAAAGTCATCACATTCCAAACTATTTTCCGAACATGACATCGTAACCTCAAATAGCGCCAATAACAGTAAAATCCGCTGCCGAACGCACCTTGGCGTAATTAAAAAACAAAATTATTCCACCCCATGTGATTAACAGCACACCCCCGTCCACCCACTCTCCCCCATTTCTTCACACAATGGTCAGTTGTAACACAACTGCCTTGTAAGACATAGCGTAGCCTTAGAAACTGGAAACATAACAATAATAAACAATACTTTTTTAACAAAAAATAGCAAAAAATATGCCAACAACAAAATCAATGTATCTAAAATATTAAAATGTGTGAATTTTTGTGCTAAAAGTGTTGAAAATGCAAAATTTTTGCATCATGGCCGAGAAATTGAAATCTAACCTTCATTCGTACTTTTTTCACAAGGAAACAATGTTTAATCTGTTACACTAAAACCGTGTGTGTGAGAGTGGAATTAAAATTCAAAAATGACAGCTACTATTTATTTTCGCGCCAGAAAATTTAAAATGGTGGCAATTTACGTTTTGTATTACGTGTTCAAAATAAAATTGAAATGATGACGTTATAAATTAGTGTTTTTGTGAAATAATTAGCAAAAATGTGAACTTTAGTGACTACTTATTGTTTTATAATAGAAAAGAACTGCTAAAGTGTGTGTTGTGTGGTCGAAAATTGGATTTTTAATACCTTATTATTAAGTAAGTATAATTTTGCTTCAACAATTGCAAAATATGACATGTTATCGTGCTGTATACCCCAAAGCTGTTCATGTATTAAAAGCCGAGTTCTACAGCTGAAAATATAATAAAATACAGTATACTAAACTTAGCAGTCGGTGTTCTACTTTTTCAAGGGTCATATTTTATCATAAGAATCTAAAAACATAGTTTTAGTACGGAAACCTACGCGTATTATGGAACATAAATTATGGGCATTAATTATAGGTATTTATATCGTTTTGCAATCTTTCATCAACTTTACTAAAATAACTATCGATTAGGAAGTTTAAAGTTGAGGGCAATTAATCAACTCTTTACTTAACTGATCCAGGTCTTCAGTAGGATTCACTATCAAGTATCATACATGATCCTCCATGCATGATGCTCCTACATGGTTCTTTAGTCCCAGTTCTTCTTCTTCCTGCCGTATCCCTAATTTATTTAGGGTCGGGCGTACTTGTGCCACTACGATAGGATAATCTATCCTGGTTTGTCTATGATGGTATAATCTGCTCAATCTGTTCTGATCTGGTTAGCGGCAGATTTTTTTAAAGTCAGATAATTTTTAATTTAAGAATATATATGGCGATACAGCATTTTTACCTTTATCTACAAAAGCTAGTCAAGGCAATAATTAATACATCATGGAATTTAAAAATCAGACTCTATCGAAAAGTATACATAGAAAATTCGTCAGTCCGTAATGTTCTAAGAAGAAGACAAGACGCTCATTTTATTTAACAGCAGATAATTGCTGATGGATTAGCTGATAGCGACATCATCCTACTATCCTTAACCCAACTGAATTAATATAGCAGGAAAATGCAGATGTTTGAGTCTTTGTCTAACATTAAAAAAGTTTTGCTACTTTGTAAGTTATATATCGATAAAAAAAAATTACAGAATTAATGGACTATAGTAATACAAACTTGTAGGTAAATGCAGATGATTTCATTCATAAAATATTAAAAAGATATGCTATGATATTGGGCTCATTTCGATAAAAAATAGGTATCCCGTGCCTCCATTTTCATTCGGCACCGGATAAAGTCATCACGACAATTGTGGTCGGCGACGCAAGTCATCTTCATGCATCTCTGTCAGACATTATCTCTGTATCAAGTCCCTTTCTTGCAAAAAAGCAAAAGAGACACTAAAGTTCTTTCAAAAAAGTTATAAAAGAACATCAAGATCGTGATAATAATTTTAAACACGATGTTTAAACGACCTTGCACAGTTTGAACCTGCTAAATAGTCTAGACTAACTCAAGCTCAAGGCGATATGGAGAGTTCTGTACTCACCATGCTAATGAAGACTCAATACATACCCATAATGGCGTTGTGTGTCCTTGGAGTGCATATAAATGGGCTTGAAACATTGCGATACGTAAATTAACATCCTCTGTAAAAAAGGTGTTCCCCGCAACAACCTTGCGGACTCGCCAATATTTTTACCAGAAGTGTCGAGTCTTCTTACGTCTACAGCTCATCTATAGAGAGAGGTAAGAAGACACAAGGCTATATTATAACAACCGCACGAGTGGACCGTCAAGGCTAAGCAACGCTTGCCAAGGTAGGTCCGTGGATGGGTGACCAATGAGATCACCTAGTACATACCGTGATCTCTCCGGGCCCTGGCAAACACGTTAAGAGTCACACGAATTCAGTCGGAGCTCTCTGCCTGCATTTCAACTCCGACTGAATTTCCTTAATAACACCAAATGCGAAAACCAAACGTTTTGGGAATACTTTTATTATGCGTACAGCAAAGGAGTGGAATTCCCTGCCTTAGTCTGTATTTCCTGATGGCTACAACTTGCGAGTCTTTAAGTCAAGAATGAATAGGTTTCTTCTAGGCAAGCGTGCTTCATCGTCGACCACATCATCGCTTACCATCAGATGAGATAGTGGTCAAGCGCAAGCCTATCAGTAATAAAAAATAAAAAATCTTTTTTACAAAAAAAACACTACCGACTTCCAACTGAAATTTATCTATTCTTTTTGTAAAAAAGATTTTTTATTTTTCACTTTTTAGTTGTACCTACGAGTATTAAGCAACTTGCCTTTAGTGAGGTACTTATAATGCCAGAATAGATTATCCGAATGCTTGATCATAACCGGTGAAATGAGAGTGTATCAAGGTGAACTGTACACATCCGCGTACCCCTTTAGAGCGTACTGGCGTGATGTTATGTTATGAAATGGTATAAACAATAAAAAGACATGCGGTTGCAGCAATCCCGAGAGATTTGCCGTCATTTATTGAAGAGTTCTGCTGTATATCTCCGAAGTTCTTCATCAGATCTTCACCAAATTAAAATGGGACCAATTTCGAAACATACTCTAACAAAAAAAAAAAGAATTTTCAAAATCGGTCCACAATTGACGGAGATATCGGTGAACATACACAAAAAAAAAAAAGAAAAAAAAACATACAAGAAGTCGAACATAGAACCTCCTCCTTTTTGGTAAGTCGGTTAATAAAATAAAGCCATAATTCCAAAGATCCTAGTGCACCAATTCAAAAGATGTTTCATAAATTGAATACAAATATGTGCGGTGCTTCTCAATTTTTTACTTATAGTTGTGAAATTTGTACACTAGGCCTCTGTTGACAGCGCAAATTTGAGCATCTTATGAGGGTTCTAGTGCTTCTAAAGATCTATCATCAAAAAGATAAACATAGGGGCCCAATATATATCTTAATTTTTCAGTTTATGGAATATCTTTCAAACTAGTCCAATATTTGAGGAGGATATAGGCGAGAGCCAAACTTCGAATTATGACTTGTTACTTAAGATATTCAGTCGGATGTCTGCGACCGCATTTCCTCTTAAGACGTTGGTCCCGGCTATCATTTGAAGACATTTGACAGTCGTTAAAGTTAGTCAAAATTCCGGTAACCTGACAACCAATGTTGCCCATAAACTGGATGGACGAGGTCAGATAAGCATGGAGGGATCTATATAAAATCGTTGCATCCGTTAAGACTAGTGGAAGCCAGGCAGATGACTCTGAAATTTACTTTTATTCCGTCCGTTCGTGTTGATACGAGTGAATATAAAGAAAAAGTGAAAAATTGAATTTTCTACAACCTACAAGGTGAAAACCACTACAAGGTCTTGTAATCCAAGTCATTACTGAACACATAATAATCGATATTTGCCAGCAGTAAATATTATTTAGCATGCTAGAATAACTTAGATATAGTGCCTAATAAAAGTAAAATTTTATTATTGGTAGCACAAATTACAGGTAATTACTTATCATTAAGTTTCGTATTAAACAAAAGATTAGCTTCACTTTTCATTTTATTCCGTACTAGTGACCCGTCCCAGCTTCGCCCGTGACAAATTATATACTAAAACCTATCTCGTTTCTTACCCTTTCTATCGGTGAAAACCGCATGAACATCCGTTCAGTAGTTTTTGAGTTTATCGCGAACAGACGCGGGCGGGGACTTTGTTTTAGAATATGTATAACTCTGTAAAATGTAATAAACATGGATTTTCCAAAAATATTACATTGAAATCTTAAAGCCAGGGAAATGTTTGGAAGATAATTAAAAAACAAGCAGTATATTTCCAACTATCTAATGAAAGTTATTTAAGGAAAACAAAAGTAAGCACTAATTTTCAAATAAACCTCGAAAACTACGCCTAAACAGACAGTCTATACTAAAAAAAAAGAAATTGCTACGCCGCGTAGCAGATCGTAGACAATCGTAGCCAATTTACTACGAACCGCTACGAGATCCTTTAAAACTTTATTAAGGCTACAAAAAATACGTGTAGGATTGTATAACACAACATATCTCTCACGTAAGCCAGAAACAAAAAAGATTATATTCTATCTATACATAACATCACGCTTCTATCACAGCAGAGTTGTTCCTGCAGAATTGCAAATTTTATTATTAACTAGCTGATCTCCGCGACTTCGCTCCCGTCAACTGGCTATCTTCCCTACCTACCTACCCTACCTATCTACCCACCTTCCTATCCACCTACCCTACCTACCTACCAACCTACTCACCTGTCCTACTGATCAACCTGCCTACCCTACCCTCCCCTACATACCTACCCTATCCTACATACCCTACTCAACCTACCTACCCACCCACCTTACCTACCTACTTACCCACCAACCTACCCTACCTACCCTACCCTACCAACCATTTTGTAAAACTATTTGTTTGATTAAGAATTAATACTCCAATACGAATGTAACAAACTTTTGTTTCTACCAGCGATCTAATTAAATTTTAGAACACAAAAGCTGCTATTGTGACCTAACTGTGATAGTGAGATATATACCCTGGCAGACTTTTTTGTAGGTAATAATGAGTACTTTAATCATGTTTTACATAATTTTTATGTATCATCAATAGTTTTCTCAGCGCACGCCAAATAATGAATTTTATAGGCAATATTTGCTACTTTGGGTTACATTATTGCAACTTTCATAAGGATCTCTATTTTTTATGAAAATAATTTATAGCTTATGTTACTCGAGAATAATGTAGCTTTCCATAGGTGAGAGAATTTTCAATCGTTCCAGTAGTTTCGGAGCCTATTACAAACAAACAAACAAACAAACAAAATCTCTTTCCACTTTATAGTTTTGGTATAGATAATAGGCTCGCGTTTGACAACCATCTCACCTGATGGTAAGCTATAATTTGGTCGACGAAGAAACACGCTTGCGTAGAAGTATCCTACTCACTCTTAACTTAGAGACTCCTAGGTTGTAGATATCAGGAAACACATTCTACGGCAGGGAATGCCACTCCTTACCTGTACGCACAATGATGGTATTCCCAAAGATGGCAAAATGTGGCTCTGACTATATTTCTTCAGTAAAGTATTATTAGTAGATAAGGTGTTTTGAAAGTGAAAAAGGTATGTTGCTGCGGCACTGCAGTTTGTCAATGTTCATGACCTTGCCGGCTGCCTAGTATACCTAGGAACAAGATTTTATCCGAATTATAGTACATACTTAAGTTACGATTGTGTACAAACTGTTCAACATAATTTCATTTTATTATTTACATAATAATTAACGGATTTCATAGTCGTCATTATTCGTAAAAACAATGCATAATTTATTTATTAAAAAATATCTAGTACAAGTGAGTTCGTTGAAAAAACACTCGCTACAGTTTTCGCCAAACTTCTTATGGCTGCGCAGTAGTAAATCACATCCAAAAACAGCACCGATCCGAGCCTTGCGCATCGGAAATCCTCAGTACCAGTTTCTGGTTTCTTCAGACCCTAGGAAAGTTTGAAATGCATGTAAGGTCCAATTTGTACTCATATTTTATCGAAGGGTTGACAATATAGAGCAAAGTAATTACAGCATGTATTTATGCAACCAGTCTGGGTAGCGGATAAATTTGAAAGAGAGTTACCGCGGCCCCGGCACTGGCAACTGAAGGAACACTGGTGGGTTTTAGGCAGTAAAAGTCTGTCCCGCTTAACACAGAGCGGGCGAGGTCATTGGAAGATTTCACAGGCACAGAAAAATGTATTTATGCACCCCAAGAACTTCATTCAGATGCATCCGATTATACAGGAAGTTGACCCCGACATAGTAGGGACAGGACTGTGCAGATTGATTAAACCCATGACTCCTGTTATGCTTATTAAGAACAAGTCAACATTTCCCATTCCAGGCAGAACTAGGAAAAATAAACCATGCCCAGTAGAAAATATGGCACACATCTTGTAAAGCTTTTACAACATAAGTAAAAGGAATTGGAAGGAATTGCAGATGGTGCTGTAATACTATGTAGAGGTCAGTTGATCCGGTGCGTTTGTTAGCACGTGTAAGTGCACGCCTGCGCAGTGCAGCTGACAGATAATGATGGCTGATGCACCGGCCTACTAACTATTAAAATATCGTATTTCAAAGATCTGTTAGATCAAACACTGCAGGTACTTAAAGAATGGTAATGGTAGGTTTCAATAAAGTTAGATTTCTCCTGACAAAAGTTCACGATTATTTCTAGTAGTAATCGTAAGTGTCATAAATACAATTTTTTTTTTACAGACTCTCATGGATCTGGTAATGGTCAAATCCAAAGGTTGTCTGTAAGAGATTGCCCTGTGCGATAAGACTGCCCATTGTACACTTGGTTTTTGGAAATGTCCTGTATGTTGACGGTAGGGTGAGATTGAGACAATCCACGGAGATTCTGAACAAATCATAAAAATAAATAAAATTAGTAATTAAAAAATATATTTTAAAATAAGCTTTTTTCGTATTGTTTTCAGCAAACCCTTTCATTTGATACCCATGTCATGGCAGTACACAAAAAATAACTAGTCCGCCATCTTCGGCCGTCCGCCATATAAGATTTAGAATGACGCCACTTAGCTAACCATGCATTGTCATCCGAACTTAACGTGTGTGCAAAATTTCATCTTAATCGGTGGAGGTAAACTGCTTCAAAATTCAGTTGCAAGATTTGACCCGAACACACTTACATACATACATTGCAAGTTAAATAAAAGCTTGTAATTAGATCTCATTCCTTTCGATCGCATTGCTCGTTGCCTAATATTCCAGTTAATTCCACCCTAATTTTTAAAACGTATCTATAATAAGTAGCACCCTCAACCACGCTATCCTGTAATCGTCAAGTCACTGTTCCCCCTACATATTGATAGACTATCATGTTGAAAGGCTCGTCCTAAATGTAGACGACCAAAGGGGTCGGCACTATTAATCATTGGCGCCTCTACATGGAGTTTAATTATAATAACTGGGGGAAATTGGTGTTGAAGCCTTTGGTGATGATAGATTAGGGAATCATGTTCAAGTAAGTAGTTTAATTAATAATTAGAAAGAGGAGAAGAAGCCAAGACAGTAGGGATTATGAGATTTGTCAAAAATTACAGATCTTGACATGAGGCATCTTCTCACACAGCGAAGAAAAACTCATACAATATTGCTGTAACAACAACAATATGCAGTTCATTCAGGTTTCCTCAATACGTTTTCAATTCATTGACATACATTGTACCGATAGACAAGAACCTTCATGAAACAAATTTGTTGTCAACTGAAGTTCGCTGCAGCGGAATATTTATGTAGTAAAATCATCAATACTGAAACATGCAGCGCTAGATCGCTTACAGAGTTTAGTTTACTGGCGGTAAAAACGTAGTAAGCGCAATGAAACTCATGGCACTTACGCGTTTCGTTCAACATAGTTTAAGGTGCACGGATTGCAGTACAGTTCAGTTGAACAGAGTGAGAGTTAGGATCGCTAAATCTAGCGTAGTAGATGATTCCATTATTCTCTGTTACAACAGTATTCTCTCTAAAATCACATCACTAGTTCTG
This sequence comes from Orthosia gracilis, assembly GCA_947562075.1. Taxonomy (NCBI): domain Eukaryota; kingdom Metazoa; phylum Arthropoda; class Insecta; order Lepidoptera; family Noctuidae; genus Orthosia; species Orthosia gracilis. The sequence goes on from OX387266.1 coordinate 1,661,660, forward strand.
TTGCTTTAAGCGAAGATAGATCCACGTACTATATAGTATCAACATTCTATGGAGCATGATTATATGCACCATTAGTGGTCTACAAGAAACTGAATACTATGTCAACGACTGGATAAGTATGCGTATTTGTTTTCATAGACGCTTTGGTTATTATATAGATGAAACTATCAATATTATCACAGTTCCAAAACGTTAAGGTAATCGTACACTGATATTCAATTCATTTTTTAATTTTTCAACAACCCACCCGCGATATTGTTTTTAACATATTAAATTTTTATTTGAAATGCTTTTTTAATAATTAAACAGATGTATGAAGGTCGTTTATTACTCGGATCTCCCACTATTATTGTGAATGAGTTAAATCCAAAATTACACGTATTTTTGCCACCAATTACTTCTTTTATTTAATCCATGAAACTATACCACACAGCGAACAGATTGCATGTATGAGTGTGACCCACTATAAAAATAATTAGGCACTATTTTAAAAGTAAATTTTATGCAGTCCTATTGCATACAACCGTTTGCGGCTTTATTAAATATTTCGGCATAATTACTGCAAATTATATGGCAGTTACAAAAACCGTTGAAAAACCCATCTTTCATTTTATTTTAACCAAAAACTAACAATCAAGTGAAGCAATACGCATCGATCAAACATTATTATCACGTTATAAGGACTTTTCAAAAAGCTTCTGTAAAGTAAATCATATTATCCTTTTCCAAATACCAGCTTGATGTACTTGAGTCGATTGACAGACGGGCCAAGAAGCTTATTGGCAACGATGCATTGGTCGCGTCAAAGCTCCAGAGTCTCGAACATCGACGCAGAGTTGCCGGCCTGTCGGTTTTTTATCGGTTACATTTCGGGGAGTGTGCGCTGGAACTACACAATTTCCATCCTCAGCCCTTTCTATCATCGGACTACAAGACATTCGGCCATACGCCATCGGTACATGGTGGACATCATCACAAGCGTTTTGCTAATACTTTCATTGTGCACACAGCTAAGGAGTGGAATTCCCTTCCTGAGTCTTTGTTCCCTGATAGCTACAACCTTGGGGTCTTTAAGTCAAGAGAGAATAGGTTACTTCTAGGAAAGCTTCACCGTAGACCACATCATCGCTTACCATCAGGCGAGATAGTGGTCAAAGGCGAGCCTATAGATTATTAAAATAGGAGAATGGCTAGTTCGCAAAGTGTGAAGGTTCATTACAGGCGATACATGAAACTATGGTCAACTAGCTTACTAGCTTCTGACGGAAATAAAATAGATACATTACAATTACTGAACTCAAACAAAACTACTTATATATACATATATATTAATGTCTTCGACATAGGGATTAGTGACAGATCGCCTGTTCTTTTAAAATAATTCTTCTGCAAAATATTTTGTGGATGAGCAAACAGTGAAAAAATTTCTTATAACTTAATTCATATCTACTAATATTCTAAATGCGAAACTAACTCTGTTTATCATCTGTTCAGGCCTTAACTTCCTGTAAAACTTGGCACATGGACAAATAAGAGGTTTTTTTTATGATGACAGTACCTACTTACGTTCCCTTTTTAGGGTTCCGGAATCAACAAGGAACCCTTATAGTTTCGAGACTCTTGTACTAGAAAGATATACCTAGATTGGCATATTATATAATATATGCAACTAGAGTCATATATTTTTTTGTTTGACAATTCAAAAGTACCTTTAAGGTTTATTTGAAATAAACTATTTTGATTTTTTTTTATATATATTTTGTTTTTATATATATACTAGCTGACCCGGCGAACTTAGTTCCGCCTAACAAATTTCTAAAATAAAAGAATTTATTTAAAATAAACGTAGCCTAAGTTACTCCTTATTACATCAGCTACCTGCCAATGAAAGTCCCGTCAAAATCGGTCCAGCCATTGCAGAGATTAGCCGGAACAGACAGACAGAAATTCTAAAAAAATGTTATTTTGGTGTATGTACCGTCTATATATTCATATACATGTAGTAAAAAACGGTTATTTCAATATTACAAACAGACACTCCAATTTTATTTATATGTATAGATGTATAGATAATATATATAAAAACATTTTTTTAAGGTTATCTCCTTTACATGTTAAGTAGGGCAAGACAAAGAAAAATTCTATATTTCAACTAGGCCATTAAGCGGCACTTTTGACCGTCAGAAATACAAATTTAAAGTTAATAATAATTGATTCTACCGTCCATTCGGAAAAGTTGCTTGTTATGGAGAAGAACGGACAAGAAACTCGGGTTTTACAACATTTATATACAAACATAAATTCATATACGTGAGGACGATGCACCGAGCACTACTATACTACGTATAGGTATAAAGTATTACAAGCACTAAAAGGCATTAGTATATATAACGAAATTAAAAACTATCACAGCTAAGTACGCTTAACAAGTTTACGAGTGTGGGTCGACCAACTTATAAAATGTTATACTTAGAAAAGTAACAAAAATTGTATGTTTTGTACAAAATTGTATGGGGACAACAGTTTTCGAACGGCAAAGTTAATTTTGACACTTCGTTAGAGCAATGTTCGGTGCTGCCATTGTTTATACGTTAGTAATGTTACCTATTTATTTTAGTTTATGTAGCTGTGTATGGAACCCTGCAGTGCAGTGCGGTGCAGTGGTGGCCTAGTGGTATTGGCTGCGACTTATAAGTTGTAGGTTGTGGGTTCAAACCCAGGCCATCGAAGACATGTGACATCCACCAAATCGCAATGAGCCCACGTGATGGATTACGGCCCATTCCCTCTCACAGAGAGGAGGCCTGTGTCCCCGCTGTGGGAACATTAAAAAGGCTGATGGTGTTGATGATACGGAACCCTCTGAGCGCGAGTCAGACTCGCACTTGGCCGGATTTTTTTATTATTTATAGGTTCGCGTTTAACTACTACCTTACCTAATAGTAAGCGATGACGACGATGATTTCTCCTTTGCGATAATTTTCGACTAACCCTCAGTTTCCCAGCTTTAAATTATCGGAGAATTAATGTGACAAATTGTCAAGCACGCGTTATCTGCTGTGATTGGTTGAATGAATTTTCAACAGCCAATCACAGCAGATGACGCGTGCTTGACAATTTGTCTCATTAATTCTCCGATAATTTAGAGCTGGTCCGATAATTTAATTTGGAACTCAGGGTAAGAATCATATTGGCGTAGCCGTCTGCCAAAAACTCGTAAACCTAAAATAATTATTGTAATTCAAAAAACCGACGCGACCATTTACAAATACAATAATACACAATTTCAAGCACCTCTTCAACCCTTGATAGGTTGGAGTACCAATATAAGTCGTCGTCATTTTTACTGAGTCAGCTAGTAGTCTTGACTCGGTGAGTCACTGAACTTGATAGTGACGCGTCATTGGTAGCGTTAGCAAAACAGGGGGTGAATCAGGGTTAATTTTATGTTAGGATTTTTTAAAAGAAAATCAATATGTTATTATGTTACGTAGGTGCAAGTTATTTATTGCCTTTAAGGTTACTTTTCCTACCAAGGGCGCCAGACACGGAGTCGTCTGGTGCACATGTGCTGGTTTGGTCGCTGGGGTGGTCACAGCGTGCAACCTGTTCTGGTGCGCCGGTGATGGGGGGTACCCAAAGTATACCATAAGCGGCACAGAAGGACACCGTGGAGTTTTAGTGGATTGGAGTCCCACATAACTGCGCTATGACCTTGTGGTAGTGCAGTATGCAAGAGTATTTCACTAAGCAAAAAATATAATAACAATGGTTACTTTTCCTACAGGTTAATAACTTTCGTCAGATACTTTTTTCAAGGCTAAATAAAAGCTAATTTAGTAATTACTACAGATTGAGAAATACGTGAAGTAATAACTTTTACCGTTACTACTCCTTTATACGCGCGCATGTAGGAGTGGGAGATTTACCACATTTCAAGTTTATACGAAGGAGTGCATAGCAGAAAGTATTTTTTTATGAAATGAGTTCGATTTTATACCACAACCATCAGTTAAAAGATAAACAGTATCCTTATTTCTTTCCACGCATTGTGTCTTTGTCTATCATCCAAGTTTCCTGTCACCGGTCTGCTGGAAGAAATTTCTATTTAAATAAGTAGTACCTACCTTTCTGCTCTTCAATCTGTATTATTTGTTTTTTTTTCTGTTAAGTGTTTTTGTGAGAACATAAATATATAAAAAAAAGAATAAAACGTCATATTAACTGTTCTGCAGAACAGACTTAAAATTAATTACTCGTAAATAAATGAGAAAGTCCAGTATCATTATAAAACATCTGCCACCCCTCATCATCAAAAGACTCCTAAGTATAGTCTATCAAGGATTATTGTTTAGTTTTCTTCAAAATATATAAACAACTTTCTTCAATTCTTTGACTTTTAGCCCCTGAACTTGTTATTGAAACGTCATTGATAACGTCAGCAAATAAGTTATGTACATGTTTGAATGATTCATACTTTACAGTTTCGTGATCGATGAGACATGCAATAGGTTAATTTTATGCATTGTAGCTCTTATAGTTATTAATTTGAATATAATAAATTCATATATTGCACTATAGATGTAGATAATGAGGTAGGTAATTTGAAATATAAATGTTAATAAACGCTTAAACACCTACATGAATTTAGGCCTTTTTACCCGACTGCCAAAGGCGGGTTATGTTTTCCTTTTTTAATGGCACTACGTTCCTAAAACTACTGTCGAACACGAATTTTGTCATTGCTTTTCAACTAGTCATTAGTATGAAGAAAAGTTTAGTAATTGGTTCTTCAGGTAATTTTACAAATAGTTTTCAGCAAGTTATCATTTGAAGCAAATATTTACTTTCTACTGTTACTGTATTATTTTATTAAAATAAAGACGAAAATTTTAACACTCAAAATTTCCGTGCTCGATTTATGCAACTTCCTATGCTATCCGTACCACACCACTACCGTGTAGGATCGATAGCACGTGCACCGCTACACTGTACATACGTACATAGAGCTGTAGACTATGAACAATCGCTTCCCACTACTGACCAATAAAACCAATCAAATGCATGTGCTTTTCTAAGAAAGGGGTATGATTTATTCTAAGAAAACAGTGTACTGAAGACATTACGTTTTTTTTGCTGTATTTGATAAGACTATGTGGTCTTAAAATGGTGTGATGGATGATGACAACGATTTCCTATGGTAGCTTGTGTTAATATTTCCAACAGTGATAAGTTCTTCTCAAGTGGTCCCTTCAATTAACTAAAACAGTTTAATGACAATTGAATTTATTATGCTTATTTGAAATCCAAAAGCCACTCAAAGGGCAATTGAGAGGCCTATGCTCGGCGTTTCCTTGCGTGATTGTATCAGAAATAAGGATATCCGCAGGAACACCAAAGTTACCGACATAGCCCGAAGAATTACGAAATTTAAGACGACGACAGTCGCCAACGACCTTGAGGGAACAAAACGTTTCACACCCGTGCGACCCAAAATGCGATTGTCGTATTTTTTTCGTGTAAGACAACTTTACAAATTAATTACACTATGTTATACAAATAAAACTCAAAATTTTCTTAGATCAAGTTATTAAGAAAATAGTGTAATGTAACATATATTTTTCCCAAAAATTTCGACTGGCTGTTTAGACGTTATTGTCATTTTAAAATCAGGTACTCAGGGGTATCTGCACCGTGGCAGTGGGCAGGGCACATTGCTCGCAAAACAGATGGCCGAATGACAACCGCGAAACGGAAGACGATGCGTTGGAAGGCCTCCCACTAAGTGATCCCGATGACATGTGTTACGGGACGCACGGGATCGGTCAATGTGGCGACGCCTGGGGTAGGCCTATTCAACAGTGGCCGACTTTCGGCTGAAATGATGATGATGATGATGAAAAATCCACATGGCAGTGCCTCCATGTAAAATATTGGTTTGCAGCTGTAACCGGTTAAACTTGAAGCCGATCTCAACATAGATAGGAAAGGCTAACAAAATGGTGATGGTGAAAATTCCCATGCATGCTTAATCTACATTCACAACATAATGTTCATAATATGAATTCAAAAAATATTGTATAAACACGTACTTTTTTTCGTGGCTTGCCAAAATAAAAAAATAAAGTTAATTCAAAGAATTTAAAAACCCGACTGCTTTTAAAGCGAACTAAAAAGACGTAAACAAGAAGAAAATCATGTTGTGCAGTCAGAGGATACATATTCGCGAGCTGGCTGATCAAAACCAGATGTATCCTCCGACTGCACAGCATGATTATCGTCTTGTTCACGTCTTTTTAGTTCGCTTTAAAAGCAGCCGGTTTATTTGATTCTTTGAATTAACTTTATTTTGATACCCTACTCCATGGGTTCTAAAGAAAAAAAATTGCAACCCCCACAATATGGCGCCCAAAATCCGCCAAGCTTCTTTTTTTAACGGCATTTATCTAAGAACAACCTTTCTAACGATGTCTCAATTATAAAAATCCGTCAAGTGGTTTGAAAGATACGAAGTAAGCTAATGGTAACTGTTTGGTGGTCTCAGCATGGTGTTATTCACTACAGCTTTCTCCGATCTGGTCAAACACTAACGGCAGATGTGTACTGTGCCGAACTCCGAACGATGATAGCAAAACTAGCAGTGAAACAGCCCCGACTCATGAATCGATTTCTCACTTCACCATTATTGCTCCATGATATGGCGAGACCCCTACAGCACGAGGAACCGTTTTAACTCTACTTAAACTGCAATTAGAAACCATTCGTCACCCTCCGTATTTGCCAGACCTTGTTCCAACACAATACCATTTTTTTTCGTGATTTGGATAATTTTCTACGTGATAAAAAGTTTTCTTCTCAGGAGGCAGTATACAATGCTTTCACACAGTTTGTCGAATCTAGATCACCAGAGTTCAATCGCAAAGGCATAAATGACCTTCCTATTAGATGGTAGCAATGTATAGATAATAATGGTTATTATTTTGATTAAATAAATGTTAAATAAAAAAGAAAACTAATTTCAATTTTTCAGTAAAAAACGGCAATTTCATACTTTAACCCCTAATAGAAGCCTAGATACATTTTGCTTCTACACCCTAGACTACAGGCAGCCTTTCACATTTTTCTGGCATGGTGCCAGAATTCGTACACCTAAAAAGAACAATCACTTCTTTAATGCAAGATTCCTATCAGAATTTTCTATTTAACACGAACAAACGGTTATTCGTCCTGCCTGCTTAAAATATTAGAGTAGGTAAAACTCAACCAAGTCTTTTGAAAAATGTGTGATAAGTTATTTGAAAGTAATGGTGGTGATTGTTAACATCATCAGCAATAGAAGTTTATGCAACGGTCATATATAGGGGTTAATAAATTCGAGTGTGATAATAGTATCACACGAGTGTTTTAATACCTTATTATAAGCTGTTGCATACACTATTTATAGTTCTCGCCAAACTTCTTGGCCGCCCTGAAGTTGGCTACATTGGCTGCGCAGTAGTAAATCTCATACAAAAACAGCACCGTTTCGTAACTCGCGCATCCAGTCAAACAACTTCAGGGCGGTCAAGAAGTTTGGCGAGGACTATAGCCGGCTGCAAGGAAAGGGTTAGTGTTTTTCGCGCGTATCTTGTATGTTTGTATGTATGTATGCAATATTCTTTATAGCATTCCTCCTCTAAAAAGCTTATTTTATTCACTGAAAACAGTAAATAAAAAGCACTTTTAATCACTGTTTTGGTGTTTGAATTTAGAACACACCAATATATGTTTGACCTCCATCTCAATGCAATACAACCTACTTGCGCATAAATTACTCGATACAAACTTCGCGAGCGATTACATATTCGCGAGCTGGCTGATCAAAACCAGATGTATCCTCCGACTGCACAGCATGATTATCGTCTTGTTCACGTCTTTTTAGTTCGCTTTAAAAGCAGCCGGTTTATTTGATTCTTTGAATTAACTTTATTTTGATACCCTACTCCATGGGTTCTAAAGAAAAAAAAATTGCAACCCCCACAATATGGCGCCCAAAATCCGCCAAGCTTCTTTTTTTAACGGCATTTATCTAAGAACAACCTTTCTAACGATGTCTCAATTATAAAAATCCGTCAAGTGGTTTGAAAGATACGAAGTAATAATAGTATATTATGCAACTAGTGAATAAAGGACGGTTTTAAAGCGAGGGCTATAGATGAATCACGAACAAGTGAAGAATTCTAACAACTGAATCACGACCGTAGGGAGTGTTTCATGATGATTGAATCACGAGCATAGCGAGTGATTCAAGTGTTAGAATCCTGAGCGACGCGAGTGATTCATGACCCTCGATATAAATCCGTTTTATTCAAGAGTTGCATACTATATTTTATACCATGACTACGAGAAAAAGAAGGATTTAAGCCAATAGCACAAGGAATAATAAAAAATAAATAAAAGGTTTATTACCTTCAAAATTTACAAAAAATGAGAAACCTCACATGAGGATGAGGATTCACACTTTTTTTAAATTGAAGCTGAGCTAGGTAACAGCACCTGTGTTTCAGGGGCCAGTGATCACCTCCGTACATACGTTATATAATTATAATTAATGAAACACCAATGCAATTAATATTAATATCTTAATAACAATTAATGCAATCAATAGAATTACAATCCAATTAAGTATTCACTAAACATTTTAGACCAAAATCAAGATCATTATCAAAATCCTAAATATAAACAAACTCAAAATTAGATCGACGAAGGAGTTTGAAATTCGAATATTCTTTGCACAAGAAGTTTGTATCGAGTAATTTATGCGCAAGTAGGTTGTATTGCATTGAGATGGAGGTCAAACATATATTGGTGTGTTCTAAATTCAAACACCAAAACAGTGATTAAAAGTGCTTTTTATTTACTGTTTTCAGTGAATAAAATAAGCTTTTTAGAGGAGGAATGCTATAAAGAATATTACATACATACATACAAACATACAAGATACGCGCGAAAAACACTAACCCTTTCCTTGCAGCCGGCTATAGTCCTCGCCAAACTTCTTGACCGCCCTGAAGTTGTTTGACTGGATGCGCGAGTTACGAAACGGTGCTGTTTTTGTATGAGATTTACTACTGCGCAGCCAATGTAGCCAACTTCAGGGCGGCCAAGAAGTTTGGCGAGAACTATAAATAGTGTATGCAAAAGCTTATAATAAGGTATTAAAACACTCGTGTGATACTATTATCACACTCGAATTTATTAACCCCTATATATGACCGTTGCATAAACTTCTATTGCTGATGATGTTAACAATCACTAAATTTAGAACTACACCAAAGAAAACTGCAAACCGATATGCAAACACAAAGGAGACACAAACAGATAATATCAATACTACAAAAAAACGAGTGTCTTCTCAATGCACAACTAACAGTATTAAGCCTATTACCATAGATAAACCAAGAATAAGTAACACACTACAAGATACACCTTCAAAAACTAAAGAGAACCAAAACGCCACAGAGGAACAAAAATGTAAGAAAGTATTACAAAATAAATCTACCTACATAAAACGCTCTAAAGTATGTATCATAAGTACAGACAATAAAAACAAACTACTTGAGATTGCGGAAAATATTTTGGATGGGTTTGAAAGCTGCCACTATATCACACCTTTGGGAAATTCACAGATTTTACTAAAAGGAATTAAGGAGAAGCTTAAAAACTATTCTATCCAAGACTATTGTGTCATACTACTAGGAGAAGAGGACTTCAGAACTACAAACAATTACATGGATACCATCTTTCATATAAGAAGCACATTGCAAGAACTTAATCATACAAACATAATTATTTGTACGCCAACATTTAAATTTTTTAATAATTATTATCTTTACAATTCTAGAGTAGAGACATTTAATAACTTGCTATATCTTGACATACTTACACACGAACATGCTTACTTCCTAGATAGTAATCTCAATTTAAATTACGATGACACTATGTTTGATAGACGTAGGGGTACCATAAATAACGCCGGGTTGCAAATAATATTTAAGAATATAAAAGACGTGATGATCTCTATACAATCCTCAACAAATAGTAACATCGAAGATATATTGACCTATCCATTAGCTGACCCTAACTATCAAATGACCCAAAATGACCCTATACTGATGACAAATTCTAATGACGCCGATGAAGTTATTGACAATAGTAATATGACATTTCGTTAATAAAATTAATATTCTTTATCAAAATATACAAAGTATCAAAACCAAACGACATTTAATAGAATCATTAAAATATGACAGTCACGATATAGAAGCATTTTGTTTGTCAGAAACATGGATATCAGAAACAAAAAAAGATTTACTACAACTTGAGGGTTATAACCTGGCTACCGCTTTCTGCCGCAAACAATACGTGGGCGGAGGCGTATGTATATTCCTTAAAGACTATCTAAATTTTAATGAAAGACAAGATGTTAGGTACTTGACAGTTGAATATGTATTCGAAACTTGTGCAGTGGATATACCTCAATCAAACACATTATTAATAGTAATATATTGGCCACAGTGTAATAGACAAACCGAAACATTCTTTGGTTGTCTAGAAAAACTACTGCAAAAAATTAACTTAAAAGACAGTAAGAAACAAATAATAATTGGTGGAGCTTTTAACATAAATGTTTTTGAAAAGACAACAATCTCACATACCTTACTGAATTTAATGAATAGATACAACTTCCGCCAACGAGTAACTGAACCTACACGAGTAACTGCTACCAGTTCAACGTGTATAGATCTTCTATTCACCAACTTTGATAATAATCAGATTAAGATAAATGTCAAAGAACTGGGACTCTCAGATCACAAAGGAGTCTTAACTACTCTATCAAATAACAACATACAAACTGAACGAACAAAACTACGTTATACGAAAAAGAGACTGTATAATTCCCATAATATATCACTATTCAAATCAGAACTCTGTAAAGTAGATTGGAACCAAATCCTTAAAAATGACAAAAATATAAATGAAAATTACGTATCTTTCCATAACACTATACAAAAACTATTGAATTTATGTATACCAAAAAAGCTAATTAAGATTAAAAACAAGAAAACTAAATCATGGCTAACTACCGGCTTAAAAATAGCCTGTAAACATAAGCGTGAACTAAAAATATTAATAAATACTACAAATAACGATATACTACGAAGATATTACAAAAAATACGAGAAAATCCTCAAAAGGACAGTTACCACTTCTAAAAAAGTAAATTATATAAACCTAATGGAAAAATCTAGTAATAAAACAAAATCAATGTGGCACATCATAAAAAGTCGTACTAACAAACTGACTAAAAAAACTAGAGAAAGTATAAAACTTGTTATAAACAAATCACTTGTTGAAGACCCGAGGTCGGTCGCAAATGCCTTTAATAACTACTTTGTTTCGGTAGGGAAAACTAACGCCACGAGGTCTAACGAGAACCCACCCGGTCGACATGTTGTTACTCCTAGCGAAAACTCTATATATTTGCAACCAGTTGATCTAAATGAAATAAAATTTATAATTAAACACTTAAAAAACAAGCAAAGTTTTGGTCACGATGAAATACCACCATCGCTAGTTAAATCATGTATGGACGAATTAATGATGCCTTTAACCTTTCTCATAAATCAGTCATTCATGGAGGGTGTTGTCCCAGATTTACTAAAAATATCTATAGTAAAACCTATATATAAAAAAGGCAAGAAAACTGATGCAGGAAATTATCGCCCTATTGCTTTATTATCTACATTCTCAAAAATATTTGAAACTGCAATGTCTAAGCGGCTAAATAATTTTTGTGAGAAGTACAAGATTTTTAACACCAGTCAAAATGGATTTAGGAAAAATAAGTCAACGACGTTAGCAGTATTTAATTACGTACATGAAGCATTAAAAATATTAAATAATAGGAAATATGCAGTAGGGCTACTGTTAGACATGAGTAAAGCCTACGATCGAGTATCATATAAAGTTCTACTAAATAAGTTGTACCAAATAGGTGTGAGAGGTATCGCGTATGAGTGGTTCTGCTCGTACCTCAAAAAACGCACACAGTACGTGGAAGTGGAATATCTTCACCCGGACACTGGCATAATGACTCACGTGCGATCAAAAATGGAGCACGTAACAATGTCTATACCTCAAGGCAGTGTCTTAGGGTGCATTCTATTCCTTATATATATAAATGACTTGCCAAGTGAAATAAAAGTACAGAGTGTCCTCTTTGCTGACGACATCTCGATAGTGTTTCCATGTGACGACGGTAGCAAAATAAATTCAATATTGGACGATATACTAACAAAAATAGTGAATTGGCTAAGGGATCACAATTTGGAAATAAATTTCTCGAAGACAAAACTTATGCAATACAGACCTTATCAAAAACGTCCATTAATTATAAATTACTCATACAATAACATACCGCTCCAATGTGTTGATGAATTTAAACTCTTGGGTCTGACTGTTGACACTAATTTAAATTGGAAGGCACATATTAATGTCGTGTCAAACAAACTTGCAAGTTTCGCGTATGCCTTAAATGAGCTGAAAAGATCAACTAATTTCAAAACAGCGATGACAGCATATTATGCCTACGCCTACTCGTGTTTAACTTATGGTATTATAGTGTGGGGAAATTGTGTTGAAGTAGAAAAACTATTCATCTTACAAAAAAGATGCGTGAGAATTCTCGCAAATATTGACCAAATGCAGAGCTGTAAACCATATTTCATTAAATATAAAATGCTAACTGTAACAGGCATTTACATTTTGGAAGTAAGCAAGTTTGTTAGAAAACACGCGTCACTATTCCCTGTAGCTAAGAATCAAAGGCCGCTGCAACGCTCCATAAGAGTCAAAAATGAATTAGCTTTGCCGAGTTCCAAACTAGCTATGTTTCACTCAGGACCTCTAGTAATGTGCATAAAAATTTATAATAAACTGCCCAATGACATAAAAGACATAGAATTTGATAATAAATTTGTAAATGCACTTAAAATGCACCTAATACAGAAATGTTATTATAGCCTAAATGAATTCTTAACAAATTAACACTATACTCGTACGTACCTATTGTGTATATAAATTATCAGATGAAGACGCAATGTAATAATGTAGAAATCAAATAAATGACATCCAATATTTAATTAATTAATAATGAAATTTTGACATTATATAATATAAACTGATAATGTAACAATGTATTTTTCTTAATAATTTTATATAATTTGATAATGTAACAATGATATATTTCTAAATAATATTGCATGCAATTAATATTAAGATAAGTATACAAAATGTTGCGGTGCCCTCGCAGGGTTCATGTACGATACTTATATTTTATAACAACACCTTGTAAACGACATGAATGCAATAAATAAATAAATAAATAAATCACCACCATTACTTTCAAATAACTTATCACACATTTTTCAAAAGACTTGGTTGAGTTTTACCTACTCTAATATTTTAAGCAGGCAGGACGAATAACCGTTTGTTCGTGTTAAATAGAAAATTCTGATAGGAATCTTGCATTAAAGAAGTGATTGTTCTTTTTAGGTGTACGAATTCTGGCACCATGCCAGAAAAATGTGAAAGGCTGCCTGTAGTCTAGGGTGTAGAAGCAAAATGTATCTAGGCTTCTATTAGGGGTTAAAGTATGAAATTGCCGTTTTTTACTGAAAAATTGAAATTAGTTTTCTTTTTTATTTAACATTTATTTAATCAAAATAATAACCATTATTATCTATACATTGCTACCATCTAATAGGAAGGTCATTTATGCCTTTGCGATTGAACTCTGGTGAGCTAGATTCGACAAACTGTGTGAAAGCATTGTATACTGCCTCCTGAGAAGAAAACTTTTTATCACGTAGAAAATTATCCAAATCACGAAAAAAAATGGTATTGTGTTGGAGCAAGGTCTGGCAAATACGGAGGGTGACGAATGGTTTCTAATTGCAGTTTAAGTAGAGTTAAAACGGTTCCTCGTGCTGTAGGGGTCTCGCCATATCATGGAGCAATAATGGTGAAGTGAGAAATCGATTCATGAGTCGGGGCTGTTTCACTGCTAGTTTTGCTATCATCGTTCGGAGTTCGGCACAGTACACATCTGCCGTTAGTGTTTGACCAGATTGGAGAAAGCTGTAGTGAATAACACCATGCTGAGACCACCAAACAGTTACCATTAGCTTTTTATTGGTAAGCTTTGCTTTAGGAAATTGTTGCGGCGTTTGATCTGGGGTCAGTCATTGCATTTTTCGCATACGGTTATCGTAAAGAATCCACTTTTGATTAAATGTCACAATTCGATCCAATATTCCCTTATTTCTGTATCGATTCAACAAGGCAACACAAGTCTCAACACGCGTTTCTTTCTGCAGATCAGTCAAATCATGAGGCATTTTTCATATTTTTTTATTTTATGCATTTGACGCAAATGAGTCAATATTGTTGGTAAGGTAACGTTAAACCATGCTACGTGACCATGATCGGCTTCCACCATCTCTTTCAATTCATTGTTATTCACCTGTGTGGTCGGTCTTCCACGTGGTTCGTTCTTCACACCAAAGTTTCCATCACGAAAGCTTTAAACCAAAATCGCACGGTGCGTTCATTAGCAGTCCCCTCTCCAAACGCAACATTGATATTGCGAGCTGTTTCTGCCGCGTTAGTTCCGCGTCGGAACTCGTATTCAAAAATCACTCGAATTGTCGAAGTATCCATCTTTCTTGTCTAAGCTGAATAAAAAAAACAACTGAACGTCGATAATCAAATGTTGCACATTTTTTAAAAGAAGAACTTCATAGATACCATGTGAAAAAAGTTTCACTCAAAAATCTCAAACCATGAAGGTTCTATGTCAATTCGAAGTACCTATTACAATAAAACGGCAATTTCTGTATTACGAGTATAGATGCAAAACGGATTTTAAACTTTTTAAACCATTTGGTTTTAAACCGTGTTTTGGTTTAAAACGTCCCCGTAGATTCTGTTCTGCTTTTTGTTCGTGTTTTTGTTCAAAAAGTCCCCGTAGAAACAAAATTAAATGCAATTAAAACGGTCGATGTATCGCAAGCTTAACAAGGACACTTGATTGATTAATTATAGTAATTAACAAGGTTCCCATGGCCCAGGCTGCCATTAATTAACTTCTTACGACTTACGGCGACATCTAGCGTTAAGGATTAAAAATTACCTGAAATTATGAATTTTCAGTGCAGTATTGGGATAGAAGTATCACGTCTGGATTTCATGGGTAGATAGAATAGAAATGGTGACAAAAAATATATTTTCTATTTAGTCCTTCAGATATATAACCTAAGAATATTGGACACGTATTTTTTCTTTTGCCACGTAAACAAACAACCGGCCAAGTGCGAGTCGGACTCGCGCACAAAGGGTTCCGTGGCATTATTGCATAAAACGGCAAAAAATCACGTTTGTTGTTTGGGAGCTCTACTTAAATATTTATTTTATCCTGTTTTTAGTATTTGCTGTTATAGCGCCAACAGAAATACATCATCTGTGGAAATTTCAACCGTCTAGCTGTCACGGTTCATGAGATACAGCCTGGTGACAGACAGACAGACAGACAGACGGACCACGGAGTCTTAGTAATAGGGCCTCGTTTTTACCCTTTGGGTACGGAACTCTAAAAATTACGACTATACAGTGCGTTGAAATATCGTGTGACGTCACGGTGTACTTTATACTGAAAAAGTGACGCCACAAGCTTCTACAATACGCGCATCAAAGTTCAGGAACTTTGATGCACTTTATCTTTGTCAATTTTTATTTATTTTATAGAGCAAAAAATACGGGTCCAATATTATTGATAACGTCACTGACGGATTAAATTTAATTATCATTTTTTTACCCAGGAAACATCCCTATTGTTCTCACTCTACCTACGTTCAAGATATTAATTGCTGTCTTTGTTTGAATCGTGATTTTTCTCAAATAAATATTTCTCTAAAAGGGTCAGCACTTCTAGAGTTTATCGCCTGCCAACAAGTAAACAATCAATTTTGACTCTTTATAATATTTTCTTACTAGTTTAGATTGCAGAGTATATTGAGATTTTGATAAAGGCCTTTCTTTATTGGTATTCCGGCAGAATAACAACTGGCTCATAATAAGATAGAGAAAGAGAATAAGATGCCATGCGCCCTGTCTGGGGTATTCCTCGAAGTGCACCAACTTTGAAGCGCAAAAAAATGAAGCGCATAAAAAGTATTCCTCGAAAAGCACAAACGATAAAACAGAGAAGAGCATAAATGATTCGTCACAAAAGATATCGATATACGGCTTAAAATTCAACTGTACTGTACAACTACGAGGAAAGCAGGAATGAACTGGAACTATGTAGGTGCTTAAGGCGATATATACACCCCAAAGTAAACGAAGCACTGGCCTTGCGCCCGCTCGATGCCAAAATATCAATATTGTTTGCGAAAAATTATTTGATTTACATATGCTTTGTCAGTTATAAAAAAATCCAGCCATCAATTTTTCTGTGTAAAAATATTTTAAAAATCCAAGTCGTTTTGGAAGAGTATCCAAAAGTTGCGAAAAATATCGTGTTTCTAATTATTTATATAAAGCAAAACTATTTGTTATACGAAAAATCCATGTTTAAAAAATAATGTTCATGAAACAATAATAAATACATATTTTTTTCAAACTTATAGACCTAGCCGTTACTAAGGAGTACCTATGCTTTAGAAAGTTACCGTTGTACGGCACTAAAGCGGATGTAGGCCCTTAAGCGAATTACTACTTTCCAGTTCATCTCTACTGAAATGCAAAGTTGATGCGCTTCGAGAAATATCCACCCTGTCTATCTGAAACACAGTGGCTTACTAACAAAAAACCATTTTTATCCGTCAATGGCATTCTCGCTGAAATAATTTTTCCGATAGTCCAAGACAACATTGGTTTGATGTACGCGTTCTTTAATCAAACAGAATCCCAAGAAAGCTTACAAATCACTTCTCAAATTCTATTCCCACATAACTTGTCGCTAAAACTTGCCCCATTTGATTGAGCCGACGTGTACCAAATGTTAATAACACCAGTAGCTACTTACACCATATCTTTATGGGGACTTGGCATGAAACCTTATTGTAATGTCACCTTCCAACTAATGCCTATAATTATTATTGTGTTTTGCAAAACGGATTTTTGAGGTAGGTAGGGTTAGTGAACTAGTGTCTTTTAGTTATGTTTTTAAGAACTTTTGGATTGGATTCCAAAAACTTAATAATTTGAAAGCGGTGTTTGCCCTTGCTATTGACTTTTGTTCCTCTTATTATTGCCTAGGTTGACGTACTTAGTAGGTACTTACTTGGTCAAGTTTTATTACTCTACGTATATCATACCACTCTGGGCAAACACAACAACAGACAACAAACAACAACAAAACAACAATAACGAACAACAAC
Source organism: Orthosia gracilis (assembly GCA_947562075.1). Classification (NCBI taxonomy): domain Eukaryota; kingdom Metazoa; phylum Arthropoda; class Insecta; order Lepidoptera; family Noctuidae; genus Orthosia; species Orthosia gracilis. The sequence goes on from OX387266.1 coordinate 1,679,143, forward strand.
ATCAACAAACAAAAACAACTACAACAATAAAAAACAACAACAACAAAAAAACAAACAATTACAAAACTCGCTATTTTGTCCGACAATAATAAACATCTGGATTTTGCCCGTAAATTTGCTCCCGTGGTCTTTCATTGGGAACCGTGCGCATACCGTGATGAAAATTAGCACCCTAAAAATTATCTCCTACAAACAGACAAACAATTTGACGTCTTCTAACATAGAAGTAGCCAAAGTTTAGATACATCTACGTTTAGTTCTACAGGAATAACGCCCTTCGATCCCTGAAATTCTATAAAACCAATTCTAATAAATATTTATTTTCTATACTTCTTATAAGTTCTGAAATAAACGCGTTGCTTCAAATTGCCATCAGTTTTACAATTCCTTAATTAATCAGTGTATTAGTCAAGAGAACCTCATAACCCGCAGCTCTTCTCCAGTCTTAAAACACGCAGTTTGTCATAGCACAATGATACTACACTACCACAAAAATAACTACAAAAAATTAAAAAAACTTTTTCACAAAAAAATACTACCGACTTCCAAATAAGAAAACTACAAAGTGAAAAATGACTTTATTTTTGGAAGTCGGTGTCTTTCTTTGGTAGGTACCAGTTTTTGCGTTATGGACACCGACTTCCAAAAATAAAGTTATTTTTCACTTTGTAGTTTTCTTATTTGAAAGTCGGTAGTATTTTTTTGTGTGTTTTTTTTTTTTAAATTTCTCTTTTCATTTGTACCTACCTAATAGGTAAGTAGTTTAGGTACCTATAATGCCAGAATAGATTACCCGAATATCATGACACTGAACATAAACCGTGAAATGAGAGTATACCAAGGTGAACTGTACACATCTGCATACCCCTTTAGAGCGTACTGGTGTGATGTTATGTTATGAAATGGTATAAACAATAAACAGACATGCGATTACAGCAATCCCGAGAGATTTGCCATTATTTATTGAAGAGTTCTGTTGTAAATCTCTGAAGTTCTTCACCAGATCCTCACCAAATTAAAATGGGACTATTTTCAAAATCGGTCCGCATTTGACGGAGATATCGGTGAACAAACACAAAAAAACAAACAAACATGAAGTCGAACATAGAACCTCCTCATTTTTGGTAAGTCGGTTAAAAATCCCCACACTACGACCACCTAACTTTAACTATACAATAAGTAATAGCCGGCCGCGAATTCGTGCGGTGTTGCCAAGGACGCGCGCAGTCCTTGGGTCAGTTTCCTTAAATACCGGACCGTGGTATCGCACCATCTCGTGAGGTCGTGTCATGGACACTACGCACAAACTAACACTCCGTTTAGGCCAGTTTTTTTTTTTGGAATAAATATGTGGGACATTCGTTTGAGCAGGGTAGTTTTTGGGCTTTAATTGGAGTGAATTCTAAGTTGGAAAAAGAAGTGACTTGTACAATAGTAAAACGTTTTAACGGTATCTAAAATTGCCTCAACATGGACACAAGTAAAATAAGGTCCTTGTTTCCATTCCTCGGTTAAGCGAGTTGTCATTGAGCTTTCCTATTTGGAATGTATCCTTTCTAGCTCTCTATAGGGATGTAAGACAACTTATACATTGAGGGATGCGTGTTTTTTTTTTCTCTTCAGATACTGGAGAAAAACGCGCGATGGTTTGTTTTGGGATACCGGACCGTGGTATCGCGCCACCTCGTGAGATCGACATTACGCGCTGTTACGCACAAACTAACACCCGCTTTGAACAAGTTTCTTTTTAACCGACTTACCAAAAAGGAGGAGGTTCTATGTTCGACTTCATGTATATTGTTTTTTTTTGTTTTATGTATGTTCACCGATATCTCCGTCAAATGTGGACCGATTTTGAAAAATCTTTTTTTGTATGAAAGAATATGTTACGAAATTGGTCCCATTTTATTTTGTGAAGATTTGATGAAGAACTTCGAAGATATACAACAGAACTCTTCAATAAATAACGGGAAATCTCTCGGGATTGCTGCAATCGCATGTCTGTTTATTGTTTATACAATTTCATAACATAAAATCACGCCATTACGCTCTTGTAGGGTACGCAGATCTCTCATTTCACCCTTTATCGTCAAGTTTGATGATATTCGGCTAATCTATTCTGGCGTTAAGGTAACTTGCTAAACAACTTGCCTATTAGGTAGGTAAAACTAAAAAGTGAAAAATAAAAACATTTTTACAAAAAGATAGTACTGACTTCCAAATAAGAAAACTACAAAGTGAAAAATAACTTTTTTTTTCGAAGTCGGTGTCTTTCGTAGGTACCATTTTTTTGCGTTACAGACCGAATTCCAAAAATAAAGTTATTTTTTCACTTTGTTGATTTCTTATTTGGAAGTCGGTAGTATTTTTTTGTAAAATAGTTTTATAATAAATAATAATAAAAGCCTTTATTAACAATCTTACATGTTACATTTCATCTTATAACTGCTTATATACTACTAATATTAAACATGGTTGTTTATGAAAGCAACGTTATCAAATATTTTTTTTTATTAGACACCGGTGTCGTGATTGTCTTGCTCTTTGGCATAGGTATCCTCAAGTGTTCTCCACAACGTTCTATCCCTTGCTATCCTTTTTTTGCTCATGCTGGATGAGGAAAAAAGTTTTATATTGGAATAAATATATGGGACACTGGATTTACTGCCGATTGTTCAATAGTCTGATAACTTTTATTCCTCAGTTAAAAATTATCAGACTATTGAATAATCGGGCCTTAGTGGTGTAGTTTTTAGGCTATAGATAAGAGTTGGAAAACAACGATGTGATTGTGATATCAAAACGTTATACGATATCAGAAGGACGTGAATGGTGAAAGAAGGAATCTAGTTTCGATTCCTTGGTGAGGCAAATCGTTATTGAACTTTTCTATTTGGAATTTATCTATTGCAGCTCCCTCGCTCTCTTTTTTCCTTGCTATTATAAGGGCATGACTATATTTTTATAATTGGGCAAAGGTGAGATAGTCCGATTGGTATGGTTTCAAAGAATGCAATTACAAGTGAATTACAAGTGCGAACGCTGAAAGTAGGGTTCTAGTTTCGATTCCTTGGTTAACAAGCTGTTATTGCGTTTTTCTTTTTTGAATTGATCCTTTGCAGCCATCATGGCTAGCCTAGCCTCCTATAGAGCCAGTATGAAAACGTTTTAAGATATCTAAAAATGCCTCGTTGATTTCTAACTAATCTTTAGTTACACCCAAGAACGCAGTAGGGATTTTTCCATAAGAAATGTATATTTTGGTGCCAATAGGATAGCCTATAAATTTTTGTTGCTCCATTTCTTCTTCTCAACTAAAACATTAGGCAATGATGACAAGCGGGCTTTTTGGGGCGTAAGTTTTGACGTTCTTAAAAAGCCTAATTTTTAATAAATAACTTTTGATTTTCAACGTAACTTGCAAAATGAGGGTTTACGGCTATCTCTACCTTTTCTTTTCACCAAAGAGGAGTTAATGGATATTTTTATTTTTGAAAACTCCTTTACTACAAGTATTCATTCGAACTAAAATTCAGCATAGTATTAAATACAAACATGCTGTTAATTCCAATTCCAATGACCTTGGTGTGGTCTTCACTTGGCTTGGCTAGCTGCCAGACCTCACTTGGAGCTGGTCGTGAACCCATTAGCATGCGTCCGGTTCCTGATATCTACCAACATGACACTGACTGTGAGAAAACGTACTCTTGTCAAGTGTCTTTCAGACCTTAAGAATTTTGCAGATCTTATTACTATTTAAAATGATTATTATTGATAGGCTCATTTTTGATCACTATCTCAACTGATGGTAAGCGGTGTGTCAACGATGGAGCCCGCTTGCTTAGTTGTTACCGATTTACTCTTAACTTAAATAACCACAGAGTCTATCAGGAAACACTTAGGTACCTATAAATAAGCAGATGGTTGAGTAAGTTATAGGTTATATACCATTAGTCCATACTCAACCATCGGCTAGCATTTGCTCAACTATTGGTCGGATGCCGGTTTACAGGGACGTAACTATTATCAGTATTTTAGGTAGAGAGACTGCCTATTAATTTGCACAACCCAGATGTACGATAATCAGTGGCAAGAATGTTTGTCACACCAGACCAGTGCCAACAACAACCATCCTGGAATCGTTAATTATACTGTAGTGTTTTTAAGGATTTCCTAACGAATGGTTGCCAACAGGACCCTATAACTTAGCCTGCGCAACCCTAAAGGTGTAGGGAGAGATTAAGGCAGAGAGGCTTTCACCCCGGTGGGTTTCCGCATTGTCGAGGCGGAGGGCTCAGGAGCCGTGTCTTGGTCATCCACGGTGAATCCATCCATCGAAGAGGAGCCCGAGGAGAGGCCGCTCGTTAGGGCTTTTGCCGATTAAGCCGACGACGTTGCGGTGCCCGTTTACGTACTTTGTGGTTTTAGCTTGTTTCATCGGCATAATGAAGAAGAATATTATACAAGTCTTAATAACATTGATCGAGGGGCTTTTCCGCGTCCTGGCGCCTGAAGCGAGGAGTGGAGGAAGTTGCCTTGAAGACCAAGAATATAAGGTAATGACATTCAAACAGGCAAAACTTTTTATTAAAGATCCTATCAAAGTGACGAAATTAATAAGTTTGACTTTGACACTAAATCTGACCCCCCCATATGAAACTTGCTTGTAATGTAGTTAAAATAATTATATAACTTCGAAATTCGCAAAAGTCGAAGTCGCCATTGACCTTATTTCTATATGTACTTCTATTGAGTTACGTTGGGCTCTTGAGGAATAGTTTTCTGCTCATTTACATACAAATAATATTATAATAGTTTGCCTTTCCGCCATTACTAAAAGCCTGAAGAAGGTTCTTTTGTATTATAAAACTAGCAACGTTTTTTCTTGCAATTAAGTTCTTTATTTTTAATCCCCGACGGAAAAAAAGGGGTGTCATAAGTTTGACATGTGTTGCTGTGTATCTGTGTGTCTGTCTGTATCATCATAGCTCCTAAACGGATGAACCGATTTTGATTGTTTTTTTTTAAAGTGACTGTCGATAGTGTTCTTAACTTATGTTTGATGAAAATCGGTTCAGTCGATCTAAAGTTATGGGCGTTTTACTGTTTGAATCGGGGTGTTTTCGCAAGGTTTCATGTCATAATAACGTGCTCAATAGATTGCCAATTGAAGCGTGTTTACTACTACGTATATTATATGTAGTTTAAAAAGCATGAAATAAAAATTGAATGAAAGACTTAAAAAACACCCGACACAAACACCCCTAAAAAGCAAAAGAAAAAGCCTCAAACTCGCGTCGGGGAACCGCTAAGTAAATAAAATAAACTGCTGTAAACGTTGGCGGTACCTCGACGCAAGTACGAGGCTTATTTTTTTGCTTTTTGGATGAACGATTTGGATGTTTAAAAATATTTTTACGTAGAAATATTGATGGCTACAATTTCTTCATAACTGAAATAGCATAAGTAAATCAAATAATATTTTGCAAACAAAACTGTTCAAAAGGAGGTTCAATATTGATATTATGGCTCCGAGCGGACGCACGGCCCGTACTGCGTTAACATTGGGGCGTATATATCGCCTTAAGGCGCAAAAAATGAGAATTATGTCTGAACGGATAGACGTAAGAATTTGAAAAAAAAATTAGACCATTTTCTTAAAAATTTGATCTAAGAAAATTTTGAATTTTATTCGTAGTGTAATTAATTTGTAAAGTTATGTCTAACACGGACAAAACACGACAATCGCACCAAAACCGCCGAGACGATTTCAAAGACAATTTAATTATCTACATTTTGATCTGAACTTTTTTTATGTTTAAGAATAATAAGGAAAATATAAAAACTACTGAATTTTGTGTCGCGCGGGAGTGGAACGAGTGCGCGTTTTGTTCCCTCAAGATCGTTTGCAACTGTCGTGACGAGGAAGCCGGAAGGCACTGGAACTCCGTAATAAAACAATGTATCCTAGTCATATTTGGGGTTATTGGAATCGAAATGAGATGTACATGATTTTTATGGTAATATGAATTCACACGCACACACACACACACAAATCCTCACATACACCCCTTCTATCACACTTTCATATCCATGCATACACTCACACGCACACTACAAAAATAATATTAATTTAATTGAATAAAACACAAAATACTCACATATCCCACCTTATCTCACATTGAAAGTTTTTCGTTAATAATTGTTACTACCCCCATTATGTAATTAGGGTTTTCATCATAAACAACACACACAGAAAGGTTTATTGGGACATTCGAAGTAACAGTAGAACACTGACTCTTTTGTTACGTGGTATTCTTATCGGAAAATCAAGACAGCGCGCTTTGCCACTGTAAAAATCAGATAGATTGACATTACATATTAGCAATCTGACATAATTGCTAATACTATTGGCAAGGCACACCAATAAAGGCTGCTACAACAGTGGTTTTACTAATAAATTAGAATTAATAGATATGCTGCTCTCTATAAAGTTATACACTAATTTAGTTTTGGAAAGAAAAATGTCTGTGTAGTGCATCCGTAAGTCACATCTTCATATTCAAAGTCAAAGCCAAATTCTTTATTGCAATTAGGCCATTAAGTGACATTTTTGAACGTCAATTAATTTAAATTCAAAGGTAATAATAATTGATTCTACCATACATTCGGTAAAGTAGCTTGTTATGGGAAAGAACGGAAAATAAACTACACAAACACTACTATATTGTGTATAGGTATAAAGCATTACAAGCAATAACAGATACATTCATTCATTTGATATATAGGAACATGGTTCTCACATACTTACAAATATTGCAAACGTAGGTAAATTCCCTAATTCAGCAACAACGGAACAGTATGTGAGTAAATTCATTCCAATCTCTACTTTTTTTACCTACCTAAGTAGCCAAGTGGACAATTCGATACATACATGATTTTGCTCCATATAATACAGGAGAGACGGCTTGGTTAGTCTGTGTTCGGAAGCGCTACTACTAAGAAATGAGGTCCTGGGTTCTGGGTGCGCCACTTTTTTTTTGGTGTTTTTTGAAGTCATCCAATTACTTCCCCCACCGTGAAGCGGGAGGGCGTGTCAAACTTTTACTGACTAACTTTTACCCAGCCGTGTTCCTTCTGTTTCTTGCGCCAGGGCCTTGGTAACTCTCTTTCGTTTTTATCCGCGACCCAGTCAGGTATCGGCCATACCGGACCCCGTCAGTTTTTGCTGACATCTATTTGGGTTCGATCGATTCGGGCCTGGTCCTTATCGGACGACGAGCTACCCACTACTCGCCGTCCGCAACCACGCGCCTACGGTGGCCGAGAATGGCTTACAATTCCCGGCGCCCAGGGCGACTCCTGCGGCGGTTTGGGGCGGTTAGGTCTCCTTTGCGCCTCTCACACGTGTTCCGCTTTCTCCTTCACGACCATTACTCGTACTAAAAGGAGGTGGCAGTCTCCATACCATGGCCTGGACCAAGGCCGGACGCGAGAGATCGCTACCGCCGGTCACCTCCGCGCTGCCCAAGCGGAGCAGACCTCCGTGCCCTCCGGGCGATCCACATAATGGTGACCACCCGGGCGTTCCCTCACGCCTTATCCTGAACAGGAACCTCCCGAAATATGGGTGCGCATCCTGACAATCAAAAATAAGGGTAGATACACTACATCCTCGCTTACCATCAGTGAGATAGTAGTCAAGCGCGAGACTATAAGTAATTAAAAAAACCTCTCCCCAATACTTCTGAGAAAACACTACTAAGTGAAAAATAACTTCCATTCGGAAGTCGGTGTCCCTATTTTTTACTTTGTAGTGTTTTTATTTGGAAGTCGGCTGTATTTTTTTGTGAAAATGTTTTTAGTTTACACTTTTTAGTTACGTACATAATGGGCAAGTTCTATAGTAAGGTACCTACCTTACATGCCCAAAGTTATGCCAGAATAGATAACCGGAATAACATAAAACTTGACTTGTACCAGGGTATACTCTACACATCTGCGTACCCCTTTAGAGCGTACCGTGTGATGTTATGTTATGAAATGGTGTAAACAATAAACAGACATGCGACTGCAGCAATTCCGAGAGATTTGACGTCATTTTTTGAGGATTTCTGTTCTATATCTCAGAAGACAAATGAGACCAATTCGGGAACATACTTTTCAAGCACAAAAATTTTTTTCAAAATCGGTCCGCAATTGACACGATCGGTGCACATAAACATAAAAAAAACAAACATACAGCCGAACATAGAACCTCCTCCTTTTTGAAATATCGGTTAAAATAGGCGCGATGGTGTTACGTTAACAGAACAGTTAATTTAACTGTACTGTACTGTGTGTGTTTTACTGTGTTAAGTTATTTCAAAAACTGAGAAATTTTGCCTTTCCAATGATATACAATAATTTCACTCCATATATTACGTCAATAGAAATTAAAATTCGCACATAAATATAATTATTTACTTGGCGGAAGCAACGACCCCAATAAATAGGTCACACAATTAATTCTGACTGCATATCAGAAACACGTTGGCAGTAAAGTTAGCAAAAAACAACGCGTGTCCAGTAACTGGTTGAAATAACACCGCGGAGTTATGTTATAACAGTTAAGTATGTGGTGTAGGAGAAGCGATACGTATGCTATGCTGAAGATATATTGTTATGCCTTGGTTTACTGGTATAAAATGCCTCAGGCATTTATTTATTTATTTATCATTTGACATCAGGCATTAAGTCCGCCTATGTACTTATATGTTGCATGAAGTTTGAATAAATATATTAATAAATATGCTGAAGATATCTGATAAATACAGTCAATCATCCCGAAAAGAAATATTTGAAGCCTGCTATTTGCTATTATAATAATAATAATTAATAATTAAGCCATTTATTCCCAAAAAGATAATTACATTAAATAGAATTTAAAAAAAAGACATTCGTAAATTAAACTCATAACATGCTTTGAATTAATTACATTAAATTAAAAACATTCATAATATAAGTCATAAATAATAATTAAATAAAATAAAATAATCAATTAATAAAGTATACAAATAAATGTCTAAATCAGTTCCAAATGTCCTATAAGTTATTTATTGGGTGCCCAATTTAGGGCGAAGGCCTCCTCCATCTTACGCCATTCCTCTCTGTCCTGGGCTATTCTAGTCCAGGTGGGGCCGGCCACAGCCGCAATGTCGTCGCACCACCGGCGACTGCGTGGTGCATTTCGTGGGTACCAATGGAGAATCTTCTCACTCCAACGTCCATCTGTGGCTCTGGCTACGTGTCCTGCCCATCGCCATTTCAACTTGCAAGCTAATTCCCCAGCATCTATTATTTTAATGCATAATCGTATGTCCTCGGATCTTCGGTCTCGGAGTTAGATTCCTAAAATACTTCTCTCCATTGCTCGTTGGAAGGCTCGGAGTTTGTTTGTGACTGCTTTTGTTAGAACGCAATTCTTCTTCTTCATCGTATCTATGGTTCCAAATTTAATGTATTTTGACCAGAATTCAGCCACGTCGATAACGTTAGCATTTGCCTTGTGGTCTACACCCTGCAAGACAACACCTACGTATTGTTGCACAACAAAAAGCTAGAAGAACTTAATTTTATTTTCTTTTGATAAGATAAAAGTTACTGTTACTGAAAATAATGTTTTACTTTTTTATTGTGATCTATTTAATTCCACTTCATGCTTCATTTAGTTGAAATGAAGTAATTCGGTATTATATAATCAGTATTGTGTTATTACATGAACTGTTAAAGCTACTAACATGTAGGGTCCACACAGTTCTAAAAGATCACTATATCATAATATAGTTTTTTATTTTTCACTTTTTAGTTGTACCTACCTAATAGGCAAGTTGTTTAGTAAGTTAACTTAACGCCAGAATAGATTAGCCGAATATCATGAAACTTGAACATAAAGGGTGAAATGAGAGATCTGCCCCCTCAAGATCGTACTGGCGTGATGTTATGCTATGAAATGGTATAAACAATAAACAGACATGCGATTGCAGCAATCCCGAGAGATTTCCCGTTATTTATTGAAGAGTTCTGTTGTATATCTTCGAAGTTCTTCATCAAATCTTCACCAAATTAAAATGGGACCAATTTCGAAACATACACTTTCATACAAAAAAAGAATTTTCAAAATCGGTCCACAATTGACGGAGACATAGGTGACATACAAAAAAAAATAAAAAAAAACATACACAAAGTTGAACCTAGAACCTCCTCCTTTTTGGTAGGTCGGTTAAAAACTAACAAATACTTATCAGTCCCAGCTCAGTGTTTTTGGACTATACCTAGTAGCAATTGCAAGAAGTATTTCAGACCAACCAACTTTAGTTAGGTACGTTTATTTATGAAACTTCCTCTTTTTGTGTCCCGGTACCTTTTTCAAGCTTTTAGTTAATTTGCAATGTATGTATGTATGTTCGGATACGGGGTTCCAGCGCTAAGAAAGAAAATTTGGTTCAATTCTTATCGAATTGTGTGTAAAATTTACATTTATATTCTATATCTAGGTATAACACAAACAGATTACTATTACACCTGGGATTTCTGATAAAACAGGAATCGACCTAATGTAATGTAGTGTCTCAAGGATAGATATTATTAGGTTTTACGTCAATTTTGGGCTGTAACCAAAATTGTTGTGACGCTTTCGATAACTGTATTTCTGTTTTTCTTGTTTGTTTTTAATATGCGTCATACCTGCCGCAAATAAACTCTTTCTCTTTGTTTCTTCTTCTTTCTGTCTTGTAAAATTCCAATAATATCATTAAGTTAACGAGCTTATCTAACGACAGGTCTTCAAAAACGCTGTTTATAAAGATGTTACAATGGTTTATCGCATAGCTTCCAGTGTACCCAACCTTTGGCACAAAACTATGTAAACTATGATGTGTACCTATAGTGTTTACATGTAGTAATAACTGGCGGCTACTAGCGGACGGCTTTGAGGGGTTCACGACAGGATTTTTTTTTTAAACTTTGCCCCACCCTAGGAATTTCCTCCTGTATTGTAGGTGGGTTTACAAACATTTAAACTCACATACACAAGACACCCAGATCCGGAACAACTATCTGTAGGCCATACAAATATTTGTTCCGTGCGTGAATCGAACCCGCGACACGCAGCGCAGCAGCCGATCGCTTAAACACTACGCCAACCGTGTCGTCAAATACTGTTTTTAGGGTTCTGTACCCAAAAGGTAAAAACGGGACCCTATTATTAAGACTCCACGATCCGTTTGTCTGTCTGTCACCAGGCTGCATCTCATGAACCGTGACAGCTAGACAGTTGAAATTTTCACAGATGATGTATTTCTGTTGCCGCTATAACAACAAATACTAAAAACAGAAAAAAAAAAATATTACAGATAAGTGGGGTTCCCATACAAGAAAAGTGGTTTTTCTTGCCGTTTTTTGCGATAATGGTACGAAACCCTTCGTGCGCGAGTCCGACTCGCACTTGGCCGGTTTTTTTCGTTTATGGCGAAATGCAATGAGGTTGAGGCTTTCAATTTTATATACTTAGTTTATTTAACCTAAACACAACATGACACCTATATTCAAATAAAGGAAAACGATTAAAAAAATATATGATTAAATCAATACATATTAGAAATACTATTACATTACATAAAATAATAATTAAGTAATAATTGTACCGGACGGACGTGATCGCTTGAGCTCTGTATACGGGAGGGTGTAAGTCTCCTGCCTAAGCGCGTTGACGCCCTGTACCTATAGTTCAGTTTTCAAGAGTCCTGGAGTCTGGGGGTTGATTGATGGCTATTACATGCGCCTTATGGCCCTTCTATAAGGCTACAGAAATACATCACATCTATAGTTATATTTACATCTTTCAGGCGCGTAACAGCCTGAAAGCGTCAGTTCGACAAAAGAGTGCAAATTTACAACATTAAAAGTTAATTTGTACTTAAAATATCCGAGGGATTTCCACCCACCAAAGACGACCCGGTAACTATCTCGACAGGCCACCCTGGGGTAGCACTTTGTTTGGTGCAACTTCCACTCTCGAGCGAGTACCCACCCTGGAAAAGTTGATTCTATGAAAACTTATGGGATCCCGCAACCTTGCAAGTTGACTATCTCCCAAACCATCAAAGCTATCCTCACTCTAGAAGTGTGGTTAAGAAGACAGGCAAACAGACTAACAAGTGGTAGTACTTCAACAGGTACATCTATAAGCCTTCAGGTACTTAGGACACCTGAAAGCGGTTAATTTTGCGCGATCTCGACATCTTATAAGTTGGTTTAAACCGTCCAAGTGATGTTCATCATCCATGGACCATCCAGATTACGTACTAGCAGGCTTCCGAGAGGCTTCAGAAAGCATATCGATAATCTTTCAGGCACCAAATGTGCCTGAAAGCAGTAAGCCCGCTTACAAGTATATAGAAACGTCTGTACTCGTGCATACCAAAACATTATCTCAACTAAGTGGGGTTTATATACTAGAATTACATGAGTTTAATCTCAATACAGGGCCTAGGTACAAGTCTAGGTTACCGAGAATCGCTAAAAGGAAAATAACATGAATACTGACCACTTATTTAAGGAAAATGTGTGTGTATTCACCGTTCCAGGTGGAGATTCTATTAGCCCTTGCTATGTACTGTTATTTTGTACTGATTATCAGTCATAGACACAGGGTAAATTAGTTAGAACACCTAGTTTGTGTTTCCTAACAAAACAAATGGGGAAATAACCGACTTTACAAAAAGGAGGCGATTCTATGTTCGACTTTATGTACGTTTTGTTATTTTTTTGTTCAGCGATTTCTCCGTCAATTGTGGACCGATTTTGATAATTCTTTTATTTGTTTGTAAGGGTAAACTTTCGAGGTGGTGCCATTGTCAATAAATCAGGAGCTAATGAGTGGATCCCATGGAAATCTAGGGAACTCTTCAAATTTTGAAGGCATACATATAGCGATCTTGGTATTTTCATCAACAAGCATTTAGAAAGTATCATTTGGTGAAGTGGAACTGAGGAAGACTACAGAAACAAAACTTCGAACATAGAACCTCCTCCTTATTGGAAAGACGGTTAAAAAGGATTAAATGGTTGACAGGACGAAATTGAAGAAGAAAACGTGTTGCATCGACTCCAAGTAACATTAGACAAGGGCACTGAGGGCAGGAATACAATGATGGGTAGTTTTTATAAGAGGATACTTAGTAAAAAAAAACAATATGGCGCTCAATATCCGCCATTTTTTTATGTTCCAATTTTAATGTAGTCAAGGTTAAGACGAATCGATTGACGTAAAAATCGGCCAACGCGTTTGGTCTCTTTGAGTAGAACGCCACATAGGAACATACATACATACACTGATGAACACATTACCCTCCTTCGGCAGTCGGGTAAATAGGCAGTCATGTTATTGTCCAGCAGTGTTTTCATTTGAATCATCATAAAGTTAGTAGCAACGTTGTTAACCGTTCGTAAACGAACTTTCTACTACATTACCCATTTTTACTGCCAAGCACTGCTGTCATCATTTTCAGGATTGAACTAAAAGGGTGCCGGTTAAATTACAGGCACATTAGGCATTTTAAATGACTTTGTCTTTTGCCTTTGGTATTGCATAAAGCTAACATCCACAAGCAAATATCAGCAGGTGGTAATAACGATTTTGGACCGGAGTTTATGCAGGCAGATTGTCAGCTTAAAGGGGTCCCGTGACCACGATCATCAGTAACGAGGGACCGTTTAAAAAATATTGCATATGTCCATTGGTGGCTCGTCTGCCACCCATTGAAAAGTTATAAGAACAAACTTTCAGGCAAAGTGTTACCCACTTTACTAACTCGGCCTAGACATTTCATAAAATTATTAAGATGAAGAAAACAAATGCAGTTTTTTCCAGGCTTATGTTTTAAAAGCTGTTGAAGTTTTTCAGACCGTCATTTGCATTGCAATACAATAAAATTAACTTATTTTTGTACGAATCATGCTTCGCGTTTGTAACTTAACTCACTTAGTTGTTTGCGACCTGTGGCATATAATTAAGCTATTTACGTTTAAGCTTTATTAAAGTTTATGCTTAAGTCTTATTACTTTCCTACTAACTTATCAAACAGACTTAGTCCCGTCAAAGTTCCTGTGTTCAAGGAAAATTGTCCCTATCAATGTTTTCAAAGTCGACAGATTTAGGAAAAGTTTTCAGTTTTGCCTATCTACGTCAAGCCGCACCCGATCAAATAACAAGTACAATAAAAGAACCTCCGACACATTTTTATTTCATGCTACATAATTGATCTAGTAGTAGACACGCTTTGATCGACAATATATTGAACACGTAATTATGACACGATCCCTTGCGAAAACAATCCGATTCAAACAGTAAAACGCCCATAACATTAGAACGGCTGAACCAATTTTCATCAACATAACTAAGAACACTCTCGATAAAGTCACTTATAACTCCCTTCACCCCTCTTTTTCCATCGTGGGTTAAAAATGAACGGCTCTGTACGTAAAGGGTAATTTATTTAAAATCTGAAAGTGGACCCATGACTAAAGGGCTCGTATCGGCAACTATTCAAATATGTATATTATCGGTGTTCTCTTAGCAAGTCGCACCTACTTGTTATCAAAAACACAGCTCCTCCTATACACTGTGCTGTCTCCGAAAATTGGGAGGTAATGGGCAACCCAGTGGAACCTTCCCCACCACGAGGATCGACCCCAACCCGTCCAGCAGTTGCGCTTGCAGCTACTGTGCCATATAACACGCTATACATACATAAACTTACGCATTTCCCTATAGGGCTAGACAGAAACTAAATGACGCCATCTACTAAGATCCTTCTTCCTTCATTTTTTTTCATTTAATTATCATAGCCTGTAATATTTTATCGAAAAACGATTGCCATACAAGTTTACGTAATTTACGAGTTCTCAATTACACACATATCGAGCCATCTAAGTGGATAATTGTTTAAATGCACCAATATGGCCACAAGGACAGATCTCAGAACACACTGTTTTGTAAGAGATGTAATTGATTGATTTGCCAATACAATAATTTAGATAAACTTGTAAGTGAAGTAAAGAGAACTTTTGGCGTTATTGAAATGTGATCTAACAATAGCATTACATCTTTAATACCAAAAGGGATAGGCAGATGTGTTTAAATACCCACCACATCCATATTTCACCAGATATTTCCAATGTAATAAGGGGCTATAAATCCACATTCCAGGCTGCTGCTGTGAATTTTCGAAGAGAATGACCCCACGCTGAGCAGTCGTGGTTACGAGGGTTGTTACTGATTTCAAAAAAGTTAAAAGAAGAAAAACATGTATGCTCTGCAGTCGGAGGACACATATTCGCAAGCTGGCTGACCCTCTTATCCTCCGACGAACCTTTCCTTACAGTCGGGTAAAAATAGAATGTTTCGCACAAGAGTTTTACATAAGTATTATGGGAAAGCCTTCTGGGTTGCCTACCCCATTTAAAGAGGGCAGGTCTAGTTATGTGGTTTAAAAAGTGGGAAAAATTGATCTTACGGCCCATACTGTGGTCTACTCGTATGTTTTTGTCCATGTATTAAGCGTCGAAGGTCGTGTGTTCGAAGTCAGACTGGCTCTTTACTGTGTGTAGTTTATTTTACTGTACTGCTCTTAAAAACGGTGTAGAAAAATATCGTGAAAAAACTGGCATTTCCTTCAGCAAAAATACGAAAATATGTGGGAACGTTATATAATGATTACTCTACTTAGGTAGGTATGCATCTAAACTATGGTATTACATGACGATAGATCTCTACATTCTCTCAACTAACCAAAGTAGCTAACCTTCTAACCTCTGCTACTATAGTAACAATTAAACACCGTAAATATTATGAAAGCTCACTATTATATTACTCATCAAAGTCAGACAATCCCTTGTGACCTTGACTCCCACAAGACGAGATGCATTATCTATGTACTGTTATTGATAGTAGGCCTATTAATATTTACCTGCTGTGGGTTTGGAGTTGCATCAGAACGATGAACTAATGACTCATCTAAATTATTACATAACATGCCATCACGCCAGTATTTCCCGTAGGATTTAAGCAGATATTACGCTGTCAATAGAGGCCTATTGTACAAATTTGACAACTGTAGATGAAAAAAGAAATACATAGGGCATAGTATATTATATCGTTTCCAGTTATGGAATATCTTTTAAATTGATTTTCACCCACATTTCTTCTTAGCAACTCTGTCTGTCTGCTACCTTAAACTGCTGAACCGATTCAGATGAAATTTGGTATGGACATAGACTTGAAACGACCTTGGAACCTTGAGACCTTGGAACGGCTATAGAATAGTTTTTATCCCAGAATTGGCAGAAAGAGGCGTGGAAGTTTGTATGGTTAATCAATAATTTCTAAAGTAAGGCGGCCTATTATATAGGGTGGAAAAATCAATGGGCCCTGAGTGGAAAACACAAAGCCTTAAGATAGATTACTTTACTTAAAGGAAACATTCCTTTACGCCCAGGGCGTTTCCTGCGGTGGCTAAGGGCGTGAGGGCGTCTCCTTTTTGTCTCCCTCACGCTTTCCGCCTCCTCCTTTGCGAGCTTTACTGCTTCGCAAAAGGAAGCGACAGCATCCCATGCCCTCCTGCTCCGTACCATGACCTGAACCAGAGCCGGACGCGAGAGGTCACCACCGCTGATCGCCTCCACGAGGACACGGCGGTGCTCCGCCCAAGCGGGGCAGACCTCCACCGTATGCTCCACCGTGCCCACCGTACGATCCTCACAATGGTGACACCCGGGCGTTTCCTCCCGCCTTATCCTGAACTGGAACCTCCCGAAACGGCCGTGACCGGTGAGGACCTGCGTCAGGCGGAATGTGAGGATGCCGTGGTGCCTCTCAAGCCACTCCTCAAAGAGGGACCCTGCCGCCGCAATTGTATGGCGTGCCCATGCTAGAAAAGGTCTAAGGCATTCAGCCTTTGTACTTGTGCATAAAGTTTTAATAAATAAATGAGTCCAGACTCCGGTCTACTACTAAGAAATTCCAGATGGAAATATCCAATAACACCGCCCGACCTGACAATCGAAACCAGGACCAAAAGCTTACGACCATTACACCAATGGGACACCTTATTACATAATACCAAACACAAACTCAAAGTATATAGTTCAACTAAATCATTTACAGGCACTTTTGTCATCGTGTATTGTCCAGGAATCGATCAGCTAGTCAGGAAGTTCTTCCACCCCTCCTTCTCTAACTTTCAATATCTAAGTTCTTCACACGCTCGCAATCTGCGTTCTTCCAATAATCTCCTCTTACTCTGTCCTTCTCATACTACTGATCTCGTTCAATCTTCCTTTCAAATGCAGTCCATTGTTCTCTTTAACGCGCTTCCTCGTACCTTTTTTTTTTTTTTTTTGTTAACAATAGGCTTGCGCTTGACCACAATCTGATTTTTATTTTTCTCCCTTCCGCATTTTCTTATAAATATCGCTGCACATTCTGAGATAGGAGTCTTTTTGCTGTCAACTCACTTTCTTCTTTTCTGATAATTTATTAATATATATATTTATATAGGCATATATTATATTCATTATATAATATATGTACGTTTATTTTACCTATTTTAGTATGTCAATAATTTGGTTTTTAAATATTCAACAATGACCTGCCATGTTGTCTTTTCACCACCCTTGGTTGGCTGGTAGAGAATGCCCAAGGTATTAAGTCCGTCTTTGTACCTTTTGTGCAAGAAGTCTAAATAGATAAAGTTGAAGCTATTTGCCTATTACGTTGATATATATGGAGAAGAACGTGTAAGAAACTACCATCACGTTATTACTAACTATCAAGTTTAGTCAGGTAGAGGTGCGGAGAGCACACCTATTTTGACAGATACTTAAGTATGTTCATGACCAATGTAAAAAGGGGCGAGCCTTAGGTCAAGAATCCAAGACATGTTATAAAAGCCTTACCTAAATCTATCTAGACGTCCTTCTTACGCCACCTCAAACTAGCCTTCGTGGTGCACTTCCAGTAGCCTATATGCGCAAATGAATTCGGCAAAGCACAGGGTTTGACCGCTACCAATCGACCAATCACATGCGAGATGAAAGCCGTGATGTGAATTTCCATCTATGTGACTGGTCGATTGATGGCTGTCAAACTATTGCCGAATTCACTTGCGCAATTGGTCTGTAGGTCATTTTGCACCCGCTTTCTGGGCTGGCCTCGATGACGTCACACATTCCGTAATTCCTGTTAGGAAAACAGATTAATTTACAATTTGCTATTTTGGGGATGACACCCAGGACTCTACGATTATCAGCATCTAGCGGTTGAAACACTAGGACCAAACAGGCAATCTTTTTGAAATGCTAACTGGCTGGCTGGCAACATTCTCAGCAACTTATTTTTACTTAATTATAATTCATATTTATAAACTCAGTAACTGAAAATAACCTTGATTATTATGTCTAACATAAAACTATAAACAGCATAAACTATTTGTAGTTTACACTACTTGAACAAGGGCTGATTACAAAAACGAACTTTTATTGTTTTATTTAAATGTTGAATATTCACGAAAATGTCAAAAGTTATTTAAATATAACTAAACCTTTCTACCTTTTTAAATTCAGTTTCCACGAATTATTTTAGCATGGAAACATAAATTAATCGTAGAAAAAAATAACTGTATTCTAATAATATTATCAGAAAAGCTGTGGTGGCCCAGCGGTAACGGCTCCGACTTACGTGTCGTAGGTCGTGGGTTCGAACCCAGGCAGGCGCTTTACTTTGTGTAATTTATTTCATCACCATAGCTCTAAAAAAGACAAAACCGGCATGTCCTAGAGCCAAAAAACGAAAACATGCGACATTGATCAACCCGCACTGGGCCCGCGTGGTGGATTAAGGCCTATCCCCTCTCTCGCAGAGAGGAGGCCTGTATCCCAGCAGTGGGAACATTAAAAGGATGATGTTAATGATAATGAATAATATTAATATAAATAATATAATATACAACAAAATCCCGTAATTTTTTACCCTTGCTTTTACTCAAATATTGTAAAGTATAACAAAATTTTACATTAAATCACGAGACACAAACGTGTGTGCATAATTTCAGCTCGATCGAACATCTGGAAGTGGGTCTTATTTAACTTGCAAGCTTTAATTTCATTCTAATAACATTTATTTTGGATTCTCTAATTTTTGTCCCAAACATAACACATAATATCACGCCTGTATTGCCCGAAATGTTCTCGAAACATTGCACTAAAAGTACAATAAAAATAAATAACGCCAATCATTTTCTCTTTCCAGGCAAAAATGTCATCCTAAGCAATGGCGCTGAAGTTAAAATACAAAGACGAGCACGGCATAGTCCAGATCAACATGAGCCCCTCATCCAGCCCTAAAGAGCCTGATAAAGATATCACAGACCCCAAGTTCGACACAATCAACCACCGCTTCGCTCAATACGATCTCTTCGGCGGCAAGTACGATGTCGACTCGGGAGGGGAGACGCCGCGATCACTGTTCCGAAGCCGCTACAATAGCATAGAGGAGGAACTCGCTAACACTCCGTACGCCTTCACTACCGAACGCTCTCTAAGACTCAACAGCGCGAACAAACTCGACATAACCATCCAATCGCGCGACGAGACATCACCGTCGAAAGACATCCAAGACGATCGGTTTTTCAAACGAAAATTGAGTTTGGAATACGATGAAGAATTGTTCGGTCCTCAAATCGATTTGAAAGTGAGCGATTGCGGGACTCCGGCGTTTACTGTGACTCAGTTGATCCACGCCCAAGATCGATACTTTGATCTGTCGGGGCGGCAGTCGGTCAGTTCTTGTGGTAAAGTGTGTGGGGACTGTACTGGAGTGTCTGTGCCAAGTCCTGGGGATGATGAGGCCTTCAGGGTGCTGTCGGCTGAAGTGAAGCAGGAGCCTGTGCTTGCGGCTAAACCGTGAGTAGATATTTCTTTATTTTTATTTTGTGCTTAAAAATGATTTTATGACAGGAACCAGTGTAATTTTTTTTTTAACCGACTTTAAAAAGAGAAGGTGGTTCATAATTTATCTATTTTTTTTTATAATAGGTACTACGGTACAAATGACACACGAGTGTTTTCTCGTAAATTAACTTGTTTTAATTAAGCAGTTAATTAATTTAAACGTTTACTACAATTCAAAGATAAGTTTGTCAAGTATAAATAAGACAAATAAAAAAACGAGTAGGACTTTTCTTTTTTAATATGATAATTCGATAAAAAATATTATATCTAATGTTGGGAGCTCAGACTAAATAAAAAAGACTGAGGTTGTGAATAGCGTTTAATTACTCGTATCTAGATTTGTTCTGGTTTATCTTTTAAAATAGTTCATTCATTACAAGTTAACATTATCTCAATTACGAACTTTGTCTTGACCATCCAATGGAACACATGTAATTAAGTTCTACAACAATAAAAAATGTTTCAAAGTAGGTACCCAGGTAAATGAGGTAGGTTCTATAATTGTTCATGCTTAAAAACAACAATGATACCTTGTTTTTGTAAATAACAGTCTAATCACACGACCATGATAACTAGGTATTTATTGTCGGTTACATGATTTGACAGAAAATGAATAAAAACTAGAAATATCTACCTCGTGTAGCTTTAGATCACTGCCTAACATTAAGGATTTGTTAGGGAAAACAACAAAATCAAATACTTAATTCATTCTTTGCTGGTATTTTAAACATACGTAGATTGAAAAATTAAATCTAGAGGTCAAGAAGCGAAATCATGTGGTTGAATACAAGAAAATACATTGAGCATGCAATAAAACAAATGAAATCAGAAAATATTAAGTTAATTTATCAAAAGGAGAAAATGATAAAAACCGGCCAAGTGTGAGTCGGACTCGCGCACGAAGGGTTCCGTACCATTGTCGCAAAAAATACGGCAAAAAAATCACGTTTGTTCTATGGAAGCCCCACTTAAATATTAATTTTATGATGTTTGTACAATTTGTTGTTATTGCGGCAACAGAAATACATCATTTGTGAAATTGTCAACTGTCTAGCTATCACGGTTCATAAGATACAGCCTGGTGACAGACAGATAGACAGACGTCCATGAAGTCTTAGTAATAGGGTCCCGTTTTTACCCGTTGGGTACGGAACCCTAAAAAAGACAATATTAAATTCAGTCCTTTCTTTTGTTCAAAAACAAACAAGTATGCACACAAACAAAACTTTTTATCCAACATAAATTATCCCACAGCTGGACAAAGATCAAAATTCCCAGAGTTTTGCCTTTTCCAAACAAACATAATTTTACATAAATCTGTAGCCATCTATCCTACTTAATTACATCCATAAATGAACGACCATTGGAGATCAGACGTTCCCGAGAATAGAACGAAACAAACGAACACACAACACAACTAAACTTATTGTGTACCACCCGGAATAATCTTCAATAGGCGACAACTATATTTAAACTTACAGGATACTTATTTTTTGTTTATTTTTATCAAGCTCTTGCCCACGGTTTCACTCGCATTCTGGAAGAAATACGTCATGTTTATATTCTGTTTTAATGCAGGACCGAGGTCTATATCTATTTGTGTCAAAATCGGTTCAGCCGTTTATTGATTAATTTAAAACAACCTTTTCATGTTTTATAACAGGTGTGAGTGGAAATCATTCCAAAGATTATCCCTTAATCTTGGTAAAATATGATTTTCAGCAAAAAATCATTAAAATGTAGTTTGACCAAGAGAATTTAGCATAGAGAATTATTTTCGCATTCAATTTTAAGTTTAACATAACGTTGATTGGTAGTATATTGTAAGTATGCGTAGGTGTCAAGCCTTAACTTAAAAGTGCTTATCCAAATAAAATGCCGATTAAATTATGGAGTTATTATCAAACCATCATTTTATTATTATCTTACTCACGGGCGATTAGACGACCACTGCTAAACATGAGCATCCTAAAGAACTTTATCAAAACGTATTCAGAAATTCAAATTAAGACGTATGACAACCAAATTGGTGATCGCGAATATCGCAGGTGATTCAGCTACCTATTCCATTAACCCGTTGTCTGCTAAAAAATATGAAAGACTAGAGACGAAAAAGACTTTTACACATTGTGTTTTGGTGATCAGTAAGCAAATGTGGTGATGGATTATTCTGGTTATATGATTGACAGCAGCTGCAGGGTTTAATATTTTATGTTTGCTCCAGAATACAATAGTATATCTTCTAATTCACACCTTGCTCACAATCTCTCAGTACAAATCTTATTAACGATAAAACTTTGTCTATAAATATTCATGAAGACAAAGATCACAGACGTTACCGCATTACATTGAGACACGCATGTGAAAGCAACAGATGCTATCTTTTTATTATAAAGATCTACAGGGTGTTTGGAAGGGAGCTGTACATACGCCTAGGGTAGAAACTAGGGATAGTCTGCTACCTACCCCCGCCCATTATATTGACCTTGGCCTCAAGGTTTTTTTTTAATTTATTATTATTTTTTATTTGACTTTTTTATGATTTTTTGACTAAAACTACCTGTAGCTCAAAATCTATCCATGGGACCGGTCGGCTAATGGTCTTGTTTTAATCGTTAGAGTCTTAGGGTCCTGCAAAAAATTATTTTACACCAGAAAATTGTGGAGAAGAAAAGTTATGGGGCCTGAAGTACCGTAGTAAGGTAAAGAAATAATTTTAAGGGCAACTTTCTATGGGGTTTAAAAAAAAACTAACAGGGTTGGAGTTCTTCTGATTTTTTTAAAACATCCTCAGTCCATGCCCTTTCTAACGATATGCTAAAAGTGTATTTATCACTTTTAGTTTTAAAGTTATTAATTAATTTCCGCAACTAGGGCACTTCAAGCAAAAATTTCAACTAATGAAAATTAAATGTGTTCGATCGTAAAAGGATGGCAAATGAAACAAAAAATTTGGTAATGACTAATGTCATTAAATTACAAATTTTAATTAATTACAAATTTTGTTCAAATTGATGACCATTGACCTGTAAACATGCTCGGCACCTCTTCCTCATCTCCACGGTCACCGTTCTAAGCAGCAGTTCCTCGCGCATTGTATCGAATGCGGCGTGGATCCTGTTAATTAGAACCTCCCTTGTTGGTACTTCTTCTGCGTACACCAACTCTTTCGCTCTTCCCCAGACGTAGAAGTCGAGTGGGGTAAGGTCAGGCGACCTTGGGGGCCAGGGAATTGGCCCACCCCGACCAATCCAAGAATTAGGAAAGCAGTTGTCCAGAAGCTCCCTCACTGCTAGGCTCCAATGAGCAGGACAGCCGTCGTGCTGGAAGACTATGGGCCGATCTTCGTCAAACACTTCTTCCGCTAAATCAGGCAAATCGTTTTCGAGGAAATCTAAGTAGTTTTGCCCGTTTAGGTTGTCTGGCAAAAAGTGCGGCCCTATCAACCGATTACCGATGATGCCTGCCCATACGTTCACGGAGAACCTTCGTTGAAAACCTCTGTGCCTCTTGACTCTCGGGTTTTGATCTCTGGGTGCCCAGTGATGGAGATTGTGGTAATTTACAATTCCTTCCTTGTCAAACTTGGACTCGTCAGTCCAGAGAATACTCCGTAAAAAATTAATATCTTCCACGTCCGTATGGAGCAAGTGGCGGCAAAACTCCACCCTTCTTGCATAGTCGTTATCCTCTAAGCCTAAAACAATAAAAATATCAACGTTAGCGGTTTCCTTATGAATTAGTAGCTATGTAACATTGATTGCTATCTCTGTCTTTCCATTTCTCTCTCTCTCACACACATGCTCATGTTAATTTAAAAATTGCCTATGAAATTCACATGCTAGTTCATTACATAAGAGCTAAAAACAAAAACTTTATGTAAAAAATTACCTTGAACAGGGGTGTAGTGGAAAGGATGACGTCCATTTTCGCGAAGAACCGACCAGACTTTCCACACGCTTAAACCAAGCGTCCGGGCTACGGTTCTTACGCTTCTGGTCGGATCTTCCTCAAATTCAGCCAATATGCGTTCTTCCGCAGCCAAATTTGGTTGAAATCTGTTCACGGCTGGTTCCCGGAAATTTAAATTTCCGGTTTCTCGCAGACGCCGATAAGTTGAGCCAAACGTTTGGTGGTTAGGCACTCGCCGGTTAGGATACCGTTCTTGATAAATCCTCCGTGCCTCGCGCCCATTGCAATCAGCCATTCCATACACCACCAGCATGTCGGTGTACTCTTCACTGGTAAATCCAGCCATTTTGCCAACAACAAGGTAACAAATAACAAAACTTAACAAAAACGAAGTAATAACAAACTCAACAAAATTAACGAAAACAGTGGAGCGTCGTAACGGCAAGTACGTAAGTTAGCTAAGATGGGTAAATCTCGACTGACTAACAAAGACCCCAACGAGTTACCTGCCCGGCCCCGTCGACCCAAGAGCGAAAGAGACATGACATGACATGTTTTGTCTCTTACATGTTGCTCTCGTGTAAGAGTGAGACAACAAATTTGCCAACTGTAGGCCAAACTGGTTTAAATTCTGGAAATTACATTTGTCTTACAAATGTCGACTCGTGGTGGTAAAAGTGCCCTAGTTGCGGAAATTAATTAATAACTTTAAAACTAAAAGTGATAAATACACTTTTAGCATATCGTTAGAAAGGGCATGGACTGAGGATGTTTTAAAAAAATCAGAAGAACTCCAACCCTGTTAGTTTTTTTTAAACCCCATAGAAAGTTGCCCTTAAAATTATTTCTTTACCTTACTATGGTACTTCAGGCCCCATAACTTTTCTTCTCCACAATTTTCTGGTGTAAAATAATTTTTTGCAGGACCCTAAGACTCTAACGATTAAAACAAGACCATTAGCCGACCGGTCCCATGGATAGATTTTGAGCTACAGGTAGTTTTAGTCAAAAAATCACAAAAAAGTCAAATAAAAAATAAAAATAAATTAAAAAAAAACCTTGAGGCCAAGGTCAATATAATGGGCGGGGGTAGGTAGCAGACTATCCCTAGTTTCTACCCTAGGCGTATGTACAGCTCCCTTCCAAACACCCTGTATATGACTTAGTTTACGTAGAGAAACTGTGGAGGCAGTATTGTGACAACGTGGATTGTGCCATGAGAGCCCGAATCGTCAAATAGTAGATCATGAACACCAGCAGCAACTTCCAGAAAAGACTTGCAAAATGTGAGGAGATGAGAGTACATATTGTTCTAACCCTACTAGAAAGGTCCAAAATTGTGTTCATTTGTTTAATTTGATTTACGTCAATTTCGCCACAAAAATCTGGTGATATGATACTTAATCATTACTGGTAAATTCGAGAGCAAAAGACCAGGAGGAAGAAGCTCTACGCTGATCAGACCAAATCCGAACATTGTTGAATATCAAAGCCCCGGCAACCGTGCGAATTGCTGAAAATAGTAGTAAGTATCGGAAAATCATCAAAAAGAAGGTCTTGAAAACAATACGTGGTCACGATCCCCAGTATTGGGGAAGCTTAGCAAGGAGCATGAGGAATAAGTTTTATTTTAATATTTTAAAAATGTCCCTGTACAACGTAGATCCTTGACAGTATTTTCGGGTTGTCAGAAGCCTAATTTGACAAAAAATCTTACCAATCTTACCCAGTCATCGGGCTGTGATGGTCAGACAGGTAGCTGTACCTGTAAAATTACCTGTAAAATATCCCGAAAGCCGTTGTATCGATTATCAAAATATAAGTTGTTATGAGTCTTGTGAAAGACTACCTATTGTTACTAGGATTACTGTTAAGTCATATTATATCATTGTTTACTAATAATTGATATTTGATGTTACTCTTGGACACATGAGAGCCGTTGTTAGGTTAGCAGACCATAGCTCTTTCGTTTTCTGCTTGAAAAGGAAGGAATAATGCTGGATACAAGGGCCATTTTTTTTAAGTTAGATTGGTAAGATTACGCTAGGAAGCTAGTCACTCTGGTCTTGTATATCCATAATTATACTCATTTCTGTAAGTAAAACAAATTCCTTGTATAATTCGATTATTAGGTATGAAGTTTCTCGTTGCAATGCAAAATGTAAAATGATATCAATACTGCCATGACGTCTGATAGAGTATGTAAAACGATGGCAATCATGCTGCACCGGTCAACAGTCAATTGGAAGTCAAAAGCATGACCGGCAAAAGGCAAGGTCCGGAAAGAAGAATAGGCCGGGCCGGACCGGTTAAAGGCAAGATGATTATAAAATGAGCTAATTTGGAAAATAATTAATAGCAGTCTGCAAAGGCCTCTCCTCATAAAGAGAGGGTACAAGCATTAATCACTATGCTTGCTCAGGAAAGGATGCGAGACGCACACGATCTATGTGACGACGCTTATTAGAGGGATATGTTCAGTATGGACGTCTTTAGGTTGAAATAATTGTTCAACGCAGTCGGCTAATTTGGACAAAAATCCAAATGAATTTAGATAGTTAACTGAAGATTGTAAACAAGAGATTCCACGTTAGAATGCGTAAAGAATGCTCGATGATGTTCACTAAGCGGAAAGTAAATGTAATATCTTTATTAACATCATGTAACTTACTTGTTGTTGGCTAGAAGAAATGGTGTCCATGCTAGTAATAGAAGTAGAGAGTAATGGTTTTATTAACCTTACATACAGTATAATAAGATTGGTTTTGCTGAGTTCGACTCTCGTGTCGGGCAAGGTGTTCTTGAGTTTGCATCTGGCACTTCTCAGAAGCAGTGCGGCGGAGTCTGGGTTTGTGCTCGGTTGATGACAAAATGCTCGACCTTTAATGGAAATGTGGAAGTTGTACACCTCTGCGTAACTCTTCGGCTAAGAACCAGGATAAGATTTTTTTCAACATCTGAATGTGCAAATACAATGGTTCTGGCATTTCCTTCTTCTGTATTGAGATAGAAAGTCTTATGCAGTTGTGGGTGCTCATTCGCAAAAGATAAACTACCAAAAAACCAAAAACCGGCAAAAAGACTTTCTTACCAGGAAACGTAACCTAGAAAATCACTCCAAAGTTAAGTTTATTACATAACATTGTATAATCAGTTTACAAGCAGTTATCAAGCTTAACTATCCGTCGGATATGACCAAACAAAGCGTTAGTTACAAAAAACAGATCGTAATTGTCCAGTTGTTCAGTGACAATTACGGGTAACCATTTGTAATTAGTAATGGTACGAGTTAGAGAAAACCACTTCCCTTTGTTTTAGTAAAGTTTTCAATTTCCTTGAGATTGAAATAGATTTTGATCTCCATTCTCCATTTAATGCAGCTGTTATCTCTGCATTGCTGCTTTGGTGAAACGTACAAGATACCGAAAGTATTTAATTATTATCCTGGAGACAGAAATATTAAATTACAGAGAGTATCAAGTTATTCCTTTGCCTTTATATTAGTTAGATGTCGGTTCGACATAATCAACCAAAATTTGGAATTGTTCTGATTTAAACACAAGCTTATTCTGCGGAGGAATAGGAAGCATGTGATAAGAAAAGTTTTAAGCATTGTTGCATGGATGAAAGAAAAGAGGAAATCCAAAGAAAATATGGAACAGATTGTTTCAAAGATGGCGACTAGACAGAAACTGAGTACAGAGATGATGGCTGATTGAAAGACAGTAACATGATCCGCCAACAATAAATCTATTGGAATAAGGGCAAAAGGGAGACTTAGCACAAACGGGAAAAACAGGGACAAGGCAAGTAATGATGATGTTGATGAAAGTTTTAGGGATGATGATTCGAACAAATTCTAAATAAAACAGCACAAACAAAATATACTCACAATATTAAATGATCTAAACTTATCAACAAAACCAGTATTACCAAACGAAGATAATGTCAGTGCCATGCCCATATACTATCAGTATTAATACGCGACATATCGAAAGCAGTATAAATGTCTGTTTCTCAGTCTGTATAAGTGTATACAGATTAAACTAAGTGGCCGTCTGATGTCATCTTGGTTTTGACGACAAAAAATTACAACAAAAATTTTAGTGCCAGTGAAGTATTTTGTTGAGCTGTAAAGTGTAGCTAATTTGGTACTAAATCTAAAAGATTGTGGCCTAGATTACTTATTATTAGAAATCGTATAAAAAATCTCGAGTTGTGTTGTTATTGTTATAAGTAATGGTTCTGATTAATAAAAGTTTTAATGTTGTACATGATACTGATTTCTGAATTGGGAATTGGATTAAGATTTTGAAAATTTTTTCTTTCATCCGAAACCTGTCATTTGGCATTCAAATACGATATGACACGTTCTTAACTCCGAATAGAAACCAATCCATAGTGGCATCTGTGGTGGCACTGTTTCTCCTCTTGAGTCACATTTAATTTGTCTGCTAAAAATGTTTTGATGCTGATATGGTAATTATTCCTGATACATATATTTCAATATCAATATCACCGTACAAAATGATGTATGTATTATTATCTAATAATCAAATATTATAAAATATCTAAGATTATCAATAAATTTACTAATCAGCCTGTAGGTAATTTTCAGTGCTGAGAGACATGACATCTCCTGTGTCATTGGAAGTAGGCGAGTTGTTGGATGACGATGAGTTGATGATGAGATTCTCTAGAATGAAAAATATTAAAGATCTTTAATATTTTTCATTCTAGAAAATCTAGGACGTGCCGGTTTCCTCATTCTATTTAGGTACGCTAAATGAAAATAAAATATAACAATCAAAAAGCAACTACTTATTGCAGATTTTTCCTTAACTGATACTGTTGTACTGTATTTTTTTATTCTGCAGCAGATATCGGAAAAGATGTCGTGAGAAAGTATTAAGTGTAAAATGTGGATGGTTCTACAGCATAAAGAACTTTATTTCATTCACGGTCATTCCAACTGCTGTTTCATTCATTCAATAGTATTTTTTAATCTATGCTAATTCTAGACAATCTTCCGGTTTCACAAAAACTTCTGATAGTAAATCAGTGGTTTCAAATATTAAAAGAAGTAAAAACATTGTATTATTAGCACGAAATGGAGCGCAAAGTGATTAGATGGCCTTTTCCATTGTTTGTTTGTTTCCTGAATAATATTTCACAAAAACGGTTTTGTTCAATGTTATTTTTTTAATCTTGATAAGTAGATGTTTTGTCATTGTTTCCTTTAAGTGTAAATGAAGTTTAGTTTCTGCATGTTGCAGCATCGGATCTTATGAATTTTTGCCGGTAAGTTGATAATCATTGGCAAGCGGCCATTCGATAGAATAATGTGATTAGGTATGGTTATTTTAAAGGAAACCTAATACTTAAGAATTACAACATAATGTTTAAGTTATTTCATTGATGACTATGTAACACTGTGTCTTCGTCTATCATCCAACTTTCCTGTCGCAGGACTGCTGGAAGAAATTTCTATTGAAATAAGCAGTACCTTTGTGCTGTTCTATCTGTATGCTTTCTTTTCTCTGTTAAGTGTAATGTGTTTACATAAATAAATAAATGGAATGAATACCGAATTATTAATTTGTTATTTCCAAACATCTTGGACTTTAGACAATCGACTTCGCCGATAGAACGTTACTCTAGGTCTTCTTACCAATCTTGTAGTAATTTATAGTTTTTCAGCCCAACGTTTGTAAAATTTTATGGTATTTTCACCTACTCCTATTTTACAATCATCATCATCATCATAAATTTGCGTGTGGATGTTTGGATGTATGTTTGTTACTCAATCACGCTAGAACGACTGAACGGATCTGGGTGAAATTTGGCATAGACGTAAATTATAATCTGGAATATCACATAGACTTATCATCCCGGTATAATGTTTCCCTCGAGGTAAGAAAAACTTTTCAGGCTGGCGAAGCCGCTGACAGAAGCTAGTCGTAGATAATACTTTAAGCGTATTTTTTTGTCTTTTCACTTCAACTCTATAAAAACCTAAGGAAATACGTCGAAATATGCAACAAAAAGTCTTGACGCAACGTCCTTTACACCTAGCTATGATTTCTGACATAATGAATCACCATCATATAATTAATTTCATTCTCAGTGTTGAAACAGAATTGGGTTAAACATTTCTATGTTCGAGTAAGTAGGTGTGCGACTAAATAACTTTGTAATTAAAAAAGTGTTTGTTTTGTCCAAATATGAATAATGTAACGCGTGGCTAAATAATAACAGCCGCACGGATCGATCTTCAAGGTTAAGCAACACTTGCCGAGGTTCGTCCATAGATGGGTGACCATCTTAACATGCCGAGTTCCTTCTGTGCCTCGGAAAGCACGTTAAACCGTTGGTCCCGGCTGTCATTTGTCTGATCTGTGACAGTCGTTATGGCTAGTCTGAAGCCAGGAAACTTGAAACCAGTCTTGCCAACGGGTATCGTGTTACCCTGTTACTGGGTTGTGGAGGTCAGATAGGCAGTCACTCCATGTAAAACACTGGTCCTCAGCTGAATCCGGTTAGACTGGAAGCTGACGACAAATAAGTTGGGCAAAGCCAGAGTGATTGATTCTCAAGTTGTTTATTCAAAACAATAAATTGTTTTGAGAGCAATCCAAATTGTTTTGAGAATACCCTTTTTGGCTTCTGATGTGAAGTTACGAGCTCTCATTACTGTTAATATCATATGGGAATTAAAATTAAAATTCGTTATATAAGAAGTAGTCTTGTTACCTCATCAGCATATCAGCCGAAAGATGTCCCGGATTCTGGAGTTGTGCTCGTTTGATGGCAAATGCCACTGACTAAAACATAACGGGTGAACTGAACTTGTATGTGGGTAACCCTTCAGGGAATGCATGTAAAAGTCAAAATGATTTATTTCAATGAGGCCATTAGGCGGCACTTTACTTTTGAACGCCAACAATAAAAATGTATAAGTAATAATAATTGTTTCTACCGTCCATTCGCAAAACTAGCTTGTTATGGAGAAGAAAGGACAAGAAACTACTCTGACACTTACTCTTTAAATAAAGGTTTTTACAATATTTACATACATACATTAATTCATATACTTACGTGAGGACGATGCACCCAGAATAGCAATACATACTGTAGTATAGGTATAAAGTATTAAAAGCATTCACAGGTGAATGCATTCACTTCATAAATAGGAACATGGTTCTCACATACTTACAAATATTGCAAACACAGCTAAAATTCCTAATTCAACAACAATGCATGATGTTATGTTACATTATTTGATTTAAGGAATCATTTATATCTGTATAACGATCATAACAGCTACAACAAACCATTCTCATCTTTCATAAAAAAAAACAACAAAACATACAATAAGCATAAAGTAACTTGAACCAACAGAGATACTAACAATTGTAATCTAAATGAGTTTTAATAACAACCTTAATCATATGATGGCGTAAAAACCAAGGCTTCTGGCGCAAAAACCATTGACATAACACCAGCGGCTTGTGACATAACCAAGGTTGGAGAATAAGAATTTAACTTCTTTAGTTTTATGGCAAAACAAGCCGTTTTCCGTGGCTCTGCCTGTGTTTGAATAACGATCTTCTGAATATTTTGGGGTTTTAGTCTGGGGCCTTCTCGAGGTTTCAGAAAAAAATAAACAGAAATTAAATGTTTGTCAATCAATCTCAAAGTAGAGTAGATTAGTGAGTAGGTAATAATTAGTTATAAACTCAGTTTACTTGTAAGTATCACCGACGAAACGGCGCGACGGTTGAATCAATTTTATTACTTGTAAGTTTAAATTGATGACGTTCAAACGTGCCGTTTAAAATAAATATTTTTGACTTTGAAATCGATGAGGTGTTAAGGAGGTATTTAATAAAATTTCGGAATATTTATCTTGCTTATCATTTTTTTAATTAATTTAATTGATTGGCACAGACATCGTTGAGACCGAAGATGATTGATTTTTGGGTTTTTCTTCCAACTTCAGCATTATTTTGTCTGTTTAGGTTTATCAAAATTATTGCAGTAGTTCAGCCCTAAAACATAGACATAGAACTGACAAAGGTAAATTTCTAAAGGAAAGAAACTTTATTTGAAACCATGCTGAAAAGATCGTTGAAATTAAATCAAATTAAGAAAAGATACATTTTGTGCAAAATTAGCAACAGAAAAATAAAAGAATTGTTTATTGCCGATAAAAGTGTGCTATAAAATTGTACGAGACACTTTCAAACACATTCCTGATGATTTATGCAATGACACATTGAGAGCATTTCGGTTAGAAGTGATCTACAACATATTGTGATAGTATCAGGTAGAAATTACTGCTGTGAAATAATATCACAATAGCCCGTTTATATTCCCGAATGAGAAGGTAGGTGTGTTTAGGAAAATCAACATAGGAAGGCAGAAACTACTGAACGCTGCTACGATCCTCACATTAAATATGTCGAACATCAAATATATTTAAAATCTGGTGAGTCTTTTGCAATTAATCACACTAATATTACAAAGGCGAAAGTTTGTGTGTTTGTATATTTGTTATTTGTTCAAGACAGGTAGATCGGATTTGTATCAAATTTGGCACAGAGATAGATTATAGTCAGAAATAGCACATAGGATACTTTTTATACCGGGAATATGTTCCCTCGGGATAATTTTGGACATTCACGCGGGCGAAGCCGTTGGCGAAGCTAGTCGGACATAATTGGAGACCTGAGGTTGCTATTGCCACACGCCTGACAGAAGGACCCTATAACACGACTTGGGAATCAAACCCAACACACTAAACTCGGATGTTCGATTAGCCCAAAAAGTTCTGGAGTGGGGATCGCGAACCGGAAGACGTTGGAAGGCCTCCTCTAGGTGGACCGATACATGACCTAGTTAATCCTGCGGGAATCCGCTGGATGCGAGAGGCACCGGATCGATCGATGTGGTGACACTACGGGGCGCCCTATATTCAGCAGTGGATTTTTTCTACAATAAGAACAGCTAAGATGATATTATTCGTAATTACTTAATCATTTCTAGACACTTTTAATTATTTTTCGTTAGCAAAAAACCTTTCAACATCTAGTCCACCGAATTTGTGACAAACCCAAGGTTAGGTCACAGTTAATTATTTTCTTTGTTTCACATAAAAGTAGCTATCCTACCGTGTGGTATATTTAAATATAAGATTACCTTGGAGATAGCCCTGAAAATGTGACTGAATTAGAGAAAGAAATGGAGTTATTATTTATAACGTAATTGTTTTTTTTTTGAGAGAAAAATAATAAACCGACTTTCAAAACAAACCACTACAAAGCGAAAATTTACTTTCTTTTCGGAAGTTGGTGTCTTTGGTAAATATTTTTTTTTCGGTTTTGACACCGACTTCCGAAAAGAAAGTTTTTTTTCGCTTTGTAGTGTTTCATTTTTTGTAAAAAAGTTTTAATTTTCTTATTTTTAGTTTTGGTACCTATATTACCATGAAAATACGCATTATTAAGGATAACTTAAAAAATACGTCAGATCTTGATCAAATTTAAATGAGACATTAGATGCACTAGCTTTCAAATAAAATAAAATTGAAAACGGCCTCCTTTTTAAAGGCGGTTGAAAATAAGGTTGAATGACAGGACAAAGATGGTAAAGATATTCATCGTCAAGTGCCTAGCCTTGCCTAACTATGTTAGGATCTGCATCCAGTCTGTCCGGATACAGCTGAAAAGTGACAATACTGAAGGGTGATAGAATGGTCCCGACCCCAAAAAAATGTGCATAAATACAGGATTATGGATTGGATTATGGTACCGTGATAATATATCAATTTAAGAATGCAATACCGTAGTAGTCGAATAGAAAGGCCTCTAAAAAGAAGCTTTCGTCGGATTTTCTTAATGTTTCGAAGGACCAACATTGGTCCTTTGAGCCGTATAATTACAAAATAACTACAAAATCGTACAAAAATGATGACGAGTTCTTTGATGTTTTCAACATTATTCTTTTCTCTTAGAACTATACGAAAGTATTCGTATAAACATAAGCCAGCCAGCAAGGTGCAATCAGGATTAGGACTGCACAGGATGCCCTAGAAGCCCATTTAGCACATAGAGGCTATTTATAATGTTTACCCACATCGAAAAGAACTCATTACCCATGTCTCAACGCGTCCAATGTATTGTCAGTGCTTACATTAAATAGTTACACAAACGCTCACCACGGTCTAGTGGACACACTTTTTACAATCACCTTGAAACACCTTGCTTTAAATGTTTATTACAAGTTTATTGTATGACTTATTTTGTTGCGGTGACTTCGATTTACCGGTGCTATGATAGCCTTTGGCTAGCTCGAACGGGCAGGGTTTGCAAAATTAAAAGAACCGGATATATGGGTGAATTTGTAGGTAATCTATTTTGTCCAACTCCTAATAAATAGTAATGTTCTCACAGCTGAGATACAGGCCTCCTCTCTGAGGGAGAGAATGATCTACAACGCGGGCTTGTGCTAGTTAGTTGAAGTAAAACGTCTTCAAATTGTTCGTTCTAGTAAATGTATAAATTTCCTCATGATGTGAAATAAATAACTCAAACTAAACCATTTGCTATTCAAAGACATGTGACATCCACCAGCCCGCACTGGGTCCAAGTGGTGGATTGCGGCGCATACATCTCTCACCGAGGGGAGGCCCTGTGTCCCAGCAGTGGGAACATTAAAAGGTTGATGATGAGATTATGAAATCACCTGGTTCAACCTCACGACCTACGACTCGTTCCAAAGTCGGTGCCGTCCCCACCACTTCTATAATGGTTGGCTTGCCTTAGAACTCGGTTGAAATGACAACATTTCTAAGCAAATAACAACAATACAAGGAAAAATAATTGTAAACGTAAAAGGGGTCATTGTACTCATCTTTACAAACAACTTTTACCATGTGGGCAACCCCGGAATGAGTGAGCTGCACAAAAAAATCTGATGCTCCATATAAGTCCGCCTTTGTACTTATGCATAAAGTTTTAATAAATAAAAAAATAAATCTTATCGATTTAGGGTACATCAGATATTTTGCAATTTTAAGGGGAACTAAATGTAGATTCTACTGCAAAGGAAAAGAAGCGTGAACAATTATGATAATATATAACTAATATTGTTAACGATTCATATATTACTGGAAACACGGTTTTATCATCTAATTACCAGTAATTGCTTACCAATTAGCAGTTACTTTGTGTTATTATTACGTGTTTCTTCGGCTAGAAGACAATAAGTAGGTGCTTGTGTAATCTGCAGTTACTGTTACACATGCTTCCGATTTTTATCACTTCGAAATGCTAAGAAAATTATGTTTAGTATAGCTATGCGTAAGTTACGATATGAAACCATTAACCCTCCTCCCTTGTCTCGTGATACCTGGGGATCGGCGCAACAATTATTCTTCTTCAATTGTCCTCTGGTCCACCGTCACGCAATCATTTACTCCATCTTTTCTTTCACCTTCCCTTACTTCATATGTAATTAAATGTAAAAAAAACTTAATTTATTGCTTTTTCTGCTACAACAAATTCAAAATTTTATTTAATAAAGAACAGTATTATAAAGAGTTTTTTACATTGGCTCCAAACAGTATCTTAGGAACCATTTTTGACCGACTTCCCATAAAGGAAGAGGTTCTATGTTCGACATTAAGTATGTTTTTTTTATGTATGTTCACCGATATCTCCGTCAATTGTGGACCGATTATGAAAATAGTTCTTTTTGTTTGAAAGAGTATGTTCCGAAATTGTTCCCATTTTAATTTGGTGAAGATCTCATCTCTCAACAGAACTCTTCAATAAATAACGGGAAATCTCTCGGGATTGCTGC
Organism: Orthosia gracilis; assembly: GCA_947562075.1. Lineage (NCBI taxonomy): Eukaryota > Metazoa > Arthropoda > Insecta > Lepidoptera > Noctuidae > Orthosia > Orthosia gracilis. Next base: position 1,714,969 of record OX387266.1, read on the forward strand.
AATCGCATGTCTGTTTATTGTTTATACCATTTCATAACATAACATCACGCCAGTACGCAGATCGCTCTTACGGGGTACGCAGATCTCTCATTTCACCGGTTATGTTCATGTTTCATGATATTCGGGTAATCTATACTGGGGTTATAGGTACCCTATTAAACAACTTGCTTATTAGGCAGGTACAACTAAAAAGTGAATAACATAATAAAATACTACCGACTTCCAAATAAAAAAAACTACAAAGTGAAAAATAATTTTATTTTTGGAAGTCGATGTCCATAACGCAATAAAAATGGTACCTATGAAAGACACCGACTTCCAAAAATAAAGTTATTTTTCACTATGTAGTTTTTTATTTGGAAGTCGGTAGTATTTTATTATAAAAATTTTGTTTATTGAGGATTAACATTTAAAAGATTTTTGACACATGTTCGGTTTCAGGGAAAAGTAAAATAATATCAAACAAAATAAAGCCGTCAAATTGTAGTAAAACAAAAGTAGTAAACAACCAAAAAGTTCCCTGATGTAATAATATTTTGTACTTCATAAATTTCAACGCTATTTTGTTACTATGAGTTTGAGTATGAATTGAACCAAAATATTAAAGGTCTATAAGGCAAACTCAATTAGAGATGGCTCATAAGTAGCGTGGGATCATCTTCCTAAGTCATCGAATTTATTGGCTCACCACTCCAAGTATATTGGGGTTGGTCTGCCATCTAAATTTCATTCGGCTTCAGTTTTACCCGAATGGAAACAAAAATATGTGTAAAGCTAGAAACAGCAGCGTGAATATATTCTTTAGCCTTCAATCAAATATATAAAAGGCATTTCATATTTACCTACAACAAAACGGTGATCTCCTTTTACAATATATCCACGCTGCCTACGCGCGGTCGTTGGCAGGTTGCGTCACAGATGCTTATCCGGAGTTTCCGCGCTCTTTGCGAAATTGTACATCGGTATTGTGGTCTAAACTGTATGTAGATTATTGTTGATACAATGAAGTGGTATTGTAATAAATAACATTGCGAAGCTTGGTATATTTGTTTTCATTATCTTGTGAAAGATTTGACGGAAGTGTGTGCGTATTTCTGATGTAAGATATTGTTGCAGAATGTTATGTATTGTCTTCAGGTACCGGTGAAATTATAAGCTCAGAAAATATTGAGAAATCTCACGATATCGTAGACATTCATAAATTTTGATAGCCAATTTTTAATACATTGACTCCCAATGACCCTGATTCCATACAAACAGTTACATTAACCAAAATAAAATGGAAACGTTATTGAATTTCATAAAATATTAAAACACAGAACATTGCTATAACGAAAAGATAAACTGGATTGATGAGACAGAATTAACTTTGCCTTTTGTAAACTTTTATCTGTAACTGGTGTCCCCATACAACGACTTCGGTCGCGGTCAGTTTTTTTTACTGCTGACAAAAAAAGAAAGAAAGATATTTATTTGTGACCCGCACAAGAGACACTAGTTAAGCAAAACACAAACAATAATAAAAACAAAAGTAAATAATCCCGTGCGAGACCAAAACGGCTCCTATCTCAGCATGTGCAACGATATTAAAAAGATAAGAAACAATAAGCTTACAATTGTTTTCTTTTTGACACTTCTACAAATTTACGGTTTTCAGCAGCAGTGGGAACATTTGATGATGATTAAAACATCAAAGTTAGCGACAGTTTAAGGAAAGTCTAGGCAACAAACGACATACGAAGATACCAGCAAAATCCTTCGAGTTAAATTTAATTACTCGTTCCGTTATGTTTCTTCAATAGTGAACTTGTAAGTAATTGGTTTGGAAACATTGACTTTGACACGAATACGGCTATAACAAATTGTGAAGCGTTCACGTAATTCAGGCGCCGATTCTGTAATTGATCCGGAAGTCGGTTCAATTAAATAACTACAATAGAGTTTGTCTATGTATAGAATATAGTATGTTGTTGTTATTTATATGTTGGACCATTTTTTATATCATTAAAATACAAGAGAGACTTTCAAAAAATGTTTAAATGCGATTCTGAAATAAAAATCTAATTATTTAATGAAAATTAAACCAAAAAAGAAATAATCCAAAATTTTAATTTAAGCAAACCTCAGTCATTATAAAATAAAGTAGAACAATATAAAACAAAAAAATATAAATTAGCAAAACTCTGTTTAATTGCTAGTAAGACATAGTTCGCAAGTCCCAATAATAGCGTAACCAGCAATCAAACCTTTGATAACTGTTAACCAAAAGTTCAATCAATATTAAGGATACCTACTTACTTCACCTGAATCTTCAACTTTTCAACCTGTAAACATTTAGTGCAGAGCCATTAAGACTAAATTAAGATAATCCATTCACACTGTCTTCTCACAGGACAGCAAACATTCTGACATTATCATCTTCCATTCTTCAGCAAACAACTCCAACCCATTACTAGTATCTATGAGTGCGTTGAGCATCGTCAATAGGGATGGTGAATTAAGATATAGTATGACAAAATGAGACATTAGCGTTACGTCCCAGGTTCGATTCCGGGTTAGGCTATTTGGCTATTCCATCAGGAATTTCTCAGAAGCAGCCCGATGGTGGTTGATGCCGATAGGTTCGCCCCCGAATACATGGCATTTAAAAATAACTGGCGAAATGTGTGTACCTGGTTCACCTCTACCTTCTGGAGTCGCAAGCCGATTCCCGGCCACCGTAGGCGCGGGCTTACGGACGGCGAGTAATGGGTAACTCGCCTTCGCAAGGACTAGGCCCGATTCCATGGTGCGTTGTTTTCCAAATTCAAAATCAAAAATTATTTATTTGCCAACATAAGTAGGAGTAAAGATGTTATACATCTTTTGTTAATGTTCTCCATGCTCTACCGTCATATGGACATGAAAAATTGTACACATAAATTATAATCTAGTATCAAAATGCAATAAATATTGAATATCAAGTTGAATAACATCTCCGGTATATGTCCGGTCTCTTCGGGAGGCCATGGTTGGGCGCTTGAATCTGTCCTTGAAGGCAGTCTCCGAATGGGGCGATGCCAATCTGGTCAGATTCAATGCTGCTAAGACCCAGGCGTGCCTTTTTTCCGCTAAAAGGAGCCAATTCCACCCGGCTCCTTCTTTCCGAGGTGTGGCCGTGCCGATTACTGACCATCTTGAGGTTTTTGGCATTACGTTGACATCGACGCTCAATTTTGGTCCGTTCATTGAGGCAAAAGCTCAGCTGGCTGCCAAAAAATTGGGGATCCTCGCGAAGGTGAGACGGTACTTCACGCCAGAACAGTTGCTAAACTTGTATCAAGCGCAAGTTCGATCATGCATGGAGTACTGCTCTCATCTCTGGGACGGATCTGCCAGATACCAGCTGGATGCACTTGAGTCGATCGAAAGACGGGCCAAGAGGCTCATCGGCAATGAAGTACAGGTCGAATCTAGGCTCCGGAACCTCGAACATTGGCGCCGAGTTGCCAGCCTGTCGGTTTTTTATCGGTTACATTTCGGGGAGTGTGCGTTGGAATTGCATGAACTAATTACTCCTAGCCCGTTCCATCATAGGACTACGAGACGTACGACGATGCGTCATCGGTACATGGTGGACATCCCACCCATACGCACCAAACGTTTTGGAAATACTTTCATTATGCGTACAGCAAAGGAGTGGAATTCCCTGCCGGAGTCTGTATTTACTGATAGCTACAACCTGGGAGTCTTCAAGTCAAGAGTGAATAGGTTTCTTCTAGGCAAGCGTGCTTCATCGTCGACCACTTCATCGCTTGCCATCAGGTGAGATAGTGGTCAAGCGCAAGCCTATAATCAAAAAAAAAAAAAAACAATAAATATTACAAAATTATTAAACCATTTTATTTTTCAATGTCAAGGTGTATCCAGTAGTCAAAAATTAAATAAATGTCAGAGTAGATAATGAAATTAAAATCGATGAAATAAATAAACGACCCAGATAAATAATAATTGAGAGCAGAGCACTATTGTCATAATTATTATCTACCATAATTCCACGCGCGCCTCAAAGAGGTGTCAGCAAAAACCGACGGGGACAGCCGATGCCTGTCTGGGTCGCAGATAAATTTGAAAAAGAGTTACCGCGGCCCTGGGACAAGCAACTGAAGAAACACGGGTGGGTTTTAGTCAGTAAAAGTGCCCTTTCGCTTCAACCAGAACGGGAGAAGTCATGGGACGATTTCCTACAAACAAAAAAGAAAATAAAAGTTCAGCTCTACCTAACCTTACCTCTAACCCTATGAGAAATGGCGCGATGTTATGTTAAATATTAGCTCTTACATAACATCGCAATTACGAACAACTAAACGCAACATATCGAGACCGTTTAACTGTTTACAAAACCATTGCAAGTATTAACAATGTATTGATTGCTAAAAAACTACTCGTATCGATTTACTTACGTCATCCTTTTGACATATTTTTCATTATTAACTGACAAGAATTTAAACAGTTATAGGTTCGAATAATTATGTGAAATATTATTGCGATGTCGTTATTGCAGGAGTAGGTACTGACAAAGATTTTATAATGTCTGACATATTGGTGTTTTAGTCCGGTCAATTTAGACATTCGAAGGTGCATAAAATCCCAACAAGCTGAAAATCAGTAAAATTGTTCAAAACATAATTATAAATAATATTTAAAAGTTCCCCATCATTCACGTGAATGGAAAAAAAAATATTCAAGGTCAAAGGTCAAAAAAATGAGTTTTTCGCGATTTTCAACAAAACGGTAAGTTTTATCATAAAAGTACTTTCGACAAAAATTGTAGATCATAAAATTATCTATAAAAAATGTGCAATACTTTTTTTCCTACGAGCTACCGTTTCTGAGATATAACGATTCAACTCTCATTTTTTGGTCTAGATTGACCGGTCTATTTGATAAGATTTGATTTTCTTTTCTAAGTACAATATTTAGGTAAAATATTGTAATTAGGAAATAATCCTACAGGATTTATAACTAAAGTAAAAAGTCACTTTTATGCACTTTTTTGCGTTGGAGAGCCTCCCTCTAGGCGGCGCGACGACCTGGTCAAGGCTGCGGGAATCCGGTGGATGCGAGACACACAGGACCGATCATTGTGGCGACGCTTGGGGGAGGCCTTTGTCCAGCTGTGGACGTCTTTCGGCTACAATGATGATGCACTTTTTCACCACTATCTCACCGGGGCTCCAAACAAGTAGCATTCGATGTCACGTGATTTTTTGATATCGCTTGTCTATCCCATACAATTTTTCCTTTTGACTTGACTACGGCAAAACCAAAAGGAAGGGTTATGATTTTAGCAGTGCATGCATGTACTCGTATGTTTGTATTTACGTATGTTTCTCCGTAGCACCTAAACTATTCATCCGATTCTGATGAATAAGGTGTCAATCGATTCGTTATTATGGCCCGGGTAACATAGGCTAAAAATAAAATCCGTAATCCGTAGTCGGGTAACAGTTTTTAAGTAAACTTTTTGCTTGTTAAAAATCACTATTGCCACGCTTTCGATGAAAGAATGTCACTTGTCTGGGGACTCTGATGAAAAGTGATGATGTGGTTGACAATGGAGCTCGCTTGCCTATAAGTATTTGTCTAACTTCTTCACTACATAAAATAACATAACAAGCCTTTGTTTCCCGAAGGGGTACGCAGAGGGACACCTATTAAATACCATGTAATAGGGGGCTAACCTACTGCCATCAATCGGGTACAAGCCCAGACTCCGGGACTACTGAGAATTTTCAGATAGATACATACACGGCAAAGATCTTCAGCCGGTAGGTAGCAGGTTGTCAACCTGTCCGTGCTATACTCCACTGCTAGGCCAATGCACCACCACTAATAACAAGTTAAAAACACACAGATTAATTATTAAAACCTCATTACGCTCGCGGTACGCCATTACAGTCGCACAACTGTCAATTTGCGCGGGAAACCAACTGTCACACGCTGTCATTATTGTGTATGATTAAACTATTATGAACGTGATTGTACCTTGTTTGTGATGGTAAGGCAAATCATTGTGGCTTCTAGAATAACGCTAGAACAACTGGCTTCAAATGTACTCTGACTTCCGTTCCGCTGGAGTACATGAATAGTTAATCTTTTGCTAACGCAACTACGGCTGAGCGGTTCTGAGATCGATCATCGGGCCGGGTCATCAATTAAAGACTCAGGTATTCTCTGAAGTAGCCTGCAAAACCAACATGGAAGTCCCGTAATGTGGGCTTAACACCCGGTTTCTGGAAATAATGTATCGACAAATTAAACCCAGGTTGATTTTTCCAACATGGCTGTTAAAATTGCATATGCACCAATCACCACGGCTAACGAGCGTAACAAAAAAAATATCACATTGTCTTTGCGATAGTTTTTGTGCCAGAAACCAGGCCCTACTTACACGAACTTGACTAAAAGGTAAAAACCATTTTTACAAAAAAAATGCTACCGCCTTCCAAATAAAAAAACTACAAAGTGAAAAATAACTTTCTTTTTGGAAGTCGGTGTCTTTTGTAGGTATCAATTTTTTGCTTTATGGAACGACTTCCAAAAAGAAAGTTGTTTTTCAATTTCTAGTATTTTTATTTGGAAGTCGGTAGTATTTTTTTCGTTTCAGTTTTTTGTTGTACCTACCTAATAGGCAAGTGGTTTAGATACCTATAATGCCAGAATAGATTACCCGAAGATCATGAAACTTGAACATAACCGGTGAAATGAGTGTGTACTAAGGTGAACTGAACACATCTGCGTATCCCTTATAAAATGGTATAAACAATAAACAGACATGCGATTGTAGCAATCTCGAGATATATGCCGTTATTTATTGAAGAGTTCTGTTGTATATCTTCGAATTTCTTAATCAGATCTTCACCAAATTAAAATAGGACCATTTTCGGCACATACTCAATCAAACAAACAAAAATTACAAATTCAGTCCACAAATTATGATAACGGTGAACAATACACTAAAAAAATAATTAAAAAAGCAACCATTAAGTCGAGCATAGAACCTCCTACTTTTTGGAAAGTCGGATAAAAAGGTATCTCTTTAGCTGAATACCTACAGATTTACTGTTATGTCATATTTTTTGACGAACTCTACAAATAAACAATCATCTCAGGTTTTTATTATGTAAGAGATCTGTTCTCGAAAGTCTATAATGAATATAAATAAATAATTTAAAGTAATTATCGAGATACGATTTTGATAAACCACTGCCTGCCGGAGAGTAGTAAACAAGCAATCAGCTGGCTATAAACTAGACACTCATAAACTTACAAAAACAACGAGTGGTTAGTCGTATAGCACCTATTAACTACGTTTTAGGGATCCGTAGAAATAAATTAAACAATTTGACAATGATGCATGTAAACGTTCGGCGAACATTTTAAGACAGACAAAGTAAGAATATTGAAACATTTTTATGAAGTTAACAGCCAAATAAATTATCTGGAGCAGAATTTAAGGAGCTCCGTAAACTATCGTATATCCTAAAAAACTATTTTATTATATTTCGGGATGAAAAACCGAGGTACAATTAAATGTTATATTTAGTATCTAATTAAACAAAATACTTATTATACTACAGAATTAGCAACATTAATCACTTGTTACTAATTCCTATCCGTAACTTACTACTATCCGTAAGGGTACGTTCACACAGAACATCCGTATTTTCGGAACAGTTTTTAACGGATCCGTCGCTACTGGAGTTGATGGTCGCACCGCATTTTGCAGTACCATTTTAACGGTGCCGGCGCTATTGGGGATAATGTTCACACCAACCAACTTTCTACAAGAATGGATGTTCGATAAAACGGATCAGTATTTTAATACTGTTGTGTGTGAAAATTCGCTCGTACAACTACCTAAGCCATTGCTGAATAAAAACGTATACGATAAAGCAGACCTGTAAACCGGACTGCTGTATTTTGTCGGATCGACATTTTTTACAGGATTCTGAATACTGTCATTTGTGTGAACTCGCTCATACAACTACATAAGTCAGCGTCGAATAAAACTGTTTGAACGAGCACTAACCGTAACCGAAACCAAAATGGAAGTTTCGGATAGGGGCGGAGTCTAAATGAGACACGTTATGACAGATTTTGTGGATTCGAGCCGACGACGGCCCGACAAACTAGCCGCGCGCGTCACTTGCATGTTTTATTATTATAAAAATCTAATATCCGAAACCGAAACAATCCGTAAGTTACCAAAACTATTCAAAAGTAACGTATAATCTGAAATAATTTCATATCCGAAACTGCTAAAATATTATTTCTATATCCGTATCCGGATTCAGATTCGAAATTTCATATCAACACAACACACATCACAACAACACTGATCTGAAGAGTTTAGGCTCCCTAGGTTGATATAGCCGACGTCCTTATTCTGCTATAGTATGGACCACCAACAAAGCTCCTCCAGACAGATTAGTGGTATACCTACCTCTTATTTTTACTTTAAGGGAAAATTAATACAGTTCGATTTAAATACTACATATTTTATAATAACACCACATCCTTCTCGCCGATTCCCGCTTGGCCGTTGCCTACATTTCGTTGATATGTTTAGTTAATTAAGTAAATTACGCGTTGGTTAGAAAGCGGCATGTGAGCACAATTCTGTCGGTACGTAACACGAGTCACGACCAGAATTTGTGCTCAAATATGCCTGTATCACGGCGGTGATCTTGAGGGGTGAGCAGAGGTGTGGAAAGGAATAATATTAACTAATATTGGTATGGAATTTCAGAGAAACCATGATAGAAGCCAGGGAACTATCTGACCTAATACAATTATTTGCAATAAAAAAATGAATATCTGCATCCAGTATTCCGGTTACTCTGGAAGCCGCCACCAACATAGATCAGATAGGAACACAATGTGACTATTTCAAATTCATATGTACTTTCTAAGTTTATCTTGGACATCAAAGGCAACGGTGAAAAAAATATCGTTAGATAACCTAGACTTACATAGTTAAGGTAAGTCTGAAATACCCAAGTCAGAGGCCTGTGGGGTTTCCAGAGGAGGCTTAATTAACTCTGACACCAGAGGTGTACACATCTTCACATGAGAAAGAAGGAAGATTTAAACTATCATTTTAATTTATTCCAATCATCAAACAATACTTGCCACTTTTCGGTTAACAAGTCGGGGCCCAATGGGATTTGCCAACTGCAAAAATGACAAACTTTCATCCAAATTCCGTCCCCTAATTACCCCCTTTAAGGGATGATGTTTCAAAAGTACTTCTGTAGTACTCGCTTTTGTTAGGTAAGGAACCTAATTTTTAAACCCCGAAGGAAACGCCCGTCGTGTTATAAGTTTGACGTGTGTACTTGTGTTTGTGTATATGTGTATCTTTCTGTGGCTCCTGAACGGATAAACCGATTTTGAATCCGTTTTTTTTTGTTTGAATGGTGACTTTACCGAGTGTTTTTAGCTATGTTTGATGAAAATCTGTTTAGCCGTTCTAAAGTTATCCTGCGTTTTTCTGTTTGAATCGGGGTGTTTTCGCAAAATATCGTCTCATCATAATAACGTGTTTAATAGATTGTCGATCAAAGCGTGTCTGCTATTTACTAGATAAATTATATAACATGAAATAAAAATGCGTCGGGGGTTACAAATTTTTTTAAATTTTACTTGTGTGCTTTTAGACCCAGCGTTTTTGCGTTGTCTTTGAATTAATGATATTTAAGTTTTTATTAAGTAGGGATAAAACCAATTAAAACTTTATCTATTCAGCCTACTATAAAGTCAATAAAAAACAAACAGAATTAGTAGAACGTCTGTGTAATTGGATGATTGGCACTATTAGTGGCTGATCAAGCGTCACATCCTGACATTCTGGGCTCTATGTTAAATTAATGACTGGTTTTAGTTACTTGTTTATGTTTAGTTACTTTTTTTTAAAATTGTTTATTATATAACCACTATATTATTCAATAATCACTACATATTATAATATGTAGTGATTATTGAAAGTAAAATTAAAAAATTAAAAATACCCCCGACACATTTTTATTTCATGCTACATAATTTATCTAGTAGTAGACACGCTTCGATCGACAATCTATTGAACACGAAATTATGACACGATATCTTGCGATAACACCCCGATTCGAAAAATAATAAAGCCATTAATTCTACGAAATTAAAACATTCATGCATTACATTAAAAATATAATTATATTGCGGTCATTAAAATTAAAAAACAGTCTAATAAATGTAAAAAGTTAAATTTCAATTACAGTTAATTACAAACCAATAACAATTCAATTTCATTTTAATTCAGTTACAATTTTAATTCAATCTCAATTACAAACTTAATATAATTCATGGTTATTTTTGTATTTATATAATAACTATTTGACACAAATGACAAAATAACTAAAATAGATTCCAGAGTTGTGTTAGGTATACGCTAGTCCCCCCCGGTGGGTGCCCGCATTGTCGAGGCGGGGGGGCTCAGTAACCGTGGCTTCGACAACCACGGTGAAGCGAAGAGGAACCCGAGGAGGGGCCGCTCGTCAGGGCTTTTGCCGACAAGTCGACGACGTAGCGGCCAATAAGTAGGTTGCGGTGGCGTATGGGCGCCATCGCAACTGAGGCGGGCCGCGATGTGGTACAGTAGGCATCGCGGCTGAGGGTTGGAGGCCGCGGCGGGAGAGGAGTGCCGGTATTACGGAGCGCCGCTCGCCCTACCCACCGCGGCCTGCGCGGGGTCGCCACCGTCTGATGGCGAACGCGGTGAGGCCGCAGGGGAGGAGGAGTGTCGGTATAGCGTTGGCCGCTCTCCCTATCTCCTGCGGCCGAAAAGTGGTAGGTGGCGGGGCCACTGTCCTGACCCGTCACAGGGGGACCAAGGGTGCCATACACGGGGTCGTCTGGCGCCCATGTGCTGGTTTGGTCCCTGGGGTGGTCACGGCGTACAGTGTGTTCTGGTGCGCCGGTGATGGGGGGTAAACCCCAGAGGAGGGTCCGGAGACGGACAGCCGCGGCGGGTTCGCGGTTGTAAGCTAACGCGTTCCCGTGTTCCCGCTATACGCGGCACAGGAGGACACCGTGGAGTTTTAGTGGGTTAGAGTCCCACATAACTGCGCTATCTCCCCGTGGTAGCGCAGTATGCATGAGCATTTCTCCATGCTAAAAAAAAAAAAAAAAAAAAAGGTATACGCTAGTGGAATAATTAATTGTATAAAAATGTTAAAATTTAACAAAAAAAAAGTCACGTAGTCAACAACAAACATTTCAGACTTGGCCATCATTTGCACTAATTAATAGAATGTCACTTCTTCTAAAATCAAAAATATCTAAATATTTTATTTTTATTTCACATGGGCCTACGTTGGCACTTATAAAACGTCGTCAAAAGGTGCACGGTTCGGGTTGGTCGTTTCCTATGGAGAAGAACCAGCAAGAAACTCCACGGTTACTCTTTTAAAAATTGGTTTGGTTTTACAATATTTCCATATTACAGCATTAGTCCCGACAAGTTTTAGTGGGTTAGAGTCCCACATAACTGCGCTATCTCCCCGTGGTAGCGCAGTATGCATGAGCATTTCTCCATGCTAAAAAAAAAAAAAAAAAAAAAGGTATACGCTAGTGGAATAATTAATTGTATAAAAATGTTAAAATTTAACAAAAAAAAAGTCACGTAGTCAACAACAAACATTTCAGACTTGGCCATCATTTGCACTAATTAATAGAATGTCACTTCTTCTAAAATCAAAAATATCTAAATATTTTATTTTTATTTCACATGGGCCTACGTTTGCACTTATAAAACGTCGTCAAAAGGTGCACGGTTCGGGTTGGTCGTTTCCTATGGAGAAGAACCAGCAAGAAACTCCACGGTTACTCTTTTAAAAATTGGTTTGGTTTTACAATATTTCCTTATTACAGCATTAGTCCCGACAATAAGTCGTAGGAACTAAAAAAATAATAATAATATTATATTTTATATAAACAAAAGAAAAAAAGAAAGTAAAACAAGATAAAAAGTAAAAAAATGTAAACAAGCACCTAGAAATCTAGAAGGCCTGCAATGTTCACACATTCACAAAACAATCGCTAAAAGAATCTATACAAAGATAAAAAAATACATAATAACAAGACAAAATTTAACATGTGGCACAAATGTCATCAGTGCTGTAACTATTCTTAGCAAAGGGCTATAAAGATGATTGAAAACCATTGTAAAAAGTCCAATTAAAAGAAGAAAAGAAAAAAATATATTGAGAATAGTTAGAGACATACACATATTTGTGCCGTTTATGAGTTACCAGGGAAGCCGCATGCGCAGAAGGACCTAAAGCCAAAATTTTTAAACGTAGTCCTTGATTTTATAATATGCTTTTTTAATGCGGACGCGTTTGATGTATGTTTTGAACTTTCCTTCGGTCAGTTCTATAACTGACTTTGGCAACTTGTTATAAAAAAAAGTCTTGCTAGTTTTCGTTAATCTGAATTTAGGTATCACAATTTCGGTTTTTGCGGACATACAAAATGGAGCATTGACAAAGGACCCATTTTATAGATCGCTTCTGGAGTCCCATGTATAATTTTGTGTTAGATAATAACCTAGTATCTCCCTGGGTGGAGGTCAAGGAAGGCAGTCACTCGTTTGAAATACTGGTATACAGCTGAATCTGGGGGTTTTCACTCCCTATGCACGAAGTCTGTATTTTCGGCCTTTGTTACGGCCGTCTCCTACTCTGTATTACCTATGGACGGATGATTCGTTTGAAGTCCGAACTAAGAATGAATTACAACACAATTTGACAGTTGTACCTACCCCCGGTGTATTTTTACCCGTCAGATTTTTTTTTATTTCAATTCGAAGTTTCGGAGTACTTTCAGACGGGCCCCGTAACTTCGTTGACGGAGTTAGGAAGTAGACGGAGGTTAGTCTAGTACCTGACCGCAATACAGTTAAACAGTAAATACTCAAATGATTATTTCTCTTCCACAAAGGTGTCTTACAAACAATTACATAAAAATACAATATTATTTGATAAATTCTTTGTGCGAGACTGGTATCTACACTAAGAAATCCTTTCACACAGATTACCAGCCAACCCCCATACATATATTTCATCACACGACCAGGAACAGACATAATAATTCTAATCGGTGGACTACGAGGTATAACACTACGTCGAAAAATGACAACGGGGACGCCATGAATACGGTTCCGAAGCACTAACAAACAACAAACGATTCTTTAATGCATCATCTATACCATCATCTCATCAGACACAAAATAATAAGATCTTTACAAGCCGTAATCATATTACTTTCACATTTAACAGGATACGCATACTTTCGGCCTTCTAACAATCTCTTCAACATATTAGGAACACAAAACATCAAAGTCCTCAAATAATAATCTTATGAAACCCCCCACAAAAGCGATTGCAGCTATTATTACAAATATTCATGCCTTTGGTAAAGTACAAGGGAAAAGGCTAGGCAAATTGATGGATGAATTAAGAAAGGATTAGAGAACTTTTGCGTAAGCAATAATTAAGGCCGACCTCACATCATTAAGATGAGCCAAGGGACACATTGACATGTGCCTCCTACACTTCACAAACAACAATAGGCGCCTCTTAAAGACAGTGTGACCTTCAAGAAGATGCATCTCGTCAATAAGTAACTCCTACATGAAATTAAAGTGAGTGTCGCAATGCTAATAAATGGCCATGTGCTGAATGTTGTGAATTTTAATATAGTGATATTACATTCACACTAAAGTAAATACGTAGTAACATTAACTGTTCGCTGCATAGATTAATAAAATATTTATTTAATTTGTTAAATACCATCACAGCAATAGCGCACAACCGGGAACAAACTTAGAATTAACACACACATTCATTCATTCAAGTTGCACATTTGGAATTTGTCACTAGCAAGTGACAAATTCCAAATGTGTAACTTAATAATATTTAGCTCGACTCGGGAGGCTGAGAATCTTATCCAGTACCTCATGCGCAGAATCACTTGCGTCCGCTATACCAACGAGGTAGTAATTAAATAGTCAGCATCAGAATTCACTGTTTACAAAGTTTGAAATCTAACCTAAATCACGTCTTAGTGCTAAGAAAGAAAATTTGGTTCAAATAAATCTCACTAGATGGCGCGATATGCACCTATCTGTTATTGAATTTGTGTAAAATTAACGTTTTCTGGAATTGAACATAAAAATTTTATGTTCTTATGTAATCAACTCTCCTCAGTACAAAATTATGGAATATTGGGGTCTTAATTCACATTTCAAAGATTATTTGAACGGATCATATAAAATTGATGCCAATAGATGGCGCGGTTTTAAATTTCTGAGGCATTGCACTCGATTGTTAAAATTTGCATTGTAACACATTTCGGTGCAAAGAAATTGTAAAAACTTGCAAAAAAATACTATAAAACAAAACTTCACTGTATTTAAAGAAAAAATATTCACGAACCGAGTAAACCCTTTTAGTTGCAAGTTGCTGCTAACACCATCTATCTTTCGCCATGGAACGGAACCGAACGTGATTGATGGACAAAAAATAATCGGTTTAATCAGACGAAAAACCCTGCTAAGTCCCTATCAAAGGATTCCGTCCTGGCCACAGCACTGTATCGGCCCTAGTTAAAATAACAGACGACATTCGACTGGCTATGGAAAACAGGCTACTCACAGCGTTGATTTTACTGGCTTTTAGCAGTGCTTTTAATTCAGTTGATTTTGACATCCTCTCTTAACTCTTATCTTCGGGGTCGTTCACAATCGGTTCGCTCAGAAGAGGCTTCCTCTGACTGGTGCGATCTTTCTGCGGGTGTTCCTCAGGATGGCGTCCTTTCTCCACTTCTTTTCTCTGTTTTCATAAACGCTATCACTAAGGTCTTATCTTCACACTATTATCTCTATGCGGACGACCTGCAGCTTTATCGCCACTTCAAACTTGAAGAGCTTACTGGAGCTATCGATGCCATCAATAATGATCTTGAAATATCTATCAGTGGGCTTTTAGCCCACTGATAGATATAGTTTTGGACTTTTAGTAAACCCAAGAATAAAAACACTAGCTACGTCGGCATAGTTTCTTTGTATGGGATGAGGCATCTGTATGCTAGTATTATATTATCTGTGTCTAAATCTAGCCAAAACTTTGAAGTTCACTTCTCATCAACGGAATAACCACCAACCACGATTAGGCAACTCTAAAATATCCAATCAAAACGTAATTTCTCACACAACAAATACGGTCAAAACCAATCAACAAAAATAAAAACACAGACAAAAAAAGCACTTCTTTAGTATTTAGTTCCCACTTATAAAAACAATCTTACACCTTCACAATGTCATCTACCTCTGTGACTCACGTCTCACTAGTTGCGAAACTCTACGGAACCTCGTTGCATCCTACTATTCGCCTACGGAACTCAGATTCTATTGTTCTGTGAGTAAATTGCAGTGTCGTAAGCTTGCAAGTGATTGGAATGGGATGTACCAATGTGGGTTTAGTGATTAGCTATGTGGTGGCCTTCGATGTTTAGTTTTTAGTATTAATGTTGCACTTGCTGGGCTGTTTGGGCAGGTTAAGCGACGTTTGATGAGGTCTGTTTGTGGATGGTTGACTATTCTTTACAAATAGAAGCGAGTGTGAGTGAACGTTTTCGATACCTACCTACCCAGAAGCCTAAAAGTCCTGGGTTATCTACGGCACTGCTCAGAATCTGAGTAACTAAGGTCAATCTGTAAAATACAGAAATATAGACAGGAGAAGAAACACAATTATCGCAATGAATTTTGAAACGATTCAAGTGATTGATGGTGGTCCTTCAGCCGTATTGCTAAGTAAAATACGGCAACGCAAAGAGTTTGACCGCTATCCAATCGACCAAATCGACTAATCACATGCGAGATGAATGACGCGATGTGGATTTCCGTCTGTGTGATTGGTCGATTTGGTCGATTGGATAACGGTCAAACTTTTTGCGTTGCCGTATTCACTTACGCAATACGACTGCAGGTCTCAAAACATTAACTTGAATCATGAATATAAATAAAGACGAATATATTACATTTAACAAACCACCAATCAGTCAGTGTGGCGACGCTTGGGTGAGGCCTATATCCAGCAGTGGACGTCTTTCGGCTGAAATTATGATAACGACGATGAACCCGCACTGGCCCCGCATGGTGGATAATGTTTTATGGCCCAGCAATCTCTCTCACGGCGAGGATGCCTGTGCCCAAGCCTGCCAGCATTCTTCTTCTTCTTATACTTCGTAGTATCGATGATTCCTCCCAGTATTAAGAACATTACAGACTGAATATGTAAGCGGTTTAGTTTATAACAAACAGTTTAATTCGTTATTATATTATGAGTAAACTGGCAAGAAAAATGACTACCACCTACACAGCTGACCACAGTCCATAACTACACATGGGCTTCACCAAATTTGGAGTATTATGACCCGGGTTAATAGCCGGACTAATAGTAAAAAATAACCATAGTTTCTTGTCGATGATTTTACATAAGACCAGTAAAAAATATGAATCATAAGGTTATATTGTAGTTTTGGCCATTTTCGGATATAGGTAAGGTTATGTCGTTACGATGACTCAAAGGGTAAACTACCAAGTTCATTGCAAACGAAGTGATGAACCCTGGCTTTCAGAAAATCTATTTATTTGATCCTAACATTGGTACCAAAGGAAAGTAGGTCCTGTACTGTTATTAATAAAATTCCATGTAGGAACAATATCATAAAACACTTAAATTAAGAAATAATACTAAATAAAATTCAGTAACTATTTATGCCTTCAGCAATGGAAGATCTGCATCAGAATCAGCATTTGGCAGAATCAGTAATGTAGTGGTGGCCGAGTGGCTAAGACCTCGCCTCTCGTGCTTGAGGTCATGGGTTCAAATTGGGTACCAATGTGACTTTTTCAAATTCATAAGTACTTTCTAAGTTTATCTTGGACATCACAGGCAACGGTGAAGGAAAACATCATGAGGAAACCTGGACATATATACTTAATGTAAGTCTGAAAAAGCCAAGTCATAACCTGTGGTGTACCCAGAGTTGCTTTTATTAACTCTGTAACCAGAGACGGCCACATCCTCACACGAAAAAGAAACAAGAAAGCATTTGGCTAAAATAGTTGGTGCCCAAAACTATTTAGTTATAATCCAGCTTATTCCAGCACCCTTTATAATATTTGTTAAGATTCTGATTCTGATATTTTATTTATTTAACTAGGTTAGACCGTGTAAGAAACATTCGAAAAGCGCTGTTTTCCCGTACATTAAGTTTCACTATCAATTGTATAGCAATACCGCGGAGTACCCTCACGCCATCCAGCGCGTTTTGTGGTCGGCAGACAATTTGCGGTGGAGGAAAGTTTTCGATGTAGCTGATGTATGGGTAGGATACTGAAAGTTAATTGTTTAATGTATACATAGAGATTTGAAAATATAGAAAAGTCAGTATCCATTTGAAGTTGAAAGCTAAATGTTTCACCGCCGGTCAAACCGTGCGAAGCGTTTGTAGTACATGAGTACATGACGAAGTTTCAGAGCAAGTACGTCTTAAAAGTCAATATTGTCTTTGTCAATTTTCATGTATTTTCTTCTCAACGGAAATCTCTCAATATCCCTACTATAACGTCTATTTTTGAACCGACTTCCCAAAGAGGAGGAGGTGCTATGTTCGACTTTATGTTTGTTTATCTTATTTTTTTTATGTTCACCGATTTCTTCGTCAATTGTGGACCGATTTCGAAAATTGGTCTCATTTTAATTTGGTGAAGATCTGATGAAGAGCTTCGGAGATATACAACTCTTCAATAAATAACGGCAAATCTCTCGGGATTGCTGCAATAGCATGTCTGTTTCTTGTTTATAACATTTCACTAACATAACATCACGCCAATACGCTCTAAAGGGGTATGCAGATGTATACAGTTCACCTTGGTACACTCTCATTTCACCGATTATATTTAAGTTTCATGATATTCGGGTAATCTATTCTGGCATTATAGGTACCTTACTAAACAACTTGCCTATTAGGTAGATACAACAAAAAGTGAAAAATAAAAAAGCATTTTTACAATAAAATACTACCGACTTCCGAATAAAAAACTACAAATTCATTCACACACTCCAGAAATTCCCAAGCCTTCTAACTGTCTCTGTCGCATTCTCTTTGGAGGCATCGGCACATCATGTTTTCCTTACCTACCTCTCTTTTCCTTCTTGGTTTTGAACCTTGACGGACTCTGTGCGAAAATCATAATTCTGACCATATTGGAATCGAACACGGGTTCCGTGTGGCAGAAGTCAACTATTCAACCATCTTACTTTCTCATCTAATTAGACCACATCCAACAGCCCATAAGAAAATCAGCATACTACCTGTATATTTTTATTGTCACTGCCAATCTATCCGGGCCGCAGTGGGTGCTACTCAGCTACTCAAGGGAGCGCAGTGCGTGAAACACATCGCCGCAGACGCACCGTGTAATTACCGCGGCGAACACGGTGTTTACACATTGTGCGTAAAGTAGGGGACAAGGTATCAGCGGGTACCGATTTGTAAAGAGTGAGAGAAATAAGAGGGTCAAGATCGGCTTCCGCCAGATCAAAAATTAAAAATCCACCATCCCAATCATCAAAGCAATCTGGTACAAAGTGAGTTTCATGAAGGATTTTCCAAATTAAACGTCCGTTATTTTAAAGGAACTCGATATTTGGGTCTTTTAACTTCTGGATTGCAAGCTAACTATAAAATTACAGCCGTCAGTTTTAGTAAATTTGGCGTAAATGAAAACCATCTTCAAAGCCCTAATCATTAAACCCTAAAATATTCTTAAATTATCCTTAGATTCGAATACCTTCAATAAGTTTTTTTACTGGAAAAACATAATCCTTCAATGCAGCCGGTTACAAATGTAAAGAACGTAGCAAAAAGATTCTATAGCTTCTGCCCACAGGAAACAGGCGTTTTAACTATTTATCAACCGCTTTCGCGACCGCTTATACCTTAGCCCGTTTTTAGCAAGCGGTGCGTATCCGGGGAAAGTAACTTGCGTACTAGAACAATACGCTCGTGACACACCGATTTGTAACGCACCTAGACCGTGACCAGGGTAACCAGCTACCCTCGTCATAGGCAATGGGATCGAAGGAAAGATAGTTCTGATAACACCCTGGTTTTTATGCTCAACGAGTGCTTAACATGCTCCGTGACTCCGACAAAAATACAATAATCATCTCGAAAATTGTCTGCCTTTCTTAAGAGTCCTCGTGAGGTCCGGGCTACTCGAATTCTGACGCGCGTTTTCATGAATGATAGAGATCGCTTTGATGACTGCCAGAGCCGCGAAGGACGTCATTTAAATAATGTTATTTTCACAAAGCCCAACACGTTTAAAATCGAAAAATCAGTGATAATATTCCAAAAAAGGCTAAAGTTATACCTAATCTAAAAATGTTTCTACTCAGTCAAAGAATATTTAGAGTCTAGCTTAAAATAACGATTTTATCTCAAGTGGCGATCTGTCCTATACAAACAATAAGGTTTAATCTATCCTATTCAACTTCATACAAAATTATAATTATAATTTGTACTACTGTATGTGTAACTGTATTAAATTAATTGTTATTGACATTTAATTTTGACATTACTATATTTTCTCAATTTAATTGTATTAATGTAAAATGAAATAAGTAATGTTTAATGAACGCTAATTTTGGGATGAGAAGGACAGGAGAATGATAATTGCAATGCTTGTAAAAGACTGCTAAGTCATAAGTTCTAACATAACATAACACCAACATTATAGGTACACTTAGTTCGCAATAAAGGTTTTGACTTTGACTTTGAGATATATTTTTCCATGTCTTCTGTTATTTTTTTATTCATCTACAAATTTTTTTTTTTTCTGAGACAAGCTGCAGTAGGTTAGGTAAATCAAAAGAGATAGATAATTAAATTGAATTTCGACATTTACGAAGAGGGTAGCCAGTGTTTTAAAATTACCACACGCGTGTATAATATTCACAGCGGATCTTTGTGTTTCTGAAGTTGGCTCTGTCAACTATTACACAAGAAACAGTTTATGCATAGAGTAAGCGAGGAAGGATGATGCGATAAACGTAAGCGAGTAAAAGACAGGTACATTGCTATCTTCTACAATATTTACACAATAAAAAGTTATTTAAAAATAGAAAAAAACCCGACTGCTTAAAAATATGCGCGAGCTGGCTGACCAAAACCAGATGTATCCTCCGACTGCAGCATGATTTTCTTCTTGTTCACGTCTTTTTAGTTCCCTTTTTAAGCAGTTGGGTTGTTTGTTATTTTTCAAATATTTTTTTATTTACAACATTTTAGTATTTTTTTTTTAGAATTAGGTACTTTTAAACATATAAGTGTTCTATATTTTTGTAATCACTTCTTAAAACCCTTTATTTTGATACCCCACACGATGGATTTGGAAGATAAAAAAATTTGGGCCCCCACAATGTGGCGCCCAAAATCCGCCATTTTTTTATTTTCCAATTTAAATGTAGCCAGTGACACTCGCAGGTTTAAGACGAATCGATTGACGTAAGAATCATCAAAATCGGCCAACGCATTTGGTCTCTAGAACGCCACATAGGAACAAACATACATACACTGATAAACACATTACCCTGTTTCGGCAGTCGGGTACTGCGCAGGGTCTTGCAGCCAACTGCAGAGACACAAAGATTCGTTGTGAATATTATACGCTTAATTCAGCTTGTTCAGAAACGAATGTTGGTTGATGATAAAGGCTTTGCTTTAGGTAAACATTATGTCGGTAAATAGATACAAATAACAAGATCAGCCGCCTAATTGCGTAAGTGAATTCGGCAAAGCAAAGGTTTCGACCCTAGTACGACATAGACGGCAATCCCACATCTGCAGATTAGCCTTTAAAATAGGACAAAAAAACACGAGCAGAGAATTTACGGGGCACGGGCTCCGTTTGGAGTTAAGCTCGCCTTTGTACACGAATTTTGTTATCACTTTGTGTAATGTATTGTTTGGTGTACTTACAATAAAGAAGTACCTAGGCGACCGAAATCTGCTGGGGTGAAAATAGACAGAACGATGTTTTCTTAAAATGAAACCTAGCTAGATCGTTAAATCGATACTAAATTTCATGAAAACTGTTGGAGCCCTTTTCGAGATTATCTATGGTCTTTAAAAGAAAGATCAAAGACCATTTCTTTGCGCAATTATATAATATTAGCATGTATATAAAAATATATATTTATGTGAGAATATTTTTTTATTTGTCTAATGTTATTTTAAAATTGTACACTGGATCCTGCCCTCTATAATGTCATCTTTCTCTGTCACTCTAGGGTTTGCTGTAAGAGACCTCAACATTGAGTTAAGCTCGCCTTTGTACATGAACTTTATTATCACACTATATGTAATGATATTTTTGGTGTACCATACAGAATTGTCCCATGTTACTTGGGGTCTCAACCGTCAGGCTTTCACAGGAGATACAGACTCGAAAAAAAACCTAAAACCAAAATGGCTCCTATCTCAGCACATGCAGCGATATTTTAAAAAAGAATAAATAACGGCACGCGTCAGCATATTCCTAATTTTTCAAATTCAAATTTACAAACCCTAAAAAATTCACGTCCGATAAAATTGAACACCTTTCATAACACACTTCCACACCTCTTCTACCACTAATATATTCAAACATTACAATTTTGTAACGCCTAACGCCGATAGAGTGGGCAAACCGTATAATCACGTAATTAACCGAACACTTTAACTGGTTTACTTCGTTAATAACCAAACGGTGTTCATTTCGATCGACGGTTAAATCATCGAAAATGATGCACTGGAGTAACAAAAAGTTAAAGGTGTTGTTTGACACGCTTCATAAGGGGTTCCGTACTTTATTTTCGTCACAAAAAAGAAGCAAAAAGCAAGCGTGCTTCACCGTCGACCATATCATATCTTACCATCAGACGAGATGCAGGTCAAACGCAAGCCTTTCGTTGAATAAAAAATAAATACAATCAAAGAATTTTAGAATCTATACTCATTGTATCAATTCCAAAATTCTTTGATAGTTTCTGAAACAGTTATCAACAGAAACAATTGCTAATATTCTTTCAAACTCATGCTATCTGCTATAGTTGATTGACTAAAATAATAGCAAACATTCTTATCATTTGACTTAAGTGTATGAAAAGTGATTAAAAAATTCGTTTTCTTTCGTTACTGGGTTCGACATAAATTAATCATGTATTTTTGTCCAGTTTCAAAAACAAATAAAAAATATTCTTAACTAAACAATGCACCAGTCGTCAGAGTACATAACGCCACTATTTTTAACAGACTTACCAAAAAGGAGGAGGTTCTATGTTCGACTTTGTTTGTTTTTTTTTATGTATGTTCACCGATACCTCCGTCAATTGAGGACCGATTTTGAAAATTTCATTTTTTTTAAATAGTATGTTCCGAAATTGGTCCCTATTTAATTTGGTGAAGATCTGATGAAGAACATCGGCGATATACAACAGAACTCATCAATAAATAACGGCAAATCTCTCGGGATTGCTGCAATCGCATGTCTGTTTATTGTTTATACCATTTATAACATAACATCACGCCAGCACGCTCTAAAGGGGTACGCAGATGTATACAGTTCACCTTGGTACACTCTCATTTCACCGGTTATGTTCAGTTTCATGATATTCGGGAAATCTATTCTGCATTATAGGTACCATACTACTTGCCTATTAGGTAGGTACAACTAAAAAGTGAAAATATTTCTTTTTTTACAAAAAAAATACTACCGACTTCCAAATAACAAAACTACAAAGTGAAAAATAACTTTATTTTTGGAAGTCGGTGTCCATAAAGCAAAAAATTGGTACCTATCAAAGACGGTCAGTAGTCGGTAATATTTTTTTGAAAAAAGTTTTTTTATTTAGCTATCAATTGCAACGGCACTATCTAGGAAGTTTTGACAACTAGCAATATCAATGTACCACTAGACATATTCAAATACTTATTGAAAACATATTAATGAATGGAAATGGATCACAGCCTCAATATAGTCGTTTCAATAGCGTGAATTTTTGGTACGGAACTCTAAATAGTTAAGTAAAATTGCAAAAACCTCATTATTTTCGGTCCAGTTGTGCTGACGTAAGCGCAAGGTCGTCGTTACACAAATGTAGCTATTTTCTTGATTTTCAGCAGTTTTTATACCTTATGTCTATTTCTACATTATTGTTACAATGGGCCGCGCCCCTCTTTCTCAGGGTGTTTGGCGTTAGATGAAGATTTTATTGCTACAATTAAATTAATAATTGGACCATCAGCATACAAGATAGATAGCATAATAATACTATCTATCTTGTATGCTGATGGTTTAGTTTTGAAACTGTTATAGTTAAATAAGGAACGGCAAAAAGAAAATAAGAATTGCCAAAATTAAATGACAGTGGGCAGGGCACATTGCTCGCAGAACGGATGGCCGATGGGAAAAGTTCTGGAGTGGCGACCGCAAACCGGAAGATGTTGTGTTGGAAGGCCTCCCACCAGGTGGACCGATGACCTGTTGCAGGTTGCGGGGATCCGCTGGATGCGAGACGCACGGGACCGGTCAATGAGGCGACACTTGGGGGAGACCTATGTCCAGCAGTGGACATCTTTCGGCTGAAATGATGATTATGAAGAAACGGCAATTATTGTCTTCTAGGTCACAAAAGATTCATTTGCAAGTAAACTGGGAGTATACTAGTCAACTGTGCATTTTTACAGAAACATTGCATTGCCGAATTAATTGATTTATAGCTCTGTAGACCCTTGAACAATTTGTGTTCCCCGGAACTCTGTTCTCTTCGGCTAGAGTGCACTGCGTAATTGCTCATTAGTACTCAAAGTACAAAAAAAATAATTCAAAGATCTGTAGATTTGTAGATCGTAATTACGAGTAACAATTCCTTTTATGAATGACAAGAAACAACTTTGGGTTCATGAATAACTGTCTATTTCACTAATATATTTTTTCTCTCCCATAGCGCGGTATCCACATCGAAGAGGAAGAAGGAGTCTTCGTTCGCGATCCTTGCGGAGGCGCCGGTATCGCGCCCCACCAGCCCCAGGTCTCTGCCGGTGGACATCAGGACTCGCCGGGTCTCGCCTTTTAGAGGTAAATCAACCATACTCCTTGAAAAATATAAAAATAAGATATATTAAAATGTGACCAGTTATTGCAAACAATAAGGAAGGTCGAGGCTCTTTACAAGTGACATTCTAGCAACGAAAGAGTAGCAAAAAAATATCAGAATGCCAGGCGCTATTGAAATGTTAAGTTATCAATCTCTTACGTTGGCACTTCGACCATCGTCATCGGTCTTGTTCTCCTTTTCTTGCAAGGATGTGGCCACCTCTGGTGTCAGAGTTAACTAAGCCGCCTCTGCCAGGCGAGCACGACCTTTGTGATAGGCGTGAGTCACGCATTTTATCACGGTTTTTGCTCCCAAACTGTGATAAAAATATGTGACTCAAGTCTGTCACAGTAGGCCATGCTCGCCCGGCTGTGGGAACCACACAGGCCTTTGACTTGCTATTTCAGACTTACATTAAGTATATAAGTCCAGGTTTCCTCACGATGTTTTTCTTCACCGTTGCCTGTGATGTCAAAGATAAACTTAGAACGTACTTACATATGGATTTGGGCGCACGGTTGGCGCAGTGGTTGAGCGATTGACTGCTGCGCTGAGTGTCGCGGGTTCGATTCCCGCACGGGACAAATATTTGTATGATAGTTGTTCCGGCTCTGGTTGTTTGTGAGATTATATGTTTGTAAACACACCCACGATACAGGATGAAATTCCTAGTGTGGGGCAAAGATTAAAAAAAAATAAGTCATATTGGTACTTGCCCGTATTTGAACTCATGACCTCAAGCACGAGAGGTGCGGTCTAAGCCACTGGGCCACATCGCCATCGGTGATAGAACGACACTTTGTCTAGAGCATCTAGAAAGAGAAAGGAAAAGATTTTACCAAGAAGCTGGACAAATGGTGAAATAACTCTTGAATCTTTTTATAGAAAAATCACAAGCAACAAAAATACACTTATTTCGCATGGGATAAAGATAAAATATGTTGATAATAAGAAGTATTATGATCCCGGTTTAATATTTTTTTTGGTTTTCTTCTCCAGGTCGTGGCTTCCGCGAAGAGACTTCCCGACACAATACTCCAAAGACTTCAGCTGCCAATTCCAGATCAAACTCACCTCCAAGAAGAAGAACCAACTCATTATCGAAGATAGACAATATGGCTTCAACAGCCACGTTACCTCTACCTATACACAATCTACCTAGACCACATTCCCCTAGAAACTTTCTCAAAGAAAATATAGAAGAAGTCAGAGAAATCAGTGAATTGAATAGAGAAAAACACGAGGCTGAAGCTGAGAAGAAAAGAATAGAAGAAGAAGAAGCGATTCTCAAAGAAATGGGAGTCTTAGATAAATCCAAGTCTGGCTCTAAAAGCCTTGTTGGATCGAGGACCAATTCTAGAAGTAACTCTCCTAGTAAAATCAATTTAAGATCGAGAGATAATTCTCCGTCAGCAATTATCCATATCGAGAATATTCCTGCAAGCAGCAAGGAGTTCGTAAACCCTGATGATGGAATCAGAAAGCCAGTGACACACAGATCACGACTCAGATCTGTCTCGAAATCCCAACCACAATCCAACAATGGATCGCCAAAACATTCTAAGATTCCTAAACGTCAAAGTTCTGTCTCTCCTACAAGAACTAGCACAAAACGAGAACCATCAATGTCTCGAAGACCGTATGAGAACAACTTGAACAAAAATCAAAGGTTCATATCCAACAGTACAAGCAGTATTCATGAGACTATCAGGATTGGCAGTCAGGTTCATGATAAAAGAGCAAGCAAGAGTACTCAACACTTGAATATATCTCCTGCACATATAAGAGGCAAACCTCCAATCTCTCCCGGAAGAGGAGGCCCTCCCCCTTCAAACAAAACTATCAATGCTAAAAGACTATCTCCTATAGTAGGTACTCCTAACAAAAGTCCCACAGATGACTTGAAACCAAGTTCAGCAAGAACGAGCTTAAAACCTTCACCAATGCCAAGGAAAACAGTGAAAACCGCCGGTAACACGCCTGCTGCATCTAGATTGAATTCTAGACAGCCTAGCAGGACTGTCAGCAGAGACCCCAGCCCCGATAAACGTAAAACCAAACCGGTTAGCAAACCTATGACTAACGGCACAACTAAACCGGTTAGCAGAGCAGCAAGTACTAGAACTACTCAGAAACCTACAGTAACCAGTAAACCGGAACCAAAAAAACCCGTGAGCCGCACAAACAGTATGAAAAGCCTAGTAAGGACACCCAGTACAAAGAATTTAGCAGAAAAGCCACCTCTAAAGAAAACTAACAGCAGGAAAGACTTGAGCGAAAAAGCACAGTCTACGAGTAAAATAAATGAAGTTGGTGCTAGGAAAGATTCAGTGAAAACTCCGAAAGGAAAAGATGGTGATAAAGGTAAAGTGAAAACTGTGAGAAGCACAGATTCGATGACTGATGATAACGTAAACAAACAAGATAACGAGACCCAATCCGATAACAACATGATCACGAACGAAAAAGGTGACATTGTTTTAATGACCAAGAAAAACATTATTTCGATGACCACCGCTGCGATAACTTCTCAACCATTAGAATTAGTATCCAAAGTTACTAACCAACTACCAGCTGCTTTTGAAAAGGCCAGAGAAAAGGGTATTTTTGAGAGATTGAGTTCAAAAGATTCTCTAGTAGGCAAAGAAGATACAGAGAAACCAGAGAAACCTGAAAAACAAGTCAATCATGAAAAAGAACCAACTCCACCAAAGCCACATAAACGCGCAGAACAAAAAGAGGTTGTAGAAGAGAAAGAAAAAGTTGAAGAGAGAAAACCTCCTCCAAGACATAACAAAAATAATCATGAAATGAAGCCTATATTCACAGAGGACCAAATGAAACTAAGACTTCTACAGCCACCATACAACAATCCTCAAGTAGAACGAGCTAAACAAAAGATAGAGGCCATCCTAAAAGAGCCTGAAGTTTCCACGGAAAATATTCTCACTGCGTCAGCGAAATCTAGAGAACTAAAAAATACCATCAAAGAAGCAGCTGACAAAGCTAAAACAGAAGCAAAAGAAGTCAAAGAAGAAGCAGCAAACAAATTAACAGACATCAAAGACCAAGTTGTCAAACAAAACGAAAAGATGACCGAAGAAATACGCTCCGAAGTTACGAAAATCGTCGACAGCATAATCACTCCAGTAGAACAGCCAAAAGAAATCACGGAGAAGAAAGACAAACTCAAAGATGTCCCGAAAAAGATAGAAGAAGTGAAAAAAGATATCTTAGAACCTATAGTGACGGTAGTGAATGAGAAAAAGAAGAATGGTGGAACCAATATTGCTGAGAAAGTGAATGAAACTCTTGTGAAAGGAGAGGGTGATGTGGAAGTGCAAAGTTCTAATGTGTCTACTCCGGGTGTTGATAAGATAACTGTGCATAAGAAGATGGCGGATGGCAACGGGTCCGATCGGTCTGCTCAAAGTAATGGCGGGTAAGTTTTTGTTGTTTAATTTGTTTTTACTTTGTTGTCTACAGTTTGGTTATTATCAACTTATTCGGCTTCCAGTCTTACCGAAGCATCAATATTTTGCGGCAATGTTAAAGATTGCTCAATACTTCGCTGGTAAAATTTCTAATAAGTTGGTTTCAAAGATCACTATCGCCACACTCTTTAGCGGTTGCTTAGCATATTCTATATTCATATATAGAGAATTTTAATAAATTATAAGCTGATCAGTTGCTTAACCGTTTAGTGATTTTTGAAAATAAGGCCCCATACGGTACAAAGTGCCAGAACGTGTTCAACATATTTAGGACGAATGAATATCTTTACAAATCATAAAACGTAATGATGAACTGAAGTCTAGAAAAGTAGGTACCTGGTTATGATCAGTTTAGCAATAGCCAAAATTCTGCCACAAAGGCAAAAAATCATCTTTTTTATGAAAATAGAGAGCAAGAATCCCTGTATGAACTATTTATTGTCCCAGACAGAAACAGCAATACACTACAAACTAAAACTGTATTCAATCACTTTCTAATTAGTATCCTATGATATTCATCCGTAAAGAAACAAAAGGTAACCAATCCCTCAGCGATTGTCCACAATCTACTTTCACTGCAGTCCCTGATGATTGATACTCATAAAACCCCTGAGTATTTTGCTCCGCATATAAAATCAACTTATTTTCATTTGCACCTGCGGATATTACGCACATATGGTAATGCTTTCATATTGTTGGCTGGATGTCCGTTAGTGAAAGCTTATCTGGTCGATGAGATGCTATGTCGCATCCTCTTGGGTCCAAAATAAAGAATAATGCATCCGCTTATAGTAACAATCAGTATATTGAACCCTTTTATTGTTATTTTCAAATAACTTAACAGCCACTGACACTTTTTCTATTATTAGGCTTGCTTTAACTACTTTACTCTTGAGCTGATCCAAAGTAGATAAACGAGTTCCTTGACTTATATGGATTGATAAATAACTTTCCAATATTCAGCAGAAGCTCGGATACCCTATTTGTGCCCGATTTATGGCTCCTGTTACCTACATGGGACTTTAACATAACTGACAAAATGTTGGTATGGTGACCTTAGGTACCTCTGACTAAACCTTCGGCGAATACCGTCGTGATGTTCTGTTTTCATTGAACTTGAAATTCAAATTTGCACAGTTTTAGATATAGCCCGCGTGATCGGCAATTATCCTAAGGGAGCACACTTTCGGGATCAATATATTATATCCTAATTCCTTATCATAAAAGTCATGATCCACCCATGTGCCAAGTTTTATCCGAATCAATTCAGCCGTGAAACGGTAACATACAGACAGAGTTACTTTCGCATTCATAATATTTGATAGAGTATTAATAGTATGAGGAGTGATATAAAATAAAAGGGAGTCAGTGATAGCGTGACGGGGGACAGGACGGGATTGAAGAAGAAAACGTGTTGTGCCGACCACAAGTAACGTGAGCTAAGGGCATCGCAGAAAGATGACGGTGATGATTCATATTATGAATGGATGGATTAGAATATAAGTACGGACTAGCTGTGCCCGCGGCTTCGCTCCTATCAACTGCCTACTCTACCCTACTTACCTATCCTAATTACACACCTACCAATTTTTTTTCTATGGTCATTCTTCCGCGGAGAATCTTAACATTCAGACAATGACGTCAAATATACAACGCCATCTATCGAATGTGGAGTTCAACTGTCCGAGTATCTGAATAGCGTGTGTTGTGACTCCTTGAACACTTTAAATTCATATATATTTTAATAGAGTGAACCGATTGCGAGTTACACACAATTTTTACGTATAAAAGTTATCTACATTGGTTTCGTACATTTTACGTGATGCGTCCACAAATAAACAGACACATAGATAAAAATTCCAATTATGCTGGAAATGTCTTCTATTGGTTATCCTTTAACTATGACTATTTTTAACCGACTTTTTTTTTGTGTATGTTCACCGATATCTCCGTCAATTGTGGACCGATTTTGAAAAATATTTTTTTGTTTGGAAGTAGGTTTATAAATTGGTACCATTTTAATTTGGTGAAGATCTGACGAAGATCTTCGAAGATATACGACAGAACTCTTCAATAAATAACGGCAAATCTCTCGGGATTGCTGCAATTGCATGTCTGATTATTGATTATACCATTTTATAACATAACGCCAGTACGCTCTTAAGGGGTACGCAGATCTCTCATTTCACCGGTTATGTTCAAGTTGTATGATATTCGGGTTATCTATTCTGGCGTTAAGATAACTTACTAAACACCTTGCCTATTAGGCAGGTACAACTAAAAAGTGAAAAATAATAAAACTTTTTACAGAAAAAATACTACCGACTTCCAAATAATAAAACTACAAAGTGAAAAATAACTTTATTTGTATTAAGTCGGTGTCCATAACGCAAAAAAAATGGTACCTATGAAAGACACCAACTTCCAAAAATAAAGTAATTTTTCACTTTGTAGTTTTTTTATTTGGAAGTCGGTAGTACTTTTTTGTAAATAGTTTTTTCGTTTGCAAATATTTTCGATGTATAAAAATGACTTTTCTACAGATTTATTATATGTATTGGTATTGATTAGATATATATAGGATTACTTGGGTCTCACGACACAATCTACATCGGTACAACACTACCTCCATCTTTTCACTGTGTAAACTAAGTAATCTAGATTCATATATTGCACACAATGTAAACACTTGTATTTGCCAATTTTGTGTTCACTGAAGTTATTAATTCTAAACATTATTGCAATCAATGCTCTTAATCTTCGCCAATTAACGCAGTCATCTTTCACAAACTTACTCATAGAACTTTGAACGCTCTGACAAAGATCAATAGATGCTATTTTAGTCTGAAAATATAGTAAAAAAATCCTGATCGTATCTATATTGTTTGGCAGTCGGGTTTTGGACTAGATTTTGGAATTAATAAGCATAGATAATTTACAAAGAATTAAACTATCAGTCGTCGTTTCTGCAAAATCAAGAACTGATTTTTCATTTAAATCTAGGAAATTATTTTGTTCCTTAAAACTTATCCCCTATGTCAAACAATTCATTCTTCATTCAAACGTTACATTGTGGTGTCGACCACGAATCTCATCTTTAAATGTGTCACTGATTCATTTCAATTCAACAAAAAATAGCAATAAATTATAGGTTACCACGAATAACACTGAGTAACTCTCTCGTCTGATTCTTATTTTTTTATAGACGAATGGAGTTTCAACGGCTAATCTTAGATTTACTAAGAGACTTGAGACAGGATACAATACACATTTATTGTCCTTTTCTCCTTCATCGGACCGACTTTGTCACTTTAGGTTACATTAGGAAAATCAAAAATTTTATCAGCCCAGGGTAGTTTAGGAACAGTCACAAAATCAATTCCACGCTTGTCTGCAGCCCAGCAGTGGTCTTGCCGAGTGGTCATGCGGTAACGAGGCGGTATCGACCGCGTGGCGTGACCACCAGTTCATTAGCATACGGGGTAGGCCAGGTAGGGCTGCAGCTACAGGATAGACAAATGTATTGTGTGCACTTAGTCTTATTTATTTAACGCAGTTAAGTTTTTCCGGGTTTAGACTGATATAAAATAGAGTCAAATTTTGGGGGTAGTGTTATAAAGTTCGTGTCTAATGAGTTCTTAGATTTACTCATTATTTTAACTTACATACGATATTATTTTGTAATTGAAGGATTAGAACTTTAAATAAGGTTACAAAATACCTTGATGTAAATCAATGTTGCAGTTGACATTGCTGCGTTTCTTTCGGTGTAGTACTTAAGTAAGTTCTTAGCGCTAAAATGACAGACAGAAGAAAGAAATTAAAATAAA
Source organism: Orthosia gracilis (assembly GCA_947562075.1). Lineage (NCBI taxonomy): Eukaryota > Metazoa > Arthropoda > Insecta > Lepidoptera > Noctuidae > Orthosia > Orthosia gracilis. The sequence continues at coordinate 1,746,589 of OX387266.1, forward strand.
TTATCCTGCCAAAAAACAGTTACAATCTATACTATATATAATATTATAAAGCTGAAGAGTTTGTTTGTTTGTTTGTTTGAACTCGCTAATCTCAGGAACCACTGGTTGGAATTGAATAATTCTTTTTGTGTTGGATAGTCCATTTATCGAGGAAGGTTATAGGCTATATAACATCACGCTACGACCAATAGGAGCGGAGCATAAATGTAAAATGTTGCTAAAACGGAAAAATATTCCTTTTTGAGAGCTTCCGCTGCGTGCGCTGCGTAAGTGGTTAAAGTTACGCAACATTAATGTATGTAGGGTAGGTAGATAGCAAGTTGACGGGAGCGAAGCCGCGTGGGACGGCTAGTCTGTTATAAAGATTACACTTCCCAACCTTTCTGAGTCCTAATACCTATGTTGTTTTCACTATTAGACTGCTTTCCTGGTCATATACTAAGTAGGAAGCCAATCAGCATTCAATATTGAACTAACTCGCGAATGAAGATTTGATGTTGAGTATTTTCCAAACACTATTTTATCCTGAAATCCTGCCAAGCTATTAGCATTATTATAGGGTTTCGCACGGTCTTAACTCTAAATTACCAATTCAAAAACTAGCCAATTAGACAGGTAATTAACCAAAGGTCGCCAATCACCAATTAATAGAATTGAATTTTTTTGGTACCTACTTATCTCTCTTTCATTTGACCTAAATCGGCCCACACGCTGTCGAACAGCTCGACAACCAAGGTTGCCCCGTTCTCGATTACCTCGAATTACTTTAGCCTATATTTATTTAATTTCCGTTGTGTAAAAATCCGCCATATTAAGTTTTGGCAGCCCTATTGACGTAGTGACGCGGCACAAAAATTTGGGCATATCATAGCTTAGATTACGTCCTTCATTTCTGTATTGAAATCGATCTTTTTGGATGTCAAAAACTTCGTCACTAGATAGATCTACTTTAAGTCATTGTAATTAGGCACTTATTTAATGCCCACTGTGAATAAAATTATAACACCGCACATTACGTGGAGTGGTAGGTTGTTTGTTACGGAGCCTGAAAATTCAACAAAGTACTCATAAGAGAAGTGTCACATATGGACTCAATAAAATATTCCGTTAAGTTACAGGACTTTTTTGGTGTACCTTCTCAATGCACAAACTGGTTTATAAAGATTTTACTTTTATGTAGATTCATCTTATTTCAAGTTCAAGAATCACCTTAAAACTTTTATTACCTGCTCAACATAACGGAAGCTACGTTCATTTCCTTATTATTGTGTTTCCCTTTGTACTCATACCATTCAAATAAAGCGAATAAAAAAGGATAAGATACTTTATATAAATACAAACAAACCATCAAAATTCCACATCTACGTTCCACAATTCGTGTACCGACTCACACAACTTACGACCCCAAACCAAGACATTGTTTTGCTAATAAACTACGTTATACAATACTTCCTTTGTACATTATTAGCATTACTTATTTCTTTGAAAACTCATCAATAGAGTCTAAACTTTAATTAAATGTCTTTCTTTTCGTGGAATGGTTTTATTATAAACTCTTGAATAATTATTGCAGTATTGGCTAATAGCGCGCCTTCGCTTGTATGTATTTTATAAGTAAGTTAGGCTTATAAATTTATGTTCTTATTGACTGCCTTGTTGCCTGGTCTGGCAAAGTGTTGTTATCTTTTACCTCTGGAATTTTTCAGTAGCGACTCGGAGTCTAGATTTGTCCCCGTGTGATGCCAAAAGGTACGGGGTAACTAAACAAACATGGTTTTATTATAGGAACCGACCTACACCCCTAACTAACACTTCGGAGAATACTATTGTTTTTAGACATCAAGACTTGGTAAGAGGGATATGTTCTTTGATAAAGATTTAACTTTCCATTTGATCATAAAATTCTAAAAGTATCTATTGTATAAGGAAGGCATAATATCTAACTTAGAGTTAACAATGTTATACCTCGCTATCATTTTACAGTTTCCTGTGAAAAGTGTGCAATGTGTACATAACAAAATTATTTTATTACTGTAAACATAATATTTATTTGAATAAGGAAATGGCGATTGTATGGAATTTAGTCAGTAAACGAGGCGTGAAACATTGTAGTTCTTATCTTATTTTACCAAGAAGGTAACAGTGAAACTTATATAAATCTATCTTTTGCTCGCAGTTTCGTCCATGTGAAAATCCCCTGATTATTACGATCTTTGTTGATCGATCTCGCCTCAACGGATTTTAAGATTTTTTATGAAATTTGACACATAGATTAACCATAAATCCTTGGTCTCTCGCAGGTAAAACTAGGTTGTAATAGTTACTAGAATCTAATTGAAAGTTCTTCAGATCAGATCCATTCCATCAAACACATGTAATTGCAGAGGTGTAGTAACAGGCGGCCGCAGCAAAGACAATCTTCACAGGCGGGTTTCGGAAGGTACCGAGAGCAGTGTTTATGCCGTATCTCTTTACAGACCCTGGGTCCCTGGCCCATCTTCCGTCTTGCGCCGCACCCCTTGTCACCAGTACTTGTGAGGAGCTTTCTTATGCTGCGTCAGCTTACGATGTTGCTGTAGCTGTGTTTTTGTTATGTTTCAAACATAACAAAAACTTTTTACAAAAAAATACAACCGACTTCCAAATAATAACGCTACAAAGTGAAAAATTATTTCAATTTCGGAAGTCGGTGTTCCTGTTTTTGTTTCTTCGTTTTTTGACACCAAATTCCGGAAATGTAGTAATTTTTCACTTTGTAGCGTTTTTATTTGGAAGTCGGTTGTATTTTTTTGGAAAATGTTTTTAATTTTTCACTTTTTAGTTTTGGTACATAATGAGCAAGTTCAGTAGTAGGGTACCTAAATTGCCCAAAGTTATGTCTGAATAGATTACCCTAATATCATGAAACTGAACATAACCGGTGAAAAGAGAATGTACCAGTGTGAACTTTACATATCTGCGTACCCCTTTAGAGCTGTGTTTAGAGCGTACCGGCGAGATGTTATGTTATGAAATGGTATAAACAATAAGCAGACATGCGATTGCAGCAATCCCGAGAGATTTTCCGTCATGTGTCATGTTATTGAAGGATACTGTTGTATATCTTCGAACTTCTTAATCAGATCTCAGAATCAGATTTAAATGGAACCACGCGAGAAAAACCAGCTTCCAAATAAAAAAAGAATCATCAAAATCGGTTAACCTAGTAAAAAGTTTTAAGGTGACATATATATATAAAAAATACAGTCGAATTCATAACCTCCTCCTTTTTGGGAAGACGGTAAAAAATCAAAGAAACGGCCTAGCCTTTGTCCAACTTTATTGGGATGCTTCCAGTCTAATCAGATCCAACTGAATATCAGTATTTTACGCGGATCGACTGCCTATCCGACCCCTTGGTAAGACTAGTGGACACTTTGTAACGTTTTCCTCGCGCTTGCCCACTATCTCACCTGATGGTAAGCGATGATGTGGTCGACGGTAAAGCACGCTTGCCTAGAAAAAACTCATTCACTCTTGACATAAAGACCTCTAGATTGTTGCTATCGGGAAACACAGACTCCGGCAGGTAATTGCATTCCTTTGCTGTACGCATAATAAAAGTGTCCCCAAAACGTTTTGTGCGTATGGGTGGGATGTCCACCATGTACCGATGACGCATCGCCGTACATCTGTTAGTCCGATGATGGAACGGGCTGGGCGGAATTCAAAATGTTCGAAATGACAGCCGGGACCAACGGCTTAACCGAAGCTGCTGGCAAAAGCTATTGGAGATTCAAGATCCATTCCAACATAATTATGAAACTGCAAGTGCAAAGTCTCATAAATATTAACAATTCTATGATCTTTATCTTATGTCATAATGCTAGTAAACTCAATGAAAGTCCCAAAGAAAACGATATCGTAAGTCGTACCTACATAATTTGCTGTGATTTACCCACGATCACCACACGAGATAGTTTACAATACTTAACACAACAAAAATCTCCCTTTTGTTGTACCTACTTAAGTGTATTATGGTCCATTGAACTCTATACCCATGCATCTTGCACTGTGGGTAGGTTATATAGTATCAATGTAATCATATGTAATTACCGCAAATAATGATGGTAGGTTATCATAGTTTTGGTTATGCAAACTTGAAAATAAAGCCTGTGAAGTCAGCAGCGTATTACCCCTAACCCCCGAATTTTCTGCACAGCGACTTGCCATGTAATAAGAGACGCCATTTAGTTTGAATTTACTTTCTCTTAAGGCTCCCCCAATTATAATAATTCAGCCTGATGTTCGAGCGCAGAGCAAAGATCTCCTTTCTCTTTTTCCACTCAAGTCGATATGGTCCAATTTCGCTTAAAGGATAAGCTCGTCCCGCCATCTACGGATGAGTCTACCGCGGTATCGTTGAAACTTTTTAGGGACCCACGTAGTTTCACCAGTTTGATAAAAGTTTCTTCGCCAAACTTCTTGGCCGCCCTGAAGTTGGCTACAATGGCTGCACAATAGCAAATTTCATAGGAAAACAGCACCGTTTCGTGCCTTGCGCATCGGAAAGCCAACTTCAGGGCGGCCCAGAAGTTTGGTGAGAACTATACCACGGGGTCCCAGCGCTAAGAAACAAAATATGGTTCAAATAAATATCACTAGATGACGCGATATGCACCGATTTCTTATTGAATTCTGTGTAAAATTAACATTATCTGGAATTGAACATAATAATTGTATATTCTTGTTTAATCAACTCTCCTAAACGCAAAATATGGAATATTGGGCGCTTAATTCACATTTCAAAGATTATTTGAACGGATCATTTAAAATTAATGGCAATAGTTAGCAGATTTTAAATTTCTGAGGCATTCCACTCGTTGTTTAAATTTGTATTGTAACAAAATTTGGGCCAATGAAACTGTAAAAATATTATAAAACAAATCGTCAATGTATTTATGGAAAAAATATTCACGAACCGAGTAAACCCTGTGTCTTGCAAGTCGCTGCTAACACCATCTATTTACCGCCTTGAAACTGAACCGAACGCGATTGATGTGAAAAAAATAATCAGTTTAATCAGATGAAAAACGCTAGTTAAGTCGGCACTGTTTATTTGTATGGGATGAGGCATCTGTATGCTAGTATTATATTATCTGTGACATTTTTTTTTTTTTTTCACTTTGCTCAAAACAGCAATGTAGCTCATGGCATCTCATTTAATTTTAGCTATTCTTTCTTTAATTTCGGTTTAGATTGTCATAACTTATGTAAATTTCTAAAAACACCGTTTCAGTTTCACGGACCGCACGAGTGACGTCACTTCTTGACCACAAGTGACGAAGAAAGCACTGACTCATGTTTTTAATAATACCTGCCTGGCTAGCTGCGGTTTACGATGACGGGTAGAAGTTTCGTCGATGTTAGTGAGGTGGCTAGATTTGCGGTCACTAACCAAGTAGTTCAGGAGTTGTGATTCAAAAATTACCTCTTTTTTGGGCGGGAAAGAAGAACTGAGAAGACTGAGAAGACTTTGATTCCTACTTGTAAATTTTAATTGTTGACGTTATTTATTTATTTATATATACTTTATTGTACACCAAGATAAAAAACAATACATACTAACTGAAGGGTTATGGTCGAAATAATATACGATTGTTTGTATAAGCAGAGATTTAAAAGGTTTATTCATTGAACGACACAATACACAGCAAAAATCCAACAATGGCAAGATAGTGAAGGAAGAGTTTTCTGTCCGATTCAAATTAACGTAAGGTTGACATTCTTGGTGGACTTAACTAGTCGCATTTTCGGAGCTTGTTAAACATACATCAAAGTTTGCGTTTACAAAGACATTCCAACACCTGCCCTTAAACGAAAACATTATCAACCGAATATAAGACAAGAAACATTACTCATAAAAAAATTCTACACAATATTCCTTAAACTAAATTGGTTTAGACAGTTAACAAATTTTTCTCTTACTAGAGGTTTCGTGAGAATATCAGCTGGCATTTCATCTGTGGATAAATATTTTATATTAACAAAACGTTTATTTATAATATCTCTAATAAAATGATGCCTGATATCTATGTGCTTCGTTCGAGCGTGAAACATTGAATTCTCACACAACCTCTGTGCAGACTGGTTGTCATTATACAAAGTTAAAATACAACTCAAATTGAGACATTCCATGAAAAAAGTGCGTATAAATAATGCTTCTTTACATGCATCTGAAAGCCCCATGTATTCAGCCTCTGTGCTGGATAATGCGACCGTCTTTTGTTTGCGACTTTCCCATGAGACCACAGAGTTACCTATTTTGAACACAAAACCTGTATACGATTTGCGATCGACTTCACAGCTCGCCCAGTCAGCATCTACATAACCAGCGATATCTAATCCTGATTTTTCAAAAAACAAACGATAGTTAAGTGTGCCTTTCAGATATCTTAAAACACGCTTCGCAGCCTTCCAATGAATCTCTGAAAAACAATTATTAAATTGACTTAAGAAACTCACCGCATGGGCGATGTCAGGTCGCGTACATACTGCGATGTGCATCAGACAGCCAATTAGATTTCTGTACTCATAATTGTCAGATGACGTCTCTGCTTTGGTAAGTTTGAGACCCGGTTCCATCGGAGTCCCTATGGGCTTACAGTCATCCATTTTAAATTTATGTAAAACATTTTTAATATAATTTGTCTGATCAAGAGTTATTGTATCTTTTTCTTTACACAGTCTCATTCCTAAAAACTCATGAACTGTACCCAAATCTCTTATTTCAAATTCTTTAATTAGCTGATCTTTAATAGCCTTTTTATCTTTATCCGAAGATGTCAATAATAAGATATCATCTACATATAAACAAATCATGGTGAGCCCGTCCTTTTGGGATTTAAAATATACACAAGGTTCTATTGAAGATCTTTGAAAAAACATCTTCTTTGTTAGAACTGTATTTATTTTATCATACCAACATTTTGCAGACTGCTTGAGACCATAGATGGATTTGTTCAATTTATATACCTTATTTTCTTTTCCTTTTATAATGAAACCCTCTGGTTGATCCATGAATACATCTTCATGGAGATCGCCATTTAAAAATGCAGTTTTAACGTCTAACTGATCTATATCTAGATTATATTCAGCAGCTATAGCGAATAGCATCCTAATTGTTGAATAACGGACAACGGGTGCAAAAGTTTCCTGATAATCAATGCCATATTTTTGCGTGAACCCCTTTGCAACTAAACGAGCCTTGTATTTAATTATTTTACCATTAAGACCACGTTTAATTTTAAAGACCCATTTACACTTTACAGGCTTTTGCCCCTTTTTCCTATCCGTTAAAGTCCAGCAATTATTTTTATTAAACGAGTTGTACTCATCTTGCATTGCGTCTCGCCATAGCTTAGTGTCCTTGCCACTCAGCGCCTCCTGTACTGTCAGTGGCTCGTCACTGCCATAGCTCTGCATGGATACCATATTGGCATACTCCTTGAAATCCACTATGCTTTGGAAGCTAGAACTATCATCATCAGATTCCAGCGACGATTCCCCTGGTATGTATGTTTTATCCAACGGATCATCTGTACTTAAAATTGAGGACTCTTCCGGGTCAGTCTCATTCGATGAATAAATCTCTTGTCTTCTCTGGCTAGACTTAGTTACTATGTCATCAGACAAACCCTCATTAGAAGACTCTGGACCGAGTCCACCATCATCGAATGATTCTGACTTAGGAACGAACAATTGAGATTGTTCTACAGAATCAATTCTTGGTGTTAAAGGGACTTCAAAAAAATCATCATGTGACATATTATTTTTAAATATCTTTGAAATAAATTTTTCTTCAAAGAAAACTACATTCCTTGCTTTTATGCAGGAAGTTGGGCATTCCGGGTCTATGAGCCTGTAGCCCTTAGTGTCCTCACAGTACCCAACCAAAATGTACTGTTTACTTTTGGCGTCTAATTTCTTTCTATTATGCACCAATGCATAAGCTAAACAACCAAAAATTCTAAGATGACTAACATCTACCTTTTTGCCTGACCATTTTTCTTCCGGCGTCACACCCATAACAGCTTTAGTGGGTGTTCTGTTTTTGATGTACACCGCAGTCTTGACTGCTTCTGCCCAAAACCGTTTGTCCAAGCCGGCATCTTGAAGCATGCACCGTGCCTTCTCCATAATTGTCCTGTTGGCCCTTTCGCTAACTCCATTTTGTGCCGGGCAGTAAGGAACAGTCGTTTGATGGACTATGCCGTGCTCCTTCAAGTATGCCTGTAAACGATTATTGACATATTCACAACCATTGTCACCTCTCAATATTTTAATTTTCCTATTGGACTGATTTTCTACTAATGCCTTAAAATTTTTGAAGCTTTCGAAGACTTCACTCTTAGACTTAAGAAAATAAATGAAAGTCTTCCTAGTAAAATCATCCGTGAAAGTCAAAAAATATTTTGCTCCTCCAAGTGAAGCTTGTGACATAGGCCCACATAGATCGGTGTGAACCAACCCTAATATCTCATTTGACCTGCTTGTAGAAACCTTAGGAAACGGTAATTTAGCCTGCTTTCCTTCTACACAAGCAATGCAAGACATATAATTATTTTCATTATAATCAATACCTGTGACCATACCTTTTTTCATAACATACATACTCCTAGAGTTCAGATGAGCCAGCCGCCGGTGCCACAGCCCTTGTGTAGCCTTACAACCCGATGCGGCAGTTGTGGAGGTTAGAAACCCTGCCTGCTCAACAGATGTGCTCGCAGACACATTCGAAACATCTGAAGTCTCCTGTGAAAGAACTGCAGAATCCAACACAGAACACGAAAAAAGACTGGCACTTTTAGATGCTGTATTACATGTAAATGAATCTACTGTGTCTAGTTGATACACATTATTTACACGAGTAGCAGTAGCTACTATCTGATCCCCGTCTAATATCTTACACCCTTTTGAGTTGAAAGACACTTCAAAACCTTTACTGGTCATAGTGCTGACGGATAAAAGATTAGCTGTAAGTTTAGGTACAAAATATACACCACTTATTGTCTTTTCACAGTTTTTCAACTTTACTATGATGTTGCCTTGACCAACAGCGCACAGTTTATCACCATTAGCGATGTTCACCTCTATAGGCTTTATGGAGACAAAGTCACTGAAGATACTTTTATCGTTACACATATGGTTCGTTGCTCCGGAATCAATACACCAAGAGTTTGCTTTGACAACAACCGAGAGTGCTGTCAACAAAGCCTTATCCTTGACAGATGGCTTCTCGTGTCTTTTATTTTTCTGAGGACAATTCTTCATCATGTGACCAGACTTTTTACACCTGAAACACTTGAAAGTCTTCCTCGCAGCAAGAGCCGTAACCGTCTCTGTATTCTCATCCCGTCGCTGGTGCTCCTGAAGTAACTTGCTTTTAACCATTTCACTCGATAGCTTGATATTATTATTTTCTAGTGTCATGATAAGCGGATCATATTCTGGTGGCAGCCCGCTCAACATTATTACAGCTACAAAATCATCATCTAACGGAGAACCAATATCAGCCAGCTGTTGCACAATTTCAATAATATTGGATAAATATTTGTCCATGCTCTCGTACTCACACAGTTTCATGCTGAACAGACTTCTCAAAAGACTTAGCCGTCTGCACAATCCCTTATCCTCATAAGCTCTTTGCAAGTTATTCCAAGCTTCGAAAGCAGATGCCGCATTTCTAACGTGAGGATATGCTGATGTATGCACTGACAAGCATATTTTTGCTAAAGCTTTCATACTTTTCTTGTCTGCAGCTTTTCCTTCAGATACCACATATTCCCATAAATCTTCATGCATCAGAAGCATTTTCATGGCAAATTTCCAATTATGGTAATCCTGGATTCCTTTCAATTTCTCCAGTGGTATCGACATACCTGTGCTTCCATTGTTAGCGGCCATTGTGTCACGTTGACGAACAATTATTTAGTTTGAATAGATATTAAATTGTTTTACAACTTTTCTTGTAAATAAACTCATTACTACACAGGGATAACACCCTGGGCCCATAACCTGAAGGGTTATGGTCGAAATAATATACGATTGTTTGTATAAGCAGAGATTTAAAAGGTTTATTCATTGAACGACACAATACACAGCAAAAATCCAACAATGGCAAGATAGTGAAGGAAGAGTTTTCTGTCCGATTCAAATTAACGTAAGGTTGACATTCTTGGTGGACTTAACTAGTCGCATTTTCGGAGCTTGTTAAACATACATCAAAGTTTGCGTTTACAAAGACATTCCAACACTAACGAAACGACGTTCAAAAGTGCCGCTCAGTGGCCGAGTTGAAAATAAATATATTTGACTTTGATTTGGTCAGTATCTGATGATGGGATCCCATGGAAATCGATGAAACTCCTCAAATATTATAGGCATACATATAGCGATTTTGGTATGTTCATCAGCAATGCAATCATTTGCACTCAGAAAGTATAATTTGGTGAAGTGGAACTGATGAAGTCTCCTTCATCAGATGGCTACAGGAACTCCTTAATGATAAGCATGTCACGGGCATAATATAATATCTCGAATAGTTAACCGACTATGATGATGCTAATACTTATAAATAAATGGTACTAATGAAAATGGTACCATCGAACTGATCTGATGTAGAAGCCGGAAGGTAGGCACTGGAACTCCGAAATAAACCAACGTATCCTAGTCGTGTTTGGGCTTATTGGAATCGAAATGATATTTACTTTGGCTATAAATGATTTACATGGTAATTTGAGGTACCAAAACTGATGATGGGATTAATTCTCCATATTGTTCTAGCAATGCCATTTCCATCTTGTTCGGCAATTTAATTTCCTACAGCTTTGGAGCGGCCTAGCCCTATTTCAATCTATTGCAAGTAATTGTCTAGCTTCGCTGTTATCCATTCGCAGCCTTCATAGGTCAACAACCTGAACACAAGTGCATAACACTTAAACAACCATAAAAACAAAGTGAGTCATTATTTCTCCAGTATAAAGAAACTCGTAAAATTGTAAGTAAATTAGAGATTGAATCTCTTTTCTATTTGAATAGTGTTTGATGGGCGCCATCTTGGATTTTACATGCAATGACGTTTAATGCGGCGATTCGGATTTTTCTTTATAATGGACACTTTTGAAACTTTCTTAGATTAAACAATAATCGGTTTGATTATGTTGTTTTAGGGATTGGAAAAAATAATATATTGCGCCAGTTCTAGACGAGGCAAAAGTTAGAAGAAATACAACTGTTGTTTTGTGCTTGAGATAAATCTTTGTATGGTTTTCATAGAGAAGTTGGTTTGGTTTTTTAGAAATCTGAGGAAGTAGTACTAAGACTTTTTGATTCTCTTCTTCATCTTTCTAGTTAAAAACCTTGCAACTGTCCATCTGATGACCTACTTTTTCTTTAATTTGTTGTTACAAAATAATTAGTTCTTAGAATGATTTTTCAAGGAAAAGCTTTTCCTACAGCCATCTATAATGCTGTTCTCGCCTGCCGATCTCAAGCTAGATAATGTATAATTAGGCTTATAAATAAACATTTTTATCGATTTAAACTTATTGGTAACTACTAAAAACTAAAAAACTGTAAACTAAGAACCTACACGCTTCTACAAAGGTCCACTTTCCAACATTCTTTCTGTCCAAGGCTCATTACGTCTATACACGCTACACCGACACGTAATTCTTGGCATTCGATACTAAACCAGCCCTTAAGAAGTGGTTCAAGCTCCTAGTTCGCCCTCGATCGTTGCTTGCCACACCCGCCCGCCAAACAAACAAATGGCGCGAAAATTATCATAAACAATTCAATAGATGAGGCAGTAAATCTTGTTGACTTTGCCTAAAAACAATAGTGTCTGTGTTCCATTTTGGCGCGACGGATTCGAATTCGGAATGGAGAACGCCGCACGTTCAGATTTTTGTTTTTTTTTAAAGTGTAACATATCAGTGCTTCCATGTTACGAAAATTAGTCTATTTTGATTGTATATTTCGAGTTTTCTGTATATAAGCAGTGTTTGGATCAGTTTTTAATAATGATACATAACAGGACTGTGTATATTTTGCCAAATGAACTACTGCCGAAGCGGTATAGCGATGAAAATAGGTAAATATTCTACTTTAGTGATTAGAGGTCATAAGTTAAGCGCAATTTAATAATGTTTCACATTGTTTATGAAAATTTTCGGCCATTTTAGTTAAGTAAACGATACTTATTTGGACCAACTCAAGAGAGGAGGTTATGCTATAGTTTTGAAATTTGAATTTTCTAAAGATTAATGCAATATTAAAGTAATAAAAGCTTCTTTTAATTCTATAAATTCCCAGTTAACATTATTTTATTGGCAACCTATTATAGTAATGTGTTAAGTTGGCACATGGCCGTATTTACCTGTCATTGGCGCCGGAAATAGGCACATGAAACAAGGCCTCTACTTCCGGTGGACAAAACCCTAATAACAGAGTTGTAAAAATTATCATTTCTATCTGATGGGGGCAGGAAGGGTTATTTTGATGAATGACCCTTAACCTTTTCTTATGAATTTATCAATAGTAATTCTCTACAAAATATTTTAAAGAATCTTGATCAGGATTTTTTCTTGACCTAGATTCATACCACCGGTTTCCGAATTTAGAATAGGGATGATTCCATCAGTGAGAATATCAAATAATTTTGGACACGTATTTTTTGCTTTGCCAAATCAATAAAAATTTACAAAGTTAAAGCGCATCAAAGTTCAGGAGTGGGGGCTTGTGACGTCACTAAGGCAGTATAAAGTGTACTAGTGGCGTGACGTTTCACGATATTTCAACGCATTATATCATCTTCACTTTATGTTTACGTGTCAAAAGAAAAAATAATGAAATCCAATATTTTTATTTGTCTACCTGACGGACAAAAACTATTTTTTAAGTAAACAACCCTATTGAAGAACTAGTCAAATTCTACCAGTTCAATTTTGACAAGTTTTCATGTTACAGTGTAGTTTATCAAGTTCTCAAATTCGAATTCTCAATTCAGAAACCTGAAGTTTACTATGAAATTATTAATTTGATTAACATATTACTTTTCCAAAATTCTAGACTTTTACCACTTATACCAGGGCTACCAATGCTGCAAAGGTAATAAATATAACACTAGACGAAACAGCTGCAGAAAAATAACCACTATTTAGCACAATGTTCGCTTTGTCTGATAAAGCGTCCAGTTTGAGCCCAATAGCCACTGTAGCCAAGGCATAGTGGCTAAGGCAATGCACTGACAACTGCTAACCTTACATAACTCCCAGTTTCTGGAAAAAAATATGAACACGTCAGAAATTAAACGCAATTCCGTCATGCATTTGTAAGCAGTCATATGAGCTACCTTGCATTTAGACAAGTTTTCAAATTATTTTCCGACGTCTTCATTTTCTTTCCAAATCCTGGTATTTATACTATTAAAACCGAACAAAGTTATCTACAATAGGTATTCAGTCCTTTACAGCCTGATTTTGGTGATCGGAGACCATTTCTAAAAGCCATTTATCCAGTGTTATAACTCGTACAAAGAAAGAACTATAAAGCGAACAGCAAAATTAAATAATATAAATAAATAGTTGAATATTTAACTACTTACATCAAAGGAAATAGGAACCAGAACTAGAACTTTATCAACAAAAACTAATTTATCTTTGAAAGTAACTAACTAATGTCAAGGTCTAGAACTATACACAGAAAACTATGACAAATTATTTCATGATCATGTAAATTCTACTGCATTTGCAATGCTAAACGAAACAAAGAATGAAGCAATGCTCACTGGTCTAAATTTAAATATTTCAGTTAGAATTAGAGACATTTTAGTCCTTGATCCTTAAGCTTTAAGGGCCTACATCCGCTTTAGTGCCGTAAAACGATAACTTTCTAAAGCATACTCCTTAGTAACGGCTAGGTTAAAAGGTTTGAAAAAAAAAATTGTTTCATGTACATACATTTTTAAACATGATTTTATCGTATAACAAATAGTTTTGCTTTAAAAAAATAATTAGCAACACGATATTTTTCGCAACTTTTGGATATTCCTCCAAAAGGACTTGTTGATGTCGATGTTTAAAAATATTTTTACACAGAAAATTGATGGCTGGCATTTCTTATAACTGAAATAACATATTTAATTCAAATAATATTTTGCAAACAAAACTGTTCAAAAGGAGGTTCAATATTAATATTTTGGGTCCGAGCGGGCGCACGGCCAGTACTGCGTTAACATTGAGGCGTATATATCGCCTTAATATATAGCCATATTTAGAGCATGAAAAGGGGTATCGTGTTACCCAGTTACTGGGTTGTGTTGCTCAGATATACAGTCACTCCATGTAAAGAACTGGTACTCAGCTGCATCCATTCAGGACTTGACATGGTAAGACTGGCAGCCAACCCGAACATTCTCAAAATAAAAGCCAAAAACAAAAAAAAAGCAAAACAAAAAAGTTCCAAAAACAAAAGCTAATCAACAATCTTTAATGACCAGGTTCCCACAAAGCACAAGTACAACCCCAAAGCCTCCAGCGAGGACCAAGAAAGAAGCGAAGGAGACCCCTCCACCAGAGACACCAAGAGAAACATCAGAACCAACGGATACCACAGAAGACAAGCCAAAAGAACCCAACTTCTGTCAAAGGCTGATGAAGAAATGCAAGTCAAAATGTTGTGCTTGCTGCACCAAAGGAGAAGAAGAAGAAGATGAAGAGAAAGATAAGGAGAGAGTGAAAAAAGAAGGAGAAATGAAGGAAGGAAAGAAAGGAATGATGAGTAAATTGAATTGTTGTAAAAAGAAGGTAGATGAAGAAAAGGCTGAACAGGAGATTAGGGATATGGAAAGGGCTGCTGGAAAAGTAAGTAGATTAATGATAAAATACATTTTCAAAAAAATTGCACTTTCACCGAATTGATCACAGAGACATCATTGAACATTTGCTTCTTGGTTGACATGATGAAGTCGATTTCTTTTTTTGTTGCACCATCGGGGCTCTGCAAGGTCCACTTACTGTATTCACGCTTTTTGAATAAAGAGTTCATCATATAGAGGGTCCTTTTCCATAAAACTGGCCAGTAGGTGACCCCGGTAGTTCCGACGTCGTACTCCAAATTGCCCCACTTACAGCTTATCCTCGTCTCTTTTGCCCAATTTGGCGTTGAAGTCCCCCATGACAACGATAGAGTGAGTTTTGAAACCATGCATGGCTCTGGAGATATCCTCATACATGGTCTCTACATCATCGTCGGGGTGTGCCGAGGTTGGGGCGTAGACCAGTATGATCTTCAACGAATATCTTGAGGATATTCTGAGTATAAGGTTCGCCACCCTGCAGCCGTATTGCGTAAGTGAATACGGCAACGCAAAGAGTTTGACCGCTATCGAATCGACCAAATCGACCAAACACATGCGAGATGAATGACGCGATGTGGATTTCCGTCTGTGTGATTAGTCGATTTGGTCGATTGGATAAAGGTCAAACTCTTTGCGTTGCCGTATTCACTTACGCAATACGGCTGCTGGTCGACACACTCTCGATCTTCACCACGCTGTTCATAAGGGACTTGTGGACGATAAACCCGACACCACCCTGGGACTGCCGGTCACCCTCTCGGAAATAGAGTAGGTTACCGGATTTGCGGATTATCGAGTCCTCCCCCTCTCTTCGGACTTCAGATAACCCTATAATACTCCATCGTAACCTGCTCAATTCTTCCTCGAGTTGAGCTATCTTCTCGTCGGTCCGGAGTGTTCGCGTGTTATACGTTGCCAGGTCCAGTCGTCAGTGTTTATTGGGGTAGCAGGGTCCACTCCGGGGATTCTTCGCACCCCTTGCCACGCCATCGACTCGGCCGCTACCGCTATCGCTAGTCGAGGACAGACGGACTGCCGGGCATTTGGGGCCGTTTTTTCTTGGTGCTTTTCATTTTGGTTTGCTGTAATCGCCACTCTTGGCAGGCGGGTTGGCGATCGCAGTTTTTCTTAAAGTGCACAGAGAACGCTGCTGCCCATTCTCTGGTGTTTTCCTTAGGCGCCTCTTACGACACCCACGGGAAGATATGGAATGTTGAAATTCTTTACGTCCACCATACGGTACAATTCTTAATTAAGTAAAATTGTATTCAAGTGGCACTTTTCCTTAGCTGTTGCACTTATCCATTTCTGGCCTTCTCAAATTCAGAATAATGAAAATTAAAACGTCAACGCTTATGTGTACTAATTTTGCGTAATTAGATCTCCGTGTTTACTTGTATAATTCTTTTAATTATTGTAAAATAGCGTTTGCCGGCGGTTTCGCCCCATTGCCTATTCGAAAATTGCTGTATCAGATCTTCTTTAGATTTTACGGTAAACAAAAAATTATGTTACCTCTTTATAATATTAGTTAGGTCAATTAATATCAATAACGTGAGTCTTTTTCCCCAGGCCTCAATAGAATACGAAAA
Organism: Orthosia gracilis; assembly: GCA_947562075.1. NCBI lineage: Eukaryota > Metazoa > Arthropoda > Insecta > Lepidoptera > Noctuidae > Orthosia > Orthosia gracilis. The sequence continues at coordinate 1,763,083 of OX387266.1, forward strand.
CGAAACGAAACCCAAACGTACGCTACGCGACATGTTCTGCGGATGTTGCGGGAGACGGCGTCGTGTTGCAGATACCGGCTCGATGCCGCGCAACGTTGCGGAGTCCATGTCGCCTGCCCCGGAGGAGGAGACGGGATGCTGCGGGCGGAAGAAGAGGACGATTGAGAGGAGGGATAGCATATTGAGTGATAGACCTCCTACTAGGTGAGTCTATTAATTCTAGTTTTACTAATCAAGACAAAGTGTCATTCTATCGGCGATGGTGATTCTAAATTGAATTCCCAAAATGTTTGGAAGGATTGATTACGTCACATTTCGATAGCAAGTGACAATCCCATACATTGTTGACTTTTCTTCAATAGTTATGGCAATGCTTTCGTTGATAGCATGTCACGAGTCTAGAGATACTTACTACTCTATCTATGCTATAATATTATAAAGCTGAAGAGCTTGTTTGTTTGTTTGTTTGAACGCGCTAATCTCAGGAACTACTGGTTGGAATTGAAAAATTATTTTTGGGTTGGATAGTCCATTTATCGAGGAAGGTTATAGGCTATATAACATCACGCTACGACCAATAGGAGCGGAGCATAAATGAAAAATGTTGCAAAAACGGGCATCATTATTCCTTTTTGAGAGCTTCCGTTGCGTGTGCTGCGTGAACGGTTTAAGTTTCGCAAAAATCATGTATGATGGAATTGCTCCTCTTTAAAAGTTCTAAAAAAAAGTTCGCGACAGCATATGTCTATCTTTTAAGATTGACTCACTATAACCTTTTTTATGGTAATCAATTTTGTTCATTTGCAAAGAGTTTTATCAACATCTATACTAATATTATGAAGCTGAAGAGTTTGTTTGTTTGTATGGTAGGTAGGGTAAGTAGGTTAGGTAGAGTATGTAGGTAGTGGTAGGTAGATAGCCAGTTGATGGGAGCGAAGCCACGGGGGTCAGCTTATAATAATCTATACTATAATATTATAAAGCTGAAGAGTTTGTTTGTTTGTTTGTTTGAACGCGCTAATCTCAGGAACTACTGGTTGAAATTAAAAAATTCTTTTTGTGTTGGATAGTCCATTTATCGAGAAAGGTTATAGGCTATATAACATCAAGCTACGACCAATAGGAGCGGAGCATAAATGAAAAATGTTGCAAAAGTGGGCAACATTATTCCTTTTTGAGAGCTTCCGTTGCGTGTGCTGCGTAAACGGTTTAAGTTACGCAAAAATCATGTATGAAGGAATTGCACCTCTTTAAAAGTTCTAAAAAAAAGTCCGCGACAGCATATGTCTATCTTTTAAGATTGACTCACTCTAACCTTTTATATGGTTATCAAATTTGTTCATTTACAAAGAGTTTTATCAACATCTATACTAATATTATGAAGCTGAAGAGTTTGTTTGTTTGTAAAGTAGGTAGGGTAAGTAGGTTAGGTAGAGTAGATAGGTAGGTAGGTAGATAGCCAGTTGATGGGAGCGAAGCCACGGGGGTCAGCTTATAATAATAATATTATAAAGAGGAAAGATTTTTTTTTGTTTGTTTGTTTGTACCGAATAGGATCCGAAACTCTGTACCGATTTAAAAAATTCTTTTACCAATAGAAAGCTTAATTATTTCTGAGTGACATAGGCTATTCTTTAACCTGAAAACAGGTCCTGTGGTGTGGTCCACGGGAGCGAAACCGAGTGGAACAGCTATAATATTATAAAGAGGTAAAGATTGTGAGTTTGTAGGGGGTAATCTCTGGATCTACCGAACCGATTTAGATGAAATATAGCATGGAGATAGTTTGGGACCCTGGGAGGGACATAGGATAGTTTGTATTCCCTTGCGATGAAGAAATATTTTACGCGGGCGAAGCCGCGGGCAGAAGCAAGTAATGTTATAAAGCTGAAGAGTTGTTTGTTTGTTTGAACGCGCTAATCTCAGGAACTACGGGTTGGAATTGAACAATTCTTTTTGTGTTGGATAGTCCATTTACTGAGGAAGGTTATAGACTATATAACATCACGCTACGACTAATAGGAGCGGAGCATACATGAAAAATGTTGAAAAAACGGGCAAAATGATTCCTTTTTGAGAGCTTCCGTTGCGTGCGCTGCGTAAACGATTAAATTACGCAAATATCATGTGTGATTGAATTGTTCTTTTTTAAAAGTTCTTAAAAAATCCGCATATGTTGGATCTTTTAAGATGGATTCACTATAATCTTTTTTTATGGTTATCAAATTTGTTCATTTGCGAAGGAGTTTTATCAAAATCTATACTAATATTATCAAGCAGAAGAGATTCTTTGTTTGTTTGTGGTGTAGGTAGGGCAGGTAGGGTAGCTAGGGTAACTTGGGTAGGTAGGGTAGGTAGGTAGAGGTAGGTAAATAAATAGCCAGTTGACGCGAGCGAAGCCGCGGGGGTCAGCTAGTACTTGATATAACTGAAACCCGAAATATTTGTCTAAAATTACATAAGTAATTGTCGCATTTTCGCAACAGGAGCTGTTACAGCAGGAATGAAAAAATCTTACGAAAATTCACAGTTCTTCACCTATCGTTCATCGACTTAACTAAACAGGCCCTAGTACTATTTCCATCAATAATCTGCTAAAGAAATGGGATAGTGCTATCAGTCATGCATAGCTTCATCTCTTTCTGGCACTGGAATCATAATGGCATTAAAAAGTCATAATATGACATCAATTTATTATAATATATAATCTTTAAGTGCTACAGTTTGGATATAAAGCACTTGCCCGGTTTAATACAAATAAAAATAAAATATTTTGCTATAGTAAACTGGTGCCATATTATGACGTTTTAATGCCATCATGATTCTATACACGGTTGATAGCACCGTCACATTTTTAGCGGAACCATTTGTTTTAACCAAGTAGGTATTCCTCGACATTACTATAAGTAATAAAGTTATTACGTTGTTTTAACTACAGAAACTATATGATGCTAGCGAGAACCTAGCTTAATTTAATTGAATAGCCGAAGTGATGTCGTATTCAGTTTTATCGATTTTCAGGACACTTTAAGTGTCTTGCAATAATTAATATAATTTCAAAATTCAAATTCAAAGGCCGTTTATAATGCTAGACATTCTACGAAGCAAATCGCACACAAAGTAACCTTGGCCATCCATAGTTCAGTTCTGCAACAACTAACATCATGTTTAACGTCAACCACGTTGTATTGTAACAGTTGCTGTTACAACCGCCTGTATACGTACACAGGTGGTAGTTGCAGCAACTGTGTGGCAACAGTATGTGTGTGTGTGGCTACGCCAATATTATGTAGGTCATCATCATCATCATCAGCCTTTTTAATGTTCCCACAGCTGGGACACAGGCCTCCTCTCTGTGAGAGGGAATTGACCGTAACCCACCACGCGGGCCCAATGCGGGTTGGCGGATGTCACATGTCTTCGAAGTTTTGGTTCTAGGACATGCCGGAAACCGGCATGTCCGACATCTTGTAAATCGTGGCCGTTACCACTGGGCCACCACTGCTCATATTATGTAGGTACAGTAATAATATGTACTAAACAATGACGTTGTATTGTTACAGTTGCTGCAACAACCGCCTGTGCACGTGGCTGCGCGGCATGTGTAGACGCAGCTCCGAGCAGTCTTCTAGCAGACGTACCAGCATGTTCTCCAAGAATAAGAGCATGTCTCCTACTCTGCCTCCTGAGGTAAGTTTTACTAAATAATGCATGTTTCCCCATTCATATTGCCCAGAACTCGAAGGTAAAAGCACGGGCTCTTGAAAGGTGGAAGGATTGAAGGAAGTTTTTACCCTGAATTGGGCAAATCAGGCAAGGAAAATAAAGTCCAACGCGCATAACGGACTGAATGGGAGTCTAACTGCGAAAAAAAAAAGCCGTATATTACCACTTCGATCACATAAGCACAAAACGTTTTGGAAACACTTTTTATGCATACAGCTATGGAGTGAAATTCCCTGCCGGAGTCTGTGTTTCCCGACAGCTACAATCTAGGAGTTTGTAAGTCAAGAGTGAATTGGTTATTTCTAGGCAAGCGTGTTTCACCGTCGACCACATCATCGCTTACCAACAGGTGAAACAGTGGTCAAGCGCAAGCCTATAATATATAAAAATAAAAAAGATATCCTTCGAGTCCTACGACAAGATTGGATTACAATAGCTCAAAAACGAGAAAAAAGAAAAATAGCTTCTGCCAGCGGTTTCGATCGCATGAAAAGTTTTTTATTATCCCAAGGGAATACAGGGGTACGGTATTAAAATGGGTCCTATGTCCTTTTACAAGAACCAAAATTCATCCAAATTGGTTCAGTAGTTTAGGGGCGAAAGTGTAATAAACAGACAGACAAAGTACTTTCGCATGTATAATATAGGTATAATTAGTAAGAATTAAGTTAGGAAGTCCCTTAGTACCATAATGATCCCTAGACATTCTGTTCTTTGGCTAGGTTTATTCTTGATTCAGGGAACAAATTAAATGTGCATTAAGGCAACCAGACAAGACAAGCAAGATGAACCTGTTCATATAATTTAACCAGACTCTACCCGTCATCTCCTCTTGCTTATTGTTTTTAAAAATCTATCACTCCAGCTTGCAATATATTTTACCAAGAAAAACAGGTCACTTTACTGCGCCATCTTACCCCGACGTCCGAAAGTTCAAAGTCCTTTGTAATCCATACAAATGACCCAAAACTAAGCCTTTGTATGACCCCCACGCAGACCCAACAAGTCACCGAAACATATTTTACTCTACCCTCGTAATCGCGAAGTCGCTTGGTCGTCACGCAACGACCACGCGTGTCTCGAGAAATATGACCCAAGGTCTGTCAGACGTGGTCACTTATTAAAACTTTGTTTGTTCCTATAATTGTAGGTGTTTCATGGCAATCATTAAATAATTTGACTGGGAGGCTAGTCGCATTATTTTGCATGTAAATTAGTTTGATGTTACTCATGGTCAGTTTGAAGACTGTTGTTATAATTTCACAACAAATGATTCATTGCGACTTCGTTGAATTTTACATAGTGAAACAATCAAAAGTAGAAAGTCACGTATCTTCTTTTTTATGATTTGCGTCATTATTACCATCAAAAACATGGAAAGGTTACAGAGTTATATTTGGAAACAAATATTTATTTAAGGTATAATACCATTACATAAGCTTAACCATACATGCTAGTGCATGCGCAAAAGAATTTTAAATTACATTAGACAAGAATAATACATTATTGTATTAGAAAATATGAAGGTCCCATGCTGGGCGCCAAGAATGTGTTATTGGCGCCCAACACGGTACGTTTTTAGTTCATAAATTAAAACTATATTATTAATCAAGTAACTTAATGTCCCTCGTTATTAATAATAAAAAGCACATATTTATTGCGTGCTAAGAACAGTAGAACAATATGTAAAAAAATATATGTTTAATTTCCTCGCGTGTAGACTTTTCTTAGCTATGGTTTTAATCTATTCACCATATATAATTAAAAGTAGTTCAGTAAGTAGTTGCTATTTATATGAAATGGGTTAGTGTAAACAAGGTCGGTTGTGTAACAATAGGGACGAAATCGATGGCATTATTAAATGTATGATTAGCGTATTTTTAATGGCAGTGTCTATTCGACTGTTAACTGAAACGCATTCGTATTACAAATTACGGAATATCTAGTTTTGTGTTTCCTTAAAAAATCCAAACTATATAAATAATCTGGAACTGTAAAAATTTACAAAAATAACGTAAAGGCGTTCCAAAAACAAATAACACGTAATAGTGGTAGTAGTACATATAGTTTATTTAAAATATTTCTGTGACAATGAGTGCAACAAAAACAAGTATCAATGTATAACTTCAAAGCCCGCTACGTAACCACAGTAAACGCAAAAATAAGCAGCTTAAGACAAATGCAGAATCTTTACCTAACACCGCGTCTTCAGAACTACTTGTACAGTTTACCCCAAGAGATTTACTCGAAGAATCCGAACTACCCTCTTAAGACGATGGCTACTGGTAACAAACTAGCTGTGTATCCGGCACCAACACCCCGGCCTTCTATTCAAGTGTCTCCTAGAGCTACACCGAACCCATCGCCAATGCCTTCACGGAAAACCTCTAAGATTATGATTACGAAGGATTTTATGAAGAAGGATGTGGATATCGAGGAAGATGCTGAGGTATTTGAATTTGGACCAGTTCAGAGTTTTTAATCAGACATGCTAAATTATTTTTTCTGTTATTGCATTCCTTTCTAAATGGTAAGAACCCTTGGGTTTAACAGTGGCTTTGCCGGCGCTTTAGTCAACAATCACCCGAAGGAACAAAAATTAATCCAGGTTGTTTGTGCCAAATTTCATTCAAATCCGTTCAGTATTTTTTGCTTGAAAGAGTAACAAATATGCATCAACATTTTTAAATATCTTTTTAAAAATGGCTTTGGCATTACGTATTTCTTTTTATTTACATTCAGTAATAGTAGTATAATCTTTTGCTGTAAGACTCTATTTAATATCAGATAAGTAATGCATTCAATAAATGCCATTCGAATTCTACGGTCTGTGAGCTACGACATTGAAGTGTCGTCATGTTTCATGTCAGAACCATGACGAGTCTGTTAACACACGCTTTAAATCTACCCCATGAAAGCTACCGAGGTCACTACACGACATTTCAACTATTTACCTACCAGAGCATATTATTCTAAATGTTGGAATATATTCTTCAACTGTCCAGTCTAGCCTTTGCCGAAATATTTGAAGGTTAACTTAAAATGTTGGGTAGTTGTGAACTTTTTGTCACGTGATCTCTGCAGGCTGCACTGTAGTTACAAATGATATTTTAATTTTTCTTAATCGGTTAAAACATACACTTTTACACGTCAAAAAGAAAAAAAAATAGATGAAGTATTTGTTTCCTACGCGACTACACTGAAAAGAAACACCGAACAAACTTAAAGCTCAATGCAGAATAGTGACTGAAAATGGTCTTTTGAGGAAATACTAACAGCAGATTAGGTGGGACTTGCTTAGTCAGTGAACGTACCTATTTGCCAATGATAGTGAATTCTAAAATCTCAGATCAGAGTCTAATATGAGTCTAAAATTACAATTATTATATTCGTCAATGATATAGCAAACAGTATCAAACACAGTACCTGTTCCATTTTCGCAGATGACTTGAAACTATATCGGGTTATTGACACCAGTACAGACATTGCCCTACTCCAGGAAAATCTTAACTATATTCGTTGTTGGTGTACTAAAAATCACATGTTTCTTAATGCTGACAAGTGTTACCTTATAACATTCACAAAAAAACACCATACGCTTACTTCTTCATATTCGCTCAACGAAAGAGCACTTCAAAAAGTCGACAAAAGCCGAGACTTAGGTGTTTTCCTTTACAATACCTCAATACCTTCATACCTCACGATGACTCTATTGTTGCTAGGGCTGCTAAAACATTGGGATTCATAAAAAGAACCTGTTGTGACTTCAAAACTGTCTAACCCTTAACAGTACTCTATAATTCACTTGTACGAACTGTTTTGGAATAAGCGTCATCTGTTTGGAATCCAATTTATGGTACACATTTGCGGTACAAATCTGATAGCTGTCCTCAGGATGCTGATATCACAAAGGCTAACTCACTTCAAAATTATAACTTTAAAACAGCGAAGGCATAACCCTGACCTGATTTTGCTTCACAAAACATTAATGGATCTATACAAGTTCCGAAACTTCTCGTCGAAATAAATATATCTGTCCCTCGCCATAGTTCACCCAGATCTGAACTCATCCTGGATGTGTTCACTCCATCCCCAACTAGAACTAACCTCGGACATTCGGCACCAACGAACACGTTGATGAGGATGTACAATGAGCTCCATACACGTTCCAATAGCGTTGACATCTTCGCCAACAAGCTATTGCAATTTCGCAAACAATTGTAACTGACCCACAGTGGCCACAGTTAAAATCTACATTATTATTAATATTATTACTTACACTTTTAATATTATTAATTACTTATTTATTATTGTTATTGATTGTGTTATTCTTTAGAGGGACAAAATAGATTTGGTTATTTAATTTCTTTTCTTTTTCAGTTTTATTTTCATGTGTGTTTTTAGCCTATATGTACTCTTACTATGTGTTTTTTTGTAGTCGCTCCACGTAAAACACTAGTGCTCAGCTGAATCTGGTAAGACTGGACACCGACCCCAATATAGTAGGGAAAAGGCAAGGCAGATGTACTCTATGTTTTATTATAAAATTTGATATATGTAAATGCTGCGCACACCTATAAGTGTCAAATTCACTCTAGATTTAAGTTCAATTTGTTACAGAACCCCAAAAAATGTATTAGTAAATTCGTTGGAGTGCCATAATTAAATAAATTTCAGAAGGAAAACGTAAGGATATAAGAGGTGTTTTTGACAGATTGCGATGCGAAAGCGAACGATCCTACTTATAAGGGAATTGCCATTCAGATGTCCGATAATGTCCGGTGATTGACAGCTTCTGGTAACATTATTATAAATATCTGTTAAGCTGTGCTCGGCTATGTGAAAGCTGTGCTGTGTGTAATTGAGTGTGCATTACAGGATAATAATGATATGTACCAATTTTTATATTTTGTGTAAGTTTTATGGTTTTGTTACACTCGTTAGTGATCCTTAAATAAATATATACCTGTATTGTAGGTTTGGAAAGGTTTATATGGCGTTTTTCGAACCGGAAATTAGAAGTTACAAATCGATGACTAATTCTAGTACTCTCCTATTATAACTGCCCATGTTTGCTATCCTCGGGATACCCGCAATATCTGATATTGCCCTGTATTATAGCTTTGAAAAGGTTAATATAACGTTTCTCGAAACGGAAATTACAAGTAACAAATCACCTATTTTATGGCCATGTTTGTTATCCGCAGGATACCCGCAAGAAGCTAGACACATCGCTGGTTGATTATACGAGTGTGATGCGCGGTGCGATTCCGGTGCTGCCGATAGTGCTCGCGTACTTCTGTCTGCTTTGCAATATTTGTGTGCCGGGACTTGGTGAGTAGAAGTAACTTACATGAGTGAGGCTCGGTTTCACTTGATTTTCGTGTGTTAATGTTGTCGCGTCGATTATTTCTTGTCAGAAACCACGTAGTTTAGAAAAATATTTCAACAAATTTAATATTGGCACAAAGTAATAGACGCGTTTAAGGTGTTTGAGGATTGTAGGAGGATATCTTTCAATGTTGTGGAAACGAAACCATTTTTTTTATATTCACTTTATTATATTGTATTAAGATTTTCGCTTGCAATTATACTTCGACGATGTTTTATATTGGAACTATTGTATTTGCAGGTACTATTTTGAGTGGCCTATTCTGCCTATGTTTCGGCATTCCCAGATTTGGGGTCCACGATGGAGCTAAACATAGAATAGGTAAGTCTAAACACTTTTAATTTAAGAAAAACATGAAGGCAGGTGAAAAGCTTTTTCACTTCGTATGGCTTTTTTTGACCAGTAAAAAATAAATGCGTATGCAGCAATGGAGTGTCAATGGCAAGCTATTGCAAAAGTCTTGTGACGCCTTTCAATAATAACTTTAAAAATCGACAGGTCTGGCCCCTGGGCGACTACAACTTTTCAATTACTTAGACAATGCTTCATTTTGCCGCACAGTTACTACGTGAATACTGATATCATATCATCATCACTTAAGTCAAAATACGTCAACTGATGGACATATGCCTCCCACAACCGTCGCCACATTGGCTGGCGTTCTGGTATCTATCAATAATTATTATTAACAACATATATTTTTTATTTATGATAACTGTTTATTACAGGTTCGTTCGTGATAAACTTGTTGGTGGGTGCGGGGCAGCTGTTCACAGTGCTGTTCTGTCTGGTTGGTTGGGGCTGGTCCATCTGGTGGGGCGTCATCATGGTCAAGACTTCACGTAAGTGTAACATTCAAATCGCAAAAAAATAACAATATTATTTTGTTCTATTTTTATAATGATTACAAAAAACTACGATATGTCTCACTCCTGTCGGAGTCTGGGTCATAAATGAACATTCTTCCTTTATATATACCAGATTATAGAACAATTTTACAAATGCTTATACTACCGGCACCCACCTTGGGACTAACTACAATTGGCGCCCAGCAGGGATCAAGTTATCTTCTCTGTCACACTTACTGGGTGACAAGGACTTGTCACTTTAGCTTTCAGTTATGATATCTAGATTCCCGATTAATGAGTTTGAAACACAAACATGAATAAACAGGAATAATAATTTAAAAAGTGGCGCCCAAATGGGACTCTCATTTAATTTATTGATTTTATCAATAGTATTTCTCTCATCACAGGCTATATTCTTTGAACCAGTACGATAAATGCGCCTACCTTAACTTAATTATTATTAGCATCTATCTTAATTAACAAACGCGATCATATTAATAATAAAACAAAATTAAGCCACAGTTTCTAAGCCAGGGTTTTCGTAACTTTCACGTAACTAATTAAAAACATTATGATTTCAGGTAAATACCGCAAGCTAAAAAAAGAAGCGGCCTTAGAAGAAGCAGAGGCAGCGCCCCCTGTGACCACCAACAACCATACTCGAGCGTAACATATTGCTATATGAACTTGTTTCTGACTAACTGTTACTCGACGAGCATTCTGTCTGTAAAGATTGGTTTTATCATCTCTAGGTAAAAATAAAACATGTTTGAGTGACACTCGTTAGAGGGGATTGTTTTTAGCCCAGTGAGTTCTTACCTTATCAAGGATTCCTTGCATTGAATATGTCACCAGATTATTGCAAACACCGTTAGATTGTAATGAAATATCGATATATTGTAAGCAGATAATTTCAAATACAGTTAACCCAATCCAAATTCGACATTTTACAATATATATATGTGCCTTATTCCGAAGAAAGAGTTTAGAATTTCACGCGATTTATTATAAATTTAAGGTGGTTGCCCGGTGACAAACATAAATATTTTTTTTTCTGAGATAAGTAAAATAGTGGCGGTCTTTGAGAACAAAAAATAATGCAGTTGTGATAAAACCAATCTTCACACGAGTTCTGACTTTTTTACAGTTCATTCTGTAAATATATATTAAAGAAATCACAATTAAATAATTGTAAAAAGGACACAACAGTTTCATAATTGAAATATTTATGTCTATTTAAGCATTAAGAGTGTCAGTACTGCCAATGGGACGCATCTAACTTTCATTCTAAAAAAAATGTAAATAAAATAGGGTAGTCGATACGTAATTTTGAAAATAGAATTTGACTTAAAATTTGAAATACGTAGTTTAAATGGAAAAAATGTTCCAAAATGTTATGGAAAAATACATCAAAAAAAGCGAAAGAAAATATGTATGTATTTTAAAATTGTCTGCTGGTCAGAATTTTATCCGTTTGAAATGAACGGTTTTTTTCGAACGAACTAGACTTCCATTCGAAGTTTTCCGACCACATGGTCATTTTTAACTTTTACTCATAGATTTAACATTAATGTAAATGATTATAGGCCCCAAGTGCTTCTATAAATATCTAGTATTATTAATATTATACACTTAAATTAGAGACATGATATAGAGAGAATGGTTTATTCATTAATTTATTGATCCTTCGAAAAATTGAATGCCTCCTGCCATCTTCATGCATTCCACCATCATTTCTGAAGATTTAGTGGTCCATTTTAATTCTGTCTTAGATGGGATGCCTAACATAATGAGTTCCCCTTAAAGACAAAAACTTGTACTTACCCTGTAAAGTGTAACTAAAAGTGTTGTAGTGACCAATAAGAAAACAGTTTGAAAATATTCTTCAACATTGTTTTATCCAAGTGTCCAAATCACTCATCCCAATCGAATCGGCGTCAATGGTAATTTCTATTGTGACTGCTAATTAAAGTTTGACAGGTTATGGATTCCTTTGAATAGTCCATATAAAGCAGATTGTTTGACAGAAACGTCAAAAGTGATTATATAACTACCCACATTTCCTCTATATCATGACGCTCAATGTAAAGTTTAAAAACTAAGAAACTTTTGTATATGACCAAACTGATATTTCTAACATAGCAATCACATTTAACAAGATTTTTTAGCAATGTATCCGTTAGTAATGCGATGAAGTGTAGTTTTTTGACAATTTTCCAAATATGTAATTCTATTAAACTATATCCTGAGGGTTTTGACAAGTTACATTATATCAACGAAAGCGTTGTGCATGGATAAATTTCGAAAATGTACGGGATTATCAAGCGCTATCAAAATATCAGTGGTTCGTTACATTTTGGCATTTCGACCATCGCCTTCGCTGATACAACAGCACCATGTCTGGAGCCTCTGGTATTTGATAATATTAAAGAGTTTCAAGTTTCAGAATACGAACATTTAAGCTGAAAACGATAGAGAAATGACATCAACTTAATCACCGGAAGATACACTTGAAAAAACAATTTTAGTTTCAAAAGTTATATCGATTTCCAAGTGCATTTTTTTGTTATCTTGATCGTGAACATAATCACAAAAAAGGTCAGTAATAAATGTCACTTCTCCATCGTCTCCAGTTGAAATGTTCAAATACCCGCAAAATGATGTAATTTAATTTGATTTGCATTCTTAATCGGCCAGGCCATTAATGTTGTGATTTTTGGTAAAGTGATTATAATGTTTGACTTTAGTTGTATGCATTGTAGAAACAACGGAACATTTTGATTTATTCCTTTTATTTTTTGTGGCTTGCAATTCCTAAATCAAATATTTCAAGTCAAATAATTTCAATATTTGCATACAAATATGATATGACTAAAAACTATGTGATGCAGATATAAGTCTAGTAAATAACTTACAGTATGAGCTTGAAAGCCGCAACGACAGGCAAAATGTGTGTATCTCGATAAACTGGCGCCCAACTGGGACTAATCGTTACACATTTGGCGCCCAACTGGGACTCATCTTTTCACATTTGGCGCCCAATTGGGACTCATCGTTACATACTTGGCGCCCAACTGGGACTAACTTTTTGTAAGAAGGCTTCCAAGAATTTTTCCTACAATGAAGGGGTCGGCTTCCAGTCTAACCGGTCTAATATGAATCATTATTTCATTCATTATCTTGAAATAGAAGGCAGCGTATCAATAACATAATTATGTTGTAAGGAACATTGTGCACACTATTCTTTAATTGTGATCATGACGGTCTTGTGCAGGCAATCTTACGTTTACGCTTTACGGGTCTTGCTCCTATAATGCCATTCCAGACGTAGATAGATAAGTACTACCTTTCATTGTTTCTACGTTGCATATAAATTAAAAGAACGATTAAAATATTGGTGTAAAGTTTCGTGAAACCGAAGTGATTATTATTATATACCTAAGTAAGCTATATATTTATGGAGACGTTCTTCCAGTACAATTTGTTTATTATTAACAAATTATTAATTGTTATAAGTTGATTATACAATGTTTATTAATTATAGTTGCTTGTACAACGAATAATCAATAAAGACGATTTTAATTTCAATTTTGAAGTTTTATTTTCCTATCAAGGGTTAATTTGTGCTTTCCGAGGTTCAGTCAAAACCTCTCGAGTTTCAGGTCTCAACCGCCATGAGATCTGGAGGCAAAAGTCCTCACACATATTTGGGAGTGGCGCGAGTGGGCGAAACTTCGTTGCTGCGACAAATCGTGGCTCGGCGGGCCGAGCTCCGGCATGATCTCATGGCGAAATGGAGAGGGAGACTGTCGCAACCCAGCGCTTAGCACGCCATAATAGCGGCGATAAGGCCCTTCTTTGAGGAGTGGCTTGAGAGGCGTCACGGCGTCCTCACCTTCCGCCTGACGCAGGTCCTCAATGTACACGGCTGTTTCGGTAGGTTCAAGTTCAGGACAAGGCGGTAGGAAACGCCCGGGTGTCACCATTGTGTGGATCATCCGGAGGACACGGTCGAGGTCTGCCCTGTTTGGGCGGCGCGCCTCAAAGAGATGTCAGCAAAACTGACGGGATCTTTCTGGGTTGCCGATAAATTTGAAAGAGAGTTACCGCAGCCCTGGCACAAGCAGCTGAAGTAGCACGGGTGGGTGTTAGTAAAAGTCTGAGGCGCCCTTCCGCTTCACCCAGAGCGGGAGAAGTCATTGGATGAATTCCAAACAAAACAAAAATGACTTTAGTCCGGTCAAAGCAGACATTACCCCTTGCATAAATTCCAAAGAACCATTATAATGAAATTATATAAAATCCTCATTTATTCCATGTATGCAATTTTTTTTATCCAAGGTCAAATGGCACAAATATCAGTTTATTATTTAATTCTCGGAAAGTTATGATTTTACTGCAATTTGTGCCAGCGCAAAATTGTTTATTGTTTAATTGTACACAAAAAGTGCTCCATATGATTCACTAATTTTCGTGTCAATATTTTTTAATTTTCATTTCCACCCTGCGCCAAAGTGCCTTAACCATAACAAACTTTACTGTTACATTGCCTCCCTGTAAATGTACTTACAATTTCGCTTAGTAAAAATTGCACATCGGTGTGATATATAATATATCGAATCGCGTCAAGCCATCAGGACCTTCGCTTAGTGTTTACACTCAATTTTTCTTATGTTATCTGTTATAATCAGACAATCAATCAACCCAGATCACGCAAGGAAACTCCGAGCATAGCCCTCTCCATTGCCCTTTGGGTGACTGTAAGCTTTCTGATGAGGCCTATTGTGAGCGACCAGATCTCAGAGCCATATTTCATAACTGGCAACAGAAACTGGTCAAAGTCTTTCGTCTTGAGATACTGTGGTAAGTTAAAAGAGAAGATACCGCGCAACTTTCCGTGCACTGCCCAGCCGAGTCGGAATCTGCAGCCGACATTGAAACAGCTTCACTAGTATACCGCTCACTGTGTGAGTCGGTCATCACTTACTGCATTCCAGTCTGGGGCGGGACCTTCAAAACCGTGATGCTTAGGGTGGAACGAGCTCAGCGGGCAGTTCTTAAAGTTATGTACTTCCGTAAAAGGGACTACCCCACAGCCCAGTTGTACTCAGAAGCCCAAGTACTTACGGTGAGGAAACTCTACGTCCTCCGCTCTGTCTTACGCCGACATTCCACGATGCCACTAGAAAATAATCTGTGCAATCAGCGGACTGGCTTTCCAATTTGTGAATCTGTTCAGTGTCGTACGGCACTTGCACGACGACACTATCGCGCCCAAAGCTCTCTAATGTATAATAAAATTAACAAAAAGCTTTCAATTTATAAACTGACCTTAGGTACGTAAAGTCAAGGAGAGTCTTAAGCCATGGTTACTGTCAATGAGCTACGACGAAACAGAGAAAAAACAGAAACAGAGAAAACATTTTATCTATCTCGTAACATTAACGCTACGTATGAAAGGCAGTCAATTCTCGCCTTACTCGCTCGCTGAATACCCTTCCTGATCATTCAATTCGCACTCACACTTTCTTACTCACACACACACACACACATACATACACACACACTCACACATACACACACACCACCACACACACACAAACACTCCCCCTACACAGACACAAACACTTTAAAACTCAATACAGGCTTCGTTGAACTGCTTTTATTACTATTTTTTTTTTGTTGTTAGCATAGTTTTTATTTTCTATCCTTACTTTGTTGCATAAGATTTTGTAATACCTCCTACTGGGAGAGGGCACTGGCTCTTGTAACACAGGTCTATAACCTAGCACAGGAGTCAGGGACTTCACACAAATGTAACCACTTCTACGGTTGAGGTCGAAGGTCGCTTTTCAAACACTTTGAGGTCCGACTATTTAGCTGGCGGTATTTCTAAGACTGCAGGATCATCGCATGCCTCTCCTTCAAGAGCTTGAGAGTAGGATCAGAGTTCAGTTTTGCTTATATCTGTAAGGCGGTTCTTGAAAAACTTAGACCCGACCGTATGTACAGCTTTCACGAACCCATCGCTGTATTCGTCTACGGAGCTCCCTAGGCACTCGAAACGATTCTGGAGTTCGAGCTGATAGCTCTCGGCGTTTTGGATCTGGATCTGTGCTGGACGGAGCGTAGACTTCATCAGTCGAGACCTTTCAAGCTTGATATTAATGTTCAATGTGCCTCTCACCATGCGGTGATCGCTCCCGGTTTTCAACGAATTGATCAGTCTTCAATGAACATTTTCCTTTTTGGTTGACATAATTTTAAACCCAGCCATTGCCCTATACTAACTATATTGGGGTCATCTTCCAGTCTAACCAGATGCAGCTGAGCACCAGTATTTTACATGGAGCGACTGCCTACGAAGCACGACACTTCGTAAACAAGGCCTTAGTGTATGTAGTGAGCGCTTCCAGAAGTCTCAAATAAAACTCAAATCCATTTTACAATATCACTTTATTTTATTACGGTCCATATGTATAATAGTAGCGTCATGAATACAGACAATTATGGCGTGGCTCACACATACTTCACTGACTACCGTGTCTTAGCTACTCTATGTCGAAAGCGGGGAACACACACATTTGATACTCTTAGTCGAAAAAACATATTTTTTGGTTTTAAAATCACATTTAATTTTTAATTCAGTCGTATGAATCACCAATAAGGTACTTCGGAGACTATAGACAAGTGAAATTGTAACAACGAAAGCATCGCGATGGCAATTAACAAAATTTAAAAATGTATGGGATTGTCAAGCGCGTCGGTAGAATCAATTATTATTAACTTTAAATTTATATTTTTGACGGTTAAAAGTAATGGCCTAGTTGAAATAAAGACTTTTTTGTATGTGTCTTGTCTTTGCTTAATCTATATCCTCAGGGGCTTTAGACATAAGTCATTTTATCATCGTTTCCGATAATGGTCGAAATGCCAAAGTGGATGAATCTCACGACATTTCGATAGGGCTTGGAATTGGCATACATTTTTGACTTTTTAGGTTTCCGTACCCGAATGGTCGAAACGGAGCCACTGAGCCACTTGATGTCACCCACGTGTCCATCTGGCTGTCTTTCTGTCCGTCACAGGTTTAATAGCCAAACCGTTGGAGTAGCAGTCTTGAAAATTTCACAGTATAAGCATCTTGTTGACCCAAAGCCATACCAATTTTCAAAAATTATTTTTAAATGTTTTTATGAGGGACTCCCATACAGCTAAAAGTGGGCGCGAAAAATCGATCGATGCAGGATCGAGTGGAATATCATTGTTGAGAGCTCGTTGACAAGATAAATGCTGTATTTATTGTTTTAAAAAATATTGGAAAACAAAGGAATGGGAAGCCATCAAAGTCAGGCTTTTTCACAAAATTTTGTTCCGAAGAATTTTTTAACTGCCCATCCATGACCTATATACTTCAAATTAGGTAATAATGTTTATTATAACGTATATTTTACTAAGAAATACCAATATATTGATAAATCAGAGACTTGTTTTTGCGGTTTGGTACGGAACCCTAAAAGTGCGAAGTCCGACACACACTAGGCCCGTTTTTTATTCCAATCGTTACGACTTCGGTTTCGTTGAAAGAATAACACTTTTCTAGAGCCTCAATGACAAAATAGCTAATACTTACAGTATCAAACGAGCAACTAATTAATGATATGGCCATTAATAATTCTTCCAGTAATACTGATACGTCAGTAGAGTTGTCATAAGAGCCAAATTAAGCAAAAGAAAAATTTTACTATTCCAAAACTGGTGGCTACCAGTTTGCGGACGCCACTTCAGAACTTTTCGGCCCATCGACCATCTGTTCTGCGAGCTCTGCCCTGCCTACTGCCACTTAAGTTTGGCAATTCTTCGGGCTATGTCGGTAACCTTGGTGCTCCTGCGGAAAACTTCATCTCTGATTCGATCACGCAAGGAAACTCCCAGCATAGCCGTCTCCACAGCTTTTTGGGTGACTTTAAGCTTTCTGATGAGGCCTCATTGTTGGTCTTAAAATGGTGACACGGAATACTACATGTCTAGCTGATCTCTCACTCAAAGAGGTCCAGGTACCAATGATGGCTCACTTATTTATATAAAGCCTTCAGATCAAGCGTCGCAAGTGGAGATGAATTGGCCACACGCTCCCATGGGTCCCGATCATATACCAAAGCAACCATTAACCAGAAAGCGTGGACATCTCCGTCTGGCGTCGCACCGTGTTGCCAGAAACCACGAGCATCGAAATCACGTGGAGTGAGGTGAAGCGTGAAGCTCAAGACCGGTCGCGATGGAACATATCCGTGGACCCATCTACGGGACATGGGATATTAAGTCAACTACTCCATATCCCATGGAGTACTTGACTTTTATACATACACTGGTCTATGTATATAGACCAGTGTATTATATTTCTGTACCCAATTATTTATAGGGAATATAACAGCCTTGTGTTAACGTATCAAATGTGTGCAATCCGCGCATAGAATTATAGAAACACACAAATAATCTACCACGGTATAAATTTTACGTTGATTTTGCTATCGTGATGGACTGGACTTGAATGTTGGTATAAAGTTATTCGGCAAATTAAGATTCTGAATTGACGTGCTAAGATATTCAGAGCCAAAAATACAGACTTTCGTTTAAAAAGTTTTTTATTTCCTGAGTGTTGTATGATGTTTAGATATTTTTTTGTCTGGACTTCTTCTATCAGAACTTTTCATTAGTAGTCCAAGACATAAATACATGCAAGGAGAGTAGGGAGGCCTGCAGGTTACCACCAAGATACCTACTCTATTAATTAACGATGATTAATGTGAAATTTATAAAAAAAACAGATTCTGAGATGCATAGAATATTAAACATAGCTCCGTACGAAATACTGAAATTTTATCAGACATTGTGCCCGCTTATACACAATCCCGTGTTCCTTCAGTACCTTGTGCCAGGGTCGCGGTAACCAGCACACAAATCCAGTCCACTCACATAAAGGTGACATCACACTATAGATCCTGAACTTACACAAATCGTAATTTCTACGCAGTAAAGTGTACATACATCTGATTACCTCGAAGCCTTAGTTCGCGAATATCGTATAACTTACGTTTAAGAGTTGCTGTTGGACGCTCTAAAGTTCTATTTTAAAGATACAGAATTACCGGTAAATTATTTATACCCGGTAAATTAATTGTCGCAGTTAAATCATTTTTAACGGAAAATTATTTTTTACCGCTAAATTATTTTTGACGGTATATTATTTATATCGGTAAATATTGTATTAATTTGAGTTTTATAGCTTTTCGAAATTTTTGTTCTGTTCAAATTCAAAATTAGGGTTAATTTGAACAATTATTTGGCATAAGTATTAGGAAAAAGTCAAGAAAGACTTAAAACTGAGATCGATTAACAACCCCATTGGATAAATCCTCGCCTCTCGTACTTGTGATACTGGGTTCAAATTCGGGCAAGTGCCAAGAACACTTTTAGTATGTACTTTAAGTGTATCTTGGACATCACTGACAACGGTCAAGGAAAACATCGTAATCAAACCTGGATTTAGTTAATATAAGTTTGAAATCCGACCCGCATTGAGCAAGTGTGGTGATCAATGTTCCAGCCTTCTCTGTATGAGAAGAGGCCTTTGCCCAACAGTGAGACAGTTACAGCTGGTATTATTATCATTAACAAAATCAACAAAAATTAATCACAGAAAAAAATTAAAAACTTAAATTAATTATTTTCATCATTACAAATAGAACTTCAGAACATCCAACGAGAAATATTTACATTATTTTATTTAACAATAAGACAAACGTACGTCGTTTAGTAAAAATTGCACAAATTGTGAAGACTGATCACGTGGTTCAATTTAGCACCGGCCGATTAGGCTCGACACAAACGCGCGACTAGTCGCAAGCCGGTAACACTGGCAAAAGACCCATAGTAGATTAGATGATGACTTAAATGTGTAATATGCGAAATTACGACTAGTCGCAGCATTTAGTCGTAGCCTTTAAACATTTTTGGAGTCACTTCCCAATTTTTAAAAATTATTGAAAAACAATCAAGGCAAGATTTTATTGGAGTGTACAAATAAATATCTTTTAAACTAAAAAAATCGCTATCATATTTACATTAAATTAATTAAAAATTGATCGCTTCAAAAAAATGTCTACTTAAAAAAATATAAAATGAACTTTTAACCATAGCATTACAGAAATCCATTGACTATGGCATATTGTACTTAGATATCACCGTTCTATCTAAAAAAAAGGGGTAATTAGGTATTAAAAAAATATTCTTTGGTAAACCTATACCAAAATAAAATTAAGCCATATGTTAATGCTATTCTAAGGTTTGGTTCTAAACGTGTGATACATCGTAAGCCTCGACAGACGCTGCGATATTTAGTCGCAACTATTCAAGATGACTTAAAACTCAAATCACCGTATTTAATCTAGTTAATTTTATGTCAATGTAAATTGAAAACTGATTCTGCGACATAAAATCGCGTTGCGACACGATTTATCGCAGCGTATGTTAATCCGATATCTTATCTAGTTCAGAACCAAAAGAACTATACAGTGAGAAATGCTAAAATACTCGTAAATATAAAAAATATATAGGAAACAATATTTTGAGTATTATCCGTGGCGCGACTGAGGCCAAAACATATCCTTAATAAATTACGAGCGCATTGTCGCAGCGACTAATCGCAATAACATTCAAAATTCAAATAACCAAACGCAACGCGAGTTTCAAACAAAACTTTTTTTCTTTCTGTCCGAAGATAAAAACACTTCTTACATTCAGTTCCTATCATAAAAACCACAATGGTTGTTGCGATTCATCGCAGCGACAAATCGCAATCTATCCAAATCATCAAATTTAACTAAAATTATTATGCCAATCAAGCCTTTTCAGAACTATAAATAATTTAATCATTATTATTTTATTGGAAATGTAAAATTGCAATTTTGACATTATTTTTTTCATCATTCACAAATTTATTTTCTTTTTAAGTCTCGTCACCTTCTACTGGGCTGTCAAATAAAAATAAAATTATACTTTACCCGCAGTGTCGTTTTATGGGTAGGATACGAACGTATGTATTTTGCGATTAATAAGTCGCATGTTGATTTAAAAAATAAATCTTTTACGATTAAATAATAAATAGTGTTAATGGATTCTAGATTTTTTACTAGTGGACTGTGTTTTTATAAAATAATTATATTCCTTTTCAATTTATTGTATATATCCGAGTCAACTTTTTTCAGGTCATAGTTATACAATACAATACAATCAAATAATATTCTACAGTCTGTTTTTTTTTTATCTCTAGAGACAAAATTGACACAAGCAAATGTCAAATTAGGTATGTTATATAGACACCTCAGTTCCTTTTAGACCTATTACAGTATTTGAGACTACAACTAATATAGCTCAGAAGGCCTAATAAGCCTTTAAAGAAGTAATTTGACATTTGCATGTGTCAAATTTGTCATAGAGATTTAAAAAAACAGACTTTAAATAATCAATGATTTTAAAAAGTGTCGTTGTCAGTCTTACAATTTATTGATTAAACTCAAAAATATAAATTAATCAATGATACTGACCAAAAACTATCATTAAAAAACACGAATTCAAGATGGCGCCTGTCAAAATGACAAACGACATCAAAATTGACATGATAACGCCAGTCCACTGGTATAAAATCACTTGTTAGTATTGTGCACACCCTGTTTACGTATACAGGGTGTTCACTGCAGGATACAGTTGTTCTTTCTCTGAATCTCCACTTGAGATAGATTTCTTTCTATTTCGTCGTCATCTGCTATCCTGTAAGAAAAATAAAGGATTTAAATTAATGTTATTTTTAACGAGCAAGTAGTTATTCGTTTTTGGAAGTAGTTACCTAGTCAATGTATGTAGATTACTACATACATTGACTAGGTTAATATCCGGTATTAACCTAGTCAATGTATGTAGTAATCTTGTATTTGGCATGCAATGGGATACTGACACACTAATCGGCAAATGACCAGATCGTCATCAACAACACCAGATATTGACTAAACATTCTGATCTGGCCGGATATTGAACTAATATTCGATATCCAATTCTGCTGTCAGAACGAAAAAGGGCACAACTAACAAATTGTAAAACTTGAGATAAATGAGTTTAAAGTTTTCAGATGTTTTTCGGCAAAATTAAAATGGCAAACTATTTGAATGTATTTTTTAAATATTTATGTTTGCAATTATTTTCATATACATAAGACCTATCGAATAGTATTTTTTTAGTTTTTTTATTTCTGCCCATTTTCCCTTTCAACTAAATAAAAAAAAATATATTGAAACTCACAACTAAGCAAATGTGACCTTTTATTTTAATAATGTTGCAATATTAAAACGAAAGGGCACATTCTGCACAGTTGTGCCCTTTATTTTTATAATATTGATTTTGAATTTAGATAGAAAAGGAATATCATTGGTAGATCGGCCTTTTTAATCTAACACCTATTAAAGAAGCCTTTTCTACTTAGCAAGAAATCAAAATTCTATTGAAATAAAATTCATATCTATGCATCTGTCCCCTTTCAGCTTAATAAATGTCAAATGTGTCTTTTTAAGTAATCAGATGTGAATTTGGATGTCAGATGTGCCCTTTGAGTTAATTTTATTTCTGTAAATAATAAAGACATTTTGAAAAAAAAAACAGGCTGATGCGCCTTTTTCCTGATTCCGAATATGTGTATAACTCAATTTTGCAAAAAATGTTGTATGTGTCCTATTTCGTTGACGCGGCAGAATTCTACTCGCATATTGGCCTTCATTATATGGCTGAATACTGATCTATTGTTCAGTATCTGACTGATATTACCTGAACGACCTAATACACCACTAAAAACCTGAATACAGATTAAAGTATTAAGTGAAATAAGACTTACGCTCTTTCCTGCTCGTCCATTTCTTGAACTAATCTGTCTCTCTCGTTGACGGCTGATAACAGCTCCTGCAAACAGATAATAAATAAAATTACATTGTTACGAGCTGGAGTTCAGGAATAAATTATTTAAACAGCAGGCTTTAATTAATCACTCTTTAATACTGAAACACTTCTTAAACAACTTTATTACTAGATGGCATCGCCCTATCTTGTAACAATATGTACATTTCAAAAACAAATAAGATAAATGGATTTTATAGTCACTATAGGACATAAGGTTTTAAACTCGATCGGAACGTGAGTTTCGCTTTAAACGAAGTGTCATTTCTTTTGGTATAGTACTTACAGGCCGGGGCCTGTATGTCTGCCCGGTGAATGACAATAGGACTATTACATGGAACTAAATGTGGTTGGATAACACACGTCTGACTAAGATTTCGGATAATACAGGCCTGATTAAGAACTAAAATAAAATTAATCATAAAAAATCCTTTTTTTTTTTAAACAAGCCCTTTCATTTGAAACCCATATCATGGCAGTGAACAAAAAATAACTAGTCCGCCATCTTGGGCCGTCCGCCATATTGGATTTAGATTGACTTCACTTAGCTAACCATGCATTGCCATCCAAATTAAACGAGTATGCAAAATTTTATCTTAATCGGTGGAGGATAACTGCTTTAAAATTCAGTTGCAAGATTTAATCCAAACACATTTAAATTCATACATTGCAAGTTAAATAAAAGCTTGTACAAAGCTTGAAATAAAGTATTGTTACCTGTAATAATAGTCTCTCTCTACGTTTCTGCCCCGGTGTTTTGCGCCATTCGTCGACTCCTAATGACAGCCGCAGTTCTCGCGCCAGTAACTCGCAACGACGACTTAGATCCTCTTCTTGTTCTCTGATAGAATGATCACAAAGTTTGATTAATATATGGTATACAAGCCGTTGGTTTATTAGATGGTCAGTGGTTACGGCCATATATGGGCATCTGTAATACCCGAGAATTGCCATTGCTTTGCAATCCTATAAGCAAAACTGAAATGTCTCATATATATTACAGCGACACATATCTTGCAAACAGAAACGCTTGCGCAAAAATCGTGAATTAATATTATGTAATTGCAAAAGTCTACATAAATATCTTTCTATCAAAAACGGACACCTTGATGATAGTTTATGCAATGGTCATATAATAGGAGGTTATTAAAACACGAGTGTGATAATAGTATCACACTCTTGTTTGAAAAAATGTTGCACTGTAATGGTTATTTTTTAATTTTATCTATCCATGAAAAAACAGTACATGTTTATACAATATTTTTTGAATTCATTTTATTTGGAACATTACGTTGACATGAGTGTAGATAAGATTATTTTAGTTTTTTACGAATAGTTTTGCTTCTGTGCTGTCTGTGTTTTTAAATCTATCAATATATCTTTCTGACACACTTTGTTTCTGATATAACTTTCTAAATTACCACCATAATAAATAATAACACAAAATAAACTCACACAAAAATAATAATAAAAATAGTAGTAATATAGTGTAACAATAGTATATAGTAATATACTCACAAAATATTCAACTGCATCTGTCTTCTGAGGAGCGCGTTCTTCTTATTCACCAAGTTGAACCACTGCGACATCAGTCTGTCTTCCTCCTGTTACAGACAAAACACTTTAATAAACCCAAAGACAAAGGAGATTGCCAATTTTGTAAGAGACCTTTCGTCCTTTTGAAAAGTTTGTGCCCTGAAGATTTGTTTTCGTATATTGTACATAAACACGTTATATTCATAATTAGAAATAATTTTTAATTTAGCCACCCAGTTACACGAAATATAACTTATTTTCTGTTGTAGACATTAACCTTTTTTACAATCCAATAAGACCCACTTGCACGAAAAACTTAACTCGAGGTTAAACTGTCATAATGATAAACAATATTGTCAATTTAACCTCGTCTTAGCAACTTACTAACAACTAAGTTATAATAGTCTATTTTAAGTTTCCTTATTTCTTTTTTCATACTGTGTCTTCATCTATCATCTAACTTTCCTGTCACAGGTCTGCTGGAACAAATTTCTATTGAAATAAGCAGTACATTTGTGCTCTTCTGTATCTGTATTCTTTCTTTTCTCGGTTAAGTGTTTAGTGTGTACATAAATAAATAACTCTGTGTTAAGTTTATTGTGCAAGTGGGCCTAACATGCATACACATTTCAAAGTGAAGTAATTAAATGTCAAAGACAGGTATGGTTTGTTTTTAAAATGTCATGAACACAAAGAAATAAGTTTGATTTTAGGATAATATTTAAATCAGGTACGCGATACCTCATAAGAGTCACCTGTGTTTGGGCAATCTCCTTTCTCTACCATTTTTTATTTTTATTTTCTATCTACTTCTCAAGCCATCTTTACTTCTAATCTACATCAGAAGGAGACTTCGAAGTTGCTGTATTAAGCTACTAAACTTATACCTCCGAAATTACGAAGATACGAGAATATTAACTAGCAACAGTAGGTAAGTCAGATAAATCTGGCATTAGATACATCTATCTTAAGCCTTCAAACGAGCAAATCTTGCATATATATATAAATATTATAATATACAAATATTATAATATATATTAATATATATATATATATAATATGAATCTCGGCAAAGGCTACAACGATTTTCATGAAATTTTGTATGCAGGTGGTTTCGAAAAATCGATCTAGCTAGGTTTCATTTTTAAAAAACGTCGTTTTCTCTAGTTTCACCCGAGCAGAGCTCTGTCGCCCAGGTATTTTAACTATACAAGAGCAAGAAGTCACGGCCCAGAGAGTTGTTAACCACGAGCGGCACATTTTAATACTCAGGATGAATGACTTTTTATTTAGATGAAAGTATTAAGATCTACAGCATATATCTACATACATTCTAATTTTTCATTCTTAATTTTTTTAAATCTGATTTGGTGGGTTACCACAATCGTAACACAAAAATACTGTCGTATCCTGAGTGATCGAAAGTCGATCGAAAATGGAAATATTTCACGGCTGATAATTTATTGTAATTAAAACTGATGGAAAGGAGTGTCCGTGGAGTTTCTTGAACATTCTTCTCCTTAGAGACCTACTGACGCTTGCGAATGTGCAACTAGATTCATATTTTGTTTGGCAATTCAAAAGTACCTATGAATGGTTTAGTTGAAAATTAAAATATATAGGTTTTTAACATATTAAACTAGCGCCCTAATTTCATTTCTACTCATTATGAGAGACTGCATTCTATCGATTGCATTTATTTTATTGTTGATTCCTTATTTATTACAAGAACAGGTTAAGTTCATTAATATCCTTATATTTAATGTATTCCTTTTTTATTTATAAAATGTGTATTTACATCAATTACTAAAATTAAATTGGGTACTCATATCTCAAAGATTCGATAAATCTTATAAATAAGCCAAACTACAATACTATGTCCTACGCTAGCAACATTAAAACATAAGGTTTTGTCAGATTATAGGATAGGGTCTACAGTAAATATGTATGTAGAGGTAAGGATTAGGTTACCGGGTAGGTTGGAACTTGGATACACGGTAGAACAAGTTTCTTCCACTTCTTCTGAAAATGTAATACCGCAAAAGTGTCCTAAAAGCACTATAAGGTCTCCGGCAGATAACAAACAAATGAAAGTCATTGATTCGACTTGTGCCTACGTAACTTGACAACGTGATTTTTTGTTTATTGAGATATTTTGACAATTCTCAAATGAAAGGTATCAGTGTAGAACTATTTTATCCGTTTAAATTTATGACATATTATATTAACTCATTACTGAATCCTATTTAAAAGGGTCACGGACGCCCCTTACCGCGATACGTTTGTTTTAATCGTGTTAGCGACACTGCCTTTACTTTTTTTTCATATCGTTTTGAAATATTTGAATGCATTGGTAGACAGGTGTTAAAGTTTTTCATTTTTTCGTTATCTGGCGGTGACTAGTCTCATTACAAAAGTAGGTTACTTTTAGTCCATGTACTTTAAACTGGATAAAGAGTTTATACAACCAGTTTAAAATAAAAATACCTACTTATAATTTGTAAGTTCTAAGGGAAAAGTGGTGATCATGGTGATGTTACTGCATGTGACCCCAACCACAGATAATATAATACTAGCATACAGATGTCTCACCCCATACAAAGAAACCGTGCTGACGTACTGTACTGATTATACTGATTATTTTTTGTACATCGATCGCGTTCGGTTCCGTTCCACGGATATAGATGGTGATCTATCTATCGCCGTGGAACGGAACCGAACGCGATCAGTTTACAAAAAGTAATCGATATAATCAGATGAAAAACGCCTGTTACTTCGGCACGGTTTCTTTGTATGGTATGAGGCATCTGTATGCTAATATTATTTATCTATGCCCCAACTATCGCCCTGTTTCGTTTAATCCACGATTTTTGCCCACCCCGTATATGTATTGTTCAGCTCAAAAAGCTCAAAAACACACAAAGTGTATGTATTTGTGTGGTATGTCGTGTATATTGTTCCCCGTTCCTTACTTAACTTAACTTCCTAACTTAAATATAGCTGGTGAAGTGTGTGTGCTCCTCTACCCAACCCCTCGGGAATAGTCGTGATGGTATGTTACCTCAGTGTTATCGGCACACTCCATGACCCGTCGCAGCTGTTTCTCTAGTGCGGCCGCTCTTTCATCGATGGCGCATTGTTCCTTCTCCAAGGCTTCCAGCTCGCTTTGTATGTAAGAGCCCGTTTCTCTGCCCTGGAAGAAAGATTTTTTTGAAGACACGTGTCTTTAAGACAAGAGTGAATAGGTTACTTCTAGCCAAGCTTGGTTCACTGTCGACTACATCACATCGTCGTTTACCATAAGGGGAGTTAATGGTGAAGCGCGAGCCTATCAATTATTTAAACAAAACCGGTCAAGTGCGAGTCGTACTCGCGCATGTAGAGCTCCATACCATTATCGCAAAAAAACGGCAAAAAAATCACGTTTGTTGTATGGGAGCCCCACTTAAATATTTTATTCTGTTTTTAGTATTTGTTGTTATAGCAGCAACAGAATTACATAATCTGTGAAAATTTCAACTGTATAGCTATCACGGTTCATGGGATACAGCCTGGTGACAGACAAGACAGACAGACGGACCGTGGAGTCTTAGTAATATGGTCCCGTTTTTAAATGAACAACAAAACTTTTTTACGAAAAAGAGAAAAGATATAAAAACTTTTTACAAATTAATTAACAACCGATTTCCAAATAAAAATACAACAAAGTGAAAAATTACTTAAATTTCGGCAGTCGGTGTTCTTAATTCTTTTTCTTCAACTTTTGACACTGGCTATTATTTTGTGTTTATTTTGTAAAAAAGTTTTTTTAATTTTCTCTTTTTCGTTGTGGTACATAATGAGCAATGTCAATAGTAAGGTACCTATAATATCCAAAGTTATGCCTGAATAGATTACGCGAATAAAATAAAACTAACATAGCCGGTGAAATGCGAGTATACCGGGATGAACTGTACACATCTGCGTAACCCTTTAGAGCGTAACAGCGTGATGTTATGTTTTGTCTAGTTTATTGTTTACGCCATTTCATAAAACAGCGTAAACAATAAACAGATATGCGATTACAGCAATCCCGAGAGATTTGCACATTTTTATTGAAGAGTTGTATATCTCCGAAGTTCTTCATCAGATCTTGATCAAATTTAAATGGGACCACACGAGAAGCTCCAGCTTCCAAAACCACCCAACCGGTTCACTTAGTAAAAAGTTTTGAGGTGACACACATAAAAAAAAAATTCCTTTTTAACCTCCTTTTTTAAGCTGGTTAAAAATAACGATTAAAATGCTATTTACAAGCAAGAAATGTGATCGAAAAGTAAGCGAGTTCTTCAGTAAGGCACCTAAAAGATTACCAAAATGCCCATAATAATTCAATTACACATTCGTTATATTTCGTTAAGGAGTTCTGTTATATGTTTCATATCTTGCAAACTGCTGATCTGATTTTGATGAAACTTGCACTTTTACCTATGTTGAAAGATGCATTATCCAAAAAAGATGATTGATCGCAGTCCCTTTTCTAGTTTCTGAGAAATACGTAGACATACAAACCCACATCATCATTTAAGACGAAAGGCGTCCACTGCTGAAGCAGTGTCGTATACCAAAAAAAAAAAACAAAAGGTACCAAATGTCACCGATTTTAGAAATGAAAGTTATTTTTGCACATTTTAGTGTTTTTCGTTGGAATTCGGTTAAAAAAACAGCATTCCATGAATTAATTAATCATCAAACAAAAATACACAGATTTTTTGTGTAAATCGTATAATATACTAGCTTCTGCCAGCGGCTTCGCCTGCGTGCAACTCAGAAATTATACCAGGGGAACATTATACCGAGATGAAAGAAGTACTATAATCTTCTTCACGCTCTAAGGGCCGGACGGATCTGGATGAAATTTGGCACAGAGACAAATTATAGTCAGGAATAGCACATAGGATTATTATTTATATATTTATTTATATACGTACACCAAGATAAAAACATTACATACGGCAACCTTAAAATAAAATCAAACATACAACAGGCGGCCTTATCGCGTTCTGCGATCTCTTCCAGGCAACCCAGAAAGCATTATGTATTTTTATCCCGGGAATATGTGCCCTCGGGATGATTTTCGACATTGAAGAGTCTGAGGCCGCTGACAGAAGCTAGTTTATAATATTAGTAAGAAGTAAGTTAAGATGTTTGCATAAAACCTTCGCAAAAGCAGCAGCAGTCAAATAATACAAAAGTTACCTCTTCGGGCACATTGTCGTCATCCGGCGACAGCTTGTCCACGAGCGCTGAGAACGAGTGCAGCGGAGATCGTCGCTCGATGCTGAGCGATAGAGACTTCACGGACTTTGTGTCCGAGCTGTGCCGGTCTTCTGGTGTCAGAAAATAATAACAAATTTTTAAGTTTCTACGTTAGAAAAAAAACTTTGAAGCCACGAAATTAGAGGGTAAGGCAATTTACAAAACTATCAGAGCGGGACTTTAATCCTAAAGCCTCTAAATATTTCTACTCTATTATACGTATACATAGGACGAGTAGGCGATAAAGTTTGTGGTAGTGTTGAGAAGTAGCTTGTCTAGTAACTCTACTCTTGCAAATTTTAGTACTCTACTCTCCCAATAAGTAACCAATAAAAAAATGTTCCACTGTAATGGTTATTTTTTTTTTTAATTTTACCTTTCCACGAATATAAAGTACGTGTTTATACAATATTTTATGAATTCGTATTTGAAACATTACGTTGTGAGTGTAGATAAATACCACTACAGTGCAACATTTTCCTTCGATTTTCAAACCACTGCATCTTAAAATAACTTTTTAATTTTGTAGCACACCTTTACTTTTTAAATTATTGGCGCTCATTGACTTAATGTAGAAAAGTAGTGTCAAGAGGCACGCGCTGCGCAGACATGCGCAATGTGAATCTAAATTACACGCCACACCACATATTTTTTCCGTTTCCACTTTTGTTTTATTCCAACTGTATAAGTGAAAATAAAATAGTGTATGCAACGGCATATAATTAGGTATAAAAACACTCGTGTGTTATTATTATCACATTCGGCTTCGCCTCATGTGATGAACCCACGCTCGTATTTTAATAACCTCTATTATATGACCATTGCATATACTACTATTTTATTTTTTTCTTAATATACATCTCATAGCCGAAAATGAAAGATATCTTTTAGCGTTATTAAAATAAAAACTCTGTTTGTAGTTTAGCTACACTCACCAGATCTATCAGGGCTAACAGAACTCTTCCGTGAGCCAGGACTGGACGGCAACGAGTCTGTTCTGCCGAGCAACGCGTCCAGTTGTTCTACCCCACCCGCTGTACAACAAATTACAATGTGGGATATAATACTCAGCTACCTTATGTATTTGGACCGTACACATAATCCCATAGCTCGCCATGGATTTTGAATTTAAAATATGGCAAGAATGATCAGATATTTTATCCAACTGCCGAAAGAGGGTAACGTGTTTATCAGTCTATGTATTTATGTATGTTTGTTCCTATGTGGCGTTCTACAGACCAAGCGCGTTGAACGATTTTGATGATTCTAAGTAGCGAGTGTCACTGGCTTCATTAAAACTGGAAAATAGAAAAATGGCGGCTTTTGGGCGGCATATTGTGGGGATCCAATTTTTTTTTCTTCCGAACCCATTGTGTTGGGTATCAAAATAAAGGGTTTTAGGAGGTGATTTCAAATATATATAACACTTATATGTTTAAATGTACCTAAATCGAAAAATAAGTAAACTAAAAAGTTATAAACAATAAATATTAATTCAAAAAATCAAAAAACCCGACTGCTTAAGAAGCGAACTATAAATATGTAAACAAGAAGAAAATCATGCTGTGCTGTCGGAGGATACATCTGGTTTTGGTCAGCCAGCTCGCGAATATGGTATGATTTTCTTGTTGTTTACTGGTTTTTGACATATTATTTTTATTTTGGTTGCCAGTTTCTTGGCTCCATTTTTTAGACTGAACAAAAGCTGTAAGTTATTGAACTTTGCACACTTTGTTATGGCGCATAATTCGTTTTGTGTTTTGTTGCCAGATATTTTGGACAGTATTTTTTTCTAAAAAAAAAAATTAAAACGACTTAAAAAAAAAACAATTCGATTAAAACGACTTAAAAAAAAAACAATTCGAATAATAACTTTTTTTTCGGAAGTCGGTGTCTTTGGTACCTTTTGTTTTCGTTTTAGACACCAATTCCGAAAATAAAATAAGCCACTTTGTAGTGTTATGGTTTGAAAGTCAGTTTTTTTTTATTAAATTGTTTTTTATTTATCTCTTCTTATTACCATGAATACGCATTAGTAATGATTACTTAAAAAGTACTCGTTAGATCTTGATCTAAATTTAAACGGGACCACATAAGAAGCGCCAGCTTTCAAATAAAAAAGAATCTTCAAAATCGGTTCATAATCGGCGCAGTAATCGCGTAACAAACATACAAAAACATACAGAGAAACTCCACCTTTTTGAAGTCGGTTAAAAACAACACATACTTAAAAGGAATTGAAATAATCTATTACGCAATTTTGCCACTGCGCTTATGTATCTATTTGTAAGAGCATCATACGGTGTACATGTGTATGTAATGCACTAATAATAAATTATGTATGTTTCCAAAAGGTACGGATGGTGAGAAAAACAAAACTTATACTAGATACAAGCATGATATACAAGATTATGAAAGTTCAGTACGAGTATAATATAAATGGTAGAATATGTTGATGTAAGAGCATGGTACATCTGTTGAAAATTTACGTTAGCCTGTCTCTTAAACTAGGGTATAATGGTTAAGAGACAGTGAACGGCAATAAGGTTATGATTTAATATTATCTTTTATTTAGTGAGGATCCTGACGATCCACCCACAATTAAACAATTATCAGATAATGGTAATTTTAAGTTAAATTGAGTAAAATTAATAAAGAACCTCATTTTTGTGAGTGTGTATGTGTGTGTGTGGTTGAGTGAGTGTGTATGTGTCTGTGTACTATAACCCACCTGCAACAATCTCATCCATGACGGACTGCTTGCTGATGATTTCGACGGTGCCACCGCGGGAGTTGCGCGACGGTGACAGAGGGGAAGTCGGACTGTGGGCAAATATAACATTACTCATCTATATATATAAAAATAAATCCCTATTTCCCTTGCTCACGGCATCACGCGTGAAAGTGAAAAAAAAATCTTTTATTTTTTAATTTATTGGCGCGTATGGCAACATTTTCCTTCTATTTTAAAACTAATAAAATAACTTTTTAATTTACTGGCGCGTATGGGCTCATTGAATTAATGTAGAAAAATTGTGTCATTGTCTATGGATCATCAGTCATGCGCAATGAGAACCTAAATTACCCGCCATATCACAAATATTTCCGTTTCCACTTTTGTTTTATTTCAACTGTATGAATAAAATGCAGCGGCATATAATTTAGGCACTCGTGATACTGTTATCACACGAGGTGAAGCAGAGTGTTATAATAAATCCACACTCGTGTTATAATAAACGCTAAAATATGACCGTTGCATAAACTACTAATAAAATGAGCTATTAGTTTAATTTTATACGAATAAAGGCCTCTTAAATAGGACAGCGAACCGATAGCAAGGCGAAGCGTTTTTATTTTGTAATGTATGTTATCCTTTGAATCTAATCACATGGAAAAACGAAAATGAACCGATTCACAAGATTAAAAAACGCTTCGCCACGCTACTGGTTCCCTATCTATTTGACGAGGCCTTAAGGTTCATATTCGTGTGAAACGCTTCATTTACTCAGCTCGAGTTGTCTAAGTTCGCTCTTTAGATCTCAGCGATAGCGATACATTAAAAGATTATAACGAGTAAGAGGTTTCAATATAAATAGATAACGTATCAGTATGGCGACCCTTGGGGGAGGCATACGTCCAGCAGTGGACGTCTTTTGACTGAAATTATGATGTTAATCTGTGTGGCGACCCTTGGGGGAGGCCTATGTCCAGCAGTGGGCGTCTTTCGAGTGAAATGATGATGTTGATCAGTGTGGCGACGCTTGGGGGAGGCATATGTCCAGCATTGGGCGTCTTTTAGCTTATTATTTAGATGATGAGATAACTTACCTAACGATCCCAGCTCTCGCATCAGCAATAAGCTTCCTCGCTCTCTCGCGCAGCATCGCCTGTCTCTCTTCCTCTGTCATGAGCTAGGAACAACACCAGAACAGTACAGTTAGTAACATTCTTATGTAGAAGGACATAGGAGGCAGAAACATCGAGTGCTTGCAACAAAAGTGTGTGCAATACAATATTTATTCTGTCTTCATAACATTGTTTCTATAAGTGCTATTCTTGAAAGTACAGTACAACTATTTTCTGAATGTCCCTCGAAAATCATCGCATTTCCGAATACAAACGAATGCTAATTTCCAATTCCATCAATTATTACATTTATTGTGTACAATAATTTGAATTCAGAACTAAGTACTTTATTGTTGTTTTGTTTTGATTCCCGTGTGAACTATATAGAGCTGCGAAACTATTTTCCTTTTTAACTGCAAACAGGCGGATTTGCCCATATTCGCGGAGAAAACTCAAATTATGAAGTTAGCCATAATAGTCACACGACTTTATTTTTCGAATCTTAAGGATTTCTTTAATCCAATTTCAGTTTGTATAATATTTTTAACGAATGTTTTAATTGTAATTTTTTAATACAATGTTTAAAATCGAGGTTTTAAAAAAAAGTAGTGTCAAGTTTTTAAAGTGTCTGGAGTATCTTTAATCGTGGATTGGGCACCTGGAGTTATGTATTTAAGATTGTTTTTTTTTCCATTGTTTGTTTGAACCAAAACATAGCTAATTATGAGCTAAGTAAGCCAAAAAGTTACAAATTCATTAGAATCAGACTGCTTTATAAATAATACAATGAAGTGACATGTTTTAGCTTAACATCTTTCTTAGTTGCAGTTGCTACTATTTACATTTTTATTAGCTAATTGAATATTATAAAAATGTATTTTTATTATATTTTCCCTTTATTTTTAGGTTCATCTTCTGTGATAAATAAATTAATAACCAAAAGAATAGGAGTGTTTACCAACTAGATATGGATATTTAAAAAGGTATAATGATTAAAAATATGACAAACTATTAAAAAGTTAAATAAAGCTTTAATATGCATGTTTTTTCATCAATTCCTACGACATTTCGAACGTTTTATACTATAAAAAGATTTTGTCCCTTTTTTAAGAAAATTCTCTTGTGTGCTGAAACAGCTTTCCTCCCATTTTAATAATGAATTACATTTAGTTAAAAGAGAAAAACAACTCTGTATACTTCAAAGTTTATTGAAAGCGTATGGTCTTCACCGAGTGCAAAGGACAACTGACAGAAACCCGACGACTGACGAAACACGAAGTTTACCGAGGGACATTAAGAAAATAGTTGTACTGTACTTATTTCATTTATTTATTTCGTATAAATGTTCTGGGTCGGGATTTTTATTTATTTTGCTCCGCTTTGGTATTGGAATTAGTTGATAATTTGATCAATTGATGGCCAATTACCGGCTGTTTTACAGTATAATTATATTTTCAATAATGGAAAGTTTTATTTGCCAGAAGATTGCAAAAAAAAATCTCCCTTATTTTTGAATTTTGCAATACTTTGCACAAAAAAAATACTTTTGATCGATGACCATCTTTAAATTTATTAATTCTTGAATAATTTCAGCTGGCCTTACGTAAACACAACACATGTTGTGGTTACATTGACAGCAATCAGTTAATCAATAGGTGGGTGCTTGTGACGTCACTTTATCAGTATAAAGTGTAGCACACCGTGACGTCACACGATATTTCAAACACTAAACGCAAGAGAAAAAATACGTGTCCATTATTTTTAGGTAATCTTACTGACGAACTAAATAGATATTTTTTGTTAAGTGGGTTTGTTATGTTGGGGGTGGCTTCCTATGTAACTTCCACGACCGAAGAACTGGGTGGGTAACATTTTCAATAGATTGCAGATGGTCTACATCTATTCGAATAACTAAATCGTTAACAATGAGACAAGGCTTTAGCAAAACTAAACCATCATACCTTAGTACTTACATCTCCATTCCTCTGTCCATTCTCCGCTTCCTCCCTCTCCTTCTCATTCTGGCGCATCTTCCTGTCCTTCTCCCTCGCCTCACGTTTGGTAGCCTCAAGTAGCTGTCTCGCTCGCTCTTTCAACTCGTCGTGACGTGATAACAATTGCTGGCCAATGACCAATCAGCGAAGCGGGTTATCCGGAAGCGTCAAACACAGGCAGGTTGTAAGCGGTGTCGATGAGCAATGGAAACAAATGACGGGGTTTTCTTTTATTGGACGGTCGGCAAAATAAATTTAGAAATATTTGGCAATAATTCCAACATACTAGAACGCCTTGTGCATTCAAGTATGTTTAAATAAACACCAAATATTAATATCTGATCAAATTTTATTTACATTTAGACTAAAACTTATGTCCTTTAATAACACTAAGAATGTCCAAATAAAGGCGTGAATTTTCATTATCAATTTTCAGCACTGGGCTGAGAGTTGAAAATCCAACAGCGCGCTTTTGTTAAGGTCATCTATAATCCATTTGAAATAACATTAGAAATTTATACAATCCCTTTTTACAGCCCGTTCAACCAATTTTGACTTCTATTGCGTTAGTGATATGGCAAATGGCAGCTGTAGTAAACAGTTGGTTTTGGTAACAGCATTATGCCATACCTTATGTTTAGGGAATAGAACTCAAAATCGGTTGAATGACCTGTAAATCGGGATTGTTTAAATTTCTAATGTAATTCCAAATGGAGTAAACTGTTAGTGGAAATGGACATAACTCTTCACTACTTATTTACATTGCTGACCGTACCATGTAACACGAAAATGACAGAAATGAGACAGCTGGCAGATTATTACTCAACGCTAGCATACAAATGAAATGCTCTAGCGTAGGTATTTATTTATCTGCAGTTATTGAATTATCCCAAAATTGGACAAACACAAACAGTAATAAAATATTTTCCCACAGGTATAAAAACAATATGTAAACTGACATTACTGACCGTACTCAACGCTTTGTCATTTTTAAAACAGTAAAATAAAAAAAAAAAGGAAATTATATTATTTAATTACATATAATATAATTTTACTAATATATATACTATGTAACTTCCATAAAGTTTTATTTCAACAGATTAAAATGCTTTTTGTTACGATTCTAATTATTTGTAACCATTGGTGGTCATATAATGTATGATTTCGCTACTGAGCTTTATTAGTATGACAAAAAAAACACTAAATTGCCTATGATTGTTAAAAGACTAATATTCTTTCTAAATTCTCATACACAACTAGCAAAAACTAATGACAATTTGAATTATAGGTCAGTATCACACATGAAATACCACAGACATAAATCTTACTAGATAATGCGATTGTATGTACGTCGCGTGCCAAAAAACGAAGTAAAGTTACGATCAGTAATCGTAATCTGAGTTTTTCATTTAACATTATCGGTACCGGATATCCACCGAAATCTAGAAAAATGCCTTTTTATGCAATATTGAGCTGTAAAAGAATGTTTAGAAAAAGTTGGCCAAAGCATTGGAAATGTTTTCTTTCATTGGTAAGCAAATTTATTTTGTAATTGTTTGTGAAAAAGTGGCACGTTTGGTTTTCATACAG
Organism: Orthosia gracilis; assembly: GCA_947562075.1. Taxonomy (NCBI): domain Eukaryota; kingdom Metazoa; phylum Arthropoda; class Insecta; order Lepidoptera; family Noctuidae; genus Orthosia; species Orthosia gracilis. The sequence goes on from OX387266.1 coordinate 1,800,312, forward strand.
ATGGAGGGACTTGCATTATCTATTTAGATATATGTCTGTGTGAAATACACATACAGTCTCGATGTATCTTTTGTAGTATTTATAAATGACATTATCAAATCCAATAAACATAAAAACGTAAGGTCGTAGCCGGGGTATACTTGGTGAACTGTAGTAAAATATCTCAGGTTTTGAATAAAACGTGAAGACAAGAAGGATTTGGTAAAGGGCTCGTACTTTTTGGACGAAATCTTTTTATTTGTCTATAGCTATACTATACTATAATTTATTATGAAAACATATAACAATGGCAATTTGTTGTACTTAGTCTACACATTACTGTAATGGTTCAAATGTTTCATGCCTGCTCATCATCTATACTAATATTATAAAGAGGGAAGATTTTTTTTACCGAATAGGTTCCGAAACTATTGGACCGATTTTAAAATTTTTTTCGCCAATAGAAAGCTAAATTATCAAGAAGTAAATTATAATTCACTTCCAAAAAAAATAGAGATTCTTAAGAAAATTGTAATAATGTAACTACTTTGTAGCAAATTTTGCCTATAAAATTCATTATTTCACGTGCGCTAAGAAAACTATTGAAGATACATAAAAATTACATACTACATGATTAAAGTACTCACTATTACCTACAAAAAGGTCCGCGAGGGAATATATCTAACTATCATAGTTAAGTCACAATAGCAGCTTTTGTGTTCTAAAATTTAATTAGATCGCCGGTACAAACAAAAGTTGGTTACGATACGAATTATCGTGGTATTAATTTTTATTCAAGTAATGGTTAACAAATTGGTAGGTAGGTAGGGTAGGTGGAAAGGTAGGTAGGTAGGGTAGGTGGAAAGGTAGGTAGGTAGGGTAGGTGGAAAGGTAGGTAGGTAGGTTGGATGAGGTAGGGTGGGTAGGTAGGGAGCCAGTTGACGGGAGCGAAGCCGCGAGGGACATCTAGTGCCTTATCTGGGTTTTCAATACCAAAAATATCGAACTACCCACATTAAACTCGTAGCTTATTTTTTTACAGTTTAAGCAGTATTAACGTACGTTTACCCAGGCTACGAGCCCACCGCACACTACACACTAGGCATACAACAAGGCGTACAGTAGAAGCCAAGGCGTCACTTACCGGCGTGGGCTTGGGCAGCTCCGGCGTCAGCGGCTTGGCGCAGCCACTGCTGCGGGCTGACGGCTCTGCGCCGGCGCCGGCGGGAGCCTCCGTACCGGCCTCCGGTCTGGACTCAGTACTGAGTTTAGCTGTAAAAAGAACGAAGGATTGTAGCTGATATAAGCAGCCACTACCCCTAGCGCACACGGATAAAGCAGTTCAATAGAGCTTTTGCTTCCGATATACAAATATCAATATTTAAGACTAACCAAGAAGTTGAGCGTAATGCTATATACCCTATAGCCTTCCTCATGAATGTGGCTATCATATACAAATAAGATGCTTTTAAATCAAATAAGTAGTTACCGAGATTAGCGCGTTCAAACAAATAATCACCTATTTATATTAGTGAATAAATATAGTCACATTTTTATTTATTTAGCTAAATAAATTTGTACCCGTGCAAAACCGATACAGGCCGCTAGTAATTAACTAACAAATTATAATCTACCTGTATCATTATTCTGGCTCTGGTTGTTCTGCACAGGTGGTGCAGGCGTTTCTTGCTGTTCTTCTTCCTCATCAGAGCCGAAGGGGTCTGTGAGCTCTTTGCGAGTCATCAGCTTCTCTGGCCGGACTGGTGGAGGCTGGAAACAAGACAAACGATATCATTAAAATAGACGAAAAATTTTTTTTAGACGAGAAACTCTTGTTTTATTAATAACAGCTGTACGGGACAAGTCGTCGGGTTCTCCGATAACACATAATACAATTGGACCAAACAGTTATATTCTGTAAATGTCTGACGGTGTCACCCAATAACAGTATCTTGTTTAAACATAGGCGTATTCAAAAAACTACAAGACCCATCTTGTTTATTCATCTTCAGAAATTGTCGATCACGCGAGAGAATCGCCCTTTCATATGACATTTTTGATTTCCTGCGTACTGGTTCGAGCCCTGTTTATTTCTGCCATACTGTGTCCCGACAGACTTGGTCTGCCTCTGAACTTCCTACTATTTTTCGATTTTCCTTACTTTTGCTCCACACCTAAGCAAATGCTGGGCTTATGTATGACCTCAACTGGAATAGGCAGACGGATTATAAACTGAACCGACCTCATTGACTTTCAGTGGGTCAGCGAACCACTTTGCAGTGGGCTTCTGGCTGAGGTCCTTGGCCGGCGACAGCATCTTGCCGAGGATGGTCTTCGACTGCTGCAGGAACATGTCACGGACGTCTTTGACTCCTGTCGGGGATTGGGGCTTGTCTGGAGTCTGGCGATCCGCTGAGTGACGGGATTCTTGTGACTCTTGGGAACTGGAATAATCAAATTTTGAGTTAAAACATTGTACTACAGTATCCACCACTTCGGGTCCTGATGTGTGGGGGGGCGGCTGACGTCCCCGAGCCCGTCGCCCCTGGACCCATTTAGGGGAGCTGGAAGAGGGCGTTGTCCGCCCTCCGCCGATGGCCGCGCGTCAGCTGCGGATCGGGTGAGGGGATAGAATCTTCCTCTCCCTGTTTATGCGACACAGGTACTTCCCGAAGCAACCATGCCCCTGCGTCACAGTTGACAGCGCCCCAGCCGCGCCCAACAACTTAGGAGCTAGACGCCGGAAGTGGAGGCCGAAATCCCACCGGCTGCCGAGCACTAATCCCAGTTGACTCGACAGTGATTCGAGCCCCCCCGACGACGATGTGGGTATCGGGCGGTGGCGCCCGCCAGGAGCCATGGCCTCCGACTTGTTGAGGTCCACCTCCACAGATCTCCAGCGATTCTCTGTAGGTGTCATTGGAAAGTCCATGTTGACACAACACACTCACCCGGGTCGTGGCCTGTCGATCATATTCCTGGAGCGCCGCATACTGATCTCCCTGCTGAACAGCTCCTGAGGGATGGAGCCGTCGGTATCGTGGCGGCCCACTAGGTATGAGGACTCCGTCTCGTCGTTACCTGGAAGTGGCATTAAATTTTATCAAACCTTGTCCCAAAAGTCGAGTCCGACTCTATTGCCCTTCGTTGGATTAAAAATAATGATTCAGGTTTTAAATTATATCAACAATAAAAAAACACTTATAAAACTTAGAATTTAAATAGTTTAAGTATCTAAGGGCCTGCGTTCTGATTGATAGTTTCGCTTACTAACACTACCGTTAAGGGTTTAATTTAAGGAAAAATCAAAAATATGTCGTTTTTGTGGCAAATAAACACTTTCTTTTTTTCTTTCAGCAGTCTCCACCAATCAGAACGCTGTATTTGCATAAACTGAGTTTAGTTGAACTTATCGCAATTAGTGTCGTTGGTGAAGTCGGCCCAAAGATATAAAGAGTTTAGGCTGGATATATATATTACACATTAATAATTTTCACAATTTTTCATTTTTTTTTAATGTTGTTTAGACACTCACCTAATTGTTCTACTTGTAATTCGTTGCCAGTGAAATGTGCTCTCAGTTGGAAGAGATATGTCATTATCTGAAATAGAAAAATACATTTTTATCCATACTATAAAATATTATAAAGAGGTAAAGTTTGTGAGGTTGTAGGGGGTTATCTCTGGATCTTCTGAATCGATTCGATTTCGACATAGATGAAATTTGGCATGGAGATAGCTAGAGACCCTGGGAAGGAAATATATGATAGTTTGTATTCCCTTGGGATGATAAAACACTTTTTACGCAGCCGAAGCCGCGGGCAGAAGCTAGTACTAAATATTTTCAAAATGCAGTGAGAATTGGCAGCAGTGGTGGCCCAGTGGTATCGGCCCCGACTTATGTGTCGTAGTTCGTGAGTTCTAACCCAGACAGGCGCTTTACTTTGTGTAAAATATTTCATCACCACTGCTCTCCAAACGGTGAAGGAAAACATCGTGATAAAACCGGTATGTCCTAGAACCAAAAATTCGAAGACATGGGACATCCACCAACCCGCATTGGGCCTGCGTGATGGATACCTCTCTCACAGAGAGGATGTCTGTGTTCCAGCAGTGGGAACGTTATAAGGCTGATGATGATGATGATTTTCGAAAAGAGTATTAGTTAATTTTGATTGTAATACATATTTCTAGTGAAGGTTCCTAAATAAAAGCATTTTACACCTAAGAACTCTGTTGCAGTAAGTCACCTTGATATTTTCCATTTTTTTTATGAGTTACTGAAGTTAACATACCGCTAATCTGTCGGGAATCTGCCTGGAACACACGTCGGCTGCAGTCAGGACCTGTGAGATGCCCAACTTGGAGCTCGCTTAGTTAACATACCGCTAATCTGTCGGGAATCTGCCTGGAACACACGTCGGCTGCAGTCAGGACCTGTGAGATGCCCAACTTGGAGCTCGCTTAGTTAACATACCGCTAATCTGTCGGGAATCTGCCTGGAACACACGTCGGCTGCAGTCAGGACCTGTGAGATGCCCAACTTGGAGCTCGCTTAGTTAACATACCGCTAATCTGTCGGGAATCTGCCTGGAACACACGTCGGCTGCAGTCAGGACCTGTGAGATGCCCAACTTGGAGCTCGCTTAGTTAACATACCGCTAATCTGTCGGGAATCTGCCTGGAACACACGTCGGCTGCAGTCAGGACCTGTGAGATGCCCAACTTGGAGCTCGCTTAGTTAACATACCGCTAATCTGTCGGGAATCTGCCTGGAACACACGTCGGCTGCAGTCAGGACCTGTGAGATGCCCAACTTGGAGCTCGCTTAGTTAACATACCGCTAATCTGTCGGGAATCTGCCTGGAACACACGTCGGCTGCAGTCAGGACCTGTGAGATGCCCAACTTGGAGCTCGCTTAGTTAACATACCGCTAATCTGTCGGGAATCTGCCTGGAACACACGTCGGCTGCAGTCAGGACCTGTGAGATGCCCAACTTGGAGCTCGCTTAGTTAACATACCGCTAATCTGTCGGGAATCTGCCTGGAACACACGTCGGCTGCAGTCAGGACCTGTGAGATGCCCAACTTGGAGCTCGCTTAGTTAACATACCGCTAATCTGTCGGGAATCTGCCTGGAACACACGTCGGCTGCAGTCAGGACCTGTGAGATGCCCAACTTGGAGCTCGCTTAGTTAACATACCGCTAATCTGTCGGGAATCTGCCTGGAACACACGTCGGCTGCAGTCAGGACCTGTGAGATGCCCAACTTGGAGCTCGCTTAGTTAACATACCGCTAATCTGTCGGGAATCTGCCTGGAACACACGTCGGCTGCAGTCAGGACCTGTGAGATGCCCAACTTGGAGCTCGCTTAGTTAACATACCGCTAATCTGTCGGGAATCTGCCTGGAACACACGTCGGCTGCAGTCAGGACCTGTGAGATGCCCAACTTGGAGCTCGCTTAGTTAACATACCGCTAATCTGTCGGGAATCTGCCTGGAACACACGTCGGCTGCAGTCAGGACCTGTGAGATGCCCAACTTGGAGCTCGCTTAGTTAACATACCGCTAATCTGTCGGGAATCTGCCTGGAACACACGTCGGCTGCAGTCAGGACCTGTGAGATGCCCAACTTGGAGCTCGCTTAGTTAACATACCGCTAATCTGTCGGGAATCTGCCTGGAACACACGTCGGCTGCAGTCAGGACCTGTGAGATGCCCAACTTGGAGCTCGCTTAGTTAACATACCGCTAATCTGTCGGGAATCTGCCTGGAACACACGTCGGCTGCAGTCAGGACCTGTGAGATGCCCAACTTGGAGCTCGCTTAGTTAACATACCGCTAATCTGTCGGGAATCTGCCTGGAACACACGTCGGCTGCAGTCAGGACCTGTGAGATGCCCAACTTGGAGCTCGCTTAGTTAACATACCGCTAATCTGTCGGGAATCTGCCTGGAACACACGTCGGCTGCAGTCAGGACCTGTGAGATGCCCAACTTGGAGCTCGCTTAGTTAACATACCGCTAATCTGTCGGGAATCTGCCTGGAACACACGTCGGCTGCAGTCAGGACCTGTGAGATGCCCAACTTGGAGCTCGCTTAGTTAACATACCGCTAATCTGTCGGGAATCTGCCTGGAACACACGTCGGCTGCAGTCAGGACCTGTGAGATGCCCAACTTGGAGCTCGCTTAGTTAACATACCGCTAATCTGTCGGGAATCTGCCTGGAACACACGTCGGCTGCAGTCAGGACCTGTGAGATGCCCAACTTGGAGCTCGCTTAGTTAACATACCGCTAATCTGTCGGGAATCTGCCTGGAACACACGTCGGCTGCAGTCAGGACCTGTGAGATGCCCAACTTGGAGCTCGCTTAGTTAACATACCGCTAATCTGTCGGGAATCTGCCTGGAACACACGTCGGCTGCAGTCAGGACCTGTGAGATGCCCAACTTGGAGCTCGCTTAGTTAACATACCGCTAATCTGTCGGGAATCTGCCTGGAACACACGTCGGCTGCAGTCAGGACCTGTGAGATGCCCAACTTGGAGCTCGCTTCTAACGCCACGCGGAGATTCTTCTCCGCCTCGTCGGGTTGTAGCCCAGAGAAGTCACTGGAAACAAGAAATTATCTTTATTTATTTATGTTCGGAGAAAATGGAAGGAGAAAACGTGTTGCGCCTTTGGAGGTATGCGGAACAGGGTGTTAAGTCCCACAATCCTCCACTGCAAAGGGAGGATCCTCTAACCAGATGGAACATCCGTCTGGTTAGAGGATCAAGCGCCTAGATTAAAAATAAGGTTTATTTGTGATCTTTAAAAAAATTATATAACAGGCGATATGACAAACTTCTGATTACAACTTGCATCCAACATAATTTAGATAAGAGTGCTGTACAATTTCTACTCTTATTTTGATTTTTAGTCAACAGGTTCTAAATACTTTAATTGGAATCTGTCTCGACTTCCTTTAAATGATCATCATATGGTGATGATCGCTGTCTTTGCACCATGTTACTTGGAGTCGGCGTGTAGCGGCTTCTATGCCTCCACATACGAACTAATAACCCTTAGGTTGCACTACCCGACGGCACGAACTATTTTGTGCGCGGGCTTAAAATACATGCTATCTCATCCGACAACACGTGCGAAGAGATAGATGCTGTGATGAGCAGTAAGTTCGGGTACGAATTAGCAGTTTTGCACATTTGTAGCGAAATGGATGATGATTTAGGACAAAAACTAGCAAGTGACATTTTATAAACAGATCTTTGGGCATATGGATAGCATGAAAAACTGGCCAAGTGCGAGTTGGACTCGCGCACGAAGGGTTCCGTACCATGGTCGCAAAAACGGCACAAAAATCGCGTTTAACGATTAAAAACGAGGAGGTTCTATGTTCGACTTCGTGTTTTGTTTTTGTGTGTTCACTGATATCTCCGTCAATTGTGGACCGATTATAAAAAATCATTTTTTGTTTGAAAGTGTATGTTTCGAAATTGGACCCATTTTAATTTGGTGAAGATCTGATGTAGAAATCCGAAGATAAACGACTGAAATCTTCAATAAATAACGCCTAATCTCTCGGGATTGCTGCAATCGCATGTCTGTTTATTGATTATACCATTTCATAACATAACATCACGCCAGTACGCTCTTAAGGGGTACGCAGATCTCTCATTTCACTGGTTATGTTTTAGTTTCTTGATATTCGGGTTATCTATCCTGGCGTTAAGGTAACTTACTAAACAACTTACCGATTAGGTAGGTACAACTAAAAAGTGAACAATTAAAAACTTTTTACAAAAAAATACTACCGACTTCCAAATAAGAAAACTACAAAGTGAAAAACTATTTACTTATTTTTGGAAGTTATCTAGTTAGAACGAAGTGTTATGTTGTGCCCATCACTAGTCGTGACTAACTGATAGGTGTCAGGAACGCATTCTCTGAACGGCCAACTATAATTCACATTTCAAAGATTATTTGAACGGATCGTTTAAAATTGATGCCAATAGATGGCGCGGTATTAAATTTTTGAGGCATTCCACTCGATTATTTAAATTTGTATCGTAACACATTTTGGTGCAAAGAAACTGTAAAAACGTACAAAAAAAATACTACAAAACAAAACTTCACTGTATTTAAAGAAAAAAGTATTCACGAACCGAATAAACCCTTTTACTTGCAAGTCGCTGCTAACACCATCTATTTATCGCCGTGAAACGGAACCGAACGTGATTGATGGACAAAAAATAATCGGTTTAGTCAGACGAAAAACGCTAGTTATATCGGCACGGTTTCTTTGTATGGGATGAGGCATCTTTATACTAGTATTATATTATCTGTGCCACCAGACACAACACCCGTCTTTTCAATTGCGAATGAAATACTTTACACCCTGTTCCGCACACTGCTATATACTTACATGAGATCAGGTCTGAACCGGTGTATGATGGCGCAGAACGCCAGTCCAGATCGGAAGCTGGTCGTGAGGTTCGTGACGCGACACGACTTGTACTCGCGAGTCACGCACTGACACCATTCTAGGAGGTCTTTAACCTGAAACGATAAAAGGCACAACCTTAAAATTGTGCGTTCTTGTAGGTGTCGCGAGATGGTTCAGAGGTTGCTTTCTGTTTTTATTATAATCCTCCCCAACGAATTTCTGCCACGGGGCTAATCTCAGCGGAGAATACCGAAATAAGCGGGCGATATTAATTATGTAGGAGTGTGTGAGCGAACATAAGTCCACTTTCAATTATTTTACTGGCACCGTCAGATCCCCGGCAATCTGACGCCACTGAAGACACTCAAGGTGCCACGGGGCGCCGTGAAAGACTCGTCTGATCGTGTGCTTCACATTTCAAACTTCAGACAGCTACTGAGGAAATCCTAATAGAAAACCCAATAAACCTGGGCATCGAACTCAGGACCCCAATCTCCGCATCCATCACGAGACCAACAAATATGGAGAAAAAATTTAGAGTCTCTGAAAGCGAATTTGACGTCCTTCTTTTATATAAGTTTAAAATCGCCAACCCGCCTTAAGCAAACCTGGAGATACCTTCTCTATAGAAGACAAGTAAACATTTATTTCATGTTACATAATTTATTTAGGTAGTAGACACGCTTCGATCGACAATCTTTTGAACACGTAATTATGACATGATATCTTGCGAAAACACCCCTATTCAAAGAGTAAAACGCCTACAACTATTGAACGGCTGAACAGATTTTCATTAAACATAGCTAAGAACACTTTTCAAACAAAAATAAAAAAACGGAATCAAAATCGGTTAACCCGTTTAGGAGCTATGATGCTACAGACAGATACACAAACACACAGGTACACACGTCAAACTTATAACACCCCTCTTTTTCCGTCGGGGGTTAAAAAGGCCTTTGACCGAAAGAAGTGGGACGGTGAACAGCAAGGCTTGGAAACCGGAAAGAAATTCAAACCGGTTGACTCCTAAGTACGCAGAAAAGTTCCTGCGTTTCTTTCGGTTTTGTTATACCTTTTTAAATCCAATCGCAAATATGTTTTGTGAAATTAACCGGTTATTAACGATTTTTATCGACTACCTTCAATGCGCAACCGTGGTGAAGTACAAAAATCATTCAATTTTAGGCGCACGCCCCGCCTTAACCGGGTTTTCAATAACGCTCTTTTAACGTTTATAATAAACGATAAAACCGATTATAACATTTGATTATAATACTTATCTACACTCACAACGTAATGTTCCAAAATTAAATATGAATTCAAAAAATATTGAATAAAAACGTACTTTATATTCGGGGATAGGTAAAATTTTAAAAAAAGAACCATTACAGTGCAACATTTTCCTTCGATTTTCAAACAACTGCATCATAAAATAACTTTTTAATTTTTAAAGTACAATTTTACTTTTTAATTTATTGGAGCTTATGTTCTCATAGACTTAATGTAGAAAAGTAGTGTCATTATCTATGGAGGCGCGCGCTGCGCACTCATGCGCAATGAGCCTCTAAATTGCCCGCCATAATACATATTGCATGAACTATCGTACAATAGTCCAAGATGGCCGAAATCATTATCAAACGTTTAACTATGGACGACTACTTTTGTACAGTGCAAAGCACGCATAAATTTGACATCATTGTATCAGCACTTTACTCGCTACGCGCGGTCTATACTTTAGTACACAATTATCACTCAAATCGCGTGCACTCATTATCATTCAATTAAATTCTATTATTACGTACTCTTGCGTATTAATCAAAATACCATCATTAAAAGGTGTAAAGACCCTACAACTTTCTTTTTACTTCTATATGTATGTTCAATGTTTTTTTTTTTGTGATTCACATTTTTTTGATTCCATATGATGGGCTCAGCTTCATAATTTTGGAGGAATTCCAGTACCATGTCATAGCTCCACTCCATTTTTACACAGGCACCCGTATGCGTCTGAACTGATCGAAAACAACAGCCGAAATGAACAACGGCAGTCTGAGCACGTAGCGCGATATGTTGGCGCGCTAAAACCCTTTGATGTTCCGCCACCCGCGATAACGCACACGCAGCCCGAATGTTCGCGACGATAGCCGATAATAGCCGGTCACATCTGTGCCGTGTCATGGCGTGAAGCTTTGTGACGATACTCACAGATGCGGCCGAAGCATAAAATTAAATTATCCGCTTAGTAAAAGATCGCCATAGCGGAGAGGAGATACTATCAGCTACAATCTTCAGAATTCCTTTGCAGTTGCCACGCATTCTGCAGATCAGGGTCATCAGTGCTAACATCCCCGATGCACTTCAGAAGCGAGGCAGCCCCAACATCATCCTGAAGATGTTGTAAGAGTGGACCCGCAAGACATCCAGCGATCTTTTGGTGTGACTGACCCACAGATTTCCCTAGCACAAGCTTTGTTATCTTTACTTGTTCAGAGCAGCGGGAGAATCAGCGGGCCAGCATGTTACCTCTGACCGCCAAAGCCCTATATTAATGAACACTTACCGGAGTCTTATCCTTATCAAACTTGCCAGGGAACAACTTCTCCATATCAGCCGCAGTGGGCGTCTTGTCACTGTCTTCATCTTTCTCGTTCTCGTTGCGGTCCAAGTTCAGATTAGTGAGATTGGTCTTCAACTCCAGCGGCTGTAACATAACATAACATCACGCCAGTATTCGATGGGGGTTGGTAGGAATTAGTACTCCACGTTTTGTATTTGCTATTGCTACAAACTGAGATTCCATTGGTAAATTCTACGGAGTGGGCAAAAAACCTGGATCAAACTAAACAGAGTGATATTTGAAGTTATTTGCAGCAGGTCCAAAAGAAAAAAAACGATGTGAAACGATTTTTTGCCCACCCAGTATATGTACAAAGTTTATATTTATGCAATAGCGCAAGATCACGACACAGTGCGTTGAAATATCGTGTGACGTCACGGTGTGCTAAACTGACAAAGTGACGTCACAAACCCCACTCCTGAACTTTGATGCGCTTTATCTTTGTCAATTTTTATTTATTTGATAAAGCAAAAAATACGGGTGCAATATTATTTGATAATCTCACTGACGGACTAAATAGAATTATCATTTTTCTTCCCAGGAAACATCCATATACTGTGATTTTTAATCTCGTAGACTAAACTGACAGCTGCCTTATTTTTTTAATATGTTGCTAGCGCGGAGCTTAGTGTTGTAGGTAAGGCTCAATCATAAGTGATTCATCGAATCGATGTGACATGACTCCTCAATTTAATTTTACTGATTGGTGTAAATAAATGTTTTATGAATATAAACGTAATAAGTTTAAATATAACAGCATTCATACTCATAGTACATAAACTTTTACTGTGTTAAATATGAAATCAACAATAAAATAAATGCGACCGATAAAATGAAGTCTGACATAAATGAGTAGAAACTATATAAGGGCCGCTAGTTTCCAAACCAATATTTTTTTTGTCTTGAAATTGTTTCATTTTCGATCTACTTCGATTTTCGATTAACTTTCGCTCACTCAGGATAGTCAGGATACGACACTATTTTTATGTAACGATAAAGTGAAAACCCCCCAAATGTCAGATTAGTCTACGAAATTAAACATCACAGTATAGTTACTTTTGCAACAAAAGCCCCTGGAAATGACTGATTACAAAGTAATTTGAACTTCAAGATGCACGACGTAAAGTTTATAATTCCAAAACACCTTCAAATTCCTCATGGCCACCATCTTAGGTTTGAACACGAGTCCCTTGAGCTCCCCTTTAGTGTCCACACTCGCGTTGTTCTGCTTCGGCGTCGAGTAGAACTTGGGCTCCGGTTTCATCGCCATCTTTAAATCAAACGTCAAATCAGTTAATTCAATTAGACCATTCGTGGTGACCAATGCTCGCGCCTTCTCAGTATAAAAAGAGTGTCCAGTCCAGCAGTGGGACAGTAACAGGCTGGTATTATTATTATATAGACCATAATGTGCTTTCCGAGGCACGGAATCTCGCTATGTAAAGCTGGGCACCCATCCACGGTACGACCTAAGCAAGCGTTGAAGATCGACCCGTGCGTCTGATATAATTTAGCCATGAGCTTCCCATAAAATTACAAAGTAGGGGAAGATAACCATTTATTGGTAGTTTTGACGGAGCTAGGGGAGGCACTCTGCCTCCCCAGCTCCGTCATATAGAAATGCACAGCATACAAAAATTATAATGACATCGAAGGTAATATTCTTATCTTTATTATAAGAGTTTTTTCACCCGTGAAATAGTAATCATACATATATTTTCACTAGATTATAACAAAAGCTATTAAAATTCCTATTACTGGCATAGAAATTTCAACATTGCGTAATCTATGGTTTTCCTATTTTTAGCATATAAACTCAGAAGTGCCAATAAAAGGAGTGGTGCCAGCGATGATGCTTCGCCTCGTGTGATAATAGTATCACACGAGTGTGTTAATAACTAATTATATGCAGTTGCATTCACTATTAATTTGTCTTCACTCATATAGTTGAAATAAAATAAAAGTAGAAAAGGAAAAAATATGTAGTATGGCGGGAAATTTAATTCATCATTACGCATGACTGCGCAGCGAGCGCTTCCATAGACAATGACATTATTTTTCTACATTAAATCAATGAGCCCATCATACGCGCCAATAAATTAAAAAGTAAAAGTGTGCTATAAAAATTCAAAAGTTATTTTATGATGCAGTTGTTTGAAAATCAAAGGAAAATTCTGTACTGTAATGATTTTTTTTTTACCTATCCACGAAAAAAATACGTTTTTATACAATATTTTTTGAATTCATACTTGGAAGATTACGTTGTGAGTGTAGATCAATATATAAATGAACCAACCTTAGTCAAATTACTCAACATCTCAGGCCTAGACTTCGTCATAGGCTCGAATATATCATTGTCGTTAGGCTGGGGGTCGTGCGGCACGGGGGTCGTCGGCTCCGGCGGCTCGGGCGACAGCGGGGCCGTCGGGGTGCGTGAGTTGTCGAAGTTGAGGCTCTGCACACTATTGGGGGTCGCCGCTATGTCACTGTTTGTGAGGCTCTGGGTCATTTCCTCCATTTGTTGGCGGAGGTCTAACATCTGCGGAGTAAGAATTGATATTTTACTTTTGTATTAGATATATATCAATCAGTTGATTTAATATCTACACTAAAATCAACACAAAATTTCTTCAAAATAACTTAAACCATATTACTCAGATAATATAATACTAGCATACAGATGCCTCATCCCATACAAAGAAACTGTGCCGACGTAACTGGCTTCGATTTGTTGAACTTGCATCGCCAACTTTAAATCAAACGCCGTTTAGACGTGATTCCCATTTTAAAATCAGCTACTCAAGGGAATCGGCGCTTTAATTAGAAAAGTAGTGTCATTGTCTATGGATGCACGGTTGTTGAGATTCGTGAAAAATTATTTTTTTAGAGACCATCATAAAAAATGAATATTCTTGTTTAATTAACTCTCCCAAGCTCAAAACTAAGGAATACTGGGCTGTTAATTCACATTTCAAAGATTATTTGAATGGATCATTTAAAATGGATTCCAATAGATGGCGCGTTTTAAATTCTGAGTCATCCACTCGATTTTTAAATTTGTATTGTAGCACTTTTAGGTGCAATGAAACTGTAACAACGTGCACAAACATACTATAAAACAAATCGTCACTGTATTAAAAGAAATAATATTCATAAACCGAGTAAACCCTTTTACTTGCAAGTCGCTGCTAACACCATCTATCTATCGCCGTGGAACGGAACCAAACGCGGTCGATGTACAAAAAATTATCATCTTAATCAGACGAAAGACATACGTCGGCACGGTTTCTTTGTATGGGATGAGACGTCTGTATGCTAGTATTATATTATCTGTGGTTATACTAACCTGCCTAGTAGAATTATCAGAGAGTGTATAGTCATCTTCATCTAAATCCTCCAACACGGCGATATCAGAGTTGTTGTTCACTGAGAGCAGGGATGCTAAGGACTGCATGTCATCATCACTGAAATGCAGAAAATGTATGTGTGAAAACCTGTTCATACACTTAGTTAAATAGAAATATCACTAAATTAAATAGAGCTGAATAACTGACTTCCCAAAAAGGTGGAGGTTCTATGTGCGACGAAGGTAAGCAATGTACTATCCTAGTCGTTTTTGGCCTTTTTAGAATCGTAAAAAGATGTACTTTTGCTGTCATTGATTTTCATGGTAATTTGAGGTACCAAAATTAAAATAGAGATTTTTCCGAAGTCGGTGTCGAAAAACGAAAAACAATACCAAAGACGTAAAGTTTTTCGCTATGTGGTATTTTTTTTCAGGACATCGGTTTAATTTTTAAAATCCTTTTGGAATGAGGATGTTGGAATCCTAGTAGTAAACCGTAATCGTCCTTACACAGGATAACGATTGACTTTAGCATGTAATACGCTAATCTTGTCGCTAATCTTAAAAGAGTAAGTGTGGAGTTTCTTGTCCGTGCTACTCTATAACAAACTATTTTGTCGAATGGACGGTAGAATCAATGTTTATTACTTTTACATTTAAATTTTTGACGTTCAAAAGTGCCGCTTATTGGTCTGATTGAAATAAAGAAAATATGACTTTGATTTTGTCCAGAATCCAGATATTGCCGACAAAATTAACTGTTTTCTATCTTCTCATGGATCGATTCTTCTTGATGGCAGTCGTTACGGGTGGTCTGAAGCCCGAAATGCCGCAACCACTCTTCCCAAGCTGTCGTGTTATCGTGCTACCCAGTAACAGTATAATAAAGTCGCGTCCGGTAAGACTGTAAGCCGGCCGGAACATCTTGTTGTTTCGAAGTTTTTTGGGTTTGTCTTTCCAGCTTTGACAATAGAAAGCGGTATCAGGCCGACATCTAACTTTTTCGTTCAAAAAGTGCCAATTCTCGGCCTCAGCGTCATCATCGTCATTTCAGCCGAAAGACGTCCACAGCTTCACCAGGTCATCGGTCCATCTGGTGGGAGGCCTTCCAACGCAACGTCTTCCGGTTCGCGGTCGCCACTCCAGAACTTTTCTGCCCCATCAGCCATCCGTTCTGCGAGCAATGTGCCGTACCCGCTGCCACTTAAGTTTGGCAATTCTTCGGGCTATGTCGGTAACCCTGCTGTATTCTCAGCCTAAATTGAATAAAAAAGGATTGAAGACTTACGTAGCCTGTCCCTCTCTCAAGAGTACAGTATGAAGAGTCAGCTGGATGGAGGCGGCTATTATCTTCTGAGTGACAGGGTCCAGGGGCAGCACCAGGGTGCGCTGTGAGGGCTCCAGGCTGGCGTACTTGCGCATGTTGATGGAGCAGACTGCTAGGCGACGACGCTTGCCGGTTATTGATACCTGAAGAAGACTAACGTATGAGACACAGCCTACATAATTATTATTAGCCAGCATAATTATTATTTTTACCGACTTCAAAAAATAAAAACATTTTCAGAAAAATATAAACCATCTTCAAAAGCAAAACACTAGTGCAAAATGATTTTCGTTTCGGAAGTCGGTGTCGAAAAATGATAATTAAATAAAAACAACAGGTACAAAAGACTAGAGGTACAAAGACAAAAAGCAAGGATTTTTGGAAATTCCACCCCTAAGGGGGTAAAAATAGGGGGATGAAAGTTTGTATGAAATTTCTACAGTTTGTAAGTTGCACACGTGAAATTTTAGATTTACGCTGTTGGTTGATAAAAAGAATATATGTATTTACTAGTTTTTGGAAATTTGAAAAAAAGGGTTGAAAGTTTGTGAGAAATTTCTACGCTTTTATGTGTAACATGTGAAATTAAAGATTTACGCTTTTGTTTGATAAAAAGAATTCATGTATTTATTGGTTTTTGTAAATTTTACTCCTAAGGAGGTGAAAACGTGGAAATTTGTTGGGGTTATATATTTGAAACTTGGAATAAATACTAATCTAAGTAAATAGTAAAGATTTTCATTATTAGTTTTTCAAAATTTTACAGGGCTTCTATTTATGATGTAGGGGAGGAAGGGAAGTGCTAGTCAATATACATTTTTTTACTTTTCCAAGTACATTATATAAGTCGACTATTAATCGTAAACTCGTTAAGTCTGCTTAGCTGTGATGATTTTCCTTTTAATTTCGTTAAATATACTAGTGCCGTGAATTTTTTCATATATTCAAAGGCAATTAAAGCTTAATTTTACGCAAACGGGTCCCTGAATCGAGAAATGGTTTCGACAGACCCGTAATATTTTTGAATGGCCTATCCAACGATACCCCACACCATGGAGTAGACGAGAAAAAAAAACATTCCCACTTTACGTGTACAGGAGTTACCCTAAAATATAGTTTTTCATTATTTTATTTTATCACTTTGGCTGCGTGATTAATATGTATATCCATGCCAAATTATAGCTTTCTAGAGAGTCTATGAGCTAAGCTATAGACGGACGGACAGACACCACGGCGAAACTTTTTTGACTATGGTATCCTAAAAATGGGTTGTTCAGATATCAGACAATCGGTAAAGCACGTCTAAAACTGAAAAACATTTTTGTGTTGCGATTTCTGTAGTGTTTCATAAAATCCGTGTAGCGCTAGCTTTTTCAATAAGAATGAAAGTCTATTAGCATTAAGCCCGTTGCTGATCGACTTTCAACATTATTTTCATAACAATAAGGTGTACTTACATCCTCGAGCACGAAGGTCCAGTCCTTATCCTCCAGCTCATTGGTGCGCGAATCCTTGAAGAGTGTGACGGCCACGGTTCTGTTTTCTGGCACCGTGTAGATTACTGAACCTCTGAAAATTACAATATACAAATTATTACAAATTCGGCCTATAATGATACACTGATGGGACATCCATAACCAACTTTTAGAAATGCGCATAATTTTAACTCAATGAAATATTAAAGTAAATGAATACTCACTTGAGCGGATCTTTCAACGAAGGCTCCCACTCCAGCGGGTCTGTGATCACTCGCCGCGAGCGTCTGGTCCACACTACACTCAGTTTATTTGGTTTCCTGAAAACAAATAAAAAATTATGTTGTTTAATTATCGAGTTTTGAAATTAAACTACATTCTTAAGATTGAGCTGTCGCAGGAAATTGGAGACACATGATGATGAACTAACGATTATGCCTCAGGAAAAATTCTTGTCACAGTAGGTACTAATACAAGGTAAACCCTAGTTCCAAAGTTTGAAAGGCTGTAATGGAAAGTATCACTGAAAAAAAAAATTAGAACTTGCGAACTTTTTTCTTATTAGCAACAATACAGAGTTTTGCTAAATTGTTATGTATTACTTTATTAAAGTTTATAAAAAGTTCACAAGTCCCAATTATTTTATATTGAGATTGAATCCGACTCTTTCCATTTCTGGCGTAATTTAAATGGACTAAGTTACAGTAGCTAACAAAAACACTTAACATGCGAAGCCAAAATATCGAGAAAATAATAACATCATGAAATT
Organism: Orthosia gracilis; assembly: GCA_947562075.1. NCBI lineage: Eukaryota > Metazoa > Arthropoda > Insecta > Lepidoptera > Noctuidae > Orthosia > Orthosia gracilis. The sequence continues at coordinate 1,818,275 of OX387266.1, forward strand.
TATTGTCGAAGCCGAAAAAAGTACTCTTTGAACATTAGCCAGCTCCATTACCACAACGGCCGATCTTGTGCATGTGCAAATAAAATATTAAGGAATCTTCATGACAATATACTAAATACTAACAAATAAAACCCATAACATTACTTTAACCAACAACACAGACAGACAATCGAATCCTCCTATATACATACATACATAAACTCACGCCTTTTTCCCATGTGGGTAGGCAGAAACTACAGAACGCCACCTGCTACGATCCTTACATTCTGCTTTTGCTTCACTCACATTCATACATCTAGTCATACACACACGCTGGTTATGAGTACTGCGCACCTGGCCTTTCTGAAGACCATCACCAATAAGGTGTATGTATGTCTTTCCAGGGCGTCCCCTCCCGGCGTTTCCATTCACGCCTGCCTTGTAAATCCCTATCGTTAGTCGCCTTTCATTCATCTTCTCAACATGGTCAAACCATCTTAGCATACTCTTTACTCTCTCTCTCTCTCTCTCTTTTCTCTAGTCTTTTCCTCCTATATCTTTTGGTGTAAAATCTAAGTTTGAAAGCTGACTGTAAATGTCGTACCAAAGCCGCGAATAGCAGAGATCGATACGACTCGAACTTGCAACTAACTTTTGCATCGTTTGCATATAGACAAGGACGAGCAAAATGTACTGTGTTTATAAATATAGAGAGAATATGAAAAACTTCTAGAATAAAGAGAATCTTTCAAGTTTTATTCTGTGTTTTTAACTGCCGGCGGAAAAAGAGGGGTGTTATAAGTTTGAAGTGTTATCTGTCTGTGACATCATAGCTCCTAAACGGATGAACTGATTCTGATTTAGTTTTTGTATGTTTGAAAGATGACTTTGTCGAGTGTTCTTAGCTATGTTTGATGACAAGTAAAATTGCAGAATTTAGAAAACGCCCCGACACATTTTTATTTCATGCTACATATTTAGTACATAGTAGATACGCTTCGATCGGCAATCTATTGAACACGTAATTATGACACAATATCTTGCGAAAACACCCCGATTCAAACAGTAAAACGCCCATAACTTTTATACGGCTGAACCGGTTTATTCAAATATAGCTAAGAACACTCTCGACAAAATCACCTTTCAAACAAAAAAACCAAAATCCAAATCAGTTCATCCGTTTTGGAACTATGATGCCACAGACAGACACACAGATACACAGCAACACACGACAAACTTATAACACCCCTCTTTTCTCGTTGGGGGTTAAAAACTCAAAAACGCTTTCTTATAAATATGGACTCTACTATAACGGGTGGAACTGCTGCTGTTTGTAAACCAAAGTAATAAAACTTGCTTGGTAAATTGCAAAGCTTTTCGCTTACCATTTGGGCGAGGTCTCGAGGTCCACACGATGGTATGAAGCAGTGTACTGGAACTTGGCTGCTCGCTTGTTGACGCGTTGCAGGCGTTTCCACACCGACGCCATTTTTACACCTGGAACCAACCAATCACCTTTTTACTATAGAACTTAATAAAAAACTTTTTTCCAAAAAAATACTACCGACTTCCAAAGAGCTCAGTCGTATATCTTCGAAGTTCTTCATCAGATCTAAACCAAATTCAAGTTCACAACTGACGGAGATATCGGTGAAAATACACAAAAAAAAACTTGAAGTCGAACATAGAACCTCCTCGTTTTTGGTAGGTCGGTTAAAGTTTGTTTGACCCTAGACGCTTGCGAATGTGCAACTAGCTTCATCTTTTGCATGACAACTCAAAAGTATATCTTCAATGGTTTAATGTTAATACATATTTGATTTTGAGTTTGAGTATGAAAAAGTTTCCAAGCAATTTCAAAACCTCACATGACAAGGTCGTGAAGTTTGAACGGTTTAAGTGCCGGTGACGTAACAAGTACATAGAATCAATTTATATACTTGGTATAGCAGTGTTCTAATGTGTCTTTTATGGCCAGTAACGCCTACCTTGCGTATCAGAAAACCCTTTGTGCTGCAGGTTACTTTAGACAGAACTTTTCTTTTTTTTTAACGATTAGGTAAGTGTGTGTTTCTTGTCCGTTCTTCTCCATAACAAGCTACTTTGCCGAATGAACGGTAGTATCAATTATTATTACTTTTAAATTTTTAACATTCAAAAGTGCCGCGGCCTAATCGAATTAAGAAATGTTGATTTTGTCAGCTGGATTTTCCACCAAGTGACCCGTCGTCAACCAAACATTCTTTTTCTCCAACCTGTTCCACTGCTGGACGAAGGTCTACCAAGTCTTTCTCGGTTCACTTTTCCTGAGACACTTCGAAACAAACCATAAACAGGAAAAATTACCCTATTTATAGTATTGGATTGGCGTCCGGTTCTATAGACAATCCTGATATAAATATTTTTCCTTATTTTAAGACCAATGCAGGAAAAACAATATAACTATTTTACGGAGATTAAATAGCTTAATAGCGGAGATGGCCGATGGGGCAGAAAAGTTCTGGAGTGGCAACCGCGAACCGGAAGACGTTGCGTTGGAAGGCCTCCCACTAGGTGGACCGATGACCTGGTGAAGGTTACGGGAATGCGCTGGATACGAGACGCACGGGACCGGTCAATGTGGTGACGCTTGGGGGAGGCCTATGTCTAGCAGTGGATATCTTTTGGGTGGTATGATGATGATGAAATAGCTTTAATAATATGCAGGGTCGAATTAAATTAGCTAGTGAAACCCCGCACGCGTAGGCGTCAACTATCTAGCGATATTTGAATCCGTATTCAGCTACGGTTACCTGAAATTATGAGTTACTAGCTGACCCCCGGGGCTTCGCTCCCGTCAATTAGCTACCTATCTACCTAACCTACCTACCATACTTACTCTACCCACCTACCCTACCTACCTACCCTACGCTACCTACCCTACTCTAACTACCCTACCTACTCTACCCTATCCTACCTAGCCTAGCTAATCTACCCTATCCTACCTACCCTACCTTACCTACCCACCCAACCCTACCTACCCTACCCTACCTAATAATGTAGTACATATTTTTTATGTATCATCAATAGTTTTCTCAGCGCACGACAAAGAATTCATTTTATATGATTTTATTTTCATATGAATCTCTAATTTTATGGTCATTTATTAATTTTTATTAATTTTTATGCCACATAAAAGGTAGATATAAGCTGTTAAGGACTTTTATTAAGAACTACTTAAGACAAACAATCCTACGTTATTTTATATTTGTGTATCTCCAACGGTTTATATACGGATAGCTCTCAGAGGGCAGATTTTTTGCCGACTTACTTGATATTTATCGTTATAATTATTATGACCAAATTACAAAAAATCATTATAAATTGTAGCCTATGTGTTATTCTGATGTCTAACCTTATATTACTGTGAAGTTTCATCCAAATCCGTTTAGTAGTGTTTGCGTGAAAGAGTAACAAACATACATCCATCCTCACAAACTTTCGCATTTATAATATTAGTAGGAAGTAGGATAGGATAGCAGGAAGTAGGACTAGCGGTCGCCTCGCGGTTTCACCCGCGTAGTTCCCGTTCCCGTGGGAATAAAGGGATAAAAAGAGCCTGTCACCCGAGGATAGAGTAGCTTCCCAACGGTGACAAATTTCCCCACCACTCGGAGCCCCATGGTTATGGAGATATCCATGGTTAAAGTTTTTACAATTACTATTTAACAACAATGTCGACGGCGCGGGGCTCCTATTTCTGCCTGAAGGGTCTAAAGTAGGTAATCTAACACGAAGGAGATGACGGGGGCTGAGTTCGCTCGCTTTGCTCGCTCACGCTCAGCTCCCGTCATCTCTTCGAACCTAACCTGTCCGTGTCGGGAGGCATCCCGCCGCACCCGAGCTCGCTTCGCTCGCTCTTGGACTAATTCACAATTTTTTATCTCACGAATTAGGTATATTCAAGTAAAAAATATGACATAAAATTGAAAAAAAATTCCGAATCAGGAAAATTTGTAAATAGCTTTCTATTTATGAGTACTATCTACAAAAAAAAAGAACTTCCAAATCAGCGGCCCATAATGGAAAGTTTAGCCAAAGCGGTTATTTGACAAGTTTTCTTCTTTTTTAGGGCCGGTCTTGTAAGATAATGATATTGAAAAACGTCTTCGAAAACTTATATCTTCTGAGGATGATGAGTTGACTGTTGACTGTTTCAAAAGATTCCACATGTAAACGCACTCTATCTCCGACCTTTTGAAATACAGGCAATGAAAAAATTGGGAACACGATGAATAAATATATAGTTTTATTCACTGGCCCCATTACTGGGCAAGGTATGACTATGGACCACAGGGATATTCTTGAAAATAAAAGAAAATATTTGAAAAATAAAAATATTTTTTTTATCACTTTAATATTGCAAGTGAATGAACTGAGTTTCGTAAACTAAACCCTCGCTGCCCGATTAAGGGTTAGTATAGATATAGATGAGTAGCATTCATATTCAAATATCGATACCAAACACGTCGAGGGGTTTCGCCTTGCAATTTGAGTTAGCATAATTTATATTTTTAACCTACTTCAAAAAAAGCAGGGTATACTTCTCAGGTGGTCTCATGGTTATCAGGTCAGGATATGATATGAACTCAAATATTTAAGGCATGAAAATACAAAAATCGCTATACAGGGTGTCCCAGAAATCGACGTCAAGCCGTAAATGGGTGATAGACCAAGTTATAACAGTTCTCAGAAAAATACGAAAAAAAATCTGTCTCATGTTTTTAAAAAATTATGTACACTTTAAAAATTTACTAAAAAAATCAATCCCTGTAATGGTTCTTTAACTCCAATTGCTACAAATCCCATAATTTATCTATTTTTTTTATTATTATGTAATCTTGAATAATGCTTGTGTAGATTTTTGCCTAAAATTTAAAGCCAACTCCTCCTACTTAGAAGAAAATTAAACTTTTTCAAAACCAAATTATTCAAATTTACTGTTTCGCCCAACTTTAACTGACTGTACTGAAAAAAAAATGTAATACGCTAGTTTGGCAAGTAACATGAAAAATTGGCGCATTTAATAAGGATTCAAAAATGGTGTAACACTTGCTAGATTACGTTTTCAATAATTGGTCAAATATTTTTTTGTAAATAGCCTCGGTTTTTACACAAAATGTCCATACTTCCTTAAAATGACTTTAGCTTACCTAAAGCTTTGCTAAACTCCGTTTCTATTAGCAGTAGTTATTGTTCTGATAAATTATGGGATTTGTAGCAATTGGAGTTAAAGAACCATTACAGGGATTGATTTTTTTAGTAAATTTTTAAAGTGAACATAATTTTTTAAAAACATGAGATAGATTTTTTTTCGTATTTTTCTGAGAACTGTTATAACTTGGTCTATCACCCATTTACGGCTTGACGTCGATTTCTGGGACACCCTGTATGTGTACAGCGATTTTTGTATTTTCATCAATAACGCAATCTTTTGCACTCAGAATGTATCATTAGGTGAAATGAAACTGATGAAGAAGATCACAGATGACCACTGGAACTCCTTAATGATATATCATGGGTATATGATAATATCTTGAATAGTTAACCGACTATTATGAAGCAAGTACTTATAAATAAATGATACTGATGAAAATGGTACTATCGAACTGATCTGATGATGAAGCAGAATGCCTACCGCATGGAACTACTAAAAAGAACAGTGTATCCTAGTCGTGTTTGGGCTTATTGGGATCTTCATAAGATGTACTTCGGTTATAAATGATTTTCAAGGAAATTTGAGGTACCAAAACAAAAAAGTTAAAATGAAAAACTTTTAACAAAAAAATCAAACCGACTTCCAAAACACTATAAAGCGAAAAATAACTTTATTTTCCGAAATCGGCGTCGAAAAACGTAAAACAATAGGTACTAATAAGGACAACGTCTTCGGAAAATAAAGTTATTTTTCGCTTTCGAACCGTCGTTGTTCCGAAGTTCGATTTGATTTTTTAACCGACTTACCAAAAAGGAGGAGGTTCTATGTTCGACTTCAAGTTTGTTTTTTTTTTTTTTTGTGTATGTTCATCGATATCTCCGTCAGTTGTGGACCGATTTTGAAAATTCTTTTTTTGTTTGAAAGAGTATGTTTCGAAATTGGTCCCATTTTAATTTGGTGAAGATCTGATTAAGAACTTCGAAGATATACGACAGAACTCTTCAATAAATAACGGCAAATCTCTCAGGATTGCTGCAATCGCATGTCTGTTTATTGTTTATACCATTTCATAACATAACATCACGCCAGTACGCTTTTAAGGGGTATGCAGATCTCTCATTTCACCGGTAATGTTCAAATTTCATGATATTCGGGTTATCTATTCTGGCGTTAAGGTAACTTACTAGACAACTTGCCTATTAGGTAAGTACAACTAAAAAGTGAAAAATAAAACTTTTTAACAAAAAAAAACCACCGACTTCCAAATAACGAAACTACAATGTGAAAAATAACTTTATTTTTGGAAGTCGGTGTCTTTCGTAGGTACCATATTTTTGCGTTATGGACACCGACTTCCAAAAATAAAGTTATTTTTCACTTTGTAGTTTTGTTATTTGGAAGTCGGTGGTTTTTTTTTATTAAAAGTTTTATTTGTTGAAAATTTTTTTTAACAAATTATCGTAAAACGCTACAAACAACAATCCAACGATATAAACCAGACAGTTACAGTAGATAGTAATAATAAACTTACGGTAGCGATCGCAGTGTCGGGGGCGTCTACTATCTGCACTCGCACATTATCAAGCCGCTCCTGCGGAAACAAACATTGATATTGAGCCATACGGACTTTTTGATGAGCTGTATTTAATCTGTTGATGTCTGGGTCTATTGCAAATATTCTGGGACGTTATGGTGACAAGACTTGTCAATATTTAAATTATAAATTCCCTGTGTTATAGTATCCAACATTCCTTGTAAAACAGTCATACATACATAAACTCACGCCTTTTTCTCATGGCGGTAGGCAGAAACTACAGAACGCCACCTGCTACGATCCTTACATACTTCTCTTGCTTCGCTCACGTTCATACATCTAGTCATACACACACGCCGGTTATGATTACAGCGCACCTGTCCTTTCTGAAGAACATCACCAATAAGACATGACTATCTTTCTTCGACACCGACTTAAAAAATTGAAGATTTTTACCGACTTCCAAAAAAAGGAGGTAATCAATTCGACACGTATGTATGTAATATTGTTGGAAATGCACAATATTCACATATGTTACTCTGTATGTGCTTCTTAACACGTACGTTTACATGTTTGTTTGTATGTATGTACGTTTTTCCACGCATTTCTCCGAAACTTCTTATCGGATCGTAATCATTCTTTTTTCATTGGCTTAAGTATCTCTCAACTTAGGGAATAGTGTAAATTTTATTAAAATCGGTGCAGCAGTTTTCAAGATATGACACAGAACCGAACTCCTTAACGACTATCAACATATACATATATGTAAATTGAGTTATTATTAGTATTTTGTCAATCCTCTAAGTGCCTTACTATAGAATTTGCTGACTTGTTAGTGATGGTACCAAAACTAAAAATAGAGAAATATAAACATTTTCTCAAAAAAATAAAACGACTTCAAAATCAAAACACTAAACAGTGCTAAATAACTTTCGTACGGAAGTCGGTGCCTTTGGTACCTCTTGTTCTTATCGTTTTGCGACAAGTCGGTAATTCTTTTTGAGAAAAAGTTTTTTTCCTTGGTGTTTTTTTTGGAATTTCGTTGTATTTTTGTGAAAGTTATTGATATCATCTATCGTTTTCAATAAAACGAGATCGAAGTCAAGAGCGAATTCAACTCATAGCCATTGAGACTTATAACTGGGACTGGATGACAAACATAAGCATGACTTATAAAAATATTTATTTATTTTTATCCCACACAATGGGATAGACGAGAAAAAAACATTGTCTCTTTGCGTGTACAGGAGGTATAGTAAAAAAAAATGTTTCATGGTTTTGTTTTACTACTTTGTCTGTGTAATTAATATGTATATCTATGCCAAATGATAGCTTTCTAGTGCTAAGAATCTCTGAGCTAAGCTGCGGACGGACGGACATGGCGAAACTATAAGGGGAACCCTAATCGTTTCGCCATGTCCGTCCGTTGTTGCCTACGGAACCCTTAAAAGCGGTGATTGTGGGAATTTGTGGATGTATCCAAAAAAAGCTTGTACGCCATTCAAACTGAAGCTACTCCGGAAGCGAGCACTGATTAGATTGTTTATATTAATAGTTATTCGAGTTTATCTTATCTATTCTGTCTGGGTGTGTTAATATGTAACAAGGAATACAAATGTAACTACTAGCGCCATCTATGTACCTATATGTCAACCTATAAAATAAATGACAGTTAGTTAGAAACTACGTATGTGTTTCAATAGGTTATGCGCCCAGCGTACTATAAAAATCGTTTTCTAATTAACAAAGTGGTAATTACTGTGAGGTCTAGTAAAAAAAAATGACGATGAGCTATATAGCTAACATTCCAAAATTGCGTGGTCGTGAGAACTATGAAGATTGGTGTTTTGCGGCACAAAATGTGTTGGTGCTGGAAGGCATGGCGTCCGCCATTGAAGAACAATTACCGACTACGGCAAATAAAATTGAAAAGGCAGAAGACGCAATAGCAAAGGCTAAACTCGTATTGACAATTGATCCATCGCTTTATGTTCACATCAAGCAAGCGACAACAACCTATGATTTATGGAACAAATTGAAATCTATGTTTGATGATTCAGGCTATACGAGAAGAATCAGTTTGCTCAGAAAGCTCATTAATATTCGTCTTGAAAACAGTGAGTCCATGACGCAGTACGTTACCCAGATAATTGAAACGGGACAACGACTTCAAGGAACAGGTTTCAAGTTAACAGACGAATGGATTGGTGCATTATTGTTAGCAGGATTACCCGAAAGGTATTCGCCTATGATAATGGCGATCGAGCATTCGGGAATCGACATAAGTGCCGACGTCATTAAAACTAAGTTGATGGATATGTGTGGTAGTGAGGATAGTTCAGCTTCCGTTTCCGAGAGTGCATTTGTGGCGAACGCGAACGGATCGCAGCGTGTAAAATATGGCAGCCCCAAAGACGGCCATAGACAACATAGACAACTGCAAGAGACGTCACCGTCAGTGTCAAAACCAAATAAGGTTATCAAGTGCTACAAATGCAAACGAATTGGACACTACAAAAATCAATGCCCCAACTCGGAATCTAGCAAACGAAAATCAACAAACGCATTCAGTGCTATTTTTCTGAGTGGAAAATTCAGCCAGAACAACTGGTATATAGACAGTGGGGCTAGTAAACATATGACGGCGAGACAAGAAAACATAGTGAATCCGTCCCATCAACATGATACAAAGGAAATCATTATAGCAGACCAGACAAGTGTTCCAGTGCTGTGTTCTGGTGACGTTAACATCGTTACTGTTGTGAAAGGTGTTGAATATGACGTCACAGTTTCGGACGTATTGTGTATACCGAACTTAACCACAAACTTGCTTTCGGTGAGTCAGTTGATTGCGAATGGCAACAATGTTATCTTCAAAGAAAATGTTTGCCACATCTACAATCGACAGAAGGAGCTCGTCGGCGAAGCAGAATTAGTAGAAGGTGTGTACAGATTATACACAAAAACAGAACATTTACTAGCAGCATCAGCAATAGCGTCGAGTGAGATTTGGCATAGACGCTTGGGACATATCAACAGTACTAGCTTAACCAAAATGAAAAATGGTGCTGTAGAAGGCATTTCATACCCAGATGTAGCAAACATAGATAAGTCAACGTGTACTATTTGCTGTGAAGGGAAGCAAGCCAGGCTACCATTCCAGCAGAGTTCCTCTAAAACTGAGAACCTTCTGGAGGTGATTCATGCAGATGTATGCGGGCCCATGGAAACTCCATCAATTGGAAGATCCAGGTACTATGTTTTGTTTGTGGATGATTACAGCAAGATGGTGTTTGTTTATTTTTTGAAAACAAAGAATGAAGTATTTATCAACTTCAAAATGTTTCAGTCCATGGTTGAAAAACAGAAAGACAGAAAGATCAAAATTCAAAGGACAGATAACGGAGGCGAGTTCTGTAGTCAAGAGTTTAATAAGTATCTGAAAGAGCAAGGGATAATCCATCAAAGGACCAAAGCTTACACACCACAGCAGAATGGTTTATGTGAACGTATGAACCGGTCCATTGTTGAAAAGGCTAATTGTTTGATTTTTGATGCTGGCTTAGAGAAGAAATTCTGGGCAGAGGCGGTTCACACTTCAGTTTACTTGCGGAATAGATCTGTTGTTACGGGACTGGACAACATGACTCCCTATGAAGTCTGGACAGGGTCAAAGCCAAATTTAAGTCATTTGCGCATATTTGGAAGCTCAGTGATGGTGCATGTGCCGAAACAGAAACGGCTGAAATGGGATAAGAAAGCTGATAAGCTTATTTTTCTTGGCTATTCCGAGCATGTAAAAGGCTACAGAGTATACGACCCAGAAAAAAACTCTGTAAGTACAAGTCGGGACATAGTCATCATGGAAAAACCAGCTGAAAGTACAACCAACATATCCTTGGAATGCAAGCGTTCAGCGGAGGAAGAATGCACCATAGATCCAGAGAGTTCAGATGCAGAAATCTCAGATCCAGAAGTAGAGAATGACAGTACGTATATTGAGAATACAGAAAGTACTACTGATGATAGTTTCTTTGATACTACTTCGGACCAAAACGACACACTAGTGGATCAGAGTTCACCAGAACCTCTACCAAAACGTGATAGAAGAAAGCCTGATAGGTTTGGCTATAACAATATTTGTATAGCAGAGTGTGATGATAACAATAGAGAAATCACTCTCAAGGAGGCCTTGCATGGGCCAGAAAGTAAATTTTGGAGAGCGAGCATGAAGGAGGAGTTGGACTCATTTAGAGATAATGATGCGTGGGAAGTAGTTGACCATCCTCAAGATAGTACAGTGGTGCAGTGCAAGTGGGTATTTAAAGAAAGGTTTGACTGTACTAATAAAGTGCGTTACCGGGCAAGATTAGTAGCAAAAGGCTTTAGTCAAAAAGCTGGTATAGATTATCATGAAACATTTTCACCTGTGGTACGCTATTCTACTCTTAGATTGCTATTTGCTCTGGCAGCTAAGTTAAATTTAGATATAAGACACTTAGATGTCACCACAGCTTTTTTAAATGGTTTTTTGAATGAAACTGTATATATGCAGAAACCTGTTACTTTTGAATCAAACGATGATAATACAGTGTTAAAATTAAAACGAGCTATATATGGTCTTAAACAGTCCTCCAGGGCTTGGTATCAGAGGGTTAATGATTATTTGATAGATTTGGGATATCATAAGTCAAAGTATGAACCTTGTTTATTTACCAAATTTGAAGGACGTGTTAAGATAATTATTGCACTTTTTGTAGACGATTTCTTTGTATTTTCAAATTGTGTAACTGCAACTGATAAATTAGTGAATGAATTGAACAGTAAATTCAAAATAAAAAACTTAGGTCAGCTACAACAATGTTTAGGCTTAAGAGTAAATGTAAGCAAAAATAAAATAACTGTTGATCAAGAACAATATGTAGAGAATTTACTAAAACGTTTTAATATGTCTCATTGTAAAACTGCACAAACTCCTATGGAGATCTATTTAAAGTTAGAAAGATCTCAGAATGTTTGTAATGACTATCCATTTAGACAACTGATAGGAAGTTTAATGTACCTGGCAGTTTTAACTAGGCCTGACATAGCCTACAGTGTTAGTTTTCTCAGTCAGTTTAATAATTGTTATGATGAAACTCACTGGAAGCATGCGAAAAGGGTATTAAAATATTTAAAGAAAACAAAAAACTATGGTCTTGTGTTTTGTAAAGATAATTCTTGTATTGAAGGATTTGTAGATGCAGACTGGGGTTCTGATGTAAATGATAGAAAGTCTTTTACAGGGTTTTGTTTTAAATTGTCAAATACAGTCATTTCATTTGAATGTAGGAAACAGAGAAATGTAGCTTTATCCTCAACCGAAGCAGAATACATTTCTATGTCTGAAGCAAGTAAAGAGGCAATTTATTTGAAAAATTTACTATATGAGATTATGGGCAGTTCAGACTCAATAGTCTTGTTTAATGATAGCCAGAGTGCACAAAAATTGATTTCAAATCCAACTTTTCATCGCAAATCAAAACACATAGATATAAGGTATCATTTTGTCAGAGAGGCAGTAACTAACAATTTTGTAAAAATTTCTTATTTGGAAACAGCTGAGATGCCAGCAGATATTTTAACCAAGAGTTTGGGGTCTGTTAAACATTATTATTTCATGGGAAAGCTGGGTATTTCACCTGTTTCATAATATTTGTATTAATCTTGTTAAGCGGAGGTGTTAATATGTAACAAGGAATACAAATGTAACTACTAGCGCCATCTATGTACCTATATGTCAACCTATAAAATAAATGACAGTTAGTTAGAAACTACGTATGTGTTTCAATAGGGTGCAGGGGACTGGGGAATCCGGTGTCCCCCGAACTTGTGTCAGAAAAGTTTGTGTTTATTTTGTGGTCATCTAAACTAGTATTTTTTCCTGAGTGAGAGAGCAGTGGTAACGGCCGCGACTTATAAGATGTATGTCGTGGTTTCGGACCCAGGCAGGCGCTTTACGTTGTGCAGATTATTTTATTCACAAAATATTGAAGGAAAACATAGAGAGGTAACCGGCATATCCTTGAAACAAAAATTCGAAGACATGTTACAGCCATCAACCCGCACTGGGCCCGCGTGGTGGGTTAAGGCCCATTCTCTCTCACAGATGCCTATGTCCTTAAAACGCTGATGATGCGTCATGCTTGGTGCAAATACTTAAAACATTTTTTTTCTCTCTTTTCTTTGTATTACAAAGCGGGTAAATTTATTATTTAGTTGGAGAGGATAATATTTCCAGTGGAAGTCCTGATACTATAACTAATATTCTTTTACAAATTGAGACGTGCACCACCTGTCCAGACTTGAGAATTTTCATACCGTAAAAATACACGGAATCTGATGGATAGGCTTCGCGAATGAAAACTACTTATTGATTGAAAGAAAGAAAAAATATGTGACTCGCACAAGAGATACAGACAGTACATAAAAAAAGTATAAAAGGATAAGCATTAAAACAGGGTTTGATATGTACTTAATTAACTCCAAATACCTCAATACAAAAAAAAACCTGTGGCGCAACGACGAGACCCCTAAGCGGCTCAGTAGGACAGCACCGTGGACGCTGCTTAGGGGTCTCGTCGGTGCGCATGTTTGTGTGAGTGTGCCGTTTCGAGCGTTTTTAGATAGTTTCCATACTGTTTGTATATTTACACTGTGGTACTAGGGTACGATTTCACCTTGAAATAAGGCAGAAACGCAGGCAATCTACAACAGTATAGCTCCAATGTCTATGTTAGCATTTTGTTTATTTGTTCAGCAGAAATCTAATATGTTTAGACTGGTCTGAAACGGACTAGAAATATTTTAAATATAGGTGCTGCTATTAACCTGCATGCTATAGACGTTAGCATTCGGTTATTTCGATACAAAAGATTAAAATCGTTTGCAAGAAGAATCGTTGAAGATCTCTTGGCAATATGAGGTCGTTTTCTGCAGATATGTTAATGCGTGATATAATCAACATATAATATGGTATGCAATAAAGATTTGAACGCGTTTTCTTCTTCCATTTTCCACTGTCAACCATGTTTTCATTAATTCCCTTTTTAAATCATTCCTCACACAATCCATTCAACTTTTCTTTGACCTCCCTCTCCATCCATCCACATTTATATGAATAATTTTTTTAGTAACATGCGTTTCATCCCTCCTCATCACATGACCATACCAGGACAAACGGTTCCCTTTCAACTGTTCTGTCACTGTCGCCACTTTCAAACTGCCTCTGATATACTCATTTCTCACTTTATCCATTCTCGTCACTACGCACATCCATCTCAACATTCTCATCTCTGCTACATGCAATTTCTTTTCACAGCTCAACATTCTGATCCATACAGTATGACAGGTCTTATCACGGACTTTTAGATCAACATATCTTATGTGATACTGAAATGCATTATAGGTTCCAATTTGAATACATCATCATCGTCTCCTGTCACTTGTGGTCAGCGGAACACGTTTTCTTTTTCCAGTCTCCCCTGTAAATCATTCACAAAATCGGTCTACCTTCTCTTTGGCCTTAACTGCTCCACTCCGTCCATCCCCATGTATTTATATCTCTTTTAATTTAATAATAGATGTTTAAAATTCAAATGAGATTATGGGAAACATTATCTTCTGCATTTTAATGTCCCACTGCTGGAATACAGGCCTTCTCTCTGTGAGAGGGAATGGACCGTAATCCACCATGCGGGCACAGGGCGGGTTTGTGAATGTTATCATCGAACTTTTGGTTCTAGAATATGCAGATTTCCTCACGATGATTTCCTTCACCGTTTGGAGAGCAGTGGTGATAAAATAATTTACTCAATGTGAAGCGCCTGCCTGGGTTCGAATCCACGTGCTACAACTACGAAATTTCAAGACATAATCTTCAAGATACGTAACATAATAATATGCTATTTTCGGAACCTATAATATTGTTTTCCGTTCCTCGGTTAAAAGATCTTTAAATGTAAAGTAAGGGCTAAGTATAGCTCTTTGATTTAACGCCGATGCAGTAACAGATGGCTACGAGAATAAATCGGTTGTATGGACAGCTGTATGCGGGCACAAAACTTCTTACCAATTCGGGAACAAAGAGGTAAAAATGTTTGTCTGACGCGTAGTTACGTTCTGAATTTCTCAATCGATTTAAAAAATATTTTTTTGCTAAAAAGCTACAATATGGCTGAGATTTTTGATCCCGAAAAATTGCGCAGTTTCTTTGTTATGGGTCTCGCGAGCAAACCCACAGGGAAAGCTAGTGTTAAGGAAATAATAGGCCATCGCTTGATCTCTGACGTAGGAATAGATGGCCATGAGAATGTTGGATAAGCAGCTGTATGCGGGTAATAAGATTCTGATGTAAAAAAATATTTTTGTATTTTGTACATCGGCTTTGCCCGCATTATTATAACCAAGGGAACTAACTTCAGGGATAAAAAGTAACCTATTGTCCTTGTCCAATCTATCACAGATCACTATACCAAATTCATCAAAATTGGTTCAACGGTTTAGGGCGTTAAAACTTAACAAACAGATAGTGCCTTTCCGCGCGATGCAATTCGATTTATATCACACAGATAAGCGGTTTTGACTAAGCGAAATTGCAAGTATGTTCGCATGGACACAATGCGATGCAATTCGACCGATAGTATCGATACGCACTTAATTTTTCTTAGAAAATACGTGCGCTATATCGCCTATCAAATTATATATCGAAGATGGCGCGAGGAAATGGCCTTACTTTTTGACAAGCTTTTATTAACTGACTTTCCAAAAAGGAGAAGATTCTATGTTCGAGATCATGCTTGTTTTTTTTTTATGTTCACCGATATCTCCGTCAATTGTGGACCGATTTTGAAAATTCTTTTTTGTTTGAAACTATATGTTCCGAATTTGGTCCCATTTTAATTTGGTGAAGATCTGATGAAGTACTTCGGAGATATACAATAGAACTCTTCAATACATAACGGCAAATCTCTCGGGATTGCTGCAATCGCATGTCTGTTTATTGTTTATACCATTTCATAACATAATATCACGCAAGTACGCTCTAAAGGGGTACGTAGATGTGTACAGTTCTCCTTGGTACAGTCTCATTTCACCGGTTATGTTCAGGTTTCATGATATTCGGGTAATCTATTCTGGCATTATAAGTACCTTACTAAAAATTAGCCTATTAGGTACAACAAAAAAGAGAAAAATTAAAATTACAAAATCTTTATAAAACAAGCTTTTTTGGTATTCTTCTCAGCAAACCCTTTCATTTGATACCCATGTCATGGCAGTGCACAAAAAATAACTAGTCCGCCATCTTGGGCAGTCCACCATATTGGATTTAGAATGACGTCACTTAGCTAAGTGATATCATTCTAAATCCAATATGGCTTTTTTTTCAATACAGAACTAGTAGTTGTAATTTAGTTTTCACATATGTCGATCATGTATGGTTTCAGCTAGGCACACAATCAATCTGCACACGTAATATTTTATTTTGGTGTAGCTGCAGTAGTTTCCTAGATAACGACCTTTTTGTTGGCAATGACACGGGCGCATGCCACTTAAATTACAGGGGCGGTATACACCACCGCGCGCCGCGCGGCGTGACGGTCAAGTAGTTAAAATTCAGTTACAAGATTTGACCCAAACACACTTTTCTTTTTTGGAAGTCAGGCGTATTTTTTTGTAAAATAAAATTTTATTTAACTTGCCTTGTTGTTAGTGTCAAATCTTGCAACTAAATTTTAAAACAGTTATCCTCATCCAATTGAGCTGAAATTTTGTTTACACGTTTGGTTTGGATGAAAATCAATGAACGTTAAGCTAAAAAGATTGTTTTAAAAAAGTTTACCTGTTACTTACAATATTTATTAATATGGACACGAAAATGCCGTAGGTATGTATAAAATCTGCTAATAAATTAAATTCAAAACAGTTCTTATTCTAAACTTTGCCATATATAACATCTTTTCCAGCTAATAGGAGCCGACTTTTAAGTCTCTGCCCAAATTTTATTAACGTCATGTTTGGGAATCCCGCTCTGAAATGAAATAATTTATTAAATTTTGCAAATAAGTTGCAATCCTCCGCCAATATTCAGCTTAGTATAGTACCTACTATAATATTTTATCACAGCTTCATTCAAACTATAAATAGCTATCGGAAACCGCAACTCACAGCGCAAGGTTTTTGTAAGGACAAACATAATTTTGTCCTTTTGCGTGTAAAGTTCAAGTTGATGCATCTGTTTCGATTAATTATTTTACCAGATTATGTAAGTATTAACTGATGGCCGCGACTGTATCTGTGCAGCATTAGTACTTCGAATAGCTTTATTTTTTAAATCGTGCCATAATATTGTAGTTGTGTGGACCGCCTTACTTGAGCAATTATTATTAAATATTTAATATATTTATATTTACAATCATTATACATCGCTCTTCCATTTATCATTCATTAGCCTTTATGGCAGTTGAAAAATTTAAAAGGGGTTTTATTCCAAAGACAACTATCGATACGATAAACTTTTGCAAGACTTGATAAAAATGAATTCTTGAGATGAAATTGCAGAGCGAAAATTGCAACTTAACAAAATTGTTTTAGTGTAGTAAATACTTTTAATTTAATTCAAATGTTGCATATTTTTTTATTTCTTTTATAATCTTTGAAGTCACACAAAATTTTAGTTAAATACGAATTTTACACAAACAATGTTTTATTCAATTTGCCTTTTACACTCCGATCATCGCAAAAACCGTTATGTTGCGTACAAAACGAACCTCTTTGTGATGATAATGACTGTTGACCGACCGTCACCTTTGCGGAGCACACAGTGCGGTGGACTGAATAAAGAGATGCAAGCGGGTCTGCGGGTTCACGTGAGTAAATATGAAGAAACGTTTTCCGTCTTCCTTTGAGAAGCTTTTGAAAGAGAAGTAATGTTTGTGTAGCATTTTAGTATTAAGAAACTTTTTTAAATAGTAATTTTCTTTGTGATTCAGTCGGAATCAAATGAAAGAATGTATCCCACTTCTGATGCAGTTCGATAAAAATGAAAGTATTAGCAACTAGTCGTCGCGACAATTTTTAACCAATCGATCGATCGTCGATGACAGCGATAGATGTTGATCAACGTAGGTATATTGTCGGAGCAGCCTTAGCTTAGATTTGATGTAGGAAGAACTGTCGATCGTCGACTAATCCTTAATGATGCGATATAGTAAATAAAGAGATGCATGCGGGTCTGCGGGTAAATATAAAGAAACGTTTTCCGCATTTAAGAGAGTTGTACTGTTTTTGCATTTGGACGTTATGAAACATTTTTGAATAATCTTCCTTGTGACGCAGAAGGATTACAATGAAAAAGTGTATCCCACTTCTGATGCAGTTCGATAAAAGTGAAAGTATGTACCAACTAGTCATCTCGACAAGTTCTAAGCATTCGCTAAATATGTTACCACACCAATTGATTTATCGTCGATGACAGTGATAGACGTTGATCAACGTAGCTGTATCCATGAGGTACCGACTTCGGAAAAGACCGAAGTCTGTGTCGAATAATGGAAAATAATGGGTACTAAAGACACCCACTTCGGAAAAGAAAGTTATTTTTCGCTTTGTAGTGTTTTATTTTTGAAGTCGTGTTTGATTTTTGTTAAAAAGTTTTTTATTAGTATAACTCTTCCAAAAGCTTTTCAAAGTAAAGATACTTTGAGAAGTTTTTTTCTTTTGGAAGAGTTGTATCTACAGTTTTTTCATTTGGATGTCACGAAACATTTTTGAATAATAGTTTTCCTTTTGATGCAGTAGGATGAGAGAATAATAAAAATACCAATTACTCATTATGATTCACAAAAACTAAGATGAGACTTTATCTGGGTGAGGCTGGACGTGGTGATTCGTACAAGGAAGGAGAGGCCTTTGCTATGTAGTGGGCGAAGTCAATCAGGGAAGTATATGTAGATGATGATGATGAAGAAGACCACTGAAAATCAGCGCCATGCTGTGGATCCCCCACGGCACAGCATTATGCTGAGTGGAAGCCTTTTTGCCACAAACACGACATGCATCTGCCTAGCATCTTTTTCACCGTATTTCTTTTCTGTTTTATTCAAAATGTAGGTAGTAAATAGTATTATTATTTTATTTATTTCTCATCTTTACTAACTTACTTTAAGTACTACTAAAACTACTGTTAAGGGTTTAGCATAAGCATATATTTATATTGTATGTCGTTTTGTGACAATTAAACACTTTTTCTTTCTTTATTTCTTTTAAGATGAAACAACCCGTCACGCTATTCCCAACCACTGTTTCTCCTGAAATCAAAAATCAACAAAGGCGATGACAACAAAAGTGCCGGGGCAATGAAGCTCGACTTGTTCTGGGAAAAACGTGTCTTCGAACCCGCAATGGAATAAATCAGACAAGAACAACGCAGGGTTAAGCTAAGATAGGAAATGACAAGGTTAGAAATATTTGGAAGTAGGTTTAGTAGAAGAGCCTACAAGAATAACAGAGAATTAAGATTTTACAAGATCCAGGATTCAAACAAAGCGGGATGGGAGTTCTAAAGAGCCCGCACTCCGAATTCCAAAAGTTTTTTTTTTCCGCAATGCTGATTTTTTTTTACTTGTGATGGGTTTGCTCTTGACTCTAATCTAGGTCATAGGTGACCGAGACAGAGTCGACGAAGGAGTGAGCTTACCCAGAAGAAGCCTGTTCACTCTAACTTTGAAGAGATTCGGGTTGAATGCGTTCGGAAACAGACGCAGGTAGCGAGTACCGTTCATTCGCTGTGCGCATTATGAAGGATGTTTGGAAGCGCTTAGTGCGGATTTAGTGGAATGGCAATAAGGTAAGGATATTATTTGCACACCGTTTACTATAAATATCTGCACCTAATAATTAAGATTACTTAACAATTAAAATAGCGATAAGTCATTATTATGTCAAAAAGATACAAATACCTATTGATTGATTGTAGGAAAAAGATGCATCGTCATATCTTTTGTCGTCACGCGATACCTCCTTCAGATTAATTTACGAGTAGATAAAGTATCTATTGCAACTAAATTCTTTAAGAATATAAATTGATATGACATCAACAAGAATACGTTTAACCCGTAAAGGACATGTGAACAATACTTCGCTATATTTAACGCTAATATCTCAGAATTACAAATGATATCAATACTTTTAGATGAGCAATACGAACAAACAAAATTACAAAACCTAAAGCAAAAACAACCTTAACACATGGAACATAAAATCGAATTTACCAAAAAGTTATCTAAAAGATATTTCAATACACTGACAAAACCAACCTTAACTTATGCTCCATAAGTTTCAATTTGCAAAAACAAAGGTCGGTTATTTCAAGGTGTTTTAGTAGACCTTATTAGCTGCAGCATAAGGTCTATTTTTGGAGATGAATCATAGTGGTGATATCATCAGGATCTTCAGATATTTGATGCATGTAGGTGTTGATTCGTTGAGGCATTCCTCTACATAGATTTGTTTGCCTACAGACTACACGTGGTTTAGTGAGCTTGGTATCTTATTGACCGACTTAATTTCATAATACTGACACAGGGTTTTTTAGTTGAAAATATGCATGGTAAGAAACACAGACATACATCGAACTAGATGACGTGACTGTATGTACTTCGCGTGCCATAAAACGGAGTAAAGTTACGATCAGTGATCGTAATCCGAGCTTTTCATTTAGCATTACCGGCACCGAAATCTAGAAAAATGCCTTTTTATGCCATATTGAGCTGAAAAGAATTTACAGAAATAGTTGGCCGAGGCATTGGAAATGTTTTCTTTCATTGGTAAATAAATTTGTTTTTAAATTGTTTGTGAAAAAGTGGCACGCCGGGTTTTCATACAGATGGAGGCACTTGCGTTATCTAGTTAAGATGTATGTCTGTGGTAAGAAAGCTGTTTTAACCATGGGGTATCCGTGTAACCCAGTAGCTGGGTTTGGCAAATTCGAGCTCAAATCATTTACCTATTTCAAATAAGGTAGTTTACAATATCTATTTAGTCCGTCAGTTAGATAACCTAAAAACGTATTTTTTCTTTTGCCACGTTAACAAAAAATTGCGTTAAAATATGGTGTGACGTCACAGTGTGCTACACTTTATACTGACACAATGACGTCACAAGCTCCACTCCTGAACTTTGATGCGCTTTATCTTTGTAAATTTTTATTTATTTGATAAAGCAAAAAATACGGGTGCAATTTTATTTGACAATCTCACTGAGGTTCTAAATCGAATTATCATTTTCCTACCCAGGAAACATCCCTATTAACCATTTACATCGTACACAAAAATTTTTGAATTGTCAAGCAGTCAGTCAGTTCAAAACATGAAGATTGGCCATTCGGAAGCCTAGGTCTCTATGGCGAAGAACGTACAAGTAACTCCACGGACACTTTTCAATCACAAAGTGTTGGTTGTAGAGGCCAGTAAGGCAGCTGCTCCGTGTCAAATACTGCAGGATCCGGTTAGACTGGAAACCGACCCCAAGATAGTTGGGCAAATTCTATGCAAATGAAAGAAAGAAAAGAAAAATATTTATCTGTGACCCGCACAGGAGACACGAGAGATATGCAAAAACAAAAAAAAACAATAATAAAACCAAAAATCCCGTGCAAGACCAAAAAGGCTCCTAACGATGTAAGGAAGATGGTGGCCCACTTGATGGTTAAGTGCCATCACCACTGATGGACATCTGCAATACCAGAAGCAATGCAGAGTTGACATCTCAGAGATATAGCTAAAATAGCTCATGTGCCTGTAATTACAAAGGCAGGAATACCCTTCAAATGAAAAAAAATTGCCTACACCATGGACCCATATGCACTAAACGTTTTGGGAATACTTTCATTTTGCGTACAGCTATGGAGTGGCATTCCCTGCCAGAGTTTGTGTTTCCTGATAGCTACATCCTGGGGGTCTTTAAGTCAAGAGTGAAGTTACTTCTAGGCAAGCGTGCTTCAACGTCGACCAAATCATCGCATACTATCAGGTGAGATAGTTGTGAACATGGCCTTTCTTTTATATCCCAAACTGCACAATCAGAAAAGATAAAACCCAATTTTCATGGAACTCCACTAATGAGATAGGAAACTTCAATAGTGCCTATAGCATGCGTCGTGCGACCCCTTGCCTTAACTCGGGGGGAAATTGGGTCACGACCTCATAACCCCTACGATTAGTTGTTAGATGCGTCTACGGACGACTGTCTGTTATATTGACGGTTTGTTGCAGCTAAGAAGGGTTAATTGAAGATTGAGTATTGATGACATGACAAAAGAATTGCAGACGGCCATTATTGTTGGTTTTTTACGAGGATTTGTTGCTCCCATTGACTTCGTAGGAGGAACAAAGTTACCGACATAACCCGAAGAATTGCCAAACTTCAGAATTGCTCGCAAAACGAATAGTTCATGAGACCGAAAAGCTCTGGAGTAGTGACTGCGTTGGAAAGCCTCCCGAGTCCCACTAGCTGAACCAATGACCTGGTTAAGGTTGCTGGAATCCACTGGATGCGAAGCGCACAGGACCGGTCAATTTGGCGACAGTTGTGAAGGCATATTTCAGCAGTGGTCATCTTCCGGCTGATATGATGATGATGATTGAAGTTGGCATTCAGTAAACATTTCCTTAAACAGTTAGGAGTCTGCTTGTATATCTAACCTAACCTAACCTAACGAAATGAAACCAACTATCTCTAATACCCAGCTAAAACACAAGGAAATAGTGAAGAGCGGGCGTTTTGAGGAACTGTCTTTTGTTAATTTCGACGTTCAAAAAGTACTGATACTCAGCCTAATTTAAATAAATGACTTTTGAGCTTAATCAACATTTCACATGAAGCAACTTGAAAAACTTAATATTCTGTTTTATTCAAGCTTTAGTTCAGAAAGACAGCCTGTAATTAACAGTATAGCATCGAATTGCAATCTTTCATGACTACTACATTACATACTTGCATATTTTTTAAACTTTGAATGCGCCTGCGTATCTGACCTGACCTTTCTGAACGACATTAACAATAAGGGCAACGTTTGTCCAACGTTTCGTCGTTTTCGCTTGCATACGTGCCATAAATGCCTTTTGATTCATCCTTTTCATGCGTTAGCATATGAAAACCCCGTAGATATCAGCGTTTCCACATGAGGGACCATGAAACCGTTCATTTTTGCCAAATAACAATACAAATCGGTCAATAACTCTATCCAATGCGGCTATTATTAGCAGAGGATTAAATGACATCAGTGTATTATGAGGAGTTAAATACACTTCCTTTTCCACCAACCCGCACTGGGCCCGCGTGCTGGATTATGACCCATCCCTCTCTCACAGAGAGGATGTCTGTGTCCCAGCAGTGAGAACATTAAAAGGTTGATGATGAAATACACTTCGCAACACTCAAAATTGCCCATAAAAATACCAAAGCGTATTTCGTACATCATCATGTCTCTAATCCCAGAAAATAACCATTCACTTCGCAGGAGAACCAGGGTTCACAACATATCCTGAAGAATAGCCAAACTTGGTGGCATGCAAGGCACATTGCTCGCATAACTGAGCTGCTGGAATGGCGCCCTAGTATCAGAAGTCATAGAGTTGGAAGGCCTCCCTCTAGGTGGAGCGATGACCTGGTCAAGCCTGCCGAAATCCGGTGGATGCAAAACGCACAGAACTGATCAGTGGGGCGTTATTTGGGGGAGGCCATGTCCAGAAGTCTTTCGGCTTATATGGCGATGATGACTTTCATTACGTATAGAAAGCTTGTGACACAGAAACACCCTCAGGAACTGGTAAGTCCAAGAGTAGAGAAATTGAAGACATATGACATCAACCAAATCACACTGGGCTGTGTAGTGAATTATGAATTAATGAGAAACTCCCTTTCACAGAGAGTTCTGTATCGCAGCAGCGGGGACGTTAGTAGAGTGTCTAACGATGATTTCGAACTATATTTAAATCAATACAAAAACTTCGACGAAGACTTCTTGATCCCATCATCTGCTTAACCTTTGCCCAACTATTTTGGGTCGCCTTCCAGTCTAACCAGAGCAGCAAAATAGCAGTATTTAACCCCCGCCGGCAAAAGAGGGGTGTTATAAGTTGGACGTGTGTTGCTGTGTATCTGTGTGTCTATCTGTGGCATCATAGCTCCTAAAAGGATGAACCGATTATGATTTAGTTTTTTTTTTGTTTAAAAGATGACTTTGTCGAAACTGTGCTTAGCTATGTTTGATAAAAATCGGTTCAGCCGTTCAAAAGATATCCGCATTTGACTCTTTGAATCTGGGTTTTTTCGCAAGATATCGTATTATAATTTCGTGTTTCAATAGATTGTCGATTGAAGCGTGTCTACTACTAGATATATTATAAGTAGTTTAAAAAGCATGAAATAAAAATTAAATTATAAATTTAAAACCCCCGACGCAAAAACCTCTAAAAAGCAAAAAAATAAGCCTCGTACTCGCGTCGGGGAACCGCTTAATAAATAAAATAAACTGCTGTAAATGTTAGCGTTTCCCCGACGCGAGTACGAGGTAATTTTTTTGCTTTTTAGAGGTTTTTTTACAAGGAGCGACTGCCTATCAGACCTCCACAACTCAGGTAATGGGGAAATGGCCCTTTGGCAACATTAGTTATCAAACTTTCAGGCTTCTTTCCACCCGTTATGACCGTCGAAGATTTACAAATGACAGCAGGGACCAACGACTTAACATGCTTTCCGAGACACGGAAAGTAAGGTCCCTTACTACCTCTGGTAAATACGGGAGAAGATGCGTAATATTACACTACTATGTACCGAGCTCTAGCTCTACCTACATTAAGGTCGGCATTGCGGGCTTCACAGAGGCCAGTTCCAGTGCTAATTAACACGGTAACCATATCGTCTTATTAACCTCTGGAGCAGAATGAACGACTTCACCTACGTTGCGGTGCGGCCTTACAGTTACGGGTTGTGATATGTAATAGTGTGAATTGTATTAATTTGTTTCAAGTTTTATACGTCTCATTCAGTAAAGTACAATGCATTTAACTCAAAGCAGAATTCAAAAATAAAACTCTCGGCCCCAATACTATGAGAATTAAGGGCCTACACACGCTTTAGTGCCGTTAAACGGTAACTTTCTGAAGCATACTCCTTAGTAACGGCTAGGGTAAAAAATTTGAAAAAAAAAACATATTTATTATTGTTTCATGTACATTATCTTTTAAACATGGTTTTTTCGTATAACAAATAGTTTTGCTTTAAAAAATAATTAGCTACACGATATTTTTCGCAACTTTTGGATACTTCTCCAAAACGACTTGGATGTTTAAAAAATATTTTTACACAGAAAAATTTATGGCTTCTTACACAGAAAAATTCTTTACTTCTCACAGGAACTTCGTTCCGCCTAACAAATTTCTAAAATAAAGAATTTTTCTAAAATAAACGTAGCCTAAGTTACTCCTTATCACATCAGCTACCTGCCAATAAAAGTCCCGTCAAAATCGATCCAGCCATTTCAGAGATTATCCGAAACAAACAGACAGACAGACAAAAATTGTAAAAAAAAAATATTTTGGTGTATGTACCGTATATATAATCATATACATGTAGTAAAAAACGGTTATTTCAATAATAAAAAAGACACTTCAATTTTATTTATATGTATAGATGTATGAGTGAAGATAAAATAGTGTATGCAACGGCATATAATTAGGTATTAAAACACAGTGTTATTATTATAACATTCGGCTTCGCCTCATGTGATAAACCCACGCTCGTGTTTAATAACCCCTATTATATGACCATTACATAAACTACTACTAAAACACAAGCATTAAATGGAGGATGTCTTTCGTGGCATCTTTTCTTATTCAATGTTTATCAGATTTTAAGCTAATCCTGGGTAAATTATGTCAGTATACTTAAAAAGACATCAGATTCAATCCCACAGCGACATTCCAACAAGATCACTACATTAACGCAACACAATCCAACCCAAGATAGATGACTTCAATCATCCCAGTGAGATCACCAGCTAACTTGTATTAATCTAATCTGGTCTAGACAATATCGATGCCATTAATAAAAGAAATAGCTCATTCAAGTCCAGACACCTGTGATTAAGGTCAAAGTGGACGTTAATCCGATTTTGTATGGCCTTAACTATTAGAAGCAGTGAGCAGCCAAAATTATACGTTTGGCGAACAATCTCCTCGGAAAAAATGGCAACTGAAGGCCAATGTATGGATCTGAGTCGATATCTGATGATTATGAATTATTTACCGATATGACAACCTGCTGGGCGAGCACGGCCTCTGTGACAGGTTGGAGTCACGTATTTTATCACGGGTTTTTGCTCCCAAACTGGTAATGGCTGCGGCAATCCGCTGGATGAGAGACACACAGTACTGAGCGATGCGGCGACACTTGGGAGAGGCCTATGTCCAGTGGACGTCTTTTGGCTTCAATGATGATGATGATTATGACGTCTATGAGGGGTCGAAATTGTTTGTATGCGCTTGTAAAATGTCTGAAAGCACTGATCCGATTTCGATAATTGTTTAGTGAGAGAAAGCTTCTCTATTGCGGAGTTTCGTAGGCTATCCTTATCTCGGCAAATGCCCGATCCCTGCCTAAGGAATAGGACACAGGAGTGATGAGGAAGACACAGGCACAAGCTAGTCTATATCATAAATACACCTGCACTGACAGGATGAACCCCACTGGTGCTGCTTTAAACGTGGCCACCTCCTGGGCCCAAACAGTCTAATGCCGGATGTAAACACTCGTGCGAGAGCCCGAGGAAACGCCGTGCATAGTTTTTAAATAAAATTCTTCATTATTGAACTCAGTACTGAGATCAATGTACCTACTTACATCATCTTCGCGGACTCTCGCGCGAAAGTGTACAGCCGACATAAAGATAAAATCACCCTCGACTCTAAAGAAGTAGAAGGTACTTTTTAGGGTTCAGTACCCAAAGGATATAAACGGGACCCTATTACTAAGACTCCACTG
Organism: Orthosia gracilis; assembly: GCA_947562075.1. Classification (NCBI taxonomy): domain Eukaryota; kingdom Metazoa; phylum Arthropoda; class Insecta; order Lepidoptera; family Noctuidae; genus Orthosia; species Orthosia gracilis. The sequence goes on from OX387266.1 coordinate 1,845,067, forward strand.
TCCGTCTGTCACCAGGCTGTATCTCATGAAACGTGATAGCTAGACAGTTGAAATTTTCACAGATAATTTATTTCTGTTGCCGTTATAACAACAAATACTAAAAACAGAATAAAATAAATATTTAATAATAAAATAACCCTTCGTGCGCAGGTCCGACTCGCACTTGCCGGCTTTTTATTTTAGTAACAAATGCTACTTTTACAAGCAATTTTCGGGTTTCGGGTCAAATCTTGCAACAACAGTTATGCTCAACCAATGAAATTTTGTTTACACGTTTGGTTTGGATGACAATGCACGGTAAGCTAAAAAGCATGTTTAAAAAAAGGATTATTTTAATTGAAAAAAAATTAAGTCGTATATATATTTCCCAATGTTAACGCAGTACTGGCCGTGCATCCGCTCCGAGCCAGAAGAATCAGTATTGAACCTCCTTTTGGACAGTTTTGTTGGCAAACATGAATTTTTCTGTGTCAAATTAAAAAAATTATTAGTTACCTACGAAAAAAACATGTTTCACAAATAATGTACATGAATCAAAAATATTTTTTTTCAAACCTAACCTAGCCGTTACTAAGCAGTATGTATGCTTTAGAAAGTAACCGTTTTACGGCACTAAAGCAGTGGAAGGCCCTTAAATGATTGAATCAAAACTATCCGTTTTTGGGCATTGTTTCCGGGCATTACTTCTATTTTATTAGCGGTCGGTTATAACCTCATGTCTAAAGCGACTACCAAGATTACATTATATAAGTCCTTACAAACAATATTTAGAAGCCACTACTTCGAAAGGCGATCCTTCCAACAAACGATTGTATTTATTTATCATCCGTGAACCATAAAATGAGTAGAAAACCGTTAAGTACACAACGTTTTATCGCAGAGTAAATTATATAAATAAATTCAAGGAGACGAGCCATGGTAGATCATTGAACTTTCATACTTAATATTTTTGTGATAAAACTGTAAGTAGTGTTCGCAGTTGACTGAACTGCGAACACCAGGAATTATAGTTAAAAAAATCAGGCAAAGCGGCTTTTGGCTAGCCGGAAGCTTTAGAAGTTTCGGTGAACGGAACTCGGAAGCTAATGGTACTCTCCGGATGTCCTACTGAAATTCCGGTCTGGAATTACGGATGTCGATCTACTTCGCTGATGCACAAAGGGTCGGTGTATGAAAGATAGGTAAATTTAGGTTTACTTGCCAGCTAAAACACTAGAAAGTGGTGACGGGGCGGGGGGGCATTTTCGGGGACGGTCTTTACGTTTATTGACAATTTTGACGTACAAAAAGTACTGGTTGTCAGCCTAAATTGAATAAATGAATTTTATAATGAGTCAATATTATTTATTTCAATTAAGCCGCACGCGTTGGATGTCAAAAATTAAAATTTACATGAGTTTTTGTTTTTTGTTCATTACCAGAAGTTTGGCGAGAGCTATACTCTCGCCAAACTTCTAGGCCGCCCTGAAGTTGGCTTTCCGCATACGCGAGGCACGAAACGGTGCTGTTTTTGTAGGAGATTTTTAAGGCGCAGCCATTGTAGCCAACTTCAGGGCGGCCAAGGAGTTTGGCGAGAACTATAATAATAATTGATTCTGCCGTCCATTCGGAAAAGAAGCTTGTTATGGAGAAGAAGGGACAAGAAAACCCACAATTTTCTTTTTTTTTAATGTTTTACAATTTACAAACACATTAATTCATAGTTCCTGGGCGAAAATAGAGGAAACGACGTTTTCTAAAAATGAAACCTAGCTAGATCGATTAAAAAACTCCTGCATACTAAATTTCATGAAAATAGTTGGTGCCATTTCCGAGATTCAGATTATACGAGTATATAAAAAACAAACAAACACATTAATTCATAGTTCCTGGGCGAAAATAGAGGAAACGACGTTTTCTAAAAATGAAACCTAGCTAGATCGATCCAAAAACCCCTGCATACTAAATTTCATGAAAATAGTTGGTGCCATTTCCGAGATTCAGATTATATATAAATACAAGAATTGCTCGTTTAAACGTATTTGATATGTGAGGATGATGCACCAAAAATAGCACTACATACTATACAACGTATAGGTACAAAGTATTCAAAGCATTAATTTGAAAAATATGAACATGGTTCTCACATACTTACAAATATTGCAAACCTAGGACTTGTTGGAGTGCTCCTAGTTCACTTTTGAGGACTTCATGAAGACGAGAGACTTAATGAGACGAGCCCACCTACTGGGCCCAAATTCTCTTAGGGTTAAATCCACAGCAACTCGAAAAGAAGAAAACCTACTAAAAAAGGGTACCTAGCAACTTTATCAGCAGAGGACATAAAAAAAATATCGACTTTGTGGGCGCCTAAATCTAGTCAAAGAATATAATCGCTTAAATATTCGGTTCTACAAGAACGAGCATATCGACTATGGACATACAACATTAGTATTGACCATAATGTAGTAACTCCAAAGAATATGTAACTGACCCATCCGCTGTTACCATCCGGCCAAAACTGGTAGCGGAAACCATTATTAACGGTAAACAAACAATTATTTATAGTTATTAAGGCCAAACAGTGACCCACCGGTGTTAATTAACTGCTCCGACAATTACTGACTTACGTACGTACGTTACGTGTGAAATTAGTGGTTATACTTCCTTACTTCCTATTGGTAAGGCATATAGCAATGGATTGAGCGTTTTCGGTTCCCCATCCGGCTGAGAAGTGAGAAGTGAATACGGTCAGAAAAGTATGAGAAGGAGATTGTGATCGTACGGCGAATTGTAGCCGTTTTAACCGACTTCTTCTAGAATACTGCCGGATGGATCCACGTCACAGGCTTTCGCCTCCGCTGGATGCGAGACGCACAAGGCTGGTCGATGTGGCGACACTGTGGGGAGGCTTATGTTCAGCTGTGGACGTCCACACAAACACTGAAGATCGGAGCCATCCGAGAACCCCAACCTAACCTGTGCAGCTTTGCTGCCGTCGACTTGAAATCAATTGAAATGACGACGATGACATTTTTCCGTTATCATCTTCGTCACTATAGCCTACAGAAAAGAGATATGTATTCTACGCACACACAATCGCTTTGTCTCTTTCTATGGTCGTCAATTTCATGACAGTATTGCTCAGTCGATTCCTCTAAGTCTACGCTGGTCGTCACTAGGAAACACGTCCGATTTTTAGTTTTGGTAGGTATTTTAAATTGGATGAGTCAGATTTCGACCTCAATGTTAAAGATGTAGCTATAATTTTATTATGTGTTCTGTTTTTGTTATTTATACTGCAAACAATGAAGTTTTGTTTTTTGGCCAGTTCGTTAGCAATGAATTGGGATGTTTCCTGGGCCTGGGAAGAAAAATGATAATTCTATTTAGTCTGTCAGTGAGATTATCAAATAATATTGGACATTTTTTTTGCTTTAAAAAATCAATAAAAAATTACAAAGTTAAAGCGCATCAAAGTTCAGAAGTGGAGGCTTGTGACGTCACTATGTCAGTATAAAGTGTACTACCGACGTGACGTCACACGATATTTCAACACATTATAATATCGTCGTCACTTTATGTGTCAAAAGAAAACAATACGTGTCCAATATTTTTTATAAATCTAACTGACGGACAAAAACAAATTTTCTTTAAATAAGATTTGGCTTTAATAGGAGTATTTGTCATTCGAGCTTGGGTTAATTTAAAAGTTTTTATTTGTACACTTTTGCTGGAAATTCCAAAACAGCAGACATCCATTTTACAAACCTTCCTGCCCGGACCGTGAGAGTGAGGGAACAGAGAGTATACCTGTGTTTGCGTGCACACTTGTTAACTATAATATCTCCCGCACCGATGGTTGGTCTCCGCTAAGATTAGCCGCACCGCCCGAATTCGGTTTGGCGGACATTTCAGCCTAACAAGTTTCTTAACCTTCCGATTGCTAAATTCGTCACACTTGCATAGATTAAGACAATAGTTTTGTATTGTCTACAATGTGCCAATGAATGCATAAATAATACTGGCTTCAAATAAAGCATCATTAGACCCTGTATTACAATAACATTGTATCATTTATCGCTTTTAACTGCCTTGTTTACTTGCTACCTAATTGCGTGAAGGGGCGAAGGGTTTGACCGCTATCAAATCCACAATCACATGCGAGATGAAAGACGCCATGTGGAATTCCGTCTATGTGATTGGTCGATTTTAAATACTGTTTGCTCTTTGCTTTTTCGAATTCATTACGCAATAAGGCTGCCGGACTCTGAATATGTGCCCGGTTGACAGGGCCGGATCAAGGGGGGGGGGCGAGCTGGCCAAATGCCCAGAGCTCAAACTGAACTAAAACTTTCTGATGAAATGAATTCATCAGAAAACCTAACTTATTCGTGGTGTGGTGCTCAAATTTTCAAAATCTACTTTCTGATGAAATGAATTCATCAGATAACCTAACTTATTCGTGGTGTGGTGCTCAAATTTTCAATCTCGCTTTGCTCTCGAATGTTATTGGTTCTTGTTGTAAACCCATCGTTAAATAACTTAAAATTTATAATTTTGCGAAAATTCTTAGATAAAATTTTCGTGCTCACTTCGTTTTTACTTCGCTCGAAGTTTTAAAAAAGCGGCTTTATCCGATCCGACGGTTAAAACGGTATTTTTTTCAATAGATAATATCCTGAAACATTTACCTCCTTATAAGGCGTCATTTTAAAGACCGCCAAGGGCGGCAAAATTTGTCAAATTTCATCCAGATCCGTTCAGTAGTTTTTGCGTTGAAGAGTAACTAACATACAAACACACTTACACACTCACAAACTTACGCCTTTAAAATATTAGTAGGATAGGATAAACTGGCTCGATAGTTAGGGGATTCTAAATTGAGTATTTGGCGTTAAGAACTAGTGAAATCCTAATGTAATGCCAGTTTGTCAGGCTTGTAGGTTCATGTTGAGTTTGACAAAGCTCAACTTGAAATAAAATCTGACTAATCGCCCCAATTACTGGGGGTAAGTAAAATAAAGTCTAAGCGACCTTCCTAATGGGTCAACGCGATTCGAATTTATGTTACACCGAAAAGTGATTTTTACTAAGCGGAATTCCGTCAAATTGCACTTGAAATTTACTCCTCTTAAAACCCTTTATTTTGTGTGCTCCTCTTATACCCCACACGTTTGATGAAAAAAATAATTTGGTCCCCCACAATATGGCGCCCAAGATCCGCCATTTTTCTATTATCCAATTTTAATGCAGCCAGTGACACTCGCAGGGTTAAGACGAATCGATTAACGTAAAAATCATCAGGTCTCCAGAATGCCATATAGGAACAAATATACATACATACATACATAGACTGATAAACACATTACCCTCCTTCGGCAGTCGGGTAAAAACAGCTTCAGATTCAATTGCTATAAATAATACAATAACATCGTATTTATCACAAGAAGTTAATATACTTTATATTATACTATTTGCAATGAGGATAATATTATTTTAATATTACACATAGGTCAAACCAACTCCACAGTATATGGAGAGGTACCTATACACTATTTATTTAAAAATGCCTTTGAAAGATGAGTCACTTGATTTTAAATGCATATCCTTTGTGGTTTTGGATGCCACTATGACAAGAAACATAGTGAAAATGTTATTATTTTCCTTATATATTAGTTAAAAACAATAAAAAGTTTTTGTTGCATGACCATGAAAGTTACAGTAATGGTTGTATTAGGAACACAGACATAAATCTAACTAGATAATGCAAGTCCCTCCATCTGTTTGAAAAGTGTGCCACTTTTTCACAAACAAAATAAATTTACTTAACCATGAAAGAAAATATTTCCAACGCCTCGATAAACTTTTTCTATATAGTCTTAACAGCTCAATATGGCAAGATTAGATTTTTTTCTAGATTTCGGTGGAATTCTGGTGCCAATAATACTAAATGAAAAGCTCAAAGTACGATCATTGATTGTAATTTTACTCCGTTTTTTGACACACGAAGTACATACAATTGCATCATCTAGTTAAGAGTTATATCAGTGAATATGACATTAAATAGTCAGCCGCTGGCAGAAGCTAGTAGGTATAATAAATGCGAAATTTTAGATGGATGGATGGATGTCATATTTGTTACTCAATCACGCCAGAACGGCTGAATAGATCTGGATGAAATTTTGCACAGAGTTAGATTATAGTCAGGAATAGCACATATGACACTTTTTAAGCTGAGAATGTGTTCCCTCGGGATAATTTTCGATTTTCACGCGGGCGAAGGCGCTGGCAGAAGTTAGTACATATTATAAAAGCGATAGTTTTGATGGATGGATGGATGTATTTTTGTAATTCAATCATGCCAGAACGGCTGAACAGATCTGGATTAAATTTGGCACAGAGATAGGTTATGGTCAGGAATAGCACATAGGATACTTTTTAAGCTGGGAATAAGTTCCCTTGGGATAATTTTAATTTTTCACGCAAGTAAAGCCGCTGGCAGAAGCTAGTTAGTAATAAGTCACAATTATCTACCAATCATTGTTTATAAGAATATTCTTTTAAACCGCTATGGGCTGCTATTAGAAGGATCCAATCCTGATTGTAATAATAAATAATGCCCAAAAAAATCACATGTTTTAGACAGAATAACAATATAGAATAGAGCATGTTTTCAAGTTTATGTTTATATATATATGTATAGCCTTTATGGTCAGCAGATGATTACTCACTGACTAGTCTATGCTTTGTTTACCATAGAGGCATGTACAGTTAAGGGCCAAAAGTACAGTCACATTCTACCAAAACAGCAATGGCAATTTTTTTTTAGGCTGATTTTTTTTAACTTTTTCACGGTTTGTAGCATTCAGATATTCCTAACACAATTTGCTTAGACGATCTTAATCGCTTTTTCACTACTGTGCCTATGCTAGATAGTCTAACCAAACTTCATACTACCGACTACCTTGCTGGTCTGACGCGTCTCAATATTTCTCCCTTTGTCTTCACACCAGTCGACCCGGGAGAGATCAAAAAGATAATCCTATCCATTAAATCCAAAGCTGTGGGCTGCGATAACATCAGTCGTTATATGATCGTGTCGGCTTTGGATCAACTCCTTCCTGCTATTTCTCACATCATTGACTTTTCCCTTTACTCCGGTGTTTTCCCTTCCTTGTGGCGTAAAGCTCATGTCCGAGCCTTGCCTAAAATTCCCAATCCCACTCTTGCCGGCCACTTTCGCCCAATTTCCATACTTCCCTTTCTGTCCAAAGTGCTTGAGGCCTGTGTTCATAAACAACTGTCTCACTTCATATACCACAACTCCCTCATCAGCCCATTTCAATCCAGTTTCAGGCCCGGGCACAGTACCGTGTCAGCTCTCCTTAAAGTGACACCATGATATAAGGCGGGGAATGGAGGACACTAAAGTTACAACTTTTACCGTCAATCACGATGTCCTTTTGTCTATCCTTTCTTATCTTATGGTCTCTCACGAGGTACTGGAATGGTTTTCCTCTTATCTTCGGGAGCGCCAGCAATCAGTTCATGCTGGAGACTCTTCTTATGAGTGGTGTGACCTTGCAGCTGGTTTCCCTCAAGGCGGTATTTTATCTCCTCTTTTATTTTCCATTTTCATTAATCTAATAACCACCGAGCTTCAGTGTGAGTATCATCTTTACGCTGACGATTTACAGCTCTACTGTCAGTCAGGTGTTCACAACTTATCTGATGCGATCGAAAGGTTAAACCGGGATTTAATTACGATTAAAGGCTGGTCCGACCGATTCGGTGTGGCGGTTAATCCTACGAAGTGTCAGGCTATCATACTTGGAAGTCCCCATAGCTTGAGAAAGATTGATGGCTTAACTGTTCTACCCATAATCTACGACAACGTATCAATTCCATTTAGCTCCGAGGTTAAGGATCTTGGTCTGTTCGTCGACAATTGCCTTGACTGGCGCAAACAGGTAACGAGTGTCAGCCGAAGGGTCACTGGAGCGTTGCGTTCGTTGTATCGACTAAAAAATCTTCTCCCAGCTCACATAAAGGCCATGCTTGTACAGTCCCTAATCTTTCCCATAATTGACTATGGAGATGTGTGCTACTATGACCTGAATGCAGATCTACTCAATAAACTTGACCGCCTTCTGAATAACTGCATTCGATTTGTCTTCAACCTCCGGAAGTACGACCATGTATCCCCATATCAATCCCTTTTAAAATGGTTACCCATTCGTCAGCGTAGAGCGCTGAGGGCCTTGACTACCCTGTTTTCTTTTATTGATAAACCCACTTCCCCTTCTTATCTGTCTTCTAACATTCAATTCCTTTGCTCTGCCCACAGTAAGAATCTTCGCTCCACCAATAATCGTCTTCTACAATGTCCCTCTCACCGCTCTGTGTTTATTCCCTCGTCCTTCTTTGTCCAGGCAATCTCCCTTTGGAATGCGCTCCCTCAGAACATCAGGATGGCAACCAGTCGGCTTTCTAACAAATTGAAGGCACGTGAGCACATTCGCAAGAAGTTTGCAGAATCATCACAAAATTGATTTGTTCGTTTCGGATTCTATATAACATTGTTTATAGGTATGTATGTATCTAAGTATATATTTATTATTCCTGTTTTTTTTTTTCGTATCTTTTCTCTATTCATCCTATCATTTAGTTGCACCTACCTTGTTTTATCTCTGCACCACCCTAAGGTCGTCTGGTAGATAATGCCTAAGACATTAAGTCCGCCTTTGTACTTATGCATAAAGTTTTAATAAATAAATAAAATAAATAATTTCTATACAACATATTAATTCAGTTGTGGATAATTTAACATCTTCTACCAAAACCAGGCATTTGAATTTTGGAAGTGTGAGACTGCACTTTTGACCCTTTACTGTGCCAGGCATAATTATGTGTTTTTTTTTTATTGATAATCTCGAGCTTAGCCAATATCTCACCTGATGGTATGTGATGATTTGGACTATTTTTAGACTTTATTGTTTATTTTATGTATCAACATAGTTTGTTAATGATAGGATGAATTTGATAAGGTACTAAAATATTCATAGGTACAGTGCTGCCATGTAAGATTAGACTTGATGAGCACCGTACCGTGCTCTGTCTCCCGCCTTCAGACTTCATTCTGCTAAAGAGACCTTTAAATCGTCTAATGCCCCAACTATGTGGGGTGTCAAATCTCATCTTTCGTGGCATGCACTGTACTGTGTTGTTTGATCATTAAATAATCAATGTGAATAGATTTTGGGTTTTCCCAAGTGTTTTCTTTCAAAGAATAAAAGATATAAGCAACAAGGAAACTCTAAATATCTGCCCAGGTTTTAGTAAAACCGGGTAATGCAATAGACAATAACTTAAATTATAAAAATCAGAATGAACTGTGTAAAATTTACACTGTTAGCAAAAAAAAAAATACTATGGGGTTCTAATTACCTTCTAACATAATAACTCAAAATACTTGTATTCTAAATGCGTACTTATAGACACAATAAACTGATCAATGAAAATTGTAAAAAAAAAAACTTACAGATATTTAAAAAATTAAAAAAACAGGAAGTAAACTTCACAACAACTTCGCCCTCCTATCAAAGAGAATCCTTTAGACGTTCCAAATTTAAATGATCAAACTATAAACACTACACAAACAAACCCAGCTGTAATTGCGTACGCTATCATCTAAAAATAACTTTCAAAACTTCAAGGAACCATTATTCTTTCAAAATTCACACATTACGTCACAAAATAAAGTTCAAAGGACTAATCATGATATCATCCAAACAGATAATTAATAATTAAGTTACGAGACCTAGCCTTAACGAAGTCTCAGCTTTTTATACTCACTGCTAGCGAAGTATCGATGCCCCTTAGGCCTTGCACCACAAATGAAAACAGGTCATAACTGTCCACTATGACTAACACTGATCACAAAAACAGTTCTTCTAACACAGGATTTCAACCGCACAAGGATGACGAAACCAGATTTTGTGTGAATGATTATTTTTCAGAAAAAATTAGATGGGACAGAAAAATTTGTCCATTTTTGACATTTGTGTAAATTGGTGTTGCACACATTAGACTACTATTGAGTGTGCTATAATTCTACTACTTTTTGTCAAAACGGTACTAACTTGTATGCAATGTACAGTTTAATCATATAGTTATAATTTTAAAAGCGTACTGCGTAATTTATAAGCACTAACATTGTATTATTTTAGAACTCTAACAAAATAGATAACGTACTATAGGTATTTTATATTCATAACATCTTGTTTTCGGAAAAGCTTCAATTTTCAAGTGGGGCCGTAAAAACGCCACGCCACGACACGTAAGTGTGGTTCCGCCTTAAGACAGTACCACACTTACGTGGCGTGGCGTGTCGTGGCGCCTTCCGACGCAGTTGATTGGCTACGAAACTCGTTGCGTTACGACGTAGGCTAGAACAGAGTAGTTTGATTGGTGGATCACGCGCCACTCCACGCCACGACACGTAAGTGTGGTTCCAGCTTCACGCAGATTGTACCTATTTCAACCGGTAGCTATTGTGATGTTTTACCTACGAATTTGTTTTTTATTATAAAATTAAACTGAATGCTTGCAATTCTAAATCTAATTTCAATAAATCTCAGTTAAACAAAAGCAAAGATTTTTGTTTAACTGAGATTTGCGCAGGGGGGGTAAAATAAAGTAACCTTCAAGCCCACAACAATTTTTTTTTGTGCGCCATCTATTATTTATGTTTTTAAGGAACAAAACTAAAGGCGAATTACTCATATAGGCCATACTAGATGTTACTACCAAAGACTTGAATCATAAAGCCTGTGCTACACGGTTGCCGACCAAGACAAAAACCAAGGTCACCCTGGTTGGAAGCGCGTGGGGCGATGCGAGCTACACAAGTTTGAAACAAGCTCCAAACCTCAGTATGTTTCATATATAATAGTAATCTTTGGTATGTTTAGAACGCTGCGCAGAGAGGACGTATTTACGCTCGTACCGTACATTCATTACAACGACGTCATGGCGCCTTGCCTATCAAAACTTCAAAAAGAATGTACTAATAAACTTTAAATACCAAACTCTAATGTTACTATCTTCTTTCTAATATTAAAAATGCGAAAGTTTGGAAGGATGTGTGTATGTTTGTTGTAAATGGCTGAACGGATCTGGATGATATTTGCCACACAGATAGTCTGGAATAGCACATAAGCATCTTTTCATCCCGGTATGATGTTCCCTTGGGATAAGAAAACACTTTTCACGCGGGCGAAGCCGCTGGCAGAAGCTATTATATTTAAACATTCCTATGCATTTGTTGTTTTAGTTGAGTCTTTATATGATTCTGATGTCAAATCCCGAAGACAGGGATACTTTTACATTATTAGACAAATATATCTATTTACTGCTTTAACAAGCTTGTTTCATTAAATCTATTACCTTTACTATTTTACAGAATTAATGTGCACATTTTCCATGTTTGTAGATTGATTATAATATTCATGTGGCGCGGTTTTTATTTCCAACTACTGTAAAATTAATTTCACGATACCAAACATGGTTTTTTCTATATCAATCTATAACTATGGAAAATAGAAGCAACCAAAATTGAAAATGAAGTATAGAGTACCTAGGTATATTTAGTTAGTTATGGACAAAGAAATCTAGATGGCGCTACGCATGACAGGCTGGCATAAATATCCCGTGAGATGGCACGCTTTTTGCGTATATTTAAAGTTTCTCTGTGACCCATCGTAAAAAATTAAAGCTTACCTGACATTTATTTGATTGACATTGACTATGACATGAATGACATCGACGCAGCGACGCTCCCTAGCAGGCAACTCAACTCCGAGTAAAACGGAACTTGAACGGGAACGGGAGAACTTGTACAGTTACTGTTAGTTATGCTGTTAGTTAGTTGTACAGTGGAGATAGACTAATACGACTAGCAAGCCCACAACAGTATTATAATATACAACGAAAAATATCTGAGGTATTTTAAAATATACTCTGTGTATAGTTCTGCCAAACTTCTTGGCCATCCTGAAGTTGGCGTCCGTTATGAACGGTACGCCACTTATTCACGGCACCCTGGCGGTCCACTCCCACCAGGTGGAACTTATGGCGTACCATAAGAAGACCAGCGAGAGTAACCAGCGGCAGGAGTGACGACTTAGACGAACCTACAGCTCAGTAATGAGTGGCGCCACTGGCGCAGTAAATGTATGTGGGAGCGGCAATGTAACAATAGCGAGCGAGGTACTCACAACGCTATTCGGTGCGTGTGTACTCGCGACTGTAAGGGGACGTGAAGTTTGAGATAAGATATTATGAACAAAAAGAAATTAATCAAATGATAATAATTATTTACTCCTTATTGGAGTGGCTGACCTGACCTGACCTGACTAAGACCGATGATGCGAGATGCACGGGATCGGTCAATGTGGCGACGCCTGGGGGAGGCCTTTGTCCAGCAGTGGACGTCTTTCGGCTGAAATGATGATGATGATGATGATTTACTCCAATGAATTTTAAATTAAAATAATTCCAAATGTCAACAGTCAAAGAAAAATAAATATAGGTCTAACGGAATCTCATGGCAAATTGAGAAATAAAAGTTTGTTATTTGCAATACTGGGAAAATTGGAATAACGATCTTGATACTTTGTGATTTTTATTTATGTCTTTAGAATTAATGAACATGAAGCACATAAATTAATATACGATTGATTTATTTTCCATGACATATTTTCCTATGTTAAGAACCCGAAGTATAATCACATACGGTCTATAATTCTCACAGCGGATCTTTGAGTCTCTGTGGTTGGCTCAGCCAACTATTGCGCAAAAAACAGCTTGTCATCGAGTAAGCTGCATAGAGTAAGCGAGATAGGACGATGCGACATACGTAAGCGAATGAAAGAGGCAGTTATACAATGCTATCATTACCTTCAACATTGGCACAAAAATAGTTACTACGCAGGGTCTAGCAGCCAATTCAGAGGCGCAAAGATCCGCTGTGAGAATTATAGGTATGTGATTATACTTCGGGTTCTTAATATAGGAAAATATGTCATGAAAAATAAATCAATCGTATATTAATTTATGTACTAATTTATTATAGATCATATAATTCATACAAATAACTTAACACCTCATTCAGAACTAGAAAAGGAACAGTTGCAATTCAAAAACTTGTAACTTTGTGGATTTATGTTATCTCTCTCCATCGAAATGGTTATTTTTGATTGGCATTAAACATATTGAAAACATCTTCTTGTGTAAAAGTCTGTAGAAAATAATAAAATTGATCATATTACTCAAATTATTAGCTTAGTCTTTCATCATCATCCGTCTATATTATACACAGATTATTACTTAATATTTTACTCAAAGATTCTCAACCTTGAAAAATCGGCCGTTCTTATCAAACATTCAACGAAATCGGTGTAGAGGGCAAGGGAGTTGGAAAGATTTATTTGGGGAAAATTTTGAAGTTCAGAGTCCAGAAAGCTTGGGGAAAGCGATATTTTTGTAGAGGTTGGATTGAAGGAATACGAGGATGAGAACTAGGAAATGAAATAAGTATAGGAAAATGGTCACTACAAAAAAAAACAATATAGTTTATTTCAAATAAACCTTAGAGGTACTTTTGAATTGTCAAACAAAAAAAAATAAAAAAATGACTAGTTGCAAATTCGCAAGCGTCAGTAGATCTCAATGGAGAAGAATTTGCAAGAAACTCCACGGACACCATCAGTTTCAATTACAAGTTTTTGATTACATCATTCTTGTTGAAAAAAAAATACATTTAAGTGAGAACGATGCAAAAAGACGTGCACGTAAAAGCATTACATTACAGTAACAAATAATTTTAACAAAAAAATGCAATAACAGGCCGAGGCAGCTGCCCAACTGATGGCGCCCGTTCACGAACATGACGCATGGATCGGCACCACTCGGCTCAATCATCATGAAGGGAACCGAATGATCCAACACATGTGCTACCAATTACCATCAGAGAGAAATTAAAGAGAGCATGACATATTCAACTGCCAGGGCACACAGAAGTCAACGAACGACACATAGGTATAGTGAATGGTAGATTTACAGTCGGAACATAGTACTCACACATGTACTGTGCAGTTATATAAAGAAATTGAGTTTATACAATACAAATATATTCATACGGTCTTCAGCAGGTCCAACAATACTTCAAAACTTTTCTGCCCATCACTAATTGTTCTTACGCCCCGCCCTAGTGACTGCGGAGCAATCACTAGGGCTAGCAAGCATTTTATCAGCGATGTAAAAAATTGCGGACAAATTGACTGCAGCCCTTCCCCATAGTAAGATAATTACCGTAAGACATTATACTATGAAAGTAACTAAAAAAGACTAGCCTCGCGGTATCTACATCAGTAAACTGACGTATTTTTTCTAACAGCATTAGCTGCCGAACTTAGCCGCCCTGCAAGTGATATTAAATGAGGACCCCATTGTAACCTTGAGTCTAGCGATCCCCAGGAAAACCGTTTTAATCGACGAATTCTAGCTTCTCCCTATTTAACATAATGTCACAATAAGTACTTTTGACATTCGGCAAGGCACTACTACTTTACGTACTTAGTATTTTTAGCATTTAAATAGTATATTATGCAACTAGTGAATAAAGGACGGTTTTAAAGCGAGGGCCATAGATGAATCACGACCGCAGGGAGTGATTCATGATGATTGAATCACGAGCATAGCGAGTGATTCATGGCCCTCGATATAAATCCGTTTTATTCAAGAGTTGCATACTATATTTTATACCATGACTTCGAGAAAAAGAAGGATTTAAGCCAAAAACACAAGGAATAATCATAAATAAATAAATGGTTTATTACCTTCAAAATTTACAGAAAATGAGAAACCTTAGGGCTTCACATTTTTTGTAAATTGAAGCTGAGCCTTTGAGTTTGAGTTACCTAAACAGCACCTGTGTTTCAGGGGCCAGTGACCATCTCCGTTAAGTTACATAATTATAATTAATTAAACACCAATGCAATTAATATTAGAATTACAATTCAAATAAGTATTCACTAAACATCCTAGACCAAAATAAAATCATTATCAAAATCCTAAATATAAACAAACTCAAAATTAAATCGACAAAGGAGTTTGAAATTCGAATATTCTTTGTTTGCACAAGAGGTTTGCATCGTGTATTTTATGCGCAAGTAGGTTGTATTGCATTGAGATGGAGGTCAAATATATATTATATTGTTGTGTTCTAAATTCAAACACCAAAACAGTGATTAAAATTTTATTCACTGTTTTCAGTGAATAAAATAAGCTTTTTAGAGGGGGAATGGTATAAACTAAATTATTAGCCGTGAACCAATTTTGCACCTGTCGCAAGACGTTACTTACGTCGTCAACGTTACTCGTACGTCCATTTCTCTTAAAAATCAAAGAAGTGTCATCAGCAAATAACACCATGTTTAAATTGTTTTTCAATAGATGGGGTAAATCGTTAATGTAGACTAGAAATAAGAAAGTACCTACCCAAAATTGAATCCTGGGGTACTCCCATTTTCACGGTTAACCCGGACGAATTGATACCGTTTATTTGAACTAATTGCTGTCTATCATTTAAATAAGATTTTACTTAACGCCTAGCCCGTAATGCTCAAGTTTCAAAAGTAATGTTTCATGATTAACGCAATCAAACGCTTTCGACAGGTCGCAGAAGATACCTATGGCATCTTGTACCTCTTCCCACGCATCAAAGATGTGTTTTAATAGGGTGACACCAGCGTCGGTCGTGCAACGTCCTTTGGTAAAACCATACTGTTTATCGTGTAGGATGTTATTCGTATTAAAATGAATGAGCATTTGATTTTGAATTATTTATTTATTAATCACAAAATCCACAGCTCTTAAAAATACCTTAACACACTTATTTTACTACTATTACAGCCAATTACGGATTTACAATTTATTAACTATACAAATAAAATTGCAACAGAAACTTAGAACAATAAAACATACCCAATATTTGAAAACTCGTGTGAAGTGTGCAAGAGGAGTTGTGTGTGAGTGTGTTATAGTATTGTATTATGCGTTTCAAATGAGAGGAAAATCGACTACCCCCCCAGCAAGCTACAATCGGACAAGACTGCATAGCTAGCAAACAACAATCTATTTCAAAAGCCCAGGGTCAGTTATTTATATTAACTCCTGGATACCAAAACAAACCATTCCGCCGCCAACAGCACAATCCTGATGAATCACGTCACAATGAGCGAAGCCGCCGACCGTCCTCTTATTCGGAACGCACAGTAGTGTTAGTGTATTATATAGTATCGTGTAGTCTGTGTAGGTTTGTATTTGTACCTTGCATTCAATTCAATTTGTAATAGTTTCATTCAGCTTTAGCTTTATTAGTCATTTCGCCACATACAGAGATTAGTAATAGTTTCCTGAACATACCTTTTTTGGAATTAAATATAACAATGTGAGAGAATTGTTTGTTAATGTTCCTTAGAATCCTATCGTTAACGGAGTTTTTAGCGTAGTTTGTACTACGGTGTGGCACATCGAAAAACTGCGTGTGCCTAGTCCGCCGAGACGGAGATTATCTTTTCAACCATCTTGCTGAAAACCGGCAGCACCGATACTAGTCTATAATTATACGTGTCTTTACTGTCCCCGGATTTAAAAAGTGGTATAACCTTACTATGTTTTATTAGATCCGGGAAGACTCCTTGATCTACACACAAATTAAAAATAAAGGTAAGTACGGCGCTATAGTCTGAATAATGGAGGTACAAACTTTGATGGACATTCCCCATAGATCTTAGGTCAGTTTGATCTTGATTTGCTTAAAAGCTTTTATTACTGATATTGGGTTTATAAATGAAAAGTTAAATTCAGTCGGGCAGGCTGAAAAGTTAGAATTCTGCTATTGCTTCTGCAAGCGAGGGCGAAAAATTTAAGGTTTCAGTAGTTTTAATTGGGATACTGGTAAAGAAATTTACAAATTCTTGAGCAACTTTTTTTTATCTCTATTAAGTCCATGTGTAGTTTCAAGCGTGTAATCATTCTTTTATTCCTGTTCGTTTCATTGTTTATAATTTTCCAAACTGTCTTGTTTTTATTTTCTGCGGTTTTAACCTTATTGCCAATGTATAAAGCCTTAGCTACTTTACACGTACTTCTAAAAAAAATTGATGATGTAGCAACATACTTATTAAAAGTTTCAGTGTTAATATAAGGCTTAAGAACATACAGCACGTAAAGTCTTTCCCTACTTTTCCTGAGTCCTTTAGTCGCCCAGTCACATAATATATATAAAACTTAGGGCATATAGTTTTACCGAAAGAATTAGAGAGAACAGACCAGTAAACTGTTGAAACTAAGGAAGGAGAACAGAAAGCAAGGTCCGGCACACTAATATTTTGGGAAGGGGAAACCCTACGGGTAGCAGATCCGGGACTGAGCCAGGTCTCCGAATCATCAAAGACGAAGGGTTTATACCGATTTATTAGATAGATTAAATCGTGTTTTTCTCTACGAATTGATCTACAGTTCCACTGAAGAATTTTTCCCCCATTTTGGCGAAACTAGGCTTTGAGCAGTTCTTCAACTAATATAACGACATTGTCCGGTATTGAGTCACTAAATTTAGATAATATATTAATCAGGGAGCATGTCAGGAGCTCTATTAGATTGTCATTAGGAGTGGGAAGGGGAGTAGTTTCTTCAAAAGGAGGATTGAGAGCACAGCCATTAGGCTGAGAAGAATTAGGAGTATAAACCATTGACCTATAGGCTTGGGTGTCATACGACTTACCCAACTCTGGTCTAGGTTTAGGAGAGCGACAAACCGTCTTAGAGTATTAGGTTTTTACAGGGTATGAACATGGAGATGAAGAAGGAGTAATGAGAGGGGGTGAGAATAGAAGGGATTCAATAGAAGCTTGAGATAGTTTGGCTTGGGAGGGACTTGCTGTTACATTTGAATAAGTTTTTTTGGGTGAGGAAACCTCACTGAAGCCTCTCTCGGTAACTTAGATTTTCCTGAGACATGACTATTTTAATAGACTTTTGCCTTGAATTTTCGGGGCACTTGTCATCTGTAACCTTAAGGGTTCCACCGTAACACAAAATACATGTGACATGTGATTCGGGATCCTTACAGCTATCACCGGGGTGAGGTTGAGCACAACGGTAACATCGAGGGTTAGACCTAGTGGACCATTGTGCGTGGGCCATGGCGGCCGTTTGTTGGTCATTCCAACCAGCCCACCTCCCTCCAGAAGTCGATTAGAGCTCCTGGTTTCGTCAAAACATCCGTGTAAGATCTGGGTGACCCGAGGGTTTGTGTTCTTATCTGGGTTACACCTGTGCATTCAAAGAGAACGTGCGTAACGGTTTCCTCGGCTTCCATGCATGCCCTGCACAGAGGACTGTCCGTTATGCCTATTGTGTGGAAGTGTTTGTTGAGTGAGCAGTGCCCCGTGATGGTCCCCGTCACCAGGCGCAGGCCATTTCTGTCCAGGCGTAGAAGACGCCTGGTAAGCCTACTGTCCAAAGATGGCAGAGCTTCTTTGGATTGCCTACAGCCCGGTGCCGAAGTCCACCAGTCCTCCGCCTGTGTCTTGGTGAATTCTTGTAGCCATCTGCGTATTTGGTTGAAGGGGATGGGTACAATAGGCTCGGGTCCGTAGACCACCGAGCTGGATCCGCGTCTCGCAAGCTCGTCAGCTGCGTCGTTGCCCAGTGATCCGCTGTGTCCCTTTATCCATTGTAGTGTTACCGTGTTACGGCTGGGAACTGTTATCTGTTCTAGTGCTTTGTGACATTCTAGTATTAGTTTTGATGTAATATAATCCTTCCGTAGGGATTGGAGGACTGATGCGCTGTCGGAGAGTATCCGTATGTGGGTGTCCGTAACCCTCCTGGCTTCTAGGGCATGGACCGCTTGTATGATGCCCACACACTCCGCCTGATAGACGGTGTTGAAACCTCCTAGCGGTCTGGATATATTTATATTGAAATCGTGTGAGAAGACTCCGACTCCGGTACCGGAGTCAGTCTTCGATCCGTCGGTGTATACTCTCATCTCTTTCGGGCCTGAGTAGTCACCTCGTTCTTCTGTGAGAATTATGTTGTAGTGCCTATTAAAGTGGTGTGTTTTTGGGGCTTTATCGCATGGTGATGCTAAAAACGGTTTACGCTTGATCGCATCTTCCTTTATGCGTGTGTGCTTAATTCTGGAGTCTTTATTTAGGGTACCTGATAGGTGGAGTCTAAAAGTGGCCAGGGCTGCCTCCTCACGTACAATAAGGTGCAGAGGTGACAGTCCCAGCATTGCCTGTAGGGCAGCAGTGGGTGTGGTTCTCATACTGCTAGTGATTGCAACGCAAGCGAACCGTTGCAGTTTTTCGAGATCCTTTTGGGCTGTGCTGAGGTCTGTTCTGGGCCACCAGACCAACGAGCCGTATGTGATGATTGGTCGGATAACTGTGGTGTATAGCCAGTGGGTAATCATGGGGCTAATCCCCCAATTCCTGCCTAACAGTCGCTTGCACTGCCACAGTGATATGCTGGCCTTTGTGATGATATAATTCACGTGTTTTGCCCAGTTCAGTTGTTTGTCCAAATAGATGCCCAGGTACTTGGTTTCGGTTGAAAGGCTTAGGGTTGCTCCGAAGACACGCGGTAGTTGCATTGTCTTCGGTTTCCTCTTCTTTGTGAAGAGAATTAGTTCAGTTTTTGTGGGGTTCACTGAGAGTTGGTGCTCGCTGCACCATTCCTCTACTATTTTCAGGGCTTGACGCATTAGATTGCATAGAGTGTTTTCGTGGGTCCCGTTAATTATTATTGTTATGTCATCCGCGTAGCCAACGGTGAAATAACCTTTGTCATTTAGTGTTTTGATGAGGCTGTCAGCTACGAGGTTCCACAGTAGTGGCGAAAGGACGCCCCCCTGTGGACAGCCCTTCGCGACGATAGCCCTTGTAGTATCGTTAACCGTGACTTGAACCGCTCTCAGTTTGAGCATATTGGTGATCCAGCCCCCTAGGGTCGGGTCTATGCTGTGACTGTCGAGGGCCGTGTTTATGCTGTTGAACATGGTCTTATCGAAGGCGCCCTCGATGTCAATGAAGGCAGCCAGTGCTGAGCATTTGTGGTCCACAGCGCATTCAATTTTAGATACTACGTTGTGCAACGCGGATTCTGTTGATTTGCCTGTGGAGTACGCGTGCTGTTGTTTGTGCAGTGGTTTTACCCGGAGAGGCCCATCACGGATGTGCCTATCACAGAGTCTTTCGAGGGTTTTCAGTAAGAAGGATGTGAGGCTTATAGGTCTATATGCCTTGGGTTGAGTATAATCAGTTTTCCCAGGTTTGGGTATGAAGATAACTTTCACCTCTCGCCATGCGAGAGGTATATATCTAAGTGCTATGCAGGTCCGATAGATCTCCAACAGCCATGGCGTTAGATAATCTACCCCCCACTGCAGCAGGGCCGGGAAGATGCCATCCAGCCCCGCCGACTTGTATTTCTGAAAGGTGTTGATAGCCCATTTTATCCGGTCTACTGTTACTATAATGTGGGCTCTTGACCAGTCTTCTTCCGTTGGAGTCCATTCGGGTTCAGCTTCCCACGTCTTGTCTTCCAGGACCTGACAGTCCGGGAAGTGAGTTTCGAGTAGGACCTTACTGGTTTCATAGTCGGTTTGTGTATATGAGTTGTCGGGTTTTTTCAGCGCGCCAAGGGTTCGGTCCTGGTCCGTTGATAGGATCTTCCGTACCCTTGCGGCCTTATTGTTTGTTTCAATGGATTCACAGAATTTCCGCCATGCCATCCTCCTGGCAGTTCTAATCTGTTTTTTGTATACATATTGTATATCTCCCAGTCTTCCGGGAGTCTTGTGTTTTTCGCTCTGTTAAATTGCTTACGCAGCGTGTCTCTGAGTTTACCAAGATTTGCGTTCCACCAGGGGTTCCTCTCGTTCCTGCTTTGTGGCGCTCTTGATTTACAGCATGCATGGTAAGCTTCAGTTAGGTATTTGGATAATTTTGTTACGGTGTATTCTAATTGTGTTTGGTCCCTTACGGTTCCCTGTGCTAGATGTCCAGCTAAAATTGAGGCCAGGAGGCTTTTAAACCCGGGAACATTGGTACGCCTCGGGTTTCGCCTTGGTGCGGGTTTTTTAGTGTTTGTGGTTAGTGTAAAGCGGATCCTTCTGTGGTCTGAGCAAGAAGGCTCGTCCGAAACGTGCCAGTTTGTGATAAGGTTTGTCGCGTTTTCTGTAGCGAGTGTTAAATCTATGATCGTTTGTCCACGGGCCGTGACCCAAGTGGGTTCTGAGCCGCGGTTAACAATGTTAAGATTAGTAGAGAATAAAAAGGTGGATAGTACCTCTCCTCTAGAGTTCGGTGTGACACTGCCCCAGAGCGGGTGGTGGGCGTTCGAGTCGGTGCAGATGATCAGGTCCAAACTGGCGCGCTCACAGTGCTGGACCAGGTCGGCCAGCTCCTTTGGCGGGCAATCTGTGTCCTCGCCTGGCATATATGCCGAGGCCAGTACAACGTCCGGAGCGTCACCTTCGGTTTGGAGCCCGACAGCTGTCAGATCTCTGGCACAGAATTGAGTCAGTGGCGAAAAGGGAATTTCTTTGGGTATGTAGATGCAGGTTCTTGGCTTATCTGAGCCGTGTGTGTCAAGAGTTATCTTACCTCCGATGTTGTTGAGGCCACATACTCTGTTGTTCCTGATCCACGGCTCTTGGATCAGTGCGATGGTTCGGTGCTTAACCTCCAGTGCCCTGCGTAAGCTGGCCGTGGCAGTCTGGCTATGCTGGAGGTTGGTTTGGATGATGTTGAGGGGCGTTGGTGGAGGTGGAGTGGGGTTAGTCGGAGACGGATCCATCGGATAGTCCCTCCGTCTCCACCTCCCGGTGCTTGTCGATGTCGTGTGTGTCTCCCGGCGACGAGGCAAGTAATTGGTCATTCCAGCCGGGTGATACGGGCGGTAAAGCGTCGTCGTCATCGGCCATTGCCGCTCGAGCCATCTCTGCCTCGAGTTGGACAATGTCCGTGTCGGTCGTCTGTGCCGTCGTCGGTTTCGTCGTTTGTGTGCTGTCAGTCTGGGTGTCGGAGGGGCGGGTCGTGGGCCAGAAGCGCACGTATATCGACCCTAGCAAGTACGATATCCGTCGCTCCCGCCCCAGGACCTTTTCAGCTTCCTCCGGTGGCAGCCCCAGGGTTAGGTAGGTCCCATAACGGTCGCCACCGATGGTAGTTGCCCTGTACAGCGACCACCTTGCGATGTCATACCAGGTGTTCTGGCGAATTAATATGCCATGGAGCCTGCTCACATCACCTCTGTATCGAGGGACGAAGAGCGAGGCTCGGACACGGGTGGGTACGTCGGTCTGTCTGAGCACCGTCAGAGTCTGGTCATTGTCGGGTAGTCTGATGTGGGGCACATTTTGGGTCAGCCAGGTCAGGGCGTTATCGTCCTCGCACCATATCTGCACCGTGCCTTCCGCTACCCGTGGGTATCCGCGGAAGGCCGGGAGTGGCGTCGACGGGTCCGAGTCCATCAGTCTGTCCTCCAGGGCGGTCTTGATGTGTTCGGCCTCATCCCTAGTTAGCTCCCTACTGGGGTGGGGAAGGCAGATTGCTACCGCTAGCCGCGCAGGAATGTCCTTTGTGGCCCGCGCGTAGGTCCTCTGCCCCTCCTGTGCGGAGTGAACTCTCACGCGCTTGGCGTCGCCCTGGAGCGCGCTAGGTGAGGCCGTGTCGTCGGGGCGCGTCCTCTTACCCGGCCCCGTCCCACTCGGTACAGGCTTCGGGTTTGAGGTGCCTGGCAGGGCGTTGGATGCCAGCAACGCCCGGCGTGAGGCATGGGAACGCTTGCCCCTGGTGCGTCTTGGTCGGGTTTGGGATTTGTCGGTGTCTTGGGGTCGGGCGGCGGCCCCGGCAGGTACTTTTGCGTGCGGAGGCTCTTCGCGCTGGGTTGCCCCTTCGCGTACCTTCCCTCGCTCGCTTGGATCCGCGTCCGGCCGCTTTCCACGCTGGGTTTCCCCCGCACGTACTTGCAGCTGGTCGCGTGGCGCCGCGTCCGGCCGCTTGTCGCGCTGGGTTTTCCCTTCGCGTGCCAGCGGCCCGTCGCGTGGCCCCGCGTCCGGCCCCTTTCCACGCTGGGTTGCCCCTGCGCGTACTCGTGGCTGGACGCGTACCCACCCTTCAGCGTCCGATCGCGCTTCGCGCTGGCTGTTGCCTTCGCGAGAACTACGCTTTCGGTCGCCTACTTCAATCTCTCGGGCTGGGATTTTTCCGCCCTTTTCAGGGCGTACTTCATCGACTACAGCTGGGAGAGTGGCAGAGCTGCCAGGTTTGTCGTCTTTCCCCGTGTCTGTTTTGGTGTGTCGGTCTGGGTCACTGTCTACGTAAGTGGAGCTGCTCCGCACAACGCTCTGTTGCCAGAGGTTCGCGGGGGGCATGCCCCGTGTAGTGGGTGTTGGCGCGTCAGTCGCAGCCGGAGTCGGGATTAAGGGCGCGTTAGTCGCAGCCAGGGTCGGGTTAATGGGCGCGTTATTCGCAGCCTGTGATTTGGGCGCTAAGTCAGCAGCCGGCCGCGCAGAAAAGCGCGGCATTAGTTCATCAACAATGCAGTTTGATGCTCCCCCCATAATACGTTGGGAGCTAACCGCCGAAGCGGTGTGGGATTCCCCGGCTTGGCCGGGACCCACCTGGGTATCATCTCTTTCACTCTGCATGTTCATGTTGTCGGGGGGTGGGCTTTTTTGGAATCGAGGTTACCCTTCCTCTGGGAACGACGGGACGGAGGGATAGGAGGGAAGGAATTTGATGGATATGGGGGGGGGTTCCTTGTGGGTCACCCTAGGCCTGGGAGTTGCCCTAGGGATTTAAGGATCGACGGGATGTGTGCGGATATGGAGGGATGGCTTTGTTAGGTGATGGGCACATGGGACGATGGTAAATGGGTTACCCTAAGTCTGGGATTTTGACTTTCGGGAACTTCTCTTGTCCGGGATCTCTTTGGGAGATGCCCCGACCGCGGGATCATCCACTAACAGCGGTCGGTCTCGCAGCCGGGGTTGGGCTATCCGCAACCTGCCCACCCGCTCGGTTGCATGAGAAGAAGTGCCTGGCAGTCCGGGTCGCCCCACCACGGATGTACGTATACATTCGGCGTTGGGTCAATCCAGCCTTCCCCGAGGTTATGAGGGGTTTCCAAACTACTAATTCCTCAAGGGTCCAGTCAGTGGGAATATCCCTAACAACTCCCATGCGGGTTACATGGAAGCGTGGGATACTTGCCTTATATTTATTTTCGCTTAAAACAGTGTTGTTGACGAGGTTATTGGCATCGTTAAATGAGGCAAAATCAATGGACATCCTATTATGACCCGGAGTTTTCCATTTGCTTTGTACCTTTAAAGCCTTTGTTGTGTATAAATTGGGCAAACTTTAGAGAATTCAAGGTTAGGCCTTGCTTTTGGTCTGTTTCCACTCTTGAAATAAACACTGAAAGGTGCACTGTCGCCCTCACTGTACAAAATCTTAGAGTCGCTCTCAAAACCGGCAAGCTTATTACGTATCTTTTGCAAGAGCAAAACGATGGCGATCGAACGCTATATGTCATGAAAGTCGGAATTACCTGCAGTGTAGGTATGGTAGGTCCTACACAATCTTTTGCTAATCGCTTGCTGTTTTTCAAAAGTACTTACTTTAAAAAAATTGGTTGTTTGTAAAGTAGGTTTACGATCGAGATGTTTACGTGATAACGTCAAACATTCAACGAAAACTTAACCGCACGAGAAAATCTCCATTCGTTTGTATGCCGCTAGAGTGAGAGAGACGGAAGATCGGTCCACTCACTCGAACGCTATGCCAGCCTCCGCTCGTGAGGATTCCGCGTGACAAGTTTCACGGAATGACTGGCAGCGCTCGAGATGAGACGGGAGATCGGTCCGTCTCTCTCTCGTTATACCTGCGATCGCGCTCGTGAGGTTTTGGTGTGACACAAGTTTCTGAACATGTCACCCGACTAAAACGATTTTAAAGACGTTATCACGTCAAAAAAACCCCAACAACTCTAAAAGTTCTGTATGGAAGAGCAATTATTGCTCAAACATCGCTATCGTTTTGTTCTTGCAAAAGATACGTAATAAGTCTGCCGGCTGTGGAACACGGATTGGTTTGAGTCAGACGGCGGCTTATTACTTTTTGCGTCAACCAGAATCTCTGATTCTCTGGGGCGCTTTCTAATTTCGGGTCTTTTGCGACCATCGTCGGAGTTCTGAGAGCACTCCAAAAAATGTATATCTGGAGGTGTCCCTCTACCCCCATCAGGGGGTTCTTCGGCACTCTAAGCAGCTTAAGATACAAACCTGAACCCAAGGTTCCCCCACCAGACAACACAAACAACAAATACAATACTAAAGACAGACTTTGTTATCAAAATAAACTGAGATTGTCACGTAGACAAGACAATAGCAAAATTCCCGCGTTCTGAGTCCAACGTCAAAGTGACATTGACATTTCGGGTGCGCAGGTAGGTAGTTTAGTAAGACCGTTGTAAACTGTGGTTGTATTCATTCACAAATGTTCACAAATCACACTTCAGTTAAGTTAAGTAGGTATGTAACCTACTTGTATTTGTCTGTGGTGTAAAGAAAATATTATAAGGAGATGAAAGGTGTCAAGGTAATTCGGTATAAGATGGCTCATGAAAAATAAATATTGAAAAGCTATAATAATTGTTTTCTCTAGCAGTATGCCCTCTGCAATATCATAAAAGGTTATGGGCCGCATATTTGTGCTGATATAAAGAAGAAAAATGGTAAATTAAATGAAAATATTTAAATGGGAAGAAAATTTTGAGCTGTCAGAGTAAAACAAAAGTACAAAAATGGAAATGAGAAAATATGAAGCGATGCCATTTCTGAAAGAGGAAGTAAATTTTCAAACATGGAAATTTCGAATCAATTTACTGTTGGAGGAAAAAGGAGTTGTAGAAGCGATAAAAAGTGAGAAACCAACTAAGGAAATGGATATTAAAGCAAGGTCAATAATCGTACAATGTGTATCAGATAAGTACATATCATATATAAAGAAATGTACAACATCATTAGACATGATGAAATGTTTAGAAGCTATCTTTGAACGAAAATCTGTTTTCAATAAATTGCAACTAAAAAGAAAATTGCTGAATTTGAAATGTCATAAAGATACAAAGCTTCAGGAACACTATCTAAGGTTCGATAACATAATAAATGAAATTGAAATTGGAGAAAGCATGTCTGAGTCTGATAAAGTGTGTCACTTATTATTAACATTGCCAGATAGTTATGAAAACGTAATAACATCACTAGAAACAATGTCAACAGAAAAGGAAATCACAGTTGATTTTGTGAAAGCAAGGTTGTTAGATGCTGAGCTAAAAATGAAAAGTTATAGTGAAAATAGAAACCACGAGACAGGTACTGAGACAAGTTTTTCGACGGAAAATATAGTATGCTATAAATGTAAGCAAAAAGGACACAAAGCATATCAATGCAGGAGTAACCAAAGAGGTAGATACTTTAGAGGAAATGTTTTTGGAAGAGGCAGAAGAAATGATAGAGGTAGAGATGGACAAGCAAACATTACAAAACATATTTTCACGGCGTATGATGAAACAATACATATAACAAATGAGTACATTGAGTCAAACGTAATTGAGTTTATAATAGACTCAGGAGCTTCAGACAACATGGTACAGGATAAATACAAAAATTATATGACAAAAATTCAAACATTGAAGGAACCAGTAAAAATAAAAGTCGCGAATGGCGAGTATTTAGAAGCAAATGAGAGAGGAATGTTAGAGACAGAAGTAAAAGGCAGATGCATAGACATTGAAGCCCTAATCGTGCCTAATTTAACGCAAAACTTACTTTCAGTAAGTAAATTAGTTGAGAGGAATAGTCATGTAATATTTCAAGGAAATGTTGTAAAAATTATACAAAATGACTTGAGAGTGTATGGAGAAAAATTTGGAAAATTATATAAACTACAACTGATAATAAAAACAGAGAATGAATGTCATACAACTGCAAATGATACAAATCTATGGCATCAAAGACTAGGACATTTGAATAGAAATGGGTTGAGAACTTTAAATTTACCAAATGATAAGAAAAGATGTAACGTGTGCATGAGAGCTAAATCAACGAGATTACCATTCTATCCAGTAGTTATGCCAAGATCAGAAAAAGTTTGCGAACTTTTACACACTGACATTGCAGGTCCAGTAAATGTACCCAGCATAAATGAAGAAAGATATTACCAGATAATTGTAGATGATTATACACATTTTGGAGTAATATATCTGTTGAAGTATAAACATGAAGCAACTCAAAACTTAATAGATTATGTGAGATATTTAGAAAGACAGAAACAAAATAAAGTAAAAAGGATAAGATGCGATAATGGTGGTGAATTTAAGAATAGAATAATAAACGAATTTGCGATAAATAATGGGATAAAAATGGAGTACACAATTCCTTACAGTCCACAAATGAATGGAGTATCAGAAAGAATGAATAGGACTGTATATAATAAAGCAAGAGCATTAATGATGGAATCCAACCTTCCGAAAGAATTATGGGGAGAGGCAGTTAAATGTGCAATGTTTCAAATAAATAGATGTCCATCAGCAGCTATAAAATTTAAAACACCAGCAGAGTTGTATTATGGTAAATATGAAATAGATAATATGAAAATATTTGGATCGAAAGCGTGGATGATTATATTGCCAAGAAAGTCAAAATTTGAAGAAAGAGCAAAAGCAATGAGATTTATTGGATATAGTCCAAATGGATATAGATTGTGGGATCCAGAAAGTAATGAAATTAAAATCTCAAGAGATGTACATTTTGATGAAACAAATGTGAGATATGATGGAATAAGAGACATCGAAAGAGCAAATGTAAGGTCAGTAATATACAGAGAATTAGATGAAAAAGAAAGCAAATCAAATACATCAGGACTAATAGAAAGAAAAAGTAAAGATGAGATTAAAGTTTCACAATGTCCTACTGTCACTGAAAATGATGAAGACAGTGATTATGAGGATAAATTTGATGATGCAACTGAACAAGTGAAAGAGGTAATACAAGAAAAGTTACCAGAAGAAAAATATACAAGAAGTGGAAGAAGAATTGTGAAACCAAAACGACTACAAGAATATGAGACACACTATGCTTATAGTACATATATGGAAGATGTTCCTAAAAGTTACAATGAAGCTATAAAAATGGGCTGGAATGATGCAATTGTTAAAGAATTGAACGCATTAGAAAATATGAAAACATGGACAATCACTGATTTACCAAATGGAAAAGAAGCAATTGACGCTAAATGGATTTTTGTGAAGAAAGATAATAACCTAAAGAAGGCGAGACTGGTTGCAAGGGGCTTTCTACAAAGAGATGATGGTTTTACGGTTAATTATTCCCCTGTCGCAAGAATGAGCACTGTCCGCACTTTCTTATCACATGCAGTGCAAAATGATTTTGAAATCCATCAAATGGACATTCCGACAGCATTTCTAAATGGGATGCTAGAATCAGATGTATACTTAAAGATACCAAAAGGAGTAAAATGTGAGCAAAAAGATAAAGTTCTAAAGCTAAATAGAAGCTTATATGGATTGAAAGAGAGTCCAAAATGTTGGAACGATAGATTGAATGATTTTATTCTGAAAATAGGACTTATAAGATCAAATAATGATTTTTGCATGTATTATAATGATAAATGTTGGATTATTGTTTTCGTAGACGATATTTTGGTAACAGGATGTAAAGAAGAGATAACTTACGTAAAAGAAAAGTTAAAGAAAGAATTTCAAGCAAAAGATTTTGGTGAAGTTGAGAAGTTTCTTGGAATGGAAATACAGAGAAATGGAGAAATTCTAAAGATAACACAGGAAAAACAAATAGATAAAATGTTGGAAAAATTTAATATGACTGAAGCGAATGGAACGAAGTGTCCAATGACAAAAGGTTTTCAAGCGGATTCAGATAGTAAGTGTGTTGATGTTCCTTACAGACAATTGATTGGAGGTTTAATGTTTTTGGCGACGGTATCAAGACCTGATATTGCCTTTAGTACAACATTTCTGAGTCAATACTTAGATAAGCCTACTTTAAATCTGTGGACACAAGCAAAACGAGTTCTCCGTTATTTGAAAGAAACAAAGACTAGTGGTTTGACCTATGTTAAGAATAACAAGAAGAATGTTATTGAAACCTACTCTGATGCAGATTGGGGAGGTAATCACATTGACAGAAAGAGTATCAGTGGATCTGTTACTTTGTTAAACGGTCATGTGGTAGCATGGTTCTCGAGGAAGCAGAATTGTGTAGCTTTGTCGACAGCAGAAGCCGAGTATGTCGCTGGAGCCACTAGTGCGTGCGATTTGATTAATATAAAGGGACTATGCAAGAATACCAACAAAAGCCAAGATGTGCAATGTGTTCTCTATGTTGACAATAAAGGTGCTATTGATATGACTAAAACTTTTGAAAATAGTAAAAGGACGAAACATATTGATATAAAATATCATTTTATAAAGGATTTAATATTCAAAAAGGAGCTAATAATTGAATATGTGAATACTGTTGAAAATTTAGCGGATATTTTTACAAAGACTTTAGGAGTTGATAGATTCAAAGAAATGTGTGAGAAATTAAATATATGCTAAAATAAATAAAAATTGTATTCCCATGTGGTAGGGTGACCATTATATTATTATTATTTTCGGA
Source organism: Orthosia gracilis (assembly GCA_947562075.1). Lineage (NCBI taxonomy): Eukaryota > Metazoa > Arthropoda > Insecta > Lepidoptera > Noctuidae > Orthosia > Orthosia gracilis. Next base: position 1,874,900 of record OX387266.1, read on the forward strand.
AAATTAGTGTCACCATAAGTTATTTTTTGTTATTGTCAAATGTAGAATGTTTTGATTTGATTTTTTTTTTATGCGATTAAGAGTGTTTGATTTTCAATAAAACGCTATTAATCGAGGTGGGGTGTTAAGTAGGTATGTAACCTACTTGTATTTGTCTGTGGTGTAAAGAAAATATTATAAGGAGATGAAAGGTGTCAAGGTAATTCGGTATAAGATGGCTCATGAAAAATAAATATTGAAAACCTATAATAATTGTTTTCTCTAGCAGTATGCCCTCTGCAATATCATAAAAGTATTCATTCACAAATGTTCACAAATCACACTTCAGTCAGGGTACTTTTATGTTGTATTGTAAATACAATAATTTTGGTTGTGGACTAGGTTTTGCTGTGGATACTGTGGACTAATTTTTACTGTGGATACTGTGGACTCCTACGCTGCACCCTATAAAGTTTTGACCTGTAATTGCAAATAGCAAAAAGTATAAGAATAAATAGGGAGGCAAATATTGAACAGTGAACTTCAACCATGCCACAAAATTCTTGTTGTGTACCTGGATGTGCTGTGGTTAGGAAAATTGGTAAGTATATTTTGTTTTTGGACCTTTATTTGATGCCAAATGAATCTGAAGGGTTATGCTCAGTTCATATATACCCATATCCCTAGGAGGCTAGGAGGAGGTCAAAGAGAATAGGTTCACTATGATTTGTGTGGATTGCTGTTCTTGAATTCAAAACTGCCCTTATCTACTTGCTTACCCTATCTGTAGAGGAAACAAAACCCGGTCAAACCAACTTACTAACACCAAATAAATAACCAATGGTGGCCCAATGCCATAGTTCGACCTAATTTGATTCTGGCTATTTTATTTGTTTATTTAAACATCATGTTTAAACATTGTACATGTGGTTTACAGAACTGTTTATATGATGTAAATAATTGGTAAACACTTGAATTGAGATCCTTCTTGATAACAATTTTTAGGTACCAAGGTTTTTTTTTTAAATTTATTTGCTAATATAATTTTCAAATACAATTTAATTAAAAACCTATTTATCTATATTATTTTATCACTTCAATGATGTGTTATTATGTGAGTTTTGGATATGTCTAATAAGCAATATCAGGGAGCAGTGGTGGCTCAGTGGAAACGGCCATGACTTACAAGTTGTAGGTCGTGGGTTTGAACCCAGGCAAGCGCTTTTCTTTGTGTAAATTATTTCATCACCACTGCTCTCAAATCGGTGAAGGAAAACATAGTGAGGAAACCGGCATGTCCTAGAACTAAAAATTCAAAGATATGTGACATCCACCAACCTGCACTAAGCCTGCAAGGCTGATGATAATAATGATGAATAAGCAATCTTACTATTTTTTCAATCTTATGGAAAATACAAAACTTACTTCAGAAATAAGTGTTTCAATTAAGTTAGCCACAATTTTTTTGTTAGATATTAGTCTTTATGAATGTTGAGAAAGTAATTGAATTTAATGAGGTTTATTATGTATTTTGTCCTCTGCTGAATTAGATAGTTCCTTGTTTTCCAGTGGTTGATTTTAAATGTTACATGCCTATTTGTTTCATGTTTTTTAGGAACGCCATTATTACACAAGTTCCCGAATCCAGAGACAAGTGTAGAAAGATTAAAAACATGGATTTTAAATATTGGTGGCGAAATAGCTACATTGGATCCACACACTATCTATGCCAAAAAACGTGTCTGTGATACACATTTTGCGACATTTCATAAGTATCCTACTGGTAGGCTGTCTAAATTGGCAATTCCAACACTACATATCCCAGGTAAAACTATTAATTGTTAACTTTATATACATGTTAGGCTCAAAATCGAAAACTTTGTGGCCTCTTACAAACGGCCACAAGGCGAACTTCATGTTTTTGCATCTTCAGACCGGCCACAATGTGTTTTCAATGGCGAATACATCACTGACCTTCAGTTTGCCAACAATATAATGGTCATGGCTGAGACCATGGAGTACCTCAGTACAATGCTCGATGACCTCAGTAGAGCTAGAGGAAGAGGAGGGTCTTAAGATAACGTGCACAAAGCCAAGGTGATGTTAAATGCCCATGTTGCACCCACTCCTTTCAAGTTCGGAGACTCTACACTTGATGTTGTGGATGACTATGTCTACCTGAGACAAACAATCTAGTTGGGTAGGGCCAACTTCGAGAAAGAGGTCAACCATCGAATCCCACCTGGCTGGGCAGTGTTCGGGAAGTTGCTCGGTAGCTTCGCGTCCAACTTACCACAGTGTCTCAAGACGAAAGTCTATGATCAGTGTGTATTGCCTATGGCTGTTAGACGTGGTCGTTCACAATGGGCTTCATCAGAAAGCTTACAGTCACCCAAAGGACGACACGACAAAAGGACGGAAAGGATGGAGAGGGCTATGCTCGGAGTTTCCTTGCGTGATCGAATCAGACATGTAGAAATCCGCTAGAGAATTAGGGTTACCGACATAACCCGAAGAAATGTCAAATTTAAGTGGCAGTGGTCACTCACTGGTCAGGACACATTGCTCGCAGAACGAATGGCCGATAGGGCAGAAAAGTTCTGGATTGGCGACTGCGAACCGGAAGACGTTGGAAGGCCTCCCACCAGGTGGACCGATGACCTAATCGATGTGAAGGTTGCGGGGATCCGCTGGATGCGAGACGAACGGTACCGGTCAATGTGGCGACGCTTGAGGGAGGCCTATATCCAGCAGTGGACGTCTTTCGGCTGATATGATGATGATGACTAGCTAATGAATAAGGCAGCAAACAAAAATTTGGGAAATTTTTGTCATGGTGTCGTTTTCGTGGTTTACGGGATCGGTAATAATGATTATGGAGTTAAAACCAAAGTACCAGATGGCGCCGACGAAAATTGCCAAATTTTGCCAACTGTTCGTCATGGGTGTCGTTTTCATAATCGCTAAAAATATTGTTGAGTCCTGAAAAAAACACCTTTATTGGATTATGTTATCTTACACATACCAAATTAGGCCAATTTTCATTTAGGAATTTAAGAGTAACGGTAACGGTGAAGTACGTGTAACGGCCCCACAGGCGGAACGAAAAACTAAACTCGATGCAACAAAACATAACAATTAACAAATCACGGTCTTTTTTTACACATATGACATAATACTTTCTTAGTTTGTATAGCTGTGCCCGCGGCTTTGCTCCCTTTTGCTTTGAAATAAATGATAAATGTGAAGAAACTGCCATGTATGTATAGCTATGGCAAGCTTGGTACGATAAATATATATGCATGCGACACGTATTGTTCTCGCGATACTTCTTGGCCGCCTTGGTTTTTCGATGCGCAAGGCACGGATCGGTGCTGTCTTTGATGAGATTTACTACTGCGCTGCCACGTAGCCAACTTCTGGGCGGCCAAGAAGTTTGGCGAGAACTATCATTGTAAATTGTTTTGTCGTTGGCCACCAGATAGCGCATGAGATATAAAGGATATAGAATATTCAGCTGACCTCTCAGCTGAATACTCTATATCCCTATAATTATTATATTATTATATATAAGGGGTATAGAGTATTCAGCTGAATCAATTCATAGTTTTTCCCACAGAGTGTATTATACTCTCTGGGATAAACTATTGTTGATATCTGTTAACTTTATATTTATTCATGAATACATTTATTTTGTTGTAACAAATAATAAATAAAGACAGAATTTTAATATTATTCTAGATCTGCAAGCACAACTTCAAGGTAGTCGTCGCTTCTTGATTTCAATTGAATAAAGATATTTATTTATATTTCAGGTATAGAACTCAATGTTGAAGGTAAAATAAGCAAGCCGGCCCTAGATTCAACAAACAGTGAGGCTTTAATCAGCAAGCCGACCCAAGATTCAACAAATATTGAGGCTATAATCAGCAAGCCAGCCCCAGATTCAATAAAATTTGAGGCTATAGTCAGCAAGCCAGCCCTAGATTCAAGAAAAATTGAGGCTATAATCAGCAAGCCATCCTTGAATTCAACAAATATTCAGGCTATAATAAGCAAGCCGGCCTTAGCTTCAACATTAAATGTTTCAAGAACACAGCCAAATGATGTTATATCAGGTTTGTATTACTTATATCTATACTAATATTAAAAAGAGGTAAAGTTGTTTGTATTGAGGTAATCTCTTGAACTACACCACGATAATCATTATGATCAAATCATTTTTTGTTGTATATTTACGTCTTTTCGAATTCCATAAACGCCATTTGACATATAGATACATACCTACTATGCAGCGTACAGTATAGTTGAGTATAGCAGCACGTAACTTGTAGCTAGCACAGTAGCCGGCACGTAACTTGGCAAGAGTCATTCTCGTTAGATGTGCAGAAGTCGTTTTTAGGTTTCTTTGGTTATCATGCGGGACGCGGGGAACAAGGTAGCACCGTTCCGAGCGCGCGAATGGTTGATCAGTCGACCCATGGACGTCGACTGACAAATCGCGTCGCGTCCACGTTCTGTTCGCGCCCGAATACACTTGCGTGCACTAAAATTCTACCCTTTGCTTTCGTTGAGTTTCTAAAATTATTTACCACGAGTAAATACTGGAAAAACATTAATTTCATTCCAAGGCTAACACTTTTACAAAACGATAGTAATGACGACGGCATAACATGATTATTATTAACGACAACAATTTTCATTTTTATGGTTCCGAACCCAAAGGGTCCGCGGTCCGTCTGTCACCAGGCTATATCTCATGAACCGAGATAGCTAGGCAGTTGAAATTTTCACGGATGATGTATTTCTGTTGCCGCTATAACAACAAATACTAAAAACAGAATAAAATAAATATTTAAGTGGGGCTCCCATACATCAAACGTGATCTTTTTGCCGTTTTTTGCGATAATGGTACGGAACCCTTCGTTCGCGATTTAGACTCGCACTTGCGGTTTTTGTATTTAGATAAATCGTAAAAACCTTGTGACTGTATTACACCTAGGTAATAAACTTCACGAATTCCTCTCCTAACTTAAACTTTCTTCTAAAAACACATGTTTAAAATAAATTGAGGCAATAACCATAGAAAAATGACAAGCAATAAACGTGACGATTTAAAAAAAAATTAAGTATTAATTAAATTAATTTTATTTAATAAAATTCTCTATGCACGATTTTAGCCCCACTACGCTATTACGTGCTGGCGATTGTACCTACCTATATAAATATACTATCTGTTGCCCGCAGCTTCGCCCGCGTTAATATAGATTTTGTCAATCAATTATTCTGGTTATCGACATACAGGGTGAGAAAAAAAAAGTTGCGGTTTTAGTTTTCATTCGTTAATAAAAAATCTAAATGTGGTTGGAAACTGGAGTCTTGAATTGAAATGGTAGGTCAGTGGAGATTATTGGGATTCGACGTATGAACACGCTTTCTCCTTTTCTCATACCTGTTAATATGTTGGTGCCTATTATATTCTGCCCGTTTTGTTTAATACGAAGCCTCATCCCATTACATAATCTAAACAGATATGCAGATCTCAATCATTTGTTATCAAAAACATGCCTGCTATGTTTCAACCAAATCGAAAGCCGCAATAAAAAGTTTCATACAAAGTTCAGCTTCTTTCCCAATTACCAAGTTATAATGTGAATTAACAAAAATCTAACGTTTACTATCTATAAACTACCTACTTGCCAAAATTCAGCTTCATGTAAGAAATTTACACCTGATCTTTATAACCCCTCCCCTTTTAGGCGTAATTAAAAAAAAAACAATGCTCTTTAATTATTTGTTACGGATGTATTTCCGCAAAGTTTGAAGCGAATCGAACCCCATAATAAGAAGTTGCATACAAATCTAACGCCCACCATTTCTTCCCCTTCGATTATGCACAAAGAAGTAGCCCATGTCCTTCCTCAAACTATCTCCATACCAAATGTCATCTAATTCGGTCCATATTAAGAAGTTGCATTATAAGAAGTTACATTCAAAATTAACCCCCCCCCCCCCCTCCAATTTCTCCCCTTCGTATTTTATGCAAAAAGAAGTAGCTTCCTTCTCAGGGTCTCAAACTATCTCCATACCAAATTTCATCTAAATCGGTTCAAAATAAGAATAAGTTGCATGATAGAAGTTACATACAACATTAACGCCTTCCCCCATTTCTCCCCCTGCGTATTTTATGGAAAATGAATTTTATTTTATGAAAAGTCTTTGTCCTTCCTAAAAAATAGGATATGTAACTATCTCCATACCAAATTTCATCTAAATTGGTTCAGTGGTTTAAGCCATAAAAAGAAGTTTTACACAAAGCTAACCAACCACCCATTGCTCCCCTTTCGTGTTTTATGAAAAAAAAAGTCTATGTCCTTTCCCGGGTCTTAAACTATCTAGATACCAACTTTCACCTAAATCGGTTCAGCAGTTTAAGCGCGAAAAGGTAACAGACAGAGTTACTTTAGCATTTATAATATTGGTATGGATTCATTAATTCCTTTATTGAAAAACTAGATGGCGCTGCATTTGACTATTTCAAAAAAGGTAGAGATGCCTGTAAATTGGGATTGCGGTGATTGGGTGTGTGGGATTATATTCTACCACTTTTTGTCAAAACTGTACTGGTCTTGTGTGCAATCTACCCTACATTATGTTCATTGACAAGTTTATTCATATAATTTTAAAAGCGCACTGCCTAATTTATAAGCACCTAAAGTGCACTTTTTTCATTTTAAATGTTACATACATATCATCTTGTTCATGAAAATATTTAAGTTTGAGACCTATACAAATTACTAAGTGCGAAAGTGTGAAATGGAACAAGCCTTTAACAATCTTAAAACGTTCTGAGTTGCGCAGATTATAGCGACGTCAATCGGTGTAGCTATGATGATTTACCTACGAATATAATTGAAAAAAAATATTTCGTTGGAAATTATATTATTTGATCACATTGTTCTAATTCCAGCGTTAAGAACACGTCATAGTTGAAATAAAGCACTTTTTGTTCTAACATGGTTCTAACGCAATATCAACACTGCGTGAAAATTATAGACAATCTGACATTTATTTGACAATTGACTTTGACATCGACGCTCTTCTCTTTCCTTTCCGCCATTTTCGTACTTGCTTGGCTTGTCATCGAAAATATTTTAAAGTAATTGATCGCAAAATACGTTCTTTACATTATTACTAAATAATTGCAAGCTGTTAAATTACAAGCCGTACTTGTAATATGTAGCAGAGTTCAACAATTCTCATAAAATAATAAAAATCGCATAACCTAAATAATGGATGAAGATGATATTTTTCCAGTATTATGCCCCAAGAAAACATATTCAAAACCGTTTATAAAAGTGAAAAGAACAACATCTGAGTCTGATAATGGAAAAAACACCTCTAGAAGAGCAGGAAAGACCTATGATCCTGGTGTACCGTTAACTACCAAAGTTGCAGTGGAGTATTTGCTGAGTGGGAAGCTAAAAACAAGTGTATGTCGTTACTGCCTAAAAGTAACGGCAGGGCTGTCCGAACTGGACCAGATAATGCAGGTAGCTGGCACAGGAGTCATGTACAAAGTGACTATAAGAGAAATTATAGCCTGCTTCTACCCTTTCAAGGTATGGCATTTACTGTTGACCCAGTTGTATTTTTAGCACATAACTGTGCATTTATATGATGAGAAAGCTTAAATGTTTTATCTGTATAATGTTTTTGATGTTAAAGCTGAGTGCATAATTCACAAATAGGCTAAAGCGATTTAGTTAGATGTTAGATGGTATTTGTTAATTGAAATAATCATGGTGATAACTTTATCTAACATAACTTTGTGATGTCACAGGCAAGTAGGTAAAATTGTTTCTCCATTTTAACTTCAGATAAACTTATAGATATGAAAAAATTGCCTATTATCTTTGATCTGTGAACCTGTTTTAAATTAAGAATTTCGTTCATTCTAAATCATAAAAATATTGACGTTTCAGGCTAGGCAAGAAGAAAGCTTCCCTGAGAAAATATGTCAGAGATGTGTAGACAGAGCCATCAATGCATACCTATTTACGCAACAGTGTGAGCAAGCTGAGAGAGCTCTTGAAAACTGCTTTGATGATATAAATGAGAAATTCAATAAACTAGACCCCTTAGATAGAAAGAAAAAGAGAGGCAGACAAAAATTACACCCAAATACAAACATATTATACGCTGAACATCATAATGTAATGGATTACGCTGAACCATTACGAAACATCATCAACTTACAAACAGAATCATTGAGCAATGAACCATCCTGGAATGATTTTGAATGCAAAAAGTGTTGGCAAGTCCTCCCAGACTTAGAAACATTGCTGAACCACGAGCAAATACATTCGAAATACATGTGGTACCACTGCCGGTTATGTGGTAAATCTTTTGTAAAAATCAACCAGTTGAAGAAACACTTTAACCATGTCCATGTCAAGGGGAAAGGGGTTACCGAAGAAGTAGACAAGGCTTTCAAATGTAATGAATGTGGAAATGTAACGGAGAACTATGTACAACATCTACAGCATATAGAAAAGCACAAATTTAAGACTATAATGAAACATTTGGTTGAGAAGAAAACTGGCCAATTGTGTCTGGTGTGTCTAAAGAAGAGTACAGATTTGGTGGAATTGGACAAAATGGTGTGCATACATGGCAGTTGTCCAGAATTGGTTGGAGATACATCATTGTATACGGTGCTAGCATCAACCTTACCCAATGTGAGTGTTACTTTTATTATTTGTCTACTAACATAGCCTAACATGACCTACTTCTAATTTACTTTGATGTGAAAGTTAGTTGGTCTATGATAATTTTTAGAATTTTTCTTTGATTTAATATGTTAACATTTAATCAAAGAATTGGCCATCAACAATTCTACTGCTACAAAATATTACTCTCTTAGTATAATTTTTCCACTTCTGGGACACAATCCACCTCTTTGTGCAAGGATGTAGTTCATATTCTACCATGTGTACCTATTATTTGGACAGACCAGATATCCACTTCTAGTAAAGGGGAATCTTAACACTACATACTTCTACATCATATTTTCTAGGACCCAACTATTTATCGGGTGATTCTCTTTTAATGTGAAAGTTTTAGTATCATGTTCCATCTGTAAGAAGTGATTCCTTTTCTAGCAAAAATCATACAAATACCGAGAGTTACATGTACCTCGCAAAGCCAACATAATGACTATTACAAAAAGGAGGAGAAAATATCAGGAAGTACAGAATGTTCTTCACAAAATTCCAAAAATATGGTTTGATTTATCCTTACCAAAAATAATCACGAAAGATAAATTTAAGACTGATGATTTCTATTATTATACTTTCTGTGAACCCCAAACAGAGGATATATTCATCAGTACTATTGAAAATAATGTTGTCACTAAAAGTCCAAGAATTGTTGAAATAACTGATGAAGAAACTATGGATTATAATTTAGATGATAAAATGCCAATTGAGGGCAATGGAGAAATGAGATTTATTGAAAATTCTAGTACTGAGGATATAATAATGGGTATTAATAAACATGATGATATAATAAGAAGTGATAATCCAGAGATTAAAATGTTAATTGATGACAATGAAGCAACTTATGTAACTAAACATAGTAATATTAATGAAAATGAAGTCAAACTTGGGACACAAATTGTTTCTAAACTGAATAATAAATATCCAATCTGTCCTTACCAAATGAATTTGGTCAAAAATGACTATCCATCAGATGAAATAGTAATGGATGACAAAGAAACTATAACTGGGAAATCTTATGTCAATGATAACATACTAAATGTAAAAGAACCAATAGATGTTTTTGGTAATCCTGATGGTACAATTCATATTGATGAGAAATACCCAACAGATATGATTGAAGCAAATAACAAAGAGGATGAAGTGAACAAGACATCTTTCGTTTATAAGCCCAGCATGTTTCGTTTTTCTAACCCTATAATTATAGAATTTGATGATAATAACACAAACTATCATAACACAAAATTAGATACTGTTAAGGCTACTTCCATATTTAATATTTCGAATCCTGACAACACCATTGATGATGAATTGCATTACATTAAATCTATAGAAGAAAGAGATGTTCCTGAAGATGATGAAGTGCCGATTAAAGGAAAATCTGCTCTGAGTTGGATATTAACTAAAACTTCTGACAGTAAAAAACCACTTGAGAACAATGAAGAAACAGACAATATTAGTAATGATATATCTGAAACCGATGCAAAGGGAGATTGTAAATTTTGCTGGTTATTCAAACATTTGAACAAATGTGAATACTGTAAAGTTATTAATACAGGTGTTAAAATAATTGAGGAAGACAATAAAGCTATGGACAATAATACTGTTATTGATGATGCGACTAATAATAAAATTGAAGAACAGGCAGATAATGCTATATTCTTTAATGAAGATGTTGAAATACAACCGAAATCAATGAAAAGTGATAAAAATGACAAAGAATCGAAAATAGAACAGAAATGGCAATGCAATGTTTGCTTAACCAATAATAATAATGATAGAGCTAGTTGCCAATGCTGTGAATCTAACAAATGTATGGAAAATGGCAACTGTAAAGTCACATTTGGGTTGAATAAAACCTTCTTCATAAATTCTTCTATAACACATGAAAATGAAAACAAAATTGAAAAAGAAGTTGATACATCTATTGAAGAGACTAAATCATTCATAGATATTGATGAAGCAACTATGATGGACACAAAAATGGGTACAATACAAGAAAATATTAAAACAATGGTTAATATAAAAGATATACATAGTATGGATATAGAAATGGACACAGTAACAGATACAATAAATGAGGCAATGGATGTAGAAGAAGACCCCTTCAATCCTACTGTGCATAAGATTGATCTAGTACCAAAATTGGCTGCAGAGATTGCACCATTTATTGGAACCAACATTCAGTTCAATATTGGTTCTAATTTAATACAAAATGAAATAGGGCCTAGAAAGTTCAAAAGGGCTGTTAGGAAAATAGCAAAAGCTTTTCATAAATAAATTAGTTTGTAGTTTAAAGCATACGCAAATGATTAATTAAATGGCATAATTTCAGTCTTTAATAAAATACAATTAAGGCAGAAGTTACATCGACACAGAGTATAAATTCTTTTTACTAGGATGGATATGATTAATGAATTGGCATTTTTTTATTTTACTTTGGCATATAATGGTGTATGTAGAAACCAGGCCGGCATTGAACCCTCACTTGTACTTAAGCCAAACATCTGAGCCAGTATATCTTTTTAGTTTTACTAAAATTGATGTTTTTTAAGCCCCAACGCAAAAACGACGGGGTTTACATGTAGAATCAAAATCAAATCACATAATATTTTATTTCAACTAAAGTGTATAAGTACTTTTGAATTGTCAAACAAAACTAGACTTGGTGACAATGGGTTGACTTCGAGACAATCCACTACCAAACAAAAAAAAGAATTTTGCTAATCCGTCCGTATATGACGGAGTTATGCCCGAACATACATAAAAAAAATATTTGTGTAAACATCCGAATTGATTACCTCCACTTTTTTGGGAAGTCCGTTAAAAATAAACAACCTCAAAATACAATAAATCTATAATATGACTAATACTGTGTAATGTAATATGACTAATCTCTAAGATATGTCTTGTTTAGTGAGATAGTTTAAGTTTAACAAAGACTTTTTATCAATCTAATACCTTTAAACAAGCAATTCTTGTATATATAAATATATAATCTGAATCTTGGAAACGGCTCCAATGATTTTCATGAAATTTAGTATGCAGGGGGTTTCGGGGGTGATAAATCGATCCAGCTAGGTTTCATGTTTAGAATACGTCGTTTTCTCTATTTTCACCCGAGCAGAGCTCGGTCGCCCAAATACTGGTTTACTTAAAGAATGAATATTTTTCCTGTTCGCTAATCTAAACTTCAAAAGTACTGCTTAATAAAAGTTACCAGATAGAAGTTTAGGCAACAAGAAAATTATCTCAGTAATTAAAATACAACAGTATTAAATGATCTCGTAATTACAATTTTTATCTTATAGCTTAGTCATAAGTTTTATGTTAAGTAAGTTACTCTTAAGGCTTATAATATTTATGGAATAAAAAAAAATAAAGCTTCACAATCATTTAAATGTATAAAATCAGTAAAAAACCACTGACAGATACAGATAGTTTTTGCCATTTACACTTAGGAAAATTAATTGCTTACCGCTTTCAACCCAGAAAATTGAAATTTCACAATGGTTTAAACTGTATAACCATCACATAGACCATTCAACTTTAAGTGATACTATTAATTTCCCTGATTGTATCTTTTTTTACCTGAGTGCTAGGAAAGAGTTTCATCATTTATTATTTGTATTGTTACGACAATGTTGCTTGCATGAACTCAAAAGTAGGATGAAATTCTGGAATTTTGACTAGTAACCCTTCACATCAAACTAGTGCCAACATCCGAATTTGTAAAACGCAGGTTTGTTTCAAATTCCTTAGGCTCACTTGCACGAAAAGCAGTAATTTGCTAACCCGTGGTTAAATTAACAATATTGTATGACAAATTTAATCTCGTGTTAGAAACTAACCCTGTGTTAAGTTTATCGTACAAGTGGGCCCACATCTCAACCTAATCCCAAGCTTTATAAACTAAAAATTTTAACATATTTTTTTTTTTTGTTGCAGATGAATTACCAACGCAACTTTATTGGAACAAAAATATGCGAAAAGTGCCTTAACCACGCTATCACTTCATACGTTTTCATACACCAGTTTAATTTTACTATGGAACGCCTAGATCTGTGCGTTAGCCTTATGTTGGATAATCTTAGTAAAATTAATCCTAGTACCAATGTCTTTGTCCAAGTATCACCACCAATAATCATGCCTCCACAAGAAGAAGCGGATGAATCGTTACTCCTAGACGAAAACGATTTTATCGACGAAAGTAAACTTAAAATAGAAGTTCTGGAAGATGAGTATAGAATGAAAACAGAGAGTGAGAGCGAACCAGAAGAGACATACCAGTCTTCTCCACCGAAAAGAAGATCAGAAAATTCTACTCCCGAAATGGAGAATTTAGCTAGTAATGCAACTAAGACTTACATGAAGAGAAAAGTGGTGAACGGCTTACAAAGTTCGAGATACTCTGTAGATGTGTGCAGTGAGTTCCTAACGTTTAACAAAAGGAAAAAGGTCGAAAGGGTCACCTTTAAGTTCACTTGTCCTCTGTGTAGTAAACATTTTATATCAGAATATTTCTTAAAAAGACACATTCTGAAACATATGTACAAAAAAGTTTATTGCAATATTTGTCATGATGTGTTCAAATCTAAGTTTTATTTGTATGAGCATACCAAGATGGCACATTTGTTGAAGGAAAGCTTCTATATGTCTTGTAAGGAGTGCGGTCGGAACTTTACTGACACGGATAAGTTGCAGACTCATGAAGAAAGCCATAGAATTAAACCTTGTGAACTCTGCAATAAAGTCTATACGACCCAAGCTCACTTCGAGAATCACATACAAAGGCACGCAGTCAAACTGAAGCTTCTAAAAGAAAAACAAACACAAACCTGCAGTTTCTGCGAGAAAGAGTGTGCAAATGACAATGAACTCTCTGTACACGTCAATAAAATACATTTACAAATAAAACCTTACAGTTGCGATATGTGTGATAGACAATTTTATACGGAAAGTAATTTGTGGAACCATAAAAAGGTTCATAGTATGCCTTCGAAGGAAAAGTGCGAATTTTGTAGCAAAACCTTAGGGAGTAGGAAACAGTTAGTAATTCATGTCAGGAAACATATAGGGGCCAAACCTTATAGCTGCCAAGTTTGCGGTCAAGCATTCTACTCGGCTTACAAAGCCCGAGAACATATGAGAAAAAGTCACGGTGGTAGATTCTGCTGTAGAATATGCAAATCCATCTTCGTAACCAAATATCAACTTAAAGAGCACGTGAGTAGAGATCATAATATAATTTAGCAATAGTTCAAGCCAGATGTTGGCTTGGAATTTTGGAAGCAAAATATGAAGTACCAATTTATTGTTGATTTTTTTCTACATAATCAACTTATTTTTGAAATTTAAATGTATTATAGAAGATTTATCACAATAAGAGCGTCTTGGATTCTTGATTTATGCCTATTGATTTAAATAGTAAAGATACTGTTCGAAAGTTTGCTTATACGCTTTCACCGTACAAGTATCACGGCATTTTACAAGCTTTTATTAAGTTTCACCTGACCTGCAGCCTAATAAAATTGTGTTAGTGAATAATTAGGTATTGCCAAAAGTAATTAGACTCATTCGAAAAGAGTATCTTTACCAATATTTTTTGCCAATACCACGGGGTTCCATCGCTAACAAAGAAAATATGGTTCAAATAAATGTCACTAGATGGCACAATATGCATCGATTTGTTATTGAATTCTAAATGTAAATTTAACATTTTCTAGAATTGATCATACAAATTGTATATTCTCGTTCAATCAACTCGCCTATGCACAAAATTATGGAATGTTGGGCTCTTAATCACATTTCAAAGATTATTTGAACGGATCATTTAAAATTGATTGCAATAGATGGCGCGGTTTTAAATTTTTGAGGTATGCCACTCAATTTTTTAAAGTTGTACAAACACATTTTAGTAAAATAAATGTAAAATGTCACTGTATTTAAAGAAAAATTGTAACGAAACGAGAAAACGCTTTTACTTGCAAGTCGCTGCTAACACCATCTATAGCCGTGGAATGGAACCGAACGCGATCTATGTACCTACTTATAAAAATAATCATCTTAATCAGAATAAAAATACTAGGTACGTCGGCACGGTTTCTTTGATATGCTAGTATTATATTGTCTGTGGCAATACCTAATTATTTAAAGAAAATTTGTCATACTCTTTCATAGGGTCAAAACATTTGCCATGCCGAATTCACTTAGCAAGTAGGCTGCCGGTGTCTAATCAAATCCTGCAAGTAAATTTGACTCACTTAACGGTGTCCGATTGCATTTGTGACTAAGCATTTTAACAAGCTTTTATTTAATTTGCAATGAATGTAGGTATGTGTGTTCGTGTCAAATCTTGCAACTGAATTTTAAAGCAGTTTAAGATTAAGATAACATTTTGCATACTTGTTTAGTTTGGATGTGAATGCATGGTTAGCTAAGTGACGTCATTCTTAATCCAAGATGGTGGACTAGTTATTTTTTGTGCATTGCCATGATATGGGTATCAAATGAAAGGGTTTGCTGAGGAAAAATACGAAAAAATATTGTTTTAGAAAAACCTTTTGATAATTGTATTTAAATTATAAAACCTTGTTAAGTGTCTTACGCAAACGACCACTCCCGAAGATAGCCGATCGCGTGGCGAGTTCGCTTCGATGTAGTATAACCAAATGATGGCGTCAGAAAAACGCAGTACGCCCTGTCTTTACTATATAAATCAACGTTTATGACAAATATATGGATTAATAAATTGCCAGATTTATAGTATTAAATGATTCTGTCTTTAATCAGAAATACAGGCAACTTTAGTACATAATTGATTCTATCTGAACTCAATTTAATACACATTTTTATTTTTACACTAGCTCAGACCGAGAATAAAACTCATTTTCAAAGAGAACAACGAATTATTTGTTTGCATTCAGAATTCTATACTGTGGCTAAGATGAAGGTACAATATTTACTAACAAAGTACTGATAGCTTAGTCAGGTGATCAGCAGGGCTTAATTTTTTTAGGCCCGCTCGAATCTAATCTTCTATTCATATGATTTTGGATATTCCCAAACTATATTTCATGTGTACTAACTCAGATACAACATACTATATCGAAATCGAATTCGTTTTATTTTTACTGACTTCAAAAAAAAGGACGGTAATTAATTCGACACGTATGTATGTAATATTATTGGACTTGCCCAATATTCACACTGGGCTTCTAAAACATGTGTGCCAAATTACATTAGTGTATGTTTGTCTTCGCATTTCTCCGACAATACTTATCGGATCATGATCATTCTTTTTTTATTGGATAAAGTATCTCTCAACTTAGGGAATAGTGCAAGTTTCATCAAAATCGGTCCACCAGTTTTCAAGATTTGGAGCATACAACCGAACTCCTTAGCGACAAACAGCACGAATGTGTAAATTGCGTTATTAAGGTATTTTGTCAATCTTTAGGTGCCTTCGTATAGAACTTGCTCACTTTTTAATAATGGTGTGCCGAAACTAAAAAAGAGAAATAAAATCTTTTTCAAAAAATTAATAAACCATCTTCAAAATCAAAATCTTAAAAAGTGCTAAATAACTCTTTTCGGAAGTCGGAGTCTAAAAACGATAAAAAAGAACTACCAAAGACACCGGCTTCCGAAATGAAAGTTAGTTTGCACTTTTATTGTTTTGCTTTTGAAGTCGGTTTATTCTTTTGAGAAAAAGTTTTTGTTGTTGAGTAGAGGGTAGCCCTAAAAAATGCTGTTTAGGTACTTTGTTAGTAATCATTGTGTCTTCAAAATGTCTAGAGTATAGATTTATCAAGTTTCGGAACAATTTTCTTTATATATATGACAAGGTACAAATTTCGTTGCAACCATGAGCTGTCCATCCATCCAATCAAGGTGGTATGACAGATTCTTCAGACTTTAAGCGCAGTCCTCGTAAGTTTTTAGGTCAGGAAGAGAGGTCAAGAATAGGCTTATCACGAAGAAAAAACCAGCTAAGTGCGAGTCTGACTCACGCACAGGGCGTTCCGTATAAACAGCTACATTCACCAAAATAAATAGAAGGGACAAAATTAACTTTGCCATTCGGAAACTGTTGTCCCCATATCAATATACAAAATGTTTTTTTTCTAAGTACCCACATTTTATAATTTAGTCGACTATTAGTCGTGAACTTCTAAAGACTACTTAGCTGTGACTTTTTCTCGGTCTGATTTTGTTAAAATCAAATGCATAATAAGATTTTTATTTGTACATACAATCTGCACCGCTTTTCAAACTTGAAGGGACTGCTAAGCTCTAAGATCCCACCCCGGAAATCTGCAGGTATTTTTTTATAAAACTTTATTTTCATGATAAGAGCAGTGGTGGCCCAGTGGTAACGGCCGCGACTTACAATTTGTAGGTCGTGGTTTGGAACCCAGGCAGGCGCTTTACTTTGTGTAAATTATTTCATCACCACTGCTCTCCAAACGGTGAAGGAAAACATCGGGAGGAAACGGCATGTCCAAGAACCAAAAATTTTTTCAAAAACTTCGAAGTCATAACATCTCCTCCAAACCTGCACTGGGCCATTTTCTCTTACAGAGAGGAGGCCTATGTCCCAGCAGTGGGAACATAACAATGATGATGATGAATTTTCATGAATGATATTGGATAGTAGAATAGATTGCGAATTGCTGCAGGGTTGCCTGGCAATATGTAAAAATATCTGCAAATTTTAGCAGTGGGATCTCGTCGACAAATATTTCTGTACAATAGTCATGTTCACCATAATAAATTAAGTTTTAGTATTTGTTTCGAATAGACCTAATATATCGTCAAAATATAATTATTTCCTGATTTGTTTGATATTACGATGAACTACATCTGTGCCAACTTTAAAGGAGTGTAAATTAAGTGTTAGATTAAAAACTATACTCTTGTAAAGGTCATCAAAATATAATTGTAACGTAAGTTGAATTTTATGTATTAGCTTTAAAGTTGCTTTTCCAAAAGCACATCTTTTCGCTTAGAAGTTTGGCAAGTACTGTAACTTAGAGTTTTGAAGTGCAATCATAATATCAAACGAATCATCATGTTATATTAGCAATAAATATCTGTATAGTTACAGCAGCTACAATATTCTATTCGATTATAAGATATTAAGTTAATTAAATATGATTTATATTTACATTCACCGATTTTTTATTATTTTCCAACTTACTGTCAAATAATGACGGTACGCGTGTATCCCCAGGTGCAGCTATATTACCTATACACATTGCGTAAGTTATGTGTAAGTTTGACGTAATAGGGGGCGGCGATCCTGTTCCCGTCTACCGAGCACGATTCGAGACTGTGACTAATGAGAAATTCCTGGTGGAATAACACTGCCTGGTCTGGGAATCGAACATAAGACTACGCTCAGCAATCTTGCGTAGTTGCGTACGGTAGACCATCGAGGCAGGGGCGGACCGTATATTTGTGAGGCCTGTCTAATACTAGTGTAATAATGACGCGAGGTGACGCGTAGCAGATATTTCTGATGACAGAATTATAAACCTTATTATTACCGTCTTAATGTGTAAAATTGTACGAACGTTTAGGGCGATTACGCATTAAATCCGATCCGTGTCCGTGAAACGTCGGTTCCGTAGAACCCGTAGTAACTACTTTTAGCGAAGCTTACGCAGTGCGTAGGTACCTGTAGAGTTCGGATGTAGTGCGTAAACGCTCGCAAATCGGATAGCACATAATGCGTAACCGCCCTTAGGCAATCATCAAACTTCAACCCATTTGAACTTTAAAACAATTTAGAATGATGGTAAGGTTATTCAAAATTGTAATACCTAGAAAGAGCGCCCGCCCAGCCCGTTCCATCATCGGACAACCAGACGCTCGGCGATACACCATCGGTACATGGTGGACATCCCACCCTTACGCACAAAACGTTTTGGGGACACTTTCATTATGCGTACAGCTAAGGAGTGGAATTCCCTGCCGGAGTCAGTGTTTCCCGATAGCTACAATCTAGGGGTCTTTAAGTCGAATAGGTTGCTTCTAGGCAAGCGTGCTTCACCGTCGACCACATCATCGCTTACCATCAGGTGAGATAGTGGTCAAGCGCGAGCCTATTGAAAAAAAAAAAAAAAAATAAGAAAGACATGCATAGACCTTATTGATGTTCTCCAGTAAGGCCTGATGTGCAGTAAGGCCTGATGTGGATGTGCAGTATTTATAACCAGCATCAGCGTGCGCGTATATGTATGAACGTGAGTGAAGCAAAAGGAGTATGGATGTAGTAGCAGGTGGCGTTCTGTAGTTTCTGCCTTCCCCCATAGGGAAAAGGCGGGAGTTTATGTATGTATCAAATTTGATTGAAGGCCCTAAACATTAAATTGTAGCGACAATCTAGTAGGTAAGCTTATTGCTAAGAGACTCGTCTGACCAAGCTACATAATATCACATCAGGGCAGATTTCACCAATGAAACTAATCGCGATTAGTTCAACTAAACTCAGTTTATGCAAATACAGCGTTCTGATTGCTTGAGGCCGCTCAGAAATTCTACGAATCTGTACGCTGTATTTGCAAAAACTGAGTTTAGTTGAACTAATCGCGATTAGTTTCATTGGTGAAATCTGTCTTTAGTCAACCGGTTGGAAGGGTAGGTATGCGTGGCGGGATAATATGAGCACGCCAGATTCGATTTGATTCATACTTCGAACATTGTCAACCTCTTAGAAATTATTAACTTGGAGTTTTAGTATAATTATTTTTTTTTAAATAACTTTTGCTTTTTTTTGGGATCCTCCGGTTGTAGCCCACGTAATTAAAGTTATAATAAAACAAGTTTGTGTTCAAACAACTATTATTTTAACATTTTTTTTTTTCGATGGTACACATTTGAATAAACTTCTTGGGCCCAGTAGGCGACCACGTTTATTACAAGCTTTTATTTAACTTGCAATGTATGTGTGTTCGGGTCAAATCTTGCAACTGCATTTTAAAGCAGTTATCCACCACCGAGCAAGAATCATGTAATCAATAACCAGTGCACTCTACAAGATAAATAAATAAATCAAATTTGAACAGTCATTTCAAGATCAGTAAAGCATATTCTGAATTTATATATGTACTTTTTTAGATCTTGGCCAACACTAAGCTTGTCAATTTCAAACTGAACTGTCACTATCAACAGATTGTCATTTTTTTTTTTTTTTTTGTATTTCTTTTTATTTGCCTTTATATTAAGTGGGTATGTATGTATTTATGTATCTATTACATAGCTTATGTATTTATCTGTGTATCTATTGCAGTATATCATTTTAGCACTCTTATTGTTACACCAATGACCGCCCCATGTCATGTCCAAGCAATTACTGTCCATACCAGGTTGCCTGGTGGAAGAGATCGCGGTATGCGATAAGGCCGCCCATTGTATGTGTATTAGACTTAAGTTTCTTTTTATTAATGTTTTTTTATGGTGTACAATAAAGCGTATAATAAATAAATAATAAATAAATAAGTTGTCACTTTATGGACGAAATATTATGAAGCCCAAAGTTAAGTCGGAACCACACTTCCGTGTCGTGGCGCGGGATCCACCAATCAAACGATTCTGTTGCAGCCTACGTCATAACGCAACGAGTTTTGTAGCCAATTAACTGCGTCGGTGTGCCACGTAAGTATGGTTCCGTCTTTATGAAGTTTACACTAGTGGCACGGAAAATTATAATGTGTAGCAGTGAGAATGATGCTATGGCTGCAGATTTCAGAAATGCCCTGGCTTTGAAGCAGTTAATCTACTATCTCAAGCGATTAAGATGAAATTTTGCATACACGTTTAGTTTGGATGACAATGCATGGTTAGCTAAGTGACGTCGTTCTAAATCCAATATGGCGGACGCCACAAATTTGCGGACTAGTTATTTTTTGTGCACTGCCATTATATGGGTATCAAATGAAAGGGTTTGCTGAGAAGAATACGAAAAATATTATTAATGAATAATTTTATTGCAGTATCAGAGGCATCCAGGTTCTCAACAAGGCATATAAAAATCAACATCTTCATCAGCAACTTTAACCCTCCTCCCATCATGAAATAAATGATAGTGTTTTTCATCCAACCCTTTCAGTTCTCGAGGATCAAATCTCTTATTTTTCTCCTTCCAATGCACTTTAATCAAATGTCTTCTCAAATCCCTAATTGTATGAAACTTGTTTGAACATAACGGACAAATGTTACTCTTGTCGGAATGCTTTTTCAACTTGTGAACATTCATAATGCTCGATGACCGAAATCGGTCCCCACATATCTCACAAGTGAAAGGTTTTTCTCCAGTATGTAAACGCAGATGCATCTTCAAGCAGGCAGAGTTGGCAAAACTCTTCAGACATACCATGCAGACAACGCTTTTCATGTCATGGGTTTCTATATGTTTTTTCAGCAAATGTTTTCCTATGAAATCTTTGCTGCATATATGGCATACATACGGCTTTATTTTTAAGTGGTGTCGGTTCATATGACATTCTAAAAGAGTGTTGTTCCATGTCTTATATTCACACAATTCACATTTTAAGTTTGGCTGTTGTTTCTTCATTCCTTTTTGAGGATTTTCTTCCATTAGGTGTCCTCTCCAATGTCTGCGTAATCTGGCCGGGTTGATCATTTTCTTACATTTGGGACAGGGTACATTATCTAAATGAACTTTCTGATGATATTTTAACAAAGTGATGTTTTGAAAAGACCTGCCACATGTTTCACAAGTTTCTACAGATTCTGAGTGGGTAGTCATATGTTTTTTTAATAGGATCTCTCTCATTTCTTTGCCACAAACATGGCAAGTGGCAAATGGTCCTTTGTGTTTGCGATTATGTGCCCGAAACTGTCTTAGGGTCTGATACTCGGTATTGCAAATCCTGCATGGATATTTAATGTTAGATCCGTGAGATTTCATATGCTGTACCAATTCTCCTTTGTTGTCAAAGTTTGCTTGGCACACAATGCATTCTACATTTTTATCCCTATTTTTTTTAACACTGCTATGTACTTTAACCATATGCTCTTTTCTTTTGGAATCTTTTAAGAACTTTTTGTTACAAAGCCCACATGGGTAAACATCTGTGCTATGTCTATGTTTGACATGGTTTGTCAAAATGTCAGAGGAATCAAACGAAGCGGGGCAATTTTCACAGACAAACTCTCTTCTAACATCCTCACAGGACTTCACATGACTTTTATAACTGTTAATATTATTGAATTCTGAATCACAAAACTGGCACACAAAACAGTTTTCGTGGAACCGTAGAATATGAGCTTTTAAGACAACTTTAGAATAGAACTGCTTTCCACATTTATCACAAGTGTATGGATGATTATTCAAATGATCTCGATTCACATGCCCGAGTAAGATCTCTTTTCTTTTACAAACATAGTCACAGTCAACGCATTTGACCTTATCTGCATTATTAAACATCTGTTCCTTATATGCCTTTAAGTACTTATAATGCATACAAGGTACTTCAGTACATTCCGGACAGCTGTACTTGCAATAATGGGACTTGAATTCGTTTTCAGAAAAAGTTTTTAGGCACATCAAGCATTGAAGGTTTTCTTGTTTCATTTGTTGACAGACCTTTGTATGCATCTGATAAGTTTTTAAGGAATAAAATAGTTCACATTTCAAACACTTGATTAGTGTTTCGCCATGGTTTGTTTTAAGATGGTCCAGTAATTCCTTTTTGGGAAGTATTTCATTACAAAACTTGCATTTTACTTTCAAATGCAGTTCATGATGTTCTTTTAGTTGTTGTATATTTCTGAATGATTTATAACATAGTCCACAGCGTAGAATTTTCTTTTGACATTTCATCCTATGTATCTTTAACGCTCTGTGTGTGGGTAGTTTTAAAAGACAGTTCACACATTTGAATTTCTTTCTTTTAAAATCAAATTCTTTTTTCTCTTCAAATATTTTAGTCTTTTCTTCCGTCTTTATTTTAGTCTCATCTTTTACTTCCCTAATTTCAGTGGAATCACATATATTATTTTCTAATACAATAACAACATTGGTACCTTCATTATTTGAGGCAGGTAAATGGTAGAAAATATCATCTGATTTGCTAAACAAATCATCAACATAGTTATCTATGATCTTCAATGTTTCCTTTGCGTTTTCTATGAAAATGTATGACTGGATCAGTTTTTCCATACAGCTGTTGCATATGTGTGAACTTATTAGGCTGTAAGTGGCCTGGAATAAGGATAAAGACGTATTTTATTGAAACAATTTGCTAGATACCTATAGTTAGGAAGCAATGACATATTGGTCCAATATAAATTTACATTTAGGCACAGCCTTGAAGAGAACCAGGGTTATCGACATAGCCCCAAGAATTGCCAAACTTAAGTGGCAGTGGGCAGGGCAGATGGTTCTGGAGTGGCCACTGCGAACCGGAAGACGTTGCGTTGGAAGGCACTTAAAGAGTCCTTTCAGGTTATGAAGGTAAAGTAAACAAACAATAATAGTAGTTAAGTATTTATCGTATTCATGGTACAAAGGATGATCAAAATACACATACCTCTTTAAACACTACATCAGCGATAGCCTGCAAAGCTTTCGTACGTGTCTGCTCATTCACAATAATCTCCAAATCTTCGTCAATGGTGCTCATATTTTCGTCGCTTTCCAAGCATATTCCACAGAACTTAGAGCTGTACAGGACATTTTTGAGCTTCCTCTTGAAACTGTCCATCTTTTCAAGTCCTGAGAATGAGTAAAGGTTTCATTATATTAATTTAATTAGGTTCAAAACAAAGATTCTCAATAATGTCATATTTGTTTTGTTTTTTTTTACTTCTTCGCTGACAAAGTGGCAATTAATTAGGTTAGGTTTGTTTATGTTATGCAGTTGATCTCAAAATTTTCTAAGTGTCGCCGCACACGGGCCACACGCGACAGCCACAAACGCCGCCACGAGAAGCTAGAAGCGTGTAGCGTGTGGCGGCCACCGGCGTCAACCGTGTGCGGCGAGTCCATACAAAATGTATGAAAACTACAGGAAATATGCTGGTCGCGGCGTTTTGTGGTTGTAGCCGGTGGCCCCGTGTGCGGGGACCCTAAGATTCAAGCCGTGTTCTTATTGATTCTGACCTTTAGACAAAATTCTTCTCGTTATAAACACTATTTTTGGCACTTTACCGTAATATTAGAAAATGGCAATAACTATACTCCATTTGTTTAGGTAGTTAACTAAATGTAAACAATCTTAACATGTCTTTTATCTAAAAAATGTCTAAAAATTGAATCTAAAAATGTTTACAATTAGGTATTTACTTAAACCGATGTTAGGTAAGTAACTAAATTTAAATAATATTTGTTGGTCTTTTATACGATTTATTTTATATAAAAAGACATATCAAGATTGTTTACCTTTAGTTAACTACCTAAACAAATGGAGTATAACAATCGCCATTTTTCTGGCTAGTCTTGTCATTAACGATAACGAAAATCATGTGTTGGCAACTCTTCGACCGGTAGCAGCCACAGCTATGCAGCGCCCCTGCCGGACGACAGTGGCAGCATACCACTAGTAATAGTCCCTAACACTTGGGATTATAATAGGACGCACACGAGCTGCGCACGTCAAGAATATGCAAGCCAGCCCGCGTAATTCTGTGCCGTATTTAAATTCTAGTTATATAGTTAATAAATTGGAGTTTCTTGTACGTTCTTCTCCACGTAGGCTTTTTCCGAACGGATGGTAGAATCACTTTGTTAAGATCCAGCCCTAGCTGCCCCCCCAGCGACGCCCTGAGCCGAGGTTCGACCCCACAGGGGGTAGCCCTCAGCGTGGTCGCTTAGGTTTAGCTTTTTGTGCCTGGCTTGAGGCTATATAGTTTAGGGCCGGTTTCTAAAGTCGATGTTTCATCTCATATCTGCTGTCAATTTGTCACAAATTAGCCAGCCCTCAGTTGTCAGTGGGTTTCCCAACAATGAATCATCGAAAAATTACGTAATAGCTTGTTAAGTTGAATAATCGGCATCAATTTATTTCGGTTGGCTACCCAAGCTAGTATTCATTCATTATCATATTTTTTATAGCTGAACCGATACTTACCAAAGATTTCGCCAACCTCTATTATTTTTTTCGTATTAGGTATATACATTTAAAATCATAATATTAATTTTAATCTGCGAATAATCGACCAATATCCAACAATTATAAATTTGGCTCGTTGACAAGAGATTAACATTGAAAATGGTTCTCAGAATCCCAAAACTGATGTAAGATGTGGTTAATTCGAGATTTTTCTCAAATGTGATAAATCGTCAACCGCTTGTCACACTTGATGTTGAGAAACTGAAAGTAGAATTAACCGGCGATTATTCTTCTATTACGTTAACAGCCCGATAATCGACAGCTGCAAAACCGGGTGTTAGTCTCCTCAGGAACGCCCGGTTAAGCAGAAGACAATCACTTTGGTTGAACTGCGGGATGCACCATATTAAAAATAATAAAAAGAAATGCGCGCGTCGATTATTATTTGAAAATTAGTCTGATAACCATCAACTTGTAAATTTGTGTTTTATTAAAGTACTGTGAATTGTGGGAGGCCTAGTTTACTTCTAATCATCCTATTCCTCAAAACCTGCCTTCAGTTAGTTAGTTAAAACATGTCCATGACTTGAGGTGACTTGACTGTATATTATGAATGTGAAAATCTTAGGTGAAAATGGTGAAACCGAACGCAATGCACTAATTTTTTTAAGATGGGAAACAAACAGTGCTGCCAACTTTCATAAGGATTCATTCATTCGCTAGCATCATAAACTGAACTGCCGTGGAATATTCCATTTCGAGACGAGGGTTCGATTCCCAGGTCGGTAAAGAAATCACCCAACCCTCTTAACTTGAGGGTCGCTTACACCACAGACTACTTAGAGATACTACGTATTGGCCATGGCTTAAGTCGGAACCACACTTACCAATCTAACGACTCTGTTCCAGTCTATGTCATTCATAACGCATCGAGTTTTGTAGCCAATCAACTGCTTCGGAAGGCGCCACGACACGTAAGTGTGGTTCAATCTTTACACACTAGTGACGGAAACACACTTACGTGGCGTGGCGCGGGATCCACCAATCAAAAGACTCCGTTCCAGCCTAGGTCATATGACAACGAGTTTTGTATCCAAGCAACTGCGTGAAATGGAGCCACGCCACGCCACGACACGAAAGTGTGTTTCAAACACTCTCATACAACGCCATAATGTTTGAATTAAGTGCAGTCCGCACCGCCCAAAGCGACGCGCGAATCCTCCAGAAACGAGCATTAAGGCATAAGGCCACCTTTGTGCATGAACTTATAAATAAACCAGCTTCTGCCAGCGGTTTCACCCGCGTGAATGTCGTAAATTATGCCAAGGGAACATATTCCCGGCGTAAAAGTATCCTATGTGCTATTCCAGACTATAATCTATCTCTCTGCCAATACCGTCCAGCCGTTTGAGCGTAAAAAAGTAACAAACTTATAAACACACACACTCACAAAACTTTGCTTTTCTAGTATTAGTTTGAACTAACATTGGTCGAACCCAGGGCCTCACGCACAGAAAAGAAAAGAAAGAAAAAGTATTTAATTGTCACAAAACGACATACAATATAAATATATGCTTATGCTAAACCCTTAACAGTAATATTAGTAGTACTTAAAGTAAGTTAGTAAAGATGAGAAATAAATAAAATAATACCATTTACTACCTACATTTTGAAAATAACAGAAAAGAAATAGGGTGAAAAAGATGCCAGGCAGATGCATGTCGTGATTGTGGCAAAAAGGCTTCCACTCAGCATAATGCTGTGCCGTGGGGATCCACAGCACGGCGCTGATTTTCAGTGGTCGCCTAGGAAGTGACGTACGGAAACCAAATTTGTTGTGTAGATATGTAAAAATAGATACAAAGAACATAAAATAAATACAGTAAGATATAAATACAGTATGATAAAAATAAACCACCCAAAATTATGATGTGACCAAAACCAAAAGCGGAAGTATCTTAAATTCTTATCAAAAACATAAAACTAATACCCGCAAAAACACAGGCACACTCCATGTTTTGTCTCGCTTCCACACCGCACTCGCTTGGCGCTGTTTATTGTATAGCCTTATTTTGAGAGCCTTCGTGACGTCGTGCACGAGCGAGCGTGCTGCGCGTCGTCCGGGCGCGCGTTATTTAGACGCGCGCCGGCCGGAGCGCTGCGACGTCAAGCGGCGCCCGAGTCCTGTGCAGTGTACCGTCATGTGTGTGTGCGTATTCCGCGTGGTTCGACCCTCGATGCCCGGCAATCACAACAATGGAAGAAGAGAAAGTGCGATGCCCAGTGAAAGAACGCCCCCACATCGCTGCCCGTGAAGGATCTCATGCCGCCGCCTCGAACCGTCTCGATACGATGCCAATGGATTATGAACCTTAAGTGAGTAATTTTAAAGCCTAAAAAGATTTTATTTATAAAATGTACTTTGTTCAACCTTCTGTTCTTCTAATAGATTTCTTTTTAAATGAAATTTAAAACTTTGTTTTGTTTTTAGCGATCTTATGGGAGGCGGCAAATCATTCCAGCAGCGAGTGGCGGCATACTTAAAGCATCCTCTGAAGGCTGCGGTCCCACGACGAGGCAACGAGAGTGGTTTGGACGTGGAACGGGCGGAGTAGCTGTAGTGCTCGTGTCTCCAGATAAGCTTTTTATACAGGTATTCCGGTTTGTGTGTTTGAATAACGCCAAACATTAAGACTGCTAAATGTACACAGCAAAAACATTGGCAACCACCAGACCAAAGAGGCTTAGACGTCGTCCTAATACAAAGCGACCATCGCACCAATACGCGATCGCCACATTAGGCTCAATTTACATTGCTGAGGAATGGAATGGAAGCGATTTTTTTTGCAACGAAATGGTATAATAGCAGCATAATGAACTTTATGTCAATTGTGTAACGTAGGTACAAACTAAATACGCGTAAAGAGGTCGCGCACCTTTCGCGGCATTCTCGAAAATTACCGTAGCTAGTCGCTCGTTCTTAGTTTACACAATTCACATAAAGTTCATTTTGCATAGTTTCGTTGCAAAAATTCGCTTCTATTCCGCGGCAAGGCAATGTAATTGAGCCTTGTTCGGCAAACGCGAACATGTCGCGCCGACAGAGGTCGCCTTCCGATTTTGCGAACCTTTCGTGCGTGTGTTTAAAGTACATACACTTACACTACACGGTATTCACAGCCCTACCTGCTTTTCTATTGTTTCGCTAATTACGGGCACACGAATTTGTATTACGACGACGCCTTATTACATGGATTTAAAAAATAAATACGAAACACGTATCAAGTTCATGATTTATTGTAAAAGCAATAACACTAAGTAATTACTATTTTTTTTGTAATAACAAGTGCGAAATAACATGGTAGGTATCCATTTAAATTATAGGTTCTATTTAGGTAATAACTACAAATTTCTGCCAGCAGTCCCGCGAAAAGGAAAAATGGAAAAGAAATGTAGACAATAGTGTGTGGGAACAGGAAAATAAGAAAAGTGAACAACTCAAACTAAGATATAAAAATTAGCGCACCTACATAAATAGTGTAAAGGTATACAAATATAAATACATAATTCTAAAAGAGAGAAAAAGATACTTATGTATAATATACATAATTATATAAATAAAGGTCAGACTTGAAAGGTTAGATAATATATGTATAGAACAATTATAAAAAAATATTGCATAGAACAACATTGTGCTGAACCCAAGTAACAATGGACAAAAATGAGGAATTGTCTTTAAAGGATTATGCATTCAGTTCATACTTTTAGTAGAGCCTGAGTATATTTCAGAAATAAATAAATATAAAAATTAAATTTTAACCCAGGCAGGCATTATTTCATCATCACTGCTCTAAAACGGTGAAGGAAAACATCGTGAGGTAACCTGCATGCCCTAGAACCAAACATTAGAAGACATGTGGCATACACCAACCTGCACTGGGCCCGCATGGTGGATAATGGCCCTCTCACAGAGAGAAGGCCTGTGTCCCAGCAGTGAAAACGATAAAAGGCTGATGATGATCACGATAATGACATATTAATGTATATTTAATATAATTTATTTATTTTAGACAGACATAATGTTACATTAAGGTAAATTCACAGAACTCATTAAAAACTTATAACAATCAACTGTAACGAAGACCTTTGTCTTATCTTCATCATCATTTGCCACTGCTGGGCATAGACCTCCCCCAGGCGTCGCCTCATTGACCGATCCCGTGCGTCTCGCATTCAAAGCCTTCCCGCAACCAGGTCATCGGTCCATCTAGTGAGAGGCCTTCCAACGTATCATCTTCCGGTTCGCGGTCGCTATTCCAAAACTTTTCGGCCCCATCGGCCATCCGTTCTGCGAGCAATGTGCCCTGGCCACTGCCACTTAAGTTTGGCAATTGTTCGGGCTATGTCGGTAACTTAGGTTTTCTTGCGGATATCCTCATTACTGACGTGATCACGCAAGGAAACTCCGAGCATAGCCCTCTCCATTGCCCTTTGTTCAAGGTTTAATTATGATATATACTGATAATCTCTTAAGGCGTTATTGTACTCATCATTATGAGAACTTTTTCTATGGCCTGAAACACCTTGTATAGTCCTCCAGACCGAATTTTGGCCACAGCAGCCACTCTCATAGACTTAAGAACGCAATCCGACAAGACCGGGGATTGGCTAGATGCAGAATCAAGTACTTTACGTGCTTTCCGAGGCAAGGGGTGTCACGCCGCCACGTTGGAAAAACCGGTGAAATGCGTGCCTGAATTCGCATATTTAAGGTTCCGTATCGAATGTAGAATATATCACTTTAATAAAATATACGCAATAATAAACATGATCATCAAATTTCAAGTTCATAGGTCATTGGGAAGTTAAAAAATTCTTCGGAACAAAATTTTGTGACAGACGACGGACAGAAGGGCACGTGAGTGACAGCGATAGCGTTCCGTTTGGACCCTTCGGGTACGGAACCCTAAAAACCCAATAACACTGCCCAATGGAAATCGATCCTGGGTCCCCAGGCCTTCTTTCAAACTGCCTCAATGGTGTGGCAGTTTTGTATAATAGCATAGCGTCCATAAGAAGAGTGAACATCTTCTGGGCTTGCTTGTGTCATCACAGACCTCTTACATCGCTTTTGTTCAGGCGAGATTGAGATTAGAGCTGCCTCACAAAAAAGGCTTAATCTTGATTAATTTTTGGCAGACGACCATCTTCAAAAAGATAATAATATTCCTTGGGTAACTCTACAACATCTTTGGGATTGAATGGCCTTCCATCCTTGAACTTCCAATGAGTTTTCTTGAAGTGATGCCTCATATCTCTGGCCATAAAGAACATACTATCACAAAGTGGGCAACAGACTGTTTTCTCCAAATGCCTCTTTAGTCTATGAGTCTTCATCATGCTAGAAGACCTGAATCTCTGACCGCAAAGATCGCAGGGGTATGGTGCTTCTCCCGTATGCATTCTCATATGCATTTTAAGGCAGACACGGTTTGCAAATTTGCCTCCACATATTGTACAAAAGCAACTATTGTCAGTTGTATGAGTTGATACATGTTCTTTCAGTCGAACTTTGCCACAGAAATCCTTATTGCATATATGACAAACGTATGGCTTGATCTTCAGATGATATCGGTTCATATGGGTTTCAAGGTCACATTTCTTTCTCACTGCATGCCCACATATATCACATTCTATCGTTGGCCTGCCTGACATACCTCTCTCCTTCTTTACCACCCTTGGCTTTAATCCAGTTTGGCCTTCCTCATCTTCTTGCTCTGCATGGACCAGCTCCATATGCCTTTTCAAATAGGTAGGTTTGATCACCTTCTGGCACCGTGGACATGGTTGAGGTTCCAAGTGGACTTTCTGATGGAAACGTAGCAATGACTCCAAATGGAAAGCCTTGCCACACACTTCACAGACATGGCTCAGTAACATATCTCTTCTATATGGGCATCTAACTGCGTGCTGTGGGTAGAATGATGCAGCTACCCTCTTGTTACATCCAGAACATTTTATTCTGTTGGTATAGTGCCTTTGATTGTGAACATACAATTTCCTCAATGATTTGAAGCTTTTGGTGCAAACTTTACAAGGGTAAAGCACGTCTGTGCCGTGGAAGTTCTCATGTTGAAGCATTTCTTTTATATTTCTAAACATAATATCACATAAAGAGCATTCTATATGTTTTCTCCTCTTTTTGCATTGTATTCCTCCATGAACCCTAGCATGGTGTTCCTGCAGTTCTATCTCAGTTAGGAACTTGCTTTTACATAGGGTGCAAGAGTGAACTCCTTCATTGTGTCTCAAGTTCTCATGTCTGGTCAATTCTTCAGCAATGTCAAATGAGGCAACACAGTAGTTACACTGGAACGGCCGAGTAATAAGCTTGCAGGCTTTCTTGTGAGTGATCAATGTCCTACTATCTTTGAACTCAAAGTCACAGTGAGGACAGAATAGATCTCTATGGAACTGCATGATGTGGGTTTTTAAACTTAACTTGGTGTAAAACTGTTGGTTGCAATCGGCACAAGTGAAGGGATGATGATCCAAATGCTCCCTGTTAGCATGGCCTATCAGATGTTCCTTGCGCCGAGTAACATAGTCGCAATCCAAGCATTTTATCTTATTTGCATGGCTCAAGAGCTGCTCTCTATAAGAATTTAGATACTTGTAGTGAATGCACGGCATGACAAAACACTCTGAGCATGAAAACTTGCACTTATGTTTCTTCATTTCAGCTTCCACAAAGTTCTTAAGACACATTACACATTGAGATTTATTTTTTGTGTCATTTACTAAGTGGCTTATTTTGAAATGTGTGTCCACAGACTCCTGATTGTAGTAGACTAGATCACAGAATTTGCAAGGGTACACTAAAGTAGGATGGACAGTCCTCAAATGGTCCATCAATTCCTCTTCTGGTAGTATAATTTGGCACAACTTACATCTAGCTCGAGAATGTGTCTTGTAGTGTATACACAAATACTGCTGGGTGTTGTATGTCTTGTCGCATAACTTGCAGCGATAAACATATTTTTTATGCTTGGCTTTTTCATGTTCTTTCAAAGATCTATAAGTGGTGAATATATCTGGACAATGATCGCATTCATATGTGTTGTAGCGTGGAGCTGAAGTCCTTAAGGAGCTCAAAGGTTTTATAACAATGTGGCCTTCTTTCAAACTGATATTTGGAGTTCCATCAGGTTTTGTAACTTTTCTTTCTTTCACTGGCTTAACTTCCTTAGGTCTCTCTACTTCCCTTTTTATTACTATTGGTTTATGAGGTTGGGCAACTGGAATTACTTTTGGCTCTGGCTTCTGAAATACTGGATCTTTCATCGCAATGGGTTTCGCAGTTGGAACTACTTCGGTCATAGATTTAACATCAATGATGGTCTTGTATAGTTCTGTATCATTTTCTAGGACAATCATTACGTTCGCAGTATCGTATGTGATGGTATCATCAAGTTGTGTATTGATGTCTATCACTTTAGAGTCCAGGTCGGAGATACAGTTGTTGAGGATTTTGTTAAGCTGTTTTGTGTTGTGTATGAAGAGGTAAGACTGTATCGCCTTTTCTGTGCAACTGTCACATAAGTGTGGACTTGCCATGAAGTTTTCAATCTGGAAAAGAAAAAATGGAAATATTTTAATGTTAAGTTTATCTTGGCCAAGGTGAAACAAACTTCTTGGCTGCACTGAAGTTGGCTACAATGGCTGTGCAATAGTAAATTTCATACAAAAACAGCATTGATTCATGCCTTGCGTATCGTAAAGCAGCGCAGCTAAGAAGTTTTGTAAGAACTATAACTAATTAATTGTATGAGCTTCTTTCACACTTTTGATCTCATATTCTTGTACTGCTCGATTTCTTTATCACCACTCAATTTATATGCTGGCATTAAGTATCAATCTAATATGGACTCCGACTAAAGAAAAAAACTTCCTATTCCCTAAATTTTATCATATTAAGAGGAGTTTTTTTCAAATGCCTGAATGTTTTTTAAATGGTACTTTATGAAAATTATACTCACATCATCATTAAACACATAATTCAGTATATCCCGCAGACATTTCGAGAAGGTCTGATGACTGATAACAAGCTCCATGTCAACAGAACTGAAGTTGCCGCAACTCTCCAGACATAGTCCACAGAACGTGGGAGACGTCCACACGGTCTTCAGTTTTTCTTTTATCCATTCCAAGTGCTTTGGATCAGTTTGATTTTGATTGGAAACTGCTTCCTCCATCTTGCAATAGCTGTAAATATAAATAAATCATAAAAAGTGTTCTATTGTCTGATGAAGTTTTAATGTCCTTTAGCTTTTATTTTGTCAATTTATGTCAGCATACATATCCTGAACTACAAATTTAGTTGCCTGCCCTTAAGTGTGATGATTTTAATGTTAAGAAGTGTATAATTTGATGGGAAGGTGTAGTTAAGAATGTTTTAACTAAGGGCTGATTTCATCTTTGAAACTAATCCTGATTAGTTCAACTAAACTCAATTTATGCAAATACAATGTACTGATTGGTAGTTTCTCAGCAGTCTCAACCAATCAGAATTCTGTATTTGCATGAGCCGAGTTTAGTTGAACTAATCCTAACCTATCCTGTAGTTAAGTTAAGATCAATTTGAAGGAGATAAGATAACCTATGTCATTAGATTTTGATACTGCAGTGAGTTTTGGAATGTAAACAACAATTGATACACTACTTAGTATTAAATGAATGACATATTCCTTTCATTGTAAGTACCTATTCTGCTTTGCATACATTATTATTTATTCTCTGCAATAGCCTACCCATACAATTTTATTCAAGGTAAAACACATTCAGTCTGATTTCAATAAATTCTGGCGACATTTTTCAGGTTTTTGTATCATTATTGTAAGTATTATCTGTCAGTGATAATAGTAATGCCGAAGCTTTTCATATTAACTTTGAATGATGGGTATGGAATGCATGGAGGTGCTAAAAATGTTAACATTTCAAAAAAGATCCCTGAATATTTTTGTTATGATCAAAATTACTTTTAGCACAGAACTTCTAGGTTATGTTACGTACGCAGTTTGTACAACAAAATGGCGTATTGACTGCATTGATAAGCGTTCGGAAAATGGGAAATCACTGCTTGATTGAGATCATAAACACTGAACCCAATATTTGATCGTATTTTTTTGGACGATGTTGACTTACCTTGCACTTTTCACGTTCCAGTTTCTTTCTCGTCCAGTCGATAAAATTAGCTTGTTCAATGGCGTCTAGCAGTTCACACGGTTATCACGTAACGAGTAGTACTAGAATAGCAATTTATTGTCACACTTCAGAAGCTGAACAAGTTATAAATAAGTTGGTGTTGGTGATTTTCTTGTTCTTACAACAACAAAAAAAGCAATAGAAGTCACAAAAGACTAAATTATATATTTTTTTAAAATGGTGACATGGAATGCTTTCATACAACCTTGCAATGAATGACATGACTGACATGTATGAAATGACGATTGACTTGACGAACCGGCTAATACAGGCTAAAAATCTCGAAATATTTCTGTTCAATATGAAACGCTGTCAACTGTCGAGTACCAATATAGTCGACTAATCATATTTGAAATCGTCAATATTATTTCGTCTTCTATACAAAAAATTGTTTACAAAATAACACTACAAATTGCAAAAAAATATTCAAAAAACCCGACTGCTTATGAAGCGAACTAAAAAAGACGTAAACAAGAAGAAAATCATGCTGTGCAGTCGGAGGATACATATTCGCGAGCTGGCTAACCAAAACCAGAAGTATCCTCTGTCCTGTAACGCCCCAAGTAGTGCCAGGATAGATTAACCGAATAACATGAAATTGAACATAACCGGTGGAATGAGGGAAAACCAGGCTGAACTGTACACATCTGTGTACCTACCCCTTTAGAGCGTACTGGTGTGATGTTATGTTATGAAATGAATGAAGTTCAAATCAAAAACAATAAGCAGACATGCGTTTGCAGCAATCCCGAGAGATCTAACATCCATTTATTGAAGAATTCTGTTGTATATCTCCGAAGTTCTTCATTAGATCCTCACCAAATTTAAATGGGACCAATTCGGGAACAGGTTTTCTTGCAAAACAAAAAAGTTTTGGATAAATTTTCCATTATGGGCCGTTGATTTTTGGTGCGTGGTGGGTGGGGGACGGGCAGGAGGTGCGGTTTGTCTACCCTCCTTTATCATCCCCACCACTCGGAGCCCCATGGTTATGGAGATATCCATGGTTAAAGTTCAGGTTAGAATAAAAAATTCCGTGAAAGTACATAATTTTAAGGGGGAGGGAAAGTGTTGTAGGGGGGCTACCGACGGGCTACCCCACTGTACCATCCCTACCACACGGAAACTCATGGTTATTATGGATATATTAGATATATATTTTTTTATTAAATAGAGAGAAAAAAAAATGTGAATTAGTCCAAGAGCGAGCGAAGCGAGCTCGGAAGTTTAGGACACCTCGACACGGATAGGTTAAGGTGTCCTTCATGTTAGGTTACTTTAGACCCTGCAGACAGAAATAGGAGCTCCGTCGTCTTTGTTGCTTAAATATTAATCGTAA
Organism: Orthosia gracilis; assembly: GCA_947562075.1. NCBI lineage: Eukaryota > Metazoa > Arthropoda > Insecta > Lepidoptera > Noctuidae > Orthosia > Orthosia gracilis. Next base: position 1,910,344 of record OX387266.1, read on the forward strand.
AAACTTTGACCACGGATATCTCCATAAAATCGATTTCGTGGGGTGGGGATGGTACAGTGGGGAAGTCCCACTATCCCCTTTTCCCTCCCTCCCTGCCCCTTAAAATGAAGGACATTTACGGAATTTTTTATTCTTACCTAAAAACTTTTACCATGGATATCTCCATAACCATGGGGCTCCGAGTGGTGGAGATATTACAGAGGGATAGCCGAACCGCCCCTCCAACCCCCCACCCTCCTTGCGCCAAAAATCAACGGCCCAAAATGGAAATTTTAACCGAACTCCTCTTTTTCGGTTTAAGTCGGAATCGTGCAGAGAGTCCTTCAGGCTGAATCGTAGAAAGTACAATTTGACATTGGTCATTGACATTTTGTAATGTCAAATTCTGCCTAGTATATAGCTGTGATGTCAAATAATTGTCAACAAAGAACGCCGTGTTTTCGTGTATTTTCGTTTTTAGCTGTAGATTTATTTAAATAAGTTATTATCATGGACATGTTAAACATACTAATAAATCCAAATTATATGAAAAGTGTTTGCTTCCTATGTTACAAACAAAGCGAAAACAATACAGGTTTACATGAAAACATTGAAATTCATGACGAGTATTGTAGTTTGAATATAACTTTGTGGAATATTATGAAAAAGTTATTTCCGTCGCATGTAAGTGATTTCTGAAGGACAAGTTGTAATAATAAACGAAAAAAATCCTTTGCCAAATTTCTACAGTTCTCTATTTAAAGTTTACATTGCCATAAGAAATTACTGCAATTTCTATGTTTTATTTAACAAAAAATAGATTTATCTTCTAAGCATTACTCACCAAATCTTTCTAGATCTGCCCCTAATTTGTCTACTTAATTTTCTTACTTTTTTCAGGACTTCCTTCTACCTCAAGCATGTGAAGACTGTTCAAGTTTAATAATCAAGATATTCTGCCTTTTACAAAGAAACTACTTCAAAAATGAAATGCTTAGCCAGCTAGTAGATAATACTAATGAAGAAGTAGATGAAAAAATGGAGTGCAGAAGACAGGCAAAGAAATTAAAACTAAAAGTTAACTTACCTACCTCTGAAAGTATTATAAGTAAGTCAGAAAAGCAGCTAAATATTGTAGAATGTAATAAATGTGAAATGAAGTTCAAATCAAAAATATTACTTCAAAAGCATTTTAAAATTACTCATAAGAACACTAACACAGCCAATATTTGCGATATCTGTGGAAAAGTATTTACCAAAAGCTCATCTTTAAAAGTGCATATAAGCAGTCATAAAGGAAAGCAATGTCCTCACTGCTTCAAAGTATTGAAATCTCACTCACATTTCAACTTACATTTGAAAAATCATAATGCATTAACTAAACGGAAGAGAGTCAACAAATACCATTGTTGTCGGAGTTGTGACTATAGAAGCATGAATAAGAACACACTTGAAGCCCACATCAACAAGGTACATCTAAACATAAGGCCTTTCGTATGCAAAATATGCCAAAAAGGATTTTACAAAAAGAGTAATTTGACACAGCATTTTGTAACACATGAGAAAATTAAAGACAAAACTTGTGAGATTTGTGGAAATACATTTGTGAATGAGAAGACATTGGCAGAGCATTTAAGACTACACTCTGGTCAAAAGCCTTTTAAATGTGAGGTATGCAACGCTGAGTTTATTACATCTGGTCGTAGACTAGAGCATATGAAGAGAAAGCATATGGAGAAGGTTGAATTTTGTGTTGTCTGTGACAAAAAGTTCAGTTTGAAGAAAGATTTGAACTCACATTTAAAACATGTGCATGGAGCTGAAAATTTTATTTTGAAACTTGAAAATCAGCAAACTGAATTGCAGGTGATCAGGTTAATAAATGATGCTAAAGTTATGAGGATTCCTACATAATGGGTTAGTGAAAGAATTCAGCTTTATCTCCAGAATTATGTCTGATGTGTAGTTTGTTCAACGCAATCTTTCGAACATCTCACTTTCCTGGCCTGTGGTAAGTCTCCCAAGTTGTTATGATTCATAAATTAGGCAAACCTGAATACGATGCCTCGTCTTATCGGCCGATAAGCCTAACGCCTGTACTCTCCAAACTGGGAGAGGATATTCCTCAGCCATCTAATACCTTGCATGGATGCCAATGATGTTGTTCCGTCTCACCAGTTTGGCTTTCGGAAATCTCACTCAACAATAGAACAGGTTCACCGAGTTTACCAAACAGGAAGACAGGCCTTCGAACTTAAAAAGTACTGCTCAGCGCCATTCCTTGATGTTCAGCAAGCCTTTGACCGTGTCTGGCACAAAGGATTGCTGGCTAAAGTGAAGGAAAACTTCCACACTCGCCATTATCTGACCGTTGCTTCTAAGTGAAACATGGCGAAGCAAGATCAAGATTGATTGAAGCAAAAGCTGGTGTACCACAGGTTCTTGCCCCAGTGTTCTACAATATCTTTACATCAGATCTACCCAAATTGGATGGCATAACAATAGCAACATATGCCGACGACATAGCCTATCTATCAGTTGATGATAACTCAGAAATCGCCAGCAAAAGACTCCAAAAGCAACTAGACGAAACTCAGCAATGGCACTTACAGAGTGGCGAATGCGTTCGAGTGCGTCCAAGTATAATTATATCACCTTCACGCTCAGGCACGGAAACACACAGATTGTGTAAAGTTGTAAAGTATCTTGGCTTCCACTTGGACAGGCGCCTAACATGAAAGCGTCACATTAAATATAAGAGGGATGAGATAAACCACAAGTTCCGCAACCTTTATTGGCTCATGGGAAGAAACTCTGTGCTCTCTGTAGGTAACAAACTCCTCATTTACAACTCGGTTCTCAAGCCCATTTGGGCCTACGGGATCCATTTGTGAGGCGTTGCCAGCAAAACCAACATAATCTGCCTGCAAAGAGTGCAAAATGATATCAAAATCAAAATCAAAAACGTTTATTTCAAATAGACCAATTACAGGCACTTTTGAATTGTCAAAATGTCGGTCAGTCAAAATAACAAGTGAAGCTAAGTTGCATATCCTAAGATCAATAGTAAATGCACCTTGGTTTGCTAGGAATGACGAAAGCCACGACTATCTACAAAAGCCATCAGTAAACTCTGAAATCGAGCATTACAAAAGACAACACAAGGTAAGCCTATCCTCGCATCCAAACCCACTAGTTACTGAAATATTAAACCTGACAGCAGTGGTAAAAATGCTGAAAAGGAACCACCTTCTATAAGTGGGAGGCGTAGCACCGGTCTGTTCTACCATAACGCCATTTGCCATGGAACAAATTCGCTTATGGTCGTCGGACCAAGCGACGCAAATGGAATTACATGGAAAAAAAAATCTCCAGGATGGCATGCCATATCAGATGCATCTGGGATAGTGATTGATGCAAAATCCAGGAGAGGCGTTAATTAACATCAGGTGGGACATTGACTTGTTTGTCATCCAATAATATTTACTTTAAAAAGTGTGTTATTAAGTTAAGACTAGAATGGATTTAACTAGATACATGATAAAAGGAGTAAGACCTGGATGAGGCTGGACCTCCTTCGCCATTTTTCGGCTATAATTGACGGCATGATGGCGCAGTTCGCTTCCCGGACGGAACAAATATTTGTATGACCTATAGATAGATGTTCCAGGTTTGGCTGTTACTGTATGTGAGTTTAAATGTTTATTAAGGAACCCACAATATAGGAGAAATACCTAGTGTGGGAATAACTTTAAAAAAGTACAGTAAAACTGTTAAAATGTTTAATATAAGTTGATGCTATTCGCCGCTAGATGTCAGTAGTTGTACTTATGGCACGCGTGCCTGTGGTGGCACACGACAAAATATTTTGGGCGCGCTAAAATGGGGTTATATAGAATCTAGATAATTTGCAACAGCCGAAATGACACCAACTCCTACTTTTATTTAAATACAACATAACAGCTGCGAGAATTACTGGGTGCAAATAAAGAATTGATTAATTCATAACACTTCCCCCGAGTTTCTCAGCCCACAATTATCGCAAAATAAATGTGACAAATTGTCAAGCACGCGTTATCTGTTGTGATTGGCTGTTGAAAATTCATTCAACCAATGACGGCAGATAACGCGTGCTTGACAATTTGTCTAATTAATTCTGCGATAATTTTGAGCTGGGAAACTTGGGGTTAGAGTTTTATTTTTAGTAAAACATTTTGGTGGCACTTCATTGTCAGTTAAAAAATGGCACGTTTTTATAAAGGTTCACCATCCCTGAGCTAGTGCATTGCTTACAGGTAGTGAAACTATAATACAAAAATATCTATAAATTATTTATTTGAAAATAATGTCACAGTATTTCTTTGAAGGGGTAATCATAGTAAAAGTCAGCATGTATAACTGTAGCTTATATTTATTTTTATAAAAAAATAAGGTACAAAAGGACACATCATATTTTTAACAAAGATTTGTCAATTTACTCCTCTATCCTATTCAATAAATATACAAAATACGGCAGTGTAATGAGTATTATTAATTAAAAACTATTACAAGCAATTTTGTCTTTTTTTTTGCATCACAATATGGTTTCTAGCTTCCTTTTTTAAACAATACAATTGGTTTTAAAAGTTAAAATAAGTTGTATTAATCTATTTAACACTAAAAAGGTTATATTTATACAGATATAGGCTGTGTGTACATGTATACGTACGCCCAGTCTCTGGAACGAAAATCATCGCACAATGAATGTGAAAAATTATCAACGGCTGTGATTGGTTGAATGGATTAACTTCAGCCGAGTTGCGCTTCTGTAATTTATTTTCAGAAACCGGATGGCAATCTCACAGATTCCGTATACTGTACTATTTCTAGATCTTTCCATAATAAGTTATGACATAGTTTCTAGGAAAAAGGAGGAAATAGGGGTCTTCTGTCAGCCCAGTACAGTATTGATTATCTAGCTAGCGAAGTATATTTATATAATATATTTTATAACAATTGGTAACTATATTTCGGTAACTATGTTAATATAATACTAACTTAAACTATAGGTATTACATTAAAAACAATTATTCTGCTAAAAATTCTTTATAACTTACAAGACTTGAATCAGAAATTTTGTCGACTTTTTTGATCTGGTGGTAGGCATGCCATTTGTGTTAAAAAAAAATTGTTCCAAATCTTGTCTATTACAAAGAATATTGGCAGTTACAAGGGCAATTTATTAACAAACGTGTTTGTTACACTTTTAATATTTCACACTAATACTACGCGAATTATTTTATTTGTCATGTTTTGCTGCTCCCTTTAATTTTTCATAATATTCATTACGGCTTTTCTTTCAATGGAATCTCAACTATTAAAAAAAACTGTTCCGATTAATTTTTCGCAATGTGTCGCAATAGTGTATTTTTACGGACCTCAATGACAGTTGTCAATGTCACACTGACAGATCTAGAGGAGAAATCGCAATTACCATGTTTTACTAATCGACTTAATCATTTTTGCGTAATCCTAGCATGAAATACAACATCAGTTCATTGTACACCTGCGTTGTCGTTGGGAGTGTATCTGCGTATCTAGTATTGGTAGCCGCCTCCTTGGCTGGGGGGCACATAGGCCTGGCCACCGCCGGAGCTGCCTGAGCCGCTGTTATAGCCGTTGCCAGCGCTGCCACTACCGTAGCCGCCGTTTGAGGGACCACCACTGCCGTAACCTCCAGCAGGCGCGTCGGGGTACCTAGCTTCACCTTCGTATGTCACCTGTAACACAGTTACTAATTATAATACTAGCATACAGATACCTCATCACATACAAAAAAACCGTGCCAACTTAACTAGCTTTTTCGAAGGACCATTCATAGATAAATATGGTCCTAACTATTTACTAAAAGTATAGTCCGTATAGATAAAGACGTCGGCTATAGATGGTGTTAGCAGCGACTTGCAAGTAAAAGGGTTGACTCTGTTCGTGACTATATTTTTCTTTAAATACAGTGATGATTTGTTTTAATTATAGTACTTTTTGCATTTTTTACAATTTCATTGTACCAAAATGTGTTACTACACAAATTAAAAATGGGTATGATTTAAGCTGTCACCAATTTAATTCATTTTGTGTTTCTTAAATAATAGGGTTTGCCCTCAAAATAGTAGATTTGTCACCAAAATGTAGTCACCAAACAATATAAAATCAATTCCACAATAAATTACCGAAAATCATGGAGATATGGGGTCAAGTACCAAATAAATGGTTTTGTATGTATTATAATAGGTTTGTCCTAATAGTATTTAAGCAAACTAATTTAAAGAGATCACCAATAAATCATATATTAGGTCACTAGAAAATTTCATAAAGTTAGATTGGTGTATATGCAACAGAGTCGACGGAGCCCCGCTGTGCGGGGCTCCTGTTTCTGAATGCAGGGTCTAAAGTAACCTAACACGAAGGAGATCTCGGGAGCTGAGTTCGCTCGCTTTGCTCGCTCACTTCAGCTCCCGTCATCTCCTTCGAACCTAACCTGTCCGAGACGGGGTGCCCTAAGCTCCCGAGCTCGCTTCGCTCGCTCTTAAACCGATTCATTGACCATTGTCATTGTCATTTTAATGTTGACATTTTCATTAAAATTATAAATTGATGTATTAAATTGGTAACGAATACTAAAATTTTAATAACTGAACGAAATAAAATGTAACAAATAAAAAGGAGTCGCAGTCAGGGATCGATAATCGATTTATTTGGTGACAGATCTACCATTCTGAGCACCAAGCTATTATTTAAGTAATAAAACTATTGTTATAAGAACGAAGTTTATATTCATGTAATGCACTACAATTTTATTGGTAATCCATCTCATATTTTACACATTATATTAACAATAATTTGGTAATTCATACCTGGGAACACTCTTTGTTTATCTGAGAACGAAAATATTTCGTGGCGATAGATCTATTTATTAGGTGATACAACTTGATGACAAATATAAATTTTGGTGACAAAAAATATAGTTCCCATTAAAAATTCGAGTGGTATGCCTGAGAAATTTAAAACTGCGCCATCTATTGGAATCAATTTTAAATGATCCCTTCAAATAACTTTGAAATGTGCATTAAGAGCCCAATATTCCATAATTTTATGCTTAGGAGAGTTCAATTACCAAGAGCATTCATTTTTTATGATCAATTCTAGAAAATGTTAATTTTACACACAATGCAATAAATAACAAATAGATGCATATCGGGCCATCTAGTGATCCCGGTCAGACAGGCAGACATTTTTCGTAGCAGTAAGATATCTATAAAAGTATGTTAAAAAGGCACAGTATACAAAATGCGTTAAAAAGACATCTGTTAGAAGAATAGTCGAGTTCTTACCTAACGAGCTGGTAAGAACTCGACTATTCGCTTTTTTTTACGTTGAAAATAATAATCGAATTAAAAATTAAAGCAACGCCATCTATTGTTAAGTAGCGGAACTATCGAAAAACTTACCTCCGCGTTGAAGCCGTTCTTCCAGTCAGCGGTGTACTTGACAATCTGCGTACGACCATCGGGCAAGGCTACTCTGTACTCTCCTCTCGTGATATCACCGTCGGATATCGCGTTGTGGCTGTAGTCATTGCCATCTTCAGCCACCTGGTGGGGAAAGGGAGAATTAAATAAGGCTTCATTTTTTTAGGACTATTGAAAAACTTGGTTAGGTTAGGTTTAGGTTACCCGGGGGATCCCCTCACAGTGCTTACGTCCACGTCGTATCCCCTGGAAACGTCCCAGTTCTGACCACCGTAACGGAGTGGCAGACTGGGTACGGCCAAAGTGCACTGTGCGATCGTTGCTTTTTATTTTATTTCATTGCGGATTCAGCGATCATTGCGGAGGCTATGCCTAAACCCTCGCGGGACGCCTGCGGGCGGTTTAAAAAAGGCCCTTCTCAGGGCCAACCCAAAGGCCCTTCTCAGGGCCAACCCAAAGGCCCTTCTCAGGGCCAACCAAAGGGCCCTTCTCAGGGCCACCCAAAAGGCCCTTCTCAGGGCCAACGCGACGCTTCAGCGTCGGAGGAAGGGCGAGCCTTCTATGGCGGGAAGGTGGTTGAGTTGTCTGACTCCGACACCGAGTCTATCGCGTCGGACGCCAGCTCAATGGAGGTGGATTCAAGATCTCGATCGCGGAAACGGGCCTTCCTGAAGGAAGGGTCCGATGGCTCCTCGGGTTCGGCGAAGGAGCCTGCAAGGAAGGCCAAGGCCAAAAAGCCGACAACTGCAGCTGACACCCATGACGTGGGTCTAGCGGACGCCCAACGCCAGTTGGACGTGGCTCGGCGGACGCAGCTCCAGCAGGAGTTGGAGGAGAGGGTAGCCGCCAAGGAGCAACGGGCGCGCGTCGCCCGGGCCAGCTCAGGGTACGGCGCTTCCCGAGTCATTTACTCGGACCACTCCCTGGCCGAACTGGAACGGATGGCGGCAGAGGACGAGGAGGAGATAGTGGTGGTCGCCTCTAAGTCCTCAAACTTAAAAGGGACTTTTCAAAAGTCCCTCAAATGCCGGGCCGCGAGCATGCGCAGCATTGTTGCGGAGCTGGTGCAGAGGCAGGCGACCGACGAGACTCGGCAGTTGCAGGCGAGGATCGATCGCCTGCAGCAGGAGGTCAGCCAGCTACACCAGAAGCTGGCTGAAGCCACGGCACCGCCAACCCAAGCCGAGCCGAGGCCTGCGGCAGAGGGCCCCTCCTCCTTCGATCTTGAGGACACCATCCGCAAGGTAATGATGGAGGAGAGGGCCTTCGTGAGAGCCTGCCTAGCAGGCATAGAGGACCGGCTCCTGCCGGAAAAAAGCTACCGGCTGCCTCTCGCGGCGGACAAGAGGAAGGGTGGGCCGGTGCCGAGCTCACAGAGGGAGGAAGACCCCCTTCTGCCTTCCACCACCCCGACCAACCAGCAGGGCTGGACGAAGGTGGTCAGCAAGGGCAAGGGCAAGGGCAAAAAGACGGCAGCGGTCGTCTCTGCCGTCCCCACCACTGCCACTCCGAGCCAGTCGCAGCCGAGTGCCAAGGGCAAGGGGAAGGGGAAGGGGAAAAGCTCCCCCCCAGCCGTCCCTGCCACCACCCCTTTCAGCCAGTCGCAGTCGACTGGCAAGGGAAAAGGGAAGGGGAAATGTTCCCCCCCAGCCGGCGCCAAGAGGAAACTCATTCCTCCCAAGACCGCAGCCGTCGTGGTGACGCTCACCGCGGAGGCTGCGGAGCGCGGTGAGACCTACGCGTCCGTCATGATGCGGGCGCGTACCAATGCCGATCCCACCAAATTGGGGATCGGCAAGGTCTCATGCCGCCGGACGTAGGCTGGGGCTCGGCTTTTCGAGTTCCCGGGTGCAGAGGGCTGCAAGAACGCGGACCTCTTTGCAGCTAAGCTGCAGGAGGTCATCGCGGACGCGGCCAAGGTGGCCAGACCAGTGAAGTCCGCGGCCATAGAGGTGACCGATCTAGACGATTCGGTCACCAAAGAGGAGGTGGTGGCGGCGGTCGCAGCCATAGGGGGCTGCGATGTCGCAGCGGTTCAAGGCCGGGGCATCAGGCCCGGCCGCGGCGGCATGGGCACCATTCGCCTGGAGTGCCCGGTCGCCGCTGCCAAAGCCGTCCTCGATAAAGGACGGCTGGCCGTCGGTTTCAGCTCGGGTGCAGTCCGGGCACTTGAAGTGCAGCCTCTGCGCTGCTTCAGGTGCTTCGGCATAGGACACACCCGGGCCCTCTGTCCGTCCAACGTAGACAGGACGGACAGCTGTTACCGCTGCGGCAAGGAGGGGCATAAAGCCGCCTCCTGCAAGGCCGCCACGCCGCACTGCGCGGTATGTGCCGCCAGTGGCCGCCCTGCGGGCCACATCATGAAGGGGAGGAACTGCAGTCCTCCCCTCAAGAGGGGCAAAGCGCAGGCGCCGACCCGGCCTGTCGCTGCCACCGCCGTCCCAGACGCTGGGACCACGGCGGCTGTTGAGGAGGGGGGTGCGATGTCCGATTAATGCATAGAGTCGAACATCGCATCCTCCAGGCGAACACCAACCACTGCAGAGCGGCTCAGGATCTGCTGATGCAGACCGTGGCTGAGTGGTTGGTGGACGTGGCGGTGGTCGCCGAGCCGTACTCGATACCTGGCCATTGGCTGGGTGATCGGGACGGCTTGGTGGCGTTGGTGTCGCGGCCCGCCACGGACTCCCCTCCCCTCTCGCTTTTAGAGAGGGGACCGGGATACGTGGCCGCCGCGTGGGGAGACATAGCCCTGGTGGGGGTCTATTTCTCCCCAAACCGCCCTCTAAGGGACTTCGAGAGTTTTCTCGAGGTCCTTACGGCAGTCGTCGGGAGGGCGGCACCACGCCAGGTCGCCGTGTTAGGCGACCTGAACGCAAAGTCGGCGGCCTGGGGCAACCCAGCCGCCTGTTGCAACGTCCGGGGACGCGCCGCCGAATTTTGGGCGGCTTCGTGCGGCGTCTCCCTCCTAAACAGGGGGAATGTTCACACGTGTGTGCGGCAGCGGGGAGGGTCAGTGGTTGACGTCTCGTTTGCCACCCCCGTGCTAGCCGCCCGCGTTGTGAACTGGCGGGTGGAGATGGTGGAGACCATGTCGGACCACCGCTACGTGCGGTTCGACATCTCCACCCAGGGCCCGCGGGGAGTTATGGCCCGTTCGGGCCAATCTCCCTTCCCGCGATGGGCTCTCACCCGCCTAGACCGAGAGGCAGCTCAGGAGGCGGCGTTCCTCCAGGACTGGCTCTCGCCCCCTGTGGAGGCCCTGGACGTTGACGCCGCAGCGGTCCAGCTCCGAGGGTCCCTGACCGAGGTATGCAACTCCAGCATGCCTCGGTCACGCCGTTCGCCTCCACGTCGCGCCGTATATTGGTGGACGGAGGAGCTGGCGGGGCTCCGGGCCGCCTGCGTGGCGGCCAGACGGGCCTACACGCGGAGTCGGCGGCGCACCAACCGATCACAGGCCGGGGAGGACCGCCTCTACGCCTCTTACCTGGAGGCAAAGACGGTCCTCAAGTCGGCGATGTGCGCCGCCAAGGACTCGGCGAGGGCGGAGATGCTGGAGGGCCTCGACAGGGATCCGTATGGGAGGCCATATAAGGCGGCGCGGAACCAACTGCGCCCCTTTGGTCCCCCAGTGACGGAGACCCTGGAGCCGGCGTTACTGGATGGGGTGGTCCGGTCCCTGTTTCCGCGCAGGGCCGACTTCACCCCACCAACGATGAACCCCCCAGGGGGGGTGGTGGCAGCGCCGGAGGAGGAGGTCCCTCCGGTATCGGTGGAGGAACTTCGCGCGGGGATCCTGAGCCTCCGCGCGAAGAAGACGGCTCCTGGACCGGATGGCGTCCCCGCACGGGTGGTGGCCATCGCAGCGTCCCTCATGGAGGAAAGGTTTCGGGACCTCTTCAGCGCGTGTCTTACGGCTGGGAGGTTCCCGAAACTGTGGAAGGAGGGGCAATTGTGCCTCCTCCGGAAAGAGGGACGCCCGGTGGACTCCCCCTCGGCATACCGGCCCATCTTTCTGCTCGATGAGGTCGGTAAATTGTTCGAGGGGATCATCGCCACCCGGCTAAATAGCCAGTTGCGGGAGGTAGGGCCGGACCTGTCGGACGCCCAGTTCGGATTTCGACGAGGGCGTTCGACGGTCGACGCCTTGGCCCTGCTGAAGGTCCAGGTGCAGGAGGCGGTGGAGTCGGGGGGCGGAGTGTTGGCGGTGTCATTCGACATCGCCAACGCCTTCAACTCCGTGCCCCACTCTACCATATTGGAGGCACTCCGATACCACGGAGTGCCCCAATATCTGCGGGTGATCCTGGCCAGCTACTTGGAGGACCGAGAGGTCCTCCTTGTGGACAAGACGGCCAGGATCAGGCGCTACGGCGCGGAGTCCGGTGTTCCGCAGGGGTCGGTTCTAGGCCCTCCCCTGTGGAACATCGGTTTTGACTGGCTCCTGCGAGGAGCCCTCCTCCAGGGCACGAGTGTCATCTGTTACGCAGATGACACTCTCCTCACTGCCCAGGGGAGGAGCTTTGGGGAGGCGGCCTGTTTGGCCTCGGCGGGCGGATCCTTGGTTGCAGAGAGGATCCGCCGCCTGGGATTGAGGGTGGCGCTGAACAAGACCGAGGCCGTGTTCTTCCACGGGCCTCGGCAGCGCTGCCCTCCAGATGCCCACATCGTCGTGGAGGGCGTCCGAATAGCGGTGAAGGCCCAGATGAAATATCTGGGCCTAGTGCTGGACAGCAGGTGGCGCTTCGGCCCGCACTTTAGCGGGCTCTCGACGCGCCTGCTGAAAGCCGCGGACGCCCTCTCATGGCTCCTCCCCAACCTCGGGGGGCCGAGTGCACGGTGCCGGCGCCTTTATGCCGGCATCCTCCGTAGCATGGCCCTGTATGGGGCACCCATCTGGGCGGACTCCCTCCAGAGGAGGGAGAATGCAACCGCCATCCGCAGGCCGCAAAGGGCCATTGCACAGCGGGTGGCGAGGGCCTACCGCTCAGTGGGCTTTTCTGCGGCGTGCGCTCTGGCCGGCACCCCTCCCTGGGAGTTGGAGGCATGGGTGCTCGCCAGAGTGTACGATTGGACGGTGCGGCGTAGGGCGCTGGGTGAGCGCCCCGCCATGGAGGAGCGGGAGGCCGTGCGGCGGGAGGCGAGGGACGCCATCGTCCTCCATTGGGCGGAGGACCTCGCCACCGCCGCCTTTGGACGCCGGACGCTGGACGCGCTCGGGCCAGTCCTGCAGGGCTGGCTCGAGCGGCCACATGGTTTCCTCTCGTTCCGTCTGGTGCAGGTGTTGTCCGGACATGGTTGTTTCGGAACGCACCTGCACCGGATCCGGAGGGAGGAAACCCCAGCGTGCCACCACTGCGGTGCGGTGGAGGACACGGCGCAGCACACATTGGAGGTGTGCCCGGCTTGGGCTGAGCTGCGCCGTGCCCTGACCGATGTGATCGGGCAGGACCTCTCACTTCCCAGCGTGGTCTACTCCATGCTGGGGAGTGAGGAGGCCTGGGCGGCGGTTGCCTCCTTTTGCGAGGTCGTGATGTCGCAGAAGGAGGCGGCGGAGCGGGCGCGGGAGGACGATCCTCTCGCGCCGCCGCACCGCAGGCGAAGAAGGGGTGGGAGAAGGCGGTTGTACGATCGTCTCCTCCCACCTCCTGGTGGTGACTAGCGGGCGACAGGCGCGGGGGCGCCTTCGCTCGCATTGCACGAGTCACCACCCTCGTCGGGCGGGAACGGCCGAGCACTCGCGGTCGTTCCCGGGCCCCTCCACTGAGGGAGGGGCGTGAAGGCCCCGCTGTAAAGGCGGGCGGTCGTCGGCGGGGGACTGGACGTAAAGGCTCTGCCAGTTTCCCAGTCCTCCTCCAATTCAAGACGATGCGGGAGTGCCGCTGGGTTATTTTAGTGGGTATACCGGATTCATTCCGGGGAGTCCCACATACCCCCCCCATTCCCCCAATGGGTGGGTATGCGTAATGCATTTTTTCCCAGCGAGATCAAAAAAAAAAAAAAAAAAAAAAAAAAAAAAAAAAAAAAAAAAAAAAAAAAAAAAAAGGTTTAGGTTACCCTTCGTTGATGACTGTACGAGCTTTTCCTATATGACTGAGTGGCGACCGCGAACCGGAAGACGTAGCGTTGAATGGGAGGCTATAGGTTTTTTTTTTTTTGTTCGACGGGGAAAATCATCTTATGACAAATCCCGCTCCATCTTGGGTGGAGCGGGAGATAGTGTCAGACTTGTACTGACTAAAAACCCCGCGCCGTTCCTTCTAGCCTTCATACCGGGGCTCTAGCTTCCTTTCGGATAACCCCGAACCTCGGTAGGCTTCGACCCAGCTGGGCCCCTCTCTTTGCTGACAACTCCTTGAGGCGCGCGGGAACAGTGCGCGCCGTCGACGCCTTGGCTCGGTCTGGGTAGTTACCGGACGATCGGACAGCGAGCTACCCATGGCTCGCTGTCCACCCCTATGTCCACTCAGGCTATAGGTGGACCGATGACCTGGTTAGGGTTGCGGGAATCCGGTGGATGCAAGACACATGGGATCGATCGAGGAGGCTTATGTCCAAGAATGGACGTCTCTCGGCTGAAATGTTGATGATAATGATGAAGAGTGATGGTTACTAACCTGGTAGGAGAAGTCGAAGGGCATGCCGGGTTCGTGATGATGGTGGTCTCCGTGGTCATGGTTTCCGTTGCCGTGATCGTGATGATCATGATGATCATGGTGATCGTGATGCTGGGGAAAGAAGAAAGAAAAATATTTTTAATGAGATTAAAATCAAAACAAAAAAAAGGACCTCGTGCGAGACCAAAAAGGTCCTATCATATAAGCAGCCATACTTAAAAAAGAATGAAGTATTTTGGAAAGGACTGTAATGAGGATCCTCCAAACTATTTTACTTTTTGCTCCAAACCCAACCAGATGGTTGTTATATCTGGTGGGCAACTCTCCGATGACTGTTGTAGGTATATCTGATAAGGGAAAGGAGAAAGAAAAAAAGATATTATCATGAGTGATCAATTACGAATTTTGGAAAGGACTGTAGGGAGGATCCAATAATCAGACGTTTGTTATATCTGTTCATATCACGTGGAGAACTTTAATTGCGCGATGTAGGATTTTTGTGACGTAGTTTTTTTTGTAGTTCGTATGTTGCGGTATAGGTGCCGCTACAGAACTGTTAGTCGTAAGATATGCTGATAAGTAAAAATACGATTGGGTTTGATCCTTTTGATTGGGTTTGGTTTTTTGTCTAATTAACTGAATACCAGTTTTTTTTTTATATATAAAACAAAGTCGTGTTATTTACACCATTTATAACTCGATAACTCGAGAATTTTCATGATCTTTGATTTGTTGGATTTATCTCCGCTCCGAATAACAGAATAACGATTAAAATATCGGCAATAAACGAAAAACAAAATTATGAATAAAATTCATTTGCCCATACGTTTTATGAACACAGCGTCATCTCTTTTTTTTTTTTTTCATTGATTATAGGCTTGCGCTTGACCACTATCTCACCTGATGGTAAGACACAAAACAGAAACAAAACACGGACCAAAATGAATATAGCGGTGTGTACTGGTTCCGGTAATGGCAGTAGATGGCGTTGTAGATTATTCTGTGATTAAAAACTAAGTCGGGTTAGTTACACCATTTTTCTATATTATTTGTTTGAGGTGAAACGAAGTTCGCCGAGACAGCTTGTTTTACATGGAGCCACTGCCTATCTGTTTTCCATAATAACCCATTGATAAGGTAACACATTACCTCTTAGGAATACTGGATTCAGATTTTCTGGCTTCAGACTATCCCTAACGACTGTCAAAGATCTAAAATTGACAGCCGGTACTAATGGCTTATGGTGCCTTCCGAGGCATGGACTAGTCTCGATACACTCGATATGCACCTAATGGCTAATGACTGATCTCGGCCAACGTTGCTTGTCTTAAATAATTTAATAATAATAATTTATTCTACGTAGATGAGGCTAAGTATGAGCTCGGGCGTAAAACATCTGATCTGACACCTTAAAACATGGAAGTAGTAAGCTGTACAACTGGAAAGATCACTGTTACTTAAAAGCAAGCCGAAAAAAGAGGCTTTTAAACTGCACGTGTCCCTTTCTGGTTGATTGAGTGTCAGCATAACCAAGTGCGTCGACAGCCGATGGCCCAGGTTCTCCCCTGGTGATTGAAATATGGAGAATGGGAAAAGTATGAATTTACATGAAGCTTTCACTGGTAGTGCAAGTTTTGCTCCTACGGCGATTGTAATAAGCACGGTACAAAGTTGAAAGTGTCTTCACGAGCTTTTTAATAAAAAGAAGCATTTTATTGTACAGTCAAGAGCTCGTGACATTTAATCTGCATGGCTACCTATATTTTTTTTTTTGAATTTCTGGAGTGACGGGGGCACTCCCCTCTCCTGCGCCCTTTGGCGACGCCCTTGAGCGTCGCCAAAACCAACCAATAGCAAATCAAATTTCAATTGTGTGAAAGGGACACGAAGATCTACTGAGAATTTATCGCAACGTTTTTTTAACCGACTTCGCAAAAAGGAGGAGGTTCTCAATTCGACTGTATTTTTTTTTTTTTTATGTTTGTTACCTCAGAACTTTTCATTGGGTGAACCGATTTTGATGATTCTTTTTTTAATTGAAAGCTGGTGCTTGTCGTGTGGTCCCATTTAATTTTCATCAAGATCTGATGAAGAACTTCGGAGAAATACATCAGAACTCTTCAATAAATGACGGCAAATCACTCGGGATAGATCTAATCGCATGTCTGTTTATTGTTTACACCATTTCATAACATAACATCACACTGGTACGCTCTAAAGGGGTACGCAGGTGTGAACAGTTCACCCTGGTATTCTTTCATTGCACCGATTTTGTATAAGTTTCATGTCTTGGGTTAATCTATTCTAGCTTCACTTTGGGCACTATACGCGTAGGTCTCTAGCCTATAGAACTGGTCTATTATGTACCACAACTAAAAAGTGGAAAATAAAAAACTTTTCTACAAAAATTACAACCGACTTCCAAACAAAAACACTACAAAGTAAAAAATAACTTCAATTTCGGAAGTCGGTGTCAAAAAACGAAGAAACGAAAACAGAAACACCGACTTCCGAAATTGAAGTTATTTTTTACTTTGTAGTGTTTTTGTTTGGAAGTCGGTTGTAATTTTTGTAGAAAAGTTTTTTTTTTAACTATGAGTAAATCTTACGTATTTTGGAATTAAGTTAATTATTGTTTGAGACGGCATAACCAGATAATGTTCCAGCTGTACAGCTTACAACTTCCATGCCATTAAGATCGACTCATGCAGCCATGCAGCTATTATTATTTAGCCTACAATTCTATCTTATTGTGAACGAGTTTCAGATTACATATCGCTGTAAAACACTGTTAGTAGGTACAAGCGTAACTTTTGATTTATTTGTCAGTCGATTTCGATAACAATTTATTCGAAATGAGAAATAGTTACTTGAATCATAAAATCCAATAATATGCCTTTATAAGACCCGGCAGAAAGATGTTTTATTTCAAATAGTTTTTTTTAGAAGTGCGCTTATAAAATGGAGTTTAGAAACCGGATATGTTTTATGCAATCGCTTTCCTATTTTTTGGTATGATTTTATATTGTGTTCTTTTTTTATTTATTTATTTTATTTTTATAGGCTTGCGCTTGACCACTATCTCACCTGTTGGTCGACGATGAAGCACGCTTGCCTAGAAGAAACCTATTCACTCTTGACTTGAAGACTCCCAGGTTGTAGCTATCAGGAAATACAGACCCCGGCAGGAATTTCTACTCCTTTGTACTCTTTTGTTTTTTCTATTTCAAGAGCTTTTACGTGTCCATTTAATCTTAAAAATGACAATTTTAATGATACTTAAAACGCGTATAGACTATCTAACTTTACCTAGGTCTACAAAGTTAGTTATTAAAGAAAATTTCCGAAAAAAGGTATACAGAAAAAGAGAAATGAGACAAGTTTTTAAGTATTTTTTTTTTAGCATTGTAGCTTTTTATATTGCTTTGCTTGCTTTTAATTTTTGCCTAAAATATGGAGTTGTTCGATTAGGTGGTATTATAATACTATGCGCTAAGAAGGACAATTTGGTTCAAATAAATAGCACTAGATGGCGCGATGTGCATCGATTTGTTGTTTATTGATTTAAAAAAATCTTGTTAGTCAACTCCTTAAGTATAAAACTATGGTATATTAGGCTCTTAATTAACATTTCAAAGATAATTTTAAACGGATCATTTAAAATTGATGCCAATAGATGGCGCAGTTTTAAATTACTGAGGCAGGCCGCTCGATTTTTTAAATTTGTATTGTAACACATTTTCGTACAATGAAACTGTAAAACCGTCAAAAATACAATAAAAAATTTTTTCACTGTATTTAAAGAAAAAATAGTTACGAACCTAGTAAACCTTTACTTGCAAGACGCTGCTAACTCTATCTATAGCCGTGGAACGAAACGCGAACGATGTAGTTATAAAAATAATCAGTATAATCAGACGAAAAACTCTTGTTACGTCGGCACGGTTTCTTTGTACGGGATGAGGCATATGTATGCTAGTATTATAATATTTGTGGTAGTACTAACCAGTCCAGTATGTTGTTCGGGAGGAGAATTAATTAATAATACGCCTTTTTTCAGCTAGTGATATTGTCTCCGATTTAAAACAAACACCGTTAGATTGTAAAGCATCTTGTGAGATAATAGTATATCGATATTTTGTACACTGAGGTTTGCTGTCAGAGAACCCCTCCTGGCTCGCCTTTGTATATAAGTTGAACTTTTTTGTATTTTAAATGTGTGTTTTGTGTACAATAGAGAATATGAATAAAGACCATATCAAGTACTAGGTATATAAATCGCATCCGGGTTCAATACTTTACAATATTCGTGCTAAACGAGGAAATTGAGGAAAAAGAGTTTACAATCTCACGCGATTTATTTTAGTGTTTGCAATAATCCGGTGACGATTACAATACCCTCGTTTATGATTTTTATTTATGTGTTTAAATTAAATTATTTATCTTTTCAGACATTTGCAATTATTCCGATATGTAAAGCAAACTATGATGCACAACTGGGTTAGTATTTAGTATCTAACATAAATGAATTACGGGAGTAACCAAAAGCCCTTAGAGTAAGGTTATTTTGTGAGTGCGTAAAGGAAATATGTTTACAAGTCATATATAGTGCTCGCCAAACTTATGGGCCGCTCTGAAGTTGTCTTTCCGATGCATAAGGCACGAAATGGTGCTGTTTTTGTATGAGATTTACTAATGCGCAGCCATTGTAACCAACTTCAGGGCGGCCAAGAAATTTGGCGAGAACTATACATCTGTTCCTTACACACTCTCAAAATAACCTTAAGGAGCGTCCTCACTGGGAGCATTCTTTCGTGAGCATTTGTAAAAAAGCAATCGTAGACAAGCAACAAATGAGCAAAAAATCACTTTTGAGTAAAACTATGAACGTTCGAGTCGAACATGGGAATGTTGCGAGCTTGGAGCATTCGAATACGATCTCGTTAAATGTTTTCATTCGATAATAATACTATTGACCAACAAGGTCAATAGTATAGTAGTAGTATGTTTCTTGCTTTACAAGTGGCCTGTAATATTTCTACATACATACTCATTCATTTCATTATCTGAGTACTCGCTTTCGAGCGTTTTATTTGCGTGAACATTCGATTGCGCGCTGTTTCCGCGAAAATCGTTGCGACGTCCACACCGGCCGAAGTTCGCGTTTGCGTGTGAGATTTGTAACGCTCGGCTCAACGTCCACACCACTCGAATATTCGACGTCGAATGCTCATTACACGTGAATGCTCTCAGTGAGCACGCTCCTTACCGCTAAGAGCTTATCCCTCCCCAGGTCCTTACTTATGGAATTGCCGTTTATGACACCAATAGGGATAATGCCTAAAAAAATCATTTCCCGTCATGTAGATTAAATAAAAATATTGGATACGTATTATTTCATTTGTCACGTTAACAAAAAATAAAAACGATAAGGTGCGTTGAAATTTCGCGTGACGTCACGTTTAAGTATACTTTATTTAACATAATTTAAGTACTACTAATGTTATCGTTAGGGATTTAGTTTTATGTATGTCGTTTTGTGAAGACTACATACTTTTTCTTTCTGTCTACACTCCTGCAGCCTTATTGCGTACATAAATACGGCAACGCAAAGAGTTTCACCGGTATCAATCTACCAATCACACAGACGAAAATTCACATTGCGTCATTCATCTCGCATGTGATTGGTCGATTTGATAGCGGTCAAACCTTGCGCCTTGCCGAATTCACTTGCGCAATTCGGTTGCCGAACTTTGATGCGCTTTATCATTGTAATTTTTTATTGATTTGGTAATGCAAAGAATATGTGTGTAATATTTTTTGATACTATAACTGACGGACTAAATATAATAATTATTTTTTTTGCCCACGAATCATTCCTATTTTCAAATTATCCCAGAGGAAATATTTATATTACCATATTTATTAATGTTTTCTTGTTGGAAAGAAATGTCTGTGTGTAAGCATTTACAATGGACGATCTAATAATATATATATTTTTTATAATTTCAGCGATGAAAATGAAAGAAATGGACATGGGTCAGTATTTTTCAAATCATCTAATATTTATAATTATTAAAATTTCTCAAATCTTAGTAAATTCACCGATTCTTTAGAATATGGTGAGAAATTATCAAGTAAGTTTATTACGTTTTCAAATATTATTTTTTCTAACATTATATTTTCACGTACTAACTTATTTTTAATTTATTAGGTCTTGAAGAAAGTCAAGGTAAGTCTTTCGAAAGTAAAAAATTATTCGTTTTAGTACCAGTTTGTAACTGTCCCAATACAAGGTAAAGGCATCTTCTCATACAGAGAAGGTACGATCATTAATCAGCAAGCTTGCTCCAGACGGGTTGGCAATTTCAGACTTATAAGTCCAGGTTTCTTCACGATGTTTTCCTTCACCGTTGTCTGCAATTTCCAAGATAAACTTAGAAAGTACACAAAGCAAATCAGATAGGTTTGCAGAGCATACCAGTATAGATGTTCGTGTGCGTAAAATCAACGGGTGTTTTATGACTTCGCCTATTTATTAGTGTTTGCTTCACAATATATGTGAAGCAAAGAATATGAAGCATAAAGAACAATGGCAAAATCTCAGCTGACTTAAATTTGAGCGTCTGAAAGTGAGGTATATACGAAAGAAATTCTATTAATTGTCTTCGTTTTTTAAAGTTTAATTGGGCTGGTTCAAAACGAATAAAACAATCATAATAAATAAAATTTTATTTGATTACTTAGTTAATTTCTTTAGCTTAGTGTTGCCATTATATATTTTATCTGCTAAGTGACAAGTAGTAACTATATTAAATAGTGTTATCATGATTGTTAAATACAGTCAATGAGTTAACAATACAGTTTATGTCTAAGTGTAGATGTTCCTGCAGGTAGGTAAGAATATTGTAGTGTTGTAGAAATAAATGAATTACTTTCAATTAATGATTGGCACAAAGACTAGCATCCAAGTCTAAAAAAATATAGCTTAATTGTTGACGACGACCGTTGATAAACGTCAAAGTCGTGTAAATAGTTTAAATAAATATACTCTTTCCAAAGAGTATATTATACATTTCATGCTGAAATAACAAGGAAAGGGAAACACTAATGCGATATTGCCCTTTTACTTCCACGTAATTGAATAATATTACCTATTAAACACATTATTAAAAGTTACCCAGACATAACCTACAAAGTTTATGACTGAGTATCTATTATTCTCGACAAATTTGAACAAAAATTCTTGCACAAACTAATGCAAAACATCACCCTGAATTAAACCAGATATTTTTCATTTAATGTCGAAGGAATTTAATCTCAGCTAAAACAATGTATGGACACCTGCCATTGTTCTTTAACTATGTAACTAACTGGTCCCGTGGCATGAGTGTTTAAGCAATCGTCTGGTAAATAAAAGGTCTTAGGATCGAAATTCACCAGCGCGTTAACTTTTTGCCTTATTAAAATAGTATATTATGCAACTAGTGAATAAAGGACGGTTTTAAAGCGAGGGCCATAGATGAATCACGAACAAGTGAAGGCTTCTAACAACTGAATCCGACCGTAGGGAGTGATTCATGATGATTGACTCACGAGCATAGCGAGTGATTCATGTGTTAGAATCCTGAACGACGCGAGTTACCTAAACAGCACCTGTGTTTCAGGGGCCAGTGACCACCTCCGTTAAGTTACATAATTATAATTAATTAAACACCAATGCAATTAATATTAGAATTACAATCCAAATAAGTATTCACTAAACATCCTAGACCAAAATAAAATCATTATCAAAATCCTAAATATAAACAAACTCAAAATTAAATCGACGAAGGAGTTTGAAATTCGAATATTCTTTGCACTAGAAGTTTGTATCGAGTGTTTTATGCGCAAGTAGGTTGTATTGCATTGAGATGGAGGTCAAATATATATTGGTGTGTTCAAACACCAAAACAGTGATTAAAAGTGCTTTTTATTCACTGTTTTCAGTGAATAAAATAAGCTTTTTAGAGGGGGAATGGTATAAACTATTTTTTTCATTTACGTAAAAAAATATTTTAGTAATTTACCTGATAATAAAAACATTATTGGAGAAAAAATATATTGAAGTAAATATCAAACATTTTTAATAACAAATTAACAATATTTATTGACTAGGTTTTTTTTAATTATAATTACAAATTATGAAGTTTTGTGCAAGACAAATAGAAGTCGGACAAGAATTAACGTTATTTTTGATACTCAAGTGGGTTATTATTTATTTATTAGTGATATGAATCAACATGTTAGTAAGTTAGATTTTAAGATACAAGTAATTATTGTTATTCACTAACAATAAGATCACTCACATAAACAAATTGAATCACCCCCTGATATTTTTATAAATAGCCGATTTGTGCACGACTTTTTGATAGCCATTCAATCACAGTAAAATTTTCTTGGACGCGCAGCGCATTTATTATGTACGAAGTAAATGTGATTTTGCGGGTATGCGATGCGCACAGTTGGTAGCATCATGTTTTGTAAAACGTCCAAGTAACCTTGACTGGTATTGCGACCCCCTACTGCACTAATGCGGCCCAGAAAGAATTGGCGAGTTCACCCAGACGCCTACTACATAGGCTGGTCCGAGGTGGCTAGGACAAAGAATACTTGGATGGATTTGGGAAGGCCTTTCCGCAGCAGTGGGACAGAAAAGCAATAAAGATCGATCCGTAATTTAAAGATTTTCTTCACTTTCTCTCGAACTTTATTCTATCTTAGAGCAATTGTACCTTATATTAGACTAGTTTAAAGATATTAGAATGGTATCTTTTATTTCTTTGCACTCGGTCGTTCAACCGTATTCGGATGCCTGGTATGCCCGTAGTGCACCTAAGAGCAAGTATTTCCATTCCATTGTCCAATAGGGATAACACCTGTATTTTTTAAATTTCCTGTATACAATGCGTTCTATATTTCATTTGCCACAACATTAGACATTTAAATAAAAGCCCATTTTATAGCCTGTTCAATCAATTTTGACTTCTATTGCGTTGGTAATACGACAAATAGTAGCTGTAGTAAACATTTGGTTTTGTTAACAGGTTTAGGGTTTTTATGTCATCCTTATGTTAACGGAATAGAAATTAAAATCGGTTGAACGGACTGTAAAAACAGTTGTAAACATTTCTAATGTTATTTCATAAGTAACCAAAAATGAAAGAATTTTTAAAATATCTGCATTAGCTTTAAAGCTTCGAAGTTGATAATTAGACAGAGAAGTCTGACGCCAAAACCCCGATGCCCATGCAGCTGCCATAGTAAACGGCGTTTCCGTAGAGAGGGACAGATATACCTAGTTGTTCAAATTGTTATATATCGTTAGTTTTTCGATATTTGATTTTTGCATATTTATCATAATATTGATTAGATACCAAATGTTCTTTCATGCATATTCCCTATTCATCAAATCTGCCATAGTAACTGTGGAATTCGAGTACAGTTATTCGGTTACAATGCACGGGGTTTAACGACTGGAACTGTTATAATTTGCTGCTCTTGACGCCAAACTATTTTGTGTGATTAACACTATGTTCTTGTCCATTATAGCCCGTATGATGCAGAAAAGGGCAGAACTAACTGTCCCCAAGCAAAATAAGCACCGTTTTTCGCAGATGAAGAGGGCAACACTACATATTCTCCCGTCGTTCAATCCAATTCTCCCATCAAAAAAGTATACCTGGCCTAAAAACACCTACACGGATAGCAATGAGTTTTACCCAATTCTCCCATCAAAAAAGTATACCTGGCCTAAAAACACCTACACGGATAGCAATGAGTTTTATCCTGACATCGATGAAGAGAAGCGTCGATCCACCGTTAAGTCCTGGACTAATCGACCGACCATTACCAACCAACCTAACGACAATCGGCCGACCTTTCAACTTCCTTACACGACTGACGACGACGAAGACATACCTTCGGATTTATCTCCATATGACTACGACTACAAAACTCCAGATTCACCTCCATATAAATATTCTAAGACGACCACTGTAAAGTCCAGGCATAAGCGACCGACTATTACCAACCAACCTTACGGCAAAGACAGCGCGGAATATAAGGGAGACTCGGAGGATCCTGACCATGACTCACCTCCACAGGATTTACCCCCATCTGAATACGACTACATAGCTCCGGATTTACGTCCATCTAAAGATAAACCAAAGCGTTGGCCTGTGTACCCAACAAAAAAGTACTACAAAACACCACCTGGATACTACTACTCGCCACCAGTATATTACATTGATGATAGCAGGGTTTATCCAACTGGTAAAAAGTGGCCACGTCCTACAAAACGGTACCCCAAAACAACACGCAGAAGAAAGATTCCATCGCCTACTGAACGGTCCTCTGGCTATACTACGAAACGGCCACAGTTTTCTGAACGGACCTTTCGCTATACTACGAAACGGCCACAGTCTTCTGAACGGACCTTTCGCTATACTACGAAACGGCCACAGTCTTCTGAACGGACCTTTCGCTATACTACGAAACGGCCACAGTCTTCTGAACGGACCTTTCGCTATACTACGAAACGGCCACAGTCTTCTGAACGGACCTTTCGCTATACTACGAAACGGCCACAGTCTTCTGAACGGACCTTTCGCTATACTACGAAACGGCCACAGTCTTCTGAACGGACCTTTCGCTATACTACGAAACGGCCACAGTCTTCTGAACGGACCTTTCGCTATACTACGAAACGGCCACAGTCTTCTGAACAAACTTTTCGCTATACTACGAAACGGCCACAGTCTTCTGAACGGACCTTTCGCTATACTACGAAACGGCCACAGTCTTCTGAACAAACTTTTCGCTATACTACGAAACGGCCACAGTCTTCTGAACGGACCTTTCGCTATACTACTAAACGGCCACAGTTTTCTGAACAGACCTTTGGCTATACTACAAAACGGCCACCGTCTACTGGACATACAATCAATAAAAAAAAAGAACCTCGTAACAAGTTGACCATAATCCCTACTGTAAAGCGCTACAGTCCCAATTGGTTGGCGAAACAGATTTATCTTAACTCAGAAGATGGAGATCCAGATGCCGGTCCTAAAAATGACACGGCACCTGGAGGAGACGATCCAGATCCTAATCCTAAAGATGACGCGGCATCTGGAGGAGACGATCCAGATCCTAAACCTAAAGATGACGCGGCATCTGGAGGAGACGATCCAGATCCTAATCCTAAAGATGTCGCGGCATCAGGAGGGAACGACCCAGATCCTGCCCCTGTTGGTAAAGACGAAAATAAGCCACCAACTCCGAGACTGCCCAGAGTGACAAGATGTACTACGTCAAAGCCTTTGCCAAAATGTAAGTACTATATAGCCCAATAGGGATGTTTTCTAGTTAAAAAAACAATGATTCTATTTAGTCCATCAGTGAGATTATCAAATAATATTGGACACGTATTTTTTGCTTTATTTCTTCAATAAAAATTGACAAAGATAAAGCGCATCAAAGTTCAGGAGTGGGGACTGTGACGTCACTTTTGAGTAGAAAGTGTTCTAAAACGTGACGTCACGCGAAAATTCGACAAAATGTATGTGCTTGGTTAAATAGAGTTTTAACCCGTTAAATAGGGTTTTAACCCATTGATTTTCAGTTTCTGTTCTCAATATAAAACGCCTGGGTTTGCACAATGTAGGTCCAGTTCTAAACCAGAGCTTTCTATTAACTTTGTTAAAATGAATTTAGGAGTTTTCTTTAGAAACTTCAATACAAAACTCAACGTTTTCAAATTTTTCGATGATATACAATAATTTCAATTTCTAATTTTTTGTTTTCAGTGGATCCATCATTTTTACCGAGTAAGTTTTAGTCATTATCTAAATGCAGCTCTAAATTAGAGAAAAATTAGAATAGAAATAATTTATTCGACCCAGACACAATGCAACAAACCATCAACAATCACGAAGTACAGCACGGTTACAATAACTGAGCACCCGTATGCCAAACGACTCCACTCCCGGGTAATCGGGAGTGGAGTCGTTTCGTCGCACAGCGCCTCGCGGTCGCCTCGTGAACTAATAGCAAGAGTCGAACGTCACAGTGACATTGACATTTCGGTGCTATTTTTTTATTATAGTAAGGCTCGCGCTTGACCACTATTACACCAAGCTTGCCAAGAAGTAACCTATTCACTCTTGACTTAAAGACCCGGAGGTTGTGGCTATCGGGAAACACAGACTCCGGCAGGGAATTCCACTCCTTAGCTGTACGCATAGTGAAAGTATTTCCAAAACGTTTAGTGCGTATGCGTGAGATATCCATTTTTGTGTTTTTATTTGGAAGTCAGTTTTTTTTTAATTATTATGTTCGACTTTCAACTGGGTTAAGCCGCTATACTTAATGCTCACAGTTATGCTAGAATAGATTACCCGAATACCATGAAACTTGATCACAACCGGTGAAATTAGAGTGTACCAGGGTGAACTGTACACACCTGCGTACCCCTTTAGAGCGTATCAGTGTGATGTTATGTTGTAAAATGGTTAAGACAATCGATAACAAAAAAAATCGCGTGATTGCAGCTATCCCGAGAATTTTGCCGTCATTTATTACCGAGTTCTGTTGTATATCTCCGAAGTTCAGATCAGATCTCCATCAAATTTACATGAGAAGCAAAAGCTTTCAAATATACAAAAATAATCATCAAAATCGGTTCACCTAGTAAAAAGTTCTGAGGAACATACAAAAAAAATACAGTCGGATTAAGAACCACCTCCTTTTTAAAGTCGGTTAAAAAGTACAAAAAAGATTCATCAATTGCGCCGAGCGTACCTCAACCGACAGGGTTAGCAACTCAGCATTTGCTGGGCTTCAAACACCCAGCGCTGGTTTGAAAGTCTGAAAAGTGTTTCCATTTTTGTAAAATTTTATGTTATTTTTATAGCCAGCGGTAAGTAATTCTATTCTATCAGCAGATTGTTTAACTTTTATTTGGAAACCAGCGACTTAGTCTGCGTGGAAGTCGCGAACCCACAGAAACGATTTACCGGGATAAAAGTCGACTATATATTAATTTATAATATAGTACCCTATTTGCGTATCTTTAAATTACGTGTTCGATTGTGCTATGCTTGCATTTATTCTTGTATTTCTTCTTGGTGGTTCCTACTTGTTTGAATTTTACGGCCAGTACTCAGCCACGTTCATACCCTTAGTGCTGGCGCAAATGTTCCGCACGGTGCTGATGCATTTGCATAAGGAGCAGGACAGGAAATAGGGCATCATCTATGGAGTGGTTCCGCAGTCACATTGTTAGTGATCGGAGTACCCCTATCATTGCATTAATTGCTTTATATGTTTAAAAATCCGTCTACTGGACAGCGAATAAAACACGCAATGAATATTATTGAATTGTCAAAATGAAAAAGTTCGCGATCGATTACGTAAATTTATACGTAACGCAATTAGGCTCCAGCCAATGGGCTACCCATGTTCCAAAGTTAATCATAATCCCTTCATCCGTGATCGATTAACAAACATACTTAACAGACCTTCATCTTCATTACATCAGTATGATTTTATAATAAACTGCTTAAATAATTATTTATTTTAAACTATATTTTCGTTTTCAGATGACGATGATGAAGATATTGAAAATAACAAAATAGCTCTGCACGAATCAGGTACGAACACATCTATTAACATGGTGCTTTACTCGACCGTAGTTACAGAGATTAATAGCTACACTTTCGCGCGGTCCCGGCACCGCTTCGCCAGTCGGTTGTCACCACTCGCGCACAGACCTAGCGCATGCGAGGGGTGTGCGTGGTTGGTGGTTACGGATCTACCCAACCGTTACGGATATTGAGATCAAAATTGTGTATTTGATGTCGGATAGTGAAATATCTGTTACGTAGCAACTTCCCTAATCTGCGGTCGAACGTCAGAGTGACGGTACAGCACCAAGTGCACAGTTAATGATGTATTAATTAGACCGTGTTGTAAATTTGTCAGGTTCTATGTTAATTTTTGTCTGAACATAGTTGAAGGATTATTTAACTTTTAACTGACAAAGGAGTTATTGGTAATCGTTGTTGTAAAATAGCTATACGATGGAATAATTGTTATCTGAAACGATGCGCACTAGGTGGCAGCACTGAGGCGGACCTCTTGCGAAAGTGGCGCCAAATAATGCCGTGAATTTTCCATAAAACCTTAATTGTATTGGTAAACAACATGGTGGCTTCAGTGCCGATTTTGGCGCCGAAAGATACCCCTACAAACTTTTAAAAACCTTTGTAATATTTCACAAGAATATTATTAACTTGAGAGAAAGATTGAAATTAGCATTGATTGATATATTTCCAGGTAGCGAAGACCTAGAAGACGGGCTTGAGAGGTATACAAACAATAAAAAGTACAGGACACCTGAAAACAAAATAACCCCGAAGAATTTTATCGACGATGAAAAATAAGAATATTTTTTTTTTGACATTGTTTTGTGCTCATTTCCCATTAGATATTTTATTTAAGTATCTACCCGAAACTGAGCCTCTAGACGAAGAGTCGTTTTATCAAAGATGGCGTTGCCAAAATGTAAGGTATTATTCGATAGCGTTTGGTAATCCCTTAATTTGTTCCAGTCCCTATTGCGACGCTTACGTGCTTTGTGGCAGGGGCCACAAATTACTTTCATTTAGATTTCGGTTTTTAAAATAATATTACCGTCGCGGTCCGTAAGGTTTTAAGCCACTTATCCCCTCCGCCCTTTCCCAACTTTACAAAATTGGAAAAATAAACTTACATATGTCATGTACTACATATATTATTACTGGCTGTTGCTCGTTACTACGTCTTCGTAGCATTAAAACTTTGAATAGCTTATTTTTTTATATCACGCCATGATATTATAGGTCTGTGGGCCGCCTTATTTGAGAAATTATTTGTTCACCGTACAAACTTCTTCTCCCTCTGTCCGGGGTGGCCAGAGGGAGAAGAAATTTCAGTCTAAAGGATAATTTCCGGGATAAAAACTATCCAAACTATCTCTCCACCAAATTTCATCTAAATCGAGACAGACACTTTTAGACAGAGTATCTTTCGCATTTATAATATTAAGTATGGACAAAGCAGTCCCCTGCCGCGTCTGTTCGCGATTAACTCAAATACTACTGAACGGATTTGCATGCGGTTTTCTCCAATAGAAATAGTGAGAAACGAGGAAGATTTCTGTATATAATTTGTCACAGGCGAAGCCGGGCGGGTCGCTAGTGTAATATAAATGACGATTCTGATGATATGATTCGTCCGTTGTCGAATTGGTGGCAGTGAAGACAAATCGCAGGATGAATTATTAAATAAAGTACTCAAGGACAACAAGTAAATTATATTGTATTGTTTATTAAGATCCACACAAAATAGGTCGGAGGTGCGGATTCAGACCGCGGTCCGCACTTTGGTGAACGTAGTCCACAGAATAATGGTGTACATTGTGTTTTCAATCATCTGCCTCAATGGGATTTTGACAATAGAGACGTCATACTCATTATAAAGAAATAAAATCATGGCGATATTTTACTTTAGCTACCTACATACGATCTATGGAACTTGCAACTTTATTTCTATCTCTGAGTAGATTAAAAGATCACAAAGATATAAATAGGAGCCCGTTGTCAGAAAGACATAAACATACTGTTCAGACGTACGTTCGTGTCGCGGCCAGACGCAGGACGGACTGAGTTCACTCAAGCTGTTCAGCTTGTGTTTGTATTACCGCGCAGACATCGGTAAAACGTATCTAGCTCAGTATATAAATATATTACATAGCTTCAGACTATCCAGATGCGGCTGAATACCAGTATTTTACATAAAGAGATCTGCTTATATATCTGTCGTCCACCACCAAGTTACACGATAATCCTTGGCAAGACTGGAGTCCGATTTTCCGGATACTGACTACCTGTAACGATTACCGAAGATCTACAAGTGATAGCCGGGAACAAAAAGTTGCAATAGGATCACTTACTCCAGGGGTTGGTGAAGGTCCAGGTCCAGGAGTGGGCTGTCCAGGAGGTAAGTACGGCCTCTGAGGCGTGGGGTTTGGCCGGATTGTCGGGGTCGGTGGTAGCTGAAATGTGATAAAAGGTCCAGTTAGAAAGGGAATCTCAAACACACATAAGGCACACGCTTTAATTTTGTAAATATATCACCATTGTTCTCCAAACGGTGAAGGAAAACATCGTGTGAAATTCGAATACATGTGACATCCACCAACCAGCAATGGACCCGCATGGTGTATTACGGCCCATTCCTTCTCACAGAGAGAAGGCCTGTGTCACAGCAGTGAGAACATTAAAAGGCTAATGATGATGAAACGTAAGCTCAAGACCGAGGATTCATGTGGCAATACTTAGGGTTGACCTATATCCAGGAGTGGACGTCTTTCGGCTGAAATGAAGATGATTATGGACCGTCCATAGATAAGCCTCTTACCTTGTTGCCGTTATTATTGGTGGGGAACGGAATGGAGGGTGGTTCGTAATTGTATCCCTTGCTAGGGGGGAGGTACTCGTTGCCGGCTGACATCGCCATCACGAAGAGAGTAGACGAAACGATGCTGGAAAGCCACATCTGGAAACAAGAGAAAAACTCGTCTTAGTAACATTGCACGGATATTTTAATAGGGTACAATCTACATAACCGAAATTTGTACCTGTATGCAAAGCAAAGGCAAACAAAGGGTTTCATCGAACTAGCTGTCAAACGTGGTGATTACCGTAATGTTCCGTTTTTAAGAAAATTCATTTCGTGGTGACCCTTGAGATCGTGGATTAAATCTGGGCAAGTACCAATACTAATGTGACTAATTCAATTCCTATGTACTTTCTAAGTTTATACTAGAGCACACCATCAGATACTCCAGATATAGTGAAATTCAATGTCAGTGATGGCGAAATGACAAAATTTAGGGATCTGATCACTTGGCATTGCTACAGCGCTTGATAAATGACAATCCCATACATTTATGAGATTTTCCAATCATTATCGCGAAGTTTTTGTTGATAGAATGTCACTTGTTTAAAGAAAGAAAGAAAAGAAAAAGAAAACAGGATATTAAAAATAAATAAAGAAAGAAATAAATAAAGAGTGAAAGAAAGAATATTTATTTGTGGCCCGCACAGGAGACACGAAATAAGCAAAAACACAAAAAAAAAAAATTACTCCCTGCGAGACCAAAAAGGCTCCTATCAGGGCATGATGTCTAGGAACTCAGGTGCGATAAATAATCAATGACCCTCGAGCATATGCAAGATTATTCCCTCCCCCATATTGTAGACGAAGTTATAACATTGAGTTAACGACATGTTTCTATTAGCGTCGACGATGGAATAAAGCCATAATTTAGTAGTTTTTGCCCGTCAGACAGTAGCGAAGCTTGAAACAAAACACTCGAGTTTTGCATACAATGCGTTTATGGGAAATAGTACGGACAGCAGAAAACTTGAATAAGGAATAGGCATGAAAAATATATTTGTTAGTCGACCACGTTTATCGATAAAAATACAAATAACAATAGAATACTAATAGTGAAAACAGAATCAAAATTGATTGAAAAACGAATAAAACAATGTAAAAAAATGTATCTGTCCCTCTCTACGGAAACGCCGTTTCCAATGGTAGTTGTATGGACATTGCGCTATCTGACGTCAGATGGCACGTCGGATTTCGCATTCTAATTCTAAACTGTGACTCTTTATAAGTTCGTCTCTGATCAAGGTATTTTAAAAATTCACTCGGTTTTGTTTACTATAATAAGTATTTAATTTAGCAAATCCTTATTGTTAGAAATCGTAGGCATAATTTGCTTAACTTGTTTTGGGGAACCATTTAATTGAAGTTATTTCCAAATACAACAAAATTAAGAGTAAAACGTTATGGTCCAGACCGAACCGACATTAAAGATTTCAATCTCTTAGGTCCAAGAGTCCTTGCATTTTTAACCGACTTGCCAGAAAGGAGGAGGTTCTATGTTCGACACTGTTATTTTTTTTTGTTTTCACCGATTTCTCCGTCAATTGAGGACCGATTTTGAAAATTCTCGGGAACAACGACTTCCGAAAAAGAGGGTATTTTTAAATTTTTGTTAGTTTTCAGTAGTGTTTTTATTTGGAAGTCGGTTGTTTTTTTTTGTAAAAAAGTTTTTTTCTATTTTAATCCCACTCCCATGAAGTAAGAATCAACTTTACAGTTTTGCTGAGTGCCACAGGTAAGGCACCTTTTTACCATGGAAAATTTACGAGAACAATGGGTTAGGTCACGAGAAAAGTCATTTAAAACATAGTCGATAATAACATAAATTCCACTGCATGTTTCTGCCTACCCTACACCAGTGCATTTGATTGCACGCGACGTACTCAGACGCGCATATGTACATGCATATTTATAGCCACATAACATAGCTGCAGATCGTGGACCGAGGCCGTAGGCCGATCGTGGCATGACCTATGTCAAGCTTTACCGATATTTGGCGATTTACCAAGTAGAGGAACCTATTATGTTTGCGTTTGACCTATGTATTTTGAACATTGTGTGCCATAATGTCTTAAGCCAGCCAATTGTTAAAAAGCTTTTGGTGATACGTAACTATGGTATGTAAAAAATCCATGATACAACAGGCAATAAGTCCGTTTAAAATTAAAGTAATGACTTTCTTGTTGATCCAGTGTTCGTAAGAGAATATCAACCATGGATTTAACCATCAATTTTTTAGTTTCAGTAAGGTTGGTTGCAAATTTCTGTAAAACACAATTTTTCTTCAGTTGTTAGCCTCACATATGGTCAAATAAAATGGAGAGTTAATTATTTGGCCACTTGTAACAATTGAAATATAAACGCGCTTTACGGCAAATTTTAAACCATTGGTTGAGTTAACTAGGATATACAGATTATATTATTTGCAGCCGGTTGTTAGCAGACAATATTCTCCACGCGCCTATTCTTCACGCGACACATGGACTTACTAGTAGTACTACCTATTAAATGCATATTTTTGCCTTCCCCTTTAGGGCATAATGGTTGAAGTTGAATTATGTTGTATGGAATTTAATTTTAATAAAGCTTTAAGATTTATTTATTTATCTACATCTTTGAAAATCAAATTAAACCTCCAACAGATTTCGTGCTCTCTCAAATTAAATCCATCTGTTCTACAACATGCAACGTTCAGCTAAATCTGTTAACCACACAAATTCAAGTCTGCGTGGTATCACGATTCGCTGTACCACTCATTGACGATACTTTAACCATAGATAAGTGCTTCCAATTGTCACGGTTCAAATTAATAGAGGAGAAACGTGTGCAATTGAACATCTGGTATATTTGCTAGCTTTTAAATAGTCTTCGGTTACATATGAACATACGTAAGTAGTAAATTTGTGAGGAAACCGCCATGTCCTAGAACCAAAAATTCAAAGACATGTGACATCCATCAACCCGCACTGGGCCCACGTGGTGGATTAAGGCCCATTCCCTTTCTCACAGAGAGGGGGCCTGTGTCCCAGCAGTGGGAACATTAAAAAGGCTAATGATGACGATGATTGATGTGTATGTGGGTAGGTACGAGAGAATATTTATTATGAGTGATGATTTAAATACTAAGTAATGTTTTGTTATTATTTGTGATATTACAATACTAACAATTTACCTCAATTGTTATTAGACGAAGATCAATCGTATTCTCGGCAAGCGCATCAAGCTTTCCGTCCCAACCATCATTCGTAAATCTTTGATCATTGGTCCATCCAGTTATAGCGTAGCGGCTACGATATAGTTGGTAAAAGGCAGGTGATGACTTTAATCATTTAGATTAATCAAGTTTTACATTCAAAAGCATCAAGGACATCTGAAAGCCTCTAATTCTGTCAGGTAATAATTTGTAGCATATTCTTAGTGGAACAATGGTGCGTGTCGTAAGATCTTTCCGCGTCGATGAAACTAAGAGAGACTCTCATTAGGTGTTCGTGAGGACAGGTGTGAGTGACAGCGGAGCTATTTTAAGAGCGATTTGGTAAATGAGGGAAAGGGAATAAACTAATAATATATATATATATATATTAATAATATATATATATATATATTAATAATATATATATATATGTATATATATTATTAATATATATGCATATATATATGTATATATATTATTAATATATATTTGTCAGAGTCTGAATTTCTGTAAATCTTACAAACTTTAAAAATAAAACATAAAATGGCAAGCATCATTTTGTATTTTATTTCGCTTTTCGCTAACTAATCTAAAACAGTATTTCTGTAGGTTTAGAAAGAGTGATCAATGATGATAAAGCGAAGATTATTGCACAACAAATGCTCACTGAAATTGTTCATATATATATGAATGGAATGCATGGAATGTTTTATTTGCAGACTAGCCATGCGCAATTATAGATTGTGATGTAGTATGTATGTTTTATGTAATCTGGAAACCGAAATCCTTGTATCACTATATTAATGTCTTTTTACCCGACTGCCGAAGGAGGGTAATGTGTTTATCAGTCTATGTATGTATGTATGTTTGTTCCTATGTGGCGTTCTAGAGACCAAACGCGTTGGCCGATTTTGATGATTTTTACGTCAATCGATTCGTCTCAACCCTGTGGGTAAACTGTCTACATTAAAATTTGAAAATAGAAAAATGGCGGCTTTTGGGCGCCGTATTGTTGGGACCCAAATTTATGTTTTCTTCAAAACCTTTCGTGTGGGGTATCAAAATAAAGGGTAAGAGAACCTACTTATGGGTTAAGCTCGCCTTTGTACATTAAGCTGTCCTACTGTATTTTTAAATGTTTGTTTTGTGTACAATAAAGAATAAGAATAAGAATATAACACTTGTATGTTTAAATGTGCCTAATTCTAAAAAAAACAAATGACAAAAAATTTGTAAATAAAAAAAATATAATAATAAATTTAAATATAAAATATGCGCGAGCTGGCTGACTAAAACCAGATGTATCCTCCGACTGCACAACATGATTTTCCTCTTGTTTACGTCTTTTTAATTCGCTTTTTAAGCAGTCAGGTTTCTTGTTATTTTAAATTTTTTTTTTTGTTTACCTGAACTGTCCCGCTCCTGAATAAACACCTTTCCAATTCCTTCCATATCTCTCGGCGTTGAGCTTTATCTCGCCAATTTTAATATTAAAATTAATATTTTGACCTTTACAATTGCAGTATGTTTGAAATGGAGAAAGCGATTAAAAAAAGCTTGAGAGTTCCGCTAAGTTTATTAATCCGCTCCGCTAACCGCTATCACTGCACCCTTGCCTACTAGACTGTTACAATAGATAATAGTGTTCATTAAACCACAAATTATGTTCAATCTTAAGATAAACAGTTCATTGTAGTCCTCAGACTGTGACGCTACGTGATCTATTCTATTGTTTTATGGCTAGCCTACATCAGGCGTGGGCCTGGGCAAAGGGCAAATGTTTGCGGATTTGCTAATATGTCGAGTTTGGTAAGTAACTTAATTGAGATTATCTGATGGCGGTTACTTTTCGAATTAAATTGCTGTATCTACCCATTCAAGTGTGAAGTTTTACTCGACTGCGGGAGGGTGATGTTTTTCGGGCGTGTGTATGTATGTCTATAGCAAGCTCTACAATCCAAACGGCTTGACGGATTATGACATATTATTATGATGTGTCGTTGTATTCGTCTTAATTTTAGGAGTGACATAGGCTATATAGTTTTTTTAAATAGCGCTCCCCCCTCCTAAAAAAAGGGAGCGGGGGTAGGGAGGGAGGGACGTTTTTATTTTCGTTTTCCTAACAATATGGGTATCAAATGTAAGCCAACAAATAGGCCATTCCAAATATATAACATTTAATCTATAAATTATATCTAGTACTTGTTTTTCTCTTTTCAGTCAATACATTTATAGGATTCTGGTTTTTGTTTTTATGATATTTTTTGATAACTACTAATATTATAAAAGCTAAAATTTGTGAGTGCTCCTTATAGGTTTTGAAGACCCTCTTCAATATTTGCTTGCAAGCATCCATTTTGTACAATATTACTGCTCATATCACATGGGACAAACGTCACTATTATCATCAACATTTCAGCCGAAAGACATCCACTGTACACAAGACGTCGGTCCTGTGCGCATCCAGCGAATGCCCGTAGCCTTAACCAGGTCATCGGTCAGGACAAACTTAAAGTGAAGAAATTAATGTGGAAGGCCGGTAAACTATGCTCATTCCTTCTCTCCCTGAACGAATCCCATTATCATCTACTGAGACAATTAGAGGTTGGCACCATTGCTCAATGCTACCAACCCCCCGCGTCAATTCTCGATTATATTAAATTAAAAGCAGCACGGAGACGACCTATCGCGTACTTGACGGTGACATTTCAATGCGAGCCTGCGCAGGGCTGCGAGTAGAAAATTTGCCAGTATGATATGAATGTGGCACCTTTGGAAACAATGGGAGAATGGTGGTGTTTCGACATTGTAATAAGGGTGATTATGATATTGAGTAGAGAAAAGATTTAGATTTTGTCTTTGCTGCAAAATGTTATGAAGATTTGCAATTGGAACTCGAGGTGTGTCCAGTTGCCCTGGTAACAGCAAAAAAAAAATGGAAGTTGGCAGTCAAAATGCCAAACAGTTAGATGAAAGGTAAAAAATTTTAGAAAGGAGATCCGTAATTGGCCTTATGGCCAGGTTGACTCACGATTTAGTTAAGGTAGCAAGGAGTATCGATGATGTAGGTCTTAGATCAGAAGAACGGTGGGACTGTGCAATTAAAGAGATCTACACTCACCAATCTCCATTGCATTGCGTACATATGAGTTGGCGAAGAGAGAGAGAGAGAGAGGAATTCATATGCGTTTTTTAAATTTATATTTCTTGTAAAACAATATGGTAATTGTTGTTTAAGAAGAAGCCGTCTGATAAAGAAATAACAAGTTTAAAGGTTTTACAAATTTTCCTAGATTGTTGATAGGCCAGACCCTGGCCTACTCAGTCTAATAACAAAACTCAAACAATACAAAGTTATGGTCAATTACATTATAAAGCTGAATTGTTGGGAACTTGCTAATCGCTGACTGTCACGGTCATTCCATGGGTTATCGACTTGTGAGTTGTAGTTTGCATGTGTTTATCACTTATTAAATATTATTATTCCATTAGTATCAATTATTCCAAATTAAATAAGTTTTGACCAGAATTCAGCCACGTTGCCAGCGTTAGCATGTGCCTCGTAAAGATCAACAAAAAAAGCCGGCCAAGTTCGAGTCGGACTCGCGCACGAAGGGTTCCGTACCATTATCGCAAAAAACGCCAAATACATCACGTCTGTTGTATGGGAGCCCCACTTCAATATTTATTTTATTCTGTTTTTAGTATTTGTTGGTATAGCGGCAACAGAAATACATCTGTAAAAATTTCAACTGTCTAGCTATCACGGTTCATGAGATACAGCCTCGTGATAGACAGAAAGACAGACAGACGGACACTGGAGTCTTTAATAGAGTCCCATTTTTAGCCTTTGAGTACGGAACACTAAAAAGGTAAGGTAAGGTTGGGGGACAGGTTTAATTATTTATATTCAATAAAGGCTTAAGTGGCAACGGGCAAGACACTTGCTCGCGGAACGGATGCTCGATGGGGCCGAAAAGTTCTGGAGTGGCGACTGCGTACCGGAAGACGTAGCGTTGGAACGCCTCTCTCTAGGTGCAGCGACGAACTGGTCAAGGCTGTGGGTATCCGGTCGATGGGAAACGTACAGGACCGATCAGTGTGGCGACGCTTTAGGGAGGCTTATGTCCAACAGTGGACGTCTTTTAGCTGAAATGATGATGGTGACGAATAAAAGGTCCTGACGCTGATGGTGAGATGAGCTAGACTTTTTCTAAATTGTTTTGAAGAGATCGCGGTGTGCGATTTGGCCGCCCGTATACGTTCAGTATTTTAGTTTCAACCTAGTGTACCAAAATGTATATATTGTAAATAAATAAGTCTAAGTCAACAAACTAGTATATGTTGTCTACAGAATTGCTAATAAAATTGCGAAATTTTCTTCACGTACGCGCAAATCTAATCTTATGGTTTATAGTGTAGGAAAGCGTCGTGACTAAAATCACAAACGTGCAATGAGCGTGATGATCAACCCTGGGTTCCTTTTTCTTATTATAGAACAGGAATACTAATGTCTCGTTCTTCTTAGTTTTTTAACGATGATAATTTTAATAGTGTCAATCAACAAATTTAGCGCATCAGTAACAGTTTCTCAAACAGCGCAAATATAACCTATTCGGTAGTTACATGTTAGCCATTTGTGGTTGAAATACTATGTGGAGATTTTCGGAACGTCAGCAAATAGTAGGCTGGCTATTACTTCGCTCAAAGAATCAGCATTGCAATTCAACGTTGCAATTCTGCTTTGTTTGTACACGTATGTTCGTAGCAGCCCTACCCAGTAATGCCGTTAGTATCGCGTTGCAACCTTTCAACGTTGCCGACGTGGGACCGCAGTTAATTGAGATGAGTATCTCAATCCCAAAACTATTTGTTACCATTTTGAAAGTCTAAACTATACTGTCTCATTTTGTGCCTCTTTGAAATGATTCGTATGTGTCGAGTTTAAGGTTGGTTGGTTGATTGTCGCGTTGACGTTAAAACGGTGTTGCCTCATCCTGGGGCTTTGACAAGTGACATTCCACCAACGATTATTATTAATCTCAAAAGTCCAAAAGATACGGGGCCACGTGACGTTTCGGTAATGCATGTCAATCCGCCATTTTGGATTATTTTGACAAATGTTATCGTAGATAGGATGTCACTTGAGTCTGCGGTATTTTTCAATAACGCTGCAAGATGTCTCAGTTCGTCTCGCTTCTGGCTAATACAGCTATCCCGTCTACCGAGGGATTATCACGTACATAGTCAATGATACCTAGCAGTATACATAAAAACTTTATAACAAAAAAAAATATAACGACTTCCAAAAAAAAAAAAACAAAACATTACAAAGCGAAAAATAAGTTTCTTTTCGGAAGTCGGTGTCTTTGCTACCTATTTTTTTTTCGTTTTTGTCACCGACTTCCGAAAAGAAAGTTTTTTTGTCGCTTTGTTCCTAGATATTTTTTTTGGAAGTCGGTTTAATAATTTTGTTAAAAAGTTTTTATTTTTCTTATTTTAATTTTGGTACCTTATATTACCATGAAAATACGTGGGTGGAATGGCAATTTGGTAAGGATATGGTAACATGCAGTGCGTCTTGATATCCGATGGTAGAAGGGGACCGGCGGGATGAGGTCATGGAGTTCTTGAGCACACTCACCGAAGTACAGTCTGTAGAATACCGACAATCTTACAGCGATGAGCCAAGCTGTGAAGCTTGTGACTTCCACAAGTTATAAATATCGTCTTCTCGGAAACGCAAACATCAATTACTGTAAAACATAGGAATCAAAGCAGTGTTCTTAACATTTAGAAAGTTAATAGCAGTGCCCTAGTTCGCACTAGCAACCCAGCTCGTGTCACTCGTATCGTGACTCGACTTGAGCAGCTCGTGTCAGGAAGAGGTTAGGACAGGGCATTCTGCACGAGATTTTGTTTACACATAAACATAACATAAATTTACGCATGTTTCTGTAGTAAACTCACAATTCCCAGTTATGTTTTAGCCGATGTAAGGAGGGGCTAGCCTATTGTATATGGCAAATAGGCTCGTAACTTATTACATGTATCTATTATATGGGCCCGGTGTATGAAAAATCCCGATTACGTGCTGCTGCTACTAAGAAGACGGAAAAACCAAATGCCAACTGTCCAACCCGGGCATCGAACCCAGTATCACTAGGTCACGCAAAGGAGACGCCCACACGCCCCTAGCAACCGCAGCAGACGCCCCGGGCGTCGGGAGTCGCAAGCCAATGCCCAGCCACCGTGGGCGCGGGCCTGCGGACGGCAAGTAATGGGTAGCTCGCTGTCCGATAAGGTCCAGGCCCGAGTTTACGGCGCGTAGTGTTCCACGCGCGCCTCAAAGAGATTTCAGCAAAAGTGACGAGGCACGCTAGGGCCGATGCCTGTCTGGGTCGCGGATAAATATGAGTTACCGAGGCCCTGGCACAAGCAACTGAAGGAACACGGGTGGTTTTTAGTCAGTAAAAGTCTGACACGCCCTCCCGCTTCACCCAGCATGGGATAAGTCATTGGATAATTGCCCACCCCAAAAAAAATATTAAAATAATAAGTATCACTAGGTCAGCAGCAGCGATATAATCTTATACCCTTGATTTCGCCAATTGAGTCCCAAGTATAGTTCTCGCCAAACCTCTTGGCCGCCCTGAAGTTGGCTTCACTGGCTGCGCAGTAGTAAATCTAATATAAAAACAGCACCGTTTCGTGTCTTGCGCATCGGAAAGCCAACTTCAGGGCGGCCCAGAAGTTTGGCGAGCAGTGTAATAGGAGATAAGCCTTGCAGTGTTTATGCATAAGCTTGCATATGCGGGTAGGCACCCGGGGGTAGTCGGAGGCAGTCGGAGTGTGACATTCGGCGCGTTAAGACGTGTGTGTCAAAGTGTTCCAATTTACTAATCTTATATGTGCTCAAGTTATTACCCTAGGCCTAGAAAGCCTATTGGCATCAACCGGAAGATCCAGACTTTGTACTGCTACTAATAAATTCCAGATCGGAATACTCAGCAACACTTTGTCTGACTTGGAGTAGGGTATTCTACTATGTTTTAAAAAGTACTTCAAAAAGTTGATTTCCTAATAAAACGTCACAAAAATAAAACATTGCTGCAAAATAAACATGCTTTGTTACCATAAAAATACGTTGAAATTTTTTTTTATTTTATTTAGCAAAAACACTGTCTACCATTTTGATGACGTAATACTGGTATGTAAACAAAGCATTCGTGACGACCGGCACTCGTTCAACATTAACCACTATTGGTATTTGGTGATTTTCGGCGAATTAATGAATTACAATCTTTTGTATTATTTATAATAAATAAATACCTACTCGAAGATATAGTTGATAGCTGTTTAGTTATATTATAACGTAGGTGTTCTGTGCTGTTCAGACAGAACTGACAGATGACAACTAATCGTTTTTTAGGGTTCCGTACCCAAGCGGTAAAAACGGGACCCTATTACTAAGACTCCACGGTCCGTCTGTCTGTCTGTCACCAGGCTGTACCTCATGAACTGTGATAGCTAGACAGTTGAAATTCACGGATAGTCACAGATGATGTATTTCTGTTACCGCTATAGCAACAACGCTATAAAAACAAAATAAAATAAATGAAAGTGGGGCTCCCATACAACAAACGTGATTTTTTTGCCGTTTTTTGCGATAGTGGTACGGAGCCCTTCGTGCGCGAGTCCGACTCGCACTTGGCCGGTTTTTACCTGTATGACGTCACGCCATGGCGGCTCATATTTTAGGTCACGTGATATGCAGATTCAAAATATTGATTTTAGTTTTAATACATAACATTAAAACAATAATGTGATTTTATGACTCAAATCGGAACATTTAAGAATATTTTTACATAAATTTTATCACATTTCATAATTTATTTTTCACTAAAGTACCCTATTGAAACCAGTACCTCATGTTTAACAGTCGTTTTTGCAGCCAACGAGACCAACAAGGCAATCTCACAGTTTTTGATTTGATAATTTTTGTTCAGCAATAGACGTTTAGTGTCTCAGGTAGTTATTATGGGCTATTTTCACACTGGTACAAGGGTAGGCAGTAATTCAAGTATAAATTACAGGCACGCATGTATGTATGTTCACAATTTGTGTGAAATAATTTAACTCTTTTAACCTAATTATTGTTTGCCATTGTTTTTGTGTGAACGGTCACATCACTTACTGAGACATGCGATTTTGAGTCTTATTTTGAAGAGTTTAGAGTTTGATATTATGGAATTCAGGTAATGTGTTACCTTATACGTTTGTGATAAGTGATTCTGAATTTTGTGCAAAAGATGTTAGGGTCCAATTTTGTGTGAAAAAGTTTTTCAGTTACAAAACACAGGCTTAATTTTTTAGTAAGATACATCGGTTTTAATAAATCTGTGAGATTTATCCGCTAATACATATTTATCGTTACCGCACAATCGTTGGGGACCTGGCAGAGATCGAGGTGATACGGTGTGACTTGAGAAGTAAAGGAAACATTGATTTTTATCTATTTTTGTATTCTTAAGTTTTGTTCAAGTATTTTAGTGAGGGTCGTTGGAGGCAATCTGCTAGTTTTGTGTTGAAATTTAAATCCGTGTTGTGATTTTGAAACTAATATATAAAGAAGTGTAAAATTGTTAGTTTGTAGCGGGCTGTCTCTGGATTACTGCTCTGATTGCAATTATTCTTTCATTGATGTTCTTTGATTTATATCGTGATGGCTGAGACCTCGCCTCTCGTGCTTGAGGTCGTGGGTTCGAATCTGGGCAAGTACCAATGTGACTTTTTCAAATTCATATGTACTTTCCAAGTTTATCTTGGACATTGCTGACAACGGTGAAGGAAAACATCGTGAGGAAACCTAGACTTATAGTGAGTTTATTATAAGATTGTGCTCCATTGATGTAATTGCTGCAAGGCGTTCCAGTGCGAGGATAAACTAATAAATATTAAATAAATTGATTGTAAGATATTCTATCGGTTAGATCCAAAAAAAATGTGTGCTGTAAAAATGCACGGCACCTGTGTTTTAGGCCAGGGGTTGAAGCCGCATGAAAAACAGTCATTAAATTAAATAAAATAAAAAAACCGTTAAAATTCAAAAGTAACTTCTAAACCAGGAATGAAGATCTTCGAAACGGATTTTGCCGAGATTCTCGTCATCACATCACACTAATTATAAAGGCGAATGTTTGCATGTGTCATTGTATGTTTGTTACTTCTTCACGCCAGAACAGCGGAACGGATCTGGATGAAATTTGGCACAGTGATAGGTTATAATCAGGAATAGCACATAATGATACTTTTTATCCCGGGAATATGTTCCCTCGGGACAATTTTCGACTTTCCCGAGGGCGACGCCGCTGGCAGAAGCTGGTCATATACATTTTTTAGCTATTGGAATTGAAAAACTTATGGAAGAATCTTCACAAAAGTTTAGGTCACTTTTCAGTGAAAGAAAAGAGTGAAAATTATGGATACATAAATTTTTCATATTTAAATTTTACTCAACTAAGTAATGGTTATTTTGGCTGTGGTTTTCAAACGTTGCTGCTTTAGTTATTCAGACTACTGGATATATGACATAGGTACCTAACTATTTATATAATACTAGCTTCTGCCAGCGGCTTCGCCCGCGTGAAAGTCGAAAATTGTCCCGAGGGAACATATTCCCGGGATAAAAAGTATCCTATGCTGACTATAATCTATCTCTGTGCCAAATTTCATCCAGATCTATTCCGCCGTATTGGCGTGAAGAAGTAACAAACACACACACTCACAAACTTACGCCTTTATAATATTAGTGTGGTAGTAGTGTAGATATATTGCAAAGCACATTATCTATTACATAAAATTCGCCTTAACCTTACACCAAATGATGTACAAACAAACAACGATAATTACAACAAAAAACGAACGCAAACCTAATTTAAGGTCATATGTCAAATATGACATAATTCTTACATAAGGCATTATTGCTATATAATGTGTAAGTTCAAGCTAGTCGCATAAATCAAGATAATTGGTGAGGACTATGACAGGAAAATTGATGCCGCTCGCACTTGACGCAAGATGGAGTTAATACTTTTTTGAGTTTGGAACTAATTGAGACGCGTGTTGCTAGTTTCGAAAAATGATTTTTGTTTTTGGCAAAATAATGGCATTTTTGTTAAACTTAATTTTTAACCTATTAATTCTTTAATTTAAAAAATAAAGATACAGATAATTAATTAAAGCTAAACGCATGATGCAAAGACACATTTTTCTTGCAGATATATATGTATAAAAGAAACGGAAAACTCGTCTGCTTTTATTCGTGTTTATTACAAGAGGACTTAGATATATTAAACAAAATTATGTAAGAAAATAAAAAGGAAATGATAAATTATAATCTTAATAAGGAGGTTCCTATTAAGTATTACTGTAAAAAGCAGTATTTATAGGTTAAATATGTACTTAATGCTCTTAATACAAATAGGACGTATAGC
Source organism: Orthosia gracilis (assembly GCA_947562075.1). Taxonomy (NCBI): domain Eukaryota; kingdom Metazoa; phylum Arthropoda; class Insecta; order Lepidoptera; family Noctuidae; genus Orthosia; species Orthosia gracilis. The sequence continues at coordinate 1,954,679 of OX387266.1, forward strand.
ATCATAAATGGTTTATTGGCCATAAATATTGTAGAATGCGAAGAATCTAATATTTGTTATAACTTATTTCCTTCTGGCTAGCCATAAGCATTGCGATACCTTATAATTATGTAATAACATGATTTTAAGAATCCTTCAAATTCTATCTTGATTAAGTTCTTGGTAATTAGACAATTACTAACTAATGAATGTCACTTAAGTAAATAAATACCTAATTAAATAATAATGGCTTGAATGTTTAGTGGTGGCTAGGGCTATATTTCGGCGTTGTGGACCTAATTTTGATTCCTGGGCCGAATATTGAATTTTTTCATCAGTTTTTTTTCGAATAAGGCGTCATCACAGCAATTATTTAAGTGACATGTCTGGAATTTGGACCCGGGAAGTCACTTAAAATTGTATAGCACTCTGTGTAAAGCAATAGGATAGTCTTTTATTACATATGGCTTGAACATTTCTGGCGAAATGTGGATGTACTACACATACAACTCTGTTGATCCGTTCGAGAATACACGTATAACGTAATTATGCAAAATAACATAAAAACATCCAGCTAAAAAAAATACAAAAAAATTGCAACAAAAAAAAGCCTGGCAACACAAAATTTGCCGCTAAATTTTGATTTGACAGATTAAACTTTTACACCGCGAGGCAACGAGGCAACGACGACACGCCACACAGCCTATAATTATAAACCCATTTCTCAAATGCTCTCAATTTCTCACGGTGTGTAGATGTAAGCGATTGCCTACTTAGCTAAAATTGCTAAATAAGATTGCAGTGATATGGGAAAGGCAAAAACGCTGGAAGAAATTTGATTGAAGTAAAATAGTTTCCCGGTTTGCGGGATTTTGCGCAAGAAATTGAGTGTTGCAGAAGTGTGATATTTAGATAGGATTGTTCTTTAGTTGCTTCCGTGATTTTAAGGAAATGAAAGGGGTATTCTTCGTCAAGAACGCGGTAAAATCAATGTTTCTTTATTCCGAAAATATTCTTTGTCTTTGTATACTTTTATCCCTTTAGATATTTGAAGATGGTTCCCCTCATATTTTTTTTCACCTTCAGTTCAAGGTTCGGGGTATGGTCTTCTGTGATTTCACGGACCAGTGTCAATGCTCAGCACATGTGATCTTCAGGTTTTCTCGGTCGTACCATCATAGGCATTTCGGAAAGCACCCGAAAACCATAAATATAATCAAAAATAAATGTTACTCGGGCCTTAAATAGGAGTTAAGAAGTCATAATAAATAAGGAAATACATGCAGTAACTTTATAATAATGACAATGATTATCCGTGTGTATAAATTATTTACATCACATCTTCAAGCTTTCCAATTAATAGCACTAATGACTTAACGGTTATTGTACACCATTTGTAAAAAACCGATAAGCATAAATATTTGTTAATTTTTTCTCTACATCGAATTAACGACACAAATCGATGTTAATCGGAGTCTTGCAATTAATTACATCGATGTATCGATAATATTTGCCGATTGTAATGTGTTTACATAACTTGTCTTCTGTTATACGTAAAGGCTTCCATATCGAAATGATTTCTATTTTTGGTATTCGGCTTTTAAAAATAAAATTAGAAATAAATGGATCTGTATTTATCAGAGGAAATCAGAAAACTACGATATTCATAATGAAAAAAAGTATTATGTTAAGCAATGTTTGCGAGGTCGGTCCGGGGATGGGTAACCAACCACAATACACCGCCGTGCCACAGAAAGTACGTTAGGCCATTGGTACCAGCTGACGTATGTAGATCTTTGACAGTCGTTACGGAGAATAGGAAGCCCAAAAGATTGACATTCGGTCTTACCAAGGGAAATGGTGTTTCGCAAGATATGGATGAAGAGGTCAGATAGGCAGACACTCATACTTTCGGTTACGCTGGAAGCAGCCGCCATCATAGTTTTGAAACGACTAGTCTATACTTCATAAAAGATAGCTGTCAGTATCAATACAGTAACAATAACGCTTGACAGGATAATAATACCGTAACAATAACGTATACGTCAGTTTGACACATGTCGTAGAGATCAAGCTATCTTTTATGAAGTATAATGATAATGCCTTTTATTATTTCCACTTTACAAGCTTTGATTAGGTTTGGTAGGTCCAAATTCGAAAAAGGGTTCGGCTGGGCAGCGTTCAGGCAATTGCGCGGTATCTTCTCGTCCAAATGAAAATGAACCTCATCAGAAGGCTTAGTCACCCAAAGGGCAATGGAGAGAGCTATGCTCGGAGTTTCCTTGCGTGATCGAATCAGAAATGAAGACATCCGCAAGAGAACCAATTTTACCGACAAAGCCCGAAGAATTGCCATTCTTAAATGGCAGTGGAAGGGCACATTGCTCACAGAACGGATAGCCTTTGGGACTGAAAAGTTCTGGAGCTTTGGGAGGGGCCTCCCTCCCGCACAGGACCGATCAGTGTGGTGGTACTTGGGGGAGGCCTAAGTCCAGCTGTGGACGTTTTTCAGCTGAAATGATGATAATGATGATGACAAGCTTGGAGTACCTTATCAAGCAGTATCTAATCAAACCAAACAATGATATAATGCACCATAACAATTCAATAACATGACCTACGAATGAATCGCGAAAACCAAACAACATTAAACTATATTGTCCCCGACCTCACCAACTCAAGTACTGTCAAATCTTTATAATAGACAACAACAAATGTTTTTTTAATATGACATAACTGACAGTTGGATAGTCAGTGTTGCCATATTAGGCGTCACGGTCAAGGGGCAACCCTGAGTGTATGAATGGGTTGTTAAGTTGATTAGTGCATTCATCGTTGATTGTTGAGTCAAGGGAAAAGTATTTGATTGAGCCCACCTGTCTTTGAAGGATGGTAAAAAAATCCTATAGCTGTAGTACAGTGAATAATATTACTTGGATGATAATATTGACATTATTCTGTTAATACCTCGTTTTTCTTGCAGTCATCTGTAATTTCTCAATAAAGGTGATTTTTGTCCAGTCCATGGCAATAGGATCGTTCCTTATGATTGGCGGCATGCATGATATATAGTACGCTGAAAACTTGTTTGAATTTTCCGCCTTTTTCATGGGTCACGACTCGCTTGACAGTCTTTATCTGTAGACCATACAAGTTCCGTGCGGGAATCGAACCCGTGACACGCAGCGCAGCTGCCGATCGTTCAACTACTGCGTCGACCGTGTCTTCCGTTATTAATCGCAACATAAGCTTTCTTCTGTCGCATCAACACTGTGGAGGTCACCACGCTTGGTAACCTAGCCGCCATTGTCACCATGTTGATATGTTGTTTACAATGAATGCAATTATTTACATTAAGACGTTAATAAATCTATTGTGTTGGGGAAATGGGTGTTTAGTCGAAAGCAATGTCTAACACAGATGTCAGTGTCAAATTGTTGGTGCTATGGTGAATTAAAGTGGTACTTTATCAGCTATGCCTAATACGTCAGTTTGATATCTCTATTTAGCTAATACATTTTTGCTATGCATTTTCTTATTCCATGCACAATAACATATTTTTAACAACTGACGGAAAAAAGAGGAGTGTTATAAGTTGGACGTGTGTTGCTGTGTATATACATATGTATAAAGAAAGAATAAAAGAAGAAAGAAAAATTGTTTATTTGCGCCAGGCACGACGCATACCATAAAAATAACAAAAAATCTTAAATACAATCATTACAAAGTATGCGTCACAACTACGCAAAACGGTCATCGCTCAGCATAATGCTGGGACTCGTGTGCGAGACAGAGCCACAGCGCTGGTTTTCAGCGATAGCCTGTGTCGACTGGGTGACTGCGAACCAATGAAACCTTAGTGGCAAATAACGGAGCGAACAGTTTTATTTATGAATAATAAACAAATAAATGAGTAAACAGTAATAGGTAAATGATCGTTAGAAAGTTCAGATATAAAAAAAATATTATTATCATTTATTTATTTTTATTATTATTATATGAATTTGTGTGTCTGTCTGTGATACACAAATAGCTCCTAAATGGATGAAACGATTTTGGTTTAGCTTTTTGTTTGAAAGGTGACTTTATCGAGAGTGTTCTTATGTATGATGAAAATCAGTTCGGCCGGTCAAACTTATAGGCGTTTTTCTGTTTGAATGGGTATTTTCGAAAGATATCGTGGCATAATTACGTGCTCCATATATCGAAGCGTGTCTACTACTAGATAAATTATGTAGTTTAAAAGCATGAAATAAAAATGTGTCCGGCATTTATACATTTTATAGCACAACGACGTATACATGACAACGAAAGATTGTGAGATCGGATGTGTGGATGGATAGATATTTGTTATTCCAATTTCAGTTACAGTACAATTATAAAATAAGTAGTTTATCATTGTCATAATCAGCCTATTAATGCTCCCACTGCTGCGACACAGGCCTTATCTCTGTTTGAAGGAAAGGGCCGTAATCCACCACGCGACCCTGTGCGGGTTGACATGCCAGGTTTCTTCACGATGTTTTCTTTCACCGTTTTGAGAGCAGAGGTGATGAAATATTTTTATAGGATATGTCGGTTTCCTGGCAATCTTTTTCTGCACCGTTATGAGAGCAGTGGTGTTGATAATAACTCATATTCTTGAATTTATAAGGATAGTGGCGTTTATTTAAGATTGACCTACATTTAGTACTAAAGTAAGTTTATATTTCGTTCAGGATTATCCTCAACTTACATTCTGTTCCTCTACTTAATAACAAAGTACAACTAACCATATAATTTCCACTCCATCTCACTTAATCCGTTAAACCTTAACTTAACCCACGATAACCGCTAACCAACCTGCAATTACCAGTAATCGTTACTCCATTATGTAAACACGACTAACAATCAGTTGTCAGACCTGTCAGTTGTCAGCCCAGCTGTCAGATTGACAGTGACGTCTTGTTAGATGATGTTGGCAAGATGGCGCGCTCGATAGAGAAGGTAGGTTATAAATTAATTAGTGTTTCTTCATTGTAGTAATTATCTGAGTTTGAGTTTTGTGTTGAATTGTAATGAAGCAATTTAGGACCGATTTAAGGCCAATTCTCATACTTAAAAACCATTCAAATTCAAGTTGACATAATATCATCTCAGTGACAATCAATGTCATAATTTTGTAATATCATAGGGAAGTTAGAGGTGTCAACGACTGTCAATCTGAGCTACGACCCAGTAACTGGGTAACGCTATAGCGATATGCGGAAGTCTGTCTAGTCTGGGGTCATGGGGTATAACCGGGGTATACCCATCCCGTTGCGTTTCCGTACAGTTTGTACAACAGGACAAATCAGTAGGAATGAACGTTAGTTGATGGGACCCTATTAAAAACTGCAATGTATGGTCATCCGTCCTACAGATTGGCTAGAGTTAATCTTAAGGATCAACCCGTGCGTTATTATTTTAGACTTTTGAACTCATTGCAAATGTTTCGTAAGTAAGCACAAAATTCAATTTAAAGACAGAAATTAAAATTAACAATAAGCTTCACTCATTCGCATAATAGAAATGACGCAATAATAATACAACAATCTAAATATTGATTATTAATAATCATAAAATATAATGAAGTACTTTGTTAATATAATAGTTTAAAAATAATACATGATGTTTGAAATTGAGACGGTCTTAATTAAATAAATATTAAATACTTGTGGCCAGCCCCGGCTTTGCCTGCGTCATAAAAATTTAAAGCCTATAACCATTTGGAATAATGTTCCTTTCAAATGATGAAAGTTTTTTTCAAATAAGTAGGTGAAGTGGTGCCAGAAATTATCCTACAAGTCAGCACAGACTAACAAAATTCGTTCTGTCTTTTTTTTAATATTGGTTAAGACTAGCTTTGCCCGTGACTTCGCTCCCGTTGCGAAGCAACATCGCGGTATAAGCTAGTGTTTCCTGACCTTTGTCAAAAATACTGTACCTACATTTGTTTTGAGATAAGTCTATGACACTTATCGATAGAGTATACTTTCCATCAGTAACAATATTTGTGTACTCAGATCAGGATGGACACGGAACGGCTGAAGTGTATGGATTTACCATACGCTTCAGCCGTTACCAAAGCCGTATACTGGGCCAAGAGATTTAACTTAGATAAGTTTGTGTTTGTCATCATCACGCTATCAAAAAGAAATATTTCCAACAAACAATGTAACCTCTATATAAAATTACTTAAGAATTACATAATTACTATTTATTAAGTTTTTTATTACAATATTTTCTTCATATTTATATTCAAATAATCTTATAAGAGAAAATTTGGGGCATAAAGTTGTGTAATAATGACTGAAAGATGTATTCTTAAGCAAACTAAACGAGATCATTAAATGTGCATTAAAAATGAGGAAGACTGAAACCGCTATTCATTTTAATTTGATGATTAATTCGCTTAGACTTAAGTGCTCATTTTGACTAGTATGTAAATCGAATGTTGTTAGTTGTACTTACCGTACGAAATTAAATGTTTTTTATAGTAATAAATTATAATAATATATCTACACCCTAATTACGTAACACATTTAAAATTAAAATCCTTATTAAACCAACTAAAAAGAGAAGGTTTTAAGGCGTGTTACCATTAAAAATATATATAAATAAAACATTTTACAAAAAATACGACCGACTTCCAAAACTAAATAAATTTATGGAGTTTCTGAAGCTGGTTGTTTTTACAAACTTTTATTTAACTTGCAATGTATGTATGTATGTGTGTTCGGGTCAAATCTAGCAACTGAATTTTAAAGCAGTTATCCTCCATCGATTAAGATGAAATTTTGCATACACGTTAAGTTTGAATGACAATGCATGGTTAGCTGAGTGACATTGTAAATCCAATATGGTGGACGGTGCAAGAAGGCGGACTAGTCATTTTTTGTACACTGTTATGATATGGGTATCAAACGATAGGGTTTGCTGAGAAGAATACGAAAAAAGCTTGTTTTAAAAAAGATTTTTCAATGAATAATTTTATATTTGTTTGTAAAAACAAACAATCCTAATATCTAAGCAACCTTTCTGATGACTCGGTGCAATTTGATTAATATCACACCAATACGCGATATCTACTAAGTAATATTCCAAGTACTTTCACATGGAAGCTATGCGATGCAATTCGACCGATTTGCACTTGAAATATTCTCAGTAGAAACGGGCGCGATATCACCGATCGACGCAAATTACGTCACTCCATCGGGAAGGACCCTAAGATACGTTTGTTTTAGCTCTTTGGTATTATTCAAAACAAGAAAAATTAATAAAATCTCCCGACACATTTTTATTTCATGCTACATAATTTATCTAGTACATAGTAGATACGCTTCGATCGACAATCTATTGAACAAGTAATTATGACACGATATCTTGCGAAAACACCCCGATTCAAACAGTAAAACGCCTATAAGTTTTGAACGGCTGAACCGATTTTCATTAAACACATCTAAGAACACTCTCGATAAAGTCAACTCTCAAACAAAAACAACGAAATCAAAATTGTTTCATCCGTTTAGGAGCTATGATGCCACAGACAGATATACAGACACACATATACACTCGTCAAACTAACAACACCTCTCTTTGTCCATCGGGGGTTAATAAAAGGGATTGTCATTACAAATGCGTTAAGAACTCCAACTTTAAACGGATCAGATCACTATCATCACTAACAACCTGTGACGTATGCACTTATCTTAACCATAGCTATTAACATTCTTTATTGATTGATGATGTGAACAAATTGGATAAGCACGTTTTGAAATAGGTTCATAAAGTATTATAGCGACGGTTCTACATTTATAAATAAGTTATGGTGAACTATAACCGATTTATCCACTTATCATTTCCATCTCTTTATCTCAGTCTTTAGGATATTACATAGCATATACAACATGCCTTACAAAAGGAGTTAAAGTCTTGAACATCGACGCCAATTCGACATCGGAAACGGAACTGCATAAATTATTTCTGCCTAGCTCGTTCCATCATCGGACTACAGGACGTACGATGATATGCTATAGGTACATGGTGGACATTTAACCCATACGCACAAAAAGTGTCGGGAATACTTTCATAGTACGTACAGCTAATGAGAGGAATGCCCTGCCCGAGTCTTCGGTTCCTGATAGCTATAACCTGGGTGTCTAAGTCAAGAGTGAATAAGTTACTTCTAAGCAAGCGTGCTTCACCGTCGACCACTACATCGCTTACCATCAGCTGAGATAGTGGACAAGTGCGAGCCTATCAATAGTAAAAAACCTGACCAACTACCAAATTTTTTGTCCCCGTATTTAATAATGAATAGTCTATCATAACCTAGAACAAAAACAGTATTGCCAAAATAAAAAAGAGGTTAATAACCTAATTCTTTTTTATGACCATTTCAACACCTAAATCAATTAAGTTCCACGAACATGTTCAAACTTCCGGTGTTACTCGTAAATTTTTATATTATGTGTTGTTTTTATGTGGTCCCTTCATGGTTTAACACTTATCGCTGCAGTAATCGTAGTTATTTCCTGGGTATGTTTTATGGGCTCACTTAAATAAGGTTTTATATGAATAGTTAGTGTTATTTGAATGGCTTTAACCACATGGTTGAATAACTTGTAATAGAAAGATGAGAATACCTCTTACTTTAACTCGTTGACTGTGCAACTGAAAATTAAGCATTACCCCTCAAGTGTTCAAGATTTTGTTTATAACTTCATAGCCCACAAGTGTGAGGCTCATATGTGCGAGATTTGACAAGACTAAAAGTTTGTATGGGGGAGTGACCAACATGTGGTGCACTCATGCCTCATCTAAACCACGGTATGCTCCACAGGTGGGTCACGCACAGGGAACCTGTTAAAGAGGTGACCGCAACTAAAAAAGAATAACGAAGAATGGGAACACTTATTTTGTTTATTTGTTTCTTCTCAGATTAATCAGCTAAGACACACCGACATTATCTAAGTGTAACTTTTAACCAATTAAATATATAAATATTATTTTTTAACAACTTTTAATAATTTTCAAAAATCAGAAACAAACTACGATATTAACCCGTATAGTATAATTTGTAAATAATAACACTGCTTCTTTTCGAGGCATAAACAATCAATCAATCTGCCTAGCCTTTTCCCAACTATATTGGGGTCGGCTTCCAGTCTTGCCGGATTCAGCTGAGCACTAGTGTTTTACGTGGAGCGACTGCCTATCTGACCTCCACAACCCAGTAACTGGATAACACGGTACCTCTTGGCAAGACTGGTGTCAGATCTCAAGCTTCTGACTACCCGTAACGACTGTCAAAGATCTTCAAATGTCAGCCGGGACCAACGGCTTAACGTGCTTTCCGAGGCACGGAGGAAACTCGGTATCTTGAAAATGGTCACCCATCCACGGACCGACCTCATCAAGCGTTGCTTAACCTTGAAGATCGACCCGTGCGGCTGTTATTATTTAGCCACGAGCTCCTCATTCTAAGTTGTTTGTATTCCTTTTCGAGGCATAAACATAACAGATAAAATACTCATTACGATTAATTTGTATCAAATATGGCAAGTTTAACGATTAATCGAAGTCGATCATACAAATGGCTAAATATAGAACAAAAGACATCAACGCAGACTTCTACAAAGATCGATATTTTTTAAATGAAATTGATTGCCAAATAATTTCCATTTCGATTTCCTAAAATAACTTATTAATTGTCTTTCATCAAAAGAACATTCATCTTAGTTTTGTGATGTGCCCTTTTTAGCCTTTTATTTATAGATAGGCTCGCGTTTGATCACCATCTCACCTGATGGTAAGCGATGACGTGGTCGACTCTTGTCTTGAAGACTCCTTGATTATAGCTGGCTAATGCGATCAACGTATATTCCCCAAAAATATGTCTGTGTTCTGACAAACAGAGGTTAATGAATTGCTAGAATTATCTTAATCAAATTGTTGGTTAAAGGACGAGGCACAAGTAAACATTACCCCACAGAAGCCTTGGCGTGAAGATACAAACAAGCGTGGCTAGTGTCACCTAGAAACAGGTTGCAGACCGGTTGCGCTGACCAGCCAGTGTGGGCAATGTTCCTACATGCTACAGTATGGGGACAGGAGTAAATAAGTTACAGAGAGCAAGCAACGTATATTAAGGGGGAAATAATAATAATGTTAATATCAGCCTCTTACTGCCCACTTGAGAGCAAAGGCCTCTTCTGATATGGAGATGGCACGAATATTAATTGATCGATGTAACGGTATAATTTAAAAATGGGGACTTGGACAAGCGTGGTGACACAGCGCTTGGTAAAGGCGGGTTGGTGATTTCAGACATATATTAACTTTAAATCTGGGTTAGCATGAACTGCAAAAGTCATAGTGGTACTTGCCCAGATTTGAACCCACTACCATTTGAACCAAGCCTAAAAGGCGAGACATTAACATGGACATCATGACATTTTGAAAAGAAGAAACTGTGCGGGAAGGAGAAACTGAATGGTGTGATAGATTGTTTTCAAGTATCTGTTTGGGTTTTATAGAGTAAAGTGACATCGAACAATAATATGTCATTTTTAGAGTTCCGTACCAAAAGGGTCCAAACGGAGCATCTCACTGAGTCACTCACGTGTCCACCTGTCTGTCAGCATCTTTTTAACCCAAAATACAAATTGTCAAAAAAAAACTATACAAATTGTCAAAAAAAAATCATTTCCATATAAGTCAAGGAGGGCCAGAAAATAAAAATTGGTATACCCCTTAAAGTGGGGTATCGTTTTTAAGAGCTGAGTAAATAAATACAGAGTTAATTTTTTTTTAAATAATGGAAATCAAAGGAATTTTCAAATCAAGTCACCAAATTCAGTTTTTAAAAAAATTGTTCCGAAGAATTTTCTAATTTCCCAATAAAACATATTGATAAATCAGAATTTGTCTATGAAACGCCCTCATTTTCCTATTACAACCAACTTAATTATGCGGTCTGGTACGAACCCCTAAATGTGAGAGGTCTGACACACACTTGGCCGGTTTTTTCTAGAGCCTTTGTAGTGACAAAAGCTTCAATGTCACATACAGTTATGCCCAATTGACCATCATGTATAAGCCTGTTCGTATAAAGTTTGGACTCTGTGAACTATCTACTCCTGTACTTTACGGCCGAGGACCTTTGCTTCTATTCGCAATGTTAATTAGTAAATACGACTAAGTGCAAGTAATATAATTGTAATGAACTGTATTTGAAGAATTTAGTACCTTCATATGAATTTAGTACATTTTTATGAAGGTACTAAATGTAGTTATGGGCGTTTTTGATTGCTTTGTCGTTTATGATTGGACATTTTGACAAGTGATGTAGCTTGTGTGTCATAAAGTACTAATTTATAAGGTTGCTGGTCTTGTTTCTTCATTAATATTTTAAGTTTAAAATTCGAAGTATAACCAGTATCTTATATGAAAATTAAGAACATTGAGAAGACTGAAGGCGGATTTCTGAATTGAGTATTTAGTTAGTTGATAACGTGTGAATCCTACTTTTAGGGTTGTCAGGTTAAACTATAGAAACACTCCAAATTCTTAATATAGGAATCAGAAGTAACACTGCTTTACCATTTAGGCATAGATACCTTCTATAAAATGGCTGGCAATCGCAAGATATTTATCAATCATTGAGTTACATATCATACAATCCTATCCCGATTTATGAATTTGACTTTATCTATTTTAACAAAACATTTTAGCAATGACAAAGCAGTATTTTCAGTGTATGGTTGAGTGATTCAGTTTTCAAATGACCTAAATAAAAAAAAATACATTTTACTTTCTTTCTTTTCTTTTTAAATATTGTAAGCACATTTATAAACTTTACAATTTTGTTTCTAAGGTTACCATCAATTCATGCACAAAGGTGAAAATGCGGACTTATTGGCTTAGGCATGCTGTACCAGCGAACTAAGGGTGCTAGTGAAGTGATTGCATGGCAGTTACATTGTAAATATTTGGGCAGGGTTGGCGCAGTGGTTGAGCAATTGACTGCTGCGCTGCGTGTCGCGGTTTCAATTCCCGCACGGAACAAGTATTTGTATGACCTACAGATAGTTGTTCCGGCTCTGGGTGTTGTGTATGTGAGTTTATATGTGTGCACCCACGATACAGTTGAAATTCCTAGAGTGGAGAAAAGCTTCTAAAAAAATTAAAGATTTTCTGTTGGAAGTCAAAAAGTAAAGAAAAATACATAAAAATCTAATATGTATACAAAATTAGGGACCTCGACACCTTAAATTAGGGTTAAATCGAAGACTATTGTAACCCAAGGATCGATTGAGCCTGAATTTTATCTTACTAATATTATAAATGCGAAAGTTTGTTAACCAATCACGCCAGAACGGCTGAACGGATCTGAATGAAATTTGGCTCAGAGATAGATTGTAGTCTGGAATTGCAAATAAGCTACCAATATAATGTTTCCTTGGGATGATAAAACACGTTGTACGCGGGCGAAGCCGCTGGCAGAAGCTAATACTTAATTGCCTCCTTCTGTACAATTCACATCGATCTGTGAGGCCTAACCTAAGCTAGACATTAACATCAATTACATAAGTAAAGGATTTACATATAGCTAGCGATTCACTTCGGTTGCCAAGCGTGATGAAACGTCTCTGACAGAAATACCGCACAATCTACTTGACATTATAATGTGTGTGCTTGGAACTGCTAATTGACAGTGTAGGTACGCTATTATATAGGGGATTTATTTTGAACGTATTAAGATAGAGATTGGGTCTCGCAAACAGTTATTGTCAACATCAGCCTTTTAATGTGCCCACTGTACAGGGACACAGGCTTCCTCTGTGTGGCAGGAAATGGGCCGTTATCCACCACGCGGGCCCAGTGCGGGTTGGTGAATGACACATGTCTTCGAATTTTTGGTTCGAGGACATCCCGTTGCTTCCTTTACCGTTTTGAGAGCAGTGGTGATGAAATAATGCATGCAAAGTAAAGTGCCTGCCTGGGTTCGAACCCGCAACTTGTATGTTGCTGTCGTTACCACTGGGCCGCCACTGCTCTCTCATTATGACGTCACAGGTTATTTAATTAGCATTAGTTTTTATGCCCCCAGCTAACAGTCGAGTCATCAAATAATAATGTATGTCATAAAATGTGTGTGAGCCATTTAACAGATTGCCCTCGTGTTAAACTCGATGTTAATACTATAATTTAACTATTAAATAATTAAAGTGGTGTTAACATTTTAAAGTTATCCTTAGCATTTTGTTCTACAAGGTAATTCTGTACATAACACCACGAAAGTACTCCTCGAAAGTTTAGGCAGAGATGTCTTTAACCAGCGTCTGACAACTTTGTACTAGTGGCCCGGCATTTTGCTGAACTGGACCTATTTATTTATTATTTATTCATTTACACACACAATTGTCACACAGTGCCTCAAGACGAAAGTTTATGACCAGTGTGTGTTGCCAGTGATGACCTTTGGTTCTGAGACGTCGTCGCTCACAATGGTCCTCATCAGAAAGCTTACAGTAACCCAAAGGGCAATGGAGAGGGCTATGCTCGAAGTTTCCTCGCGTGATCGAATCAGAAATGTAAAAATCCGCAAGAGAACCAGGTTTACCGACATAGCCCGAAGAATTGCCAAACTTAATTGGCAGTGGGCAGGGCACATTGCTCGCAGAAAGGATGGCAGATGGGACAGAAAGGTTCTGGAGTGGCGACCGCGAACCGGATGACTTTGCGTTGGGAGGTTACCACCAGTTAGACCGATGACCAGGTTACGGGGTTCCGCTTAATGCAAGACGCACGGGTCCGATCAATGTCGCGACGCTTGGGGGAGGCCTATGTCCAGCAGTGGACGTCTTTCGGCTGATATGATGATGATGACATACAATTACTTTTACAGGTAGAACCCAAGGTAGTAAAAGTGGTCATACAATGCGACACTCAGAGACGCCCCCTTAAACTGATCACACACCTGCTCACGTCCATGATTGACCAGTCCCGAGTAACAGCTCCGGGTTGCACAAGTTACATAGAGGACAATATATCCACTGTCACTCAGAGCAGGAAAAAATGGTGTAATAAAAAGGTGAATTTGGTGGCTTCTCCTTCCTTTGTTTCCCAAAATTTTTAAAAACAAAAATACAGTGTTTATCTACGCTACAAGTTCCAAACAACGATACGTATCGCAATCGATGGGGTAGGATATTTTTTTCACACGTCTTGAGCGGAATAGAAAACCATCAAACAATTAAAATATTTTTTGACTATTTGCATGGCTTTACGTCACCAAGATGCTTATTCTCTATGAAAAGTTGAAGACGACGGATAGACAGACAGACATATGAGTGACAGTAATAGGGCTCCGTTTGGACCCTTTGGGTACGGAAAAATACGGTAAAATCACCTACTAGGCCCAAACATTACAATTCAAATGCAATGCATCCACAACATTTTGTTCTACAACACAATTCTATTTAGTGTTAAATTAACCTCTTCCCTGTCCAATGAGTCATATATGACTCAGTGATTTTTGTGTCTGCTATGTGGACAACCTGTTAATCTAACCAAACTAAAAGTTACACAAAGACCGGAATCCACACAGAATGCATCAGAATCACGTGGGAAGGTTTCCGAACATCAATAACACTGTGCTAAAGTGACCATGGTCTTCTATTAATACGGACTAGTCTCAAATGACTGGTATACAAAATTAGGATTCCATTCTAAGTTTATTATAAATGGGTTTTTGATTTACGATTTGAGATATTGTTGTTTGTTACTGATATCCCTAGTTAGGGTTTTTGAGTATCTAAACTACCTGATAAGATGGTTTTATAAAATAAATTTATAAACCATGGGTTTTTTTTTCCATATAATATTTAATTACAAATAAAAAAATTGTATTCGTAAATCCAGCTGTGAATTCAAAGGAATATGGCGATAACTCACAATTTATATCCCATTCCTACTAATCGTAAAGTGTATAACGGTGTTCAGTGGCCATCAAACGATTATAACTTGAGTTTAATTATCCCTGATAAATTAGTTTTGATATCGCAACTTACTTTGCAAGTCTGCTTAACCTTTGCTTAGGTTCGTGTTAACTCTAGTCTAGATGGAGATATAAATGTGAGGAATTTTAAGCGCCTTCTGTAAAATCACTTCACCACAATGTCGTCTTGAAATAGTTGATCAAGCTTTTTGATCAAAAAGAAATATGTCCATATTCCAGGCTTTAAGTAATTTTTTTATTTCATTTTATCAATATAATCATATAAATAAACAACGAAACGCTGCCTCCTATTTTCTACGTTTGTAGTCCTTTGTGAAACTACTGTGAAACATATTACCAGTTGCAAATCAATTGAGGGCAAACCCTTACAATTTATTCCAATAAATATACTTAATTATTTCACCGTTATCTAAATTTACATATAATAAAATACATAATTAAAAATAACTACCTATATACATTTAAATAAAATAAAAAATACTACGAACGTGTATAAAAAGGGCATTTTGGACATTTGGCGTCAAAAAATTCGTCCACATCGCTGTCAAAGATAATAATAAAATAGTTATAATTATGCCAATAATAGAATTTTTATATTTATTTTGTTTGCGGTCTCAGTTTATTCTATAAATCTACTTTTTTAAGGCAACGATTTTTAAGGTCACTTTGCATCAGAATTCAGAAACACAAACTTCCTTATCCAATGCAATTAATAGCCTATCCAGCTGTCCACAACTAAATAAAGAGATACTGGCAACTTAGATTACTAAACTTAATAAATGACAGTAAAATAGTCTACAGTTGAGGTCAATAACATTTATGTTCCATTTTCAAAAACAAATACAAATTCCTGTGCTTAACATGGTGACCCTAACACTACTTGCGCACCCGAGGTCACAGCGTCGCAATTTGGCACGATTCTGTGTCAATTTATATGTAATAGTATCGTGTGAGTGCACTGCTATTCGCTATACTGTGGCAAACGCTTTGTTGGGAAGCGGCCAGTTTGTCTTGGTATTTGGTTGAATAGTCGACTAGTGTTTAAAATGTTCAACAAATTTGATGTTTTTTGAAAGAAAAGAAGTTACCTCTTGACATTGAAGTTTACGAAAGATTTTTGAAGTTTTTAGAGAGAGAAAATCAGTGTAGTTCGCAAGAATTGGACGTTTCATTGAATAGAGGGCACTTAGTTAAAATTATGGCAAATACGGAACAGTTTTGGATGCAAGCATGATCGGTTGTTGAGGTAATGCTTTGGGAGGCCTGTATTGACATAGGCAGTACACATATTTAAGCTTGTGATGATGATTTTTACCGACTTCAAAAAAAAGAAGGAGGTAATCAATTCGAAACGTATGAATGTAATATTTTTGGAACTGAACAATATTCACATATGTTATTCTATGTGGGTTTCTAAACACATGTGCCAAATTTCATAAGTGTATGTTTGTATTTCTGTATGTATGTTTGTCCACGCATTTCTCCAAAACTACTTACCGGATCGTGATATTTTTATATAGAAATAAATATGTACATATTCAACAACAAAACAGAACTAAACTATAGGTACAAACTTATACTAAATCAAACTACTGTTCATTATTTGTAACAACAGGCCACTTTAAAAGGTATATGAGAACAGATCAGTCGTCCTATTCTGTAACAATCTCAACGTGATCACTCATTTGAAGTGAGCTTGTAGCTAACTAACAAAGCAATTATAATGCCAGCTTACTTCATGACCCCTTCACCTAAGTTTTCACGGTGAGTTTTCCTACATAATCGACCGACTGTTTTTAAATGTTTCAGAGAAACAGCTGATATTGACGTTCTATTTTCAAAAGCAACATTCCAACCGAGTATCAAGCTTATTTGGCCACATTTAACGCGCAGTAATCCACCGTGCCGGCTCACAAAGTGTGGGTATACGGAGCCCTTTGATAACTTGCCCTTAATAGTTTGTGTTGACCAACTTGAGATTCTGTTATGGATTATGTCAGCTTGTAACGTGGACTATCAGACGTACGGCAATGTGCCATCGATACATGGTGGACATCCCACCCATACGCAATAAATGTTTTGGTACAGTTGTGTGTACAGCTAAGGAGTGGGATTCCCTGCCGGAGTCTGTATTTCCCGATAGCTACAATCATTTTTGTTTAAGAAATTGATTCGCACACTGTTCTGTTGTTGTTGCATTAGGTAATTTACCTATGTTTGAAATATTTGTAAATATGTGAGAACCATGTTCCTATTTAACAAATGAAGGAATTTACCTGTTAGTGCTTGTAATACTTTATATCTATACGTAGTATAGTAGTATTAGTTTGGGTGCATCGCCCTCACGTATGTGAATTAATGTATGTATGTAAATGTAGTAATTTTTTTTTTTTTTTTAAAGTGTTTATGGAGAGAATGGACGGTAGAATCAATTATTGTTTCTTTTAAATTTAAATTTTTGACGTTCAACAGTGCCGCTTAATGGCCTTATTGATATAAAGAAGTTTTTTGTTTGTTTGTAGATGTCTTTAAGTCAAGAGTGTCACCGTCGATCACATGATCGCGTACTATCAGGTGAGATAGTGGTCTAGCTTGAGCCTATCAACAAAAATCATAATAATAAAAAAAACTATTTTTAAGATTTTTCAAAATATTTCAGAAGCAGCTCAAAAACTGGATTTTAACCGGAGGCTCTAGAGTCTAGACAAAGTCTCATTCCTTAAGCTATGGCGGTATAAATCTAAGGAAATGATCACGTGATATTTCAAAACGCTTGGCTATCTCATTCATTCATGACATTTTACTAATAGCTATGGCATCACTTTCGGTTTGATTGAATGTAACTTGTCGAGAGCCTCTTGAGTACAATATGCCACGGTACATAAAACACATCTGGGGTATGTGGGAGCATTATAATAGCGACATTTCTGCATAATTCATCGATAAATAAGTCTTGACTTCATTTCAGGCTTAGCACGCATTCTGCGACTTAATATGGAATTGTATGAAGCTGCACGCACTTGCGGTAAAAAACCGCGCAGTAAAAATCCGCAACAAATCTGCGTTTTGAAATCAGAACAGAACAGAATCAACCGCACCACAGCGCGGAATAAATTCGCGCGAATGTTTTGAGCTCTATGAACAGGTAGAAAGAGACAAAAATCGCGCGGTATTTTATCCGCAGTGCGTGTTTGTTATGATTCAGTGGCTAAAAACCGCAATGCGTGCTAAGCCTCATTCTTTTTTTTTTGCTAGCCTGAACTTTCCCACTTCTAGGTAAAAGCCATTCCTTTTATGATATTATTTTTAATTGGCCAAAAATGGGGAAGCTGGTGATGGTGTTGTTGATGATGGTGGTAGCGGTGTTATGATTCATTACTCCAATTCACAAGGAAATCATCCAATTCTATGTTAGATTTTACTGTTTTTTCTTCTTTTCCTTATTTTTTTTGATTGGCCAAGAATCGTGATGTCATAAAAATATGTCACTTCTTCCATAAAAGGTGTCTTGCCTGGCATCAGAGAATCAACTGCATAAAATAGAAGCTAGTTAGAATAGATAGTATCTAACTATATTTATGATGATCTTGCATTCCACGGCGGCTAGGTCAAAGATCACGCCAGTGCATTATGATAACAGCTTCCTAGAATATATCATTGTGAATTCCTAACATTTGACATCTTGTTTTTTTTTACCTTGTAGAAATGCTTATGCATACTGCGCTACCACGGGGAGATAGCGCTGTTATGTGGGACTCTAACCCACTAAAACGCCACGGTGACATCCTGTGCCGCTTATGGAGGGAACACGGGCACGCGTTAGCACTCACCGCAAGCCTGCCGCTGCTGTCCCACCGCCCCAGGGACCAAACAAACCAGCACATGGGCTCCACTTTTCGGCCGCAGGGGATGGGGAGAGCGTCAATCGCTATACCGACACTCCTTCTTCCCTCCGGCCCTAGCATTTGATATCGTCGAGGATAAACTACTAAATAAATAAATATAGTGGTCTGCCAGTTATTGTTATAAGCATATCTTGCTTACTGTTTTATACAACACTGTTATGGCGAAATGAGTTACACCTACATTTCACCAGTTATGTTTAAGTCTCTTGGAATAGGAGGCTATCCCATTGCCATTGTCAAGAAAAAATTACAGATGAAAACCAAATAACACTTTCCCCGACATGGGAATCGAACCCGGGACCTCAAGCTCTGCAGTCGCGCTTGCGAGCACTAGACCAACGAGGAAACGAGGGAGTAAGTTTTATCCTACTTATATTATTATAAAAGCGAAAGTTTGTGAGTGTGTATGTTTGTTACTTCTTCACGCCACAACGACTGAACGGATCTGGATGAAATTTGGCACAGAAATAGATTATAGTCGGGAATAGCACATAAGATACTTGTTATCCCGGGAATATGTGCTCTCGGAATAATTTTCGTATTATGTAACTAGCTTCTGAAAGCCGCTTCGCCCGCGTGAAAAGTTATTTTTTATTCCAAGGGAAAATTATACCAGGATAAGTCTATGTGCTATTCCAGACTATAATCTATCTCTGTGCCAAATTTCACCCAGATCCGTTAAGCCGTTATGGAGTGATTGAGTAACAAACATACATCCATCCATCCATCCAAACTTTCTCATTTATAATATTAGTAAGACTTGACTAGTCTAGCGTAGACAACATCTTATGTTACAGGTATTCAGATGTGACCATAGAGTGTTGATAAAATCTTAATGCAGAATTTTTGCACATTTTTGATGAAGATATTTTGACAGAGATTAATTGTGAACTTTATGAACAGGTTAAGATACCTACATCAGGATGCGATGGTTAACATTTACATGCAATCTGGTTCCGCAACTCTTTTCTTCAGGCTCTCTCTCGTTTTGGTTGTTAGAAAAAGATTAGTAACCAGTTTACTAAAAAAAGTTTGGTCATATTTCTTGACAACTTTTTTTGTTTATGGTAGGCTCGCGTTTAATCACTGTCTCACCTGATGGTAAGCGATGATGTGGTCGAAAGTAGGAGCAACTGGTGAAACATATTCAAGAAGAGAGTTTGCAAGAAGGAGGAGGAGGACAGAAGGGTTAGATATTATGAACCTCCCGGAGGAATTAGCGTCCAGTATATTTTATTATTTTTTATTCAAGATGCTCACTTTTTACCACTATCTCACCTGATGGTAAGCGATGATATGGTCTACGGTGAAGCACGCTTGCCTAGAAGTAACCTATTCACTATTGACTTAAAGATCAGTTGTAGATATCAGGAAACAAAGACTCCTGTAAGGCATTCCACTTTTCAGCTGTACACACAATGAAAGTATTCCAAAAACGCTTTGTGCATATGAGTGGGAGGTTAGATGGAATCAAATCGTGCAGTTCCATTGGACACTCGCAGAAAAGTAACCGATAAAAAACCGACAAACTGGCAACTCGGAATCGATGTTCATGGGTCTGGAGCTTTGAGTCGACTACTGCATCTTTGCCGATAAGCATGTAAATATTACTTAGCTTAAAGAAAGAGTCCTATCTTTAATCATTCAATTCCGCTAGCAACGAGAAATTCGTGCCGCTAATTCCGGTTAGTTAACTAGCAATAAAAAGCAAAGATATACAACTTTACATTACACTCACTGCGGTTCCACCTGATTACACATTCATTGAATGGTTCCCAACTTCATACAATCTTGCCGATAGGCATTCGTACAAAAGATGCGCAATGGACATAACTCTTGTGCTGTACAAATTAGAGGCGATTTTCGAATGATTTAGTGGTGTTAAAATGTTGTATTAAATTGCATGTCGCCATTTGATTAGACATTGCATGATAGTGTTGGTTTAGGGATGTTGAGGTCTCGATATCATTCGGATATTTTTGCGATAAAATAGTTAATATATTTTGATTTATGTAAGATTTTTTTTATCGATTTGAAGACTTTTCTTGACCAGCTTTCAATTGACAAATGATTGGCTAAGATGTTTTATTTTCACTGTTTTTATCGAGATTAAAAATTACTCTATATGTCATTTCCTAATGTGGAAGTCCAGATCTGTCCTGCAAATTCGATAGACATGTAGGATTTTTTAACAATATGATGATTTTAAATTTCTATTTTCAGTTACCAAATCATTGACAATTTTTTTTTCACCTTTTAAAAACTGCAATGCTATTTTCCATTACATTTTATTTCGATAACCAACTTTAGAGGGAATCACATAACTTTCTTATAAGCGACCGAAACACATTAAAACAGTATTTAAAAGTTACATAAAGTCCACCTTTAAATACTGTCTCTTTAGTGTTCTCCAAAGACATTTTCACTAATATAAAGACGACAAATTCTCTCGAATTACCAATAATTGCATTCACTAACATATTGCAATTGATGGGGTACTAATGAACAACAAGGCACATATATATAAAAGCCGTCTTCAGGCCGTTTCTCTTGAGGACTTATGGACAATGTAATTTGATACTGTGGTTATACCCAGGCTGCTCTTAGGATATGTATTTAAGTTGCAAGTACTGTTCACATACCTACATATTAAGTACTTTCACCTAAATATACTCCAGAAAAAGAGCACGAAATGGTTTTTTACTTTTTTTGTTTTAGTAGGAAGTGCTTAAATAGTTTTGATAACACAGAAAGTCTCTTTTTTATCATATGACAAACAACTTCTTTTGGCGCATGGTTGGCGCAGTGGTTGAGCGATTGACTGCTGCCCTGCGTGTCGCGGGTTCGATTCCCGCTCGGCACAAATATTTGTATGTCCTACAGATAGTTGTTTCGGCTCTGGGTGTTGTGTACGTGAGTTTATATGTTTGTAAACGCACCCACGATACAGGAAGAAATTCCTAGTGGGGCAAAGTTTTATTTTAAAAAAAATCTTCCGTTTGCGTTGTTCTCAGTATTTTGAAAGAATTACCATTTTGTAGCGTCCTGGTGGCCTAGTGGTTAAGACATCGCCACTCGTGCTTGAGGTCAAGGGTTCAAATCTGTGCAAGTACCAATGTGATTATTCCCCCATCATATGTAATTTTTAAATTTATTACCGCCCAAACAAACAAACGAACTCAAATTTACAAATAAATTGCAAAGGTTATATTGTTAGGTTTATAGGGAGAGTTATTTTAATAAAATATCAAACAATTTCGGATCATCTCATAAAATTCGGATACTAGTAGCACTAGTTTCGGATCATCTGATACACAAATTTTTCATATACTCCCCTAACACTAGTTGACATCCTTGGATGATGTATGAAGTCTAAAATTAGCAGTTCTCGGAGTTTACTAGAAAGTGCAATGTGCTGGTGATAGCGATAACTTAGGGTCAAACTGTGACCCCAGGTTTAGTGCTGACTAAAATATATGCGTATTCCCTGCCACTTTTTGTAAAGTGCTTGACACTTTGGTAAAAGATAAATAGTGCTGTTGCCCTCTAGTTGGTATGTATTTGAAGTTTAAAGTTCGTAGCTCACTTACTCGACCCCGCTCAAACACCGCTGCCGCAAAACACCACCTTAAGGCGATATATACGCCCCAATGTAAACGCAGTACTGGACGTGCGCCCGCTCGATCCCAAAATACCAATATTGAACCTTCTTTTGAACAGTTTTGTTTGCAAAATATTAATTGATTTACATATGCTATGTCAGTTATGAAGAAATTACAGCCATCAATTTTTCTGTGTAAAAATATTTTTAAACATCCAAGTCGTTTTGGAGGAGTATCCAAAAGTTGCGAAAAATATCATGTTGCTAATTTTTTTAAAGCAAAATTATTTGTTATACGAAAAAATCATGTTTAAAAAAGAATGTACATGAAACAATAATAAATATATATTTTTTTCCAAACTTATTACCTAGTCGTTACTAAGGAGTATGCTTTAGAATGTTACCGTTTTACGACACTAAATGTAGGTCCTTAAACGAAAATGACGGCTCGCTGTCCACGCACCAACAGCTAGCTGAGTTAGTAGGTAACCAGCTGTCCCCGCGCTTACAGCTGCCAGTAAACTAACTGTCTTGAACTTTAGATTTGACTTTAAGCGTCTGTAGCTGCTGTGTTGAGAGTCTGCGTGCGTACGTGCGGGCCGCCCGCTTGAAGCGTGTGGTAAGCATGCAATAAGCGAGTCGTCATCTATTGACTGGTACGATGGCGGTAAGCTCGCTTACAGCGAGCTGTCTGCTAATTTGTGTTGTAAATGTAAAGTATGTTTACAGAGGACGCCATGAAACTCACATGTCAATGAACATTATTTTGCCGTGCGGTATAAGTCAGCAGCGGCCTTTATTCTCCGTTTGCTATGTTCAGATGATCTACGGCAATTATATACTAAACTAGTTTCTGGCAGCGGCTTCGCCCGGGAGAAATTCGAAAATTATCCAAATATAACATACTCCCGTTCTAATTCAGGACATGGCCTAACCTTGTGCCAGGTTTCATGCAAACCCGTTCAGCTGTTATAATTTTCGCATTTATAATATATTAACCGCTGTGTGTAATTACAGAAACAATAAAAAAGCAATTGTATCTCGCGTTGATCCACGTCTTAAAATACGAAATGTGAAAGAATAGATTCCAAGATCTTTAATCTTTTCTTTACTGTATCATATCAGGGCCGATGTCCTACGCCTTTGTATCTTCTTTAGGCGAGGTTTTACATGTGTGACAGTCAATCTGTACCTGTAAGAACAGATGTAGGTAAGCTGTTGCAGAAAATGGTCCATGTAATTACCAAATTTCTTCCGAATCAGTTCAGCCCTTCTTGAGTAATGAACAACGAAACACCTTTACAAACTTGTTGTATAGTAGGATATGTTTATTCATTGCTTGGCTGGAACTTGTATCTCACTATCTGAGCTCATTACAGTGACTGATTGTGCAGGTCCTATGTTTATGAAAACCTATTTATAATGTTCGTTAATGTTTTCTAATTGTTCCATTTGATTTTGTAATTAATTACAGATGTACCATCAGCTAGTCTTGTGTGGTGTGTAACTCTTAATTCTTTATTGTACACAAAAAAGAAAATTAAATATACAACTTGAGTGATTATAAAGTTGATTTACAAAGGCGAGCTTAACTCTAAGAAGAGTTTTCTACCAGCAAACAGAGTTTACAAAAGGAAGAAGAGAAATAGTCCAGTGTTCAATTTTAAAATAATATAAAATAAATCATAAATATACATACATAAATAAGTACAAAATATATATACACATATACAAATATTATGTCATTCCGAAAGAAAATGATCCTTGAATTGCCTCTTGAAGACATTCAGAGAAGGGCTGCCGCGTAGGGAATGTGGTAGAGGGTTCCAGAGACGCACTGCAGTATCAGAGAAGGAGCCATCATATCGGCTGGAAGTGTGACGTGGGGTACGAAGGAGAAGAGAAGTGGAAGTGCGACAGAGTTTACCCCTCGGGGCAAAGTACTCAAAGCGTTCACGAAGGTATTGAGGAGAATTAGGATTGTGTAGGATAGTCTCCTCTAAATCTCTAACTAAATGGTATAAAACAAAGTCGCAGTCCCCTATCTGTTTCGCCGCTCATTTCTTCTAAACCACGCAACCGATTATTATACGGTGTCCCTTCTAGACAGAGAGATAAAAGAAGTGGGATTGTGTTTTTAGTTAGTCTCGTGGTCCGTGCGAAGCCGGAGCGGATTGCTAATGACTTCTAAAAACAAAATAAAAAACAGCTATCTTTTTCCCACTTCACTAAGT
Organism: Orthosia gracilis; assembly: GCA_947562075.1. Taxonomy (NCBI): domain Eukaryota; kingdom Metazoa; phylum Arthropoda; class Insecta; order Lepidoptera; family Noctuidae; genus Orthosia; species Orthosia gracilis. The sequence goes on from OX387266.1 coordinate 1,979,444, forward strand.
TTAAATAACTGCCTTGGTTTCGTATATTAACGTGATTATGAATGCCAATAAATCACGTCAAACCTTGGACAATATGGACCATAGTGTCTGACATAATACAATAATCTTCCTCAAGTGTGTTAACGACCATCACATCTCATCAATCTATATGGTTACTGTTGGGAATACTACCTTGAAGATAGGTGCACGTCAGTTATACATAAGATGGATATAAATATGGAGGCCGTAAAGTCTCGCAACCTTCATTGAAAAGGCGCAACTGCCCGATCGTTATTATTGGGCTATGGTATCTGTATATTTGATGGCGCGATGTAGAATTTGTGGACGTCAGCGTAGCTATTCGCAACCGTTCGATTCCATCCCGAAACGAATGGTTGTGACGTTTTAAGGTTCGTTTAGAGAGAATGCGCGATGTAGAATTTGTACGACGTCAGCGTAGCTATTCGCAACCGTTCGATTCCATCCCGAAACGAATGGTTGTGACGTTTTAAGGTTCGTTTAGAGAGAATGCGCGATGTAGAATTTGTACGACGTCAGCGTAGCTATTCGCAACCGTTCGATTCCATCCCGAAACGAATGGTTGTGACGTTTTAAGGTTCTTTTATAGATAATGTTACAGAATGGTAATTTTTATGGTAAAAAATGTTAAAGTTGTAAATAAATTATTATTTCTCAAGTGTTAAGTGTGACTATAAAATATACATTGGAGAATTAATTGAAATAGGAAACAGTATTGTTTTATTAAATAAATTTATTTTGTTTTATTACTTCGATGACACTCGCTAAACCATTCTCCCTAAACGAATCTTACAACGATGATATATGATATGATGATGGTAAATCAAATTGATGACCGTAGGCATCTAAAAACATCAAAATTATTGCTTCAAATTGCTACAATCTGATCTTATATGGCAAAGATGCTTACCTATTAATAGACGGAAAGGCAATCCTTAATCTAGTTAATCGTCCATTCAAATAGAATAGGAATTTATCAATAAATGTTGCCATAACCAAAACAGTCGTCCATTCATGAGTAACACCAATCCAAATATAAAAACACCAGCAAAAATACACTGACCCAAATACCGTAAATTAAATGCAAGTTCCTTAATACGACCAATAGATGGCATACCAATCGCTCGACCCTTTTATGTGATATTTTTTTATCTGTGCAAGGATTCTAGACTCTTTCTAAATGTCAGTTGATGTCCTCAAGCATTCTAGAGTGAATTAAATATCTGGTTAGATTGCCAGTAGTACGTTGGAACGGTAAACGGTTGTAGAAAAAGTTTTGGTGAGTAGTAACTACCTTGTTTAGGTATCAAGTGTGCATTTTAGATCAGCGTGTGTATTCTTTATGTAAGGCGAATGCCTTATCTTATAATATAAAAATGAATCGCAAAATGTGTTGGTAAGCGCATAATTCAACAACGCCTGGACCAATTTTACCAATTCTTTTTTTTAAATGTCCAACGAGAAAAATTCGAATAATTGCCGGGAAAACCCTAAAAACAGCCCTTTTCTTTTTCCCATACAAACATTTTCTAACTAAACTAACATTTTCATGTGATCTGACGTCTGTCTGTCTTTAGGGTAGGTAGGTTAGGGTAGGTAGGGTAGGGTAGGTAGGGTAGGGTAGGTAGGGTAGTGTAGGTAGGGTAGGGTAGGTAGGGTAGGTAGAGTAGGTAGGGTAGGATAGGTAGGGTAGTGTAGGTAGATAGGGTAGGGTAGGTAGGCTAGGGTAGGTAGGGTGGGGTAGGAAGGGTAGGTTAGGTAGGGTAGGTAGCCAGTTGACGGGAACGAAGCCGCGGGGGTCAGCTAGTTTTATATAGAGAAGGATTGAACGTCGATCGTCACGGTTAAATGAGCAACCGTGAGACTTTTTGAGACGGGTTTTTCGAAAATCAGATAAACTAAAAGCAGGTTTCTGGAAAGCAAGTATAGGATTGGCTAATTGGCTCTTGTCCGTTCTTCTCCACGTAGGCTTTTTCCGAACGGATGGTAGAATCACTTTATTAAGATCCAGCCTTAGTTATCCCCCCAACGACGCCCCTGAGCCGAGGTTTGACCCCACAGGGGGTTGTCACTTAGGTTTACTAATTTTGTGCCTGGCTGGAGGCTGTATAGCTAAGTTTCCACAGGTTCGCCCGGTAAGCAGTGGACGATCACTTTGGATCGAATTGCGAGATGCCAAGTAGAAAAAAATATGACTAATTGGCTGTTGACAATTCATTCATCCAATCTCGTCGAGAAAATATATATGTTATTTTTGAGTTTATATGTTAGTCAAATCTCACATTTTGCCATAATTAACTTTTAATAAACTGGGTGTTCATCTGAATTACGTAATATTCAATCAACGTTGTTCTATTTCTTTTTCAAAGACCAAAATAACTTGTGATTTAATCAATAAATAATTGCTGTGATCTATTGAATAATTGGTCATTAATCTTATTTGCACCTATAAATAAATTGGTGTAAAGAATCCAATATTAATATATATTCATCATAATCAATTCCATAGACTTGACGTAAATTGATTTTAAATTAGGTAATTGATAAAAAATTGCCCCGAATAGCCATAAAATTTAATGAATAATACCAATAGGTGATCTACTGGTATAATAAATACTGGATGGAATTAATTTGGACAGTTATTGATAAAATAATTTGTCTGTTAATAATTAGATTGTTTCTCAATAATTAGTCGCTCAGACTGCAATGCAATAAATAAAAGACTTGACATACTGAGCCACTGTAGTACACATATAACTTATTATGGCTTTGTATTGGAAGACATTTTTGATATTAAGGACCATTTACCAAGATGTTTTTTAGCAATAGTAAAAAATATCTTATGGTTGCAAAAAAAAGTTTACGACAATAGATCCCAATGGGTCGAAGTATCCGAGTTATTTCTCGGCCCCTCCACAAGATAAGAAAAGATGGTTACAAAATCGCTGTTAAATCGATAATTTTTTAAAACCTTTTTTATGCCACTACTGGACAAAGCCATTCTCAAAATTTGCAACATTGCAAAAATAAGTTGTTCTATTGTGCAAAAAGACTAGAATAAAATTTAGTAAATCGTATACGCCATCTTGGATTTTGATTTTGACCCCATATTCGTTATTCTTATTAGAGACCCCGAAAACCGCGAAAACGAAAATGATACCCATGACAAAAAGTTATCGATTTTGCTGTCTTTATTCTGTATTTATAAGCCGTACCCAATGACAACATATTCACATTAAAATCGGTAAGTAATTTGCAAAGTGTGGCAATTACTGCATTATACAGATACACCTTTATACAGTTTAATAATACACCTTCATTTCTGATGACTGTATAATGCATCATTTCATAAACACACCTCACATTTAAACTTATTTCTACATAATCACAGACCAATCAATCAAAAAAACAGACATCATTATATCGCCAGCAATTTAGAGACATGAAACACACATACATTTACACAAAAAATAAATTGAATTGGTACACTTTCACAATTAAATAATCTCGCAAAAAACAACTTTCAATTGAAATAAATAAAAAATTGTAATATATCAAAATGTTTTTTATGGGTTTATTATGCAGTCATGTTTTTAGCACTTCGTTTTGACCTCTTATCGGTTTTAAATACTATGTATTGATGAATGGATGTGAAAACGTTTATGTAGATGCTGGCGCCAAATTATCAGTTATTTTGTAGAATAAATTTAAGTGAGAACAGTGTTTTTTATTAGCTTACATTGCCCCACTTCTTTTTTAATTTAAATATCTTTGTTTCCTAAAACAACAAACAACCTTGCACAATTTCATAAAAGCATCATAGGTAGGTCAAAAACATGCAATCGAATTGAGATTTTCCTTTTCGAAGTTTGTTGAAATAACAAGGTATCGTCGATTTGATTGAGTCGAGTAGAGGAAATAACTTAGAATGTAGGGGCAAATAGAAGAAAATGGTGCACATTGAAATTCGATAGTCTACCTACATTAAAATTGCTGTGTAAATTGAGAGGCATCTATAAGGGTTTACTTGCGTTTGTCATCTATACTAATATTATAAAGCGGAAGAGTTTGTTTGTTTGTTCGTTTGTTTGTTTGAACGCGCTAATCTCAGGAACTATACCAATAGTTGAATTGTTTTTTTTTTGTGTTGGATAGTCCATTTATCGAGGAAGGTTATAGGCTATATAACATCACGCTACGACCAATAGGAACGGAGCAAAAATGAAAAATGTTGCAAAAACGGGAAATAAATATTCCTTTTTGAGAGCTTCCGTTGCGTGCGCTGGTTAAATTTACGCAACAATCATGTATGTAGTGTAGGTAGGGTATGGTAGATAGGGTAGATGGGTTGATTGATACGTAGCCAGTTGACGGGAGCGAAGCCGCGTGGGACAGCTATGTTAAATAAGGCTGCTGGTTAATTACTTAGTATGAGTACGCAAAGGTTAAACTACATTCAACAAAATATAACTTCACCTCTTTATTCCTCAAGGTTCAAGCAGAGGTTTATACTGTACCCATATTTCAGCAAATATTTTGAAGTCCCATTATTAACTCGAAATTCTGGGTTGCCTTTTTAATTATTGACAGGCTCGAGCTTGACCACTGGCTCACCTGATGCTAAGCGATTATGTGATCGACAGTGATGCACGCATGTCTAGAAGTAACCTGTTCACTCCAGCTTGAGCCATCAGGAAACAACGACTCTAGCAGGGAGTTCTACTCCTTAGCTGTACGCCCAATTAAAGTATTATCTCCCATTTCATGGGACTTAAACACGACTAGCAAAATAAGGGTGTGTAGGTACTTTGGGGAATTTACAGTCGTGAATTTTGTTATTTCCTGAATCCATTCTCTGCTTACCTACTTCCTGCCAAAGCGTGATGACGTCTACGTGTCCAACTGTCTATATTGTTAAATAAATTCGATTGTTTATAACGACGTCTAGTATTAAAATGATCAATGGTTGTTTTTATACTTTGACGACACAATAGATTTGCGTGAGAAATATTTTTTTGTTATTTCTGGCCTTCCTCTCGTATTGTGTTTAATTACTTTATTAAATTGACTTCAACTAAAGTTAAGTTAAAAAATTAGTGAACTTTGCAACGAGTCAATGATTGATTGCGACTTAATAGAGATATTGTCCTGTTGTAATTGATACTGTAAGTGCAAGGTTCAGTTTCATTTTAGTCAAGATTCAAGATGGTGGAACAGGTGCCTTACTGACGTTTCAGAACTATCATGGTTCCTCTGTGTAAGAAAGACAGAGCTATACAGAAAGAGAGCACTATCCCTTTTTAACCGACTTTTCAAAAAGGAGGAGGTACTATGTTCAGCTGTATGATTGTTTTTTTTTGTGTATTTTCACCAATTTCTCCATCATTTGTGGGCCGATTAGTAGTATTTTTACTAAAAAAAATATTTCCCAGCGGAATCATAATACGCACGCGTTCCTGTAAGGCGACTTATTAATAAAGTATTTTTTTTTAATGTTAAGATTCAAGATGGACCTGCCATGTTATCTCTCCACCACCCTTGGTTAATTGGTAGAGAATGCCTCAGGCATTAAGTCCGCCTATGTACATGTATGTTGTATTAAGTTTTAAATAAATAATAAAAGGTAGAATTCACCATCTTGAATCTTAACATAGTAGTGAATAGGAAATTGTTTCTGTATTTTTGTGTAAGGCAGTACACGCTATATACAACAAGTCGAGCAAACAAAGGCACAGCCGTACCATGCCTTTTTCGAAGTCATTCAGGATATTTTCGACACCCCTGTAACTTCGTTGTTAGTTTAAAGAGTGTGTGTTTAGATTGTTTTTCGTGGTGAAACTGACAGAAATATTCGTCAAAAAAAGGCCGACGAATTGGCCTTTTTTAAAAAGTTACAAAAAATAAAAATGAAAGGTAATTACAGTAATAATGTCAAAAACTTGTACTAAAAGGTGTGTTCTTTGAATGAGTTTGGGTAGCGGACGTTCTAAAGCATACGGGAATCACCACGCAGATTTATTTTCATTGGTAAAAATAAAATATGTTTAGAAGCTTACCCTTCTGACTGAGGAAATCATTTTTGATACTAATTTGTGTGTTTTGTTGTTTTACCTGAGACAAAAAATAACACATTAATACAAAAACTATTTAAAACATAAAATTTATACAAATAGATATACAATATAGAAAAGATAGACCAAAAAAAAAATACGACATTAAAACAACTACGAAGCAGTTATGGGGATAGCAAAAAAAAGTAGAGTAGTATTTCGTCAATAATGTTTAAGTATCACGTAATGAGAAGCGAGTTTTATGCCAGAAACACGGCACAAATTTAGATCTTTAGCTGCTGTCCGTCACATATTTTTTTGTATATCCAATTTATTATTTATTTATTATTTTATCTGTTATTTATTTTATGTTATAAGGATTAGAGTAGGTTATAAATGTTTTTGTTTTCTATTATAAATGTTGTGTTTTTATATTTAGGGAACTTAGTTTATAAGTTATTATAAGATTCTTTTTTTTTTAAGTTTTCATAATTTTATATTAAATAAGTTATTTTAAAGTCCGCGCTATCGCATTAGGTATATTTGTAATGATAGTTGAAAGGGAGATTTTAATAAATAAAATAAAAACACCCTCCAAAAATTGCGTGACTAATCGTAATGGCTACGCTAATAGTAATTTTAGATTTCTAGATTTGACAATATTATATATTTATTGTTATACCTAAATATTTGTACTCCTTTAAGGCCAAACATGGCGGAGCTAAAAAATTACTGTAACAACCTGCATGCTCTGTCATGTACACTACTTTTTTTTACAAAAGTAAAGAATCTGTCTATGAATTTATAGTAATATCGATCGAGTAAACGAGGATCGAGGAAACATATGTTACTAAAAGTGTTCTGAATATAAATGAGGATGGATGGAGAGGGAGGGTACGGCCAACGAAAAGTTGGATGGACTGCGAGAGGAGTGATATGAAAGAAAAGGGAGTCAGTGCTAGCGTGACGGGGGACATAACGGTATGGAAGAAGAAAACGTGTTGCGCCGACCACAAGTAACATGGGACAAGGACAGGACGATGATGATGATCGATCGCGTACTTGTAACTTACGATCATCCGTTCGTAAATTTACCACTAACGAATAGTTGCGTGTTAATTCATAAAGAGTTCTTCATGCATCACACATCACGCTTCACCTTGACCTCAACGAATAGTCCGAACATTACACTAATGGATTTCGGTAAGAATAATCATGTCTTTTTTTGAAGTTTTGTAATCGTAAATGACTCTATAATGTTTTTTCAAGTGTGGTTGCTGTAGGCTAACTGCAGTTTTCGTACTTTGTGACATAATAAACGATAAAATGTCATTCAACATTTTATCGTTTTTGTTTTATTTTTAGGTATTTTTATGTGAATTGAATTTGGCCTGAGACCACCATGACAAGTGATATTCTGTCATCGAAAGCGTTATGTGTGATTTTTCGATAGCGATTGTCGAAAAGGCAAATTTACCAGTAATGTGCTTGTTCAAAAATCAGTTTTGTACGTTTTCGAAACCACCAGCCCGCACTGGGCCCGCGTGGATGATTAAGGCCCAGTCCGCTTCTCACAGAGAGGAGGCCTGTGTCCTAACAGTTTGAATATTTAAAAGACTGATAATGATGACGTATACGAAATGTTTACTTTTAGATAAGCAGCTCTCCAGCTGAAGAATTTGGTGCTTTACATTTTTGGTAACTTTTGGTTGGTAATTTCTTTGCAAAGAGTAAAATATATTTCTAATTCTCTATCAGCAAGTTAATATAAATTAGGATTAGCGCGAGCCACAAGCACTACCATTAACTTGGAAATGTCCTGGCATTTCTTCACTTGTAAAAAAATCAACAAAATATTACAGAATAGTTAATCATGTTCAGAAATGTGCATGCAGTTTAAAATAAATGTATTCATCATTATCATTTCAGCCGAGAGAAGTCCACTGCTGAACAAAGGCCACTCCCAAGTGCCGCCTCGCATCCAGCGGATTCTCGCTACCTTCACTAGGTCTTCTGTTGACCTAGTGGGAGGCCTTCTAACGCAGCGTCTTCCGGTTCGCGGTCGCCACTCCAGAACTATTCAGCCCAATCGACCATCCGTTCTACGAGCAATATGCCTACACTGCCACTAAAGTTCGCAATTCTTCGGGCTATGATGGTTACTTTGGTCCTCCTGCGGATATCATCATTTCTGATTCGAACACGAAATGAAACTACCTGGGACAAACGATCCAGTTAGGTAGGTCTAACATCGAGAAAGAGATCAACCGTCGAATATGACTCGGCTGGACAGCATTCGGGCAGTTGCACAGTACTCGTATCTTCTCGTCCAACTTATCAAAGTATATCAAGACGAAAGTTTATGACCACTGTCTGTTACCAGTGATGACTTGAGACGTGGTTGTTCACTCACCCAAAGGGCATTGGACAATGCAATGCTCGACATTTCTTCACTTGTAACAAAACCATATTTGAGAAAAGATCAAGCCACAAGCAGTTTAAAATATGTGTTACTTAGTCAGAAATGTATTACCATTTGCGTCGCATATTCGCTTACAGAACCTTCAATCTTCATGCAAAACATTGTGAAATCTAATTTGATTACTACACAAAGGATACTCATCAAATGCCAGTCTGGGTTGTAAAAATTTATGACTCTGTTCTGAGGCCGATCGTTTTAGTCTAAGTGATCTATAACTATACAAGTATGCTATGTTATAATGTTTCCGTTCCGTACAAGGTTTCTGATTGACGTGTTGTTATGTTCTTTTGTTTTTTGAGTTATTCAGGGTGTAGTGTTCATGTTTTTGATGATCTAGAGTTCGTTTAACCTTGTATTCTAACATATTACCACCGAAATGTGGCGCTCTGGTGTGATCATTTGAACGTTGTGTGGAGTTTTAGTTCGAAGAAACGGTAATAATAGCTATGCCAATGTGATCTAGTGATCAAAAGGAATATTTTCATTAGGCATTATGGCCAGGTAACAAAAGGAGATAAATGTTTTGTGATAAAATTTAATTTTCATGACGGCAGTCGAATAGATAAGTGCAGGCTTGTCTGGCAATAAGTAGTTGCAAATATCTTTAATTAACTAAATTGTAATTAATGTTTGTTAGTAAGCCTCAGATATAATAAGTTTTTCAAATGAATCAAAGTCGTAGGAAATATAAAATAATGGTTACCAGCTCTCAGTTAGCCGCAATCTATGGTTTTCTAGGTAGAATACTATACTTTTTTTTATAATTTATATATTTTTTTAATTACCTTTTATTTTTATTACAATATTTTATTTATTTATATTCTATTAATATGTTATTTATTTTTTTATATTTTATTAAATAATTTTTTTTTTATTTTTTTTTTATTAATATTTTATTTAATTACAATATTTTATTTAACATATTTTTTTGGTTTATTTCTAACGAATTAAGAGCAATTTTTTTGCCAGTTACAAAAATAGAACTGTATTTTATGTTTTTTTTATTCATAATGAGACCGCTCTTAACCTCGATTTCGCCTAATGGTAAGCGATGGACCTTATCCATCACCTACCCTAATCTACGGTATAACGAGCGTGCTCAGAAGATGCTTGTTCTTGTCTTGAAGGTAAGTTATACTTGACATACCTAACGGAGAGACCGTCACACGTCACAGGCCACTAAGGTTCACTATACTACAAATAAAATTATAATTTATGGAGTGAATTCAATTAACATTTCATTTAATAAGGATGAACTATAAACCTATACAACAGTGATTCAATTAGTTGTTGATGTTCAATTATTAATGCAAAATGTTTTACGACGACATCTAATCAATGTAGCAAGTTGTAAGTTTCAGCTCTATGGTATGTGACATTCTATTGGCGATAGAATTTGTCGAAATAGCACAATCTATTTGAGCTTGAACACTAAACATAATGTGGGTAGCGTATGTCAATCTCTCCAGAGTCTCTTGGTAGAATAAGAAAGCTGAAGTGGCAGTGGGCCAGCTCTGCCATACGCACTTAACATTTTAGGAATACTTTCATTGTGCGTACAGCCAAGGAGTGGAATTCCCTGCCGGGGTCTATGTTTCCTGATAGCTACGAGTACAATCTGGGGGTATCTAAGTCAAGAGTGAATAGGTTACTTCGAGGCAAACGTGCCTCACCGTCGACCACATCATCGCTTACCATCAGGTGAGATAGTGGTCAAATGACAATCTATCAGCGATGCTATTGTCAATAACTTAAGTTTATTTAAAGCAAACGATTGTCAGTAGAATGGAAAACTGTTAGCTGAGTGGTACAACTGTCGTCTATTAGTTTGTTAAACCTGGCGATAATGTCTTTGTTTGAATATCAATGTGGATGGATGGAGAAGAAGGGAAAGGGCAAAGAAAAGATGGATGGACTGTGTGAGGAGTGATATGAAAGAATAGGGAGTCAGCGATGGCGTGACGGGAGACAGGATGGGATGGAGGAAGAAAACGTTTTGCGCTGACCCCAAGTAACATGGCACCAAGAGCAAGAAGATGATGATGTTTCAATTTTACGTGTGGAATTATATTATGGAATCCTTCCGAATAGTGAAAAGTGTCTAAACTAATTCAAAGACAAGCTCTTGCGTTCACTGCTACCAAGATAATTCGATAAAGCAACACAGTCGAGAATATTCTAACGTTGTAAAATCTAATTAAATTACAAAATAATCTTCTCGCAAATCAGTTGGATCAGTGGGCATTTTACTGCTTGTGTTTTGTAATGCGACTGGCATGGATGGCCGTACCTATATTTTTAACACTTTTAGGCTCGATTCATTACTTCGGCCGATGCGACTTTGCGGTGCGATTTGCGACGCGATTGGCGTCAAGCGACACAAGTGCGTGACTTCAAGACTTGTTAACAGCGATGTTGCTTTTAATGACAATACACTGTTTATTGAGTTGTGAGTGTTTAGTGGTGACACTCAGACCCTTGGGCACAGTTCTATAGGATGACATATTAAAATGTTGGATACGACTTAAATATACTCAGAAATACATTCAAGCTGCACCCGGTAAAATAATGTTCATTGAAATGTGAGCTTCAGGACGTCCTCTGTAGACATACTTTACATTGACAACACAAATAAGCAGACAGCTCGCTTCAAGCGAGCTTACTGCCATCGTACCATTCGGTAGTTGACGTCTCGCTTACCAAACGCTTACCACGCGCTTCAAGCGGGCGGCCCGCGCGCTGTACGCACGCAGACTGCTCGCTTGAAGCACGTTGCTAACCTAACAACGTGCTTCAAGCGAGCTCGCTTGCTTGCGTGCTTAAGCTAAGCGAAAGCGGTCGGCGGTACATGGACAGTGTATTTGACAGCGAGCTCTCAGCTCCATTTGAGGCGGTGTTGTGCTGGAGCTGTGTTGGAGCGGGATCGTGTAAGTGAGCTAAAATTTTAGGCCTTCATATAATATATATATATACTCGTAGCTCAGGTTATCCTCGGAGATAATTTTTCTATTGATTATTCATATTACTAGGTTGGTCGAGGCCCAGGGGGAGGGGGGCATTGCCCACGTTGCACCCCCTCTGTATCCCCGCCTGCTAGAATGTCACTTGTCTAGTGCCTCAATTGTTTTCTCCGCAGACACTGTCGCAAGACGCTTGTCATTTAGCCATGGTAAAGCTGTATTTTATGACGTTCCCGACTTTAATTACATATTAACTGTGAATCGCACATTTACGAAATAAGTTTAGTGTCTACAAGGTTGTTCTAAGTTAAATTCATCAAAATCTATAAAGTTTTGATGAGAAACGTCATGTTTTCATCATTATTTTCAATCAAATACAGCTTAGAGAACTGTATTGATGATGTTAATGATTACTATTGAGTAAATAATTATAGCATTACTATTTGCGAATCTTATTTCGATGCGACTTAATACAGGCCTGTCGTTTGCAAAGACCGTAAGAATTAATTCTCCAACAGGTGGCTATAGAAATCCAATGCAGAATACGACATACAGCGTTTACAGTATGCCGCGTACAGATGCCTGTTAGGTGAATGTGGGTACTTAAAGATAATGTTTGCATCATCAGATCCGCTAGAATACCCTGTCTTCTTCTTAACGCCCCGCGCTGCTGCACGAATTACAGACAGAAATCGTTCTTTATAAGATGCGCTAAGTCCTACAATAAATTGGTTGACTTTTCTGAATTTGACTTATTCACCATTAAGCCGCATGTATTCATTCGAATACTTACTAAACATTGGTTCGAATTGGTTCAATATCTGTTTTTTATTGCATTTCATGACGAGGTATTATTGTGATTGTATGTTATTGCTTAAAGTACACCACCATTGTAATTCTTTTTTTTTCTTCTCTAACAGGCTTGCTCTTCATAGTGAATTAAATGCGAAAACATTTAATTTACTATGAAGTTATTTATTTGAAGTTAAATTTGTTGGTTGTTAATACTGTCTGTATTGCGATTATAATAAAATAAAATAAAATCATTGCATATTGATATTTTATTACGCAGGAAGTCACCAATAGTCAACATCTGGCTAGACTTTTCTCAACTACTTATGGATGTTGTACCTTCCCAACATCATCATCTTCAGCCTTTAAATGTTTCCACTGCTGGGACACAGGGTTCCTCTCTGTGAGAGAGGTAATGGGCCTTAATCCGACACGCGGGCCCAGTGCGGGTTAGTGGATGTCACATGTCTTCGAATTTTTGGTTCTAGGACATGCCGGTTTTCCCACGATGTTTTCCTTAATTGTTTTTAGAACATTGGTGATAAAATAAATAACACAAAGTAAAGCGCCTGTCTGGGCTCTAGTTTAACTAAATACCAATACATTAAAACGTTGCCCCTCACTAGGAATTCATTCTGTATAGTGGGTGTGTTTACAAACATTTAAACTCAAACAAACATACATGGAGTAACTGAAGAATGAATAGAGAAAGATTTTGTGAATGTTATCGTGATGGTTTACAGAGGTAAATCGAAAAAGGAAACGTGTTTATTTATTTATATATTTTTTATTTAATTAGGTGAAGGTGTTACGCCGACCCGGAGTAACATGGGACAAGGGCAGAACGATTATAACTTCTAGTGATTGACTATTTGACTTTCACAACCCGTCACTGGATATCAAATTTAGTGACAACTGATACCCCATAGCAATTAATAGGCTTAAGAAATTTTAAAGAGCAGAGAGCAGCAGTGGTGGCCCAGTGGTATCGGCCGCGACTTACCAGTTATAGGTCGTGGGTTCAAACTCAGGCAGGCGCTTTAGTTTCTGTAAATTATGTCATCACCACTGCTCTCAAAACGGTGAAGGAAACCGGCATTTCCTAGGACCAAAAATTCGAAGATATGTGACATCTCCCAAACCGCACTGGACCCGTGTGGTGGATTACGGTCCATTCCCTCCCTCACAGAGAGGAGGCCTGTGTCCCAGCAGTGGGAACATTAAAAGGCTGATTAAGATGAAGAAATTTTCAATTTCGATGCCTATACGAGAGCATAAACCGTACGTTCCACACTTAAGTCCCACGATAAACTTCAACTAAACATAGAAATAACTTAGAAAATTACCAATCTCACCGACTTAGGCCGCCGGTTGATATGTCAAAGTCGTGAACTGAGCGGTAACCTGAAGGCTACGGGTTGACGGTAACCGCATAAGCATAGTTAACTTAAACTATATGTTAACTGTGAGTTTATCTGGTGATTGTGTGAATATTAACTTGATTTGATGAGTAAGTGAAGGTTGTGATTTAAGTTTGACCTACAAATTGTGCGTGTCTATGGTTTTTGAGGAGGCTGTGTGTAGGCTGAAAGCCATGGAGCGTTCCATGCTTGGTATAAATAAGGTTATTAGACCGAGTTCCAAACATCGCGATCCGAAGACGTACGAAGGCCTTTCATGTCGGAAATCGTGTTAAGGAACTCAAATGGAGTTGGACAGGATACACAGCAAGGAGCGGTGATGGCAGTTGCATTAAGGCAATGACCGAGTGGCAAACAGGGAGAAAGAATGTTAGTCGTCCGGCATGCAGCGAGATGGGCAAATGACATTTTTGTCATCATTTCAATGAGAACCTGGATAAGAGTGGTACAGGAGCGTGTGGATAGGCACAATAAAAAGAGGGGCTTATGCAGAACGCAGTGAGTGAAGTCTGGTTGCGGATGCTGATGTTTATGATGGGTTTTGAACCATAAAGCATAATCAACCTACAAAGTTCCAACTACAGGGACACAGACCTTCTCTCTGTGGGAGAAAGCGGTCTGTATTCTACTACGGGCAGAATGAGAATGTTACAGTTGTGTATTATTGTTTGGTCTTAGGACGTTCTAAATGCTAGGACAGGTAAAACACCGGTAAGTGTGGAAGGTTTGGGGAAGATCTCTGCCCAGTAGTGAGACAATATATGTTATTAACAAGCAAAAAGTGTAATTAAAAACTCGGCTACGGTTTGTTTTAGCCTGTGTTCCCCTGGTGTATGCTATTTGCCGATGACATTGTGATGGTTGCCGAAAGTGACCTTGAGGTCCAGAGCAGATTGGAGATGTGGTGTCACAGACTGGAGAGTGTTGGCTTGAAATTGAGCAGAACTAAAACCGAATGCTTGTTCTACGATTTTAGCAGTCTCTCCAGTTCTGTGCCTACAGCTCTCGCTGGAAGACCCATACCGATGTGCTCCGACTTCCAGTACCTAGGGTCGCTTGTCCAAGGGGATGGCAATGTAGACCGAGACATAACGCACCGGACCAACTCGGGATGAATGAAATGGCGACAGGTCACTGGAACAACTTGCGGCCCACGGATGTCCCTCAAGTTAAAGATAAAACTTTACATGTCCGTGGTTAGACCTGTCGTACTGTATGGATCAGAATGTTGGGCTATGAAAAAGATGGATAAAAAGAGATTGCATGTAGCAGAGATGAGAATATTGAGATGGACGTGCGGCGTGATCAGAATGGATAAAGTGAGAAATGAGTATATTAGAGGAAGTTTGAAAGTGGCGCCAGTGACAGAAAATTTGAAAGGAAACCGTTTGTCCGTTTGTGTTATGGTCATCTGATGAGGAGGGATGAAACGCATGTTAATAAAAGAGTTATGAATATTAATGTGGATGGATGGAGAGCGAGGGGACGGCCAAAGAAAAGATGGATGGACTGTGTGAGGTGTGATATGAAAGAAAAGGGATAGCGTGACGGGGGACATAACGGTGTGGAAGAAGAAAACGTGTTGCGCCGACCACAAGTAACATGGGACAAGGGCAGGAAGATGATGATGATGTTACCCGGGCTATAATAACGAACCCATTGACACCTTATTCATCAAAATCGAATGAATAGTTTAGGCGCTACGGAGAACATACATAATTACAAACATACATACATAGACTGCTAAACTCATAATTGAAATGAAATTTATTTATTTGTGAGAATATAATTACTTACATAATAACATAGTAAAATAATTTTAGTCTCACTAGGTACATTCGACTTATCAGTTGTATTGTTGTGTTACCCTTTCTTTTGGCTCCGCCGTAGTCGGGTAAATAAAGGACATGAGATCGTTTGACTGGGCTCAGTTGTGGTCTAAATTAGGTCAAAATTTATTCAAAATCTGTCAGAACACAAATATCTACAATGTTATTGTTTGCTATCTGCTTTCAATCCTTATGATAATACCCCCTATTGTATATAGGTCTTCAATAGCACCACATTACCATCTCAATGGGGATTATTTGCACTTTGAGACTTGGGTGTCAATTGTGCAACCGTTTGTGGTGGTCTAGTACATTCAATCGCACGATCCTGATAACAATTTAAGTTAAAAACGATTTTATAAGTTCAGGTGAGATAGTGGTCAAACGCGAGCCTAACTATAATAAAAGTAAAGTATCGTTAGGAGGTTCCTCTCTCTGGAGCCCTGACCGCCGGTAGCTTGGACCCTGTTCCCGATACCGGTGGGCTTGTATTTTTTATATTTTTGAATGTTTATTTAAAAATGTCTTAAACATGTAATTTTTTATTGTTTTTTTTGTTTGTGTTGTTTTATTATGTGTTGTTTTATGTTGTGTGTTGTTGTTGTAGTTTTTTTGGTGTTTGAATAAAGGATAAAATAAAATAAAAGTTCATAGCAATGAGGCGTTTTCGTAGTTACAGTTTTACTGCGGATGCGTGGTCGACTATTAGCACTAATCGTTTTTTCCTCTATATTTACAAGCAGAAATCCGTAGAAGAAGCTGTTTTTATCTACAAACACACTGATCTACAAACTTACAAATCTACAAACAAAGATTTGTTTTAAACAAAATGCAGCCACAAAAATGTCAAATTCGATGTGTCCATCTTCTCAATTCAGTCAGCTCATCATAATTTAAGATAACCACGTCCATTGCATATAAAAAGGTATCTGTCCGTCTGTGTGTCACTGGCGCGTCGAATGGTTAATCTGTGCGTTTCCTACTTTACCTTCGTTGGGTAATAGTCTCACGCGATTCTATTGTGTGTCTGTTTGTTCCAACGAAGAGGTCGGCTTCGATGTGTTTAGATAATTCGGTTAGTTTTAGTTATTTTCTAGAGAAAATTTTTGTGTATTTGCTTCTTCTTCTTCTTTTTCGTGTGAGGATGTGGCCACCTCTGGTGTCAGAATTAATTAAGCCGCCTCTGGGAACCCCACAGGCCTCTGACTTGGCTATTTCAGACTTACACTAACTATATGAGTCCAGGTTACCTCACGATGTTTTCCTACACCATTATCTGTGATGTCCAAGATAAACTTAGAAAGTACATCACATCATCAGCCTATTAATGTTCCCACTGCTGGGACACAGGTCTCCTCTATATGAGAGGGAAGTACATATGAATTTGTGTATTACGACAGTTGTCTTTGAGGAGTATGTATGCAGGGAGAAAAAAGAATGACGATGCTTACTTAGGTGGGATTAGCCAAGACATTACATTAATTGAAATCAGATGTGCTGCCGGCTAAAAGAATCCCTGAGAACTCCTATTGAATTCTAAACAATATCCAATATATATTAAGATGAAGATAGTGGGACATGTGCTTGCTTCCTACCGAAAACACTGATATGCATTTGCAGGAAATGTGAGGCTATGCTCTGCAGTAGAAAAACATGCTAAATAGATAGTAGATAATTATCATTAAAGCGAGAAGAAGAGTTTCTATAAAATAATATATTAAATTCACAATACAAATTAAATGCCGCTTACAAGGTTTAAGTTTATCAAACGTAGATGCAGAAGGTATGCAGCACCGCCCACCCGCAAATATGCAGATGCATCATGCAATACAAACTGATATTCAACACTTAGTACTTAAAGAGACGTCTCAGAAATGAGTAACGGATGGCAAATTGTAGGCATCTTAACAACAACCGTAACGAAAATTGATGGTAATAATTTTATTACATTGTTGATAAGCTCCACTCCTGATGGTAAGCGATGATGTGGTCGAAGGTGATACTAACCTATTCACTCTTGATTTAAAGACACTAAGGTTATTGCAATATGGACTCCTGCAGGGCATTCCACTCTTTAGCTGTACCCACAGTGAAAGTATTCCCAAAACCTTTTGTGCTTATGGGTAGGATGTACTGTCCACCAAATACCGATGATGCATCTCTGTACGTAAATCAATCAATCTGCCTAGCCTTTTCCCAACTATATTGGGGTCGGCGTCCAGTCTTGCCGGATTCAGCTGAGCACTAGTGGGCAAGACTGGTGTCAGATCTCAAGCTACTGACTACCCGTAACGACTTTCAAAGATCTTCAAATGACAGCCGGGACCAACGGCCTAAGTGCTTTCCGAGGCACGCAGGAAATTCGGTATATTGAAAATGGTCATCCATCCACGGACCGACCTCGTCAAGCGTTGCTTATCCTTGAAGATCCGTGCGGCTGTTATTATTTAGCCAAGAGCTTCTCAGATCTCTGTACGTAAATATGGGAGCCAAAAATTTTTATGGTAACGATTTTCGAATGGTAACTTGAAGGTAAGGAACCCAGGCTGCATGTAAAATACATGTACCTACATAATGGCATCTGGTGCGACTGGCAGCAGACCCTAACATAGTTTGGAAAAGTCTTTAAGAGGAAATGCGGTCGCAGACATCCGACTGAATTTCCTAAGTAAAAAGGCATAATTTTAGGTTTGGCTTTCGCCTATTTCCACCTCCAATATTGGACCAATGTAAAAGATATTCCATAAAATGAAAAAGAAATATATTTACTGTGCTCCTGTATTTTCCTTTTTGATGATACATTATCTTTAGAAGCTCTAATACCTACAACAAATGCTCAAAGTTGCTCTGTCAATAGGCCTCTACTGACAGAGCTGTAAATTTAACACCTACAAATGAAAAAAGGCAAACAAAGGGGCACAGTATATATCTAGGAAATTCAGTCGGACTTCTGTGACCGCATGTCCTCTTCAAATAGATGGATTCTCACATAATCAGCCTATAACGTTCTGCTCGGACACAGGCCTCCTCTCTGTGAGCAGGAATGGGCCGTAATCCACCACTTGGGCCCAGTGCGGATTGGTGGATGTCACATGTCTTCGAAGTTTTGGTTCTAGGACGTGCTGGTTTCCTCATGATGTTTTCCTTCACCGTTTTGAGAGCATGATGATGGAAGGAATGGAATGGAAAAAAGGAAGGATGAAATAAATGATTTTGATTGATTCTACTTGTTGGATTCCGGGCGAGCACGACCTCGATGTGACCTCGATGAATGTGTGACGGCTCGAGTCACACATTTTTATCACAGTTTGGGTGAAAAATCCGTGATAAAATGCGTGACACAAGCCTATTACAAAGGCCATGCTCGCCCGGCAGGTATCTACTTAAACCTCTACAAGTAACAGATGGTAAGATACAGAAACCCGGCCAAATACGACTTCTGCAATAAACCGTGGCATTACAAACATTTAGTAGTTTTCTCATTACCAATCAAAAAGCCACGCTTCTCCTAAATTGAGGACTCACGAAGTTAATAGGGACTTTGAGTGGAGCCGACGAGTTTCATTGTAAATAACGTAATTTGTTTTTAGTTAGGGCTGTCACAATAAATAGAGATAGAGGAAAAGAAAATATTTGTAGCATAATTAATTCATTATTAAATTATACCGAGAAATTTTCTTGGCGTGGATGTAAGATGCGATTGCTAGTTCTGGTATTGGTTGAGCATTGATCAATTGTTCTTATTCTCACTGAATTTCGGTGTTTTACAGCTAGTATGATTGAAAGATAAGATTCTATTTGTTCTTACGTTTTAGACAACTTTTTAATTTGTTATTGAATTTAAGCTTTTCCATTTTATTTTTGCATATAAATTTCATTTCACTACTAATAGTGTAAAGCATTGAAATATATTATTATTTAATAATTTTATTATTCATCATTGCATTATTATAAGAACATTAAATCATGGATCAGAAGCTCTATAAAAAGTATAATTCTATCATTAAAGGAGATTACATTGTCATTGTTTTAACTGTTTCGTATCAAGGAAAGCGTTCAAAAAAATACAGTCAAGAATCAAGAATGTCACTTGTCTTAAGTCTCTGCAACGTGAATAATTTTTCCAGTAAAGTTTTCAGAATGTCAATGTTCGACAGCCCTACTAGTCTCCATGCCCTACTCACTGCTAGTATTGACTAGCTGATTGAGTTCGTTACTCGTTAGTTACTTGTGCATTGAAGAGCATTAACTACCTTTATTAAATAAATAGGTACATTTATCAGTACAACTGTAGGAATGCACACTCATTATGAGTTTCATGTAATAGATATTAACAGCCTCGTTGCTGCTGATCGTGAGATCCACCATCCAAGTATTATTGGGCTTTTCCATTCACCGCAGTCAGAGACACATCTAGAGGTGGACACGAGAGGAGAAGATGGCGGATGCCTTGGATGGCTTCATGGGAGATGAAGCACGACACAGAGAGAAATAGAAATAATGGGAGAGGGTTTTACCAAGGAGTGGGTCAGTACAGGCTGATAAAAAATATCCTTAATTTATAGACACTTTAGCATACATCATTAAAAATGTTCACAGTAGTCGTGCCAAACAGAAACAGTTTACTACTAATTATATTCTAACTTAAGTTTGCCCTAGTCGGCGGCACGAACTATTTTGTGGCCGGGGTTAAAATGCATGCTATCTCACCCGACAACACTTTCGAAAACCAACTCACCAAAGACGCTGTGATGAGCAGTGAAAAGCTAGTGCGCGTACGAATACATACTCATGGTATAATAATAATAAATGGATGATGAGTTAGAACGAAAAGGAGCGCGCGAAATTGTATAAACAGACCTTTGGGAGTATGAGTATCATAAAAAAACTACTGAATGTATTTGTTTAAAATAAAATTGTTTGCAGTTTTTAAATGCTAATCTATCGATGTATGGTGACTGTGTTCCAATTTTACTTCTTTTTATGGTATTTATATCCACCCAAAGATGCGTTGAAATTGGTGTTGAAATATGGAACTTTCGAAGCTCATAACTTTCAAATACACGTTTTTTTACTTTTTTGTTTCCTTACAGGGCTAGAGAATGATGAGATTGAATCATTGATCAATGGAGAAATTGATATCATTTTTTATTTTGAGCGTACACCGTCAAACAGTGGAGTAATCGCCATAACGTATGTATGGAAGAAAGACTGACTAGGGCAACCTTAAGCTTAGATTTAAAATGCAGCTGATCTTAAACTCTGCCCATACATTTACCTACATCCCTCTTTCGAATACCAACCTCAGTTGAAAGCCAAACTCATTACAAGTCACCTCTTTTAGTACCAACATAACGACGACAATCTATTGACAGTCACAGCTCTAAGCAAATATGGAAGGCACTTGACACATCTGGGCCTTGGCTTTAACTTAAACCTTGTGACTTAAGTCCCTTCTTGCAGTGAAGCGGTTTTACGTCTTTGTTATTTGTTTTAATACTTTCGACCTTCAGTATTGAACTTTTCATTTGCATTGTTTTGTATTTAAGTGTTTCGGTTTATTGTTATGTAGTTGTATACTAAATTGGTTTTAAGATATTTTAAGTTACTTCTACTTACTTTAAAGGTTGCAGATTTGATTTCGATTGTTATTTCGCTAATTTTTTTTCAATTTATTTATTTATTAGTTTATCCTCGCACTGGAACGCCTTGCAGCAATTACACCAATGGAGCACAATTTTATAATAAACTCACTATAAGCTTAGGTTTCCTCACGATGTTTTCCTTCACCGTTGTCAGCAATGTCCAAGATAAACTTGGAAAGTAAATATGAGTTTGAAAAAGTCACATTGGTACTTGCCCGGATTCGAACCCACGACCTCAAGCACGAAAGGCGAGGTTTTAGCCACTGGGCCATCACGACATATCAAACGAAAAAGGAAAGCATACACACTTGGAAGTGATGAAGGATGAACGTTTTAACAAAAAATAAATAAGCCGATTCCCAAAACAAAACACAACAAAGTGAAAAATAACTTACTTTTCGGTAGTTTAGAAGAAATATATGCAGTTATTTTTATCCCGGAAAATTACCCCTTTTCCGACGACCCACAGTAGCCATAGACACTTACTCTGTAACTTCTAATCGATTTACTCCACATTTACGTTCTCTGCCGCAAGAGGATGTAACTCGCTGCGACCTATGTGTATCTGTGTGAAATTATTTCGACAGCCGCCATTAATGTAAACTACATAACAGGCGGTATTGCGTACGTTTGTACTCCGACTTGTCAATCTAATGGGGAGAAGAAATTACTATTATTTATGTAACATTTTAAATTGAAATTAATTTTATGGAACATGAAGTTTGGTTTATTTTTCTGCTTGTCTGGTTTAATTTTAGCTTTTGGTTCCCTTTAACCACAATTAAACGGTTTTAGGCACCAAAGTTTATAAATAGGTTTTGTGGAAATAACCGGTTAATACTCGGTTTTGTCGCCTACCTTCAAGTCGCAACCGTTCTGAAATACAAAAACTATTCAGTCCTGCCCCGCTCAAACCACCTAAACCGGTTTATTAACTAAATACAGGATTTTTTATTTTCTAAGAAATTGTAAAAGAAAGTTATTTTTAAACCGGTTCCAAACCTTGCCACAAAGTAGAGTTTGGACAAAGACTCAACTTCAAAATCTTTGTCCAGAAATTGGAGTTAGGTCTTGTCCTATTTTCATTTGGCCCTGCCTGAGTTGTATTCGTTTTTGTGGCCGATATTTTCATAAATTCCAACTATAAAGTATACTGGCGTCTGCTGCATTGCCACTATATATGTTGTGAATGGCTACCATTTCAATCTTATTCCGTAACTGTGTACCAATTTCTGATTCGGAAAAACATATATATCTGACCTCCTAAACAAAGTACTGGCAGTCAGCCCGTTACCTACAGTCTGACTGGACTGGCTGGCTAATATTTAAAAACACATGATGCTTCAGCATGATTCTTTAGAGGCTTCAGCGTAGGAGAATCGACACCGCAAAGCCTCCATGATTATCTCAATTAAAACATTACATAAAAAATACAATCTATTTAACGTCTCTTCCTATGTTCCTATGCATAATTTTAATAACCAAAAAAGTATATTTAAAAAAACTTTCCAAAAACTAATCAAATACAAAACGTTGGTTAAAAACAACATTCTTGAACATAGTATGTTTTGATGCCCAATTTGTTCTCTATTGTTCTGCTTAATACACAGGTTAATTCCATCTCATTATACTTAAATACTGTTGTAAAAATATTAATGAATAGTGATTAGCCAGGACTTTAATTATCATGAAGGTGTAAGAAAACTTGGAAGATAATACCTTGGTATGTAATTTATTTAGACTTCTTGCACAAAAGGTACTAAGCCGGACTTAATACCTTAGGCATTCTCTACCAGTCAACCAAGGGTGGTGAAGAGATAACATGGCAATAAAACCGATTTCCAAATAAAAACACTACAAAGTGAAAAATAACTTCAATTTCGGAAGTCGGTGGTCTTGCTTTTGTTTCTTCGTTGTTTGCCACCGACTTTCGAAATTGAAGTTATTTTTCACTTTGTTGTGTTTCGATTTGGAAGTCGGTTGTATTTTTTTTTTAAAGATTTAAACAAATTTCAATGTGACCACATGAGAAGCACCAGCATTCAAATAAAAAAAAAGAATCATCAAAATCGGTTCACTTAGTAAAAAGTTCTGAGATAAAACACAAAAAATAAAAACAGTCGAATTGAAAACCTCCTCCTTATTGAAGTCGGTTAATTAGTTATAATCAACCTATGGTCTCACTGGTCTAGTGCTCAAATCCATTAATGCATAGTGGGTTCGATTCTCAACTCGAGTAAAGAGTTTTAAAATTTTTACATTGAGAATTTATCAGAAGCAGTCCAGGACATTGGTTTTATTCGTGTTTTTTTTGCTGTAAACCTTGATATCACCTGATGGAAAACGATGGACGAGGTATACAATGGATCGAGGGAACGCAGAAGATACCTAATTAAATTAAGCAAGAGTGAACATCTTAAACGGTTGAATGCCGCAATTACCGAAACAATGAGGGCTACCGTTTTTGTACACGCCAGTTGGCGCCACTAGTGAGTTAGGTCTTAAATATAGCTGTTATACGTTACGTAGCCTTTTAAAGGAGGATAAAATTTTCCGAAACATGGAAAAAAAAGCAATTGTTGGTAAAACCCGTACTTATCTTAATCTGCCATATTTAGAAAATATTCAAAACAACAAAGAAAAGGTGTAAATTCGCGCTAAAAGCCAAAAAACGGTGACATTTGAAATTTTGAAGACCTTAATCTACACCAGCGCTCCTAGCTGCAAATTTTACACGCTATTTGTGTCTCGCGTGGATCCACGTTTAGGGCACTCAAGGGGTTTAATCTCTGCCCATGCCCTTTAGAATATACAGGCGTTATGCTATGTTATAATATAATATACATTATTGTACACCAAAAAAGTAAATAAATATATTCTATGGGTACAATGGCGGTCTTATCGCTGACAGCGATATCTTAACAGACAACCTTTGGACGGATTGAAAGAAAAAAAAATGACAAATCTAACCATGATTTTAACATGGTTACAGGTAACAGACATTTTATTTTTTTTGGTTAATATCATGGTTAGATTTGACGTGTTCATTTTACAGATTTTAAACAAAAATTTTTTTAAATCTGTAAAATGAACACGTCAAATCTAACCATGATTTTATCATTCACACTTCAAACTAATATTTTAAAGTTTGTGAGAATGTTTGTTAGTCTTTCTCGCAAAACCTACTGCACGGATCTGGATGAACTTTGGCACGGAGATAGATTATAGTCTGGAATAGCACATATTATACTTTTTATCCCGTGCATATGTTTTCTTGTGATAATTTTCGGGCGAAACCGCTGGCAGAAGCTAGTAACTTAACAACTTTGAATACCACTTAATCAACAATTAAGTATTATTTATTCAAATCTTCTGGCTTCCATACTTATGTTAATTTGTTTTAACAACTTATCTAGGAAGTGAGTTATTGACGACTATATGAATACTATTGGTGTAGTCGTCGCAACTGCTACTGATCATGAGGTCTTAGGTTCGATTCCTGGGTCGGTCAAATTGTTATTGGGGGTTTTCATCTGGAATTTCTCAGTAGCTGGCGCGTAATGTAGGTTTACTATAGATACAGCCTAACCTTTGAGAAGATACTGGCGTGATGTTTTATGTCTAGTACCTCAATGACCGAGCTCTGCTCGGGTGAAAATACAGAAAACGACATTTCTAAAAATTAAACCTAGCTAGATCGATTTATCGCTCTCGAAACCCCGTGCATACTAAATTTCATGCAAATCTTTGGATTCGTTTCCGAGATTCAGATTATATATATATATCTACATATATACAATAATTGCTCGGAAGTAAGATATTGATGATTTTATGAACATTATTGAAATGTTAGGAAGTATTCAGTTTTTATGTTTTTTAATGAATTGATATTGTTGTGTAGTTAATTTTGATTTGTTATGGCTCGAATTTGCAGTTGTATTTTTAGAAAATTGCAAGTCGTGCTGTTCTTCAAGATTTTTAGATAACATTTTCATTTGTTTTTTATTGAAGTATTTAGTAATGGTAAATTATGATGTTAAGTTTTGTATTTTTAGAAAATTGTTGCGCAAATGTTGCATTAAAATTTTTATTTTGTTTTTGTTAATTGTTAAAACATTGTTAATTTTTGTTATTAAATTTCCAATAGTATTTTTTTGATTAGGATACTAAATTCTATCCAATTTCATTCGTTGGCTTTTTAAATGTTTATGGCTAATAATGTTTTATAAGGCTAGCATAATAATTCTTAGATCAGTAAGAATCCTCTTCATAACATTTAAACTTAGAATGCATTTAGTTGCAACACAACTCCTTGCAACGAAAACCTCCGTTCCGCCTTCATAAAAAACACCTTAGAATAAAATAAAAAAAAATTCAAAAATAGAACTAACTTTTTCAAACAGCTCCGTTCCTTACACTTCACTGCACAATCACAAACACAGTAACAAAAACGTGTGCACGTAAGTACTGAACACTGGCGACTGACAGTTGCAAGGGAATTTGTACTCTTTTATACATGCTCTCAATTCTGCTACTTGGGCAACCAAGGATGCTAGGTGGGGTAGCTTCCGGGTTTTTTTTTAAGTATATAGGAAAATGGAGTACATTCTTTACGAGTGAGGTGGGTAAAAGGAAGATTCTGCAGTAAGCTTAGAGCTTTGAAAGGTAAAGCGGCGTTTGGATAGTTACAGAATTGAATGGGTGCATTTATCAGTCTATTATGTGTTTGTCCTGCCCCAAATTCGTCAAGGGAACTCTTATTACCCGACTGCCGAAGGAGGGTAATTTTTATAATATGCTCTGAATTCTATGTTAGTTGGGTAACTTGAGATGCTTTGGTGTAACTTCTAGATTTTTAAAAAATAAATATGTTGTAAATACTTTACGAATGAGTTGAGTAAATGTGAGATTCTTTGATTAATATCATGTTTGAAAAGTTAAGCGGCCGTTGGATAGTTATAGCATCGGATGGGTGGCTTTTGAAGACTTATGGGTCTCCTCTATCGGTGTCTGTCCATCTTTTTGCCGTGATTTATGTGTCGAGATTTTTCTTTGGTGTATGTTTGAAAAATTATTTGAGGCCCAGTTATTTTGCATTATTTTGTAATTCCTTGCCGAATTTTTATTATTTTTCTTGTTTTTTATAATTTGGTCTCAATTCTGTTACTTGGGCAACCAAGGATGCATTGGTGGGGTCGCTTCTAGTTTTTTTTTATTTATAGGAATATGGACTATTTTCCTTACAAGAGAGTTAGGACAAAGGAAGATTCTTCGGTGAACTTACAGCTTTTGATAAGTGAAGTGGCGGTTGTGTAGACACAGAATTGGATGGCTCGCTTTTGAACACTTATGGGTGCATACATTGGTGTCTATCAACATATTTGCCGTACGAGATTTTAACTTCGTTAAACGGCTGAAAATTACATTTAAATTAGAACTGATTTTTTATTCTGTAATTAGCTTGCAGGAAGTAAAAGAGTTTTTATTTTTATGTTATTTTGTTTATTTATACGACTGAAAGATAAAGAAAGATGACCCAATTATTTGGGCCTATTTTGTAATTCCTTTCCCAATTCTTTGTCACGAAGTCTTAATTTTTTTCGTGTTTGTTTTTACAATGTGCTTTTATTTCTTTTAGTTAAGGCAAGGATGCGTTGGTGGAGTAGATTCCGATTTTTTTTCGGTATGGAATAGAAATGGAGTTTCTTCAACGAGGCAAGGGAGTAAAAGTATTTCTTTTTTTAAACTTGCCCCACTTGGAATTTCTTCCTGTATCGTGGGTGCATCTGCAAAAATTTAAACACAAGACTCCCAGATCCGAAACAACTATCTAAAGGCTATAGAAATATTTGTTCCGTACGGGAATCGAACCCGCGACACGCAGCGCAGCAGCCGATCGCTCAACCACTGCGCCAACCTTGTCGTCAAATTATTGAATTGATATTGAGCTTTGAGAGAGTTCAGTCTCAGTGGGATACAGTTATAGAATCGGATGGGTGACTTTTGTACAATATGGGTTCACTTCGGTGTCTGTTTGTTAATAACTATTCGATTTAGGTATAACAGGCAGGTATTTAAGAGTGGTGGCTCAATTATTTAATCTTGTTTTAAAATTCTCTCGCTAGGGAAGTCTTACTTTTATAAAAAGTTTTCTGAATTATATCTACATTAGTCGGGTAACTAAGGATGTCACCATGGGGTAGTTCCTGGTTATCGATTAATTATAGGAATATGGAGTATAAATCTTACAGAATCTAATCGTCGAAATAGATAGGTAGCCTATAAATGAGTCAGAGAAGACATTATTCGAACCATACGGAGCCCCTTTTTCTTTTTTTATAATGTCCTTCGGCTAACTTTGCGTTTCGTCAGTCGTCGTATTTCTATCCGTTGCCCTTTGCACTTGGTGCACACCGGACGCTCTCAATCAACTTTTATTTTTATTTTGTATTATTTTTAGGCTCGCATTTGACCACTATCTCGCCTGATGGTCACGGAGTGGAGCACGCTTGCCTAGAAGTAACCTATTCACTCTTGACTTAAAGACCCCTAGGTTGTAGCTATCAGGAAACAAAGACGCCGCAATAACAGTATTTTCAAATTTGGCAGTATATAGAGTTGTTAATACCCTTTTAACTTAATGTAATTTATTTGAAATTGGGAGGAAAGCTACTAAAGCTTCTAAAGGAAAATCAAAAAATATTGCCGAGGGACATTAAGAAAATATTTGTACTTGTAACTATTTTATGGTGATGTTTGAGAAAAATTGGTTAGCAGTCTTTGCCATTTAAATACACATGCAATGTCGGATGGATCTTTAAATCACCACCATATTCCTGCTCATGTTCCCGTTACTTGCGGTCGGCGCAACACGTTCTCTTCTTCCACACCGTCCTGTCCCCCGTCACGCCATCACTGACTCACTTTTCTTTCATATCACTCCTCACACAATCAAATCAATCAAAAATCAATCAAATCAAATCTGTTTCATTTAAAATAATTGTATGGTATTTATTATAATATTTATTAGTCTATTGTTTTAGAAAATATTTATGTATTTCATTAGTTAGATAGTTTATTAATATCAGATTTTAATAATTGTTCTTTTTTATTTTTATTTTGTACTCCTACCACTGTTGTGTCCTTTTTAACCCAAAGGTTGACTGGTAGAGAATGCCTTGCTGCATTAAGTCCGCCTATGTATCACCATTGTACATGGAGTTTAAATAAATAAATAAATACAATCCGTTCGCCGTTTTTTGTCCTCTCTCTCCCTTGGAGTAAACTGAAATTTCACCCAAATTATTTAAACTGAAAAACAGTAATGCTTAGCAGTTGAAATATGTAGTTTATATTTTATATACTAATATGTGATAAGGTTTTGATATTATTCAGGACTGTCCTAATTTTCAGGCAAAGCTCCTGGATACTAATTCAATGAAATCAATACATATAATTTATCTGTAGAAAAGCCGTTTTTGTACATTGAAAATATACAAATCTTTCGTAGGTACCATATATTTGCGCTATGGACACCGACTTCCAAAAATAAAGTTATTTTTCACTTTGTAGTTTTCTTATTTGGAAGTCGGTAGTATTTTTTTGTAAAAAAGATTTATATTTTTCACTTTTTAGTTGTACTTACCTAATAAGCAAGTTGTTTAGTAAGTTACCTTAATGCCAGAATATATAACCCGAATATCATGAAAATTGAACATAACCGGTGAATTGAGTGATCTGCGTACCCCTTAAGAGCGTACTGGGGTGATGTTATGTTATGAAATGGTGTAATCAATAAACAGACATGCGATTGCAGCAATCCCGAGAGATTTGCTGTTATTTATTGAAGAGTTCTGTCGTATATCTTAGGAATTCTTCATAAGATCTTCACCATATTACAATGGGACCAATTTCGAAACATATTCTTTCAAACAAAAAAAGGATTTGCAGAATCGGTCCACTATTGACGGATATATCGGTGAACATATACAAAAAAAAAGCATACAAGAAGTCGAACATAGAACCTCCTCCTTTTTGGTAAGTCGGAAAAAATAGTTTAAAAATGTAACCGAAAAAAAGGATAACCAACAGAGCCCATTTCCAGCATTTTCGTTTTTTTTGTTTGTCTTTTTATTTGTGCACGCATCACATGAAATGTTCGAAACCAATACGTAGATAACTTTTGTTTATAAAAATAACGTAATATGAAGTATTACTTAGTTTTTGTTTCATCGCAATCGCTTCTCTCTATCATAAGTTAGATGAATTTAAAATGTTCAAGAAGTAAAATATCACAACATTCACAACACACGCAATTCAGATACTCGGACTGTTGAACTCCATATTCGATAGATGGCGTTGTGCATTTGACGTCATTTTCTGAGCGGAAGAATGACACTAGAAAAACAAAATTGTAGATAGGTAGGGTAGGTAACAAGCAAGGTAAGTAGGGTAGGTAGGTTAGTAAGTAACTAAGCAAGGTAGGGTAGGCAGTTGACGGGAGCGAAGCCGCGGACACAGCTAGTAAAAATTAATAAATTTATTGAACACTAGCTGTTGCCCGCGACTTCGTCCGCGTCAAACTTGTAAAGATTATATTTATTTTTTAAGTTTTCCACAGGATCTGTGAGTAGCCTATATTTCTCTTTATAACATCAGCTATCTACCAGTGAAAGTCCCGCTAAAATCGGTCTAGTCGTTTCGAAGATTATCCGGAACAAACAGACAGACAGACAGACAAAAATTAAAAAAAAATATATTTTGATGTATGTACCGTATATATATTCAGATACATGTAGTAAAAAAACGGTTATTTCAATATTACAAACAGACACTCCAATTTTATTTATATGTATAGATGTATAGATTACCCTGAGGGTACAATAATCGTGATAGACTTATGAAGATGATGTATTGATGAATTACGAATGATCTGTGATCGTGATGAGTACATCATATTTTGATGTAAGTAGGTCACAATAGCCATACATTTATAGAAGGTAATTAAAAGTATTTTTTGTTAATTGATTTCCTTATTTAGTTTTGTTCTTGCTATTTTATTCATTTGAGTTTTTAGATAGTCAGAATCCAGAATATGCTGAACCCTTTTTTAGAGATCTGTAGGTACTGGTTACTCCCTCAGGTGGTTTGGCAATCCTCTATATGATAAGCTTCCTTCATAAATGTGAAATTCTGCCTGTTAAGATGTTTGTTTTAACCAATCGCACCCCAATGGTTCCTTTGGATCAGTTTTGATACAGCCAAAGCCGCAGACAAAAGATAGTCTACTACTTATAAAAAACTCTACTTACCATCAACCAACATAACGACATCAATTCAAACATAACAAATTAACAATAAAATATACGTCACAAATAAATAGTAATGCTATGAATGCGATACTATTTACTTTAAATGCACAGTAATAGTAATTGCATATATTAGTACTATAAATGTACGTCCATGAGACGCATCTTATAATAATCTTGTTTCCGCTCCGTTCACTATCCGGACCAATTATGCGTATTACTAAACGAAGGTACGGTATAGGGTCAGAGTGGATTGTACAGTGATGTTCGAAAGGAGGTTGTTAATGCAGAAAACATAGTGATAATTTGTAAAAGTTCAAAAGTTTGACCCCAAGCTCGATAGATGGCGTTGGCGTCAAATTAGATCTTGCTATGGTTTCGTTACCGCTATTTAGTTGGGGTCGAGTGAATTTTGGAAAATAATGTATCTGCTTAGATTAGGACACGGTTTGGTTTTATTTAAATTTCAACCCAATTTGTGTTCACATAAGTGTGTTAGTCCAACATTAACAGCTCGGTATTAAACAAGGTTAACACTGTTCATGTTTCAGTTTATTTTTAAAATTAAGGGTTGCTAAGTAACTAATACGTCTTTATAATAAAATATATTAAAGAGAAAATAAAAAAAAATTGATGAATACTTTGATCATCCCAAGGGAACATTATACCGGGATAAGAGGAAGCCCATGTGCTATTTTAGACTATAATCTATCTCAGTGCCAAATTTTATCCAGATCCGTTCAGCCGTTCTGGCGTGATTGATTAACAAACATACATCCATCCATCCATACTTTCGCATTTATAGTAAGACAAGCTTCTACCAGCGGCTTTACCTGTGTGAAAGTCGGAAATTATCCCGAAGGAGCATATTCCCGGGATATAAAGTATTCTTTGTGCTATCTCTGACTATAATCGATATCTGTGTCAAATTCCATCCAGATCCGTCCAGCCGTTTGCTCGTGAAGAGGTAACAAACATACAAACACATACAAACAAACACTCACAAACTTTCGCCTATATAACATTAGAAGACTAGCTACTGCTGCTGCTTCGCCCGCGTGAAAGTCGAAAATCATCCTGAGGGAACATATCCCGGGGTAAAAAGTATCCTTTGTGCTATTCCTGGCTATAACCTATCTCTGTGCCAAATTTCATCCAGATCCGTCCAGCCGTTTGAGCGTGTAGAAGTAACAAACATAGACACTCACAAACTTTCGCCTTTACAATATTAATGTGGTAGTGTGATTCCATTAAAAATAAGCGGAGCCCGAAAAGATTACCTACTCTAAATGCTACTGTGCACTTTTAGCAAAGGCCAAAATTAAGTGATTTCACGTCCGAAAATCGGTTTTCATAACACCTCATAATTTTATTTCAATCGACGATTTAGCTGGAAAATTGTTGTGTATACTTATTTTGGTACGTGACTGTACAAGCAGGGCCGGTGTCACAATAATTTGAGATGCGTACTGCGTAGTGCGTAGGGAAGTCAATTAGTATTGCTACACTTTTTAATACTTATTGTTATTGTGCAAGATTCAAATCTTTACATAATATAACATTGGACATGTATCACCGAAGCACCTAATCAATAAATCATACATACAAATCAGCTCTCAGACTTTAAGAAAAGTGCGTTATGTTTATACATACCTACATTTAGTACTTAAAGATGTCAAGTGACAAGTGTCATACGACGGCGAGGCGAGGGTCGAAATCATCATCATCCTCATATCAGCCGAAAGACGTCCACTGCTGGACATAGGCCTCCCCAAAGCGTCGCCACATTGATCGATCATGTGAGTCTCGCATCCAACGGACTCCCGCAGCCTTTATCTGGTCATCGTTCCACCTAGAGAGACGCCTTTCAACGCTACGTCTCCCGGTTCGCGGTCCCCACTCCAGAACTTTTCGGCCCAATCGAACATCCGTTCTGCGAGCAATGTGCCCTGCCCACTGCCACTTAAGTTTGGCAATTCTTCGGGCTATGTCGGTAACCCTGGTTATTTATTATGACCAGCAGTAAACTGGTGCAGGGTGATGATTACAAAGTGGTGATTGGGATAAAGGACTCTCTTTTCCCGGAACATGCCTGTGGCGTAAAACAGGAGAGGTACAGTATCGTGTTATATCGTCAAAGGGTCTCGACCACTTTATAATATTAAAATATATTTAAAAAGTCACTAAATCCTCATTTTAAAATGACAAAGTTACAAATAATTTGAATCAGAACTCAAAAAAAAATGTTTGTCATTAATTTATGTTTTTATTTGGTAAGGACCCAATTATTTATCTCGATTAAAGATAAAGATATATTTATTGCATAGCTGTGTACATTAAGTTCTTATTAATAAATATTACATTTTTAGTTTCAACAGTCTACCCAAGTCGGATATGCAATAGTATTTAGAAATTGGGTACTTACAAAAATTATTTTTTATCAAAAAACTCATACAGATTATAAAATACATTATTAATTAACATTGTTTTCAATTTATTTTTAAACATATTTCCATTTAATTGCTTAATTGCTGGCGGTAACTTATTGTACACACGAATAGCAGGTAATAGAAGGTACTTTTATAATGCATCATATTATTAATAGACGGTAAATTAATGTCATATATATATATTGTTTCCGAATGTTTCTTTTTGAATTTGATTTGAAATTAAAATATTGCATATTATTTTTAATAAACAATCATAATTCCAGTATATAAATACCAGTCAGTGTCAGGAAATCTTCCGTTCTGAAGACATCTCTTAATGATTCTGTACTATACATGTTATAAATTGTCTTAAGACATTTCTTCTGAAGAATAAATGTGAATAATATATGTGAGTAATAGTGAATTAATTGAAATTAATAAAACTACTTATTAATTTATTTGTATTTATTATTGATGATGGCGTTCGCATTCGCACTATTAAAGTTAATTAAGAAAATATAAGTTAAGTGATCTCTGACCCTCTCGTTACTCCATCAGTGTTTAGTGATGTGACCGCGTTTGGCTAAGATTTTCTTTTTTTGATTAGTTTGATAATTATGATGGATTGACTTGTCTGCTTATTAATTTTATTTTCTTAATTATATGTCATAACTAGCTGACCCGGCGAACTTCGTTCCGCCTAACAAATTTCTAAAATAAAAGAATTTTCTAAAATAAACGTAGCCTATGTTACTTCTTATTGCATCCAGCCATTTCAGAGATTAGCCGGAACAAACAGACAGACAGACAGACAAAAATTGGTAAAAAATATTCTTTTGGTGTATGTACCGTATATATATTTATATACATGTAGTAAAAAAACGGTTATTTCAATATTAAAAACAGACACTCCAATTTCATTTATATATTTAGACAGATGTATAGATTATCATCATTTCAGCCAAATGCCATCAACTGCTGGATATAGTCTTTCCCTAAGTGTCACCAAATCCGGTCTTGTGCGTCTCACATCCAGTGAATGTCCACAGCCTTCAAGTACAATAGTAATACAATAACTGTTTATAAAATAATACGTCAATCGACCATCCGTTCTGTGATTCAGTTATCTATAGAATCACCTAGTCCGGTTACAAAGCGAAAGGATTTATAAAATTTTAAAACAATCGAATAATTCAAATAATGAATCGAATAATTCCAATACGGAAATCGGTTTCTCTTATTGGGACAAGCTCGCCACAACTTTCAAGCTCCTGAATTCCAGACAGGTGACCATAAAAAAGGGAATGGAGCCCTTATTAAGCTCTTATATTCAAGCAGGAATTACTTAATGGTCACAGCACTCAAACGCCACACTTTACTCAAAAACCTAAAAAAAAAAAAAAAAACGATAGGTTTTGGAGGATTATAGATAGGTTCAAGTTTGACCACTATCTCACCAGATGGTATGCGATAATATGGTCGACGGTGAAGCACGCTTGCCTAGAAGTAACCTATTCACTCTTGACTTAAAGACCCCCAGGTACCTCCCTCGATGCACTTATCCCACCACTCAACCACCCAGCTCCCCGATTAACAAACATCAATTACCCCATATAAGTTTTAAAGCTGACGTGATCACATTCATTAGAATTAATATTTGTTTCGGGATATTTACCATGTATTTTATAGAAATATCGAGCTCTCAACCAAAACCTAAATATACATGGTAAATATCTCGAGACAAATATTAATTGTAATCAATTATCCCACTTTATTTCTTAATACAGAGCCATCATATTTGTATGATGAATGCGTCTTGTTTGGCTTCTCCTAAGGAGATGTTATTTATGGTCTATTAATTTGATTTGTTACCTCAGCCCATTGGAAACTGCCCATTTAGACTGGTCTCATTAGCTAAAGTAAGCGTGAAGATTCGAGTTAGTGGTAGGTTAGGACATAACATACTATCACGGCTGAATTCTCCAGGAGGTGTAAGCAGAGGTTAGAACATTTACGTACCGCCAGTTTTATAGATTTCCTATGTAATCATCATCATAATCAGCCTATTAATGTTCCCACTGCTGGGACGCAGGTCTCTGCGAGAGGGAATGGGCCGTAATCCACCACGCGAACCCAGTACCTGTTGGTGAATGTAGCATGTTTTGAATTTTTGGTTCTAGGACACGCCGGTTTCCCCACGACGTTTTCCTTCACCGTTTTTAACCGACTTCAAAAAAAGGAGGAGGTTCTCAATTCGTCGGTATCTTTTTTTTAATGTATGTTCCCCGATTACTCAAAGACTTTACCGATTTGAAAAAATCTTCTTTTTTTTGAAAGTCCATTCCATCCCAGCTGGTCCCATAGTCATCAGGTCAGGATCTGATGATGTGATCTTGGAGAAATCGAGGGAACTCCTTAAATATTATAGGCATACATATAGCGATTTTGGTATTTTCATCAACAATGCAATCATTTGCACTCAGTAAGCATCATTTGGTGAAGTAGAACTCCTTTATGCTAAATATGTCATTGGTATAAGATATCTCGAATATTGAAATGACTATGATGAAGCAAATTCTTATAAATAAATAGTACCTACTGATGAAAATGGTAACATCGAACTGATCTGATGGTGAAGCCGGCAGGTAGGCACTGGGACTCCGAAATAAAGCAATGTATCATACTCGTAGTCGTGTTTGGGCTTATTGGAAGCATCATTAGATCTACTTTGGCTATATATGATTTTTATGGGGGTACCTATCAAAAGTAAAAAGATATAAATAAATAAAAAAATAACAAAAAAACAACCGGTTTCCAAAAAAAAACACTGCATAACGAAAAATAACTTTCTTTTCCGAAGTCGGTGTCGAAACACGGAAAAAAATAGGTACCAAAGACACCGACTTCGATAAAGAAACTTATTTTTCGCTTTGCAGTGTTTTTTTTGGAAGTCGGCTTGTGAGAGCTGTGTGATGAAATAATTTACTCAAACTAAAACGCTTGCCGGTGTTCGAACAACATATAACTTGTAACTTGAGTTTGACTTGACTTTGACTTTAGCGCCCGTTACCACTGGACCACCACTGCCCATGTAAAAGAGAGAGACTAATGGCATCAACTGGTAGAGAGCTCAGCTTCTTCTTTTGTTTCGTTTGAGGATGTGGTCACCTCTTGTTTCAGAGTTAATTAAACCCCAGAGTCCTCTGACACAGCAATATGTACGTACAAAGCGTTTTACATAGTGGCATTACCTGTCGGAGTCTGTGTTTCCTGATAGCTGTAGCCAGGAGGTCTTTAACTCTAGAGTGAATAGGCTACTTCTAGGCAAGCGTGCTTCATCATCGACCACATCATTGCTTACCATTAGGTGAGATTTTGGTCAATTAAAGTCTACAATAATTAAAATAGGCAGCGCGTTTTTTAGAAATTGAAAAGACTGCGTGATTCCAGGCACTTGAGACAGTTTAGTTCTGTCTTTGGAATGGCATTATTGATAACGGTGACGATACGGTTGGCCTGCAGTGGTTAAATGATCAGCTGCTGCGTTGCGTGTCGCGGATTCGATTCCCGTACGGAACAAATATGTGTATGGCCTGCAGATAGTTGTTCCACTCTGGCTTTTTGTTAATGCAAGTATATATGTAAAAAAAAAACTCTTCAACGATGCTCGATAACCGTAAACATAGTATTGTAACTAAGGAGTCGAGGAGAACTTTGCATGCATGTCATGTGTAGGTATGTATACTGCTTATAATGACAGTGGTTTGTTACCACTAGTACAATTACTTTAGGTAATAAAGCCTGAATGTAGATCATAAGGTCCTGGTTTAGGTCCCTCGGTGGCGCAATGCTTGTATATTTGTGTCGGAAATTCTCACAGCCTTCGACAGTGAGTGTTAAAAGATAATGCCGAAGGTTTCGTCAATACGAGATAGTTAATAACATCATTAGTGGATTGTACCTGATTATAGTTATAGCAACCATTACCGATCTGGCAAAATGAGCACAAATTACACAAAGAACAAATATTTTAATTTTTTTTGTTATATTTTATTCAAATTATTTAATATAATATTAAATAATAAAAAATAGGTACAATATAATGAGATCTAATTCTAATGACCAACTATGATCGCTATGTTCAACCTAATGGGCATACAAATTTTGGATACATATATATATTTATTTTTATTTTTATTTAAATTATTATTCAAATTAAATTAGATATTTTTAATCCCATTAAATCAAACTCAGCATAAATAAATCGGACATTTGACTCACACAACGACATACCCAATTATTATTTATTTAAATAGTCTGAATTAAATTTGTTATTTGAATTTAAAATGGTTTAAATATTTATTATGCCTTATCCTTTGAAGAATACAGGACGTAGGATTTCTATTAGCATAAGAATTTTCGTAAACGGAATCTTACTTGCGGAAATTTTCTTTTACAAACATAATTATAAAAAAACTAACAATTTATCTCATTAGTATTGAAGTGAAAAATTTAGGAGGAAAAAGAAAAAAAACATAGGATTTAGAAATGATGAGTCTTTAAAGTCTTGAAAAAACAAGTATTTGATATACTAAAGAAGGGTCTTCAAATTACGACTTTTTACACCACAACTACGCATTAAAACACTGTTTTTAAATGTGTGCGGTATTCTTAGTTTATCCCACGACTAACGCTTGCCATCTTTTTGGTTTCCCCATTAATAATTACCGTTGGTGTTGAGTGGCAAAACAAGCTTGTACAAAAAATCATCAGCTAAATGAAATAATGTGTTGCCATATGAACGAATGCAATGTGAAACAATTTGCATGGGAATACTACGATGTGTTGGAACTTCGTCTTACTCTTGGTACAATGTGGTAAATATGGTAAAGAAAAGTACCCTTTAAATCCATTTTCCAACAGTACTTTTCTTCAGGAATGACCAGTTCTGAATAACTTTGATCACATCACCCGGAGACAACCAAATAACCTGGAAAAACCGGCTGTAGTTGAAAAAGTGGATGGGAAAATGGCACGCGGACGCTTGATGGTCAAACCAGATAGGGAGGATAACGGGACTCACGGTAGCCACTGCCCTGAGAAGAGCCGCAGACAGAATGACTTGGAAACAGCTCCGTCAAAGCGTTCCAAGACGGGCACGACCTTCAGCAATGAAGACAACGAATATGTAAAAGTGAAGGAATGTCACTGATGAATATAATTAAAAATCTTCTTCATCGTCATTATCACCATCATATCAATCGAAGGACGTCCACTGCTGGACATGGGCCTTCCCAAAGCGTCACCATATTTACCGGTCCCGTGCGTCCCGCATCCAGCGTATCTCCGCAACCTTCACCGGGTTATCGGTCCACTTGCTGGAAGGCCTTCCAACGCAACGTCTTCCGGTTCACTGTCGCCACTCCAGAACTTGTCTGCCCCATCAGCCATCCGTTCTGCGAGCAAAGTGCCCTGCCCACTGCCACTTAAGTTTGGTAATTCTTCGGGCTATTTCGGTAACACTGGTTTTCTTGCGGATCTCTACAATTTGATTCGATCACACAAGGATACTCCGAGCATAGCCCTCTCCATTGCACTTTGGGTGACTGTAAGCTTTCTGATGAGGCCTATTGTGAGCGACCACACAGTCTCAGAGCCATAAATCATCACTTGGAACACACACTGGTCATAGACTCTCGTCGTGAGACTCTTCTTCATGGCGATGATGTTATGTTGTTAATTTAGTTACATTCTTCGACCAGTACTGAGGCATGTCGACAACCTTAGCACTGGCTTCACAAAGGTCTGTCATGGTGCAGCCGTTTTTCACAAATACCAGGACATGGGGCGTCGTATGTTGTGTGATACTTACAGCGGCCCACTTCGCTTCGTAGCTGGTTTAGTTTCAGTTGGACCCCTCTGAATTCAGTTGAAGGGGTTCCACTGACTTCGCCGTAAAGTTCCTTGGCCCACCTGGATATCTGTACCCCACGTTAATATGATCAGCATGTCACCTTTTGAACGATTTCGTGACTGAACAAATATTTTTATCCCTGAAGGTAAAAGATTAACTCGCTATTTCCATGTAGCAATTCCGTACACGTTACTGCAGTGGCTACTTTTGGTTACTCTTTTAGCAACTCAAGGGTCATTTTATTACAAGTGTTAAGTTTGCTGTTCACTATGACAATTAATTATGAAATTGATATAAGTGCTGGTGCACACGAGTCGATTTTCCAATTTCTATTTTAACACTTGAGGTAGGATAAGATTCTGTGAAATTAAATATGGGAAATGTTACAAGGTCTGTCATTCTAATAGGCCCAAATTGAAGTTACTCAAAGGGCTATTCTCGGAGCTTCCTTGTGTGATCTCAGAAATAAAGATATACCAGGGTTAGAATTTCCAAACTTAAATCTGCATGACGTAGTTGGAAGGCTGCCCACTAGGTGGATCGATGACCTGGTTATGGCTATGGAAATCCGCTGGATGCGAGACACACAGGACTGGTCGATTTAGCGACACTTGGGGAAGGTCTATGTCGAGTTTGGAAGTCTTTTTGCTGAGATA
The DNA here is from genome assembly GCA_947562075.1 of Orthosia gracilis. Classification (NCBI taxonomy): domain Eukaryota; kingdom Metazoa; phylum Arthropoda; class Insecta; order Lepidoptera; family Noctuidae; genus Orthosia; species Orthosia gracilis. Next base: position 2,018,948 of record OX387266.1, read on the forward strand.
ATGATGACAAAGATGGCAACAAAGAAGAGTCGAGTTAAAAAACCATACATCCAGAACACTTTAGTTAGACGTCTGCTGCTCGACATTGGTCTCTGTTTATTAAATTCCGTGTTTATTTTTTTGACAAAATTTTGTCAAGCAAAACAGCAGGACATTAAAAGTATTAAAGAATAAAACCACCTCGTGTACGCTACCTCTTAAAATCTTCTCCATGTCACAATTACATAGAAAATTATAAAAATGTGTGTTAAGAGTTGAATGATCGGACCGTGCATGATTTTTAATAGTCGTTTGACGACGCCGATCAATTTGCATGGTGTCACACATTTTGGCGACTTTTTATTGTAGTAAATAATTGCTTTGAGCTTTGCAATAGGAAATATCCATAAATAACGCGGAAGTATTTATTTTGGTTAAAATTAATTATAATTATTATGTTTGCCTTAAGTGATGAAAGTGGCTGGGTGTCCCACTGATATTAAAAGCTATGTACCTCTAGCATTTTATGAACTTAAAGTCTTATTTTTCCAACGTTTTTTTGGCTGCACCTGTGGCCTGGTGGTCACAAGCGCTACAGCTGAGCGTGTGGTTCTGAGTTCAACTACCGATTCTGGCAAATAATTATTTGAATTTTCTGTTTAGATTTTCTCAGAAGTTAGAACTGTGTCTGGTTGATTGTCTAGGTTTGTGCCTGAATAATGGCAAAAGGGCCCGCCCCCTATTACCTGGAAGTTTCATCAGCCTTCACCTAAGCCTTCAAGGAATACCGGTGTGATTGTATGTTGTATTGTTTGCTTACGTCATACAACTTGTAGTTAGTCGAACTGATATTCTTTCGTCTATCTCTTTATCCTCCAGGAATATTTTTGCCGAACGGAATTCGGTCACTGTACTGTCACCCGTATTGGCCATACGGGTGTTTCCTGGGTAGATAAATTATAAATTGGACCAGTATTTTATGCTCAAATAAATAAAAATTGACAAAGATAAAGCGCGTAGAAGTTCAGGAGTGGGGCTTTTGACGTCACTTTGTCAATATAAAGTGTAGCGCAGCGTGACGTCACACGATATTTCAACGCACTGTATCGTTGTAATTTTTAGGGTTCCGTACTCAATGGGTAAAAATGGGATCCTTTAACTAAGACTCCGCGGTCCGTCTGTCTGTCTGTCTGTCACCAGGCTGTATCTCATGATAGCTAGACAGTTGAAAATTTCACAGATGATGTATTTCAGTTACATGTAAATAAATATTTACATTTACTTACTTTACTGTTACTTTTCACTTATTTGCTAGAATGAAGGTATACAAAATAAGATGTTGGGTTGTTAGAATAGTTGAGCCATACATTCTGCCCAAACTTTGGCATGCAAAATTTCAAGAAATAAAACAAACACATAATTATACAATTAATAAAAATATGGTGGAAAAAAAGTAATTATAATAAAGTCAGATTCAGTTAAAATTTCCAAAATGCAATTTAAGCGCCATTAAATGTGATTTTTTTGCGATAATGGTACGGAACCTTTCGTGTTCGAGTCTGACTCGCACTTGGCCGGTCTTTTTGTGTACATGGTATAAGAAAAAATACGTGTCCAATATTTTTAGGTTATCTAAGTGACAAACTAAATGGATATTTTTTGTCAACTACCCTATTTCAGCGGAGGTATTATGTAGTGTACAAGTGTATGCGCAAACACAGGTGCACTCTCTGCTCCTTTAGCGATTTTTCTGATGGCACAATGCAATTCGATTTATATCAAACCGATACGCGATTTTTACTTAGCGAAATTGCAAGTATGTTCACATGGACGCAATGCGATGCAATTCGGCCGATACGCACTTCAATTTATCTCAGAAAATACATACGCGATATCGCCTATAGACGAAATTTAAATTGCATCGCGTAATCAGGAGAGGGCCTTATTTATTTATTTATTTATTTATTTATTTAATACTTCATGCACACAAGTACAGAGGCGGACTTAATGCCTTAGGCATTTTCTACCAGTCGACCTTTGGGTGATGGAGAGATAAACAGTGGTAGGTGCAATAATGAAAGTGTGGATTATTTAAATATACATATTAACTATAAATACAATATAATCATACCATACATATTCAAAATAATATATTAAATACATAAATATACTTAAACATTAGTAGTAATAGATAAATAATTGGAAAACATTAGCGCTGTTACGATACTACTGCCAACTTCTTACGAATATGCTCGCGAACTTTAACTTTGAAGGTTAACCGGTTGGTTGCCATCCTGATTTCCTGGGGGAGCGCATTCCATAGAGAAATAGATTGAACGAAGAAAGAACGGTGAATGAAGTCAGTGCGGTGAGTGGGACATTGAAGAAGGCGGTTATGTGATGACCGTAGATTTTTACAGTGGTTGGCGCAAATGTATTGAAAGTAAGGGGCCAGATAACTAGGGAAATTGGAAGAGTCGAGAAATGAGAACAAGGTAGTTAGTGCCCTTTGCTCTCTGCGCTGGCGTATGGGCAACCACTTTAGAAGTGATCGATGCGCAGAGACATGATCATATTTACGCAAATTGAAAACAAATCGAATGCAGTAATTTAGAAGACGATCAAGTTTGTTGAGAAGATCAGCATTCAGGTCGTAGTAGCACACATCACCATAATCGATGATAGGAAAAATTAAGGTCTGCACAAGCATTGCCTTAGTGTTGATTGGTAATAAATTTTTCAAACGATACAGAGCCCGCAGCGTTCCAGTAACCTTCTGACTCACACTAGCGATTTGAGTACGCCAATTAAGAGTATTATCGATGTGCAAGCCCAGGTCCTTTACATTAGTGCTGAAAGGAATAATCTTACTGTCAAATAAAACAGGTGGCAAAGTTGCACCATCCACTTTAGCAATGTTTCGATGACTCCCAATGATGATCGCCTGACATTTATTGGGGTTTACTGCAACACCAAATCTATCGGACCAGGTTTTTATAGCCGATAAATCCCTGTTTAATTCGCTGATAACGTCAGGTATTTCGTCGACATTCCCTTGATGGTACAACTGTAGGTCATCTGCATACAGATGATACGCACACTGAAGTTCGGAAGTAATGAGATTTATAAAAATAGAAAATAGAAGAGGAGAAAGAATGCCGCCTTGAGGAACGCCAGTTTCCAAGTCACACCAGCGAGATGAAGAATCTCCAACCTGAACCGACTGCTGACGATCCTGAAGGTAAGAGTTGAACCATTCCAGTGCTTCAGGAGAAACCATCAAATAGGACAGAATGGCTAACAGGATGTCGTGACTAACGGTATTGAAGGCGTTCGAGAAATCGACTAACACTAGTACAGTAACTTTGGTGTCTTCCAATCCTGCCCTTATATCGCCAGTCACTTTAAGGAGGGTGGACACAGTGCTGTGCCCGGGCCTGAATCCAGATTGAAGAGGGCTAATAAGCGAATTACTGTGCACAAACTTTGAAAGTTGTTTGTGGACACAGGCCTCAAGCACTTTGGATAGGAAGGGAAGGATAGAAATTGGACGGAAGTCGGTTGGAAGAGAGGGGTTGGAAACTTTGGGTAGTGGACGAACATAGGCTTTACGCCACTGGGAGGGGAATACTCCGGAAAACAATGAAAAATTTACGATATGCTTGATAGGAGGTAAAAGGTGATCCAGAACAGTGATTATCATACCACGAGTGATATTATCACATCCCACCGCTTTGGATTTGATGGAGAGTATGATCTTTTTGATCTCTCCCGGTTCAACTGGAATGAAACGAAAAGGATTAATGTGAGGACGCGTTAGACCAGAGATTAGAGACAGAGTTTGTTGCTTGGTTAGACGATTCATGGTAGGCACAGTGGAGAAATGACGGTTGAGATCATCTAAATCAATAGAATTTGGAAGGTCTAAATGTCGCGGTTTGCCGATACCTAGGGTTCCAAGGAACTTCCAAATATCGGCAGAAGAACAAGAAGAAATACTTTCTAGAATGTGGCGACGTTTAGCGTTGCGTATCATCTGGTTACATCTGTTCCTTGAAGTCTTAAATAGCGCCCAGTTCTCGTCAGTACGTTCTCTTTTGTATTTGCCTTACTCTCATACTATGCATTAATTATTCATCCATCTTTTCTTTCAGCTCACATCATCCACAATCACACTAATTATCTACTTGTCTACATACAAGCAGTATAATGGCAATACCTCGTAGGTCACGGCCTAGTGGAACGTGACACACACGACATTGCACTGCGATTTGTGACCGACACACAACGACATAGTTCAAATGTGTCAGGTGCCTGGAATTTCAAAGATATCTTTTATAATTCAAGCTTTAATAGAGCTATCTTGATGGATCCTCAAAATTTTGGAATACAGATCATATATACATAATATCACGCCTGTATTGCCCCCAAAGTTGCGGGCGCACGGTTGGCGCAGTGGTTGAGCGATTGACTGCTGCGCTGCGTGTCGCGGGTTCGATTCCCGCACGGAACAAATATTTGTATGACCTACAGATGTTTGTCCCGACTCTGGGTGTTGTGTATGTGAGTTTATATGTTTGTAAACGCACCCACGATACATGAAGAAATTCCTAGTGTGGGGCAACGTTTTTAAAAAAAAAAAGAAAAAGAAAAAAGAAAGTTAAGGTGAGTATAGACTAGAGCATTTACTTGTAACAGAACATCAAGCATTCGCTGTTTTTAAATTTACTCGAACCACACTTCGAACATGACGCTCGATATTTTGTCAAAGGCACGAGCGTAGGTGACGTGGAGTAAGGTCAATAATGAACGCAAGGAACAAAGAAATGATACAGGTTCGAGAGTATTACGTCGAACACAGCGTCGAACATTCGCAAGATCGTTACATTACATGGAAATACTTTAGAGAAAGAGAACGAGATTCTCCTTCTCGATGTCGATTGACTACAACGTATGTATATAGCCACCTGAACAGCTCTGTCATTTGCCTCGTTCAAGTCCTGGAATATGTATGAAAGTTCTACCTAGAATATGCATGAAATAACGTAGTGCGATTCCAACAACCCGTTGCGGCGCTCCGTCGTGCAAAGATTAGTTTAGCTGTCTTTTCTTTCCACCACTACGCCGAAAAGACTTTAACACAGGGAGATTTAAAAATAAACTAAACTTAGAAGTATTTAAACGGCCCATGTCCAAAGTATACCAGTACACAAAACGGATTTGCACGGGAAAATAAAGACAATAGTACAATGTTTAGACGCGCGGGTTACGCAACCGTTCGGATGTGGTAGATAGCTGTGCTCACGACTACATTCGCTCAGAGACCTGGTAGAAAGCTCGCTATGTTTTGCATGAAAAGAATGGAACCTTTGTTCTTCTCTCACAAATACCAATGATTACAAAACAATCGCGTGTTATACGCGTCGTTGTATGTTTCGATCATTGTGATCATCATCCAATGATATTCCCAGGAGTAGAAGTATTTTGGCTAAAGTTATCCACATAATTATTCAATGTGAAAAGATTAGTAACTAAGCGTTGTCGCACCAAGGTGCGTTGGGTTATCTTTTCAGGCATATCGAGTTATCGGGTTTTTCATCAATCCAATTACTGGAATATAACGAAACGTATCTTAAAATCATACTCAACAGTACGATTCTCTTATGGCTATGTATGGAGGTAGAAGGAAACCCACCGGGATGCCCAGTGTAGTGGATTATGGGGGCTTTCACATAATTATCATCAACATCATTTCAACCAAAAGACGTCCAGTGCAGAACATAGGCCTCCCCCAAGTGTCACCACATTGACCGTTCCCGTGCGTCTCTCATCGAGGAGGCCTTCAAACGCAACTTCTTTCAGTTCGTGTTCGCCAATCCAGAACTCTTCAGCCCCATTGACCATCCGTGCCCTACCTTATTCGTTCATAAAACTTTTAAAGCTTCTGTAAACCTGTCTTTTTATTAATAGGTTTAATATGTTTCTCAGCATACAACATCCGGTTACCCATCCACGCACCAACTTCAACAAGCGCAGCATAACCTTGCGTTAAATCCGCGTGGTCGTCATTATGCTAGAGTGAGTCAAGCATCTAACATATAATAATATAAAATAGTATTTATTCGTAACCTCAATAGAGTATGTCAAATAATAAGGTGTTTTTGCCAAAGATGCGAGGTCGGGGACGCGCGGTCAATGGGCAAGTGTTACGGGATGGTCCGATGAGAGAATGACACAAGAATGGGCGTAATTAATGTACCTATTCAATCTTAGTGCAACAGCTAGTGAATTGGAGCAGTATAGAAGTCAAGGTATGAAATTAAAGACGTAAATGCAATAATATGCAAATAAAAAAGTAACTGAAATATAAAACAGTCGTTGCTCATGTGATGAGGGGAGATAAGCTGTTTCTATGTTGATTTGCTTATGAGAGAGCTGAGTTATGAATAGAAATTTGGATGGATGGATGGAGAGGGAGACAAAGGCCAAATGAAATATGGATGGATCGTTTGAGGAGTAATAAATCTGGAAGAAAAGAGACTCAGTGAAAGCGTGACCCCCCCGGTGGGTTCCCGCATTGTCGAACGCGGTCGAGGCGGGGAGCCTCAGTAACCGTAGCTTGGTTACCCATGGTGAAGCGAAGAGGGACCCGAGTAGGGGCCGATCGTCAGGGCTTTTGCTAAAAAGCCGACGACGTAGCGGCCAACAAGTAGGTTGCGGTGCCGCTTGGCAATAGAGGCGCGATCGCAACTGAGGCGGGTCGCGATGTCGTATGAGAGGTGTCACGGCTGAGGGTAGGCGGCCTCGGCGGGAGAGGCGTGCCGGAATTGCCACCGTCTGATGGAGGACGCGATGGGGCCGCACGGCGGAGGAGTATCGGTATAGCGTTGGCCACTGTCCCTATCCCCTGCGTCTGAAAAATGGTAGGTGACGGGGCCACTGACATCACCCATCACAGGGGGACAAAGGGTGCCATATACGGGGGCATCTGGCGCTCATATGCATGTGCTGATTTGGTCCCTGGGGTGGTCATGCATTGGTGGCGTGCAATGTATTCTGGTGCGCCGGTGAAGGGAGGCACTCCCCAGAGGAGAGTTCTTTGACGCCGGACAGCCGCGGTGGATTCGCGGTGATGCTAACAAGTGCCCGTGTTCCCGCCATAAGCGGCACAGGAGGACACCGTGGTGTTTTAGTGGGTTGGAGTCCCACATAACGGCACTATCTCCCCGTGGTAGTGCAGTATGCATGAGCGTAGCCAAAGGCAAAAAAAAAGTTCGATGTAACTTACTGAGAAAGTTTTAATTAATTTAACAATTAGCAGGTCGTTGTAAGTAAATTTTCCGTCGCTTACTCAACTCAATATAATCTAGCTTCCTTCAAACTTAGCTTATATTTGATTTAAAACAGTGGGTATATTTAATTTGTTACCGGTATTGTTTATTAGTTATGAATCGTTTTATGTTTATTATTTTTCAACTCTACACACTATGTCTACATCTCTTTTTTTTCATCTTTCCTTTCGCAGGTATGCTGGAAGAGATTTCTATAGAAATAAGCATCACCTATGTACCTATTTTTCAGTTTCTTTTTCTTGTCTGTATATTATGTGTGTGTGCATAAATGGTTAAATAAATAAAACAAATAAAAATAACTGAAATGTTTTTTGAATTACATCGTCCACAAGTCCTCTCCACGGAACGCCACTTCTATTCAAGAATTGTGCGTGAAGCGATTGATATATATTTTTTTTATAATGGATATTAAATTATCCGCGGCGTGGAATCCAGTGATTCAAAAAAACAATACCTCGTGTTGTGCAGTCGGCGAACTTACAGAATAACGACACGGTCAGTGTTGTGTGGAGAAATAAGAGGGTAGAGGAAGAATTTTGTGCCCCAACGGAGCCAGTACACCGAGACACCAGTCTACCCGGGACCACGGTCGTTGCAACACGGCCGAAACGTCGGGTGGAATAGGTAAATAAATAATCGAAATCATCGCGTTAAATTCCCGTGATATGTTATACTTAACTAGTTCGGTTTTTTTTTTAAATTAACTGCAGATACAATATTTCTAGCGTCAAACTAGCGTCAAATATTTCAAACTCTAAACTTATAACATAACATAAAGCCGTCCACATCACATCAACATGACATAATATCAAATTAAATAACAATTTGTCATATACAAATTGCATATGCAAGTTGCACTACAACCATAATTATATTATGACGTCTCGTCATCGCATTACCGCGATTGATGATACCATACCATAGCTTTGTCACCCTGTCTTCACCAACACTGTTAACGGTAAAATTTGACAATATAAAATCAAAATTAATTTTTATATTGTATACAAGTTAAATTAAAAAAAAACCCGTCTCATTTTTTTTCATGCTACCTAATTTATCATCTAGTTAGATGCTTCGATCGACAATCTATTGAACACGTAATTATGACACGATATCTTGCGAAAACAGGTAAAACGCCCATAACTTTAGAACAGCTGAACCGATTTTCATGAAACATAGCTAAGAACACTCAATAAAGCCACCTGAAAGAAAAAAAAAACGATATTTAAATCCGTTTATCCGTTTAGGAGCTTTGTTACCGCAAACAGATACACACATACACACACAGGTACGGTACACATGTCAAATATATAACACCCCTCTTTTTCGGTCGGGGGTTAAAATGAAGAGTTTTTACGCAGCTGAGCTTGTCAGTTTCTTTCAGGCAAACATCTTTGTAAGATGTGTGAGTAAGCTAAAAAACTAAGTGACTATAAAAACTTCTTAGGGATTTATATAGGATGGTCTCTGGGGCCGTAATGTTCTGGAGTGGCGACCGCGTACCGGCAGACGATGTGTTGGAAGGCATCCCACCCGGTGGAAATATGACCTAGTGAGGGTGGCGGGAGTCCGCTGGATGCGAGATCGGTCAATGTGGCGAAATTTCGGCTGAAATGATGATGATGAAATTTTTATACGCTCACGCAGATAACTCCAAGCTGCGCTCTTAAACGGTAGGTCGGGATGATGCGGGAAAAAGCGGCCAGGCTAAAAAAGGGTTGGACGTTCACGTAAGTCGCAAGACTTTAGACGACTAATGCAGGTTTAATTCGAGGTGGCTTAGGTCAGAGATAATATAATACTAGCATACAGATGCCTCATCTCATACAAAGAAACCGTGCCGACGTAACTAGTGTTTTTCGTTTGATTAATCTGATATTTTTTTGTACATTGAACGCGTTTGGTTCTGTTTCACGGCGATAGATAGATGGTGTTAGCAGCGACTTGCAAATAAAAGGGTTTATTAGATTCGTGAATTTTTTTCTTTAAGTACAGTGAAGGTTCGTTTTATAGTATGTTTTTGCCTGTTTACAATTTTTTTTGCACCAAAATGTGTTACAATGCAAATTTTAACAATCGTGTGAAATGTAGAAAAGCCCAATAAGCCATAATTTTATACTTTGGAGAGTTGATTAAACAAGAACATAAAAATTGTTATGTTCAATTCCAGAAAATTTTAATTTAACACACATTCAATAACAGATAGGTGCATATCGCGCCATCTAGTGAGATTTATTTGAACCAAGTATTCTTTCTTTGCAAAGAGACCCCGTGCTCAGGTCAAGAATACCTGGTAGGATTTTGACCAGCTGTGGGACAGAGAGAAATAAAAAAAACTTTCTAAATGAAAACTTTAGACAGTGTTTTGCTTGTAACTTTCATTTAGTCGTTAGGGTACTAATGAACAGAGCTGAATTTCAGAAAGGCGTCATGAAAAATATAAGCTTCAACGGGAACATTGATTCAAAATGAGTTTGTTAACAGTGTTTCGCCTAAAAGCCCTCGCTCAATTAGGAACATAACAAAGTAAAAAGTTACTAAAATTGTTACAACTGCTGTCCAAAATTAATGATCACAATTCGTGATTTTAATGTAACAAGAATAAGTAAATGTCAAAAATAATCATTATGATTAACTTTACTTAACCATCTGCTTACCTTCATAGAACTATGCGTGATGTTTAACGTGAGAAAGGGACTTATCGATCGCATCACTGACCTTGCCCAAGAATGCAACACTCGGAGCCGAACCGACGACCTTTGTAGCATGAGAGCTAGCGACGGATAAATAACAAGGTATTTAGATCTTTCGCGTGGCAAAATTAGGAATTAAAAGTTAAACCAAGGAAGAACTATTAATGATATTAGTTTATTTCAATAACTATTACAAAAAAGACAAGTGCGGATTTTTTTAAAAATTATTCTGTCTTAATGTTGACGGTCACGCCGGAGACACTCTTGAAATCTGGCCTCCGTATTCCGTGCCTCTCGCTGGAGAAGTGATGTCGGGATGTCATTTACTTTACTAGCGAACGATATTTTCCTATGGTATTTTTACTGTGGACCTCAAAAGTAAAGTCTATGAAACAAACCCAGCGACCATATCAGTACTTGAGCAAATAACAGACGGGACTAACAGCTACACTTGCTTTCCAAAGCCTAGATGAGTATCTGTATGTAATGGATGGTAACCCATCCACTGACTGGCAAGCGTTGCTTAACCTTAAAGATCGACCCGTGCGGCTGTTATTATTAAGCCACGAACACTCTAATTACTAAATCGAAAAGACCCATTTATTTATTAACTTAAATACTTATTAATATTTATTAATAAATATTATTTATAAATTTTAATAATATTTATTATTAAAATTTATTTATTAATAAAATACAAGGAGAAGAAGAAGGAACAGAAAAATGGGTACAGAGGTGATGCTTATTTCCATTTGCAAACTTAACTCAGAGTAAGTTGGTAAAACGAAGTTAAATTGACAATATTGTATGACAAACTGTCAATTTAGCCTCGTGTTAGCAACTAACTCCGAGTAAAGTTTTTCGAGCAAGTGTGACAAAATGAAATACCCACACTGCCTACTGTCTCCTCGCCTATAACCCGACCTTTTACTCACTGAGCTGTCAATTACTCATCCCACACTGACGTTCATTGTTCTCCGCAGGCTATGTGACCAGGCTATACAGCCAGGCTATTTGTCTGGCCGTCATTAGCCTGCTTGTCTAGCACATTAGTGGTGTTCGGACTATTCATAACTTTGATGTTTTTGACATTTATCTTCTGTTGGATGGATGAATATTTGAAAGGTTTGGTGTTGATGAGGAGCTAAAGAATGTTGTCTGGGTGCTTGACTGATGGGCTATTTTACTAACATTTACTGGTTGATATTAACACTCGTATTCATAAGAATACGAGCGTAATAATATCGAGGGTACTTCGATCAATAATACACTAGATACACGATCCCATACAAAACTTCTCTTTAAAAATTTTGCCAATTCTGTTTACGTAATTCTAAGAGTTCTAGTTGATATAAATATACATAAATGCAAATTCAACCTTAAGTGCAATGTTTATTTGCATTCAAAAAGCAATATTTTTTTTACGATCTTTCTGCACTGCTCAACATACCTCAAAACAAATGTCATCTTACATGCATGTTTTAAAAACTTAATTACAAAGTGACATTCCCTGTTCCAGAACAGTCAATGTTCGTTTCAATTGCTGGCGCATTGTCGACGCAAACGTTGGTCAAAATGTATTTGGTAATTGATTCATATTTACTGTTTCATTCGGTTTTTACTTTATGAAAAACACTTAATGGTATAAACTTATCAGGAAAACGATATTCCTTCTCAGTATGTCAGTGTTACGCTGGTTATTGGCACAATTTTTGAACGCACACTGGGGCATTTCGACGTCTTAATGTTGGCTATGATTGGACCGTACTAATCTATAGATATAAATAAAATTGGAGTGTCTGTTTGTAATATTGAAATAACCGTTTTTTACTACATGTATATGAATATATAAACGGTAAATACACCAAAATAACATTTTTTTCAATTTTTGTCCGAGGGTAATCTTCGAAACGGCTAGACCGCCTTTGATGGGACATTCACTGGTAGATAGCTGATGTTATAAAGAGAAATATAGGCTACTCAGAGATCCTGTGGGAAACTTAAAAAAATAAATATAAGCTTTACAAATTTGACGCGGACGAATTCGCGGACAACAACTAGTTTGAAATAAGATCACAACTGTATTTGTGCTCTTATTTTTCGGCCCGTTTTTGTTGCGCTTACCGGGCATCTAATCTATTATTGATCGAAGCGAGGGAATGTATAAAATAAAGAATATCAAATGTCCGCTAAGTAAAGCAGCGCATAGAGTTATACGTTTTTCTTTTATAAAAGATCCTGATTATAATCTAAGTCATGAATAAGTTAATCTGAATTTGAAACAAACATTTTTTTCGGAGAAAAAAACATTAAAAATGTCTTATACTTCTCGTCAAAAGATTTGCGTTTTTAACCGACTACGGCGAAGCCAAAAGGAAGAGTTATGATTTTAGCAGTCTATATAAGTGAGTTTGTATTTTCGTATGTTCGTTCGGAGCGCCTAAACTTTTCATCCTATTTTGATGAATAAGTTGTCAAATGTCAATCATTTCGTTATTATGGTCAGGTAACATGAGCTAAAGAATAAAACTATTTTACTCAAAAAAATAACCGACTTCAAAAGTAAACACTAAAAAGTGTAGAATGACTTTCGTTTCGGAAGTCGATTTCTTTAGTACCTCTTGTTTTTATACTTTATTAACACCGACTACCGAAACGAAAGTTATTTACTACCAGTTTATAATCACTATACTATAATCTATCACTGTGCCAAATTCCATACAGATTCGTTCAGTCGTTCCAGCGTAATCAAGTTACAAACATTCATCCATCCATTCAAACTTTCGTACTTATAATAGTAGTAATAAGTAAGAAGAAAACTTAAGAAAAATTAATAAGCTGTAACGCTAAAACACACTGCGCAAGAGTCGTAAAAAATGTTTATTTGTATAAACAGACGCCATTGACAGCAGTAATACATCATAGGCTTATTTTAATAATCAGTTTCAGCTTCACGGTCTCAGAATACGACCATCATAACGACCAATCAGAGCATAAAAACTGATCTTAAAAGAAATAAGTAACCCATTTGATCCCACTAATAAAAAATCAAATAAAAAATGCATTTAAATGACACAACATCCCATTAACATTAGCGATCCTACTCCACATTTAAACAAAAGTGAAAGTTTCGTCGTAATCGGTGCATCCGAGCGCAATTCATCTTAAGTTATTGTTTTTAATGTAACATTCTGTTAAGTAATGTTACTTTAATTCATGTTTTAAGTCACTAATTGGTCGGAGATGTAAGAATACTTTGTTCTCATGATGTTTCTTAAATCGTGTTAGGTTGGCAAAATTGTAATAAATCAAGAATATTATGCTAACATTTGGCATTCTCTAATAGCCTTATCAAAAGCAACTGTATACGTACATATTAATATTGTAAAAGAGCTGTTTAATAGCAGCTATGCAAGAGAACCGGGGTTACCGACATACTACGAAGAATTTCCAAACTTAAGTGGCAGTGGGTAAGGCACATTGCTCGCAGAACGGATGGTCTATGGGCCCGAAAAGTTCTGGAGGGGTGACCGCGAACCGGAAGTCTTTGCGTTGGAAGGCCTCCCACTAGGTGGAGTAGTGAGATTGGCGGGAGTCCACTGGATGCGAGACGCACGGGACCGGGAAATGTGGTGAGCCACTGGGCCACCACGACGTCGACGTCGATTATGGGTTAAGCTCGCTTTTGTGCATAAGCTGTCCTACTGTATTTAAATTTATATGTTTTGTGTACAGTAAAGAATATAAATAGCGCAAACATGAGAAATAAAGTTGAAAAGTCTCATCTGCCAGTAATTTCAAAGCTGTTACTCCGTCATTTACAACTTATTAGGAATAACCGACTCCTTTAATCCTGAATTATGAAGCCATACAAATCTTGTGTGGAGTCTGCAAATTGCTCCGACAATCATTGCTTGCCATGTGAAAATATCACAAGAATAGCTGGGCAATACCAAATTGATGGTAAAATTACTATGACTTGTAAAGGTTATGTGATGGCACTCAATCCTATATCATCTTAGTCTTTAAAGTAATGTGTGAAGAATAAAACACATTCCCTCTTCATAGGGTGCATAAAATAGAAGCTTCCTCGAGTACAGCTCCTTATGATAAGACCCGTTTTGAGCTTATTCTTTCGAAGTTGATGTTGATTTCACACTTAGTTTGGGCTCAGGTGGCAGCATCACTAGCATTCATCAAGTCCTGAAAAGTGCAGGTGTGTGTATGGCCACATGAAATATTCCAATAAGTGGATCAAGCTTTGGAAAGGGGCACCAAAACTCATATTTTATATTAGACGGGTGTGCAAAACCCCATTTTGCCAAGTTGTATTTACAGCGGAGTAGTCCCGTATGAGCACCTTTTTTTTGGGCACCTATGCATTGAGCACCAAAGGTATTCCCAATCAAATCAATCAATATTATAGCTTGGTGCTCAAAGTGGCACAATAAAAAATATTCAATTTTATTCCCTTTTGAGCACCTACGGTGCGGTTATAACGAAGAAAACTGGCAGTACTTTTACTTTTATATTAATTTTAAAATATATATTATATTTTTATCATATTATTTTTTAATCATATAAATAAAATTAAAATAAAACACAAAAACTTTGTGAAATTTGAACTCAATCCTTCAAAGTGTGCTCAGGTGGAAGGGTCTCCGATGGCCCGATGAAATTGTCAAGAGGCTTGAGTTTCTCTCGCCAAAGGTTGCATCCCGCCGAAGAGGAGTTGCCATCAGATAGACCCAGCATCCAAGAAAACTTTTCCGGCTTTTTAGGCGCTGGGGCATTGAGCTGGAATTGTGCATTGGATGGCGAGGTTCGTTTTCTCGTTTCGCCCTTTCTGTGTGACTTGCTGTAGTCCTGTATTTTGCCGGGGGCGCGATGCCGACAAGTAGATATAGCATTCGACAGGAGTCGGTCTAAGGCAACATGTGGATGTCTCATTTAGAGCTGTATCCACTCATTTGGAGTGGGCAGAGCGGCTTCATACTGGACTTGCATATTCACCAGCAGAGAAACAGAGCACCATGCCAGTCGTTCGCAGGACTTGAGGAGACTTTCCCTATCTGGTGGGGGTTTGGCGGCGAAGCAAGTTATTCCTTGGGTGCACCTTCCACTTGACATTCTCGCAGTTCTTTCTGTAGTTGAGGGACCTGTCCCGAGGTAATGCCGAGGTATTTTGGGTGGGAACTATGGAGGATTGGCACCCTCTGGCCATGAGATGTTAAGCGTTCGGCCCGCTTGCCTATTACGGAGTTGAAAGGCGCACGGCTGTGTTTTTGGCTTCAGCGCGTTATCAGCATAATATTGGCTGAGATCTGGAAGGGTGGTGGAAAGATTAGACTGCGGCGTCCAAACTTTTTTTTTTAGTAAGGACGCAGTAAGGACAACCTCCACAGGTGGGGTTTCTCTGATGGCACTAATCTTCAGTGCTTTTGCAGCACCTCTCCGTAGACCATGGCCCACCTCTCGGAGTGCACAGCATGCCCTGTCAACTGTACATACGGGACCTTATGACTGCGTCACCAAACGGTGTTGCCGTGGCTGGATTCGGGGCCAAACACATTTTTTTTTTATTTGCTGTCGACACGCTTAGAAGAAGAAGAATCCTAGAAAAGTGCTATGCAACCGCATTACCGCTGCTTCACGGCCATGGCAATTGATCTAAATAGCCATTCTTATAAGTCGTGATTAGCTCATTGCCTGTTTTTAGATAACAGGGTGAACATTTTCAAACTCCGATTTCTTAAGGTACAGATAGAGCTTACAGCAGAGAGATTACAGTAAACTTTTATGTTAATGATGATATGGTTTTATTAAATGATAAAATTCTGCAATAAAACTGCTGATTTTTATCGACATAATTTCGCCCCACCCCATCACTAGATGCTACCGCACCGCAGGTGCTCAATGCGGAATAAAGTCAAATTTTAATTTTTGTTCCCCTGTGAGCACCACGTTAAAATATTGATTAGTGTTCATATGGGAATACCTTTGGTGCTCAATGCGTAGTGCCCAAAAAAAAGATGCTCAAACGGTAATACTCCTTTACAGTGGCCTACCAGGGTGCTTTACCGATTGAGTGCTTTCCATGTTTATTGCTTATCACCTTCATTTATTTATTTAATACTTTAAGCACACAGTGTCCGTGACAAGACACTAGTTAAAACATCGGTGTAGCCCGGTATCTAGGATCACTGTGTCACAATTTTCATCTGTTTTTTAAGGGTTTTGGACATTGGTAACCCCTGTAAGTCGGAAAGCACGTAAAACCGGTGGTCCTGCGCCCCGGTCGTGTCGGATTGGGGTTCTTTTTAGATATTTTCAAAATGACTACCTTTCCCAAAATCTTTCAATAAATTATAATAAAATTGCGTCAAATACCCACGCTTTTTTACAAAAAATCATTTGTTTTGTTAATCACACTATTCTTAATTAAAATTTATTGGAAAATATTTTCTACATTTTAGTTTGGTTTTCTATTAAAGCGTGTTTCTAAGTTTTTTTAAATTATTGTTTATTTTTTACTTTTCAGTTTAATCGCAAATCCTGAAGATCCTTGTAAGGACAAACTATTAAAATTATTGCATTGTCATCGGTCCTTGATAAGTGTGCAAAGTTTCAAATTAATCCGACGTTTTGAAGGGGGTGGAAATCACGTTCGAAGATTCCGTTACATAGATACATACCAATCTAATTAAAACGTGTTAAAAATATAAGTTTTCCTGTATAACTTCAGTAAGAACGAGGCCTTACCAGTTTAGATTACCGCTCATAATTCTCTGCCAAATTCACGCGCACTTTAGCCCATTTGAATGGTTCAAAACCACAAATGTATCAGCGACTGACATTCGACTGGCATACCGCACGGTTCAAGGTTCGATTCCTCGTAATTAGAGTGTTTCAATTTTATTTATTGCCTGTCTTTTGTCGGTAATAATGGTTGCAGTGTGTTATATAGATGATATGGTATTGACGTGGTTGAAGACCATTTTGTGATGTGAATAAATTGATAAAGATTAACGAACGTTTAATCTTTTGTTCGTTAAATGTTGAGTCTTGTCATATATATTTTTATTTTACACTTGCCGAGATCTATTTATAGATGGTTGAACATTCATTAGTCAGATGTCTGAAAGGCTGGCAAAACATTTAGTCTTACCAAGAGGTACTGTGTTACACAGTAAGTAACCTTTTTCAGCTGTATCCGATTACTCTTGAAGCCAAACCAATAACACAAATACACAATGACATAATGTGGGGTGTTTAATAAAATTAAAAGGGTAATTATAAAACGAAAGAATAAAAAAAACTTAGCGACTGATGATGAGATACTGTTTTAATACCTTGGTATGAATTTGAGAAAGCAAAAAATTTACTATACTAATGATGAATATTGATTAATATTAAAATCCAGTACGAGCTTACAAAATTGCAGATATTAAAATTCTAGCCGTGCGAATACAGAGAGGGCAACTTCAATATTAAGGCAATATATACGCCCCAATGTAAACGTAGTACTGGCCGTGTGCCCGCCCGATGCCAAAATATCAATATTGAAACTCCTTTTGAACAGTTTTGTTTGCAAAATATTTTTTGATTTACATATGCTATGTCAGTTATGAAGAAATTCCAGCCATCAATTTTTCTGTGAAAAATATTTTTAAACATACAATTCGTTTTGGAGGAGTATCCAAAAGTTGCGAAAAATATCGTGTTGCTAATTATTTTTTTAAAGCCATGTTTAAAAAATAATTTACATGAAACAATAATAAGTATATATTTTTTTCAAACTTTTAACCTAGCCGTTACTAAGGAGTATGCTTCAGAAAGTTACCGTTTTACGGCACTAAAGCGTATGTAGGCCCTTAAGATAGAGCCGATGTTTCCAAGAGCGAGCGAAGCGAACTCGGGAACTTAGGGCACTCCGACATGGATAGGTTAGGTTCTGGTTAGACCCTGCAGACAGAAAAAAGAGCCCCGTCGACAAACTTTTATTTTCAAGTCGCCAAATATTGAAAATAATGCAGGTCGTAACGTTGACATTCAAACAATTATTAGGTCGCTCAAATATTATGAAGCTTCTCATTTTGTATTTTAAGTAACTCAAACAATTAAAACCAACAAAAATAATAAAACGATGCACAAACTCGGCCATATTATTAATAAAAAACATATCTAGATTATTTTAAAACAAAAAACTCATTTAGCAATTGGGAGGGGAGGGGGTACCCCTTTTCCCCTGGTACCACTCCCATTACAAGGTAATGCACCGTTCTTGAGAAAAACCAAATATTGTAACCTAACCTTAAACCATTTTATATTCGCCTAAAAAGCATAGTCGACGTAGCCCCGTTACGCGGGGCTCCTATTTCTGTCTGCAGGGTTTACAGTAACCTAACACGAAGGGGATGTCGGGGTCTTAGTTCGCTCGCTCCGCTCGCTCACTAGACCCCACCATCCCCTTCGAACCTAACCTGTCCGAGTCGGAGTGCCCCAAGTCCAGAGCTCGCTTCGCTCGCTCTTGCATCTTAATTCTCATGGTTGCCATAGTAACATTGCCTTTTGTACACACATCAGCCGATTACGTAGAAAATCGGTGTCCAGTGTACAAGCGGAGGTCAATCGTGAAGGCAAACAATTCGAGTCCAGAGGATAAGCCAAAGTCGTCGAATAAAGCCACAAGAAAAACACTACGAAACACATTCACGCAACTCGAGGAGAAACGGAATGAACAACAAACGAATGACAGTGACACTTAGCATACTTTTTTTTACGTTCCTTTTTGCTTATTTTTCACGTCATTTTGTACCATAGACAATATGTGCAACAGGTTTGGTTGTCAATCGCCCATTTTAACGTTCCGTTTTCGCTTTTTATCCGATTTGAGGATAGAAACATTTTTCATTAATATCTCGAAAAATATGCATTATCGATGCATCGACCTCCCCTGCGCGGCCCCACCACGTCTACGACCGCCATCAGACGGTAGCGACCCCGTCCAAGCCGCGGAAGGTAGGGCGAGCGGCGCACCGCAATACCGGCACACCTCTCGCCGCGGCCTTCAACCCTCAGTCGCAATATCATATGGGACCTGGGACGCTCCATACGACATCGCGGCCCGCCTCAGTTACGATATCGCCTCTCTTACAAAGCGGCACCGCAACCTACTTTTTGGTCGCTTCGTCGTCGGCTTAATCGGCATAAACCCAGAAGGTCGTCGGTTTGCTCTTCGCCTCACCGTGGGTAGCCAAGCCACGGTTGCTGAGCCTCCCCGCCTTGACAATGCGGGCATCCACCGGGGGGAGTGTGGGGGTTGCCTTACTTGTGAAATTATTAGTTCACCTTACAAACACACCCCCTTTACAATTTACATGGCTTTGGGTCAACAAGATGCCACTGTGAAAATTTAAAGAAGCTCTCATCGTTTGGCCGTATAACCCGTGTGACAGACGACGGACAGACGGACAGACGGTCAGATAGACAGACGAACTGACAGACGGACAAGTGAGTGACAGCAGGGTTCCGTTTGGACCATTCGGATACGGAACCCTAAAAACAACTACTAATGATAAAAGTTAATTTCAATAACTTTTACAAAGAAGACAAGTGCGATTTTTTTTTAATTATTACTTCTAAATGGTCAACATTTAGACGGAATAATTAAAACAAAATAACACTTGTCGTGACGTCGAACATACGTTTTGGAATCTGGCCTCCGTATTTCGTGCCACTCGCTGGAGAAGTGATGTCAGGATGCCATTAACCCCTCGCGAACGATATTTTCTTGTGCTGATATAGTCACTTGGCACCTACCTCAGTATGTGCAGTGATATTTAAAAAGAATAAATAACGACGCGCTGGTATTCTGGTTGTTGATGCCACGGATACATTAATGGAACCGTACTTGTACTTATTAACCGACTTTCTTAAGTTCATCGCTGACAACGGTGAAGGAAAATATCGTGAAGCAATCTGGACTTAAAATTTGTATAGATTTGTGGTCCATTGGTGTAATTGCTACAAGGCGTGCCAGTGCGAGGATAACATAAAATAAAATCTCACCTTCCAATACCAAATATGTCCGTTTCATTATATTTCGTGTTGTTTAGTAATTTATACAATTCAGTATTCAAGTTATTATAATAATAATAATATTGCACACACAATGGTTATAATTACGTGGACTATTATATATCACCCACGCTCATTAGGGTTCCGTGTAATTTGTTGAGTGACTGTTCATAATTGTTGAATGTTTATTATAGAGGTAAACAGTCGATTATTTGCTTCTTTGTTGTCGAAGTACAAAACTTAGTTTATAAGAATGTCGCAAAAGAAATGTTGATATCCGCAGGAATACCAAAGTTATCGACATACCCCGAAGATGCGCAACTTAAGTAGCAGTGGGCAGCTCACTTTGCTGGCAAAACTGATGGTCGATGGGGCCGAAAAGATCTGGAGTAGCGACCGCGAATCGGAAGATGATGCGTTGGCAGGCCTAAGCTTCCTCTAGGTAGACCGATGGACTGGTTAAGGTTGCGGGAATCCGCAGGTTGCGAGACGCGGAACCGGGCAATATGGTGACAATCAGGAGAGACCAATGATCAGCAGTGGACGTCTTTCTGCTGAAATGATGAAGAATGACAGACAGTCTTCGCATTCATTTTTAAACCGTGTTAAATGTTCATAAAAAAAATGTTGAGTTATCGAACGAAGTTTTTAATTTTTTTATTTTTAAGTAAAATTTCTTTCAATCATTTCTGAGGTTCTAGACACAGTATCATTCTACGATGGTGATTATCGAAATGCCAAATGTCTATCTTATACATTTTTGACGTTTTACCAATCGTTATCGCAGTGCATTCAAAGAAATAATGTCACTTATCTATTGCCTCTGATGTACCTATGTCAAAACCTAAAAAATATAAATTTATTACCATTTTGCCTGAAGAAACGATTTCAGTTTCTGTGTGACTCGCACCTAAAAATTCTTATGTCATCGGTTAATATGAAACTTACAGTCAAATCTTTTACTGTCCAGGCCACTCGTCTATGGAATGCATTGCCTATGAATATAAAAGGCGCGCAATCACTGCCGGTTTATAAGCGACTTGTGAAGGAGCACATACTTGTCACTGTGATCATAATCTTGCAAAAGCTGAATTGTTTTCTTGTCTGTATATTAGTTGTATGCATGTATTTATGTATCTAGTTTTTGTTTTATATCCTGTATTTAGTACCTACTTTTTCAATAAACTAGTAATTTGTTGAAAATTTGCACCAAGTGCAACTCCATATTGTGTCCAGGCTATATCTTGCCATTCTAGGTTGCTTGGAAGAGATCGCGGAACGCGATAAGGCCGACTGTTGTATGTTTGTTTTAAGATGTCTTTGTGAATTATTTTCATCTTGGTGTACAATAAAGTATAAATATAATAATAAAAAAATAAACATAGTATTTTGCATCCAGTATAGTTAAATATATAGCAATATAGATAAAGTTCTAAGGGTGACTACCCTTAGAACTTTTTACTTTTTGTGATGCTCTGCTGTAGACAAAGTTGATGACCACTTGAGTACGTGACATCTCTGTCGCATTAATTAATTACGTACATTCTGGTTCGTTTAAATCATCATTTTTGTAGATGCATGTAACTTTGTCTAGGACCTCTGATTATTTATTTTCTACTGAACCCAGCAACTAATCGACCCATCTTCATGACCTTACCATATCTAATGATAATCGGAAGTAGATGCAACAAAAAAGGTTTAACACCAAATACGGTGAAATAATAACACTTTGATAATAAACAATAATTCTCTTGTCAAGACGAGGGTCAGAAATAAATGTTGAATAATTACGAGTATTGCATTTATTTACTTTGAATTGCAAACTAGCTTTTTCACGCGTCTTCGGTCCTGTCTTATCCCATTTATTTGGAGCATTTTTACAAGCTTTTTACTAACTTGCAATGTGTAATATATGTTTGTTCCTGTTTTCGTTTCTTCGTTTTTTGACACCAACTTCCGAAATTAAAGTTATTATTCACTTTGTAGTATTTTCATTTTGAAGTCGGCTGTATTTATTTGTAACAAAAAGTTTTTTTAATTTTCACTATTTAGTTGTGGTACATAATGGACCAGTTCTATAGGTTAGGTAACTATAATGACCGAAGTGATGCCAGAATAGATTCAACCAATAACATGAAACTTGAACAAAACCCGTAGAATAAGAGTATACCAGGGTGAACTGTTCACACCTGCGTACCCCTTTAAAGCGTACCGTGAGATGTTATGTTATGAAATAGTGTAAACAATAAACACACATGCGATTGCAGCTATCCCGAGTGATTTGCCGTAATATATTCAAGAGTTCTGATGTATATCGCCAAATTCCTTCATCAGATCTTTGATTTAATCAAACCACATGACAAGCGCCAGCTTTCAAATAGAAAAGAATCATCAAAGTCGGCTTAGTTAGTAAAAGTTTCGAGGCCACACGTAAAAAATAATTTAAAAAAATAGTCGCATTGACAACCTCCTCCTTTTTGAAGTCGGTTAAAAATAATTAAGATAGACATTGTGGTGTACTATTAGGTGCAACTCTGCCTATATTTTCGGAAAATACGGGCGTTATGTTATGTTAAGATGGAGATTTAGCATCATCATCAAAAAAAAAAAAAACAGAATCAGAATAGTTTATTTCAAATAAACCTTAGAGATACTTTTGAATTGTCAAACAACAAAAAAAATATGACTCTAGTTGCAAATTCGCAAGCGTCAGTAGATATCAGTGGAGAAGAATTTGCAAGAAACTCCACGGACACTCTTTTCCATCAGTTTCAATTACAAGTTTTTGGTTACATCATTCTTGTTGGAAAAAATACATATATGTGAGAACGGTGTAAAAAGATGTGCACGTAAAAGCGTCTAGAGTAACAAACAATTTTAACATAAAAATGAAATAACAGGCCGACTGCTGTATGCTATCAGCCTACAGCTGTCCACTGCTGGACATCGGCCACCGGCTACCCTGCGAAGATAGTCGCTCCACCTAGCCTGAGGACATCCCACGCTACGTTTACCCATTCGTGATCTCCCCTCAAGAATACGTCTACCCCGACAGTCATAGGTTTTACGGCTTATATGAAGGGCCTATTGCCACTTCACCTTGCTTGTTCTGTGGGCTAAGATTGATGATGTGTAAACAAACACACAGTTGTACGTCCTTATAATGTAAGGTTAGATTTAGACAAGTAACGTTGTTTTTTGTAGTTCTTTCAACAGTAAGCTACCGTGTTTTTGTGTTACTACAATAGATGCAATTTGTATAAAACATCTTCGCTAAAAAGGTGTTAATGAATGCTAAGTTTTTTTTGGGATCTAATATCTATATAATCATTATAGTGAGGGTCGATTAAATAATTTGTTTTTGATTGTTCATTTTTGATCGGTTCAAAAAGGGAACTAAAGCGAAGTTCTTGGTAGATAGTATTTCCGTATAGGGAGGAGCTTGTGGCTAAATAATAAAGGCCGCACGGGTCAATCTTAAAGGTTAAGCAATGCTTGTCAAGGTCAGTCCGTGGATGGGTGACCATATTTACATAGCGAGTTTCCTCCATGCCTCGGCAAGCACTTTAAGCCATAATTGCTCCCAGCTGTTATTTGAAGATCTCTGACAGTCGTTACTGGTAGTCAGAAGCCGGAAATCTGACATCAGTCTTGCCGAGGGTTATCGTGTTACCCAGTTACTGGGTTGTGAAGGTCAGATAGGTTGTCGCTCCATGTAGAATACTGGTAGTCAGCAGAATCCGGTTAGACTGGAAGTAGATTGAGTATTACCGTTTAAGAATGTTTTGGTACAGACAGGAGGAAGTGTTAGTTATTGGGTTTTAGCCGACTTTCCTAAAAGGAGAAGGTTCTATGTTCAGCTGTCTTTATCTTTTTGTGTATGTTCACCGATTACTCCGTCAGTTATGGACAGATATTCAAAATTGTAATTTTGTTTGAAGGAAATAGGTACTCGAATTGGTCCCATTTAAATTTGGTGAAGATATGATGAAGAACTTTGGAGATATGAAACAGCGAACTTCAATAAATGACGGCAAACCTCTCGGAATTGCTGCAATCGCATGTTTGTTTATTGTTTACACCATTTTATAACATAAAATCATGCTAGTACGCTCTAAACGGTTACGCAGATGTGTACAGTTCACCCTGGTACAGGCTTATTTACACGTTTAGATACATGTTATTTGGGTTACCAATTCTGGCATAACTTTGGCCACTATTAGTACCTTATTATAGAACTTGCCCATTATGTACCAGAACCAAAAATTAAAAATAAAATAAGTTCCTGTTTTCGTTTTTTGACACTGACTGCCGAAATGGAAGTTATTTTTCACTTTATAGAGTTTTTATTTTGAAGTCGGTGAATTTTTTTGTAAATATGTTTGTCTCCTGAGCATTTGTTACTCAGTGGTAATGACCCTGACTTACATTTGACTTATGAATTATATGTATGGGTTCGAACCCAAGAACACTTCACTTTGTGTAATTTATTTCATTACGACTGCCCTCAAAACGGTGAAGGAAAACATCTCTAGGAAACCCGACCCTCTAGACAACGTGTTGTTCTATCAAGATGGTGGCGATTTTCAAAATGCCAAAATGTAACCTGACATTTCGATAGCGCTAGGCTATCCCATACATTTTTAAAATTAAACAAATCGCTAATGGGTTTTTTTTTTTTTTTTTTTTTTTTTAACCTGACATTTCGATAGCGCTAGGCTATCCCATACATTTTTAAAATTAAACAAATCGCTATTGGGTTGGTTTCTTTGATAGAACATTACTTGTCTAGGGTCTTAGAATGTCCTAGAGTAAAAAATTTGACGATATGTGGCATTCACAAACACTGGGCCCACGAAGTGGATTACGGCCCACTCCCTTTCAACTTTTTTCAACTTTCAACATTTCTTTAACCTACCAACCTACCAAGCTAACAACCTACCAACCTATTAACCTATCAATCTACCAACCTACCAACCTACCAGCCTACCAGCCTACCAGCCCACAGGCCTACCAGGCTATCAGCCTACAAGCCTACTAGCCTACCAACCTACCAGCCTACCAGCCTTCCCCGGGTCTCAAACTATCTCCATAACAAATATCGTCTAAATTGGTTCAGCGGTTTAAGTGTGAAAACGTAACAGACAGACAAAGTTACTTTCGAATTTATAATATTACTAGCTGTCCCCCGCGGCTTCGCTCCCGTCTACTGGCTACCTATCTATCCTACACTACTCTATCCTACTTACCTACCTACCCTACCCTACCTTCCCTACCTAATAACCTACCAACCTACCAGCCTACCAGCCCACCAGCCTACCATCCTACCAGCCCACCAGTCTACCAGACTACTAGCATACCAGCCTACCAGCCTACCAGCCTGTCAGCCTAATAGCCTACCAGCCTACCCGCCTAATAGTCTACCAGCCTACCAGCCTACCAACATACCCGTCTATCAGCCTACCAGCCTACCTGTTTAACAGCCTACCAGCCTACCAGCCTGCCAGCCTGCCAGCCTACCAGCCTACCAGCCTACCAGCATACCAGCCTACAAGCATACCAGCCTACCAGCCTACCTGCCTGCCAGCCTACCTGCCTACCAGCCTGCTAGTCTACCAACCTACCAACCTACCAACCTACCAACCTACCAACCTACCAACCTACCAACCTACCAACCTACCAACCTACCAACCTACCAACCTACCAACCTACCAACCTACCAAGCTACCAACCTACCAACCTAACAACCTACCAACCTACCAACCTACCAACCTACCAACCTACCAACCTACCAACCTATCAATCTACCAACATACCAGCCTACCAGCCCACAGGCCTACCAGGCTATCAGCCTACCAGCCTACAAGCCTACAAGCCTACCAGCCTACCAACCTACCAGCCTACCAGCCTGCCAACCTACCAACCTACCAACTTACCAACTCACCAACCTACCGACCTCTCTATCCAGCCTACCTATCTACCTACCTACCTGCCTACCTACCCTACCAGTAGGTAGCTACTCAACCCTACTATACTCTACCCTGCCCTACACTACTTTTTTTTCATACATAAAGTAGCCTATTTCTTATCCCTGCCCAATTCCGTTCAGTGGTTTAGGCGTGAAAAGGTAACAGACAGACAAAGTTACTTTTAAATTTATAATATTAGCATGGATAGAATAGATTAAGCGACATATCTCCTGAGCCTGACTTATTTATTGTTGATACCTAGATCCGCGTTTGACCTCTATCTCAGCTGATGGTAAGCGATGATATGGTAAACGGTGAAACACGCTTGCCTCAAAGTAACCTATATTCACTCTTGACTTGAAGACCTTAGTATAAAACTAAGACCTAAGACTGTATATCAAGCCAGTAAGTCCAACACTAAAATACATTTTTCAACAGGTCACGATAACCATTTATTTAGAAAGAGTGTGGCAACATTAATCAAGGAATGTCATTTGAGGCTGGCAATCTTGCCTGCTCATTTATTTCTCATTTGCTTCCACCAACCACAGTTTGTTGTAATACATTCACTTTCGTGGCGCCATCTTGGACGATATTAAGAATTTATGGATATTATTACAAACTTGGACTAAAGATTGAGCTGTGTTGTCGGTCTAGAGGTCGCAAAATCTACTGCTGAGTGTGAGATTTTCGGTTCGATTCCAAGGTTATTCCAAAATATACTTAAAAAAAAGAAACGCGGTTGTTATTACTTACCCACGAGGTCCTCTAGGAAATTATTAAAAAAAAACTTAGGTCCACTTATGGCAAAATCTTAACTCAGAGTTAGTTGTTAACACGAGGTTAAATATGAAATATGTTATACATATTTGGCCGGGTTAGCCACTAACTCCGAGTTAGTAAGATAACCGAATAGATCTAGAGGCGCCGAGGTGGCGGCGCATAGTGTTCCACGCGCACCCCTCTTATACATCGTGGGGCGAGTCAAACACTTCACTGATATCCATTCAGATTTTCTAATTACATATCTACATCAATTATGCGTTTATACCTACCACAGCGCTCGCTTCGTGTTCCGAGGCGCAATTAAGTTTGAATCGAAATACAGCCCAAATCAGAAGTTAAACTTCACAATACACTAGGAATTTCTCTTGTAGAGCATGTACATTGCACCCAGCATTTACAACAATTTAAAACCACATACAGAAATAGCCAGACCCTGAACAACTATCAGTTGTAAACCATACAAATATTTTGTTCCATGGATTCGATCCCGCAACATGCAGCGCAGCAGCCAATGGCTCAGCCACTGCGCCAGTCGTGCAGTCACTTAATTCATCAATGTACAGTCAAGGGTCAGAAATGCAGTCGTATTCTACCAAAACCAATGGCTCAACAAAGTGGCTTAATAAAGTTGAATGCGAGAGCACTTTAAGTTACTCTTTAATTTCTCAATTAAAGCTTGAGAACAAGCTTTGAAACACCTTATTACCCTATTATAAAACCACTTCACACTCATTAATAGCGAACCATCCTTTTACACATCGCATAGTAAAGATGGTTTTCCACAACAAGTCAGGGCTAAGCTTCGGGTGGATACGTGGCAAACAAATGAAGGCGCAGATATATTAATGCAACTGATTTTAAAATTAATATCACGTCTAAACGACTAGTCTTAATTTAAAAATAAATGAAAAATGTTAAACTAGATCATTTCTTTTATTAATTTGATCTGTGAGAATTTTAAAATTTTCTTTGTATAGTATTTGTAATTTAATTACAAATATTATATATTAAGTTATGTCTTAGGTGGATAAGTACCAGTGTGTGTTGTTATCTGGTACAAGGTTATACAACATCAGCCTTCTCGCATTCCTTGGTTTTTGGACATCAAAACGGGCAGAACGTACATTGTAGCGGCTCTAAGACTTCGTTCCCACCAAAACATTTAATCATCTGATAAAAAAACTGGATTCCCCAAATTGTGATAGATATGGAGTTATTGATGATGTCCAGGATCTTTTGGTTGAATGTGTCAAGATCCAGACGGCTAGGGAGCGATTGTCAAGATTACGTAGAATCAATAAACTCGACATGGATAGGTTTTTTGAAATCCTGGCTGTTCCAGGCAGTGATACTGTTAGAATTGTTTATGACATGGCTTTTTGTTAATGTTAAGCTAAGATAAGATATTTTATAAGTTGAAATATAAAATTAGGTTAGATTACGATGGGTCTGACATGCCTTATAAGGATAAAAGCCCTTAAAAATAGAGATAAAAAATCTTTAAATAACCTACATTTTGATCTACGGCTTTTTTAAGTCTAAAAATATTAAAAACTATTGAATTTTGGGTCTCGCGGGTGTGAAGCGGGTTTGTCTTCCTTCAAGGTCGTCGGCGTCTGCCGTTGTCGCTAACGTAACAAATCTCTCCGTACATATCCTTCATAGCAGTGGAGTTCAGTGGACGCTCGACTTACTTCTCTCACATTTGCACCAAATATGGTAAGGAATGAGCGATTACCGGCGTCCGTGAGAACTTGAAGATGTCGAAATAATTATATTTTACTGTAATTATAGATCATTATGGTTGTATTATTGATCAGTTTTATAGGTCAGATTGTTTGTTAGTTTCTAATCTTTGGAGAGATGAGGTAGCAAGGTCGAGGTATGTCGGTTCGTTGTGATCATCGCGTTTCATAAAGTTTTATTTATCTTCTATAAAATTAACATCATTATAAAACGCATTGTGTGCAGGAGTACAGTAATTTATGTATGATTCTAATGCATAACTAGATCTAGACTAAATCAAAATTCATAGATGTTGAACGGGCACAACGCGCTTTAATAAAAATCATGTATTTTAAGAAATTGAGATTCCACACTGACGAACTATTTCAGATCAGTGATCTGCTCTCTGTGAGAAAATTATATATTATACAGACTATCTTGAAAATTCACAAAACTTTACCGTTCGACTCATCCAAATTAACAAAAAGACGAAAGGACAACATCGCACAAATTCCCCAATCACGAACTCGGTTTGCTAGGATTCAATTAAAAAAACGTTCAGCCCATTTATATAATAGGATAAATAAGGAAATAAACATTTATACAAAACACTACTATGATTGCAAAAATTCTTTAATTAATTGGATAAAACTTTTAAATCATGATGAAACAGAAGCACTGTTAACACTTGTATCATGATTCATGATGGTTGTTCTGACCACTTAAATGGTTGCTTTTGCTTGCAACTGAGTGCAACAGTTTAAGTGTTGATGGGATAGTGGTAGTGCGGTAGATCGCACTCTCCTCACATCATATGTAGGCACACTTATTTGATTTTACACACACACACAAACCTGCTCACACATTCACACATATACACAATTACACAAACATATACTCACAAGTCACACACTCACACAAATATTGTTTGTAAATATAATAAAAATATTGATAGTCGATATTATTATGGAAGAGCGGAGTTTCCCAACACAGGCATTACTTTGCTTAAAGGGAGGCTCCAATCACTAATTCTGTTCATGTTACTTTGCTGAAGAAATAAATGATTTTTGATTTTTTTGATTTGATTTGATTTTGATTCACTCTTGACTAAAAACTCCCAGGTTGTTGCAGGAAACACAAACTTCGGCAGGGAATGCCGCTCCTTAGCTGTATCAATATTACCAGATTGAAAATTTTATTTGTACATATACGTCTTCGGCATCCAAAAGTTAGTCATTCACAACAAATGTCGTACGGAATGTGCCATTTATACATCTAAATACTACAAACACAGCTGAGCACATTACAAGATGACGAGTCTGCGTAGGACTCGGCACTCGAGTGGGCTGCCAGCATTCATTATGTAGGTATAGAAGGATGACTCGATGCCATCGGGCTTATAACGACCTACAAGATTTGTGCCTGGTTGATGGCAACAGGCTTACCCTCAGTTCGCGACCTTCGTGATGGCTTGAGTCGATTCGATTTATATCACAAATAACCGATTTTTACCAAGCGGAATTACATGGCGTACACGTCGTCGCAATGCAATGTAATTCCACGCGATTTTCACATGAAATTTTCTTGAACGATATCGCCTATCTTCGACGCAATTGAAATTTCGTCGCGTCGTCAGGTCCCTTTAATTGGGACTTAAAACATAACTGTATCAATCGCCGAGCCTTTGCCCAACTAACTTAACTGTCTCTATATATATAATTAGCTGACACCCGCGGCTTTGCTCCCGTCAACTGGCTATCTACCTACCTATCACCTACCTATCTACCCTACCTACCTATCCTACCTACCTACCCACCTACATGTCCACCAACCTTGCCACTATCAAATAATGAATTTTATAGGCCTAA
Source organism: Orthosia gracilis (assembly GCA_947562075.1). Classification (NCBI taxonomy): domain Eukaryota; kingdom Metazoa; phylum Arthropoda; class Insecta; order Lepidoptera; family Noctuidae; genus Orthosia; species Orthosia gracilis. The sequence continues at coordinate 2,049,400 of OX387266.1, forward strand.
TTTTGCTACTTTGGTTTACATTATTGCAATATTCATAAGGATCTCTATTTTTTTTTTAATAATTTATTGCCTATGTTACTTGGGAATAATGTAGCTTTCCGTAGGTGAAAGAATTTTTTAAATCGGTTGAGTAGTATCGGGGCCTATTCGGTACAAACAAACAAACAAAAAAGTATTTCCTCTTTTTAATATTGGTATAGAAAAGCCAAAAAGTAAGCCTCGTACTCGCGTCGGGGAATCGCCTACGTTTCCAGCAGTGTATTTTATTTACTTGACGGTACGAGATACGCGAGTACGAAGCTTAGTTTTTGCTGCTTAGAGGTTTTTGTGCCGGGGTTTTTTAAATTTTTAGTCAAACTTTAACAGCGGAAAAAAAACAGATTTAAATATAAAATGCGGATAACTTTTGAACGGTTGAAATAAAATAAATGAAAAGAAATTTTATTTACGCGTTAATATGTAAGTACATAATAACGTAGCAAAAAAATTTAAGTCTCACTACATTTGACTTATCAGTCGTGCAAATAATTCAAGTAGATACAAAAAGGTAAAAAAACACTCTCAAACATAGTTAAAAACACTCTCGACAAAGAAAAAAAACTAGATTAAAATCGGTGCATCCGTATAGGAGCAATGATGCCACAGTTAGCCAGACATATACACAGACACAGACAAAAAGTAAGTAAAGTAAAACTTGTAACACCCCTCTTTTTCCGTCGTAGGTTAAAAAGAAAGGTACATTTAGGCGTTGGTGTACTCCTCCACATCGCTGTCATCCGTGATGTCAACTGTTAGAAACTACAAGAAACGAAACACACGTTCGTTAGAATTAATATTTGTTTCGAGATATTTACTGGCTTATTATTTATACTGGCTTCTACGATACAGGTACATAAACCTAGTTTAGAAGTCAGGGTTTTTCACTCTGGAGCTTAAGCAAGTAAAAAAAAAAGAAAAATTACCATGTATATTTTGGTTGAGAGCTCGATATTTCTAAACTCTCTCTTTCAAAAACTTAATTCTAATGATTGTGACCATGTCAGCTTAAAAACTTATATCACACGTTCGTTGTTTCGTTCTGTCAGAAATGCTGAAAAATGTACTGGATTTTTTCAAGGCACGACGACGTGTAGCTTTGCGGCATCGTGACGTGTATTTTACGACTCGGTAACGTTAATTTTCACGATACGGCAACGAGTCGCGCTGCGACACCGTACCGTTCCACGTTGACGATGTCGTGACGTGGTGATGGGGACAAGACCTACGTATGTAAATATTTTGTCAATTGGAAATAAGTTACTGTCTCTATAGGTTTACTAAAAGTACAGCCATGTCTCACCCATAGGGGAATACAGAGGCGATTAAGTTAAGGCGATATATACACTCCAATGTAAACGCAGTACTGGCCGTGCGCCCGCTTGATGCCAAAATATCAATATTGAACCTCCTTTTGAACAGTTTTGTTTCAAAATATTATGATTACATATGCTATGTCAGTTAAGAAGAAATTGCAGCCATCAATTTTTCTGAGTAAAAATATTTTTAAACATCCAAGTCTCGAAAAATATCGTGTTGGTATTTATTTTTTTAAAGTTAAACTATTTGTTTTACGAAAAATTCATGTTTGAAAAATAATGTACATGAAACAATAATAAATATATATATTTTGCAAACCTTTTAACCTAGCCGTTACTAAGGAGTATGCTTTAGAAAGTTACCGTTTTACGGCACTAAAGCGCATGTAGGCCCTTAAGTAGAGATTATAAATTACTATCTCAGCAACTGATCAAAATTTTCAAGGTTTATGGGACTTGAGACATCTTCAACCGCGCCTACTATTCTTCTTCCTACGTAATATTATAAACTAACTTCTACCTGCGGCTTCGCTCATGAAAAAGTGTTTGATCATTCCAGTGGTGTCTACCGCTGGGATAAAATCCTATGTCCTTCCCAGGGTCTCAAATTATCTCCATAACAAATTTCATCTAAATTGGGTAAGCCATTTAGTTGCCACAATGTAACAAATAAACCAACAGAGTAACTTTCGCCTTTATAAAATTATTACTAGCTTCTGCCAGCGGCTTCGCCTGCGAGTGGCTAAAATTATTCCAAGAGATTTATCCCCGGGATAAATAGTATCTTATGTGCTATTCAAGATTATAATCTATCCCTGTACCAAATTTCATCCAAATCCATTTAGCCGTTCTGGCGTGATTGAATAACAAACATACACCCATCTATCCATCCATCCAAACTTTTCCATTAATATAATATTAGACGGGGTCTCAGAGCACGTCAGGTTCAAATAAAGCTCACCAGATGGCGCGATATGCACCGATGTGAATGTGTGTAAAATTAACATTATCTGGAATTGAACATAAAAATTGTATGTTCTTGTTTAATCAACTTTCCTAAGCACAAAGTTATGGAATATTGGGCTTTTAATTCACATTTCAAATATTATTTGAACGGGTCATTTAAAATTGATGCCAATAGAAGGCGCGGTTTTAAATTTCTGAGGCATTCCACTCGATTGTTTAAATTTTCATTTTAACACATTTTGGTGCAAAGAAACTTTAAAAACGTGCAAAAAATACTATAAAACAAACCTTCACTGTATTAATAGAAAAATATTCACAAACTGAGTAAACCATTTTACTTACAAGTCGCTGCTAACACCATCTATCCATCGCTGTGGAACGGAACTGAACGCGATTGATGGACAAAAAATAATCGGTTCAATCAGACGAAAAACGCTAGTTACGTCGCGTCGGCTGTAAGTGCATGGGATGAGGCATCTACTGTATATGCCTCAACCCATACAAAGAAACCGTGTTTATCCGTGTTATAAGTATTAATTGTCTGTGATATTAGTAAGAAGTAACATAAGATAGTATGGATTATGCATGTGAAAGTTTATTACTATTAATGTATGTGTTTTACTCTTTCTCGCAAAAACTACTAAACGGATCGGCACCTCATTTTCCAAAAACCAATAAATACATGAATTCTTTTTATCAACCAGGAGCGTAAATCTAAAACTTTACGTGTCCCACTTACAAACTGTAGAAATTAAACACAAACTTTCAACCCCCATTTTACCCTCTTACGGGTAGAATTGCCAAAAATCCTTTCTTAGTGCGCACTTACGTCACTTGACGATCCTTCCAACCAAATTTCATCTTTATACGTCAAGCGGTTTGCGATATTTCGTGATAGGTGAGTGACATTTCGCTTTTATATATACAGTTAAATATAGATATATAGGTAGTAGTAGGATACGTCAGAATAACACTTAAGCTATAATTTATAATGATAGAAGTACTAATTCCAAACGGGCAGAGCCGCGGGCGTCAAATAGTAAATTTACACCTCTGCGGAGCCTACGGTGATGGTTGTTTAAACAAGTGTCAAACGTCGCCCACTGCTCACCACTTTAGTATAATATACGACGTTATTATTGTAAACACATTCCTTTTGTGTGTTCGTAGTTGAACCTTCGCTAATGAGTAATTATTGTGTATTGTTGGTAAGCCTACGTAAGCTGAGGCGGATAAAATATAATAAGATAAATACTTAGGTAGAAAACTCATTTTTGTGCACCATAACCTGATCGAGGTCGTGGTGGCCCCGTGGTTAGGACCTTGCCTCTCGTGCTTCAGGTCATGTACCAACCACAAGTCCACTGTAATTTTCTCAAATTCATAATGTACTTTTTAAGTTTATCTTGGACGTCATACACTTGGACAGCGGTGAAGGAAAACCTCTTAAGGAAACCTGGACTTATCACACTTCACATTTATATCACACTAATATTAAAACGGCGAAAGTTTCTGATTGTTATTTTTGAAACAAGGTTTTTTCGTATAACTAATATTTTTGCTTTCAAAAAATAATTAACAACTCGATATTTTTTAGCAACTTTTGGATACTCCTCCAAAACGACACACAAAACTGTTCAAAAGGAGGTTCAATATTTATACTTGGTTCCAAGCGGGCGCACGGCCAGTACGCCATTAACATTGGGTCGTATATATCGCCTTAAGTGGGATTGGGCAGAACAGATGGCTGATGGGGCCGAAAAGTTCTGGAATAGCGACCGAGAACCGGAAGACGATGCGTTGGAAGGCCTCCCAATAGGTGGACCGATGCGAGACGCACGGGATCGATCAATGTGGCGACGCCTGGGGGAGGCCTTTGTCCAGCAGTGGACGTCTTTCGGCTGATATGATGATGATGAATCAATCTGCCTAGCCTTTTCCCAAAAGGCTTCCAGTCTAACCGGATATAGCTGAGTGCAAGTATTTTACTTGGAGTAACTGCCTCTCTGGCCTCTACAACCCAGTAACTGGGTAACACGATACCCCTTGGCAAGACCAGTGTCAGATTTCAGGCTTCTGACTACCCATAACGACTGTCAAAGATCCTCAAATAAAAGCCGGTACCAACGGCTTAGCGTGGTTGCCGCGACACGGAGGATTTTCGGTCAGTTGAAAATGTTCACCCATCCACAGACCGACCTCGTCAAGCGTTGCATAACCTTGGCGATCGACCCGAGTTCCTTATTACTCAAGAGCAAAGGTCTCTCAACTAGGAGAATTAGTGAAAAACACTCAAAAGAGATTTAGGCCCGATTTCGACGAAATGAGTGTTTCGGATTTGGCCATCCACGGACACTTGAAAAACATCCTGAATAAAACAAAATACGCGTCCTAAGCATAACCACGGTAATGATATTTAACAGTATTCTATCTTCATACAGCCGGTCGGAACGCGAGTCATACCTACGTGCCTCGAGTTCAGCCAACACTCGATACACTACAGTCACGAACGGTGTGATGATTTTGTAAGCAGTAAGCGTGCGATTTGTGAATATTTGATTGAAATAAGTACAAGTACTCTTACTTAATATAGCAGAGAGCAATTATAGACTATTTTGTGCTGTTTTAGGTTGCTTGAATTCTTCTATAATGCACCCAGAGATATTATTTTTTAAATTACCTGGAACTTCCGACATTCAAGACTATAAAAAAAATATATACCTAGCCTACTAGTACGCTTTTTTGTTTCTTGTTTTTAAGGGAGTAAAATACCTGGATTAATAAATAAATAAGTGGATAGGGTGATACAATGACACACGAGTGACCTACCTGCGGTCGCGTTAAAAAGAACTAGTAGGTAGTTTCATATGTTTCATACTTACTTAAGTACTTAGCTACATACATATATTATTGAATTAGACGAAATATCATTATGAAATAATTAGTTGATTACCTATGAGAGTAATAAATGGTAGGTACCCTACCTAGTAAGATTTAAAATAAGTATAATAAAAATTATAACATTTACCTCAAATAAGAGAAAATAATCTGAGATAATTACAATCACAAAACGAGAAAGAAACTCAAGTAAGCAGAGGCGGGCAGCCCTAACTCGTGTTTACGTAACGTGCGCTTGTAGGCACTTATTTCAAGGACAGGGCCTAGTCACAATTCTGTTAGATATCATTACCGTGACATAACTTTTATCCACATGTTATTTTTTGAGAATTTGTTAGCTGCGAATCACTTCAGTTAAGTGAAAACAATCAATTCGCTTTGCTTTTGCTTTTCAATTTCGCTTGTTGCTTATTATTATTACTCAATGATTTCAATAGTTAGGTTAGTTACGGGAATACCCAAATGTATAGTTTTTGGGCATGCCATTAGAATTGCGACACATTTAGTAATTATCAGAGAAAAAGAAAATTTTATATTACTTATAACTGCACTGTATATGAGTGTTATTTCTGCACTATTATTGTAACTTTATGTTATAATTTCGTTTTTAACCCCCAACGAAAAAAGAGGGGTGTTAAGAGTTCGACGTTTGAGAGTGTATTTGTGTATCTGTCTGTGGCATCATATCTCCTAAACGGATGAACCGATATTGATTTCGTTGTTTTGTTTAAATAGTGATTATATTTAGAGTGTTCTTAACTATGTTTGATTAAAATCGGTTTCGCCGTTCAAAAGTTATGGGCATCTAACTGTTTGAATCGTGCGGTTTTCGCAACATATCGTGTCATAATTACGTGTTCAAAAGATTATCCATCAAAGCGTGTCTCATCATCTTTATATTAGCCGAAAGACGTCCACTGCTGGATATAGGCTATCCCCAAGCGTCGCCACATTGACCGATCCCGTGCGTCTCGCAACCAGCGGATCCCCGCTACCTTCACTAGGTCATCGGTCCACCTGGTGGGAGGCCTTCCAATGCAACATCTTACGGATCGCAGTCGCCACTCCAGAACCTTTCTGCCCGGTCGGCCATCAGTTCTGCGAGCAATGTGCCCTGCCCATAACACAAATCGTGTCTAGATAATTAAGTACTAGATAAATTACGAAGCACGAAAAAAAAAAAAAGTGTCGAGGGTTTTTTAAATTTTACTTGTTGCATGCTGTGTCTATCGCATCATTTTATACACTAAGTTTATATTATTGCTTGTATTATAAGGTTATTATTAGTGTAACAATTGTAGATAGGCCAATAAATAAATAAAATTAATAAATGTCGGATCTTGTCACGTCTTTTTACATCGTTCTCACATATGCATTTTTCAACAAGAATGATGAAACCAAAAAATTGTAATTAAAACTGATGGAAAAGAGTGTCCGTAGAGTTTCTTGCACATTCTTCTCCATAGAGACCTCCTGACGCTTGCGAATGTGCAACTAGATTCTTATTTTGTTTGACTATTCAAAAGTACTTATAAGGTTTATTTGAAATAAACTATTTGATTGATTGATTGTTTGATTGACTTGTCTTGATTTGTTTACTTAAAATTATGCACAAGTACCTTTGTTTGGTACTGGGTGGACTCTAGTGTTGGGTATGGTTTCGATATGGTTCATGGAGAGCGACAATGATTATTCGGGCATGGCCGTGACATGACACATACTGCCACATATGCGCGAGCTGGCTGGCCAAAACCAAATGTATCCTCCGACTGCACAGCATGATTTTCTTCTTGTTTACGTCTTTTAAGTTCGCTATTTAAGCAGTCGGGTTTTTTGTTATTTTGTTTTTTTTTTTATTTTATTTTTTTTTTATTTGTAGGTATTTTTTTTTAGAATTATTAACATTTAAACATATAAGTGTTATATATTTTTGAAATCATACCCGACTAGAGGGGATTGACAGAAAAAAATTCCAGCTGAGTATTTTTCAAGCTCTATTTTTGCCTGAAATCATGTTAAAATTTGGCTTTAAAGTAACGTTCCTAACTCATAAATATCAATTTAAAAACCTGCCATAAGTCAAGACAAGCCTCAATATAGGTACATTACATACTGAAAACGTTACCTTTGTACAGTCAAGGGTCAAAAGTGCAGTCATACTCTCCCAAAACTCAAATGGCTAGTTTTTGTAGAAGAAGTTAAATTATCCACAACTGGTTTAATATTTTGTATAGAAATTAAAGTATAGATTATTCTTACTAACCGCGAAAAGTTAAAATTCTGCTGCCTACAAAAAAAATGCCTTTTCTGTTTTAGTAGAGTGTGACTGCACTTTTGACCCTTATAGTACATACTTAATGAGGTGTGTGACTATTTTGGTGAACATTAAAGTATATTCTATTCTATACTTAGTTTTCTGTGATTTCTTCTTGTCTATTTTTAATGTGAGAACCAGGGTTACCAGCATAGCCAGAAGAATTGATAAACTTAAGCACATTTTTCACAGAACGGATGGTTTCATGGGCTACTGTATAAAATGTTACAATAAATTACCTCCCCACATTCCAGAACTGAATGAGACGAAATTTAAAACTTGTATAAAACGCACATTATGCAGGCAGGCATATTATAAGTTGGGGGATTACATCGCTGATAAAAATGGTTGGCTCAGTGCTAGTCCTGCTCCACAACCACTAGGGCGCAAAAACAAGTGATAAGCAGAACATTATTGTTTTGAAGTATTGTCGGACCTGCTGAAGACTGTATGAATATATGTATTGTATAAAATCAACTTTTCTAGTGTTATACATATAACTGCACACTGCACAGCACATGTGTGAGTACTTTTAGTGCTATTTTGGGTGCATCGTACTCACATATATGAATTTATTCATGTATGTATCTACTTATGTAAATATTGTAAAAACACTTATTTTTTTAAAAGAGTAAATATGGAGTTTCTTGACCGGTCTTCTCCATAACAAGCTGCTTTTCCGAATTGACGGTAGAATCAATTGTTATTATCTACTTGTAAATTTCAATTGTTGACGTTCAAAAGTGCCGCTTACTGGCCTAGTCGGATTGACTTGACTTGACTTGATTGGTGGGGCCGAAAAGTTCTGGAGTGGCGACTGCGAACTTGAAGATGCAACATTGGTCAAAGTCAAAGTCAAAGTCAAAATTATATTGCGAAGTAAGTGTACAATGTTGATGTTATTTTATGTTGTTACTTAAGACTTAGCAGCCTTTTACAAGCATTGCAATTTTCATCCTAAATTAGCATGCATTAAATATTATTTAGATCAGTAAAATGTCAAAATTAAATGTCAATAGTTATGAATTCAATATAATTATTCAGCAATATTAATGTCATCCGTTTCAGATATAACAAATTATAACTATGATTTTAAATTAATGTAAATAGGATAGACTAATTTTATTTTGTTTTATAGGACAGATCGCCACTTTTGTACATGAGAGATAATCGTTATTTTAAGCTAGCCTCTAAATATTCTTTTACTGAGTAGAAACATTTTTGGATTAGGAATAGCTTTAGCCTCTTTTGGAAAATTGTTGCTGATTTTTCAGTTTTAAACGTGTTGGGCAACTTATTATATATTTTATTGCCATATAGTATGGGCTGTCACTTAACATTTTAATTCTTGAGGATGGAGCGCATAACCTCTTTTTATGGCGAGTGTTGACGTTGTGAGTATCTTCTACTTTAGCGAATTTGTCTATATTTTTAAAAGTAAATAAGCAAATGTCCAGTATATATATTGACGGCAGAGTTAGAATCTGATATTTAATAAAGAATGGTTTGCAGCTCTCCGTATTAACTATTTGGGCTAGAATTCTTATACACTTCTTTTGTATTATGAATAGTTCATCTACATGTACACTATTACCCCATAGCATGACGCCATATCTCAGCCATGAGTATGCGTATGCGTAGTATGCAGCCATGGCTGTTTGTGTGTTAGTGCTTAATTTAATTTGAAAAAGAGCGTAAGTGAATCTCGAAAGTTTTGTTTTTATATGTTCTATGTGTGACTTCCAATTTATGTGTGTGTCAATATTAATGCCAAGTAGGCTAAATGTACTAACTTCTTCTATTTGCACGTTTCTAAATGTTGTTTTTAAATTGAGAGGTGGTTTTTTATAAGATCTAAATTGTATTATTTTAGTTTTATTACTATTAATTTCTAAGTTGTGAATCTGGAGCCAAGTATTTACAGTTTGGAGGGAATCTTGTATTTGTAGACTAGGGTTATTTAAGTTTTTACACTTGATTAGTATTGAAATATCGTCTGCAAATAGTACTGGTAAAGCGTTTTCTTTGTCTAATATTTTGGGAAGGTCATTAATATAGATTAAAAATAGTGGGCATCCTAGCACACTTCCTTGTGGGATTGAGCAAGTAATTTGTTTTTCTTGTGATCTAATAGTTTTGATCTCATTTTTATCATGGTCGTAACTTTCAATTTGTATTATTTGTGTCCTATTATGTAAATATGATTTGAACCACGAATACGCTGGTCCTCGTACGCCGCAACCATATAGTTTAGTGAGTAAGATATCGTAAAGGACCTTGTCGTATGCTTTTGTCATGTCTAGTAGAAGCCCAGTTACGTATTGTTTGTCGTTTATATGTTGTAGTGCTTGTTGAACATATTTATAAACTGCTAATGTTGTAGATCTACATTTTCTAAATCCATTTTGTGCGTCGTCAAGAATATTAAACTTTTCCAGGAATATATATAGCTGATTGCACATAGCTTTTTCAAATATTTTGGAAAAGGTTGGCAGCAGTGCTATGGGTCTATAATTGCTTGGAATATGCTTGTCACCTTTTTTATGTACTGGTTTAACTAAAGCTACTTTTAGTGCGTCTGGAAATTGGCCGTCTTGGAAGCTTTGATTAATTAAAAACATTAGGGGAATGGAAAGTTCTATTGCGCATTGCTTCAATAAAATTGGTGGAATGTCATCGATACCGCAGCTATGTTTATTTTTAGTTGACCTTATTATATTAATTATTTCTTTCTGATCTACCGGGTGTACATACATTGAACAAGTAGGGGGGTTGACCACGGGTTTTCCAATGTTCGAGTTTGTTGTTGGATTTTGCCCTACCGTTGCAAAAAATTCGTTAAATCTGTTGGATATATTAAACGGACATTTTACTTCTTCATTGTCTATGTTCAGTGATATATTTTCACGTCTATTTATTTTTGTGTTCCCTGTTTTTGTGTTAATTATATTCCACATTGTCTTTACCTTATTGTCAGATTTTTGCATTTGTTCAATATATGTTAGTTTTTTTGATTTTCTAATAGTCAATTTTAATATTTTACTAAATAGCTTATAGTGTTTTTTTATAACACCGCTTTTGGTTTCATTCAAAATTGTTCTTAAGACTCTTTTATGTTCGCATGACTTTCTTAGACCCTTAGTAAGCCATCCTTTTTTTGGTTTGCATTTTATCCTTATTTTTTGCAATGGTATATATTTATTTAGATTGTTTTTTATTATTGTAATGAAGGATTCGTAATTTGTGTGTACACTATTATTTTTATTTAGTATAATTTCCCAATTTACAGATTTTAGTGATGTTTTGAAACATTCGACGTTATTTTTTGTAAATAATCTTTTTTTGGTATACCAAGTTTTACTATTGTTATACAACAATTTATCTACATTCAACTGAACGTTTATTGCCTTATGGTCTGATAGTCCATAATCTGTGACAGTTGCTTTGTTTATGAGTGGTGGGTAGTTTGTAAAAAGTAAGTCAATGCAAGTGGATGATGTCTTTGTTTCTCGTGTTGGTTCGCGGATTATTTGTTGTAGGTTATATGTTTTCATAAAATTTAAGAACTCCAAAGTCTGTTTATTTTTATTGTACACGTTTATGTTAAAGTCTCCTCCTATTATTAAGTGTCTATGTGATTTTTTTGTATTTAATTTATGTAAAACTTTTCCTAATTGTTGAAGAAATATATCAATATGACGATCTGCTCTATAAAGTCCTATAAAAGTGCAGTTTAGTTTGGATACATCAATAGCACTAAATTCTATAATATACTCCTTTGAGTGATTTACAATGTCTATTCGTTCAGTAAAATCCAATGAGTCTTTAACAATAATACAAACTCCTCCGCCTTCGCGGGTTTTGCGACAAAAAATGGACGCTATTTTATATCCCTGGGGCAAGATTGATTGACAATAATATTCATTTTTCCACAATTCGGATAGTGAGATAAAATCAATTTCAGAACCCAAAAGTAATTGTTCTACTAATTCTACTTTGTTTCCGATGCTTTGGATATTTTGGAAAATTAGTGTAAAATTAGTCAGTTGACCTGTTTTGTTTCTTTGTACTTTGTTTCGTTGATACAATTCTATGTTAGAGAAAAAACTGAGAGCTGTCACCTAGTTTTCCCTTTGTCTTTGATTGATCCTCTTGTTCGAGATCGCAGTTGTCGCTTGTCATAAGGTTTACAGCAATTATGTCTTCTATTTGTCGTCTTATATCGTCAAATATGGTGCGCATTCCATTGTTATTCAGTCTTCCTGTTAAATTGCTAAACATTTTTCTGTCATACATGAGATGTAGGTTTGAGTCCAATAGGTATGCATGTAGATGGGTCATTATATCTAGATACAGCAAGTTGGCAAAGTTTTCTACTCGCCAGTTAAATAGATTTGAACTGCTATTAAACTTAAAGGTAGGTAGGCATAAGATAATATTTGTATAGTCAATTTCTTTCAATGTGTTTCTTATGTCATAGATTAAATCAAAATAGTCATTCGTTGTTTTAAAGTCGTCTTCTCCAATTAATATTATACAAAAATCTTCCTTAGTGTAGTCCATAAGCATGTTTTTTATTCCTTTGAGTAGTTGTTGGATTCCGCAGTTTGTTTTTACGTAATGATAGGTTTTATAATTGTCTAGTTTTTCCTCTGCAATCGTTAACACCTTATTAGAATTATTGGTACTGATGATACAGATTTTATTTTGTTTGCTATGACTGTGTTGCACTGTAGTTGTGGTATTCATTTTTGGTTCATTTAAAACTATTAACTTGCTTTTTTTTTCTCCTAAATCTTGGTTTACTGGTGTTTTTAATTTGGAGGAACTACATTTGTCTTTACAATTTTCGTTTGGCTCAAGCAATTCCTGATTAATACGCTTGAGATTAGTATTTTCGAGAGATAATGATTCTATTTTATAGTGAGCATTGTTTAGTTCTGTTGTTAGGTCGTTCAATTTGCTTTTTTAGTTCATTAGTTTGTTCGTCTTCGTCATCTGAAATGTCAGGTAAGCTTGTTGTGGTGCCATCTATAGGCGATTCAGTTGAACTTTTACTTTCATTCTCAATACTAGTAGTGCTTGCGTCTGACTTAGTACGGTTGCGACGAAAGGTGATGTTATCTAAGAAATTCATATTACAATTTTTTTAGAATGCAAAAATATTTGCACTAGCTTGGGTTTGAACCAGAAGTCGCACAGCGGTGGAAGATTTTGTGTCGTTACTGTAGCTAATTAGCCACTTGGTTGTTACGTATTAGTGTTGAAATTGTCTACTGGTTACTTCTTCGTACAAAATTTGAATAAAAAAGTACGTTACTGTGACACATCAGGGATTTTTTTCACACTATGATATTTCACTTTTGTTTTTGTTTCGTTTGTTTTATTTAATTATGGTCGTTTTGTCACTGGCACTAGTCACTTTTATGTTCGTTGTTCGTCTATATTTGTTGTTTTTACTCACAATTTTAAGTTTTTGACAGCTTAGTAGTGAAGTTGACGATGATAGTTTTCGATGCGTTTTATTATGATTTAACGCCTCACAGTTCACTCACTAATAATATCACTAGAACTTTAGATGTTTAAGTACGTTTTTAGATAACATTGATTACAATCAGAGCACGATTTATAATTTTAAAGTATTTTTAAATACGGGCTCGAAGTGATCGTGGCAGGTACCCACCCACCTGGAAGGTCTTCCTCTAAGTGGACTGACAAGCTGGTGAAAGTTTTGGGAATCCGATGGATCCAAGGCACACATGTCCGATCAGTGTGGCGATACTTGGGCAAGACCTATGTCCAGCAGTGGACGTCTTTCGTCGAAAATGGTGACGACACATGTTGTTAAAATTGTACTAAGTACCTATAAAAAGATTATTAAATGTTTTTGCACCTAGGTACATGTATTTTTTGGGAAAAACCCTAGATATTATTTTTAGGATAATTACTAATTTTATCCTTAAAAAAACGGCCAAGTGTGAGTCAGAGTCATGGAGCATGGGTTCCGGATTCACATCTCCTAACTAACGAAGTGGTAAGTCGGATCAACCTGACTCGGACGCCTTCCAACGCAACGCCTTCCGTTACGCGGTCGCCACACAGACACTTATCGGCCACATCGACCATCCTTTCTGCAAGCAATTCACTGCCATTTATGTTTGGCAATTCTCCGGGCTATGTAACTTTGGTCCTTCTGCGAATGTGCTCCGAAGAAGCAAAATATCCATGGAAGAAAATTATTATTTTTCTTTAAGTTTATGAACCAAGTAAAAATATACAAAAATAAAATCATATCATCCTTAATAATAATGCTGTCTAAATTAATAATGTTTACGCTCGAACACGGATTGGGGTGGGCGGGGGCGTTTGGCGTGAGCTGCCGAAACCGTATAGATGTTCATGAAACAACAAAAAGCCCTCTTCTTAGTCCGCATTATTGTGCAACTATGGCACCCTATAACTGCGCGTGGCCTGACACGCACTTGGTCGTTTTTGTATGTTATACGTATGTGACATTATAAATGCCACTACATTTACATACATGAACTAAAGCACACTATAAAGATCAAATTTGTTTGAAAAATTTCACGTGTTTGTCAAATTGTTTGATAGTGGGCAGCTGTGTTTGATGGGTTTGTCAAACAGTCTACGTGTTTGTCGCGTTTGACGAAAATCTTAATTGATAACGTGTTTGAAAAACAAGTTTGAACTTGAACGGCGGTGATTGTCAAACGAGATCTACAGGTCCAGATGTTTGTCAAACCGAATGAACGGATAAGTTACCAATTCTTTTTGATCTTTGGTTTGATCGTTTAAGCCATTGTTGAATGAAAACGTGAATTTTGACCAAAAAAATTGTCTAGAAAATTTGATTGTTTCCAGCCCAGCAAACGATTAACTTTGCATTGCATCTTTTTCCAAAAGCACAAACGTCACATCGCTCTTGGTCACACGAGGCTCCAGACAAGTGACATTATATCTACGAAAACGTAAGAAGCGATAGCGGTTCTGAAGATCTTGTTTGATAAACACCGCCGTTTACGTTCAAACTTGTTTGTAAAACACCTCATCACTCAAGATTTTAGACACAACACGACAAACACGTAGACTGTTTGACAAACGCGTCAAACACACCTGCACACTATCAAATAATTTGACAAACACGTAAAATTTGTCAAACAAATTTCATCGTTTACAGGGCGCTTAATAAGATTATGGGATTGTAAAGCGCTATCGAAATGTCACGTGATCAATCTCTTACATTTTAAATTTCAATAATCGTCATCGCCTAACTCACCTTACGCTTCTAAGGTCTTGACAGATGTACAAGAAAGTGATCATATAACGATTCTGTTATCTTTTCGAGTTACGGAACCCTGACAACTGAACTTGTTCTAATTTTATAGACCAACGTCATTATTTCGGATCAATTTTCCTGTAAGAACATATTCCTTGTTTAGTCATACGATCAGCGTTCTGACGAATTATACCAATTACAAAATAAATATTGATCAATACCTTAAAGTTCGTATTGAGTGGACCGCATGAAGAAGCCAAATTAACAGACCAACATGGGTTTTCCAAAGATACATCCTTATTTAGGAAAAGCCTGCTTAGTCCTCGTGGGAATATTATTTTCTATTGCCGCGATATCAATCATAATGGCTATCAATAGGGGACAAGCTGTCCCGCTCACTTGTAACTGCGATGAAACTACTCCCGAGGTTAGTAAATGATTTATTATTATAATACTATAAATACGGTAGATTCTCAATAATTTAATAAAAAAGGTAGGTTCAAACCTAATGCTCGAGG
Source organism: Orthosia gracilis (assembly GCA_947562075.1). NCBI lineage: Eukaryota > Metazoa > Arthropoda > Insecta > Lepidoptera > Noctuidae > Orthosia > Orthosia gracilis. Next base: position 2,064,748 of record OX387266.1, read on the forward strand.
CGTCACGCGACGCACTAGTGAATTCACGTGACAGCGGGGGTGAGAGGTGGGGAAAGCGAACTTCACAGCCGCTTTTAAGTTTGAAGCGACCTGTATCGCCCGTGTTCAAATTATCTCAAGGTATAACTAGGATAACATGGTATCTTACATATGTGCCAAGATCATCTACTATTAAAAATGCGAAAGGACAATGGCAGAAACCCATTCATTATTTTAGCTGAGATTAAATTTCTACTCCGTTAGATGAAAATATCTGGTTTAAGTCAGGGTCATGTTCTGAATTAGTTTGTGCAAGAATTTATGTTCGAGAACGCCGAGAATAATAAATATTCAGTCATGAAATTTTGTAGGTTAGACCTCTCACTCTCAATTCACATTCACATATCACCGAATGATTGCTTCTAGGATATGTCAATTTCCTCAAAATTGTTTTCCTTGCACGTTTTTAGAGCAGTGGTGATGAAATAATTTACACAAAGTAAAGTTCCTGCCTGGGTTGGAAAACACGACCCACGACACGTAAGTTGGGGCGGTAACCACTGGGCCACCACCAGTGGCGGATTGTAATTAATCTGATAGTAATCATTGCCAACTTATGCAGAAATGTCCGTTTTAAACCGTTTTGATTGGTACCTTTGGGGCCTCCGAACAACGCAAATCTGTCTTGCTTAGACCAGACCAGAGGCCCGGGGAAGACTGCCCCGCAATGACTACCACTGCTCATACTGGCCCCACACTTCATATAAAATAATACTGCATTTTATCTATTTCCAGAACGGAACATTCACAGAGACATGCCAAGCATATGGAGTCATCAATAAGTTGGGAGGACTTTCGCAAAGAAAAATTAAATTAACAGAAATTAAGACTCGTTCTGTCGGTGCGAAAATTACAAATCTTTGCTCGAATGGTTCCCTCGAGTTTAACGGTACGATTTATAAATTTACTGGAACAAAGACAAAACTTTATTGATAGCCTGACGGCACACGGGCATAATTATAGCCTAAAATCCCACTGCAAAAATCTGCAGGTATTAATTTTTTTGGTTAAACTGAATTTTCATGAATAATACTTGATATTTGAATTGATTGCTACAGGGTTGCCTAGAAATATTTAGGCTATTTTTTATAAAAAAGTATAATATTTATTTTATAAAAAAAAAACAGGCAGCCCTGCAGTAATCGATTCTACTATTAGAATCATTGATAAAAATCATACTAAAAAAATCGGGGTTTTTATTGATAAAATTGAAATTCACGGCCTTAAGTCCGGACATATCGTATATATATATGGAGCTGCAACACCACACTGTATTCTCTGACTTTGTTATCATTAGTTTTTCGGATTGAAACTTATAGACGTATTCCAGTCAAAATATTGCTGTGATTAAGAATTTAAAACGGTGGAATCGTACCATATACAAAAATTTATAAATTGTTAAAGTTTTCTTTTTAATCCAATAAAGCTTGTCTTTTGCAAAGTCGTCGGTGTTGAACTTTATTCACCTTCAATAAGCCTTAATCCGCAACTTGACTTCAACCACTGCTGAACATAGACCTCTCTTTTCTTATGCCAATCCCCACGCTCCTGTGTCAACCTTAAGGTGAAAACATACTAATAAAACGCGACGCCGTCCCATGCATTGCAGTAGATACTAATTAATCCCATATATTTATTATGGTCAGACACAAATAGACAACACACCATATGATCAAACGCAATCCCACGCGGTAAAATCCAGTCGGTTTAGATCGGCGTGTTGCCGGGAGAGGCCACCCGACGCTTCGCATGCAGGGTCTAGACGACAAACGACAATAATGTTATTGGATTAATTGGAATACGGATTATTATCATAACGATTATTATTATTCGGACTACTATATTTTTATTTTGTATTTGGATGTGTGAAATTGTTGATTTGCTTAAAAATTACTATTGACATTTCTTTTTGAGATTGAATTTTTCTTATATGTTTTTTTATTTTATTTTATTTTATTTTGACTTGAATTATTTGGAATTTCGATTATTATAATAATTATTGTGTTATTGCTCATGCGACGTTATTGATCTTTTTATATGTATAATTGACATTTAATTTGACTGAAATGATTTTAAAATGGACATTGGATTATTATAATGCTTTTTTTTTGCCCTTGGATATGTGAGATTATTTATTTGCTTATAATATTAATTACTACTTAATTTTTCAGTTTTGTCATTGAATGTTTCTTATTTTGACTTGAATGATTTGGAATTTGGTTTATTATAGTTATTATTTTTTTATTACTTATGTGATTTTATTGATCTTTTTATATTTATTGTTCAATATTATTTTAGATTTTTTTTTATTTTGCTGGAATAATTTTAAAATGGAATTTGGATTAATGTTATTTTTTTTTTGTTGTTGGATAACTGTTGTCAATTATTAAGATATTGTTATTTACCAGTACTTTTTAATCGGAGTTTTTATGGTGTTGTCTCTATTTTACTTATTACTTTCTACACAATGTATATTGTTAAGAAATTAATGACTTATGTGTTTCTAGTAAAACCCCGACGCCGCGAGTCAGTCAGTCGAGAACATTCCTGGTATAAAGATAGTTTTGTTAATTTGTATTTACAATAATCGCGTCGTGTTTAGTTGTCTGTTTCCACCCTTATGGTGAAAACATACTACTAAAACGCGACGCGATGTGACGTGTCGACTCTCGATGCGAATCGCGCACATATACAAAACGCTTCGCTAGTATCATAGCTTCTAGAAACGAAAACGAAACGAACGAAACTTATTTATATATTTATAATACTATGATCAAACATACATACAAACATACGTGTCAAACTGAGAACCTCCTTTTTTTGAAGGCGGTTAAAAAGGCAGTCGCTCCTTGTAATATTCTGGTGTCCAGCTACATTCGGTTAAACTAGAAGCCGACCCCAATATGGTAAATAGGTAAATTAACCCTATATGGTAAAAGAGAGACAAGTGTGATCAAAGCGCGTAAACATCTCCTCTGGCGAATGGGCAGCCATTTTAACTCAGCGCTGGTAAGAATGATGGTCGGTTAATTTGGTTGGCTATTAAACTAGTTCTGTCTCGTTAGAAATCGAAATTGCGAGGCCGCTGGCAGAAGCTAGTTTTATTACAAATGTGAAAGTTTGGATGGACGTTAGTGTGGATGTATGTTTGTTACTCAATCACGCCAGAACGGCTGAACGGATCTGGATGAAATTTGGCCCAAAGATAGATTATAGTGAAGAATAGCACATAGTATACTTTTTATTACGGGCGAAGCCGCTGGCAGAAGCTGGTGTGCCTATATAGTGTAGCTTTGAGTCGCATGCTGAGATTGCATAACATCCTTACTAATATTATAAATGTGAATGTAAGCTTGTTTGTTACGCTTTCACGCAAAAACTACTGAACCGATCATCATTAAACTTTGTACATATATTCTTAGAGGTATTAGAAGTAACATAGGACACTGTATATTAAAAAAAAATGGCTTCACTGCGAGCGAAGGCGCGGGTAAAAGCTAGTACATAATAATCTGGGTTTACCCAAAAACATAAAAAACAATCACTAATATCAGTGAGTAGCTAAAATGACTCATAATTTGATTTGATCAAAGTCGCATTAATAACATTATCCTTATATTATATTTGTTAGGTATGAATCACATTTATCAACATCGCTTCACATCTAATCTATTGAAATTAGCTATTTTATCTGAAGATGCGTATACGCATCTTATATGAGAATTGATGCGTAAGTATCTTTATACGGAATGAGTTCAGAGCTTATGAATTTACTGAGTACTCTGTATGTAGAAGGCCTTATTTTGACATTGTATCTATGATGATTTATTTGATCTTGTAAGGCTCGCCACAAAAAAAACGAGTGTGTTCTGTAGCTGTCGCGGGCCACCGGTGGCAGTGGCCGGTGGAGTGTGGAAATATCGTCTTTAGAAAAGGCTCTTTATTTGTATCTTGGTATTAAACCTTATCAAAAAATTACTTCATATTCAAGACTTCAATACCTTTAAATTTATGCATTTATTGGTTTTTGGAAATTCTACCACTAAAGGGTAAAAAAAGGGTTCAAAGTTTGCAAGAAATTTTTATAGTTTGTAAATAGGACACATGAAATTTTTGATTTATGCTCTTGGTTGATAAAAAGAATTCATGTATTTATTGGGTTTTGAAAATTCTAATCATAGGGGATAAAATAGGGGTTGAAACTTTATGTGAAATTTCTTCGATTTGGAAGGTAAAACAGCAGAAATTGTTGTTTTACGCTCTTGGTTAGTAAAACGACAATGGGTTTTTTTTTCGGATGTTCTACCCCTAAGGGAGTAAAAAGTCAGTTGAAGGTTTGTGTGAAACTTCTACGCTTTAAAGTGTGACACGTGAAATTAATTGTTGAAATTAATGAACTACGCTTTTGTTTCCACATAAAAGCGTAATTCATTCATTCGTGTTTTTATTGGTTTTTGGCAATTGTACCACTAAGGAGGTGAAAAGGTGAAAATTTAATTGAAACTTGGCATAAATACTAACCTAAGTAAATAGTAAAGATTTTCATTATTAGGTTTTCAAAACTACTCCTAAAGGACGATTTAGGGGGTGTTAAAGATTTTTGATGAATTTTACTGTACAGGGCTTCTTTTTATAATGTAGGGTAAGGGTTTTAAATCCCTTCTTAGTGCTCACTAAGAAGGGATTTTTGGAAATTCAATCTTCAAGGGGGTAAAACTAAAAAGTCATCTATAGAATAAAACATGGATCACGCGAACGAAGTCGCGGGCCAAGTGCTAGTACCATATAATTTCAATGTTTAAAATGTCAAATAAGTACACCAAGTTTCAGTTTAATCGAATTCCAATAAGTGCTTTAAAAAGTGGATTACTGGATAGTTGCCAGGCACACATAATAGAGAGTGGATACTTGCCGGACACACATACTGACAGTAAGGTACGAGCACAGATAATATAATACTAGTATACAGATGCCTCATCCCATACAAACAAACCGCGCTGACGTAACTAGCGTTTTTCGTCTGATTAAGATGATTACTTTATAAGTACTTCGACCGCGTTCGGTTCCGTTCTACGGCTATAGATGGTGTTAGCAGCGACTTGCTAGTAAAAGGGTTTTCTCGTCAGTTCGTGACTATTTTTTATTTAAACACAGTGACGATTTGTTTTATAGTATTTTTTTGCACGATTTTACCGTTTTTCTTTCTACCAAAATGTGTTACAATGCAAATTTAAAAATCGAGTGACATGCCACAGAAATTTAAAACCGCGCCATCTATTGCAATAAATTTTAACTGATTCGTTCAAATAATCTTTGAAATGTGAATTAAGAGAGTAGAGTTGATTAAAAAAGAACATACAATTCTTAGGATCAATACTAGAAAATCTTAATTTTATACAAAATTCGGTCACAAGGCGGTGCATATCGCTCCATCTAGTGACATCTATTTGAATCAAAGTTTCTTTGTTAGCGCTGGGACCCCGTGGTACGAGTAATATAAAGCTTGTAGCAATTATTGTATTTATAGTTTATATGTATATTCAAATAATCCATACAAATTTCAATATTGCCTACCACTGTTTATCTCTCCATCACCCAAAGGTCGACTGGTAGAAAATGCCTAAGCCATTAAGTCCGCCTCTGTACTTGTGTGTGCATTATTAAATAATTAAATTATAAAATGAAATTTCCTAAACAATAACGAGCGTGTTTTCCCCAACGGGTTTGGCAGAGTTGTTCCTATACTTAGTATACGACGGTTTCACCAGTCTCAATATTATGTTGCAATAAACTTATCGTCCTGTTTTCCCCGATTTTAACTTCATCCGGTTCAACTGAAAGTTGACCTCTGATAATAGATGGGAATATGATTATTGGGTATGCGTTTTACAGGTGGAATTGGCTCGTTGATGACGCGGTAGCAAGTGCGACTGCTGAGCGTTTAAGTCCAAGGTTCGATTCCCAAATCGGGAAAAAAAGTGGTATTGGGTTTTTTTAATTAGAATTTTTTCTGTTGCTGCCCGGAGTTGGTGAAAGTTGGTGGTGTAATACCACCGTGCCTCGGAAATCACGTTAAGCCGTTTGATTGTCGGGAGGTATTATACTGCACAAGTGTTTGCACATACACTTGTGCAGTATAATACCTCCCGCACCGATAGCTAGTCTCTACTGAGCTTGGTGGCGGTGGCTGAAATTCGGTCTGGAGGATTATTATTAACTAACTGTCCCACGCGGCTTCGCTCCCGTCAACCTGCTGCCTACCTACCCATCTACCCTACCTACCCTACATAATAATTGTTGCATAACTTAAACCGTTTACGCAGCGCACGCGTCGCTTTCAAAAAGGAAAAAAAATACCTGTTTTTGCAACATTTTTCATTTATGCTCCGCTCCTATTGGTCGTAGCGTGATGTTATATAGCCTATAACCTTCCTCGATAAATGGACTATTAAATAAACATTTTCATGAATATCACACGTCGTCTACATGACAGATCTGGATTCTAGGTGGCCAGTATATAACAGTCCTCCGCCGCGATTTCTAGCTGCCGCACACCTGGGGCCTGGCAGCAACTGCTCCAGGTGTCTGCGCCATATAACGCCACCGTCAGTTCGCACTTCATAGTGCAGATTGCCAAAACAACGCATTATCGTGCCGAACTCCCATCTTCGTCTCTGGCCGGAGTATGCTCTGGCCTGCACTCGATCGCCTACGGAATAAGCTATGACGAGAGGCGGTGTATTCTCTGATCTGAACGCTGTCGGGGCATTTGAGTCCTTGAACATCACGTAATGTCCCAACTGAACATCAGTCCAGGGAGTACGTCCATACTGGTTTGGTGTGCGTCTGAGCCAAGTTTTTAGCACAAGGAGCTTATCCGTAAGGTTGCCCCTCTCCCCTTCCATTGCACGTAGTGCTTTCTTAATAGTTTGCACGTACCGTTCAGCCTGACCGATATTTGCTAGGTGGTACGGAGCTGACGTCAAATGTGTTACTCCACAGCTGGTAAGGTAGGTTTTAAATTCTTGGGATACAAACTGGCGTGCGTTGTCTGATGCCAGTGTATACGGTATGCTAAATGTTGTAACGTTACGTTTAGCTCAGATGAGCTAAACGTAAGCTACGTTATTAAAATAAAAAAGAAAAAGTAAGAAAAGGTAAAATAAGAAAAAGGTAAAAATAAGGCCGGTTTCATACGACGCAGATGGTGGTCGTCAGACAGGCAGACAGCAGGTCGAACAGGAACTATGAGCAGGTAAAAGATTTCTGCGCGTGCTGCTGGCAGGCACGCGGTTGAGCTCGCAGAAGAGGAGCGCCCACAACTCGCGGTAGCGCTCTTCCAGCGTCCACATCGCACTCCATCAGCCGTCCCACCGCATCCTGTCAACCTTTTTCTTATTTTACCTTTTCTTACTTTTTCTTTTTATTTTAATAACGTAGCTTACGTTTAGCTCCTCTGAGCTAAACGTAACGTTACAGTTTGGCGCCCAAATCTAAAAAATTGGGCGCAACGGTATTGTTCGTGCGCCCAATTTGGCAAGAACTCACCCCATCACCCACACTCTACCTACTTTTTATTCTATTTATTTATTCTTAACGTGGGCTCGATTCCTCATTTCTCTCAAAATTCTAAAACCATACTTGCACAAGTATATAAGCTAACTTTTGGTTTCCCTTTCAGGCCCTCATTTCATCATCATTTTTCATTTTTACTTTTGCTAGCATTTTTATTTTATTTCTTCACAAATCACTAACCTTTTAGGCAATTTTTTTTATCCCTCTTTTTGTTTAATTTTCTTTAGAGCGGTTTGGCAACTCTGTAAAAAAGCCCCTAATGCCTTGTAAATATGATCTACCCTCTTGTAAATATGTTCTTCCCTCTTGTAAATATCTTTTACCTCTTGAAACTTAAGTTACCTCTTGAAACTTAAGTTACGTCTTGAAACTTGAGTTACGTCTTGAAACTTGAGTTACCTCTTGAAACTTGAGTTACCTCTTGAAACTTGAGCTACCTCTTGAAACTTGAGTTACCTCTTGAAACTTGAGTTACCTCTTAAAACTTGAGTTACATCTTAAAACTTGAGTTACATCTTGAAACTTGGGTTCCTCTCATAATCCCAACTCTTAGAGCGGTCTGCACAACTCTGAAAGCCTTATGTGCAAAGAGCGGTCCCGTAACTCTTTAAAAATAAGCCAAATGCGTGGGCTCTTATAAATATTCTTCGGGTTTTCAAACAGGTGCGGGTTACGACACCTAATTAAAAAAAATAAGCCTTAGTAATTTTAAATAAATATTTCCTTGTGGAGTATGCGTCATTGAATGTGAACCATATCCCCTACGTGTGATTGAATGAGAGTGTTTGAAGAAAGTATGAAAGATGTGTGATAGATCAAGGATTATATTTAAACCTTCAAAATTTTCATCCAGTTGAAAATTTTTCTGGGGTCATCGGGGAAATGTGGTGTTCTGCTGTGCAGACCTACACGTTTTTAAGTCTATTTACATTTTAATAAATACTTTACAAAACATACCTTTATATCTTTTGATTTTGTATCAACTCATGTCTCATTTTTATGTATTCTTTGTTACTGTTAACATCTGAAAAGCATACGTTTAGTTATCTCTGATTGTTTTAATATTCCATAACTTATTTATATCGCTAATTTCTAAAATCTTGTAATTTTTTATACTCTGACATGTTTACCTTAATTGACATCTGTCTCTCCAATTTATTTTTCTTAAGCCATAGACATAATATACCATGGACTAGACCTTCCTTAAGCTAGTTGTACATTATAATAAGGGCAGCGTAGACTGCCACCTCTGTAAACCGTTTTTATTCGTTCTGGTCATATAATTAATATTTTGAATTTGAAATTCGGAACAGATGACACAGAACGAAAGAAAAACGGGCGTCGGATGGCAGTTTGGTTTTGACTGCGAAATTGGAAACATATTTTAAGCCTTAAATTACAAAGTTTATACTTATCCACTATGTACTTTTAAAATGTATTGAATTCAGTTCGTGAATGAGTGTTATACATCTCTGGAGACTTCTATTAAATAACAATCTATACTCTGAAGTGAACTTTTACTGTTTTTACAATGGGACGTGCCAGACTGGCATGTGGAACTGGCATGAGCTGCTGCAGACAGGTCCTTAACGGCGCGTCGTTTTGCGCGAGCGCCCTCATCTCTCCTGGTTACCTGCCTTACTACCTACCAACCCGACGTGGTGCAAGAGCCGCAGCTACAGCGCGCCCGGCAGCAGTACACGCAGGTTGCGCACGCTGAAGAGGAGCGCCCACAACTCGCGGTAGCGCTCTTCCAGCGTCCACATCGCACTCCATCAGCCGTCCCACCGCATCCTGTCAACCTTTTTCTTATTTTACCTTTTCTTACTTTTTCTTTTTATTTTAATAACGTAGCTTACGTTTAGCTCCTCTGAGCTAAACGTAACGTTACAATGTGCAAAATAATTTCTTAAACTTAGCAATGCAGCATGCGCTCGTTGTGGTCCTTGTGGGGAAAACTTCAACCCACTTTGTGCATGCATCTATATTAGGAGTTGGTGTCTTAGAACAGGTCCTGCAAAATTTATATGAATTCGTTGCCAGGGGCCGCTAGGTTGTTCCCAGTGGTGTAGAGGAACTTTTGTTGACTCATTCTGTTCTAATCGGCACGCTCTACAAGATTTTACCTCATCTCAATGTCCATGTCTATATTTTTAACCGACTTCCCAAAAAGGAGGAGGTTGTATTTTCGACATCATGTAGGTTTTTTTTTATGTATCTCTCTCTCTTGCCTAGCCTTTTCCCAACTATATTGGGGTCGGCTTCCAGTCTTACCGGATTCAGCTGAGCACTAGTGTTTTACGTGGAGCGACTGCCTATCTGACCTCCACAACCCAGTAACTTGGTAACACGGTACCCTTTTGGCAAGACTGGTGTCAGATTTCAAGCTTCTGACTACCTGTAACGACTGTCAAAGATCTTCAAATGACAGCCGGGACCAACGGCTTAACGTGCTTTCCGAGGCACGGAGAAAACTTGGTATGTTGAAAATGGTCACCCATCCACAGACCAACCAACGTTTTTTTTTATGTATGTTCACCGATATTTCCGTCAATTGTAGACCGATTTTGAAAATTTGTTTTTGTTTGAAAGAGTATGCTCCGAATTTGGTCCCATTTTAATTTGGTGAAGATCTGCTGAAGAACTTCGGAGATATACAACAGAACTCTTCAATAAATAACGGCAATCTTTCGGGATTGCTGCAATCGCATGTCTGTTTATTGATTATACCATTTCATTACATAACATCACGCCAGTACGCTCTAAAGGGCTAGGCAGATGTGTACAGTTTACCTTGGTACACGCTCAGTTCACCAGTTATGTTCAGTTTCATTATATTCTGATAATATTTATTAGTCTATTGTTTTCGAAAATATTTATGTATTTTATTAGTTAGACAGTTTATTAATATCAGATTTTAATAACTGTTTTATAACTTTTTTATTTTTTATTTTGTACTCCTACCACTGTTGTGTCCTTTTTAACCCAAAGGTTGACTGGTAGAGAATGCCTTGCTGCATTAAGTCCGCCTATGTATCACCATTGTACATGAAGTTTAAATAAATAAATAATTTATTCTGGCATTATAGGTACCTTGCGTAACTACTTGCCTGTTAGATAGGTACAACTAAAAAGTGAAAAATAAAAAACTTTTTTACTTCCAAAAATAAAGTTATTTTTCACCTTGTAGTTTTATTATTTGGAAGTCGGTAGTATTTTTTGTAAAAATGTTTTTTTTATTTTTTCCAGTATATGTAGCTGCGTGCTAGCAATTTCATTTTAAGTATACTGATATGTCCCGCATTAGTTCATCAAGAACACGAACACGTAAACTTTTGGATATTACCACTCTGGTTCCTTTCAATATGCAGTTATCCTGGAGTGTTAATTCATAATCACCATAACCATATTGTCATAATGAGTGATCTGTCGGTAGTGCTTGTGGTAATGTATTTAAGTCATTGTCTTTTCTCGTTTCACTGGCTATAACTTCTGGTCGGATATCTAAAATCTTGATCTGTTGCAATTGATACGCACAATGTTGGTCTATTGATGTTGCTATTTCAACTGGAAACCTTGATAGGTAGTCAGCCTCTAAATGTTTCACCGAAGCTCTGTATTCCACGTCGTAGTCAAATCCCGATAAAAAATGTGCGTAATGGAATAATCTCATTGTGCTTAATGCAGGTAATGTCTGGTGTGGATGAAAACTCGAGATAAGCGGCTTATAATCAGTCACTAATACGAATGTCTTGCCGTAACAGTAGTGGAAAAACTTTTTAATGCCCCAGTAGATTGTCGTAGCTTGTTTATCGATTTGACTATATTTCTTTTCGCTAGTTGAGAGTGACCTTGAGGCAAATGCGATTGGACTTTCTGAGCCATCTGTTAGTTTGTGAGACAGAACAGCTCCTAAGCCTGTCGGTGAGGCGTCTGTAGCTAGTATCAGCGGTTTAATTGGGCCAAAATGAATTAGAACTCTTGAATTATAATGTCATCAAAAAAGCATTTAATTCCGTCTTGTCCTTGAAGTTGGTTCATAAATTTCTGCCAAAGGCCAAACATCAAGCAATTGACTTTGTAAGTACCTTTGTGTGTACTTAATGCATCCCCGCCCGCCTCTAAACCAACCGCATCGGAAACATTTTCCTTTTAAATCTCTTTTAGTTAACGGAGATGATGACGAAGAAGTTAACTTTACATTCTGTCGTGTGGATGATGGTCGTGATTCTTTACCTCTACTTGTCGATTTTGTAATCTTGTTTACTGTGTTCAAATGTTTTTGGATGTGTGCGGATATTTTCATGTTTTCTGATTTTCCCATTTCCATGAATGTAGCAATGTGAACTAGTTTAGTAAAAGGTGGTGTATCTCATTCTTGAAGTCTTTTAATCCACGAATAAGTTGCAGGACTAGGAAACTTTCTGAGGTAGACTTTTGACAATTATGGCACTTGAATTCGCAGTTCAAGGATTTTTTCTTTAATTCAGAGGCGTATGTTGCTACTGTTTCATCTTCACGTTGTGTATGCGTAATAAATCTGTGTTGTAATATATGGGATACTAGGCTTAGGATCTATGTAGTCATCTAGAATCTGTGTGAGTTCTATAAAGTTCATATCAATTGGATCCTCCGAAGAACATAAATCATGTAATTCTGGTGATAATGAGGCAAGAAAGGTGTACACTTTTATTTTAGGATCTTAATATTGATATTCTTTTATATTGAGCAAGAAAAATACAGTTAATCGTTTAGTAAAATTTGCGAAGGTCTATTTTTATTGAAAGGGCTTGCAATTCATTTTTGGCCCTCGTTCTTGATGTGTATTCGTATTCATACGTGATGCAGATTTTTGCAGCGGTGTGATTCGTTAGTTTACTCTGTTTTGTAATATGAGAAGTTTTGTCTTTATGCTGACACATTTCTATTCAAAATTGTACATGGTTTCTATCTCTTGGTCTATTTGCTCTTCTGGTGTTTCTAATTCTAATTCATGTTGTATTTCTTGTAATTTCAGTAACGTTTCTTGAAGCGATTGTAGTCTTGACTCTGTTTCTTCGTATGGTAGAGTTTCTTGGGTGTTTACGTAGTTTTAAGCCTTGTGATTTAACTTCACAATGACGCGCGGGTTCTCTTTTTATTGTTATATCATTAGTCGACATCCTTGTCGCCAATTTATTAAATACACATTTTCATTATGTAGAAACATAATTTTTATATGTTAGACAATGAAAGATGAATGTCACACGCCGTCTACATGACAGGTCAGGTAGGTGGCTAGTATATAACATGGACTATCCAACACATAAATTTGTTTTCCAACCAGTAGTTCCTGAGATTAGCGCGTTCAAACAAACAAACAAACTCTTCAGCTTTATAATATTATTATAAGAATATATTTTGTTCTGTTTTGCCCGATTTAAACAACATCCGGTTAGACTTGAATTTGTACTATTATAGTTGGAACGATGTTTATTGGGTATGTGTTACAGGTAGGATCAAACTTAATGGCGGTTCGGACACTCCGCGAGGCACTGCACAGTAGCAAATTGGAGTGTTCCAAGTGCCCATACACCAACACTTTTGAGGACTTTTTGAATGCCACTGACGCTACTACAAACGTGGACCCGATAAGTGAACTTCACAGACTTCTATTAAGTTTGAACCGACCTATAATAGTTCTTTCTTTTATTTAAGTTTTAGAAGAAAACCCATCCGTTGTTGCCCTCTAGCAACCGAATGCATTAATATAATATACCCGTAGATTGAATAACATGTTGCAATAATAAAAAAATGTTCTGTTTTCCCGATTACTAAACCTTACGCAATAACTCGTGTTATTCGATGTGTATATAAGCCGAAATCAATCCCGACCAACTCATTCTTCACCGGACTTCGGGAGTCGCGGGTTTCAGTCACTTACCAATATTCAGTGTCAATAAGACAAAGTAACAGATAAGCACGAACAAGAGATAGAAGACTGAAGGCTATTAGAGTCCATTGCTGGACTTAGGCCCCTCCCAAGCTTCACTACAACATCTGATCATCAGCCTTTCGCGTCCAGTCTGTTCCTGCTGCCTTACTATTGTCGTTGCTCCACCTAGCTGAGGGTGTTCACGCAACGCTTGCCGATACGCGGTCTCCAATCTAGGACTCGTCGGACTATCGAACCTCCACGACAAAAGTACTTGTTTCATTGTATCAAGTCCAAGTGCATAAGGCTGTCTGCTTTCTACACACTTAAAAACGAATCCTTATTGGCAATAGTGACTAGTAAAAATAAAAGTGTTGCGACAGTGATCTGGTAAAAGTGACTTTATTTCAAGCTCTTGAGAGTCCCGTGCATTGGTGTGAGTTTGTTTGTTATTTATTTACAACAGTATTTGTGTGATTGTTAAAAAAATGGTTAAGGCCAACGAAATACGCGAAGAAATTCAGAACATACTGCGTTCTGAAGTAAATAATGTGATTAAATCTGAATCGAATGCTCTTAAGAACCAGCTTGAAGAGTTGAAGCAATCGGACAAAATTGACATCACACAAATAAAAGACCTGAAGACTGAGCTCAAGAATGTGCAACGAGAGAATAATGAACTTCGTACAAAAATCTCCGAGATGATAAAGACTGTAAGTCAGCTGAATGTAAATATGAACTCCTTAGACCAGAGTATGCGTGAGGCGAATATAGAAATTTATGGCTTACCGCAACTGAAAAATGAAGTGCTACCAGCCATTGTGATAAAACTGGCCAGTGTTGTGTCGTACGAGCTAAAAGACTGTGATATCCTGAAGTGCGTCAGAGTGGTCAACCACAGGCTCCATCCGTACTCCGTAGTAGTGAAACTGCGTAGTGCTAGATGTCGCGACGAGTTGTATGCTGCAGTCATCAGGTACAACAAGTCTCGCCCTAATGATGCCTTGAACACGACTGTTTTGGGTTATGGTGGTAGAAAGTCGCCAGTTTATGTGACCGAGCATCGCTCTCCGATGTAAAATCTTAACTCACTGCGGCACGATTTAATGCCAAAGAAAAATCCTATGAGTGTTCAAGTTGCTAAGATTTTAGAAAGCAACAGTGCCCTATTAATTAAGAAAATAATAAGTTTTATTTTAAGAATGTTGATGGAATAAAAATTATTGGTTCCAATAAGTATTGTTTTCTTTTTGTTTTTCCCTTCGATAATATTTTTTTATTCTGTCAAAATGTGAGGAATGTTTAAATTTACATATAAAATTCTAATGCCAATTTAAATTCTGAGAATGGCATAATGGTTTTGTCTGAAACAAACAGTATTTGGCCATGGCGCAAATGGCTGAAATGACAAACGAAGAAATGATGGCCGTGATCTTGATTGGAACTGGTAAGCGTAGTGTGGGCAGCCCTGAACTGGGTAGGGGGACAATATGAGCAAGGAAGCAGCTGGATGAGAGTTGCTAAGAATCGAGATGAATGCCGAGCGATTTGAGTGGCCTATGTCCAGCCGTAGACATTACACATGACTGATCTTATCCTTTGAATACTTAGATCAAAGATATACTGTTCTATACCGTGATTGTAGTGAACAAGTTTCGTTATCTAGGAGTTATGGTCGTGCAAAAGTTGGAAGCTTCTATTGATGACCACTCATCTTTAGGTCATGTTACATTCTCAGGTTGACGAACAATTTCTTGGGTTTTTCAATCTGCAATTCCACAGCAGCAGGCCGGATGTGCAATTAGTAACCCAAACATATAGAATATAGTATGTATTTAGGTTTATGTTGCGTGTTAAAATTGCATAATAAAATTAATGAAATAAAGATCTTTTATTTTATTATTTTAGGTACACGAAACATAAAAATTTGTGTATTAAAGTTTTTATGGCCAATTATAGGCTTACCCGTGTAACTGGGAAATATGTATAAAATACGCGAACGAACTAATGCCAGATATTTCATAAAATTAAAAGATGCAATACAATACAAAATTTGCGTTCAAGGCGGCAATCAAGGCGTCTATTGAGTATGTCATACAGGACCCTCATGTTCAACACTTTACGCCTTTTTTCGAAAATTAGCAGACTAATGTTCGACAGCTATCTTCGTAGGACATCGGAGGTGTGTGAAGGCGATAGTTACATAATATATTTTTAATCCTTTTTATTTGGTTTTTATAAATTATGTTTTTTTTTTCTCAGACAAAATTCATTAGGTTAGTATACGACTTAGAAACCAGAGTTAGTACTTATGAGTTTCCGAAAAAAACTACCGAATGAAAAGAAGAAAGACAGAATAAAATAAATGTTTGATACCAGAGTATTCAACATTTTCTTAATTCAGGAATCAACATCCTAAAAGCATTAATGTATTGAACGCTGTATGCCCTCTGCGTGTAGTTACTGTACGCTCTAAACAGCGTAGCCTTTACGTCAAACGAGTATACCACAAATCTACGAGCCAACATATTTCGGACTGCCAACGCCCTGCGCTCACACTCAATATTAGTCGGAGAAGTAGTGGACCAGATCCTTGAAAGTTGTGACTTGATGTACTGGCCGAAAAGTTCTGGAGTGGCGACCGCGTATCGGATGTCACTGCTATGGACGGCCTCCCACTAGGTAGACTGATGACCTGGTTAAGGTTGCGGGCATTGGGGGGCCATGGGGATGTGGTGACACTTGAGGGAGGGCCTATATTCAGCAGTGAAATAACGATGATGATGAATGACTCGCTTTAAGGGACTATCGCAAAGTTTTAACTGTGGTACAATCAAGTAGGTTTTAGTGCCTGCCTTAAAGACTAGTACCTTACTTTTCTTACATGATTATCTGAACCCAGGGGCCCACCTCTAACATATCTTAATCAGACTTATCGTTGTATTAATCGAAGAGCTTAGTCACCATATCAACATAGTTACTGATAATGTTGACGCATCCGGCAACGTAAACAGCCCCGATGAGTGCTAACTGAGCTCGTCGATACACATTATCATATTGTATTTTGGGCATTCCTTAAACATGAATACAATGAGTAATTATAAGTACCTAACAAGACTCATAATTTCACAAGAAATCTTTAACTTCAGACCGAAAACTATATAGATTTTTATTATTATTGATAGGATCGCGTTTGAACACTATGTTAACTGACGGTAAATGATTTTCGACGCGCGACGGTGACGCACGCTTGCCTAGAAGTAAGTCATTCACTCTTGACTCACGGACTATCATCAGCTATCAGAACAACAATAACATGTTGTGATAGCGAGGGGTTCGTGGCTAATTAATAACAATCAAACGAGACGATCTTTATGGTAAAGCATCGGTTGATCTTGGATGGATGATCACGTGTTGTATACCAAGAGTGACCTCTCCTCGCCTCGGAAAAGCATGTTATGCCGTTTGTTCCGGCTTTCATTTGATGATTCTTTTCAGTCGTCATAAACCCGAAAGTCTCTTAGAGAGAGTTGCCAATGAGTATAATGTTACCCAGTTACTAGGTTGTGGAGGTCACAAAAGGTAAAAAAGGTTCAAAAAAGTTAATTAAAAAATCAAAAAACCCGAATGCTAACTAAAAAGACGAAACATATTTGCGAGCTGGTTGGACAAAACCAGATGTATCCTCCGACTGCACAGCATTATTTTCTTCTTGTTTACGTCTTTTTAGCTCGCAGTCGGGTTTTTGATTTTTGAATTAACTTTTTTTATTTATAACTTTTTAGTTTTTTTTTTTTGAATTTTTACCTTTACACATATAACTTTTACATATTTTTGAAATCACCTATTAAACCCTTTATTTTTATACCACACACGATGGTTTTGCACGAAAAAAATAATTGGGTTCCCACAACATGGCGCCCAAAATCCGCCATTTTTCTATTTTCCAATTTTATTGTAGACAGTGACACTCGCAGAGTTAAGGCGAATCGATTGACGTAAGAATCATCAAAATCGGCCAACGCGTTTGGTCACTAGAATGCCACTTAGGAACAAACATACAAACGTACATACATAAATAGACTATAACCCGACTACTGAAAAATCACGCTCTAAAAACTATGAAACAAGAAAATATTCTCATCTGAAATTGATTTGTACAATCTATTCTATATATATTGGGAATTAAATAAACAAATTACATTGAATGTTTTTTTTATTGTATTTCATACATATTCATAGTGGTGTTCAGAGGATAACCGTGTTCGTATGCCACCTATCGTAGCAAAACTATACATTCTGCAAAGTAGCATACGACACATTTGTCAAATTTTGATAAGTACACGCTTCACGCCGGAACAGCTGTTCAACTTGTATCAAGCAAGTTCGATCGTGCATGGAGTACTGTTCTCATCTCTGGGACGGATCTGCCAAATACCAGCTTGATGCAATAGAGTCGATCGAAAAGCGGGCCAAGAGACTCATAGGCAATGAGGCACTGGTCAAATTAAAGCTCCAGAGCCTTGAACATCGTCGCCGAGTTGCCAGCTTGTCGGTTTTTTATCGGTTACATTTCGGGGAGTGTGCGATGGTATTGCATGATTTAATTCCGTCCAGCCCGTTCCATCATCGGACAACCAGACGCACGGCGATGCGTCATCGGTACATGGTGGACATCCCACCCATACCATCAGGCGGGATAGTGGCCAAGCGCGAACCTATCAATAAAATAAAAATATTACTAATACAAAATATTCGGCGATTAAATAACATGTCGCAATAAAAATATTTGTTCTGTTTTCCCGATTACTAAACTTGACGCAATAACTCGCGTTTTGTAATGTGTATATAAGCCGAAATCGATCCTGAGAATCTCATTCTTTACCGGACTTCGGGAGTCTCGGGTTTTATTCACAAACAACTATTTATTATACGAAAACAGCCATAAAGAGAAGACATAAATCTATCGCAGTCCACAGCTGGACAGAGGCCTCTCCTAAGCTGAGCAACAATACCAGGTCCTCAGCCTTCTGCATCCAGTCTATTCCAAGTGCCTTAATAAGGTTCACCTAGCTGAGGGTTGAACACCATCGAATCTTCGCGGCAAAAGTACATATTTCATCTCAAGTCATAGTGAAAAGTTATCTTACGACGACTGTGTGCTTTTTAGACATTTACATATAAACAAACCCTTATTGGCAATAGTGACTTGTTAAAATCAAAGCGTGTCAGTAATCTGGTAAAAGTGACTTTATTTCAAGCTTATAAGAGTTGTTAATTGCTCGTGCATTGGTGTGATTTTGGACTTATTTACAACAGTATTTGTGTGATTGATAAAAAATGGCTAAGGTCTGCGAAATACGTGAAGAAATTCAGAACATACTGCGTTTTGAAGTAAATAATGTGATTAGATCTGAATCTAATGCTCTTAAGAACCAGCTTGAAGTATTGAAGAAATCGGACCAAATTGACATCACACAAATCAAAGACTTGAAGACTGAGCTGAAGAATGTGCAACGAGAGAACAATGAACTTCGTACAAAGATCTCCGAGATGATAAAGACTGTAAGTCAGCTGAATGTAAATATGAACTCCTTAGACCAGAGTATGCGTGAGGCGAATATAGAAATTTATGGCTTACCACAACTGAAAAATGAAGTTCTACCAGCCATCGTGATAAAACTGGCCAGTGTTGTGTCGTACGAGATAAAAGACTGTGATATCCTGAAGTGCGTCAGAGTGGTCAACCACAGGCTCCACCCGTACTCCGTAGTAGTGAAGCTGCGTAGTGCTAGATGTCGCGACGAGTTGTATGCTGCAGTCATCAGGTACAACAAGTCTCGCCCTAATGATGCCTTGAACACGACTGTTTTGGGTTATGCTGGTAGAAAGTCACCGGTTTATGTGACCGAGCATCGCTCTCCGATGTATTAACTCTTAACTCATTTCTGTACAATTTAATGCCAAAGAAATGTTCTAGTTATAAGTTTGCGTTAGCTAAAATAAATTTGTTTTATTCTTAATAGCTTTGTTTTATTTTGTTATCCGTTTTTTTTTATTGTAAGGCAGCGTTTGTTTACTTTCTCACTTGATACTAAGTGATGTGGTGGATGATGGAGCACGCTTGCCTAGAAGTAAAACCTTTTGGATTATATTTTTAGATTCTCTCAGAATATGATGAGGATGAAAATGAATGTCATTCTGACGCAACACTCCTATTTCAATCATGAATACGACGTATTTGTATGAAGTAAATTTTCATTTGTTAAATTAAATTCCGAGTTTGGTTAAAAGATATTGGTATTAATTCTATTTATGATTTAGCTTATTTCCATGTTTTTTTCTCTTGTATAAGATAGTGAACTAAAGCTTCCATGTATAAATTATTGACATTTTGGAACTCACCGAAGAAAAAGACAGCGAAATTCAAGACATAGGTAAACTAATTTGACATTTCTAAGAGCTCGTTTACACAGAGGTCCGTTTTACAGGTCCGCTTTAGTATTTACTTCTTTTTCGGTGCTGACGTGTTTAGTTATTTCAGATCCAGTAAAAAATACCGATCCGTAGTAGTCCGTTTTACAGGTCCGCTTTATTGTGTACGTTTTTATTCGGCAATGGCGTAAGTATATAGTTGTTAGAGCGAGTTCACACACACAGCAGTATTAAAATACTGATCCGTTTTGTTTGAAAGTTGGTGGTACGCTGACTGTATGTGGCGTGAACATAAACCAGTAGCGACGGATCCATTAAAACGGTACTGTAAATGCGGTGTGAAGATCGCCTCCATTAGCGACGGATCCATTACAAGGGTACTGTGAATGCATTGTGAAGATTATAGTTCTCGCCAAACTTCTTGGCCGCCCTGAAGTTGGCTACAATGGTTGCGTAGTAGTAAATCTCATACAAAAAATAAATAATCTAAAAACCCTACAGCTTAAAAAGCGAACTCAAAAGACGTAAACAAGATGAAAATCGTGCTGTGCAGTTGGAGGATACATATTCGCGATCTGGCTGTCCAAAGCCAGATGTACCCTTTGACTACACAGCACAGCTTTTTAGTTCGCTTTTCAAGCAGTCGGGTTTTTAGATTTTTTTGAATTAACTTTTTTTGTTTCACGTTCGGGTTCAAACCCACGACATACGACACGTAAGTTGCGGCCTTTAAATCTGAGCTACTACTACTTATCCAATCAAACACTTAATTAAAAATACGAAAGCCTTTTAACCTTTAACCTTTTAACCTTTTCACGTCTAAACGATTGAACGGATTTTGATGAAACTTGGCACATAGTATATATATATTTTGGGATATTTTTCAGAAAGGCGAAGCCGCTGACACAAGCTAGTATATTATTTATACCTGTCGTGTGTATTGATTTATTTAAATAGGCATGTATTACAATTATCTACATAATTGTCTCTTTAGCTGCACTAAACAAATAAAATTAATCGTGACTAAAATTAAGAGGTGCGGTGATTCTAATATAAAGGTTATAGGTATTATTTATAGTAAAATAACCGTTTTCCTGTATTTAAAATAACAACGATGTTATAGGCAAGCGATAATATCTTAATAGATAAAATACGCAACTGAAACAGTGGAAAAGTACTTAAAATTTCAAACGCTGTTTACAGTGGACGGATTTTCAAGGGATATACGAATAATAAAATTGAGAGGTAACTAATAATCATACCTGCCTGTTACTGTCCCACTGTGTGTGACATATATATCCGTAATGTCTGTCAAATATAACAGCTCACAATGTTAGGACCCATTTATACTAATGATAATTTTTATCCGTGGTGCTAGGCTAGGCTTAACCCAGTTGGCCTATGTGACAATAGATATAAATTAATTCTTCGGGACTTCGTCGCGCTTCACTGCCTCGGCACGTTTCAGGTGGTCGACACTGTTGATTCTGACTTTTAGGAGTTGCAGTGGTTTGGGAATAGTGCGGTAGAATTATCCGTAACCACTGTCAAATATCTACGACAGCTGGGACCAGCAGCTTATAGTACTTTCCGAGGTACGGAAGGATCTTGGTATGCTGTGAGCGCTGCTTAACGTTCAAGATCGATCTGTGTAGCTTTTATTATTTAGCAACTTACTTCTCAATAAGCAATACTCTAGGATACAAAAAGAAAACAAGTCTTATAGGAAATAATCATATTTATTTTAATAGTACTCTTATAAATAGGATTTTTCTTTGGCATTAAATCGTGCAGCAGAGAGTTAAGATTTATGCATCGGAGAACGATGCTCGGTCACATAAACCGGCGCCTTTTTACCAACAAAACCAAGAACAGTCGTGTTCAACTTATCATCAGGGCGAGACTTGTTGTACCTGATGACTGCAGCATACAACTCGTCGCGACACCTAGCACTATGCAGCTTCACTACTACCGGGCACGGGTGAACTCTGTGGTTGATCACTCTGACGCACTTCAGGATATCACAGTCTTTAAGCTCGTACGACACAACACTGGCCAGCTTCCTAACGATGACCGGTAACTTTTGATTCTTCAGTTGCGGTATGCCATAAATTTCTATATTCGCCTCACGCATATTCTGATCTAGGATGTTTATAGTTAAGTTTAGTTGACTTATAGTATCAACCATTTTGGTGATCTGTGAAGAAAGCTCAGTATTCTCTAGTTGAGCATTATTGAGCTCGGTTTTCAAGACGTTCAATTGAGAGATATCTGATGAGATACATAACTCATTAACCTGTGTCTTTACATCTTCAAATCCGAATCTGATCATATTTCTTAGTTCAATTCGCAATATGTTCCGAATTTCTTCTCGTATATCGCTGATCCTGTTTTCCTTGCCTTTAAAGCTGACTTCTTTAGTTGCTGAGGTAGATTCTTCGGGCTTTTTATGGCTTTTATCGCTGAACTTAGTATCCTTCTTATCAGATCCTTCTTCTACAGCATTAGCAAGTTTACTGGACCGCTTTTGAGGTCGGCAGTTGCGACACTTCCACTTTGCCTGTGGATTATTTTTCAGTTTTTGAAACGCATCATCACTCATTTTAACACACGGTTGATGATAGAATTGATTGCATTTGGAACATATTATTAGTTTATCATTTTGTTCCATTGGTTTGGTACAAGCATTACAGTGAGACATTTTCAATCACAAAGGTTCTAGTAAAAGTCCAAATTCATATAATTAAAACCAATGTAGGAATGGTTATTCACGCGGGCTTGAAATAAAGTCACTTTTATTTAGTCACTCACTCAGGTCACATAAAAGTTTCGTATTTCGCAAACAAACTTTTTCGGTTTGGAAATTATGCGATAATTTTCAATAAGGATTCGTTTTTGACAGTTCCGACAGCTCACTATTGTAAAATAAGTTTTCACTACGATTTACGAATTATAGATAGCTTCGGAGTAGATCCACGGAACAGGTCGATGGGGCCGAAAAGTTCTGGAGTGACCGCGAACTGGACGATGCAGCGTTGGAAGGCCTCCCACTAGGTGGACCGTGCGCCTGGTTAACGCTGCGGGATTCCACTTGACCTTTTTTCAGCAGTTGACGTCTTTCAGTTGAGATAATGATGATATTAATAATATCGGAGTGGAATGTTACGCCGTTGACTCGAAGGACCGATAGCCAGAAGATCAGACGTGTTCTAGAGTGGAGACCGTGTAACAGCAAGCGTA
Source organism: Orthosia gracilis (assembly GCA_947562075.1). Classification (NCBI taxonomy): domain Eukaryota; kingdom Metazoa; phylum Arthropoda; class Insecta; order Lepidoptera; family Noctuidae; genus Orthosia; species Orthosia gracilis. The sequence continues at coordinate 2,087,951 of OX387266.1, forward strand.
GCGTGGGACGTCCCCAGCTATGTGGAACGCCGACCTTCTACTTATGCAGACTGGTTGCGGAAGGCGGAGGACCGGGTATTGTAGCACAGTTTTAGACAGGCCTATGTCCAGCAGTGGACTATAATAGGCTGACTTGGTATGTAGCCGTCTCGAAGACCGATTTTCTTTCACAAAAGCTTTTGATTTTGAACACGAAATATTAGTTAGCGAATCAGTACCGCGACTCACGAAGTCCGGTAAAGAATGAGATTCTCAGGATCGATTTCAGCTAGATATATACACATTACAAAACGCGATATTGCGTCAAGTTTAGTAATCGGGAAAATAACAAATTGACATTTATTGCAACATGTTATTCAATCAACGAATATTTTGTATTTATATTTTTTGTATAGATAGGTTCGCGCTTGACAAAAATCTCGTCTAAAAATGTTTTACTTTATTTGAGGACATTGCTGGCACAGTGCTTTAGGGACCGGCTGCTGCGCTGCGAGTCACGGGTTCGATGCCCTTTCTATTTCTTTTATATATATGTATATATAGATGTATTTATTGTAGGAAATATACGTATATGTTTATTTTAACTATTCTTAAATTTTTACTTTAATAATATATCGTCTTTATTGTGGATCATAGATAAATAATACAGATGGTGTTATTTAAATATTTAGGACCAGCTATGTCCTACCCTTAGGGCGTACAATAGAATGTAGGTAAGTACCTATCTAGTGAGTTTACTCGTACATGCATGTCAACAATAATGTAATACATTGCAAATGATTAGATGAATAATACATTGAATAAAATAATTATTAGAATGCCTCAGGCATTAAGTCCGCCTATGTACCTGTATGTTGCATGAAGTTTTAATAAATACCCGCACGTAAAAAATATTTGTATGGCCTCCATATATTTTGCCGGATTTGGCTGTTTGGGTATGTGAATGTTGTAAACACACCCACGATGCAGGAGAAATTCCTAGTGAGGGATTTGGTTTAGAACTTTGGTTCTTTTTTCCACCGTCGTACGTATAAGCCGGCACGCTCGTTATTCTTAGAGGTTTAATAAAATTTAATTTGGTTTACATATTTCTGCTTAATTTTGTCATAATTTAATGGAGTTTTATAGTGTAAGAGCAAGTAGCAAATCATTTAATTGCATTACTTTCTTGTGTCAGTTAATTAGGTTATCCAAACTTCCATACTATCAAAATCATATTATAAAACATATTCCCCTACGGCGTCTGTCTGTTTGTCTGTTCGCGATAAACTCAAAAACTGCTGACCGGATTTTCATGCGGTTTTCACCAATGGATAGTTTTAAAAAAAAAAAAAACGTTGCTCCACACTTGGAATTTCTTCCTGTATCGTGGGTGCGTTTACAAACATATAAAATCACATACACGACACCCAGAGCCGGAACAACTATCTGTAGGTCATACAAATATTTGTTCCGTGCGGGAATCGAACCCGCGACACGCAGCGCAGCAGTCAATTGCTTAACCACTGCGCCAACCGTGCGCCCCTAGGTCCCCGTTTAGGTACATAATTTCTAAAGATTTTGTGTAAATTGGTTGAAATATGACGATCATTGAAAAAGTGGGCAAAGTCAAGCCGCCTGGAGCTTTAATTGAAACGGCTGCCTTATCCCTTTGAGATAAAAGAAAAACTATGTACGGTGGAAAATTTCCTTCAAAAAGTTAAAAAAAGGTCCGCTATAGCATAATATATGTCTATCTATTAAGGTTGACTCACAATAAACATTTTATGATATTCAAATTCGAAGTATAAGACTGCTTTATTTGCAAAGGTGTTTTCAATAATATAGTGAAAATCCTTTTCTAAATAAATATGTAAGGCTTGAGACAGACGGACTGCATTTCAACTGCAATCCGACTGCAAATTTGCTGTTTGAATTCAGTAAAACTGTAATTAATTCATTAATAAAGTAATTCATTCAATAAAACTGCAAACCAACCGTGCATTTGGCGTGCTGTTCCAGCGACAACAGAAAATGACTGCAATCGGGAGTAATCCATACATAACATTATAAATACGAAAGTAACTCTGTCTGTCTGTCTGTAACCTTTTCACGCTTAAACCGCTGAACCTATTTATATGAAATTTGGTGTGGAGGTAATTCAACACACTGGGCAGGACATAGCATTCCCGTTTGCTTGTTCCCTTGGGATGGTAAACAATTTTTACGCGGACGAAGCCGCGGGCAGGGGTTAGTGTTGTATAGTTTCAAATTTTTCCATCTGAACAGTCATATGTGTTGCTGAGTAGTTTGTTGCGCCATTTTTTCTGCTCAGCTTAAACACTGGGAACGAACGTTTAAGTCAACTATCTTTATGCAGATCTTTGACTGGGAATTCTGCACCCCGATTGTATTAAATCATTGAGCTAAATGAACTAAAGAACCCTTAGCACGAATTCCCAACAATACTCTATAAACGGTAAAAGAAAACATCGTCAGGAGACCGGCATGTTCTAGGACCAAAAAAATCCAAAGATTTGTGGCATCCACCAAATCAACCCACACTGGACCCGCGTAGTGGATTAAGGCCCGTGCTCTTTTTTACAAAGAGGAGGCCTTTGTCCCAGCTGTGGGAACATTAAAAAGGTGAAGATGATGGCGACCTATATTCGCTTATCTTTTCCTGCTACCTACATATGTCGGGCTAGGCTTCCTTTCTAACCGAATGTAGCTCAAAGCCAGTAAGCGGAGTAATTGCCTATAGGTCCACCTCTAGACAGTAACGAGGTAACATTATACTCCTTAGCAACACTGGTTCTTAGACATTCGGGCTTATAAATTCGAGCATCAAATTTCAAATTCAATTGTAAATTTGTGTAAAATTCAAATTGATTGAATCAAGATTTTTTACAAAGTTCAAGCATTGGCCCCAAACTAGGCAAGCCTTTATCTTGGGTACCAATGATGAGGGTTTACAAAAAAAAAGTTACCTTAAATCACACAAAATAAATTACACATAATAATTACACAAAATCATAAAAAGTGGCAATTTGTTATTATTATTTTTATTATTTATAAGCTATAAGTAAGTAAAAGTAAAAGAAGTATTTAAATAAAAATATAGGTTGGGAATCCACGCACTGACCTTGGCATAAGTTGCTTAACCTTGAAATTCGAACAATGTGGTTGTTACCATTTAGCGTCGAACATATTGCAAAGAATTATGTTTTCTGTGTTTATTACGTCAAAGGTCAGTCACCTTTGACCTCATAAACCGATAACTGTTATCAAATTATGACTCATGATAAGTACTCGTACTTACTTATTTAATGAATATTCTATTATGTTATGCAATTTGACCGTATGATTAAAACCATATCATATCTCATATTATACTTAGCAGGTATAAGTTTGGTTGCTGGATGCAAAATTGGTGCATCTTCTGCATATTGTGCATACACGTTGATTGTTAGGGTTCCGTACCCGAAGGGTCCAAACAGAGCCCTATTCCAATTCAAACAGAGTCCGTCGTCTGTCACTCAATTTTGTTTCGAAGAATTTTGTAACATCCCAGTGACCCACCAACTTGTAATGATAATGTTTATTATTAAGTATATTTACTCTAAACTCATTAATCTTTTATACAGACTATAGAATACTATACTATTCATATATCAAAGTCACAATGACACGTCATACAGCGTTGTCTTATAACTAGTCAAATAACCCGTTCCTCACTGTTCCCGGCGCAAAGGTGCCCATAACGCTTGCTGCATTGCCACGTTGGATGGCAATGGCTAACCTTTGCACCAAGAATGAGCCGGAGCGGGAGTCACCCGTGATGTCACGGAGCTTGTGCCCCATCTCATTAATGAGCCTCCTGGCCTCAGTGCCCCAGCCGCCCATGGTCTCAACAGCAATTGGCACAAAATGGTACCTGCCTTCCAACAGTGTGTACTTCACCCTCTTTTTCTCAGCGGCGTCTTCGGCCGCTGCTGACGGTGAGAGGACGGTGCGACCAAGGTGGCTGGCGGCAACAGTGCTGACGCAAGTTGCGTCCCATATTAAGCACTTGCCGTTTTTCCAAGGCACCAGGGTTAGTCCATCTGGCCATTCTGCCTTCAGTCCTACACAGACCCGAAGGTTCCAGCACTCAGGGAACATCTGCCGAAAACAATGCCTACCGCACAATATCATTGAGCGCATGGTGACGCGGGAGCGTTAAGTTTATTTTAGTAACAAATACCAATATACTGAAAAATATGTTTTTTTCTTTGGTACGAAACCCTAAATGTGCGAAGTCCGACACGCACTTGGCCGGTTTTTTTGTAAGGTGCAATTTGTCTATGAAAATGACAAAAAATTAACCAATTTTTATTGAATCCTATACGACTGTTACACATAAGGATTCTTTCATTTAACATTAAATAAAAAAATCGGGACTGGACATTTATAAAGTATATTTAATTTATGCATTTTGTTAATGTCGTAGCTTATCAAAGTAATGCTACTGTTATCCGCGTTATTTTATCCCACGTAAAGATAACACTAAACAGAGTCGAACTGTAATTAAAATAAAGCAGATTTTTCCTTATATCTCACCTATTGATTCGGATTACCCCTTACCAGACGGTATCAAAGATAAAAAAAACCGGCCAAGTGGGAGTCGGACTCGTGCACGAAGGGTTCCGTACTTGGTAAATTGCGGTTTACGATTTATGACGTATTAAAAAAAATACTAACTAGATCTCGTTCAAACCAATTTTCGGTGGAAGTTGACATGGTAATGTACATCATATATTTTTTTTAGTTTTATCATTCTCTTGTTTTAGAAGTTACCACTTTGGAAGTGTCTCTCGCGCTAACTATTCAGTTTAGAAAAAAATTATAGTAGAAACCTCAATATCGTTTTTGAACACCTATCCATAGATACCCCCACGTATGGATTTGATGAAAAAAAATGTTTTGACATTCAGTTCTAAGTATGGGGAACCCCCAAAATTTATTGTTTTTTTTTCTATTTTTGGGTGAAAATCTTAATGCGGTTCACAGAATACATCTACTTACCAAGTTTCAACAGCATAGTTCTTATAGTTTCGGGAAATAGTGGCTGTGACATACGGACGGACAGACAGACAGACAGAAATGACGAATCCATAAGGGTTCCGTTTATTGCCATTTGGCTGCGGAACCCTAAAATACACTGTATATAATAATTATGTTCGCTGCATTCTGCATCCAAGCTTGGATTTAGATTTTATTGAAATTTAAAGTAAATACGGGATTGCATAACATTTCCTAATAAAAGAATACTATTGCATCCTGATTGCAACATATTTATTGTTAATTCGGGAATCGCTTTTTTGTTACTACTTATAGTTTTCAGTTTGAGAGAACAAAGGTGTCTTTGTTTATCAACAACGCTTTGGAATTATCAAATTATGAGTGTTGCTTTGATAAACATAGCATAAAATCACGGCGTTATTCACCGAGGTGTTGGGCATAGAGAGGTGCATCTATAGTAAACCTCACCATATTTCACACTCTATAATAAATTAAATAAAGAAATAGGCATTTTCAATTACAATAAATCTAAATATAAACTATATGCTACTAAAATTGGACTTCACAAACACAGAAGAGCTGTTACTCCATTAACGCACATCAGGGTCAAACAGCGACATCTCGAGACAGGCAATGATACCATACACTACGTCATACCTATCGATCGGCTGTAATTGGTCTTCTTATAAAATATTGTTCCCACATCCCCTCTCCTTGAATGTTGTAAATCAAAAATGGCGAATACAGAATATGTTCGTTAAGATTAACGCGTCGTTTTTATTAAAAATCCTCAAAACAAACTCAAAAACTCTGCTCGTCATAAAAACGTAATAGGAATTAAATAATGTATCCTACCAACACCTTCATTTTTGAACTCACTCATATAACTTCTCAACCAAAACATACACACACACACACGAACACAAACTCACATTTACACACACTCACACTCTTGACTACAGTCCATATAATAAAAAATAATTAAAAGCTTTTAATTATTTTTTATTAAGTGTTTGCACTTGTTACATAAAAATATATTTTTTGCTAAGCGTTATCTATCTATAGCAGTAGTTTTTGAAAGTAGTTGATGATATGAATATGTTATTTTTTTCTTAAGGCGCGTCTCTGGTGTCCTGAAATACGAGTTTCGGCTTAGTTAAGGCACCAGTCGCCCGAAAATAGCTATGTGGCCCGTCGTTTTTATAAATTTTCCGTTTTAGTTGATAAGTGTTATTTGTGGAAGAAAAATAAACATGATTTCGATTTGATTTTTGATTTCACTAGTTATGTTTAAGTATCATGTAATAGGGTGCGATCCCAATGCCATCTACCGGGCACAAGTCCAGACGTTTGGCTGCTATTGAGGAATTCCAGATGGAAAAACCCAATATACCTTTGATCGATCCGGGATCTCATGCTCAACATTTGCGCTTGCAATCACTAGACCAACGAGGCAATGAATGAGGGTGTACTATATGTAGGTGAATCTCTGCCTAGCCTTCGCGGAGAACAGGTGTTTACCTATAGTTAAAATTCGTGCCTTGGTGACGGAATGAGAGCAGATGATTCATTGTCAGAGGGAGTGGGCCGTACGGCACCACGCGGGCCCAGTGCGGATTGGTGGATGTCAAATGTCTTCAAATTTTCGGTTCTAAGACATGCAGGTTTCCACACGATGTTTTCCTTCACCGTTTTAAGAGCAGTGGTGATGAAATATGCGCTATACCTCTCTCCTAGACACTGACTATATTTAGAATGCTGCTATGCCCGACATGGTCCATAATTGTTTCTGTAACTTATATTTATCACCTGTATGTACATTACATAAGCAATACATTTAGTTTATATTTTGAATTAAGGAATTTTGCAAATCCGTTTATATATGTAGGAACTACGCCGAAAAAAAAAATATTCTTCCGAATAGAGAATCTCCTCCTATTTGGGCAGTCGGTTAAAAATACAGTAGCAACGTCTGTTTGTAATCTTTTCACGTCTAAACGATTGAAGGGATTTTGATGATACTTGGCACAGAGGTAGAATATATCCTGGGATAGGATACTTTGGATGCTTTGGTCCAGGCTGTGCGATTGTGGGATCAGTTGCCGTTGCCTGTTGGACAAGCCTAGCCACTGGCTTTTTTTAAGAACCTGGTTAAAAACCATTTCCTTTCTCTTTAACGATTTTATATTCGAATCTAATTTCTTTCGTCATTACTCAAAATGTTCTTATGGTTTTATAGGTATTATTTTTATTCAAATAACCTTTTTTCTGTATTTAAGTCACTCACGATAACACTAGCAACAATACTACAATAGGTAAAATATCCGACTGGAACGGAGGAAAAAATACTCAAAAATTCAAACGCAGTTTACAATGGGCGGATTTTCATGGGATATACCACTGTATTCCAAAACATTTCCTCGAACACGTCTTCACTCCGAACAATAAAATTGACGAGTAACTAATAATAATACCTGCCTGTTACTGTTTCACTGCGGGCAAGGTCTCTTCTCATACTGAGAAGGCACGAGCATTGATCACGACACACAATGTAGTAAAACAAATAAACATATACATTCATACACACACACACACATCCGCGAACCCACACAACAGTAACACATATTCTCACGATTGTTATTTTTATACTACAAATTAAAAATGTGCCTCTTGTTTTTTTTTCTTTTCACAACTAACTTTTAAATAACCAGCGACCTACATATTGACTTCTATAATGGAGGAACACTAACTCCCAATGGTCACTGGTATACCTAGTTTGGGAGCCAAGGGACCTATGCTTAAGATACTAATTCGGTACGTTCTAATTTTGTCTGTAACTATGCTTTAATTTTTTTGAAATAAATCATTTATGACAAAAACCGGCCAAGTGCGAGTCAGACTCGCGCACTAAAGTTTCCGTACCAATATCGCAAAAACGGCAAAAATTACGTTTGTTGTATGGGAGCCTCATTTAAATATTTATTTTATACTGTTTTTAGTATTTGTTGTTGTAGCAGCAACACAAATACATCATCTGTGAAAATTCAACTGTCTAGCTATCACGGTTCATGAGATACAGCCTGGTGACAGACAGACAGACAAACAGACGAACCGCGGAGTCTTAGTAATAGGGTCCCGTTTTTACCCTTTGGGTAAGGAACTCTAAAAAAATAAAAATATATATGCGTATTTTTCCAAACTTTTCTGGTGTCGGCTTCCAATCCAACCGGATGCAGTTCAGTACCAGTGTTTCACATGGGGCGACTGCCTATTTGACCTCCACAACCTAGTAACTGGGTAACACGATACCCCTTGGCACGACTGGTGTCAAATTACCTGAATTCTGGATATCCGTAAAGTCTGTTAAGTATAACAGCTTAAAATGTTAGTAGTAATACTAATGATAAATTTTATCCGTGGTCTAGCACCAACTGGCATTATCCCAATTGTAAACGAACCTTTGTACCTATTAGCTTTGTTTGTTCTATCTCCTGCTTGATATGGAGGGAACTGTAAATTATGTTTTTGTGCCTACTCCTCTGTTATTTTTAACCGACATACCAAAAAGGAATAGGTTCTATGGTCGAGTTTGTTTTTTTTTTGTTTATGTTCACCGATATCTCCGTCAATTGTGGACTGATTTTGAACATTCTTGAGCATTCGTGAGCTGATTTTAAAAATTCTTTTTTCTTTGTTTGAAAGAGTATCTTTCCAAATTGGTCCCATTTTAATTTGGTGAAGATCTGATGATGAACTTCGGAGATATACTACATAACTCTTCAATAAATAACGGCAAATCTCTCGGGATTGCTGCAATTGCATGTCTGTTTATTGTTTATACCATTTCATAACATAACATCACGCTAGTACGCTCTAAAAGGGTACGCAGACGTGTATAGTACACCTTGGTACACTCTTGTTTCACCGGTTATGTTCCATTTCATGGTATTCTGGTAATCTATTCTGGCATGATAGGTACCTTACTAAACTACTTGCCTATTACGTAGGTACAACTAAAAAGTGAAAAATAAAAATACTTTTTTTCAAAAAATACTACAGACTTCCAAATAAGAAAACTAAAAAGTGAAAAATAACTTTATTTTTGGAAGTCGGTAACGCATAAGTTTGGTAAATACCAAAACACCGACTTCCAAAATAAAGTTATTTGTAACCGACTTCCCAAAAAGGAGGAGGTTATCAATCTACTAGGTACACTTACCTGGTGACTATATTTTTATCTATGTGTGTAACCTCAAAACTTTTTACTAGGTGAGCCGATTTTAATGATTTTTTTTATTTGAAAGCTGTAGCTTGTCATGTGGTTTCATTTAAATTCAAGATCTGATGAAGAACTTCGTAGATATACATCAGAACTCTTCAATAAATTACGGAAAATTACTCGGTATAGCTGCAATCGCATGTCTGTTTATTGTTCATACCATTTCATAACATAACATCACACTGGTATGCTCTAAAGGGGTACACAGGTGTGAACAGTTCACCCTGGTATACTCTCATTCCACTGGTTTTGTTTACGTTTCATGCCAGAATAGATGCCTGCCCATGCATCTATTCTGGCATCACTTTGAACATTATAGCCTTTAGAACTGGTCCATTATGTACCACAACTAAAAAGCTAAAATAAAAAAAAAACTTTTTCACAAAAAATACCACCGACTTCATAATAAAAACACTACAAAGTGAAAAAAAAAGTCGGTGTCAAAAAACGAAGAAACTAAAACAGGAACACAGACTTCCTAAATTTAAGTTATTTTTCACTTTGTAGTGTTTTTATTATGAAGTCGGTGGTCTTTCTTTGTAATAAAGTTTTTTTGTTTTCTGATAAATTTCGTTGTGGGATCCAAGACAGTTAAATTTATTCTTCGGAACTTCATCGAGCTTCATTGCCTCGGCACTTTTCAGGTGGTCGCCACTGTTGATTCTGGCTTTCAGGAGTTGCAGTGGTTTGGGAATAGTGCTGTGTGATTATCCGTAACGACAGTCAAATATCTACTGTTGACCGCCGGGACCAACACCTTAACTTGCTTTCCGAGGTACGGAGGGATCTTGGTATGCTATGATGGTTACCCATCCACAGAGTGACCGCGGCGAGCGTTGTTTAACGTTAAACATCGACCAATATACCTGTTATTATTTAGCCATGAACTTCTCAACAAGCAATACAAACCAAAAGGATAAAAAATGAAAACAATACCTATAGGAATTAATCATATTTATTTTATAAGCACACTAGGATTTTTCTTTGGCATTAAATCGTAAAGCAGAGAGTTAAGATTTATGCATCGGAGAGCGATGCTCGGTCACATAAACCGGCGACTTTTTACCACTAAAACCCAGAACAGTCGTGTTCAACTTATCATCAGGGCGAGACTTGTTGTACCTGATGACTGCAGCATACAACTCGTCGCGACATCTAGCACTATGCAGCTTCACTACTACCGGGCACGGGTGAACTCTGTGGTTGATCACTCTGACGCACTTCAGGATATCACAGTCTTTAAGCTCATACGACACAACACTGGCAAGCTTCCTAACGATGACCGGTAACTTTTGATTCTTCAGTTGCGGTATGCCATAAATTTCTATATTCGCCTCACGCATATTCTGATCTAGGATGTTTATATTTACGTTTAGTTGACTTATAGTATCAACCATTTTGGTGATCTGTGAAGAAAGCTCAGTATTCTCTAGTTGAGCATTATTGAGCTCGGTTTTCAAGACGTTCAATTGAGAGATATCTGATGAGATACATAACTCATTAACCTGTGCCTTAACATCTTCAAATCCGAATCTGATCATATTTCTTAGTTCAATTCGCAATATGTTCCGAATTTCATCTCGTATATCGCTTATCCTGTTTTCCTTGCCTTTAAAGCTGACTTCTTTAGTTGCTGAGGTAGATTCTTCGGGCTTTTTATGGCTTTTATCGCTGAACTTAGTATCCTTCTTATCAGATCCTTCTTCTACAGCATTAGCAAGTTTACTGGACCGCTTTTGAGGTCGGCAGTTGCGACACTTCCACTTTGCCTGTGGATTATTCTTCAGTTTTTGAAACGCATCATCACTCATTTTAACACACGGTTGATGATAGAATTGATTGCATTTGGAACATATTATTAGTTTATCATTTTGTTCCATTGGTTTGGTACAAGCATTACAGTGAGACATTTCAATCACAAAGGTTTCTAGTAAAAGTCCAAATTCATATAATTAAAGCCAATGTAGGAATGGTTATTCACGCGGGCTTGAAATAAAGTCACTTTTCTTTAGTCACTCACTCTGGTCACATAAAAGTTTTGTATTTCGCAAACAACACTTTTTCGGTTTGGAAATTATGCGCTAATTTTCAATAAGGATTCGTTTTTGACAGTTCCGACAGCTCACTACTGTAAAATAACTTTTCACTACGATTTACGAATTATAGATAGCTTCGGAGTAGATCGACGGAACAGGTCGATGGGGCCGAAAAGTTCTGGAGTGACCGCGAACTGGACGATGCAGCGTTGGAAGGCCTCCCACTAGGTGGACCGTGCGCCTGGTTAACGCTGCGGGATTCCACTGGACCTTTTTTCAGTAGTTGACGTCTTTTAGTTGAGATGATGATGATATTAATAATGTCGGAGTAGAATTTTACGTCGTTGACTCGAAGGGCCGATAGCCAGAAGATCAGACGAGTTCTAGAGTGGAGACCGCGTATCAGCAAGCGTAGCGTGGGACGTCCCCAGCTATGAGGACCGACGACTTTCAAAGTTACTGATGCAGACTGTATGCGGAAGGTGGAGGACCGGGTTTTGTAGCACAGCTTGATGAGACAGGCCTATGTCCAGCAGTGGACTATAATAGGCTGACTTGGATTGGTATGTAGCCGTCTCGATGGCCGATTTTCTATCACAAAAATTTTGTGTTTGAACACGAAATATTACTTAGTGAACCAATCCCGCGACTCACGAAGTCCGGTAAAGAATGAGATTCTCAGGATCGATTTCGGCTTATATACACATTACACACAGCGAGTTATTGCGTCAAGTTTAGTAATCGGGAAACCAGAACAAAATTACATTGATTGCAACATGTTATTCAATCAACGGATATTTTTTTTTTTTGTATAGACTGTTTCGCGCTTGACCATAATCTTATCGAATGTTTCATTTAAGTTTGATAACGTGGCTGGCGCAGGGATTGAGCGATCAGCTGCTGCACTGCGAGTCGCGGATTCGATTTTCGCACTTAACAGAATGGCTCAAAGATATTTTTTCGGTTGTGGCTTTTTGTGTAATATACATGTGGTGAACCACAGACATAAATCTAACTAGATAAAGCAAATCGCTCCATCTGTATGAAAACCAAGCGTGTCACTTTTTCACACACAATTCTATCGCTGACTTTGTCTCTGTCACCTCTGACCTAGATTAGAGTCAAGAGCAAAACCATAAAAAAAAAATTAACAACAAATTTTCTTACCAATGAAAGAAAATATTTCGAATGCCTCGGAAAACTTTTTCTATACAGTATTTACAGCTCATTATGGCATAATAGGGCATTTTTCTGGATTTCGATAGATTTCCGGTGCCGATAATGCTAAATGAAAAGCTAAAAGTACGATCGTAATTTGACTCCGTTTTTTGACACGCGAAGTACATTCAATCGCGTCATCTAGTTAGTTTTATATCTGTGTTGTAAACGCACCCACGATATAGGAGAAGTTCCTAGTGTTGGGTTTGGTTTAGAACTTTGGTTCTTTTTTTCACCCGTCAAGATCCGATAAGCGGGCACGCTCGGTATTCTTGGAGGCTTATTTAGTTTGGTTTACATATTTATGCTTTAAGGTTGTCATTATTTTATGGCGTTTTATAGTGAAAGAGCTAACAAGTAGAAAATTATTTAACTTCATTATTTTCTTGTGTCAGGTAAAGTTAATTAGATTATCCATACTTCCATAATATCACTACAATAATAAAAGAATTATAAAAAAAAAAACATATTATAAAACAAAGTCCTTCCCCGCGTCTGTTTGTCTGTTCGCAATAAACTCAGAAACTGCTAAACAAATTTTTATTCGGTTTTCACCAATGGAAGAGTCATGAGCAAGGTTTAAGTTTTTTTTTTATAGGTTCGCGCTTGACCACCAATTCACCTGATGGTAAGCGATGATGTGGTCGTCGGTGAAGCACGCTTGCCTAGAAGTAACCTATTCACTCTTGACTTAAAGACCCCTAGATTGTAGCTATCAGGAAACACAGACTCCGGCAGGGAATTCCAATCCTTGGCTGTACGGATAATGAAAGTATTCTCAAAACGTTTGGTGCGTTTAGGTGTATAATTTGTTAAGGTTTTGAGTGAATAGGTTGAAATATGGCGATTAATGAAAATGACGGCAAAATTCAAGCTGCCTGAGAGTTTTCATCGAAAACGCTGTCTAATCCCTTTGAGAAAAAAAAGAAGAAATATACACAAATAAAAGTGAAAGAAGTATTTAAATTGAAATATTAGTTGGTAATCCACGCACCGACCTTGGCAAACGTTGCTTGACCTGGAAAATCGGCCCATGTGGTTGTTATTATTTAGCGACGAACTTCTTGTGAAAATGTGATGTTTTCTATGAGTTTTATTTAAGTTTCAGTTTATTACATTAAAGATCAGTCACCTTTGACCTCATACACCGATAACTGTTATCAAATTATGATTCATGATAAGTACTTACATATTTAATGAATATACTTTTATGTTATGCAATTTGAACGTGTGACTCACACCTAAATATACTTAACAGGGGGGTGACCATAAGCTCTTAGAATAAGGTTATTTTGATATCGCGTAAGTGACAGATGTATACAAGTCATATAAATCTGTCCCTTACAGACACTCAAAATAACCTTACTCTAAGAGCTTATGGTCACCCCCCAGGTATAAGATTGCTTGCAAGATATATAATTGGTGCATCTTCAGCATAATTATTGTGATTTTTAGGGTTCCGTACCCGAAGGGTCCAAACGGGTTCCGTTGCTGTCACTCAGGAATTTTTTAACTTCTTTCGGATGACCATTATTTCAGCCGAAAGACGTCCACTGCTGGACATAGGCCTCCCCCAGGCGTCGCCACATTGACCGATCCCGCGCGTCTCGCATGCGGCGCATTCCCGCAACCTTAAGCCAGCCAACGCAACGTCGTCCGGTTCGCGGTCGCCATTCAAGAACTTTTCGGCGCCATCGGCCATCCGTTCTGCGAGCAATGTGCCCTGCCCACTGCCACTCTCCATATCTCCTACCTATTGATTCGGGTTTCCCCATATTCCGGTATTATATATCCCCGGTATTACAGTTAAAACACATACTGTATATAATAATTATGTTCGCTGCATTCTGCATCCAAGCTTGGATTTAGATTTTATTGAAATTTCATGTAAATACAGAGATTGCATAACATTTCCTAATAAAAGAATACTATTGCAACCTGATTGCAACATATTTATTGTTAATTCGATAATCCCATTTTTGTGATTACTCTTACAGTTTTCCGTTTGGGAGAACAAAGGTGCCTTTGTTTTGCAATAACGCTATGAAACAATCAAATTATGAGTGTTGCTTGGTTAAATATAGCATAAAAGCGACAAAAATTGCAGGTTTTGTGAAGAGAACTTGCTCTTCACATCACATCATCGCTTACCATCAGGTGAGATAGTGGTCAAATGCGAGCAAATCTATATTATAGTGTACAAGTGTGTGCGCCAACACAGAGGAACCACCGTTATACGGTGGACATCCCACACATTCGCACGTTTTGGGAATTCTTTCTGTGTACAACTAAAGAGTGGAATTTCCTGCCTGAGTCACTGTTACCTATTAGCATATTTTTAACCGACTTACCAAAAAGGAGGAGGTTCTATGTTCGACTTCATGTTGTTTTTTTTTATTTATGTTCACCCATATCTCCGTAAATTTTGGACTGATTTTGAAAATTCGTTGAAAATTTGTTTCGAAATTGTATACGAATTGAATATGGGACCATATTAATTTGAAGATCCGATGAAGAACTTCGAAGATATACGACAGAATTCTTCAATAAATAAAGCCACATTTTTCGGGATTGTTGCAATTGCAGTTTATTGTCTGTTTATTGATTATACCATTTCATAACATAACATCACGCCAGTACGCTCTTAAGATACGCAGATCTCTCATTTCACCGGTTATGTTCAAGTTTTATGATATTCGGGTTATCTATTCTAGCGTTAAGGTAACGTACTAAACAACTTGCCTATTAGGTAGATGCAACTAAAAAGTGAAAAGTAAAACGTTTTTTACAAAAAAATACTACCGACTTCCAAATAAGAAAACTACAAAGTGAAAAATAACTCAATTTTTGGAAGTCGGTGTCTTTCGTAGGTACTCGGTAGGTAGTCGTCATTTTTTTGCGTTACGGTTTTCTTATTTGGAAGTCGGTAGTATTTTTTTGTAAAAAGTTTTTTTTTCTCTGCTGTTGCAAAATGTGAGTTCTCATTAATTCACTCTCGCTATTATCGATCGATATCGATCATGAGGTCCTAGGTTCGATTCCTAGGACAGGCAAAGTGTTATTGAGTTTTCAATCTATAATTTCCCAGTAGGTCAAATCGGGATTTGTGACCGGTTCATGGCAATAAGCTCGCCCTTTTTAGCATGGAGCTAAAATATACAAAAAAAAGATGATTTATTTGCCCTTACCTAAAAAGTTATAAATAAAAATCTTAATTTTATAAAAGAAGCGGACTAACAATAAAAAAATCATGCTGTGCAGTCGGCGGATACATCTAGTTTTGGTCAGCCAGCTCACAAATATGTATCCTCCGACTTCACATCATGATTTTCTTCTTGTTTACATCTTTTTAGTTCGCTTTTAAAGACGGGTTTAAAAAAATATATTTTTATTTTTGATAGGCTCGCGTTTTCACGTACGAAGTAATCTATTCACTCTTGACTTAAAGACCCCCAGTTTATCCGTCTGGGAATACACAATACGCTTATCACTGCTAATTCTTATCGCCGCAAAACTCATAACATAAGTGATATCATTTTTAGATAACGAAAACATGAATCAAAATTTGTAACTAAGGAAAATACGAATCAAACAAAATCCTAATCTAATATAGTGCAAATGTGAGTTTGTTTGTGTGTTACGCTTTTACTCTTTAACGGCTTAACGGATTTGGATGAAACTTGGCATGTGGATAGACTAGAACGGGATTAGGATATAGGATATTACGGTATAATGTTCCCTTGAGATAATAAAACACTTTTCAGTTGAGTGAAGCCGCGGGCAGAAGCTAGTGTATCTACAAACTTTTATTAAATTTTTGAGTTTTTTTTTTCTAAATGACCATTATAGATATCCTGACAAATATTAAAAACTCTGAAGTAACTCCTTCTGTTCGTTTGTAACGTTTTAACACGTAAATCGCTTCACCGACGAATGCCATGGTCGCCGGTTCCCATACATAAAAGTATTGTGTAAACCTTCGTAATACAGGCGTCATGGTGAACATTTCGAATTTGAATTATGTAATAATGTGTGATAATATTGTTTTTTATATTTTTTAATTTTCTTTATTTTAATACTGTTTGATAATTAAATCAGCATGTTTGTATCATTATAATATTTGTACGCCGATGACGGCTTGACATAGCGCTCATTAATAATTTCAACATCTGTACTTAACCTACCTATGTTCAACAAATAAAATATTTGATTTGATTTAATGGTTTTTATTACATCAATGTCAAATTACATATATAATTTTATTGCTGTATCAACTAACTGCTACGGTTATAAAAGTGACATTCTATTTGTTTTTATAAGTAAGGCTATAAATATGATGTTAATCTGGAGATTATTATAATATACATTAAATAAACTTCCGCAGTATTTTAATTACATCAGAAGAACCTCACATAAGAAGATATTTTCCTGTACTGTGACAAACCAATTATGGCATTCAAATGTATATAATACCACCTACCTACCTTAAATGCTACCTTTAATAGCCCCCTAACACGTATGGCAAGGCAATATAATGGCAGGTCCAACTTGGAGGATTACCCTATTGAAGTTTTCTCTGAGTTTCACTTCATACAGACGTTTCCTATATAAACAATGCGAAAAGTGTACGTCTATATAGCTCAATTTATTTTGTTTTTGTAGTGTTTTAGATTTTGGTCTTCTGGACACACTTTTTATTTTTCTTAGTCTCTAATATTCATTGTGTCAATGTTATGCGTATCTGTTATTTGCATGGTAAGTGAAATGCTGATTTTAGATGTTATTTTATTTGAATTGTAAGTGATAGTGCTGTTGGTGTGCTTATTATAAATAAATAATATCATGCCTGCGTTCCCCGAAGGTTTGGGCAGAGATAAATACACATTACGCTTGTTATGTTTAAGTCTAGTGTAGCGTGATTTGCAGCCGCATGGGGCGGAGGAGAATTTCACGCTTCTTCCTCGTAGTCAAACTTTTTAGTCCAACTGGTTTGACCACGAGGAATTGTGTTTCCTCGTGGTCAAACTCCATTGACATTGCACTTTTTCAGCACGCTGTATGCATGCAGATTTTGTATGTACAGTCATAGATGGATAAATTAATGTCAAAAATCAAGTGCGGCGAAATTCGCATAATTATTTGCCTCGTTTTGTGAATTATTTGAATTAAAACTTACTAACTTTTGAACTTACTTTAAGTACTACTATTACTATGGTTAAGGGTGTAGCATAAGCATATATTTATATTGTATGTCGTTTTGTGACAGTTAAATACTTTTTCTTTCTTTTCTTTCTTTCAGAACAAAAAACGGATATGAAGCGTTAACGTGGGACAGTTCTACTTCTCGAAAGCCGGCAATACTAAAACCTAAAATTAGTGATTCTAGCGACGAAGAAGTTTATTTGAAGCCAACAGAATTGACTGAAACTGAAGTATTTGAAACAGTACGATATGTTTAGCACGTGGCAACTAGCTAAAGGATCCAAAACTTTCTCAGAAAACGTTTTGCAAATTTTATTGAATTATCCGAGACCAAGAAATCAAGCACTCTATAGAGTACGTATTCAATGCTAAAAGCAACAATAAAGATGAAAACAGACATACATATCGACACCTATCCTAAATTTGTGGCATTTTCAAAAAGAGCCTCATCTGGTCATCAACCAAAAAAATCGAGGGTTTTCAAAGCATCTGAAATTGAAAAAAAATTAATGAAGCACCTGATGCCGTATATTTGGCGGCAAAAGCAAGTCAGTTGCACATAATCATTCATAAATCAACTACTTAACATAATCTACGAGTAATACGTACTTAGTAGATGTTGATAAGAATAATTATGCATGCATATCAATTTTATTAATTTATCTACTACAATAATATTTACGTTACAGGTTGTTCTTATTATTGGTATAAACGGAGCATGTCGAATTAATGAACTATCACAACTTAATGTCAAAAACATTGAGAAACATTCAGATGACTTACTATTAATTAATTTACCTAATACAAAGACAAAAAGAGACCGCAACTTCATCATTCACAAGGAATACGTAACAATTGTTGAGAAATATCAACCCTTACGCTCGCCTAACACTCCAAACAAACGATTTTTTCTGCAATAAGTACTCGTATACCGGAAAGTGTGTTAGACTGCCAATGGGTGCTAATATAATTGACAGTATCCCACGAGAAATAGCAACATTTCTTGAACTTCCAGAACCCCTGTTGTACACGGGTCATTGTTTGCGACGAACTTCAGCCACACTTTTGGCCGATTTAGGAGCTGATCTCCTGTTCCTTAAGCGCCATGGAGGTTGGAAATCCAATGCAGTTGTAGAGGGATACATAGAGGAAAATAAGTATAAAATATGCAAAGGCATCGTAGGAGCCATTACACTGAAAGAGCCTCAGTCAGATCCTTGGACTGGCCCTTCTACATAAAAAATGAGCCGTCACGAAACACCTTACCATCGCCCTCTCTCGCCAACATCTACACCAAGGGAAAGCGATGAATCGGTACAACTATATGACAAATAGTTTACCGAAAAACAGTACACAAGTCACTAACAGCATTACAGCACCTAACAAAAATATTACACTCAACTTAAGTAACTGTAGCAACGTTACTTTAAATTTTTCTTAATTATACCTAAGTATTATTTGTTATAATTTAAAGGTTATTCTGTAATACTTACCTATCATAATGCAGTAGTTAATACCTAAACTGAAATAAAAGTATGATGTAAATGTTTTGATGCTTGTGATTGTAAGTGTTTTTTTTTATGCATTTTGTCATTTCCTCGCAGGTGGGATGAAAAGGTACGTGTTGCACTCGAGTGCAAAGATTTTTCACCTCGTGCTCTTTGATTCCCTCACTAACGCTCAGGATTCTAATTCTAAAATGGTCATCAAAATTGAACACGCGGTTGAAAAGCAACTTTGCACTCTTGTGTAATAAATAACTATTAACTTCATAAACTTAAAAGGTAATCTACGTTAAAAATAAACTAAATTCAACGCACGATAACAGCTATTCGTAGACTTACGACAAGGCTAGTCCCGCTCAAGAAATGACATAGCCATGGTCATATTGTTACTGGCTATTTTAAAACACACTTTTATACAGTTACTATATAATACCAATAATTAATTCAGCAGATGATTTCAGAACCAAATATTTTTATCATTTCTTTCTGTCAGTCCAAGAAAAATTGCTTGTTTTCTTGACAAGCGAAATATGAAAATTTGAATAATTGTAACCGGCCTGCTATGACAAATTAATAAAAAGGCTAAATCGCGTCTTGCAGCGCTTCACGCTACAATACTCGTATATTGTTATTCAATTTTAATTCAATAATTATTTATTTTTTATGCACCTGCTGTGTTATCTCTCCACCAGTGGTTGAATGGTAGAGAATGCCTCAGGCGTTAAGTCCGCCTATGTACCTGTAAATTGCATGAAGTTTTAAATAAATAAATGCGAAAGTAACTCGGTCTGTCTGTTACCTTTTCACGCTAAAACCGCTGAACCTATTATGAAGAAATTTGGTATGGAGATAGTTTTAGGGTCTAGAAAGTACAAAAAGTAGTGTTTATCCTAGATAGGCGATGAACGTTTGTATGGTGAACTAATAATGTTTCAATTAAGACGGCCCGCAACGAAATATTTAAAAAAGATCAACCAAGTGCGTGTCGGGCTATGCGCAGTATTAGGGTTTTGTAGTTGCACAATAATACAGACTAAGAGAGGGCTTTTTAACACGCTTTTATTAGCTTGGTATGTATGTATCTATGAATCAATGTTTCTATGTAACAGAATCTTTGAACGTGATTTTCACTCACTCCAAAACGTGGGATTAGTCTCAAACTTTGCACACTTATCAAGGACTGATGACAATGCAATAATTGAAATACTTTGTCCCATTATCCGTACCTCTTCAGGATTACCGATCGAACTAAAAAGTAAAAAAACAAATAATAGTTAAAAAAAGCTAATAAACAACTTAAAAGTAGAAAATAATTTTCAATAAATTTAATGAAGAATAGTGTGACAAAGAAATACAAAATATTATAAAAAAGCGTGGGGTGCCTTTTAAGATATTTTCAAAATGACTTTAATTTTACCAATATCTGCCAATAAAATATTATAACAATAAACATCAACCACCCCACGCTTTTTTATAATAAAATTACGATAAAAATAATATATAAATTTAAATTAAAAATAGTGTAATGAACAAAATTTTTTTTTATTATTTACACTATTTTAAATTTAAATTTATTGAAAATTATTTTCTTCTTTTTAGTTTGGTTTTCTATAAAAGCGTGTTTTTTTAAACTATTATTTGTTTTTGTTGTTTCATGAACATTAAAACGGTTTCGGTGGCTCACGGCAAACGCCGCGGACAGAAGCTAGTCATAAATAAATCTAAGCAGATTAACGTCAGATGAAAATTTACGATGTTTGCTTGTAAGCCATGAAGATGATATCCTTATTGCCGTAGAGATTCCTGAGCGATGCCATAATAGATACCTACTGTGTATAGTACCTACGGCTTGTGAGTACCGATGTATGGCAGCGTCATCGAATCAGGTTCGGAATATACTATACTCACCATCATTTACGGATGATTTTAGATTTAGGAATCTATCGAAACACGAAGTTATGCCACGATATTTTGCTAAATAACCCCGATTCAAAGACTAAAACGCGCATAACTTTGAACTGCTGAACCAATTTTCATCAAATAAGCAAAACTCTCATCTTACAAACAAAATAAAATACTGGGTCAAAATCGGTTCATCTGTTTAGTAGCTATGATGCCGCAGATGGAAACACAGATACACACGTCAAACTATTATAACACCACTCTTTTTTCACCACACACACTGAAGTAAACACTTAAATCAAAAACAACAAATTAACTTATAGGCCCCCTTCGATCAATAATACAGTAAATACAAAAGCCCACACAAAATTTATCTTTAAAACTGTAGCCAATTGTGTTTACGTAAATCTAGGTATTCTAGTTGTAATAAATATACATTAATGCAAATTCAACCTTAAATGCAATACTTAAAGTTGCATTCACAAATCTTATACGAAAAGCATACATCGAAACAAAAATCTTACACGCATTTTTTAAAGTCTGTATTACATATTTCCAAAACACTCGACGTTTGTTACAATAGTTGGCGCTTTGTCAACGCAAACGTTGGTAAAAAAATCATAATATTTGGTAATTGATTCATATTTACAATTTCATACGGTTTTTACATTATGAAAAACACTTAATGATACCGAACAAACTGCCCAAGTGCGAGTCGGACTCGCGCACGAAGGGTTCCGTACCATTATCGCAAAAAACGGCAAAAAAGTCACGTTTGTTGTATGGGAGCCCACTTACATATTTATTTTATTCTGTTTCTGGTATGTGTTGTTATAGCGGCAACAGAAATACATCATCTGTGAAAATTTTAACTGTCTAGCTATCACGGTTCATGAGATACAGCTTGGTGACAGACGGACAGACAGACGGATCGTGGAGTCTTAGTAGTAGGGTCTTAATGTTGGCTATGATTGGACCATACTAATTTGAAATAGAGACCACAACCGTATTTGTGGTCTTATTTTTCGGTCCGTTTTTTAAGCGCTTACCGGTCATCTAGTATATTATTGATCGAAGGCTGTCCCCCTCTTACATGGGAATGAAACATAACTGGTGAAATGTGGGTGTTACTAGAAGGTGCATCTCTGCTAAACCCTTCGAGGCTTTTTGGCGTGATATTATGTTACGTTACTAGCTAAACCTAAAATTAATCTAATCTATACTAATATTATAAAGCTGAAGAGTTTGTTTGTTTGTTTGAACGCGCTAATATCAAGAACAACTGGTTGGAATTGAAAAATTCTTTTTGTGTTGGATAGTCCATTTATCGAGGAAGGTTATAGGCTATATACTATCACGCTACGACCAATAGGAGCAGAGAACAAATGAAAAATGTTGCATAAACGGGTAAAATTATTCCTTTTTGAGAGCTTCCGTCGCGTGCGCTGCGTAAGCGGTTAATGTTTCACAAAAATCATGTAGGGTAGGCTAGGTAGGGTAAATGAGTACGTAGGTAGACAGTTGACGGGAGCGAAGCCGCGTTGGACAGCTAGTCTAATATATTATGGCGTCAAAAAACTCATCCGCATCACTGTCCACTGCTGTTGTGCCCAAAAGACTATAGTTGTCGGCACATAAATTGGCAAGAATCGTTAGATGCGCACAAGTCCTTTCTTAGGTCTCTTTGGTTACCAAGCGGGCAAAGGTTTAGCACCGTCCCAAGCGCGCGTTTGGTTGGTCAGTTCACACAAAGATCTACTTACCTATCGCATCGCGTTCACTTTCCGTTCACTCTATTCGGTTGGTCAGTAAACGCACTATGCGCGAACTTACCCCCACTACGCCAAAACCTTGCCAAGTTACGTGCCGGGGACTAAACTCTGACCAAGGATTAAGCCAGCCTTTGAGTCACGGGTAGCGGATAAATTTGAAAAAGAGTTACCGCGGCCCTGGCTCAAGCAACTGAAGGAACACGGGTGGGTTTTAATCAGAAAAAGTCTGAAACGCCCTGTTGCTTCACCCAGAGCGGGTGAAGTCATTGGATAATTTCCCACCCAAAAAAATAATATATTTGGGTCACGCGAAGTTTTAACTAGGCGTTTAGATAATTCATTAGATAATGCAGTACTAAGTACTAATAAATTCCAAGCTGATGGTGACCACATCAACAGCTAGTACCCTCATTAATAAAAGACGCTCTGCAACTATTTATCGATATTTATCCTCATTCACATCTTATTTATTACTACAACACTCGTTTCCGCAGTGTTCTGAATGAGAATTAGATGAAAATTGAGTTCGTTACGCATATTGAAACAGTTTAAAAAAAAAAAAAATAACCAGACATTATGCCAAGTGCACTGAACTAAAGGTTTTGCGAATACTTTCATTATGCGTATAGCTAAGGAGTGGAATTCCCTGCCGGCGTCTTTGTTTCCTGATAGCTACAACCTGGGGGTCTTCAAGTCAAGAGTGAACCAGTTACTATTAGGCAAGCGTGCTTCACCGTCGACCATATCACCGTTTACCATCAGTTGAGATTATGGCCAAACGCGCAAGAGCCTATCAATAATAAAAAAAAATATTAAGTAGACGGATTACAAAGTATGAAAAATACATCATAGATTTAATATCACAATTACGCAATATCATCATCAATCAATCAATAAATATAATAAATCTGAAGAAAAGTCGTTTTTGTACATCGAAAATATTTGCAAAAAAAATAGCCATGGTGTATAGGATAACCAACAGAACCTACTTCCAGCATTTTTGGAATTTTTGTCTCTTTGTCGCCATTTATCTCTATATTTTGGTTACCGAATATTATTTTATATTTCAAACTGCGCGTGGCCGCCATATGTGCGGAACACATTGAAGCACGGACGCTTGGGTTTAAAGATCGGTTTGACAGGCAACGTCATAAACTATGAGACAATATACATTTCTAAAACAAAACCTTTTAAAAAAACTCGTAAATTGCCTCTTGATGTAAAAACTGTCAAGACAAAAGTAGTATTTCAACGAAATTCTAAAGAGACTTTGAATATCCGATTTCTAACACGAACCCGAAAACCATAAATTAAGATTTGGACAAAGTGGCTGCAAGCCGTGCAACAGGGAACGTGGTGAGACGGAGGGAGAGTAAGGGCAGGTAGCGAATTCAGGGAGGTTGGAGTGGACACTTAGCTTTAGGCAGGGAAACAGGACGGACTGATTTTGAGAGATCAAGAGAAGTCGGGTTATAGGGTATAACTTTGGAACCAATAATTGAAAGTCGTGTCGTTGTAAATATCGTGGTAACGAGTTTAACTATTAAGTTAAATTATAATTTAGTCTTATTTCGTAATAGTATTGTGTGAGTGAGTGCCGGAATGATCGGGTAAGTTTTAATCTTTATATAACGTAGGTAGGGACAAATCACTAATGTACACTTTATTCTAGCATGGCGAGAACTGGTATTTATTTCCTAATCCTCACCTTGACAGATATTTGTCACTAGCATTTGGTCTAGGGAAACGGTGAAGTCTTCCTTCACACTTACAAGCGCTAATTTCATAAATTGTTACACTCTACAATTACTCATTTGACTATGGACTATTATTGACCTTTAACTGACATTACATACATGGAAGGCGGTTCCGTTAATATTCACTATTGTACAAAACAGGCTATATGGTCGCTCTTAATTGGAAACATAGGACAACCAAATGTTAGTTGGTAAATTCTGTTTCCTATAGAAGGTCTGACTGCGGGTCTCATTGCATTGCACTTGATGTATGTACACTTGTAAACTAAAGGGGGTAGTCATTGCTGAACATCACAAACTGGGATATGGTCATTATAATGAATGTTAGAGTCGTGTCTCGTTAAATCACACCAGGCTTTCGGGCCAATATCTGAATAAAAAATATTTGGCGAGACACGATGGATGCCCTGTGGCAAGCCCCGTTGTTGACGTCGCACGGTTGTCAATTACACTGGACCATCCTCGAAATTGGGAAGTTTAAAGAAGTGTGAAGTGACGATTTAATCCATTTCGACGTATAGCAAGGCAATTGCGTTGAACCTGCATCAGACCGAGTCTACGAAACGCTTGCATAGTATTGTATTGTTTAATAAAGGTTGAGTAGGTCGAGGGTGAGGTATTTATTATAGTGCGCGTCCAGTAATTCTGGGAACTTGTCTTGTTCAATGACAGAGGCGCTTAGGCACAAACTGTCCTCTGTCTTAGGATTGAATAAGACATGTTTAAGTTTAGGAAAACATGTATTGCTTGGACCGTTGCGTAGCCTTCTCTAAGGCCTCG
This sequence comes from Orthosia gracilis, assembly GCA_947562075.1. NCBI lineage: Eukaryota > Metazoa > Arthropoda > Insecta > Lepidoptera > Noctuidae > Orthosia > Orthosia gracilis. The sequence continues at coordinate 2,113,445 of OX387266.1, forward strand.
TGTTCTAGGACCAGCATTACACGTACGACGTGCCTGCTGTACAGACGGTCTCACGTCACTCGGGTGGGAAATCTAGACTATTATCAATGAACTCATTAACGTAAATCAAGTAAACATATTTAACGCAAGCGTAGCGTTCCTATCCATTTCCTTCCGTTAGGTAAATAATGCATTTTGCAACCCTTTGTCTAATTAACTTCATACATTATTATTGTTTTACTTAAAGTCCTTATGGCTAACAGACAGAAATGTGTGCTGGGAGTTTGTTTCATCATTTCTTCTTACCAGCTATTGCACATAGGAAATGATGGTGGGTTGGGCGCCTTTTGGGACTGTCTTTAGGAGAGTTGATCTAATCAACTCCAGTTACTTCTAGAGTTAAAACTCTCTGACAAATTATTTAATTGTATTTGAATTAATTCTTGAATGTATATTCACTACTCGTGACCACTTTTCGGTCTTTGATTTAATACTCTATACATTAGTGTAAAGGGTTTCTCAAACAAGATTCAGTTAATTATAACAATTTAGTTTATATCCCTTAGGTTACATTTTATCCTTCTAAACCACTTCCAAGTTATAAATTTATAACTGTGAATTCCAAAACAAAACAAAACAGAATTTGGTTTTCACTATAGTCGGAAGAGAACCGTCCAGTCAATGGTGCGAGGTTCATTGGACAGCGCGGAATGGCGGGGCGCTGTCTCTCTTTAATCAAAAGAGCCGACCTTAACTCTAAATCTAGGGCACGTTTAGGAAAAACGAAATTTTTATCAGCCTAGGGTCGTTTAGGAACCGTCACAAAACCAATATGGATAACTTTTATACATAAATATTGTGCGTAACTTAGCCTTTGTTTCATCGCAATCGGTTCACTCTATCAAAAGTTAGATGAATTTAAAGAGCTCAAGAAGTAAAAAATTAAATATTTGTTTGTATTTATAGAAGATTTATGTAATCATAAATTAGACAATGGTCGCGCGTGCTTTTAATTTGTAATTAAAAATATTATGTTTCTAATAACTTTCTCGTAATTTGCTTCCATTTTTGTTATTATGTATAAAGAAAACATGCAATCCCTGAAAAGGGGTCAATGTACTCATCATCAGTACATATAATAAATCTGCAGAATAGTCGTTTTTGTGGGATCCCTTCTTTTCGCATAATGTTCTTTAGCCTAATATACTTCGCCATAACGATTTTGGCACAATTTGTTTTGGCATAATAATACTTTGGCATAATTTTTTTACGCGTACAATTTATGTTGGCATAATCATCTTAAAGACTAATTTGTTTTGGCATAAATTTGATTCGCATAACGTTAGTAGGCCTAATGACTATCAGCATAACGTTAGTAGGCCTAATGACTATTAGCATAATAATATTTAGGCATACAATTAATATAAATAACAAAAACAATTTTCATGCAAATAATTTATTATACATAACATTATGTAACTTAAACGATTTTTCAATCGCAAGATAACTTTTATCTGAAGAATATATTAGATGTTTTGACAGTTTTTGTATAAAAAAATATGTTAATCAGTTAACTTCTATTATGAGAAATAAATATGGAGGTTATTCCTCAGATAGAAGTTAACTGATTGAAACAGTGGTCCTTAATTATGTATAATTATTTATTTTAGGTGTATATTTTTAGCAATTGCTTGTAAATATGCTAGTTTAGAAGTATACTCATCTTTTTTACTAATAATTTTTTCAATTCTTTTGGTTTTGTCCGTGTATTTTTCCTTTTTTTTTTTGGTATAAGTGATGTTCCGACATCCAGTTTATCTATTTCAATGGTTTGATGTTTTATTTCTTGAACGATCTTTTTTGCCAAAAAATAAAATCCAGGATGGTGTTTTCCCACAAAATGTGCAAATTTATTGTGCCATGCCTCTGCAAGATTTTGTGTCCTAGGTCTATTTTCCTTTTCTAGTAGATACGTACTCCAGACTTTGGGTGGAAATGGTGGTGGTGAACTTGTAGTGCCCCATACATAATTCTGATCAAACCAATTTGCTATAGTTTCTGTAACAATTAAATAATATTGTTGGTTAAAAATTTAATATGATGTGCAACAAACATTAAAAAACAACAAAAGTTAGTGACAGATCCGAATTGCTGCAAAACCGACTCTACCTACGTCGGTTTTGTCTTTCTTGTTTGTCCTACCCCTAGAGTGTAATTTAAAATCGCGTAGGCGCGTAGGGTCGAGGCGGCCCACGGGCTGAGGAGCAGGCGGCTGCGAGCGAGGCTTGTTGGCCGGCTTCGCCGGCCAGCCTCAGCCGCGGCGGTGAGCGAAAGCCGTCTGCGACGATTAGCACGCGTGGGGCCGCCGGAAACCTGCAGCGCCGGAGCCGAGACAGAAACCCTGCCTGCTGCATGCTTGCTTGCATGCTGCTTGCTTGCTTGCATGCTGCTTGCTTGCTTGCATGCTGCATGCTTGCCTGCATGCTGCATGCTTGTTTGCTGCATGCTTGCTTGCATGCTTGCTTGCATGCTGTATGCTTGCTTGCATGCTGTATGTGTAAATAAATTTATGCTTTAGGATATTATGCTTAAAAAAGTTATGCTTTAGAACTTTATGCTTAATAAATTTATGCTTTGGAATATTCTGCTTAATCATTATTATGGTTAGAGAAATTATGCTTAAAAAAATTATGCGTAAGCCGTTATGCGTAATTATATTATGCGTAAATATAATTATGCCAAACAAAATTATGCTAAGATATATTAGGTCTTAAAATTTTATGCAAATGGATAGGGAACCCGTTTTTGTACATCGAAAATATTTCAAAATAAAAAAGCCAGGGTTAAAAGGATAACCAACAGAACCCATTTCCAGCATTTTTGTCATTGTTGTCTGTTTGGTTGTGCACGCATCACGAAAAATGTACGAAACCAAAGCAGATAACTTTTATACAAAATGTGCGTAACTTGAAGTATTAATTAGTTTTTGTTTCATCGTTCGCGGCAGACCTAGAAATAAAATTGGTAGGTACGTTGGGTAGGTAGGTAAGGAGGGTAGGTAGATACATAAGTAGGATAGGTAGTTGACGAGAGCGAAGCCGCGGGCACAGCTTGTTATGAATAAATGCATACTAAACATTTTGGTGATATTTTCATTGTGCGTACAATGCAATCAGTGCAATCCCTGCCGGGGTCTGTTTCCTGATAGCTAATCGAGGAGTCTGTAAGTCAAGAGTGATGAGGTTACACCTTTTTTTTTTTTTTTTTTTTTGATCTCGCTGGGAAAAAATGCATCACGCATACCCACCCATTGGGGGAATGGGGGGGGTATGTGGGACTCCCCGGAATGAATCCGGTATACCCACTAAAATAACCCAGCGGCACTCCCGCATCGTCTTGAATTGGAGGAGGACTGGGAAACTGGCAGAGCCTTTACGTCCAGTCCCCCGCCGACGACCGCCCGCCTTTACAGCGGGGCCTTCACGCCCCTCCCTCAGTGGAGGGGCCCGGGAACGACCGCGAGTGCTCGGCCGTTCCCGCCCGACGAGGGTGGTGACTCGTGCAATGCGAGCGAAGGCGCCCCCGCGCC